>CM067318.1:19867261-21266839 GCA_034231615.1 Meghimatium bilineatum | reverse complement strand
ATGGCAATATATTGTTTTGACATTTCAAACTTTAATTAATTAATTTTTTTCAATTTTATGCTAGGAAACTATATATTCACATTTCAACGAGAAACTTCTGTCTATGTTCGCCTGCTCCATCTGTTCAGTTTCATGAGAAACTTCTGTCTATGTTCGCCTGCTCCATCTGTTCAGTTTCATGAGAAACTTCTGTCTATGTTCGCCTGCTCCATCTGTTCAGTTTCATGAGATACTTCTGTCTATGTTCGCCTGCTCCATCTGTTCAGTTTCATGAGAGACTTCTATGTTCACATACTCCATCTGGTTAGCATGATGTAATTCACAGAACAAAATGCTTTGTGTCATAAATTTCAGCTTAACTGAAATATCTACATTTTTAGTCTTCATCATAAAAGAAGTCAGGTCGTCACGTCATTGAATAAATGTATGTCAAAGTAGATACAAATCAACAGCCAATGGAAATCACGAATATTGAAGAAAAACTCCACTATAAAAGAACATTTCATATCTTGTAAAACTCTTGCAACTTCATTTCTACATTTACTTGCATGATTCTTGATTCTTGATTAGAAAACTGGCCTCACCGCACGTGGGGCATTCCATAAGTGCTCCGCCCTCTATTCCAGCAGTCATTCGACTCGATGGTGTTTCGAGTCCAATGCCGCCGAAATAGGACGTCGACATCAGGGCACAACTCCTGGCCCTTGCGACAGTTTTCTTTGTTGTTCTCCCACCCACGCTGTGCCCGTAACTAGTTCAAGCACAACGTCGGCCTATCGGAACAACATGGTAACTGTTATCGAATTGTTATTACTTGCATGAATATAATATAGTCATGCTATAGTCATGTATATTATATATATATATATATATAATTATATATATATACTTCTCCATGTGGTAGATCTAATTGTCTGAATAGTGGTATGATGATGATGATGATGTTCGTCCGTCGTGATCGACGATGACCAAAAACTCTACCATAATAATAATAACAATAAATAATAAAATAATAAAGTTAATAGTGCGTTTTTAAATGACTAGCAAGTCCAATGAACAGATATAGTGGGTATAACAGATCAACCAAGATGCAACAGTAAACGCTAAGTACATCAATGTTGAAGATCTGAAGGTCTCACTATTGACATATCCAACCAACCATTGTATTACAGTACATTCTCAGTAACAACACACAGGAGTAAAGGCCTAGAAATTCAGAATGGATACATTGTACAGTGGTGTAACTTACAGGCGAGAGAAGAAAAGGAAAACCAAGAAGACGAGGGACCAACGACATCGAAGAATGTATGCACATGTCTCTGGTCAATGCAGGCCTGCTTGCCCGGGACAGAGTGGCATTCACAGTATCCACAATAAAGACAACATTCTGAAAACAATATGTCACTTATATATATATATATATATATATATATATATATATATACTTTCAGTAGATGACATGACAATACAGCCATGCTTTCTCTTGTAGAATCCCCATATAATTGCATATTTACAATCATGTTTCCTTTGTATAGTAACAGTTAGAGAAGCCATCATTAGAAAATATGTTGGGGGAGGAGCATAAGCTCCAGCCCTGAACATGCGGCTAGATGCCAACCTGTACGTGGTTTCTCTGTTATTACAGGGAGACGCAAAGGATAATAAGTTGAAAATCCATATAAAAGCTAAAAATATAGGCTGCGGCGCCCGTGTGTTGTCAGGGCCCGAAAGGGGAGCAAAGAATAGCAACACTGTGTACCTTCCATGCATGTCGTACAAGGCGACTAAGGAGGTTATGGAATGGAGTTGGCTGTCCCATCCCATATAGAGTCAGTGACACAAAGCCATGCTGAAGTCGGATGTGTCAGGCCAAAAGGTGCAGATATCGCCGCAATGCTGTAAACCATGACACAGCGCATTCCGTTCTCCGGATTACATCATGCTGATCTGCAGGAGTTTGAGAACGAACGCAGAAGAAGAAGAAGAAGATAGGATGCGGACCACTACGCATGGAGAATCACTACCTCTGCCGTATCACTACCTGTGCCACCTGTGGCACGAAAGAAATAACTAACTGAACTAACATGGGAATGTGGTGAAAAGCAACACTGAGCTGAACTATGTGACAACTCCATATGAAAAAACTCCATCTGAAAGAACTTCATGTGAAAGAACTTCATCTGAAAGAACTTCATGTGAAGAATTTCATGTGGAAGAACTTCATGTGAAGAACTCCATGTGAAAGAACTCCATGTGGAAGAACTTCATGTGAAAGAACTCCATGTGAAAGAACTCCATGTGAAAGAACTCCATGTGAAAGAACTTCATGTGAAAGCCCAGATTTAACAAACATGTTAGCCCTATCTAATTGGAGAGCTGTAGCTATTACCCCCACCCATCCCAACCACCATGATTCAGTTCTGGGTTGCTATGGATACATGCGACAGGAAAGAATTCATTCAGAGAGGGGGAGGGGGGGACTGAAGCTCATGACTCCTACTCTGCATATTACGAAAAGGTAGAAAAGCAACAAACTCATAGAATTATTCCTTCCCCCCCCCCCCACCTCTCCACCACTATGAGTGGGAGACTTCTAAATGTTAATTGTTTCTTAACTACTGGGGATAGAAACAACAATTATACACACACACACGTGCGCACACACACATACATATTGTTTGTTTGAGAACCTCAGGAATCTCGAGCTATTAGCTCTTACTTTCTATGTAAAGTGGGGGTGGTTTTTCTAAGCTTTCTTTCGACTTTGGCTTTCGGCTTAGTGCAATGCATGTTGAAAGATCCTTCTACTCAGAGGGGGTCTATAAATGTATAAATGACATTATACGAGCGTACAAAGCCTCCAAAAGAGAACCTCAATATAACGGCATGTCATCTACTACGATTTACTGTTATTTATATATATATATTATATATATATATATATATATATATATATATATATATATATATATATATATATATATATATATATATATATATAAACGAGAAAATATGTGTGTGTTATATGATTTCTTGTGTTTTGCACATACAGGTTGAACAGGAGTTCGTGCCGAGTTTACACCACATATAAGCCTGTGTCGAGATGGTTAGCAAGCAATGAAGAGATGATTGGCTCAGACAAGTTCTCGGCATACTTCTATGTTTCTTGTTGACAAAAATAGGTAGGTGTTTCTGTGCTACTCACCAATAGTTTTTACTAGGAAACTGTCTATTGTGTCAATATACGTGATTTTGACAAATTACTCATGGGAGTCAATGAGGAAGTTGACCTCCTCAAGCAATAGGTCGTATATTAAAAATGTAAATGATCAATTCGTAGTTTTATATTATAGAAACTAACATTGTGTATACACCTCCTGCCATTGGTTATTTTAAATTATATAAGTACTATTTCTATATTCATCTTCTGCTTTAGTTTCAAACCCTGCAGACAAGCAGGGTGTAGTTCGGGAAATGTAATGTGTTGTGTCAAGGCTTACAGCTCAACATCGACATCTGTTTATTTTAGATAGGCACATTCAACTTCGACACGGCTTCTATGTCACTTTGACCATCTATGAGATGAGACAGCCAACTCAACGCTAAATCTCTTTAGTCCCCTCTTACGACATGTGCAACAGGTAACTGCCGCTATTTTTCGCTCTACTCTTGTGCCCTGCAACGCGCGGTCTATATCATAGTATGTTAGATATAGCTGGCAAGCAGGGATGAAACATCCACTGTTTAACGCACATTTGCCAGCAGCGCGTTGTGGAATGCGTTGTGGAGTCTTCACGAGACACATAAATCACTGACCATCCACTGCATCATCCACTGTATCATCTACTGCATTATGGTACACCACCAGTAGCCCTAATTTATCTTACCACTGGAATACGATTGGATCAGGAATAGAAAGAGTGGTCGACAAATGTCGCAACTTGTCCTCTTGACCACTTTAGACAACGTTCAGAGCTAGTCATAACTCACTCAACTATCAATCGTTAGCTCTGTTGCATTGGAGCTCAAATGAACTCCGATAGACGGAAAATATATACATTCATTGTGTTGCCGTCGGGATTCCTTGATAAATATTAAATAAGAACGAAACACTGTATTCGCCACGTTAAGCCAATCTCGTGTGTTCTTGTCATAATTGTTTATATAAATGTCATTACCGCATGTCTTCCCGTGAGAGAGTGCAGGAAGGACATTGTGGATGTGTGATAAAGGCCCCACAGTGTGTCTCAAAGTGTCTCATAGTGTCACTTATCTTGGTATATCCGAATTTTCCCGTGTTTTATTCGCTGGTGACACAAGTTCTAAACAAATGATCTGTTGCATTAGCCAAAATGAGTGACGCTGTCTAGTATCAGCACGCATGACTATTCTTGTGTAGGATTTGATAAATACTGTACGTGAAATCCCGGCTATTTGTTTTCAGAACAACCGACCCATTCTATAACGTAGTGCCTCGTGCTTAGGTATATCTAGATGTCCGTGTATCTAAGACAAAATATGGAATTTTACAATTCACAAAAAATTCTAAGTCATACCGTCCTTGTATTGCCGATGTACGATACGCGAAAAAATAATCGCGAAGCTGTTGCCTACCATGCATCTCGTATTATGTTGCATGCCATGCATCTCGTTTTATGTTGCCTGCCATACATCTCGTATTATGTTGCCTGCCATACATCTCGTATTATGTTGCCAGCCATGCATCTCGTATTATGCGACTACAGAGGTTTTAGAAATGGAGAAACTTTCCATACAATAGACCAGGGGTTCTCAATTTTTTTTTCAGGCGCCCACATGCAATCATTAGTGCTTGCTAGCACTTTTAACTCGCATAGCGTGAGCACATGTCCTTACGAGAAGAGAACATTAAAGTGCTCTCGAACTCCAGGTTTAGAACGTCTCTCATTGAGGGTCAATGTGATCCGGACATGCTTAATGCTTCAAGAAGTGAGGTTTACATATGGGAAAACACGAGTAAAGCGAAGTCAATCTTTTACACTTCTTTAACCTTGAACATGTGTTCCTATTATTACCGTGTTCTATGTACTTCCTCTGTATATCAATAGTTATCTGTACAAGTAAATGTTCTTTTGACAAACACACTCGTATAATATATAAATATAAAATATATAAGGGGAGTGGGAGGGAGAAAAGATTTTATATATATATATATATATATATATATATATATATATATATATATATAGAGAGAGAGAGAGAGAGAGAGAGAGAGAGAGAGAAAGAGGGAGGGGAGAGAGAGAGAGAGAGAGAGAAAGCGCTACAATGAGAATATGAGTTGTAAATTGAAATCACACATATTCACTTTGATTTTATTCAATTCATTTCTTAATTCAATTCTTAATTGGTATTTTATTCAATTCATTGTGGTATATACAGAACATTTTTTTATGTGTATCTTGTGTAGTGAGGCGCGCTATTTTCAACCGCGAACGAAAGTCTAGTTTCGTTATGTCAGAGCTAATGACCATCGTAAATAATGAAGGTCGCAGCTCATGTAATCTGACCACGCCAGTCCCAAGTACATTTAACCCACCTCCGCCACCCCCTCCCTTCTCTTATGAAATCAGAAAATGACCCTTAGTATTGAGAAACCAAACAAACAGCAGACAACATCGACCCCCCCCCCCCCCACTTTCTCATTTTTAAGGTATTCCAACAAGCAACAACAAAAATAAGGACAATAAAACTACAGCATGAAATTGACAGAATAATAGTAATGAAACAATAATAATACTAAGACATATAACCCGTCAGAGTTACATCCATCTCTGCTATGAGATTTCTACTTGATCTCCCAAGCATTAAAGTGCGACATCAGGTAGTACGGGTTAGGTCGTACCTTAAAGTGACAGAATACAACCACCACCCATTACACCATCGTCTAGATGAGTCAAAGGGAAAACGAATCAAGCGTGGTAGATCATGGATGTCACAGGCTGAAGACACACTGTGAAGATTATGTGAATTTGAAGAAATAGGAAAAGGCAGTGAATGGGTGGAGGTAGACATTGAGAAGAAATCACTGACTAAAATCACTGACTAGATAAAGCGTGTCGAAAATGGACGGGTGTCAGGGACCAGGATACAGTTCATGAACTCGTCCGGCTGCACTCGAAACCACACGACATAGTTGTATACACAGATGCCTCAGTTAACATAAGCACAAATAAAAGCGGCGGGGTTTTGTTGCCTACAGAAAGGGACTACGTTGGTTGAGAAATCTTCAGCATATCCCACTGTCACATCAAGCATGAGGATGGAGATACAGGGAGTTACAGCAGCACTTCTTAATTGGTTGATAACTGATGCATCAACACACTCAGTAATACTCACAGACTCTCAAAGCATGCTGCGCAAGATAGAAATGTACATGTTGAGAAAAGAATGGTGGGACTTATTGAACAACTCAATTGTCCAGGGAATTACATGGATATACTGTCATGGTCATGCTGGGGTCAGAGGGAACGAGAGAGCCGACTTATTGACAGGCAATTCGGTGGTAGACGGCACATTGCTGAGAAGAGATCAAGCAGATTTGATCAAGGCAGTAATTAATTCATTTCAAGATGATGATGATGTCAATGAGGTTGAGAACGTACACACACAGAGAATGTTAGAAACATGAGTATCTAGAGGAGAGGGAAGGAAAAGTAAATCTTTTGGAAGATAATAAACACTTGACCGCAATCAACATCCGTCCGGGACTCTGAGTCTACATACACTGAGATGGCTGCTGGAACGGAGGGTGGAGCACTTATGGGAATGCCCCACGTGCTATGAAGCTAGTTTCTGATCGAGAATCAAGAACCCGTCATGGTTGTAGTGGTGCCAAACTGAAGACAGCAAACAAAAACGCTCTAAACACCTCTGTCCTCAGCCATTCGGAAGAGTACACAAATCATGCGCCGGCCATTCAGTGATGTTATTTATCCGAGATTTTATCTCCCTTCTCTTCCTCAAACCCTTGACTGTTCCTTCAATTATAGAAATCACATTTGGATACATTTTCCCTTGGTAACTCAAAACATTATAGTTACACCACTGAAAATAATCATTCAATGCATTAGGACATTACAAATAAGATCCGGTTACACAGAAGTAACTCTAAATTAATTATACCTTATTTTAACAAGAATTAAATGTAACGGCAACAAATCTACAGCTCCGAAGCGGGTAATACTCAGAGAGCATAGTAGTCTCCATCTCATCTGGAAACTAAGATGAACTATGTTTTGAACTGGGTCAGCGAATTAGAAAATCTCATTATCCTCACAGGTCGACATAAATTCGGTTCACTTTGCTTCAGTTAGCTCCTACCAAATTCCAAGTGAAGTCCAACCCACAGACGTGCAGCAGATGGTAATGGCGTTCATTACCACTGGGAACACAAACACTCACTACAGTTATCACGGAAACGCTATAAAGAATGATTTTTTTTCTTGTTAATTTCTGCATGGGAAAGGCGTGAATCAGTTCTACAAGACGAGATCATCTTGGGCAAGGTAACTGTTTGTACAGTGACTATTTAGTACTTTGTCGATATTCCACAATTCACATTAATTTGATTCGATATTTTCTGGTAGTTTAGAAATTCTTTTATTTCCAGTGTGAAGTTTCATCTATGTGAGTTCAGCTTTCAATCAACAGATAATAATTTGTAATGATCTTTTGGCAACTAGAAAACTGATAGCATGTTAATGTCTTAAGGTGAACGTCAACGATGTGTATAATCTAGGACATCTACTTGTATAATCTATGACATCTACTTGTATAATCTATGACATCTACTTGTATAATCTATGACATCTACTTGTATAATCTATGACATCTACTTGTATAATCTAGGACATCTACTTGTATAATCTAGGACATCTACTTGTATAATCTAGGACATCTGCTTGTATAATCTAAGACATCTACTTGTATAATCAGCTTGTATAATCTAGGACATCTACTTGTATAATCTATGACATCTACTTGTATAATCTATGACATCTACTTGTATAATCTATGACATCTACTTGTATAATCTATGACATCTACTTGTATAATCTAGGACATCTACTTGTATAATCTAGGACATCTACTTGTATAATCTAGGACATCTACTTGTATAATCTATGATATCTACTTGTATAATCTATGACATCTACTTGTATAATCTATGACATCTACTTGTATAATCTATGACATCTACTTGTATAATCTATGACATCTACTTGTATAATCTATGACATCTACTTGTATAATCTATGACATCTACTTGTATAATCTATGACATCTACTTGTATAATCTAGGACATCTACTTGTATAATCTATGACATCTACTTGTATAATCTAGGACATCTACTTGTCTGCTGAGAGAATATCTGTCATCTTCTACATCATCATTGTTGACATAAACATTTGTTTGCAGCACAGCTTTATCATGTCCTTTTTGTATGTCTAAAATATGAGACATGTATCTCTAACACAGAGGAGAAAACAACCTTCAAAACATCAAGATCGGTGTCTCCCAATCTTTTTGTTTTTACCATTCCCCACTTACGTTTTTCTATAATTCTGACACCCCCCCCCCCCCCCATGTAATTTATACATATTTTTGTATATTCAAAAATTGAATTATTTCCTAAATGAAGCCCAATTACAACGTGTTCCAATTGTCCCACCTCTAACAATCTAATTGCCCCCCCCCCTTGTGGGGCGTTGGCCCCACGTTGGGAAACACTGATCAGAATTAGATTTATCTATGTTCCTTCAGCGCCGACTGGCATTGTGCAGAAATCGGTGCTCCGTTTTCTTATTTGTTGTAGAAATATTATTGTCTCTTCTCTTATTTGCTTATTTGACTAGGATATTTCACCAGCTTTTTCTTAGAGTTTTCTCAGATACTTATTTTCAAATGAATTTAATTTCTTTTCTATTGTCTTTGTTACTTTCCAGCTTTTGAAAATACACAAACATATTCTGGCATCTTCACTCAAGGATGTCCGAAATTATGACCACTGCGCGACAATCAATTTCGGCCCAGTTTCAGACCAGAACTGTATCATTCCCGAAAGCTAAACCTGCTATGAAGAATGATTAAATTAACTCCGATATCTTATCTTCTACGCCATAAGATGCAAATATTGGGATATGTCCTATTTGATAGGAAGATGGAGTGATGCTTAGTGAAAGCTTCTTGTCAAATCTGCACGATGTTGACGGGTCCCTAAGCATTATGTCTCTGCACTTCTACAGTGTACAGTGTACACTATGAGTGGTAAGACTCATTCAGTAGGGATTGCACTAGCTGAAAGCTGAAGTGTCCTGGGTATGAAAGAAAGCTCAGAAAAACCATCCCACTGCACATATTAAATGTAACGGCAACAAATCTACAGCTCCGAAGCGGGTAATACTCAGAGAGCATAGTAAGAGCTAATCGCTCGCAATTACTGGAGTTCTCAAACAAACAAACAAACAAACAAACAAACAGTGCACACCACCTGGGTGCCCATGACGTCACTCAAACTAGATCTTTTTCTACAGATGATTGGAAACAAATTGTTCTCGACATTATAAATTATTTTACGGTACATTGCGTCCTTTTAGATTTAACAAGCTCCATTCCTATATTTCAAATTAATTTTACGACATTATGTCCTGAAATTTTATTGCGGTCATTGTTTTCACTCCTATACAATTATGTAATAATTAATGAGCAATTATTCGTTCGGGAATACATAGAAAAGTTGCATGTTCTGGGAAATCACTTTGGAAGGTGGTAAAACTGCATCAACTGGTGTGGATTGAACATTTTAATAAACAAAATATCAGAGGATGTCCGACAAAATGGAGAGTGCCGCAGTAACCATCCGAAAAAGTGGTAAATACTAAATATTAAGTATAAAACTAAATAGCGTATAAATATAGTATAAAGAAAGTAGAAAATTGTCATTGTTCTTTGCTGTATTGTTAGTTATTTAATTTTAACATTGATAGTTTTTATAGATTTTATAGTAACGTTTACACTTTATTTAGTATTTTCCACTTTGGACATGTAATGAGTCACGATGCATTTTCTAAAACTATTTTGCAAGGAACAGTTGAGGGTAGAAGGAAAAGAGAAGTGGAAAATGAAGTTCCTTGATTGACATAATCAAGAAGTGCATTTCATACGCATTATTTTTATACACTAAACAGAATGTCTGAGAACTTGTATGTTAGGATCGGTTTTGTGTGTGTGTGTGCTGATGTTCTCATTGTGGTATCCTTAGCAGCCTGGCGGGTTATATGTTTTCTTCTTCTGCGTACGCTCTCTGACAACCAACACTACATTTAGTGTGATTTCATCCGAGGAGCGTGAAGTACAATATGCTGTTGGTTTACAGCTGGGCTGCATTATTGAGCTTTGCGACCCGTTTAAAATCGTTTAAACAGTAAAGTTGGAATACGGTACGTTGGAACTCTTAGCCGAGATTTCTTCCACTGGCGTCGTGAACACATTGTCCAAATATGAACACATCCCATATATGTTAATATAAAACCGAGCAAAATGTCCACAAAAAAAAGCTATTTAATTTACGGTTTCTTTGATAGAAAATACTTGCCCATCACATTTCTCTCTGTTGTGATCGTTCTAGGTTTTATCGATTACGCAACCGTTGATTTTAATATGCTGCTTTATGTCGTGTCGACATTTTGTTTACTTTGTTGTTTACTCCGTTTTCTACATGGCAACTTGTGTCATACAATTCTTGATTATACTCAGTACATGGCGATCAATCTGTTTGAGAGTCGCGCTCAGTCGGAGTACTTAGTTTTTCGCCCGTGGCGAAACTAAGCATCTGGCGCCACCTGCAATCGGAGGAATTTCTAAGATTTTGGCGCACTCTAATAAGGCCCCAAGGCGTCATCGCCCACGAGATTACGCCCACCCATTCCTCTCGGTACGCTGTGTGTCTAGTTGGTGATATTTATAGTTATGAATCAACAAGCTTTAGTCACTTGGTTTGTTTAGATGTTAATTTGTTTAATGTTAATTTTTAGATGTTAATTTGTTTAAATTAACTTTTATGGGGAAACCGCTTTTTTTAGATGTTAATTTGTTTAAATTAACTTTTATGGGAAAACCGCTGGTTTATTTAATGTTGGTTTTTTTTGTTGGGGGGGGGGGGGTAATCCTGTTTTGTGCTACCTGTTTCCTCGTACTAAAAGTAATGTCATATGTACAAAAAGGGGGGGGGCGAGAAATTAAAATACAAACAAGCAACTCGCCCCTTAACACCAAGCTTGTACACAGGGAAGGTGTTGAATGTAATTCTGACCACATTGTGCCTATCTATACAGTTAGTCAATGACAAATACCAGTCTCACACTGCATTCACTGATACGACTCAATGACATGGTTTTATACCTGTCTCACACCGTACTCACGGTTACGCTTCAGTGACGTAGATTCATACCTGTCTCACACCGTACTCACGGATACGCCTCAATGAAGTAGATTCATACTTGTCTCACACAGTACTCACGGTTACGCCTCAATGACGTGGTTTCTTATTGGCTATTGTCTTTCCCCAGGTGAATGATTTTTGATCGTATTCACACTTGCCGTTAAGCGTAGTGGTTGGAGCTTAAGCAGTCGTTCCAAGGCCAGATGTGTTGCCGAGGTTGCATTTAGTCCATATTTGTTCGACGCTATCTTGATTATTTCTATCCACCGTTTTCTTGATCTACCTTTGGCCTTACGCCCGGATATTCTTTTGTTATATGCTCGTATTGGTATTTGGTTTGGGTTCATTCTCATAAGGTGACCGAACCATTTTATTTTATATTATAGAACTTATAACCAAGCATAAAAAGTTTCTTGTTATACTATAACAAGTTTCTTGTTATACTTTCTAAAACTCCTGGAGATTAGTAAAGTATCCAGGTAAGGAATGCATTGTATCATAACTTTCATTGTAGCTGCGTTTACTACGCCTATCGGTCTAACATATACGGTTTAATCAAACCTTCTGGGTCAATTTGATCAATAGAAGTTATGACAGCCAGCTCATCACACACAAGCTAGTCTCCTCTAACGATATGCATGTCAAATCACATTGGAGCTATTATTTGCGCACCTTTCAGGCTCTGGTATAATAAAGCGCAAAATTGTAAATCTTCTTGTTCTCCGTGTCTACACAACAAGTCCAATTTTAATCATAGATTCTGCTGTATTTGAAAGCTCCGCTGTGGCATCATACAGCTTTCTGTGGATATGTGTCTCTGTGGGCAAGTGTTTCTACCCTGAACTGATTTAGTGTGCTGTAGTTTTGCCAAATAATGATGAAATGAGATACCTTCACTAACAACTTTTCACACGACGTGAGGTGTGAAGTTAGTGAAATATCATCACGTAAGGTAGATAATAGAATGGAATGTTTACGTTTGTTATGATCCACAGTTATTGTACTCATGATCCACAGTTATTGTACTCATGATCCACAGTTATTGTACTCATGATCCACAGTTATTGTACTCATGATCCACAGTTATTGTACTCATGATCCACAGTTATTGTACTCATGATCCACAGTTATTGTACTCATGATCCACAGTTATTGTACTCATGATCCACAGTTATTGTACTCATGATCCACAGTTATTGTACTCATGATCCACAGTTATTGTACTCTTGTCTAACCTATAAGTCATCAATATCATAAGATGAGGAAAAGTAAGCATACTGATGATTTTCGTAGGGCTCTAGTTAAACGCGTCTTCTTTCTGCTCAGCAGATGACACGTTCTACTTGTGGTGTCACACTTGAAAGTTTAAAAGTTACAGTCTAGCACCCCTCCCCCCCCCCAAAAAAAAAAGAGTCTAGATCAGTGGTTCTCAACCTCCCTGATGGCGCCACCTTTAACACAATTTCTCATGTTATAGTGACCCCCAAGCTATACAATTATTTTCGTTGTTGTTTCATATATTTTTTCCGATCGTCTTATGCCATGGGATGTGAAAGGACCATCGATGTGTAAGCGTCGTTCGACCCCCAAAGCGGTTCACGGGATGAGAACGCTGGTCTAGATGCATCATCTATTGCATCGTCCCGCCCATGTGGTAACCGACACCTGATATTACATACTAACAATCATTTTTTTTAAAACATCGAAAACGTGATTGTTTGTTTACACGCTCAAAATGTTTAAGAACGTGGGCGATTTTCAACCCACAGAGAGTGCTAGAGATAGTGTTTGTGACATCCGATTGATTTGTTTATGTGATGTCTACAACATTTTTTGTCCTTCGTGTGCAAAGCGGCAGATAAACAAACTCTTACTTTTTTAGAAGTCGAAACTGGATGAAATTTGTTCATACATTAATAAAGTTTTGGCGAGTAAAACGCATCTGTTTTTTTTTAAATAAAAAGAAGGTCTATTACTGTTGTTTTTTTTTCATGCCTCGAATAACTTTATAAGATCAATGGCACGCTGCCTTTATGCTTGTCAAGGGATTGGCGGCCAGCGAAATTACCAGATTTTCATTGTGACCAGTCCACTATAGTAAAGCTGCACCAACCATTTTTGTCGACATGTACAACCGATGACCGTGCTAGATTTGGTCAACCTCGAGTAGCAACACTAACTCAAGATTGTCATGTCATACTAATTTGTTTGTTTCTTTACTGATGGGTTTGACTCATTTGGTCCAGGCACGGCCCTTTCAACCTAGGAGTGGTTTTCACCTTGGTTACATCAGGGCTTCTGGGGACCTATGTTTCTTGTGGCGTGTATGACTAGTTAGCAGTATAACTTTTCTACCCATCCGGATTGCCGCTAAGAATTCTAGCTGGGAGTCATTAAAAGGGCTATCTTGTAGTTTTTTCGTGCTCCTGTGTGGACTATAATAAGGCATGGCTTGGTAGCCCTTAGAAGAGCTTTTTTGGGGCGTGGTCTCGAGTGGACATTACATTAAAGCTTTTTATTACTGTAAACATTACATACTAGCTGTGTATTACTGTAAACATTACATTCTAGCTGTGTATTACTGTACACATTACATTATAGCTTTGTATTACTGTAAACAGTACATTCTAGCTGTGCATTACTGTAAACATTACATTCTAGCTGTGTATTACTGTAAACATTACATTCTAGCTTTGTTTTACTGTAAACATTACCATATTTTTTTTCTCTTACTGTTAATTTATTAGACGCTCAACTTTCAATTACTCTTCCAATTACAGTGTCAATGTTTTTAATGCGCATTAAATTCCTAAAATAAAATATTAATACACAATATCCAATAACGAATCGTGTTTTGAGTAAAAAAAATATATCATTCCTTGTTATAATATTATGTGACTAATATATTTTACATACTTAAATCTTCAGCAAATTAACTTTATGTAGCATGCAAGTACCTGTACGTTGTGACGATAATTTACCAGTTAGTTTATATAAGAACTATTACCCATCATTAAAAAAATATTCACCGTGGCTCTGGTAATCCAGCAGCCACAACTCCCGGATACTCCTAGTAATAGATCACTAGTGGATGTTGTGATTCAGTAATCCTGCCACCACATTTATCTTGATTATGTTTATATGTATATGAAATGACAACATAATAAAGAATTGGTTTTTTGTTTTAATAATAAAAGGAAATTCTTCATTCAATGAGTTCAGTTTGAAAACGCGATATTTTGATGGAGTGCATGATCGCTGAGTAAATGTATAGAAATAACGTTACATCTACAAATTTATTATTTAGTCAGTGTCTGTCTCTCTTGGAATTATTAAGTCAGTGTCTGTCTCTCTTGGAATTATTAAGTCAGTGTCTGTCTCTCTTGGAATTATTAAGTCAGTGTCTGTCTCTCTTGGAATTATTAAGTCAGTGTCTGTCTCTCTTGGAATTACTTATCTCTGTTGAACTGAACTGACCTCGGTGGTCTTAAAATTACCTGCTGTGTCAAACTGGTGACGTCTTATCTTTCAAATTAAGAGAGTGCTGAGGATCAAATATCAGACAAAAAGCTCTTATATTTTCAAGATGATGATGTTCCTCCTTCGCAAGGGAACATGAGCATGACATGAAAAAAAAGCTATTTTAGAACCTAGGAGCTCCCAAGTTGTACTTTCTGAGCGCTAGGGCTGAGCATATAGTACATTTAGATCATCTTTCGCAGATGAGAAAATAATAGTTTAGAGGGCTGAATTGGGCTGAATTGGGCTCTTAGGCCGTATTTTGCCAAGCAGTTGATTAAAATTTATATATGACTGAAGCCATAAGTCATTAGCAGCTATGTTGAGCTATAACTGTTTCTTATTTATCATGCACGTTCGTTTCATTCTATATGCCAATTTCACGTCAGTCAAGCAATCCAATGATTGTCAGTCAGTCTGGGAATAGACAATTATGACCTTTAGATCAGAACAGAACAGTGAACGAGCACCGACATATTCATCATATATCGAGTCTTGTGGGAATTGCTAGTCAGATATGAGGTCAGAATGGACACTAGACATAGTAAATGAATAAAGACTGACTGCTAAAAAAGTTGAATTGCACACTGGATACTTTTATAGATTTTCATAACTTGCGTGTAAGATACTATAGCATGTCTCCAACCAGGGAGTGGAGATGTATGGGATTCAACTCTTTCCATCCCCACCCACATAAGGAATACAAAACATTATATTTAGCACTAGTGCAACCCCTCCTCCCCCCCCCTTTCCAGTTTTGCATAAATTACTGCAAATATAGTGCTTTCACAGAAACACTCCTCAAACAGGAAGTGAAAAGATATTTGGGGGGAAACGGATATCCATATCAAATTTCTATTTATACACAATGCCGGTCTGTCCATAATTTCATGAACACGATTTCAAATAATTTTTACAAAATTTATTGACAAATTAAAGTGAGGTTTTGCACGTTTTAAACAAACAAACGATCTTACAAAAAAAATTCCATTTATAATACTTACATCATGTGAAATTTCGTTTCTTTAAGATATAAACAAAAAAATGGAATATCCACTCAAGCTGACTTAACACTTGTACAGAAACTGATAGTTATTTTCGAACAAACTAATGAATTTGTGTTTTCTTATTTCACCAGTGATGACATTGAATTCAAACAGAAGTGCAAATGATGCATTTTGTAATCTAACGCATTTACTGTCCTATCTGAGAAAATATTTTCAATTACTGATTTTAAAAGAATCACTGGCATCCCGCTTTACACGTCATTGTATAATATCATCATGTGTTGATGAGCTGTTGCTATGTAACATACATGATTCTCCACTGTTGCTATGTAACATACATCATTCTCCACTGTTGCTATGTAACATACATGATGTTCCACTGTTGCTATGTAACATACATGATGTTCCACTGTTGCTATGTAACATACATGATGTTCCACTGTTGCTATGTAACATACATGATTCTCCACTGTTGCTATGTAACTTACATGATGTTTTACTGTTGCTATGTAACATACATGATGTTTTACTGTTGCTATGTAACATACATGATGCTCCACTGTTGCTATGTAACTTACATGATGTTTTACTGTTGCTATGTAACTTACATGATGTTTTACTGTTGCTATGTAACTTACATGATGTTTTACTGTTGCTATGTACCATACATGATGTTTTACTGTTGCTATGTAACTTACATGATGTTTTACTGTTGCTATGTACCATACATGATGTTTTACTGTTGCTATGTAACTTACATGATGTTTTACTGTTGCTATGTAACTTACATGATGTTTTACTGTTGCTATGTAACTTACATGATGTTTTACTGTTGCTATGTAACTTACATGATGTTTTACTGTTGCTATGTAACTTACATGATGTTTTACTGTTGCTATGTAACTTACATGATGTTTTACTGTTGCTATGTAACATACATGATGTTTTACTGTTGCTATGTAACTTACATGATGTTTTACTGTTGCTATGTAACTTACATGATGTTTTACTGTTGCTATGTAACATACATGATGTTTTACTGTTGCTATGTAACTTACATGATGTTTTACTGTTGCTATGTAACATACATGATGTTTTACTGTTGATATGTAACTTACATGATGTTTTACTGTTGCTATGTAACTTACATGATGTTTTACTGTTGCTATGTAACTTACATGATGTTTTACTGTTGATATGTAACTTACATGATGTTTTACTGTTGCTATGTAACTTACATGATGTTTTACTGTTGCTATGTAACTTACATGATGTTTTACTGTTGCTATGTAACATACATGATGCTAGACGTCATTGGAACCCGAATCTTCTTTCTTTAGCTAACTGTGATGCCGCTGCCATAATGCAGCCTTGGTGTTCTAGTATTTCTCTGATTTCATCAATCCATTTTCGTCTGGTCTTCTCTTGTTGCTCTTTTCAGATAATCTTTCATTGAAGGCAATTGATAGAATGCGATCTGGTTCCATTCTGATTAGATGGCCGAACCATTTGATCTTTTGATCATCTTTGATCACGTGATGTCTCTGATGAATCATGTATCATTAACTGATGTGTAATCACGCACAAAATTGAACGTCATAGTTCAGGCACTCCTATGACAAAATCTTCAGAAATAGAGTGCAGTAATTGTTCAATACGAACCAAAGCTAGAATTCCTTGAAGTGATGTACTACAGTTTCAGAAAGAATTATGCACATATGACTTCCGGGATTGTGATGTTATGTCATGTTCAAGTGATTGTTGGTTGTAATCCACCCCTTCATGTTCTCATGTCATTTTACCTAAGTGATTGTTGGTCGTAATCAACCGCTTCGGATCCCCCTGCCCTTTGACCTAAGCGATTGTTAAACTATATTTCGCTGTGTAAAAGAATTAAAGGTATTGTGTTACTTAATAAACAACAAAGTGATCTGAAGTCATGGTGTTGTCAGGTGTGTCAGGCTCAAAGGTTCAGATATCGCTGCTAAGCTCAAAACCATGACACATTCGTTCTCTAGACTGCATCCTGCTAATCTGTAGGAGTTTCAAAACAAACATATAATAGCAAGAAGAAGCACTAACACATCAAGAAAAAAGTATGGTAGTCTTAGAATAAATAAGCATACAAAATCATCAGAATCTACTGAAAGAGCTTGAACATATATGGGGTCTACTTGAGGTGCAATGATGTTAGCAGTTTTTTGTTAGTTTTTTTTTCTTGTTTTTTTTTGGGGGGGGGAGGCATAATTATAACATAATGGAGTTGGAGAAAGTAAAACAACAAACTCAAATGGTCTTTTCGTCGCACTGAATCTATTATAAAAGTTATAATAGTGATGGTTTTCTTATAATGGGTTTCTTATAATGGTTTTATTATAATGGTTTTACAATAAAACCAATAAAGATTAGACTAGTACAACTTGGTATCTCGAAATGGAATAACATTCTCTAGGGAAAGACGTCTGTGGTCATCCGTGGAACAGCCGATTAATACGGTAAAGAAAACACACCAATCTTGTCATGATTGATTTGGCTGTGGAAGTTAATAACAGTAGTGCAGCCTCCACGTTGGAGATCTCCCTTGGGTTATCTTAAATCTATTGTCAAAATGTTTGTCAGTTTCTAATATATTATTTATCATAGATTGTATACATAATTAGGTAGAAAACGTTGAGGTACAAGAATGAGAGATATTCATGTATGTCTACAAATGGCTTCTTTTGTTCAAAAGTAGCTGGACAACAAATGAAGGAAATTGTCATGATGACCGCTAGAAAACTCAAGAGATATTATATAGTGTAATATAACAGGATAGATAGAAAGATTAATTGAGAGGTTTACGTAAAGAATTAGTAGATTACATGAGGATCCAGACAGCAGGGGTTATGTGGGAGGGAACATCAAGATCGGTCTAGTCAGTTCAGCCTAGGAGGGAGGAGAGGGAAGTGAAATGAAAGGTGGACTTCATGGGAGTCAAAGTGAGACCTCTACTGGAAGGTGGACTTCATGAGAGTCAAAATGAGACCTCTACTGTATATACGCTGTACAGTTGGGAGATTCAAGCAACTCTTGAGTGTGATATACGCTGTGCAGTTGGGAGATTCAAGCAACTCTTGAGTGTGATATACGCTGTGCAGTTGGGAGATTCAAGCAACTCTTGAGTGTGATATACGCTGTGCAGTTGGGAGATTCAAGCAACTCTTGAGTATGATATACGCTGTGCAGTTGGGAGATTCAAGCAACTCTTGAGTATGATATACGCTGTGCAGTTGGGAGATTCAAGCAACTCTTGAGTGTGATATACGTTGTGCAGTTGGGAGATTCAAGCAACTCTTGGGTGTGATATACGCTGTGCAGTTAGGAGATTCAAGCAACTCTTGGGTGTGATATACGATGTGCAGTTAGGAGATTCAAGCAACTCTTGAGTGTGGCAGTGCGATATATCAAGTGATATATTTTTTTCCAGAACGTTGTCTTCGTCGTGGATACTCTGAACGTCTCTCTGTTCCAAGCAAGTAGGCCTGCATTGGCCAGAGACATGTGCATACATTCTTCCATGTCGCTGGTGCATCGTCTTCTTGGTCTTTCTCTTCTTCTCTTACCCGGAACTCTGCCCTCTAGAATCAGCCTTTCGATACCACCATGTTGCTTTAAGTGTCCAAAATACTGCAGCTTCCTTCTTATGATGATATTTAGAATATATAGCGAATATATGAGCGATAATGGGATATAGACAGATATATATAGACGGAAGTTATAACACACAGTAAAGTTATCGGCGACGGACATCAGATGAGACATTGATCTATGAAGACTATGAGATTAAAGAGAAATGTATGTCATTGAGCAGTTTTAACATCAGCATAGATCAGATGTGACATAGATCAATGAAAACTATGAGATAGAAGAGAAAGGTACGGCTGTGAACGCTCAGTTTCACACAGGACATGCAAGGATCAATAGTCATTTAAACCGTATAAAAACCCCAGCAAATACCCACTTGTAGACACGTCTCTCATCCCAATGATAGAGTGGAAGACCTCCTTACTGACAGCCCTTATCTTTCAACTGCCATGAAAAAAACCTCTACAGACACCCTTAATATTCTTTAACTTACTGTATGGTTCACTAAGTCAACTTCAGAAGACCTGCACTTTTTTTAAGAGTGACATTGTACTGACGAGTAGAATTACTCATCAGTATTTGTATATCGACAACAGCAACAACAGCAGTGAGCATCTTGATCTTGATCTTAATTAGAAACTGGCCTCACTACACGTGGGGCATTCCCATAAGTGCTCCGCCCTCTGTTCCAGCAGCCATTCTACTCGATAGTGTTTCGAGTCTAATGCCGACGAAACAGACGTCTACATCAGGGCACAACTCTGTCCCTTGCGACAGGTTTCTTTGTTGTTCCGCCCACTCACGCCGTGCCCGTAACTAGTTCAAGCACAACGTCGGCCTGTCGGAACAACATGGTAACTGTTATCGAAGATTACTACTACGGGATTGTATAGATGATGTGCCTTGAAGCTTCTATAACCTCAATATAACGGCATGTCATCCACTAAGGTTTTCTGTTGCATGGTTGGTTTGTCTAGTAAGCCATTGGTGAGACCCACAGACGCAACCGCATGCGTAGCAGTGAGCATAGTTAACATCAACAAAGATCAGATGAGACATGGATCACTGAAGACTCTGAGATAGAGGAGAAATGTATGACAATGATCTTCAGCTGAGATCAGAACAGAGATGGCTCGATGGAGACCCTGATAGAGAACGTTAACAAATAATGAATTAAAGACAGAAAAATTGACAGATGAATGAAATTCATTGATCATGATGACCAGAAACGCACAGGGAGAGATAGAAAGTGAAGGATATGAGTATAACTTTTCTAAAGACAGGTCCGTGATGTCCACACTACGGTCAATGTAACAATTGCATGTATGGTGACCCCTCCTTTGACTTCGTATGGTAAATGTTAACGGAAACCGAATCAGCTGTTTATTGTGGGTAGAAAATATAGGTGGAAAGAGGTGCCGATGTTGCCACTGAACGTAGAGAGGGAGTAGAAACTGGGTGGAATGCGGTTCCTCGAGATAAGGTGCACTGTAGTCTGGTAAAGTGAGCACTTGTGAGCCAGTGTCACCTCTTACCAGGTGATGGTGTAGAAGATTGTCTGCATTTATGAAAGACATGAATGTACAAATAGGAAAAAAACACGGAAATGGTATGAACCAGAGTTTCTTAAAATGGGTGATATCGCCCCATTCCCCCCCCCCTCCTCCCACTTTGAGAGCGATACGAAACTTTGGGATGGCGCTAAAATATAAAGGACTGATAGGGGCGCATTAAGACATTGTAACAATCAAGAATAAAACAGCATCAAAGCTACTCTTAATGTTAGCAGGAGAGAAGAAAAATCGTATCTGTTAAAATAACCAAGCCCTTACTAAAGCCTGGTCTTTGCTGATTGTCTCCATAGTAGCGACATGCTAAAATAAGCAAGCCCATACTGAAGTCTGGTCCATATCGACATGCTAAAATAACCAAGCCCATATTGAAGCCTTGTCCTTGCAATGCATATCTCCAATGTAGCAACATTGATAAAATAACCATACCTTAATGTAGCATTGTCATTGTAATGCGTATCTCCAATGTAGCGACATGCTAAAATAAGCAAGCCCTTACTGAAACCTGGTCCATGATATCCTTTTCTTCAGAGTACCTTCTTCTATTGGGGACTGGAAGTGATTTAGCTAGTTAGTTATTCCTCTAGGGCCAAAGACGGCACATAGGGCGAATGTCATAGATTTCCATGTCTCTCGTGTCATTACAATTTGCTTTAGATCTTCATTTAGAAGCTATTACTTTACAGTAAAATTAAAATAAGCCATTGAAGATTATAAGACTGGAAAAATAAACGTTATACACATTACATTTGCAAGGTTCTTAATTCGTAACTATACTGTTTTCTTCATTATATATTGTTTACTGTATGCAACAGGGACAGTCCCTATAGTCTATGTCATATGGCATTGGTTATCATGGTTTTCCACAGCCGTCTGTTTCGTGTTCTGTCAATTATTTCCTGTACCGATGTTCTCCTATGCTGCAATGCTAGGCTATCTTCTTCTTCTTCAGCGTTCATTCTCAAGCTCCTGCTGGATCTCCCTTGTAGTAGGACACTACTAGATTTCCAGCAGGATGTTGTCCAACGAATGGAAATGCGTTGTGTCGCAGTTTAATTTGCGCCATTTGCCCGACACATCAGCCTTCGGTGGTGCTACGTTGTCTAGAATCTTCTCTCTTCATTCTCTCCTACCCCTAATTCTCTGGTGACTTACCTGGTGTCACATTTGCTCCATCTTCACTCTTCTCGTGATGTGTCCTAAAAAGGGAAATGGCCTCTTTCTAACATGAGTGAACATCTCTCTTTTTGAATTTATTTACATCAAGATATCTTCATTCGTTTTTTTATCTGTCCATAATTTTGTTAACATTCTTCTATAAAATCACATCTATATTGCATCTATATAATTGTTTTCCTATTCTTCGGATTGTCTAAGATTAACTTATATACACCAGAATTGCTACTACATAACTTATGAGAACACTCAAGAATAGAGAATACGAAATGCAAAAAGAAAAGAAAAGGTATAATGGGTATATTTTGCATGTCTGTGTTATCTGTACAAAATGGATGCTGGAACGATAAAGTTTAAGAAACACTGGCTTAGACCAATACGAACTGGGAACACCGAATGAAAGAAGAGATTGACTTACGCCATTCTGATAATAACATCAGATGATAATCTTATATCCTTTCTTTTTATGAAAGGAAACTATAAGTAATGAAATGCCTGGAGACAGAACGTAAAACCGCAATTCCAAAGCATACCCGGGAGCAAATATCGTCTCGCATTACAATTTTTGTTCATAAAATTACATTTAAAACTTGAAAATATGTATCGCATTGTGCAATTGAAGCCATTTATGGATATTTCAAGGTCGGTAAAATCAGTCAAATGGTAAAATTATCATGAAAATTTGAGGAATAACGAGACCTTAGTCTAGACTAGACCTTTAGAGAGCTACTCAGTCTAGACTAGACATCTAGAGAGTTACTCAATCTAGACTAGACATCTAGAGAGTTACTCAATCTAGACTATAACTTTAGAGAGTTACTCAATCTAGACTAGAACTTTAGAGAGTTACTCAATCTAGACTAGACCTTTAGAGTTACTCAATCTAGACTATAACTTTAGAGAGTTACTCAATCTAGACTAGACCTTTAGAGTTACTCAATCTAGACTATAACTTTAGAGAGTTACTCAATCTAGACTAGACCTCTAGAGATTTACTCAAACTAGACTAGACCTTTAGAGAATTACTCAGCCTAGCATTTACCTCTAGAGAGCTACCCAACCTAGACTATACCACTAGATAGCAACTCAGCCTAGACAATACCTCTAGAGTTACTCAGTCTAGACTAGACCTCTAGATAGCAACTCAGCCTAGACTAGACCTTTAGAGAGCTACTCATTTCAGTCAAGACTAGACTTTCAGAAACCTACCCACCTGTCCTAGATACTAATTCTCTAGTGACTCACCCACTTCATCCTAGACTAATCGACTAGTTTCCTAGACTAGTCCTCTATAGAAGTACCCATGTCAGCTTAGACTAGTACTTCAAAGATACTAACTACATCAGAAGTGTAGTCAAACAGGTGAAATATGAAACTGCATAATGAAGTTTAGGTAATCACTGGTAACACGCATACAAATCCACGTTTTAGTCAAAGAGCATCTATGAAGAACACATTCACTATATAATACGACGAGTAAGAACGGCACTATTCATGTTCACATGGCAGAATTAAATGAAAATTATAGTTTTAGTTTCACTATCATTATACTTTCTGTGACAGCGAATAAAAGTTAAGGGAATAGTCAAACTACTCATTTAAAAAAGCTTGATTTCCCATTAGCCAATATGTCTAAACTGCCACGGGTCACGCCTAAGCCTAAATCTAACCGTAAATCTAAAGCACAGGATCCTAACTCTAAAACAATAAAATAAAAACTGCACCACTTGTCTCTTGTCTATCCCCATGTGGATGATGGTCAGAATATCCACACTTGCCGTTAAGCTTACGAATGGTGACTGGGAGTTTTAACTGTCTATCCAAGGCCAGATGTGCCGACTTGGCTGCATTGAATCTGCATTTGTTCAGGGTTGTCTTGATGTTATCTATCCATCTTGTTCTAGGTCTTTCTCTTGTCTTATATGCGGATCTTCTTATGTTATATGTTCTTGTTGGTAGTTGGTTATGGTTCATTCTCATAAGATGTCCAAACCATTTCATTTGTTGTTTCTTGATGTATTCTGTGCATGGTCTTATACCGATTCTTCTCCTGATTTCAGCATTCCTCATTTTTTCTAGTTTGGTCATTCTTGCGGCTTTTCTCTACACCTCAATCTATACGCTGTGTCCCTTGTTTGCCTTGTTTCTCTGGAGATGGCCTTCTTGTGCGCTGTTTGTAAGCTTGTTCCTGTGGCTTCTTTGATTTCTGTGAGCCATCTTTTACATGGTCTGCCTCTGGCTTTATAACCTTTATGTCTATGTGTCATGGCCATATGTGGCATGCTATATGTCGGTAGTCTGGAAGCGTGTGAAAACCACTTGATCTGTTGTCTTTTGATGTGTTCCAATACTGGTATTGTTTTGGTTATCTGTCTGATGTTGTCGTTTCTAATTCTATCTCTTAATGACACTCCGAGTATTTTTCGTAGACATGTCATTTCTGTTGTCACTATTTTTCGTTTGTCTTATGCTGTCATTGTCCAGGTTTGGCACTGGTAACATAGTGATGGAATAATAATAGTCTTGTTTAATGAAACTTAAGTGTCTGTTTACATTTTTGTTCTTGAAAATATGTGTCATCTGTCCTAGGATCTGGTATGTTTTCTGGTATGTCTATCAGATCTGCTATCTCTACACCTACTAACCATAATTCAGAACATTTAATCAAGAACTACTGACAATTTGCGATTTAACTAACTTCGCACCAAACATGCGCACTTCATAACTCTGATACTGTATTTTCCTGTTAGTGAGTTACAGGGAGTATTCCATTGGCTGTGTGGCGCATGGCCGAGAGCGTTGGTCTCACACCGGTGAAGCCCAGAGTTCGATCCCCGGTAAGGGTGGTGTTATTTTCTGTTGGAGTGTAATTTTTTAAAAACTCACTCTGAACATGAGGTGGCGATAGCAAATGTCACTATAATTAATCTCGGTTAAAATTAAGGGACAGGTAATAACAGAAAATAAAATCTTCAAATTAAAAGATGTTGAAATATCTACAAATGCCGTTATCTCTAAACTAGTCAGGGAATAATGGAAGAAAATGAAAACTATTTGTTACAAAATGAAGAGAAATATTGGAATAATTGTGGTTTCTACTTCATTCAGCCGAAATTATTTATCAATTTCTCTCAGAGACATCTGATTATGATTCTGATGAAGTTTAATTTCTTGAAAGATGAGCTAACAGTTATTGACAAACACATTAGAGGAGCAGGATTCCATTATATTATTTATGAACCGCACAAAGTGGTAATACCTATAGAAATAATTCGATCAATGAATGTCCAGCATGTTAGCGCACTCAATTTTCAACAACAAACAATGTCACGAGTATCTCTCATACAGATTATTTCAGAAATTATCTTCAACAGACATTCACATGTGAACGTAGTGGACATATTGTAATATTAGATACGCATACGCCTTGCTACCTCACAAAATATGTGTCTGAAGTGGTAAAATTTCTTTATGCTGACAAAGATCACAGGATTTTATTTGTTTATAACAATTAAACATGCTGTACAGATACAAAGTATATATTTATTGGGTGTAATCAAATATAACAAAGTATATATTTATTGGGTGTAATCAAATATAACATAGTATATATTTATTGATTATAATAATATATAAGATAGTTTTCTTCGGAAATTTCTCATTTTGAACAAATTCTTACAAGTATTGATTTTGTTTTTGCTTTTTTTTAAACAAATACTTCTTCAGAATAGTTTCGCGCGTTGATCCCACGTAGTGTTATTTATGTATATCCTACTGTTTACTTTATTTTCGTTGAAATATGAGAAAAAGTATACTCAAAGCTACAAATATTTTGTAACATGATCCAATAAGTGATTGTTTATTATACAGTTTCGCAAAATTATCCTAGATTACTAAACCTATCCTATATTACTAAACCTATCCTAGATTACTAAACATATCCTAGATTACTAAACCTATCCTAGATTACTAAACCTATCCTAGATTACTAAACCTATCCTAGATTACTAAACCTATCCTAGATTACTAAACCTATCCTAGATTACTAAACCTATCCTAGATTACTAAACCTATCCTAGATTACTAAACCTATCCTAGATTACTAAACCTATCCTAGATTACTAAACCTATCCTAGATTACTAAACCTATTCTAGATAACTAGGACTACCGTGGATTATAAAAACTATCCTATTAACTGCAGACCATCCTATCTACATTTAGTTCTAAGAAACAAGCCAAAAAGATATGAACACCCCACCCCTACAATGATGTCCTCATTAAAAAATCACCAAACTCTCACTAAACAGAAGTTACCGCAAACGAAAATTATGAAATGACTTGTTTTTAAGGTTAAACACCTTCCCTTTTCCTTTGTTTAACCATACATAGACATACTTATACATAGACATACGTATACATAGACATACGTATACATAGACATACGTATACATAGACATACGTATACAAAGACATACGTATACATAGACATACGTATACAAAGACATACGTATTTTTATGCTGGATATGTTTCAATAAATTATTGCTCTTTTTCTTTTTCACGAGTAAAATTGCGTACATAATATACTGTTGACAAGATTACTTTCAGAATCGTGTTGTACTTCTATTCAATGAGATCCTTGTAGTTGATGTGAACTAGCGGACTTTTTTTCCATTTCTGTCTCTGTAGTGTGGGTGGTCATAATCGAAGATTGCGTCATGCACTTTAAATATTTTGTGTAGAAAGTTATTCTTCTGTTTCCCACACAGATAATTATGTGAAAACCAAATTGTTATTATTTTGTATGCATTGTCTCTATAATACGATGCAATTTTTATGAGTATATTTATCTGCGTGAGAATCATATCTGTAGAAACAAAAGTTGTGACGGGTGTCTATAAAATTAGTATGTAAGTAGTAACATTTGTAATAAAACTGCATCATATTAATTGTAGGTATTTAGTGTGTGACATTGGTGCACAACGACGTTGTTGACATCTTATACTTCACTAGCGGATATGAGAAAGGATCTTCCGGAAACTGCTGCCAATATTGAAGCGTCTCATGTGGATATAGTCAATCGATATCAATGTCCCAAAAAGGCTCGTTGTGTTCCGCGCCAACCTCGTTGTATGTTAGTTGTGTTTAAAGGCAAAAATCGGTCATATGAACAATATGGAAAGTACATATGAATAGGCAACCATCGATCATATGGACTTTCTTAAAGAACTGTCGGACTTCTGGCATTTCTCATGCCGTATAATCAGTGATATTCACAGCATTCTATTCATAGTGTTGCACTGTTGTGTCACAACATTCTATTCATAGTGTTGCACTGTTGTGTCACAACATTCTATTCATAGTGTTGCACTGTTGTGTCACAACATTCTATTCATAGTGTTGCACTGTTGTGTCACAACATTCTATTCATAGTGTTGCACTGTTGTGTCACACCATTCTATTCATAGTGTTGCACTGTTGTCACAACATTCTATTCATAGTGTTGCACTGTTGAGTCACAACATTCTATTCATAGTGTTGCACTGTTGTCACAACATTCTATTCATAGTGTTGCACTGTTGTGTCACAACATTCTATTCATAGTGTTGCACTGTTGTCACAACATTCTATTCATAGTGTTGCACTTTGTCACAACATTCTATTCATAGTGTTGCACTGTTGTGTCACAACATTCTATTCATAGTGTTGCACTTTATCACAACATTCTATTCATAGTGTTGCACTGTTGTGTCACAACATTCTATTCATAGTGTTGCACTGTTGTGTCACAACATTCTATTCATAGTGATGCACTGTTGTGTCACAACATTCTATTCATAGTGTTGCACTGTTGTCACAACATTCTATTCATAGTGTTGCACTGTTGTGTCACAACATTCTATTCATAGTGTTGCACTGTTGTGTCACAACATTCTATTCATAGTGATGCACTGTTGTGTCACAACATTCTATTCATAGTGTTGCACTGTTGTGTCACAACATTCTATTCATAGTGTTGTACTGTTGTGTCACAACATTCTATTCATAGTGTTGCACTGTTGTCACAACATTCTATTCATAGTGTTGCACTGTTGTGTCACAACATTCTATTCATAGTGTTGCACTGTTGTGTCACAACATTCTATTCATAGTGTTGCACTGTTGTCACAACATTCTATTCATAGTGTTGCACTGTTGTGTCACAACATTCTATTCATAGTGTTGCACTGTTGTGTCACAACATTCTATTCATAGAGTTGCACTGTTGTCACAACATTCTATTCATAGTGTTGCACTGTTGTGTCACAACATTCTATTCATGGTGTTGCACTGTTGTCACAACATTCTATTCATAGTGTTGCACTGTTGTGTCACAACATTCTATTCATAGTGTTGCACTGTTGTGTCACAACATTCTATTCATAGTGTTGCACTTTGTCACAACATTCTATTCATAGTGTTGCACTGTTGTCACAACATTCTATTCATAGTGTTGCACTGTTGTGTCACAACATTCTATTCATAGTGTTGCACTGTTGTGTCACAACATTCTATTCATAGTGTTGCACTTTGTCACAACATTCTATTAATAGTGTTGCACTGTTGTCACAACATTCTATTCATAGTGTTGCACTGTTGTGTCACAACATTCTATTCATAGTGTTGCACTGTTGTGTCACAACATTCTATTCATAGTGTTGCACTGTTGTGTCACAACATTCTATTCATAGTGTTGCACTGTTGTGTCACAACATTCTATTCATAGTGTTGCACTTTGTCACAACATTCTATTCATAGTGTTGCACTGTTGTGTCACAACATTCTATTCATAGTGTTGCACTTTGTCACAACATTCTATTCATAGTGTTGCACTGTTGTCACAACATTCTATTCATAGTGTTGCACTGTTGTCACAACATTCTATTCATAGTGTTGCACTGTTGTGTCACAACATTCTATTCATAGTGTTGCACTGTTGTCACAACATTCTATTCATAGTGTTGCACTGTTGTGTCACAACATTCTATTCATAGTGTTGCACTGTTGTGTCACAACATTCTATTCATAGTGTTGCACTGTTGTCACAACATTCTATTCATAGTGTTGCACTGTTGTGTCACAACATTCTATTCATAGTGTTGCACTGTTGTGTCACAACATTCTATTCATAGTGTTGCACTGTTGTGTCACAACATTCTATTCATAGTGTTGCACTGTTGTCACAACATTCTATTCATAGTGTTGTCTCACAACATTCTATTCATAGTGTTGTGTCACAACATTCTATTCATAGTGTTGTCTCACAACATTCTATTCATAGTGTTGTCTCACAACATTCTATTCATAGTGTTGTGTCACAACATTCTATTCATAGTGTTGTCTCACAACATTCTATTCATAGTGTTGTCTCACAACATTCTATTCATAGTGTTGTGTCACAACATTCTATTCATAGTGTTGTCTCACAACATTCTATTCATAGTGTTGTCTCACAACATTCTATTCATAGTGTTGTGTCACAACATTCTATCAACAGTGTTATGTATCAGCACGACTTCTAATTCTTCACTCTTTCATTATGTCATAGTACCCATTACTCTATAAATTTATATATATATATATATATATATTCATCTCTATCGCCTTCTGAAGCTAGTTTTTATATATATATATATATCATCGTGTGACAGTCTTTCCAGAAAGTAATATTCTTTATGGACCTTCTGAACACCTCGAGGTCCTGGGCGAGTTGACGTGCCTTCTCCAGGGACTTGTTTAGACAATCAGATATATCATTTGTCTATCGTCGTTTTGGGCTGCCTCTTCATCTGCTGCCGTTTACTCTGGTTTCTGCTATTAGTCTTTCCATACTGTTGTGTCTCTTTAGATGACTAAAAAAACGTTCAGCTTTCTTGTTATGATGTTATTTAGGTGCCAGCCCTCTTCGATGTTTAATGATTGTTATACTTCTTTCTTTTTTTGGTGTCCATGGTATATGCACAATTTTTCTATATCATCTCAATTCGAAGGCGGCAGTTTTCCTTGCCACTGTTTTATTTAGAGTCCAAGCCTCATTGCCGTATATTGTCACTGGGAATACGTATGTTCTTATCAAACACAGTTTTACTTTGCTACTGATACCTTGCCAGAGATTTTTCATTTGTACATGCTTCGAAAACGCCATTGCCATCCTTTTCTTAATTTCTACTGCGCAGTTGCCTGAACTATTTATGTTTGTACCGAAATAATCGAAATTTGATACGTCTTCCAGTTCATTATATATATATATATATATATCCATAAATGGATCAGTAGGCACCGTACTCCTGTAATTTGCCATTGCTTTCAGGAGGAAAATATCACCCTCTGTAGTTAATTTTCCTCTCATGTTTGCCTATTTTATGGTGTATTCTATATCTCTTATCTCTCATTGATATGGTCTATAAATGTGTATAACTTATAATGTTGGTAACATTTCTTTGATTTAGAAATTTCTTATGAGCACCTCATTTGTCATTCTGTCTATTTGATGCTCAGTCGGACAGCTGAGTGTGTAACTGATTCGTTCCCAAATACTTTTATCGTTTGGACAGAATTACATTTTGTTGTTGTTTTTTTCCACATCCATCACGGGAACAGGAAATAGCACTTCTAAATATACTTATATTATAATGTAATATATATATATATATATATATACTGAAACGTAAATGGACAGAGAGTGTGATAATCGCACGTTTATTTTGAAAAAAGCAATTAGTTATTTTTTTACAATTTATTTTACAAATAAAATACAGTGTTGGAAATTACACATGGAAATTATTTGAGACATAATTATTTCCGAATCATTAACTTCCACTAAAACTGTATCAGTTTGGTTAATAATACTAATTACGAATACAGCAATGTATAGTATATTGCATAGTGCTTCCAACATATGTTATTAACAAGAAAACAGCCATATGACCCCAAGAGATTAGGTCTATAATGTCGAAAAATATGGCTGATTTCTCTAATAAATTGACGTAAATTTGCAGTCACGAGGAAGAATACCATTTGCGAGTAATTGCCAGGTTGGATTTTAATAATTACTGCGACCAAATTAAATAAAAGAGTTAAAAAATTACTAAATTTAAATTATCACTAAAATTAACGAAATTATATATATATAAAATATAAGGAAAAATGGCGTCATATACCCCCGTGTTCTAAACTTATCAATAACTTACAAAATTGAATTCATAACACATCAAAATCATGCCAGAAGTAATATGGATATATTACACTTTCAATAAGAACTCATTATTGTGGCATAAATACCGGAAGTGACTAAATTATTATACAAAAAGGAAGGAACGCATACAACTTAGTACGGACGGAAGACATAGTTCGCGAGTTGTTTAGCGTGGGATCAGTTAAATAAGAATAGGACTCTCCATAAATTACGTCAACAGTGTGTGAAATTTTAACCCTCCTCCCCCTCTTGTTAACAACTGTGAAGATTTCCGTGACTCTCTGTTGAATTATGTCCACAAAATTTGTCGTCCCCTCCCCCTACCTTCCCAGAAAATATTAGGAGATAAAGTTCGATAAAAATTCATGTTTTACTTCACACTTGTAGAAATAAATTTAAATTCCAACACTGTAATTGGTGTATAAAATTCTGGACTGTTAACGTCAACAATTTCCAGACTTTCCGTCCAACTCTTGTCAATAACTGTCATACTTTTTGAGACCCCCTTCCCTTTTTTTCTCTTAAGTGCTGACGTAATGTATGGACACGCTCATATCCGACACGAATTACTGTGTTCTGAAGATTGATTTTGTACTGTGATGTGTAATTAAAGTTAAAGAATTCGTGAAACAGACTACAACCTTCCTGGTAAAGTGATGATAGAACAGATACTTACAATTTTCTTGGTATAGTGATGATAAAACAGATATAACTTTCCTGGTATAGTGATGATAAAACAGATATAACTTTCCTGGTATAGTGATGATAAAACGAAACAACTTTCTTGATATAGTGATGATAGAACAGATACTTGCAGCTTTCTTGATATATATTTATTTTTGGTAGCATATCCTAATCAAGACGTAGCTATCAACCCAGCATTTGTTGGCTGTGGTGATTTTTCTAGGCAATATAAATACGTTCAATAGTTTGTCAGTGTTTTCTGATCGGCCCGGATACACAATTGTCTGTGGAGGGGATCGAACTCGGTTCCTTGGCCGTCACAGACGCGCTCTGTACCACTTCGCCACTTCTTCTTCTTATTTCCTTTCTCTTTTACCCTTTATTGGTGACGAGAGAGATACAGTGATTTTGTTCTCGCTTTTTTTTTTTTTACTTCACCACAGAGCCGGACAAATTGTATTTTTTTTTTTTGGTGTAGTGATGATAAAACACATATTTACAACTTTCTTGGTGTAGTGATGATAAAACACATATTTACAACTTTCTTAGTATAGTGATGATAACACAGATACTATATCGTGTAATAGCAACTTGCGCATCCCATTTTTTTATATTAAGACCATTAATTCTATATTATTTGTGAGACTAGACAACTCTAGATCTCACACGTTGTAGAATTATTCGCCCCTTGATTGCGTGAATCTAATCAGTAGTAAACATTTGTTAAAGTATTACCTTTTTCTGTTGCTCGATTATTTTCACAATTTGGAGCAGGGTTGCCAGATTATTGAAATAAATTAAAGTCAAAGTTCAAGTAAAGTATGGCAAAACAAATTGTAAAATTCCTAGCTTAATACATATAAATACTAACTAAAAAATATAAAAATTGCTATATAGCATAAATCCCATGGCCAATAACATCTTAAAATGATGAAATCTATTTACATTTGTTCATGAATTAGTCAAATTTTGGCAACCCTGACTTGGAGGTTAAACCATCAGATCACGTGAGTAATCAGGGCATCGATAAAAGTGAATTGAGTTCATTTGACTTATTCTTGTTCAATTAGTAGACCTTACCACTGTGTGTGACTGTTTCTACGTTTATTGTATTGCTTGTGCACACTGTATTTTTTTAACACTGTTTCAGATGATACAACTGAATAATGACATCACGATATATAAACAGAACATGAATTTGCCTAGCAGAATATTTGATGAAAACACTTGGTCATGGTGATGGCTATCTAATATAAAAACCCTTCTTTTTCTTCTTCTGTGTTTGTTCTCAAAATCCTGCATATTAATAGGATGAAGTTCGGAGAACAGAATGTGTTTGTCGTGGTTTACAGCTTGCGCCTTTCGGCCAGACACATACAAGTTCAGCATGGCTCCAGTTTTACTTTGACCGTGACCGATCGGGGGTTATAGAAGACCTATTCGCTAAATTAAGTTGGATCCGTTTCGTTAAATATGTTGTGATTAATGTTTGACTTTCAGTTTGTTACTATTTATATACTTCGAATAGCATGCCAAAAATAGCCAAGGCGATTCCAAGTATATTAATAGTAACCAACTAAAAGCCAAACATTAATCAAAACACGTAACGAATAGTGTCCAACTGAATTTAGTGAGCAGGTCTTCCATAACTGCCTGAGGTCTCTTTTGACCCTATAGATTTGGCCATCCAACTCAACTCCATAACCATCTTAGACACCTCTTAATAGAAAATTGTATTAATTTTTGTTCTCATTTTGGGTTCTTGCAACACACAAGCGTCAATTCCTTTAATTACGGGAGTGGTTATACAAAAAGAGATAGAATACGAAACGATGGTATCAGGAAGCAAGTGACCACTATAGCATTTATTCATTTCATGAACAAGCAGAGAGTTAAATGTTTCTGTGATGTTGCAAGACAAACTTCACACAATCTACTGCCAAGAATAATTGCACTTAGATGTTGAGGAAAAGGAGGAAAGAACCAAGAGATAAACACCGAAAACGTTGATATTCAAGTCCAACATTCTCTAGAAGCGTTCCACTTAAACAAGAAAACGGAATTGTTATCTAGCAAATATGTAAAATAAATTGTATGCACTGAACAAACTCGATATTCGCTTTTCAACATAACATTTGTATTTCCCACAAGGAAATTCCCGAAGGGTGTCTCAAACGTTTGAGACATAAACATTTGTTCAATATGCGCATAGGTAATAAAGATATTCCGTAAGTTCAATCATGTTTATGAATTACGATTGTCATAAATGGCTCTACTTACGAATGTATATTACAGAACTCATAACCATACTGATGATGATGATTGATGATCATGATGTTGGTGGTGATGATGGATAGTTCATGATCCCCCCTCCCCATGAAGTACTATTCTATCACTCTTGTTCCCTGTGTCCATATATGTTTCATCGTCATCTCTACATTGTTGGTGTTTTATAACATTCCTTTTTCATGTTGATATTTTCATAAGCATTTGAAAGTCACAAATTATTTTGCACACAATTGAGGGTGGGGGGGGGGGCTGTTCATAAATTACGTCAAAAATGTTTTTGTTCCAATTTTTTACATCTATCCCCTTGACAATTGTCAGTAGTTCACTGACACCTCCTCAATTAACAACTGACAGTGGTTCAGTGACACCTCCCCAATTGATAACTGTCAGTGGTTCAGTGGCACCTCGCCAATTGACAACTGTCAGTGGTTCAGTGAAACCTCTCCCCTTGACAACAGCTGTCAATGGTTCAGTGACAACCTGCTAAAATATGCCATTAAAAAAAACCCTTTCCTAAATTATTGTAAAACAAACAATACGAAAACAATATGTTCTTTAGATTGTTAGACAAGAATGCAAATTGTAGCAATTTAATCCACGTAGAAATATACAGTATTATTGTCGTCAATTTTTCCACCTCCGCCCCCCCCCCCTTGTCAACAACTGTCAAAACTATTTTAGCCCCCTTCCCCTCAATTGTTGACGGTAATTTACGGACAGCCCAAATGTAACAGTAAGATTACTCTCCTCGTTCTGGTCAGTTCTTCACTCTCACGTGCTGGTCAGTTCTTCACTCTCACGTGCTGGTCAGTTCTTCACTCTCACGTGCTGGTCAGTTCTTCACTCTCACGTGCTGGTCAGTCCTCTACTTCCACGTGCTGGCCAGTCCTTTACTCCTACGTGCTGATCAGTCCTTCACTCCCGCGTGCTGGCCAGTTCTTCACTCTCACTTGCTGACCAGTCCTTCATTCCCGTGTGCTGGCCAGTCCTTCACTCTCACGTGCTGGCCAGTCCTTCACTCTCACGTGCTGGTCAGTTCTTCACTCTCACGTGCTGGTCAGTTCTTCACTCTCACGTGCTGGTCAGTTCTTCACTCTCACGTGCTGGTCAGTTCTTCACTCTCACGTGCTGGTCAGTTCTTCACTCTCACGTGCTGGTCAGTTCTTCACTCTCACGTGCTGGTCAGTCCTCTACTTCCACGTGCTGGCCAGTCCTTCACTCCCACGTGCTGATCAGTCCTTCACTCCCACTTGCTGATCAGTCCTTCACTCCCGCGTGCTGGCCAGTCCTTCACTCCCGCGTGCTGGCCAGTCCTTCACTCCCACTTGCTGGTCAGTCCTTCACTCCCGCGCGTGTGGTCAATCGTCTACTCAGAGATCACTTTGCCGTGACTTCTTGTAATCCGAGGTTGTTACATGTTAAAACGTTGATTCCTTCCCAGTACACCAGACATGGGTATTCAGCAGTCAAGATCAAATATAGGGTAGTCAATCCCTAAGCCCAACCTGGCTAAGATATGCATGGCAGGAGACATTATTTCCGTTATTTACTTCTTGTTTGAGCCCTATAAACTCACATACAAATAGTAGATACATCAAACGCGGGCAGTGCTAATAGATTTATTGTTTATATCAGTAGATACATCAAACACGTAGTTAAGTCAGTGCTGACATATTACTTTTTTAGATCAGTAAACACAACAAACACATGTTTTAGGTCCGTCCTGGCAGATTTATTGTTCAGATCATTAGACTCATCAAATACGGGGTTAAGTCAATGCTGAAAGATGTATAGTTGAGATCAATGGACACATCAAATGCTGATATAAATAAGGATTCTGCATATTATTGGTGTTATATTCTATTCAAGTCGCAACAATAAACCTGACATTATTTTGCTGTTGTGGTTTTCTAAGAAATATCTTTATTATATTTCTATTGCTTTATAAACAATTTTAATGCACAACTTACTGCGGCAGAAATTTAACCAGGTACCTCGACCATCTGAAACATTCTCTATAACTTATTCCCACTGGTCCGGACACATAAAATAGTACCTACCCTCACTAGGGTTTATACAACAAAAATTCCAAATGTATGAGATCTGACTAAATAACCGCCGTGAGTCAAGTTTATCATCTGCATAATAACGTCAGACAGCTCGGATATGAAGTATTTACATTCCAGTTACTCAATCTTTCGACCATGAATAGTCTCTTATGAATTGTTTAACCGTGCGTAAAGTTGATTCATTTTTACGTTGTGTGTGAAATCTTTAGCGAGGCAATCGCGGCGAAGTGCATCAACGGTAGGACTGCAAACTGGATAGAAATATTATGTATATTTCAAATGGAATGCAAGCTATAGTTCAGGATGATGGAGTTATCTGCAATTGTTCCTATTTCAAACGAAGTTAAACAGGGGTGTGTATTAGCACCTACCCTGTTTATCATCATGTTCTCTGCTATGTTGGATGATTCTTTCAGAGATTTGGACTTGGAAGTAGATATCATAGATGGCATTGATGGACAATTGTTCAAGCTTCCGCAGTTTCGAGCAAAAATCAAAGTCAAATCATACATCATCATTTATCTACTATTTGCTGATGACTGTATCCTAAATGCCAACTCTGATCTACAAATCATCATAAACAGATTCAATGTTTACATGTGCCCCAATCTCTTCATTCCTATCCAGGAACGATTACAACTTTGTTGAAGTCTGTCATGGTTCCATCAATAAGACGCTATTTTTCTTGTTGGTAAACTCAAAAATGTGGTTACTTTTCCAATTTTCTTTTCATCTTGTTCCAACCATGACATGCCGCGCATAATTCATTTGTCATTTCGATCTTTAATGTGTGACGTGAGTAGATTCTGGGAAAGTAATTCGAAGTGATCTATTTTCTAACAACCTATTTGTTATCCATTTTTTGTTTCTGTGGATCACATCATGCGCATATGTTCAAGATGAGTTGTTTTTTTAATAAGAAGATTTAATCAGCTCAGATCTAATTTCTAGATTATTCCTCTCCTTCGTTAGTAGTGAGTTTTTAAAACATTTTCTTTTGGTAATGTTGAGCTGTGGATATGAAGAGGATTTCTGCGTTCAAATCCCCTTTCTGTTTTCTCATTCAAGTCAATAGAAAATTGTTAAAAAGTAGTGAAAATCCTTGAAAAAGTCTAGCCCTTTGCAACTGTAACACTAAACACATGATTACGACATCAGGGAAACATAGTGATATGTGTAAATGTGTGAGCTTAGAGAATAATGATATGTGTAAATATGTAAGCTTAGTGAATAGTGTTATGTGTAAGTATATAAGCTTAGTAAATAGTGATATCTGTAAATATGTAAGCTTACTAAATAGAGTGATATGTGTAAGTATGTAAGCTTAGTAAATAGTGATATGTGTAAATATGTAAGCTTAGTGAATAGTGATATGTGTAAATATGTAAGCTTAGTGAATAGTGTTATGTGTAAGTATGTTGATTATCTCTCCCAACTGGGAAAATAGTTTGGAGAATTTTTAGTGTTAAAACATAATCGGTTTTTTTTCTAATATTTGTGTGACTAACCTGAACGTTTACAGAGCACTTGTACTTCCAATGATGTTATACGCTGGTGAAACATGGACTTTGTATAGACGACATGTGAGGAAACTCAATCACTTTCATACAACTTGTCTCAAAAACGATATGAACATCAGAAGACAAGATTCCGGATACCACTGTGTCTGACAGATCTGGTATCCCTAGCATTGACAATATTCTGATGGAGACACAGATTTGCTGGGCAAGTCATGTGGTACGTATGCTAGATCATCGTCTGCCAAAGATACTTCTCCATGGTGAGTTGCGTTGCATACGATCTCAAGGTGGCCAAAAGAAGCGCTACAAGGACGCATTATAGACCTCACTAGAAGGCTTTGAAATAGACCATGATTCATGGGAGACTAGCAGAAAATAGAACTAGACGACGATCTACAGTCAAAAATGTGCAGCATCTTGTGAGAAGAGGTACAACAGCTCAACAGCGGAGAGTTCCTAGAATGTCACGTTTAGATAAAAATCCGTCTACAGTAGTCATTCCATGTCCGAACTGTCCAATGTCATTTGTGACCCTAATAGAGCTTGATAGCCGTTTACGATTTATAATCAAGGACATGTGCGACCCGAATAGAACTTGATAGCCGTTTACGAACCTATAATCAAGATAAAATGTTCACTTAATTATCGCGAGTGGATGTAAGAAATGGTCATCATCAATTGTGATGGACGAACAACATGTCGTATTTAAAGGATATGTAAACATTATTTTAAGCCGACTAATATCATGTCTTTAATAGTTGCTTTATTTTTTTTAAACCACATTTAAAGCTACAATAGTCAGATTCTAGTAAAATGGGACGACCAAGAACCATCTCAAGTGGTGTCTATTATTTTAAGAGTTTAATAAGATAAATCGAAAAAAACTGAAAACAGTGTTTCTCTTTTTATGCTTCAAGGGGGTGAAGTTGGGTCACTGATGATTAATTGCTTCAAAGGGAGACCACGGAAGAAGAAAATTTCAGTCACTGATCTAGTTCACTATTTCATATTTGAAGGAAACATGTTTCATAACAAATTAGAATCTATTGAACATAGATTGAACATCTATTGAATATAGTTGGTGTCCAATAAAATGAGTTGGTTTGTTGGTTTGTTCGAAATTAGGTTCTTCATATTGTGGTATATGTAAAGTAGCGATGGGCGCTGTGCTTTTTTTGTGTCTTATGAGAAATCGTAGAAAAATTTTCGCTAATGGGACAGCGGTGTCAAGTCGTTAGGTTCGCCAGGGGGGGGGGGGGGTGCATTTACACTATACACTAGCAGTGACATTGTATGAGACACACTTCATCAACAATGAAAGCTAGTACATCTAGGTTATATCAGAACGTAACACTGTAACAAATATTGAATAATGCGACTCACGTAATGCTGTCACCACGAAGGACGTACAACTATAAGTTACTATAACAAATATTGAATAATGCGACTCACGTAATGCTGTAACCAGGAACTTATAGTTCTCGAAAGTCAAGTCATTATCCAGATTTGTCTTGCGCTCGCATCTCAAACAACGTAACTTATTTTGGTTGATCCGATTTCTCCCTGTTCTTCATTGACTGGGGATACAAAGTGACCAATGATCAGTAGCGTTAGAAAAGATAAGTTGTGCTGTTTTAAATCTATGCGGTAGGATTAATCTGGAGAAGACCTTGTTTGAGCTGAGCTTATACGATAACAGGGTATTTGTTTTATATCAATAACCACCACAGTTAGAAGAAAACATCGTTCCATTCCTTGGGAGTGACTAGATGCGATGGGAGAAAGTGTTCCCTCTCCGGAAAGATCAGAAGAACGTGTAATCAGCAAATTAGTGCGACACTGAGCTTATACACTTTTAGATGGCTGACGGAACAGCAAGCAGAACATATATGGGAATGCCTCCAGTGCTGTGACGCTTGTTCCTAATCAAGAATCAATCCATTCCTTGTTGTCTCTGTATATTTCTTCCCAGTTCTTCAGTAAATAACCACCCAAAGCGTCAATTACCTTTGTAGACTGGGTTTGGGTTTAATATGATTAAAGCAGACTATCACGTGTCCACTGAATTTTCGTGTGCACCCTAATTGATCACGCTTTCAGCGCAAAAACTGTCACACGCCACCTTTGATGGATTGAGTTTGATTCTTCCATGCTTCTTGACAAGAATGTTGACATTGCATTGTTCATAGATAGGACACATAAATCATCACATCACAGTTTCACAGATCGTGGTTGACAACAGTTTCACAGATGGTGGTTGGCCACAGTTTCACAGATCGTGGTTTACCACAGTTTCACAGATCATGGTTGACCACAGTTTCACAGATCGTGGTTGACCACAGTTTCACACATCGTGGTTGACCACAGTTTTACAGATCGTGGTTGACCACAGTTTCACAGATCGTGGTTGACCACAGTTTCACAGATCGTGGTTGACCACAGTTTCACAGATCGTGGTTGACCACAGTTTCACAGATCGTGGTTGACCACAGTTTCACAGATCGTGGTTGACCACAGTTTCACAGATCGTGGTTGAGTACAGTCAGGGACTCATCTCTATAACTCTTACTTGACATATGATTAGATTATATACAGACATAAAATGACAACATCTAATGTCGTCGTACATAAAATACTCGTACTATCAACGGGTCAATTCTGGGCCAACAAGCCATTTTTACTGTCCCGCAAGGCTGATTTAAAAGGGATATAAGCACTGACCCTTGAGCATTGAACTTCAAAACACCCACATGGGCTTCCGTAAGAACAAAAGCTGTACGTATGCTATCTTTACACTTAGACAGCTAACAGAAAGAGCCACAGAAAACAACAAAGAATTATACGTCGCATTCATAGACCAAGAAAAGGCATTCGACAGAGTATACAGACAACAACTATGGAAAGCACTATCAATATACAGAGTACCAGAACATTAATCAACATATGCAAGGGCATTTATGCTAATAGCCAATTTGCAGTAAGAAAAAATGCAGGTGTGTCCAATAAGTTCCAAATTCAATCAGAAGTTCGCCAGAGGTGTGTCCTATCCCCTCTACTTTTTATAACATATATCGACCACATCTGTAAACTAACAAGTACCAACGAAGAAGATAACATAAAAGACAAATTGAGCGAACTACTCTTTGCAGACGACCAAGTACTAATAGCGAGATCAGAAGAACAATTGTAAGACCATGTGAACAGACTCCACACAACATGTCAAAAATTCAACATGAAGATCAATATTGAAAAGACAGAAATAATGACAATAGCAACGAAAGAAAGAAATATCACTATCTCCATCGATGATAAACACCTTAAACAGGTAAGTGAGTTCACTTACTTAGGAAGCCTTATATTGGGTGAAGGGAAAACCAGTAAAGAGATACAAAATAGATGCAACAAAACATACCAGATCCTAGGACAGATGACACGTATTTTCAGGAACAAAAATGTAAACATAGACACTAAAGTTGCATTATATAAGACTATTATTATTCCATCACTATGCTACCAGTGCCAAACCTGGACAATGACAGCACAAGACAAACGAAAAATAGTGACAACAGAAATGACATGTCTACGAAGAATACTTGGAGTTTCATTAAGAGATAGAATTAGAAACGATAACATCAGACAGATAACCAAAACAATACCAGTATTGGAACACATCAAAAGACAACAGATCAACTGGTTTTCACACGCTTCCAGACTATCGACAGATATCATGCCACAAATAGCCATGACACATAGACATAACGGTTGTAAAGCCAGAGGCAGACCATGTAAAAGATGGATTACAGAAATCAAAGACGCCACAGGAACAAGCTTACAAACAGCGCACAAGACGACCATCTCCAGAGAATTCTTCCACCACTGACGCCGCAAGGCAAACAACGGCCACAGCGTATAGATAGATAGAGATAGATAGACCCCTGAGCACTATCCCCTGGACACTGGCTCCTGAGCACTTTCCCATCAGCAATATTCCTTGAGCACTATTGCCAAGCACTATCCCCTCAGCACTATCCCCTAAAAAAAATCACCCCCGAACAATAGTAAATCCGACATTCTACTCAAACAGGTTGCGGGTAATAAACATTATGTCTAACGAGAATGAACCCTTATTGACCAGCGGCAAGAGAATTCAACATGACAAAAAAAGAAACAACAAGATACAGAGGAAGAACAAGAAGATGGATTGAAGAAGTTACCATCATCCTGACATGGCACAGTATTACTGCATATCAAGAGACCAAACGTGCAATAGCCTGAAAACCGATCGTCAGTCAATCCTGCGACGCCTCACAGCATAAGCAGAGAAGTCAATAGATATATATTTAACACTAGTTCCACTACAGATACTCATTGTTTAGTGGTAGGTACCATTCTTGGTCATCGAATAAAAGTTAATTCTACAACTAACAGCAATCTGCTGAGTCACATTGTACACTGGACCATGAAAATACACAACTTTCAATGACGTCGAATGTAGCATATATATTTTATTTCATATTCAGTGCACATCGACTTTATAGACAACCTGTACACTCCGCCTTTATTATATGTTTATATTTTTTTATTTTATCAACACTGTAGCAAAAACTGGAGATTTTTCTTATATTTTAAATAATCTTGATAACAAAACTATGCAATGTCGTCAATTATTTCGCAGAGGGATCTGAAAATCAGACTTCGTGGACATTGCGTAAGACTACTCCGCCACTCCGTCAACGGGAAACGAAAATAAACAACCCATGAAGACTCATGATGATCGCTAATAGCCACAGAGAAGTGATTTGATAGACGAGTAACAGGAATAGGGGTGACAGTTACAAGTACTAATGAGATGGTGCTGATGGACGTCGGTGTTCATTAGAAGCTTGTTACAAACATCAAAAACGGTTTCTAGATTGTCAGTATGATGTTCCATCTTATATCTCGCTGTAGCTTCAATCAAAGCGCAACAGTTGAAGAAATTCTTGTGCTTTCTCTCTTTAAATCCTACTAGTTTGTAGGGTGTAGTTTGGAGAACGGAATACGCTGTTGTCGTGGTTTACTGTCTGACATGTTTGACTTGAACATGAGTTCAGAAAGTAACATGCAGTGAAGGAAGAAGGTATGACTTGAACAGAAGGTATGGCTAGAACAGAAGGTATGGCTTGAACATGAGTTCAGAAAGTAACATTCAGTGAAGGAAGAATGTATGACTTGAACAGAAGGTATGGCTTGAACATGAGTTCAAAAAGTAACATTCAGTTAAGAAAGAGAGATATGACTTGAACAGAAGGTATGACTTGAACATGACTTCAAAAAGTAACATTCAGTGAAGGAAGAAATTATGACCTATTTAAAGAATTAAGAAAGTTTGTAGCATATCCTTCAAGACCTAAACTCTAATATTGTTTTTGGAAAACAGCAGACGGGATTTAAACCAGGTCCGCTTAACTTCCACCCGCTCTCCATGCAGCCCGAGTCAGCATTTCACATCATAAACAAAGACGCGACTACGGACATCTAATTTGTATACCTTAAGTTACTGTTACTATGAACATGACCGGTCAATCGAGACATAGGCAATAACATTGCATGGGTATGTATATTTCCTGGAGAACAATGAACATTTAACACAAGTATACAATAATAATGCCTCTAATTGTATTAATAATTTATGGATGTAGTTATTTATATGCAATTTTAGCTTTCAATGTTTTAGCATTGCTTTCTTAAAGATCTGGCTACTTAACATCCTGCAGCCAAACTCTAACTTTGTGTTTGTATAGCAGTGGTTGCGGTTGCGTTCTGTGGGTCTCACTAATGGCCCACTAGACAAACCACCCATGCAACGGAAAACTTTAGTAAAGAACATGCCTTTATATTGAGCATGTCATCTATACAATTATAGACCCCCCTCTGAGTGGAAAACTCAATAGGCATTGCACTAAGCCGAACGCTGAAGTATCATGCGTATGAAATAAAGCTCAGAAAAACCACCCCACTGCATATAGGAAGTAAGAGCTAATCGCACGCAATTCCTGGGGTTCTAAATCAGTCAATCATCAAAGCCGCGGTCACTACCTCTCAAATAGAGGGCCGGACTTAAAGTTGATACTGTTGACGAATATAGAACAACGTATGGAGAAAACACTTTTTTTTAAGTGTTCGGTAGAGAAAATATGGTAAACTCTGCTAGAAATGGCATTGGGACACATTTTAGGGGGAAATGAGATGGGGATAATTGTTTAATATTTTAATATTTGATAATATTTAATATATTGAGAAAAAATCAACATTCAATGTTATTTTCATGCGTGTCAATGTTGTTACATAACACAGCTTTGGACAACGTTATTTATTATTATTATTTATTTTTTTCATTGCATTTATTGTTTTTTCATGCCATGCTCATCTTCGCTTGCGAAGGAGGAACAGCATTATCATCACATAACAAAGCTTTGGACAGCGTAGAACAGAGGTCGGCAACCTTTTGCTAAATGTGTGACAACTTAAAGTTTCAAATTATTCAGTGCCAACATCGTATATCATTTTATACAAGTCGAGGCCAATATTATTATTTTACCATATAATTTATTTTTATATTTTAATTAATTAGTATATAGTGATATTCAATAATATGTAAAGTTGTAAACAATATTAAAGAAATAGTTTCTTGAAAGATTTTTTTTTAAACTTTGTTATTATTAATGGGAGCCTTGCCCTTGCGTCTTGGCCAGTTGTTCAATATCGACAACATACTTTGTCACTTTGAGTTTTACATAATTTTCTGAATGTTCAGGCGTTAGCCGACTACGATGTGGAATCGATTTATGCAGATAAATCCCGCTAATCGATTTATAATCAACTTTATACAGGACACGTGAAAAGTCTGCGTGCCATTTGAAATTGCTTGGCGTGCCATAGGTTGCCGACCCCTGGCGTAGAATACTGCAGGTTATTCAAAGTAGACAAAAACGAAAGGAGAGATAAGACAGTTTCCCCTCATCTCAAGACCTACTATATTCATGCTCATGCTGTAACAGGTTTTACAAAGTCAACATTAGGCCCATCTTAGAACTCACAAACAGTGAAAACAAACGTGAACTTTTTTTCAATACCATGCTCATCTTCCTTGCGAAGAAGAAACGTCATCAACATCACATAACAATACAACAGGACGGATAAGAAGCGCACAAATAAACATACAACTATACTTATAACTTCTCGAGACAACCAATCTGTTGTATGTGTAACAACTAACAACAACAACACGCATAAAACTAACGAGTCTTATCTTACACGAGCTGTATGATACAGGGCGTTCATTAGCTTCTCCGCTGGAACTTCAACTTTTGTAACATCCTTTACGTTGATGGAATTTTCAATCTAGAGTTTATCGCTTCTCTACAATACATAAAACCAACTATATAATTTCCCAGGACACCCAGATTTTCAGTAGACCGGTGTTATGACACAAAACTAATAGAATATATATTATATACACTGCGGGGAGTATTTACAGTACACTAGCCCGTAAATAAGGTGGTTGGAAAAGTTAACTCCAGGAAGACTTCGCCCATCCAGCATGAAGCCAGACATGACATTTAGTAATATGGAGCAACAAACAAGAGCAGGTCCCCCCCCCTAAACCTCATGGGTTTCTCCAAAAATGTCACCAAAATTTCTAGAAATACATTTCAAGTGTGTTTTCAGTAAAGACCTTTCCCCCTTTAACCGTAGACGTTAATATGGCAAGATAATACGTTAATACGGTAGGATAACACGTTAATACGGCATGATTATACGTTAATACGGCAGGATAACACGTTTATTGATTGATTTGATTGATTGATTGATTGATTGATTGATTGGTTGATTGATTGATTGATTGATTGATTGATTGATTGATTGATTGATTGATTGATTGATTGATTGATTGATTGAAACCCCCATAATTGCGAGCGATTAGTTCTTACTTCCTATGTGCAGTGGGTGTGATTTTTCTGAGCTTTCTTTAATACCCAAGAGACTTCAGATTTCAGCTTAGTGTAATGCCTATTTAAGAAGCCTTCTACTCAGAGGGGATCTATAATTATATATATGACATGCTACAAAGCTTCCACACGAGAACCTCAATATAACGGCATGTTATCTACTAAGGTTTTCGGTTGCATTGGTGGTTTGTCTAATGGACCATTGGTGAGACCAACAGACGCAGTCGCATGCGCATGATAACACGCTAATACTGCATGTTACTACAGCATGATAACACGCTAATACTGCATGTTACTACAGCATGATAACACGCTAATACTGCATGTTACTACAGCATGATAACACGCTAATACTGCATGTTACTACAGCATGATAACACGCTAATACTGCATGTTACTACAGCATGATAACACGCTAATACTGCATGTTACTACAGCATGATAACACGCTAATATGGCAGAATTGCTTCTAATCCAGTCCATGGGTTCATGCCCTTTCATCCAGATATATAGCATGATAATACGTGAATACCGCATCATAATACGTTAATATGGCATGATAATACGTTAATATGGCACAATAATACGTTAGTACGGTATGATAATACGTTAATACAGAATGATAATGCGTTAATATGGCATGATAATACGTTAATATATCATGATAATACGTTAATATGGAATGATAATACGTTAATATGGTATGATAATACGTTAATATGGAATGATAATACGTTAATATGGTATGATAATACGTTAATATGGTATGATAATACGTTAATATGGAATGATAATACGTTAATATGGTATGATAATACAAGAACATTTTTTTTAAAAACGGTCTCCAGCTCCAGATAGACAGAATACAATAAATGACGAAATAAAAGTGGGGATGGAGACGGAAGCACGTTCCCTGAATAGAATCATCGATATCAGGGCAGGAAAGGCATTATCACATAAATATGAAATTGAGCCATAATTCTACCAATCTCTGCACAAATCTAATGATAGGAATACAGACATAGTAATCTGAAATCATGCAAGATACTATATGTGGGGGGGGGGGGGGGGGGGGAAGGAATACTTCAGTCACGTAAAATACCGATACCAATAGTTGATTCACAGCAGAGTCGTTCCGTGCTATGATGCAGGGGAGAGGATGCCGTATCAAGCGACACCAATCAAAATACATTGTCGGGGGGGGGGGGTGTTAATAAAAACCATTTACGGGGTGGAGGGGCATTTCTAAGATTTGCATTATACTGAGAAAAAATACCGCACGGTCCTGAATCAGAGCTTAATTAATATAACTGTATTCCGTCTTACATACAGCAAGGTTTCTCAAAGTGTGATATAGTGTCTCATGGATGGCGCATTAAAACACTTCAGAGAAGTGTGGCACTAAGGCGTAGCCCATCGTCAACATAAAGCCTGTTGGTTCATTAGAAAACAATCTTCTAAAGTGACTCAATTGACGTTTTCCTTTATTTTTTTGGTCACTTTATTTCAACGGGGAATGAAATCGCGACAACCGTAAGATGAGTCACTTTAGATAGCTATTTTTCAATGAGTCCACAGGTCTTATATTGTTGATTGGTCATTACAATGGTATCAGGGAGCGATAGGGGAGGTTGAAACTTAAAAAAACACTGATTAAAATAAGAGGTCCGTTTGTTGCCAGGGCTCGAAATGGAAAAAAAGAATAGCAACACTGATTACCTTCCATGCATGTCGAAAGATGCGACTAGATAGATTCTGGAGTTGAGTTGGCTGTCTCATCTGATATATGGTCAACGTTACCCAGAAGCCATGAAGAAGTCGGATGTGTCAGGCCTAATTGGGCACATATCACAGTTAAGCCATAAACCATGGCACAACGCGTAGAGCTAATCCAGAGGAAGGAAATAGAGAAACAACAAGGAAAGAAGCTACGTATTACTTTTGCATAATTATTATCTTATGAATATAAAATACTTCTTTTGTCTATCCGGTTTTCTGACCGGTATAGGGTCCTAGAACCGTTTACCTATCTGGACCACATGGTGCAGTTACTATTTAGGACACAGCCACTTAACGCTTTAACAATTTTTGATTTCTTTTTATCCAATATATTTTCTCATATGCAATGTTCTCAATGGCAATTTCTCATAACTTCAATGTGACCGTGCTTGAAACCAAATACATCACCAGTTACACTGTCAGCTAACTTATGCAGGGAATTCTATACCCAGATTTTGTGTTTCATCCTTACTATTATACTAAGGAGATTCTCTCTCTTTCTCTCTCTCTCTCTCTCTCTCTGTGCGTGCGTGCGTGTGCGCGTGCGTGCGGGTGGGCGTGTACACTATTAATATGTCTCCTTACACCACAGAAGCGACACAACAACACAAATCTGATACTGTTGTCTCATTACTATTATACTATTTTATCACTTTATACCATAAAGAGACACAACACAAGTCTGATACTGTTATGATAACATACAGTAGTTTATATTATGTATTAAATTAATTCAATATTTTGTATTGAAGATTTCATTTATTTATGGAACATATCTATATATGCCTAACAAATATCTATAGAACGTACTGATCGATAGCCCTTTAGACATTACCTTATTTGGTAGCAGCTTCTTCGCCCTTAAGTTACTTAAACTACACCAACACAAATTTATATTTCTCTGTTTCACCTGATGTCAAGTGATGACAGTCTTTGCTATTTTTCTTTTTCTCATATAGTTGAATGAATGAAAAAAAAATCTAATGTATTTATATTTACTCGCCGGCAACCCTGAGCCGTATAGCCAGTTACTAATAAACTGGTAAAAAGAAAGGTAAACTTATTCAAGCACGGTTTTTGTTTTCTTAAAAAGGATGATTAAAAACTCTATAAGCAAAATTGAACTTTTCCTATTTATGGGAACTAATATTTCTCTTTTGTCACGCCGAGTCTTGTCCCTGTGTTGCTTGGTAAGTAGTGAAAGGAAAACAAATTCCTGCATGTCCACGAATAGGAAAAGATGTAGACGAAACTTTGATCCATATATTTCTTCATGAAAGCAGAGGCGATCTTTCGCAGGGAACTTAATGTCACTATTGTATTGAGATTAAACCAGTTAATGAGACCTCTTCTTTCGCTAGCCGATAAAATCGGAATTTTTATAGTTACTTCCAAATATATTATTGCTGTGCAGTTAAGTTAACCTATTGCGCACTTTATTGCCGTGTAAAAAAATAAACATTATATTACTTAACTTTGTCTTCATTTTCTCCTCGAAGTTATATTGTTTAAACATAATAACAAATAATAAATATAAAATGATGATGCGTTGATTAATATAATATGTTATTAGGACGCTAGCTAATATAATATATGCGGAAATGACACGCGAATAGTGGGTGTTGAAGATTGCGGATACAGAACTTGATGATTATGATGACGAATTTTATACACAATTTCATCTGGCTTTCACCAACGCTTACCGACGACTCCCAAACTCTATAAACGTTCAGACACTAGCCATATATATATATATATATATATATATATATTGAATGTAAACATAAAAAACAATGTCAGTCATCACCTTATTAGTGACGATTTTCGCTAAAATTAATACAAGACCTAGCTGGCAACACTGTGGTAGAAGGTTTCTAAAAATAAAATATCTACAGAAATTGAGACCGACATTCTGGAACACTCATGTCAAGGCGAAGTCCCGTGAAGCTGTCAAGAGTCAGTCTGGTTTCAAATTATATTGTGTCTATTAGTGTCTTTGTTTTTAACATGGGAGTTTTCCGATGACAACGAAGAACAAAGACCGAAGCCATTATAATATAGAATTCTAATTATATCAATCCTATAATAAATCTCTTCGTGTTTTTCTAGTCCTTCATTGTATTAGTTTGACATAAAAATACATGACAATTTCATGAGGATTATAATATGGGAATCAAAGTTGAAAAATAGAGACTGGAACGTGTCCCCTACAGCCACTCCAACCCCTTCCCCGGTTCATTCCCTTTGTTATTATTTGATATTTTTAGATGTATTTATTATTGTTTTTATCCATGTGGCAACCGAAGCCTGGACTTCTAGTTCATGATGCAATAAATAGGGCCACTTTCTTCTTTCCATGCATGTCGTCGGTAAGATCAGCAAGAACGGAAACTGTCCAGCCCACCTAATAGTTGCTGCAGTTTAGTACGCGAGAGTTATCTTCCTCCCCTCCGCAGATTGCTACCATGGGACATACATGTCTCGAAAAATCCCTCAAAAAATGAAGAAAAAAAATGCAATTTTACATTTTACCTAACTCACTCATTTTTTTTTTTACAGAAGACATGTGTACTGCTTTGGTAGGAGTGTGTTGGTCTATAAAATCTATAGAGTTCCGTGACTGGAAAGATTTTGGAAAACACTGCTCTAAACGGTACTTTATTACAGTACAATCTCTAAAGTACGGAGGTCTTCGAACTGAGTCACATACAAAATATAAATGCAGCGATCACACACACACGTGCAGTGACGTAATACTCATATATCTTTCAACAGAAACTCTGTTGTTATGTTATATATTGTTACGTACAAAGTTTTTAGTTAGTCGGTGTACAACATTTTGTTATATCTTCCAGTATTGTATTAAACACGTCTAATCAATTTAACATGTTGGCACTAGATGAGTTCAAGCATTTAAGATTGTAGGCCTACCATGTGTCAATGTATCGCATTGTTGATGGTTATGTTATAACATTGTACCATGTGTCAATGTACCGCATTGTTGATGATTATGTTATAACATTGTACCACGTGTCCATGTACCGCATTGTTGATGATTATGTTATAACATTGTACCATGTGTCAATGTACCGCATTGTTGATGATTATGTTATAACATTGTACCACGTGTCAATGTACCGCATTGTTGATGATTATGTTATAACATTGTACCATGTGTCAATGTACCGCATTGTTGATGATTATGTTATAACATTGTACCACGTGTCCATGTACCGCATTGTTGATGATTATGTTATAACATTGTACCATGTGTCAATGTACCGCATTGTTGATGATTATGTTATAACATTGTACCACGTGTCAATGTACCGCATTGTTGATGATTATGTTATAACATTGTACCATGTGTCAATGTACCGCATTGTTGATGATTATGTTATAACATTGTACCATGTGTCAATGTACCGCATTGTTGATGATTATGTTATAACATTGTATCATGTGTCAATGTACCGCATTGTTGATGATTATGTTATAACATTGTACCACGTGTCCATGTACCGCATTGTTGATGATTATGTTATAACATTGTACCACGTGTCAATGTACCGCATTGTTGATGATTATGTTATAACATTGTACCATGTGTCAATGTACCGCATTGTTGATGATTATGTTATAACATTGTACCACGTGTCAATGTACCGCATTGTTGATGATTATGTTATAACATTGTACCATGTGTCAATGTACCGCATTGTTGATGATTATGTTATAACATTGTACCATGTGTCAATGTACCGCATTGTTGATGATTATGTTATAACATTGTACCACGTGTCCATGTACCGCATTGTTACCGATTATATTCTAAGAATGTACCATGTATCCATGTACCGCATTGTTGACGAGCATGTTATTTCGTAGAAAGCAAACATCTTTCGATGGATTGTGTTGTTGCGAAACTAAAAACTTTCTTTACAGCGATAACAAATCAGTAGTAGCATCCATTTCTCAGATTTCATTGAAATGTTACACGCAAATTTCTAGTTTCTAGTTTTTAGTTTATAGTTTCTAGTTACTGTGTGTAAATTTCACCAATTGTCTACAGAAAAATAAACTATTAAGACACCGCAGCAAACCAATGACAAGAGTCATACACAGTGTACGCTGCCTGCGATGTAAAGCCGCACTAGAACCATTACTTTCAGTAGTGAAACGACGAAAACTGACATGGCTTGGACATGTATGTAGACATGATTGATTGTCAAAAAACAATACTGCAGGGAACCGCCGAAGGGGGGGGGAGAAAGGAAGAGGGCAAATAAAGGCATGGACAGACAACATCAAGGAGTGGACAGGACAAGATTTTTCCACAATAATCCGTATCGTCAAGATATAAATCGCTGAAGAACTCTGTGTGCTGAAGCATCTAATGTGGTATCCTTACGACGGGTTACGGATTTATAGATACATAGATAAGCCACACACGCACATAACTTAGATACCCTTGCTACGATTTATTCAGTTAGAATCCTTACAGAAAAAAAGAAACCCTCTAAACATTTGGGAATCAAGTATATCCATTATCTTGGACATGCTGGTGTCGAGGGTAACGAGAATGAACAGAAATGTTTGCAATTAATGCATGTATACAGGACCGTAGATATGTTCTCCTCACATACATGTATACAGGACCGTAGATATGTTCTCCTCACATACATGTATACAGGACCGTAGATATGTTCTCCTCAAAGATTGGTTGCCTAAAAAATAAAAAAGGTCATGCGTGTGTTTTCACGTAGCAGATTGTATTTTTTATGAAAGTTTTTTTTGAAATTTTTGTGAAAAATCGCACGAGGGCGGGGTTGAACACGAGCCTGGATTTATATTCGAATTACTGATGATGAATAAGTAAAACTTTTCAATGTGACCACTTTCTGGATGTGGACACTACATTTAACACTGAATCTATTCTGCGTTTAAGAGGTTGCGTTAATTGGTAATCTTGTATAGTACTTATAGATCAGCGTATATAGTACTTATAGATGGTTGGTTGGTTGGTTGGTTGGTTGGTTGGTTGGTTGGTTGGTTGGTTGGTTGGTTGGTTGGTTGGTTGCTGATCCAGCGGTCCATGGGCTCATGCCCTTTGACCCAATGCCATTGTGTGATATATGCATGTGTTTGTGAGTTGTTGTTTTGTTCCATATAATGTGTTCCATTTATCTGGCCCTGGAGGGAGAAGCATTTTCCTGATGTCATCAAGCTCTGGACATTCAAAGAGGTGGTGGTCAACAGTTTCATATGGATGAGTGCACAGCCGGCACCCTGGAGTGTGTTGTGGTTGTATTCTGTTCATGTGATTGTTAAGCTGTACATGTTGTGTGCGCAGTCGGAATATGATACTCTGGTCTTTTCTTTCCAGGAGGTTGATATTGTCTTTAGGATTTGGGCTGGTCATATATTTATAGATTTCCCTCCCAGTGTTTCCCATGGCCCATCTGTTCATCCAATTTTCATTGTTCACAGATTTCAGAATCATTTTAACTGTGTGCATTGCTGTTTCTGTATAAGACTGTTCTTGTTGTGCTCCCCTCTTTGCTAGTCTGTCTGCCTTATCATTACCAGGTGTGTTTGAGTGGCCAGCAATCCACTGCATAACAATGTTGACATCATAAGATGTGAGCAGCTGGTTTGCATGGTGGTATATTTCATCTAGCTCGGGTTTACAATGTCCATCACATTCCAATGCTTGGAGAGCAGACATAGAGTCTGTAAAAATAACAATGTTGTACTTATAGATCAACGATTTGTATTTGTCTCGTGGTTCGTATATTTTCCCATTACTGCTACAGAAGGTAAAAGAGACCGACAGTTGTTCTGAAGTCGGATATGTCGGAAGTAAAAGCAAATCTATCGCATCAAAGCTGTAAAGCTAACACAATGAATTCCGTTCTCTAGATTATATCCTGATAATCTGCAAGATCTTGAACGCTAACGCAGAAGAAGACGAGGGTATAACTTTTATAGATATCTTGTGAACATTGGATATACTGTAATCCAAGATTACAAGATATTTTGTGAACATCGCCCATACTGTATCACAAGATTACAAGATATTTTGTGAACATCGCCCATACTGTATCACAAGATTACAAGATATTTTGTGAACATTGCCCATATTGTATCGCAAGATTACAAGATATTTTGTGAACATCACCCATACTGTATCGTAAGATTACAAGATATTTTGTGAACATCACCCATACTGTATCACAAGATTACAAGATATTTTGTGAACATCACCCATACTGTATCACAAGATTACAAGATATTTTGTTAACATCGCCCATACCGTATCACAAGATTACAAGATATTTTGGGAACACTGGTCATATTGTAACTATAGAATTACAATTCTCCAGAGATCGCCACATCACTACTAATATGTAGATAGACGTCGGTTCACCTTGCACGTCCGCGTCACAGAAGTAAGCCCTGCACTCTTCATCTATTTTTTAAATCAAACTTTTTTAAGTGTCAAACGAAAGCATGCTGGGTAAAGACGGCAAACTGGGTGATTCACGACCATCCTTGGCATATATTCATTACACTGGACTTGACATAGATAGATTTATTCCGCTAGAATGGCACTAATGTCAATATTTATTCCTAGGAGAATTATCCACGCCACATGAGGTTTGTCTATAAGGAAAGACAGTTTCATGGATCAGTTGAAAAGAACCGATATGTCTTCATTTTTCCAGATGCTCAAATGACCTTTCGGTGGTTGTTTTTTTTTAATTTTATTTATTTATTTATTTATTTTTCAGGGAGAAGCGCAGAAATTTTATTATTATAATTTTAATCTGGAAATAGTGAAATTTTGTTTCTTTCAACGGAATCTAAATAGCGAGTTGTTTTTCTCAATAGATGACTTTTTTCGAACAAAATATTTTTTACTAATTTTTCCGTTTTGTGAAAAACATTGTATGCATATATTCAAGATGTCTTTTTTAATTATTAAGAAGATTTAATCAGCTCATAGATTTCATTTCTAAATTATTATTCTCCTTGGTTTGTTTTTTTTCTCTGTAATCCTGAGTCGTGGATATGATGAGGGTTTCTGCGCTATATGTCCCTTTCTTTCTCCGCATTTACGTCAATAGAAAACTTTTAAAAGGTAGTGAAAATTCTTGAAAACTCCTACCCCTTTGCACGTGTAAAACTTAGCACATGTTTGGGGCATCAGGGGAAAAAGGGGAACTAAAGCAAATGTCATTTTTCTCAGTATAATCTCTTTACAGTGTATAAATTATAGAGCGGCGTGCGACTTTATTATTAACATAGCAAATGTACACAATTTATATGTAAGCTTAGTAAATTGTGATATGTATAAATATGTTAATTGTCTTACAATTGTAAAAATAGGGTTTTGTGTAAATATGTTGATTGTCTCACAATTGTGAAAATAGTGTGGAGACATTGCAAAGATAAAACATTTTTTTAAAGAAATGTGTAAAATATTCTGCGACCGTAGAATCGTTAAGAGGTTTTAAAGAAAGGATCTTCCTGGCGTAGTGGTTAAGGTGTTTCCTTGTGCTAAAGAGAGCTCCGGTTCGATCCCATGTCATGATAACGTATTTGCATTTTTCAAGGATCTCTGAGGACCCTCGAATGACTCTATGTGGGTCATATAATACTACGGGTAGTATTCTCGATAAACGGTAGGCTGCACTGTTGCCAGGAACCGAATACAAATAGCAAAAAATTCGAGTACCAAAAAGTTAATCCTTTACTCCTGACGATATCTGATTGACTGAAAAGAACCCCATCTGCAACTTTCGTATAGAAAATGTACAATGATAGTATATCTAAAATTCAGTTCATAAGTGTGAGACAGGGACGGGTGGTAGTAAGCATCGTGATATATAGAAATCTTAGTTTCAATTTAAGTACGCACATTTTCATATCTCCATATCATTTTAGATACGTATATATATATCTCAATATGGTTTTAGATACATATATATATACACACATGTACATATATATATATATATATATATATATATAAAGTATTTTTTGATGCCTTGGAGATCATGCAATTAACACCTGACCGGGAATCTGAATCTACGTACACTGGGATGGCTGCTAGAACAGAGGGCGGAGCACTTATGGGAGTGCCCACCGTGCTGTGAAGCTAGTTTCTAATCAAGAATAAAGAAACTATATATATTTATATATGTACGTGTGTACGTGCGTACGTGTGTGTGTGTAGGTGTATAATATATACTCTCGGGCATGTATCATCGTATCTGTTTATGTAAATAGAAGGTGACCACAGCTCAAATTAATGCATTCTGTTTGGGTATCCTTGACATTCTAGGGACTTGACATCCAGATAGAGACGAATGAACTTGATCCTAAGCCGCTTGGTTGTGAACAGCCCCTTTAAACCTTTTCATGGCTATGTACGGTCATGTCATATTATCATTTCTTTCCACTAAATGTATGTCGATTATACACCAGTAAATCTACAATAAGTACTCTCAAGCAGTGATCAATTGTCAATATAAGACATGTGATTTCATTATAAAATAGCCTTCTGTGACTCCTTGAATTTTTGCTTTTGATTTCCATTGGATGTCGACACAAAGTGACCAGTAAAAAATGCGAAAACAGTGAAATGAGCCACTGTAGACGGGGTTTTCTAATGAACCAGCAGGTCTTAAATTACGATTGGCAGCGCTCAAAACTAACTACCATTTCACGAACATAACTAAGTTTAGCTCGGAACCATCCCATTCATTAGATATCTGGCTGTGCCAATTAATTTAATGGCGTTTTTAACCTAACGTTGCTGGAATTGGATCTTTGAAAGAAACTAAAGGGAACTCCACAAGAAGACTCCTTAATGAAAAAAATCATCCTTTTGGGCAAATATTACATTAGTTGCATTGAATAAACACTGATATCTCCATTTCCTTAGTTGGTAACAAAGAACGCTGGATGAGGAAAAAATGTATAATTGTTGTGTACACATGCCGGCCATCAGGGTTTCTCTTTATTTGTTCATTGAATTCAGAAATATTAATATGAACTGATGAGAATGTGCGTGCGTATGTATGTATTTGTGCGTGCGTGCGTATGTATGTATTTGTGCGTGCGTGCGTGCGACTTGGGTTGACTACGTCTATCTCGTTGTGATGATCCGCTGTTGAAAAGCTCATCTTGTGAAATTATGCGGCCTGCAATAGGCTTTTGGATAGTTAATCCTGTCTCATCTGAGAACCTGGTTCCGGTATAGGAAACACTCTACAGTACAGTTGGTACGTTCTGTTAGCCTAAGTTGCGTTCACAAACATCATCAACACCTAGTGCACGTCTGAGCTTCTACACACATTTTCTCATGACTGAAACTATATAACATATTGCATTTTTACTTGTCACAAATGTTTTGGGAAGAATAGAAGCTTGTTCTCGAGCCTGATAGGTTTTCAAATTCAGGCTTTCAAATTTTGGTTTCTCTATTTTACCACTGCTGCCTTCTAATGCTGTGCTGTCTTCACATTGTACTCAATAAACTAGCCTTACTTCTCCGTGGACTACATCACTAGTTTTGCATTCGTGAGAAAGTGAACATTGTGACTGTCTTTTATTCTGGTACCCTTCAGAGATATCGCTTATAATGTGCAAATAATTGTATTTCTTCTCACTTTACACTGCACAGGCACGGTCTTCTTAAGTTTTCCCAGAATTGCGTACTAGCTTCGAAACAACTTATTACAAGGGTACGTCACATGGTATGTTTGGGTATTGGCTATCTGCAACCGTGAGAATCGCACGAGATTTAGGCGAGCACTATTCTCATCGATAACAAACGATTAGCAACATCGAAGAATTTTCAATGTTACAAAGAGTCACTATGGAAGCGATTTGGACAATAAACAAACAATTATGAAAATATTTATGTAATTATATTCCACGGAGATGTGGCATCTTCAGAATAACGATAAAGAATTTCATGGACAGCTAGAAAAACTAAGGAAGGAATACTAATGGCGATGAACATCAAAAGAAAGTTAGTTATGAACATCAGAAATAAACAGTTATTGACCACATCTTAGACGAGGATGTTTGGCGTACAGTGTAACTAAATACAGACAAAATTGTGGTTATACGCGATAGGGGTCGGCAAAGAACAAAGATACTGAATAATTTGACTTCATGTTAGAGTCAGCAATGGAACTTATACACAGGAAACTTATATACTGGGAAATAATTTTATGGAGATAGTACTGTGAAATAATTTTATGGAGATAGTACTGTGAAATAATTTTATGGAGATAGTACTGAGAAATAATTTTATGGAGATAGTACTGGGAAATAATTTTATGGAGATCAATCATCGCCTTTCCCACCTCCAGCACGGAACATGATGATGATATGAAATAATGTATGTTTTAATGACAAGAAACCATTGAAGTTTGAATTAAAAAACGACTGGGCCAGATAAATGGAACACATTATTCGGAACAAAACAACAGCTCACAAACACATGAATATATCAGACAATGGCATTGGGTCAAAGGGCATGAGTCCATGGACCACTGGATCAGCAACAAACCAACCAATTAAAGAAATCAAAGGGAGATAAAGATTGGTTTGGTTAGTAATAAGTGAAAGAATTTATATTGTGCGGTATTTTATGATATTTTTTTCCTTTTGCAAATTATTTTCTGTATCTCCGTTATTTTTTTTTAAATTGTGTATGATTACCCCAATACCATGCGTTCTCAATCTAATACTCGCGAGCACCATGGTGCTCTCGTAATTACAAGTTGTTAAAATGCTATATACAAAATGCTCACAAGCGCTAGCGATCAAAAGTTCCGTTTACATTTCAAATTTTTGCGTACAAACTGAAACAAATAATGTTATATCTATTGGTATGCAGTAAAGGAAGGTGAAAATGTGATGCGTACGATGCAATGAATATGGTTATATCGCCAGATTTACGTTCACTTTCACTTTCAGTTATTCCTTTCAGGTAATATGTGATGGTGCTCGCACGCTCAGTATTATTACATGTAGTCGGTGCTCGCAGTCCGAATATTCTGAGAACCCCTGATGTAGACATTTGGACGCACCATATAACAATAACATGTACATGAGCTGAAATTGGGTTCGCACCGAATCAACCTGGACGAATGGGATCGATATATATTATGCTGTGATTTATTGCTTTGATTATTTTGCCTGTTACCACATTTATTTCGCAGCTGAAAGCTTGTAGAAATTAATGTCACCGCACTACTCCTACCGTTTCATTAGTGTCTAGCCCTTTTTTCATTTCCGTGAAGGCTAGCTGCCAGCTGAGGAATATTTGCATAGTTATTAAATTATTCAAAAAGAAGTTAGTGAATTGAAAATAACAAATAATTGACGAATCAATTAACTAACAAATGTATTATTCTACAACATTGTGCTTTGAATATACTGAGAGGTAATATTGTGCTTTGAATATACTGAGAGGTAATATATACAACGGTTTGGACATCTTCTACTATACGTGTGCTCTCAAAATTCTAAAGATTAGCAGGATGTAGTCCGGAGAACGGAATGCGCTGTGTCATTTACAGCGTGCTTTCTGCACCTTACAGCCTGACACATCTCACTTCAGCATGGCTTGTGGATAACTTCGATCTTCAATGGGATGTGATAGCCAACTTCACCGTGATAACTCCTTAGTCGCCTCGTACGACATGCATGGCTGGTAATAGTGTCTCTATTCTTTACTCTACCCTCGGGCACCGGCAACACATATGTCATTAGAATGTCATTATTAAGTAGACTACACAGTAAGGTCTCTGTGCTCTCAAACTGATATCATGGCTATACTATTTGAGGTGTTCTCTAGGACAGTAAGCAACACGAATATTGTGATTGTGCCAGGGATCTACAGTAGCAACAAGCATCACGTTAAACGGTTGTCATCTAAAACATGTTTACAATTTTTGTTTCCTTAGATTCCACAATTACAGAAACACTTTCTTTAAAAGATGGAATAAATACATTCGTAGAAAATGTGGCCACATGTGTTGGGTATAGTGTACAAGTGATCCATAAAAATCTGAAAGCAAATGAACACAAAAATACGAATCTATCACGGGTGTGTGTTGAGTAAGTATATTATGGTTCGGAAACATAGATTTCCTACACAAAACATGAGAAGAGACATAAGACTTTTGATATAAGATGTATTCATAAAATAATGAACATTAATTCTCTAGATAAAGTCACTAATACTGAGGTACCTCATCGTACTTAGTTACCATCTACGATAATAATAATAATATCAATATAACTTGTGACACGTTAGGGTCGTAGAGGTGCCATAGTGGTAACATCAGGACAAACATCTTGTCAAACATCCCTATCTTCGATCGTACGGACGAATGTAAAAAATAAATTAGACCCTAACCATTCCTTAATGTTATCATGTCATGATTTTCTTCGGCCTCCTCTTCATCTTCCATCTTCAGCTGTTCCCAGTAAAACAATCTTTGTAAGCATCAATAGAGCCTAGAATGGAAATAATTCAAACAGTAAAAATAGACTGTGTCACGTGCGCATTATGTCTAACACGTATTCCCAAGCAAGTACTATTTGATTAACATTCTCAGGTACAGTGAGTTCGTGGAAGACGACTTATAAAAATGTGACAATAAATCCGTAAATCATCAAAAATTGATTTCTATCGAGTCTGCAAATGCATATATATTTTTTTTCGCTAAACATATTTTTATACGCCACGTATAGGAATCAAATTTACCACGGTTATATTGTAGTTGAAATGGACGGACATGATGCTAGCGGAATTTCGAATTACTATCCGGTTGTCCGGCAAAAGGTCACCAATGATATTATTGGGTAACATTTTTACCTCTGACCGATGCCAAAGATTAAACGAATGTAAACAGATCAACAGGCCTAAATAATAGTGTGTGCATTTCGATCGTGGTTTACTGTGTTTTAACGGATTCAATATTATTTCTCCTTGCCATTTGCAAATGCCATGTATATTTCTGACTGTTAGCGAATCCCATAATACTGTTTATATCTGCGTTTCTGTTATATTATTAAATTCAAATCGGTCGGACAATGAATTCTCAGAAATAGATATAATAGTTGCAATACTCGCAACGTTTACACTGACACAACACACACGCATACGCACACATATATATGAGGCCTATTTTGCGTTCTATGACGTCTATAAATTATAGGAGTAATGTGCCTTTTAATTCGATTTTGTGTATTCTGACCATGGACAGCTGAAAAGAGAAATCAAGAAGTGTTAAGATCAATAAACGTCGAAGAGGGCTGGCTCCTTAACAACATCTTAACAAGAAATCGTTGTTTTTTTTTGGTCATATAAAGAGACATAACAGCATGGAAAGATTAATAACCGAAGGCAGAGTTAACGGCAACAGGGAAAGAGGGCGCCAAAAACGACGATGTTGGTATATCAGATTGCTTAAACATGTCTCTCTCTAGCTGTAGCAGGTCACGTTGCCCAGAATCGCGTGGTGCTCAGAGAATCCATAAGGAAGACCGAGTTCTGGAAACAATATCTCACATGATGATGATATATGAAGTCCTTTCCTAGAATAATCCTGACACAGCGTCACTCAACTTGACTGATAAGACTAGTCATTAATCGCTGTGTGTATTACTTTATGTTGCTAATCAATTAAAAAACACCGAATCTGTCAAATAAGATAATATAAGTAACGCTGTGTAAGAACAGAAAGCAGAATGGATTTTTCTGGGAAAGCATTTGTTATATAAAAGGTTCATAAGTTCTCTAGCTGCACTAGTGAACATTGAAAATGTCTAAAAACCCCGTAATATATATATGTATATATATATATATGTATGTGTGCGTGCGTGCGTGCGTGCGTGCGTGCGTGCGTGCGTGCGTGCGTGCGTGCGTGCGTGCGTGGATACATTATCTACACAACTATTCAAGCCCGTATATCTTAGATAAGCTTTGGTTATAGCATTGTGCTATATATAAATATGTGTGTGTATGCGTGTGCATATTGGTGTATAGGCTCCTCGAAAACAGCACGCAAACGGACGATATTTGGCTCTTTTATGGTTTGGTTCATTCTTCAACCCATGGCGCTAGCAGAAAAGGTTAAACGTTCTCCTGTGCTCCAGCAAAGCTAAACATTGATATGATTTGGTGACCTTTTTACATCTGACCTATGGCGCAATTGTCAAACTTCTTCTTCTTCTTCTTTCGTTCGCTAATAATGTCTATATCTGCAGTGTTGTTTCTTGTATAAATTGGACAGTGTTTCCATTTATTTTTTTGTACCATAAAGTTTAACATTCATTGGTGTATCAGAAGGCCAGTATGTGCATCTTAATGTGTCATAGTTTGCACATTCTTGAAATTGACGTTTGATTTCGGCGAGACATACTGAGTAATAGAAATTAGTATTATTTCTATTTTATCTCACTAAAATAGCAAATAGAATCCTCTGTTTCAGTCGATATTTGCGATGTCATTAACATGTTTTCTATTGTGTCTACTTGCCTTTCTGTAAATTATTTTGGTAGTTGAATCTATAAAATAAACCATTTCTATTTCACTTATGTCTTCCGAACGCATAATGTGCACAAATAGAAATGCAAGATTACGCGCCATTCATAAATATGCAATTTTGAGAACTCGAACATGAGGTATGGATAGTCATGACGGTTGTACGCCGGACTCATGTACCATCAATCTCTATTCGTTCCACGGGAACGTTTAATTTTCTTTCCGCTACATTTATAAGAAATAGATTCGTATCTCTTCTACATTTTTTTTTTAATTCTAGCCCGTACAACACCGGGTATACCCTCTTAAAAAATAGAATAGATGTGAATATTTTCAAAATTTCTATAAATGTAGCCAAAATGTGGACAAACTCTCCCCTCCCCCTTTTTCGGAATATGTATCTAAGACCATACTAAATTTCTGTTGCCTGTAATTTTCCACTCCCTATCCTATTTTTTTTTAAATCTAAGACTCCTAGCCATATGTTAGAATATGTGGTATTAGCTTCGAATAATTAGAAGAAAAATATTCGCATCTATTCTATTCTTCGTTTTCGTTTTATTCTCGCCCGGGCTGTGCCTCTAATATATATATATATATATATATTAGAGAAGTGGTTCAAACTCAACTTCATCTTTTATAATTCGCAAAACTCCAGCAGATTATCATGACGTAATCCAGAGAATGGAGTGTATTAATGATTTACAGCTTGACTGCGATATCTGCACATTTCGTCCTGATACGTCCGACTTCATATTGCAACCAGCCCATCCAGAAAACCTCATTATTTGTCTCTAACGAGATGCGTGACGGGTAATAGTGTTGCTATTCTTTGCTCTACGTTGAGGCACCGGCAACTCACGGACAGGTAGCAAATTTGCTATTTTGACGAATTAAGACAGGTCACATCTGTTTTCAGCAAGAATTCAAACTTCAATAAGATGGTTGAGTGACTAAAAGAAATTGAATATTGTCTTCGATAACTATTAATTGTGTATGCGCTATTGGCTGTGTAATATACACATTTATAAGCAGGTCCAAGCGTGAAAACTGAATAACGCACGATCAAGCATTAGCAAAAGCTGAAACCTTATACTTAAGGAAGCCAAAATACTATGAAATTTTATTACGCATTGCCTGTTTAGATAATTGAAAATTAAGTGCTAACACTGTTATTCGCTCACGTAAGAAACCTAACAGAGATACAAGACTCTGGGATACCCGCATTTAATTCATTTCATGACAGCCTGGCTTGTTTAAATTAATAGCAGTTCCAGATCTATAAAGTGGTGTGGTTGGGTTTTTTTTCATTCATTTTTGTCTCAGAATATTTGAAATTCAAATATTTAAAACGTGTTGGAGAAACACTGTACTTGTGTATTTAGGTAGCCCAATAGAGAGAAAAATAGAATAATAACACGGTGACCTTTCATGCATGTTCTAATGAGGATTTACTGTGGGATTGGTTACTCCAGTGTTTCCCAACCTCTTTTCTCTTTTACAATGCCCCACACTTAAGTCGTTCTAAAATTACGATGCTCCCCCCACCCCTCGTCACCATGAAACGTATACATATTTTTTATATTCAAAAATTGTATTATTTCCCCCTTTATTTCCCCCTCCCCAACAATTAAATCCCCCCGTGTGGGGCGTGGGAACCACGCTGGAAATCACTCGGATACTCCATTTACTACAAGGTCAATGGGACTAGAAAATCAATGACGACAGTATGTGTCTCTTCGTAAGTACGAAATATGACAAGCCAGCAGTAGATTAGGAATAATATAGAAAGGTAACGGAGTGAGAACATTCTGGGCAGTACTACCTCGTGACCACACCTCGGGACAAAAAATGTTTACAGTACAAGTAGACGCCACCACATAATCAAGCTATTTCCCTTGTCTATGTAAACAAGATGTAGCTGCCCTGTCAAAGCATGCACTACATCAAGTAATCGATTATAAAAGTACATTTTGTGCGATGTGGCAATATGCTAATTCGAGCACTATGGTATTATTACCTGACATGGAAGAAACCATGATCACTTAGGTGGTACTCTCAGGTTGAGGCATTTCCATTGCACCGTCTTTGTCACGGGGTGAGAGCGTGTTCAATGAGCGATTAGGGAGAACAAGACTGCTGACACCATAAATACCAAATAAACGCATGTCCTTCTTCGGGAGGTCCAAAAAATATATGGTATTATATCAAACTAATACTTTTCTGCAGATGTGAATCATGGATATTAAACCAAGAAACATAAAGATCAAAGTGAACTGGAATGTACAGTAATATGATTTTTTTAGAAGAATGATTAAAATTTCATGGACAGCTAAGATTAAAATTTCATGGACAGCTAAGATTAAAATTCCATGAACAGCTAAGATTAAAATTTCATGGACAGTTAAGATTAAAATCTCATGAACGCTAAGATTAAAATTTAATGAACAGCTAAGATTAAAATTTCATGGACAACTAAGATTAAAATTTCATGAACAGTTAAGATTAAAATCTCATGAACGCTAAGATTACAATTTAATGAACAGCTAAGATTAAAATTACATGAACAGCTAAGATTAAAATTTCATGAACAGTTAAGATTAAAATCTCATGAACAGTTAAGATTAAAATCTCATGAACGCTAAGATTACAATTTCATGAACAGTTAAGATTAAAATCTCATGAACGCTAAGATTACAATTTCATGAACAGTTAAGATTAAAATCTCATGAACGCTAAGATTACAATTTCATGGGCAGCTAAGATTAAAATTCCATGGACAGCTAAGATTAAAATTCCATGAACAGCTAAGATTAAAATTCCATGGACAGTTAAGATTAAAATTCCATGAACAGCTAAGATTAACATTTCATGGACAGCTAAGATTAAAATTACATGAACAACGAATATTAAAATTCCACGGACAGCTAAGATTAAAATTTCTAGGTCAGCTAAGATTAAAATTCCATGGACAGCTATGATTAAAATTCCATGACCAGTTAAGATTAAAATTTCATGAACAGCTAAGATTAAAATTTCATGGACAACTAAGAATACTAATGTAGAAGTCCTTGGATATGCTGGAAAGAAATTGTTACAAAAGTAAAGGGAAGCAGTAAAAATAAGATGACGTGATGATAATATCAAGACTTGAATGTTTAGTAGCAACGGGAAAGATCAAGAGGACAAAAGACAGAGGAAGACAAAGACAATGAGTTTTTATCATGACATGACACATGACATTAAGTCACCAACTGAATTGATTAACAGCAGAAGAGACAGAGTGATAGACGTGACTTTGGTAAACAGTAACAGGGAGAGGGGCAACTTTAAAAAAGCTAACCATTTCGTTATTTTTAGGTGAGAGGGGGCCTAGGCCTTGATGGGAGTGGTAGGGTGGTACCATATTTTTTTACCTGCTACCTGGTCTTGTCCAATTTTCCTTAGCGGGGAATGGACGTTTGAACGCTGCAACCAACCCCTTCTTTACATGTGGGCTTGACAATAGGCGGATAATTATGATCGAATTCGCCACTCCACGCGGCACCTGATTTATTGATTTGAGTGATAGATTTGTTTGATTTATTTAATGATAGTTTATTTAGTTGATTTGAATTGGTGTTCCACCGAAGATGGATGTGTCGGGTCATATGCGCAAATAAAACGGCGATAGAACGCATTTCCATTCTCTGGACTACATCCTGCTGGAAATCTAGTAGGACCATGGTCTTGCTACAAGGGAAATCCAGCTGGAGTTTGAGAAAGAACGCTGAAGAAGAAGAAGAATTGGGGTTGTTGGTTGATTGATTGAATGATAGAGCTGTATTGATTGATCGAATGATCGATCGGTCGATTGATTTGTTCTGGTTGGTTGGCTAAATATTGCATGAAATATCTTCGTTGATGCAATAGCGCTCTAAGTCTTTCAGAAATATTCCAGCGTTAGAAACAGGTCATAGCACACAGTGCCGGATTTACCTATAAGCTATAGCTTAGGATTCCCACTTTCTTTGGGCCCTCAAATTTTTTTTTATTTCACTATCTATACATTCTTAATCGTTAAAGGGCCCCATATCTCAAATTTCTTAGGGACCCCTTAAATAGCTTAGGGCCATATCATTTCTAAATCCGGCCCTGGTAGCACATATGACAACTATCCGAATTTTCAATTATAGACTACACAGTATCTACACACCCACATAAAAATGTAGTTTCTATAATTGCGAATTGCATAGTATTTTTGTGTGATAAGTTTGTTTACATACTTCACTTTTGGGATATGTTAATCTTTCTCTAAAAGTGCGCCTGGGAGAGAGAATATACCACGTTCGTATACACAAACTCTTGAAAATACCAAGTTCAACTTAAAGAAAGTAGTCACCAATTTTCTTAAAATCTGGCTAAAGCCATATACGCGTGAGGGCAGATTGCCTATACTAAATAGTTGAAGTTGCCGGAAGCCATTACAAAACAACTGGTACAAATAGATTTCCCAGGCAAGCAGAGTTACGTCATCACTATTCAAACTACATTATTCGAGTTTTTTTCAGTGTCAGCAGAAAATATAAACATTATAGGTCTAATAGACGAGTTACGGTAAAACAATAATATTAACAGTAGTTTTACGAGAAAAAAAATCGAAACATATTACTTTCAGTAATTTTTTTTTACCGTACTGTTTCTTGCACGACCGTTTAAAAAGTTTAGATGCATTACAAACCAATCTTCATACAAATATAACTGTAGCTATCACACACGTGGAGTGATGAAATATTCACATTTCCTTCAACGAAATAACTAAGATTAGGCTACACGTTCGTACGTAAAATGTTCTTGATTATGTCGGTGCCCAAGATTTGGCAATATCTTCCAGTATTGTATTTAAAAAAGTATAATTCTGCTCATTGAACACGTTGTAGCCACATGAATTCACACACATATACGATTGTAACTCAGCACACAAAGAGGGCCGTCTCTAGAAAACTCTTATACCCCTGACGCCGATGGCAACCAAGGGTTTCAGCGAATAGATATATATATATATAAGATTGTAACATATGCCAGTGCGTAGTGCATTGTTGAAGGATACTTTTCTCCACAAACTGTCATCATCTTTCGATGGATTGCATATGTGCCCCAGTCTATTTGATAGATGAAGTGCAGTGAATGATTCACAGTTCCGTGCCGCATACTGTCTAGTGTTCCGACTATATTATATGCATACCTATATCTGATATCACAGTACTTCTTGAACGAATTTCGTTCTTTTATAGTAAGTAGCAAAGTTAAAATTACCAAATTAAAAAAAAAAATTAATAGACCGTCAAAATTCGGTAGGTAGTTAATGAGTTTGCCTCTCTTTTGGAGAGGCGTGCCCCTTTCAACCACCGGACAACAAAGTCCATTTATGTTATATCAGGACACACTACCATAAAATATTAGAGGTAACAAAGACCGCAAGTTTTTTAAGATGAATAGCCATATCAAGTCATGGTATAAATGGAGTAATAACAACCAAGATTCACAAATAGACTTATTACTGGTGAGATCGAGACAGCTATATACTATAAACAAAGTTACAGTAATTCCCAACGCCAATATCCACACAAATCATCGGCTTATAGAATCATCGGCTTATAGTGATAAATATTGTTGCAGCACGGACATTACTATGATCGTAGTCCAACCCCTCCACCTTTTTTCGCCAATTAGTGCCTACTTGTGTGATTATTTCCCTTGTCTATGTTTATCAGTTAATGTTTTTTTGTTTATTAATTTAAATATAATTATAGTTATGGTTAGCTATGTTTTACGTTTCTTCTTCTTCTTCTTTCGTTCACTTGAAACATGTCTATATCTGTAATTCTGTCTCATTAATAAAACTCACTGTCTTTTGTAGCTCATACAGTGTCCCATAGAGCTTTGATTCCAGTGTTGTTTCCTCTGGCCAATATGTTTGCCTCAGCGTTTCATGCTCAGAACACTCTTGAAGTATATGTTTGGCACTCTGTGCTGCCTGTCCACATGTACACATGGCCGTGTTGCCAATCTTGAACTTTGTATACATGTGACTGCGGAGTCGGTTGTGTCCTGTTCTGAGACGTAGAATTATAACTTGTTCTGGTCTGTTCATAATTTGATAGTCATCTTGTGTTGGTGTTTGTGGCTTTCTTATTGACTTGATCATCTGTTTTTTTCTGATGGTAGGTGATTGGAATATCTGGTTGGTCTTCGGCAGCACCTTCCTTAGCCAGTTGGTCTGCTTTTTCATTTCCTGGTATTCCACAGTGAGAGGGTATCCACTGCATGGTTACCCTATACTGGTAAGACAATTCGCTAAGTAGTTTTTTCAAGTCTGTTAGTTTTCCAGACTGGAGAGCTTGAAGCACTGACCTTGCATCTGTCAGGAATACCATAGGCTGTAGGTCAGAGTTGGAGTTCAGCAGTTTTTTAGCTGCCACACTAATTGCCTGGATTTCTGCATCATAATTATTGCAGAATTTTCCCGTCGGTGTTCTGATTGTGTCTCTAGGCTTGTGTGGATATTCTATATATACACCTGCACCTCCATTGCTCACAGCATTCTGTGCTGACCCATCTGTGTACACTCTGACCCGTATATCTTGTGGATATTATGTTTTACATAACTAACCCTAACCATAAAAAATTAATATTTTAATTAATTATTGATTATTTATTGATATAATATTTATATCAATTAACCACAAAATATGTAGGTAGGCACTAATGGGGAACAAGAACGAAATCATGAATTGGACTGCGATCATAGTGCCGTAAAGACAAAAGCAAAAAGAATAACTAAAACATCCTACACAATACATCAGTAAAAACGTAGGGAAAAAAAAGAAGAAATACTGCAGAAACCAAAGAGATGATCTGACAAAAAGATTCGAATCATTACCAGAAACCGCAGAGAACATATAAGAAGAAAGACAGTACCTGCATAGCGGAGACATTAACATACAATTGCGGAAAAGGGAAACGAGGAAAACCCAGAGCTAAAAGCTATTTCATTCCCAGAAGAATCCAACTCTTACTGTGATGTTGTGAGATGTTTCCTACTCTTCTTCTTATGGTCCATGTCGTGGGCCATTGGATATCATGTCTTTCCATAGTCTTCTTTATCGTATGATGTCAATCATTTCCGATACCGATGTTCTCCCATGCCACAATGCTGGGTTGTCAAGCATCTTATCTCTTAGTCTTCCCCTATCCATATTGCTCTTCCACTTGCATGGCGTTACAATATGTTCCATCTTTCCTCTTCTTATGATATGTCCGAACATTTGGGCTGTCTCTTTCTGATGCAGGTAACAAGCTCTCGTTTTGAATTAACTTCTTTCACGATATTTTCATTACACGTTTTATTTGTTTATGTATTCTTAACATTCTTCTATAAAACTACATTTCTTCTGCTACATCTCCTACCCAGAGGGGTTAAATTCTAAACTTTTTGTGACGATCCTTCCCTTCCTTAACACGCAGAGTTGAAGTCATGAGCTTTAGCTCCACTGCCAAGCATCCCTCCCTTCCGTGGTCACTGGTGAAGCGGCCAGCTATGAATTCCCCGCCATCCATGGGTAGGGGCTCCTCAATTACACAGGGCTGACATATCTGCCTGATTATGGGCTCTCCTATGAAATTGTCCTGCACATATAATTCTTTGAACGGTGAAAGTAAAAATTAACGAGAACTAATTGGGAATCCATTTTTTTTAATCAGATCATGATTATTCTCTTTCATTAAGGTCCTGATGAATGAAACATGAGGTAGCAATTGTCACTGTACAACGTTTTTTAAACTGTGTTGTATTTATTAATTTTGCTCATGAGATTTCACTTGATCTGATATTCTTTCATATTATTCCTCGCCATATGTTCTTCGATCGTCCAAATTAATTCTATCACAGTGGATTCCAGCCAAGTTCTTGTCTAATAAGGTTGTCAGTGGATTCCATCCAAATTCTTGTCTAATAAGGTTGTCAGTGGATCCCAGCCAAGTTCTTGTCTAATAAGGTTGTCAGTGGATTCCAGCCAAGTTCTTGTCTAATAAGGTTGTCAGTGGATTCCAGCCAATTTCTTGTCTAATAAGGTTGTCAGGTCTTTGTCTGAGTGTGCCATCTCTCCCGTTCTCCGTTTCTTGCTTATATAAATGTGACTTGATGCTAGTAGCAATATCGTTTGTGGTAGCAGTGCCATCAACTGACCCTTACTCAAGACATCACGTGATCCTAACTTCAGCCATCAACTGACCCTAACTTCTGTCATCAACTGACCCTAACTTCAATCATCAACTGACCCTAACTCCCAGTCATCAACTGACCCTAACTTCAATCATCAGCTGACCCTAACTCCAGTCATCAACTGACCCTAATTTCAATCATCAACTAACACTAACTTCAATCATCAACTAACCCTAACTTCAATCATCAACTAACCCTAACTTCAATCATCAACTAACCCTAACTTCAATCATCAACTAAATATAACTTCAATCATCAACTGACCCTAACTCCAGTCATTAACTGAACCTTAACTTCAATCATCAACTGACCCTAACTCCAGTCATTAACTGAACCTAACTCCAGTCATCAAGTGACACTAAACTCCAGTCATCAAGTGACCCTAATTCCAGTCATCAAGAAAAAAAGTTATGTCTTAATTCTATCAAGTATTTGGACATCAGGGATTCACGTGTACGGGAAATTTTGTTTAGGTTATAAATTTCATGTGACCAGGGTTTACATTTATTGCGTACTTCCTTGTACAGATTTTCAACTAGATTTATTAACTTCTTTAACCATTTTTCATTTTATGTATGTAACTTCTAAGAGTACTGGACATAGCTGAAAACAGCAATACATTTTTAAAAAACATCAACATTTATTTTGATTATGCAAATTAGCCGCCATTTTGAATATTAATTGGTTGTACGTGCATCTGAGAATCACAGCAATGTCATCAAAAATCAGCAATGTAATCTCATCCTTGCCAAAATAAAATTATATTTTTTCTGTGGTATTTTACTATGTTTAATAAAGATATAGTTTCTTTTCATTATAATTATCCTAATTAGCCGTCATTTTGAATATCAATTAATTCTGTGTCCATCTGAAAATTCTAGAAATGTAATCAATTTTAGTGTCTTGTCTTTACAAAAACAAAAATGTATAGTTTGTGTGTTGTATTATTGAAAATAATTATAAGATAAATGAGAAATTATCAGCGCGGTTACATTTTGTGGTCACAAGTTTTATTTTATGTTCATATGTTTCCTATGACTTCCGGTAGTGACGTCCGTTGATGGAGGGTGTTTTTCTAATCAAGTCTGGGTCATTAAGTCGATCGTTGGATTAATCAACTAACATCGTAAAGTCCAGACCTATTTGTGTAACAAAAGTCAGTTCATTCCAATTCTTTTTCATTCAAATGAATTATTTTGTGACACTGTGTATTACAAACGAATTCTTGAACAATACTTAGAGAAAGTAAAACAATCAAAACAAACATCTCACAACATACTATTCAAGAACTGCACAGGATAGCTTTGCACAGGCAGAATTGGAGAGATCTGCCCTATGCGCTAACTTCAGCGCAAAATGAATGAATGTATCCTGTAAATCATGTGTATGCCAAATCAGTTAGAAAACAGTTCATAACTTGTTTTCATGGTGGAGGTACAGACTTGGTTGAGTTATCGTTGAATTTCAATGTTCAAGGGTTATCTAACTATAACATCGTTCTGACAAAATGGCTGGTCTGGATGGAGAAACGACCTGAGTTGAAGATGGCCGCTGTCTATTCTAATAGGATAAAATGCCGTGTTTATATTTAAATATTATAAGATATACAAAACTATTCACATTCTGGATTACACCTGGAGGAAGATATTTCTATATTTCATCATAAGAGAAGTGTCTAAAGTGGATAAGTGCAGTAATAAGTTTTCACAAAAGAGACTGTAACCAGTACAAGGGAATTTCCTTGTTAAGCCATGCAGGAAAACTATATGCAAAAATAGTACAGAAAAGACTGAGACCTGTAATAGAACAACAACTTAGTAATACACAAATGGGTTTTTAGAAGAAACAGAGGATGTACTGATGCAATATTTATTCTGAAACAGCTGGCAGAGAAGTCAATAGAATACAACCAATATGTATACATATCCTTCATAGATCAAGAGAAAGCATTTGACCGAGTAAACAGAGAAAAACTATGGGAAACATTACAAATGTATGGAGTATGCCAACATTTAATTAACGTTTGTAGAAGTCTCTATAACAACAGCAGTTGCACTATAAGAACAGCTGCAGGCTACACAGAGGACTTTGTGATTAGTACAGGAGTAAAACAGGGATGTGTATTATCCCCACTACTTTTTATTACATACATGGACCATATAAACAAAACAGCAAATTCTAATGAAGCAAATGAACTGCTTTTTGCAGATGACCAGGTTTTATTCCACAACAGCATTAAAAACCTGCAAGACCACCTAAGCATAATAGACACAGCAGGCAAGCAATTTGGAATGAAAATCAACATAGACAAAACAGACGTAATGAATATTGGAAGAGAAAAGGAGAACATCAACATACAGATAAACAATAAACAACTAAAACAAGTAGATGAATTCAAATATCTAGGCAGCACATTGAGATATGACAATAAACAAGAAGCAGAAATAAACGCAAGATGTAATAAGGCCTGTTAGGTCATTGGTCAATTAACACCTTTACTAAGAAACAAAGATATTACACTAGAAACAAAGAAAGCGCTTTTCAACACCATTTTTTTACCAACATTGTGTTATCAGTGTCAAACTTGGACATTGGATTCTAGAACAATACATAAGATTAACACCACTGAAATGAAATGTGTGAGACGTATGATTGGATTTAGCTTGAGAGATAACATCAGGAATGAAGCACTAAGGAAACAATTAGGGATCAAGTCAACAATAGAATACATCCAGAAACAACACGTTAAATGGTACGGTCACATAACCAGACAGAAAGAGCACAGTATTATCCAAAAAACACTTAACAAACGTTACGAAAACAGTCGACCTATTGGACGCCCTCGTAAAAGGTGGATAGATAGTGTATTAGAGACACTCGGAAATATAACAGCAGAGGAGGCAAATAGAAGGGCAAAAGACCGTACACTCACTCTCCCCTCAACACCGAAAGGTATATGAGGACAGAAAGAAGAAGAAGATCTAACTATAGTATTTTAAATGATGTAGCACTATTGCGAATATTTTGTCCAAGTACCATTTGATTCAAATTCTTGTTCGTTTAATAAGCCACTTATACTTTTGGCAACATTATATTATACCTTTTATATTTTTTTAAAATTCTGTAATTTTTCTCGAGACATTAAAATGTTATGACAAGTTTTCATTGTAATAGTCAATATGTTTTGAAACGCACTTGCCAGCAAAGACCATATCTCCTCAAAAGTAATTACTTTATAAGATGGCAGCAAATATTTTTTTTTCCATATAGTATAATTGTTTCGTTAATAAATATCAAAGAGACTTAACGTTTTTAAATATTTCCAGTATCTATCAACTCTATCAACTCTATGTGTCCCGGTCAAATTCCTGTCTAATAACGTTATCACGCTCTGTCTCATCGTTGAGTTCATCGTGCGGTGTATTTTCTATCACCGCTCAGTGTTTGATGCCATATCTGATTATCTGATTCAAAGTTGATAATGGATCAGCATGAGTACTTCCTTGCTTTCGACTCATCATCATCATCATCAGGTGCCATGCTGGCTGGCTTAGACGATCATGGCTCTCCAAAGCTCGCTATCTCCAGTATTTTATATCAGGATCGTTGTTGTTTCCCTACCGTGCCAGGCTGTTAAATTGTCTAATATTTTCTCACGTTGTCGCCCTCTGTCTCTGTTGCACTCAATCTCTCCTGTTGTGACTATGTTCTCCACACCTCCTTGTCTCATAACATGGCCAAACAATGAAGAATATATAATGAAAAAGTACAAGGAGCTTGCCATAAGTCTTTACCATGACCATGAAGGAGTATGAGGAGAAATATGAAATTGTACACGAGTATAGCACATTAAATGCATTCAATTTGTAATGTACTTTTGTAGTTTGATTTTCCTACCTCAACTTGTTTTGTTTTTTTCATATACGATACATGACAAGACACACATTAATGACCAGATCTTGAACTCATACAGTATGTCACAACGATGGAGAAATCTTAGGAAATACCATCTAAACCACACAGTCGCCATATTTGTATGATTGTGTAAACTTCAGACATATTTTTCAGATAAATTTCATTACAATGTTAAGTAATTATTCCTATTAGCTCACATTAAGAGCACTCAGACGTCATTACTTCTACTTAGATAAACATTCCAGACGTAATTATCAAAGTGTTCTATTTCATATACTTAGAACCTATTTGAATGCGGGGCACCAATTTGTCCCGACATAAAGTATTGTCAAAGGTAACGGATATAAATGGGTATCCCCTATATGGATGTTGAAAACAACGGGAAACTACCACATTATTATCCCAAGAAGAAAGTCATGGCGACACACAGAAGTAGGCCTAGAGTTAGTGTTAATATTGCAACATGAAACGTCAGATAGTTAGCGCAGTGTAGTAAATTAGACAACATCACATAAGAAATTGAAAGAATGAACGTAAATATCTTAGGAATGAGTAAAATGCGATGGACTGGAGCAGGAGAGATACTATCAGATAAATGTAAAGTCATATACTCAGGTGGACAAAAACACGAGAGAGATGTAGGCGTATTATTAGACACGGAAACAGGAAAAAACCACCGGCAGTAAGAAGAAGAGGGAGACTAGAGAAACTCTACGAAGAACCATTAAAAGAGAAGGCATGTTAATGAACCTAAACAACGCGCAATTACTGAAAGACCTGACAACACAAAGACAGAAATAGAAAGCTATGGTTTCTTTACTATGCGTCCCCTATGACCCTGGAGGAACATAATATAACATAACATTAACATGAAAAATGGTGAAGGGTTTCATGGCAATATCAGACCGGGTAATACTAGTGAAAATAACAGGAAAACCGTTGGATATCAACATTGTACAAGTTTATGCACCCACATAAAGTAGTTCAGAGGAGGACATTGAAAATTTCTATGGAGATCTAGAAACCGGAATGAAATAGTGCAAACATCATGAAGTAACTATAGTGATTGGTGACTAACGCAAAATTAGGTGAAACAGAAATAAAAGATGTGACTGGAATATTTGGTTTAGGAATTAAGAACGACAGAGGTGATTTATTGATAGAGTGGGTACAGGCACATAACTTAATAATAGGGAATACATTGTTCAAGCAACATCCAAGAAGGAAGTGTACATGGATTAGCCCAGGAGATAATAAACGGAACCAAATTGATATCATTTTAGTCTCTAAAAGACATAGAAACCGAATTAGATCTGTGAAAACAGAGCCAGGTGCTGACTGCAACAGTGATCATATACTACTGGTAGCGAAATTGTGTATAAGATTAAAGAAGATCAAGAGAGCACCAAGAAATATGAAATTAGATTTAGCATTATTGAAATCAGATGCTGACATTAAAGAAAGATACAACATAATTGTACAAAATAGATACAATGTCATTGCAAAGATTCAGAGTATTGAAGATCAGTGGGACATACTAACACATTCGATAAATAATTAATCAAACATCTAAAGAGATAACACCAAAAGTAAAGCATACATCAAAAAAAAATGAATGACCGAAGAAATATTAGAATTGATGAGCACCAGAAGGAAAAATAAACAAAAGATAAAGGAATATCAGAAAATACATAAGGAGATAAGAGAGAAATGCAAAATAGCAAAGAAAGCTGGCTGAACTAGAAATTCATGGAAATAGAATCACAATACAACCAAGATACAACATTACTACATAAGCAAATTGAGGTGATAACAGGGAAAAGAACGCAGTTACAGGGTGTCTAAAATCTAAGGCAGAGCAGGTGTTAATGGGAATAGATCACATAGTACAAAGATGGTGAGAACATATCAAAGAACTTACTGATGACAATAGACCCGAGATAAACATACAAGATAACGGCGAGGGCCCATCAATACTGGCAGCAGAAGTAATGGAGGCCCTAAGACACATGGAAAAAGGCAAGGCTCCAGGACCAAACAATATCACATTAGAGGAATTAGCAGCTCCGTGTGACTTTGGAGTTGAAATAATCACACAATTGCTGAATGACATATATAATAGTGGAAACATACCCGATGACTTAATGAGATCCATATTTATAGCCTTACCTAAGAAACCAGGGACCACCGAATGTGAAGAACGTGGTACAATCAGCCTCATGAGCCAAATAACAAAAATATTTCTCAGAATCATCATGAAGAGAGTGAGAAACAAAATAAAAACGGAAATAAGTCCAGAACAATGTGGTTTCGTAGAAGGCAAAGGTACCAACACTGCTATATATATTTTGAGAACACGAATAAAGAGGTCTATAGAGATAAAAACAGATCTGTACCTCTGTTTTATAGACTACACTAAAGATTTTGTTAAAGTTAAACATAGAGAAGTTATATACATGCTAGAGAATTTGAACATTGACAGCAAGGATTTAAGAATCATCAAGAACATGTACTGGCAACACACAGCAGCAATAAGAGTAGGAAATCAATTTGGCCCTTTTCAACAAATAAAACAAGGAGTTAGGCAGAGATGTGTACTTTCACCAGATCTGTTCTCTATATACAGTGAAAATATACCGAGTGCAATAGTTGATATCTCAGAAATATCAGTGGGAGGACATAACATAAATAATTTGAGATATACGGATGACACTGTTCTGATTTCAAAAAGTTAGGAAGACCTTCAAGATTTAATTAATGTAGTAGTCACAGAAAGTAAAGAGAATGGCATCTTCCTAAATATAAAGAAAACAGAAGTAATCTTCTTCTTCTTCCAAAGTTATTTCAAAGAAACAAAATACCACACCTTGAAAGATCAAAGTGAATGATATAGTTTTAAAACAGGTCCACCAATTCAAATATTTAGGCACAAGGATTACAACAGCTGGAAGAAGTTCAACAGAAATAAGAAGCAAAATAGGGTAGGCAAAAACAACATTCAGAAAAATGAAAACTGTATTGTGTAATATGACTTTGTCATTAGTGATGAGAAAGAGAGTTCTTCAGTGCTATATAACCCCTATACTAACATATGGATGCGAGTCTTGGACAATAAACAAACTGGAAAGTAGGAAATTAGAGGCAACAGAGATGTGGTTCTATAGAAAAATGCTGAGAATACCATGGACAGACAGAAAAACTAATGTGGAGGTGTTGAAAGAGTCAAATGCGACTCGGACCTTAATCAATAATATAGGAAAGAAACAATCTTAATTTCTTGGCCACTTCATGAGACAGGAGATTTGGAGAACATAGTCACAACAGACAAGATTGAAGGCAAAACAACAGCTCACAAACACATGCATAATGCATATATCACACAATGGCATTGGGCCAAAAGGCATGAGTCCATGGACCGCTGGGTCAGCAACCAACCAACAATATACAATATTATTTAGTATTTGTAACAAATGTATCCACTCGAAATTTAGCATTGAGACTGTCAACCCAATCATCCAGTATTCTAATTGATTGCCGGACGTCCCGATAACCCGGATCAAGGTTTCACTTTTGCAATTAGGAATTTACTCATGACTGACTTTATACATCGCGAGCTATATCTAATTTCGCGCAAAATTGGAACTATGAGACTGGTTCACTATCACAATCGTCTAGGAAACTGATAAGATATTCATTTTCTTTTTAAAATTTCGTTACATAAATGGGAGTATCTGTGACACATAATATTTTAGCAAACTGAAATAAAAACCAGGACAGAAGTCAAACTGCTTGAACAAAGCCTCCAAGTCTGGAAAATCTCAGTCAAAACCCGAACTTATTGTGACCATATATATATATATATATATATATATATATATATATATATATATATATATATATATATATATATATATATATATATAAACAGAGAGATAGAGATATGCATATGTTACTCATATTTATTCATATCAGACAGTCCGCGTACCCTTTATCAACTTGAGTGAATAGAGCAACTATTGCAATGAGAATTTAATACGGTCAGCTGCTACGATATGAAAACTCATCTCAAAAGATATAATCATCCATCCGTTCCAACGTATATGTACATAAAAAGACTCTTAAGTAACCCTACAATTTATATTATGCCCGTCGTGCCGAGTCCAGATCATTTCTTATCTCGACTATTAATGTCTTTCTCAGATAGTAGATAATTTGTCTAGTTCCATTACTGCAATATATATCTAAATTAGGGACATTTATTCGTGTCCCTCCGCGAACATTTATGAAATAATGATAGTGATTTAGTATTTCTCAACCACTTTAGAACTCTGAACTGTGGTGTTCCAGCCATTGTACATTTGTTCATATCTTTTATTTTGACTATTCTGTAACCATATGCATAACATACACAAACATACACATAGTGTCAATATTCTGTAAACATCTGTATATCATACACACAAACACACACATAGTATCAATATTCTGTAAACATCTGTATAAGTTTTTAAAAAGTAAAGTAACCCATAGCATTAATTAATGCCGTAGGGGTGTGAGATGTTAGCGATCTCATATTTCATATGCTCTGCAAATGAGGGCGGTAGCCATCTCCTCTCCCTCGCAGTCTTTACTTCCCGGATTAATCCGGTACCCATTTAAGGCTGGGTCGACCTGGGAGCCGTTGCGATCTGAAAAGAATTACCGCCTCAACTGGGAAATTAACCCAGGACCACTCATATGCGACTCCAATGCGCTAACCACTGCGCTACGTGGCTCCCTATCTGTATATCATACACACAAACACACGCATAGTAGTTATATTCTGTAAACATCCGTATATCATTCACACAAAATACATAGCAGGTCTTCTTCTTCTGCGTTCGCTCTCTCATGACCACAACGAATAAATTGTGTGATTTCCTCCGGTGAAGTACGTTGTACTGTCAGTTTCACAGCTGAGCTGTGTTATTTGCACCTCGGTTGGCTCACTTTGTGGCCCGGACATCCAAGGCCCAGCACATCCGTTTTCGTCATACCTTTAATTTGGGTAGGGGTCTTCTCTAACCTCTGACAGCCTGCCTATCTGTCAACGGGCTCGCGAGTGTGTAATGACTCTTCGCCGACACCATGACGTAGTAGGTATGTTATGTAATCCGGCTCTGTGGCGAAGTGGTACAGGGCGCGTCTGTGACGGTCAGGGTAACGAGTTCGATCCCCGTCACAGGCAATTGTGCATCAGGACCGTTTAGAAAGCAATGGCAAGCTAATGATCGTATTTATATTGCCTATAAAATCACCCCAGCCAAAATAATACAGGATTGATAGCTACGTCCTGAATAGGATACGTTACCATATTATACATTACGTAACCATACAAACACACACACAGTAAGTATGAATGTTACCATATCTATATCATACATACAAACACACACACACATTAGATATGAATGTTACCATATCTATATATATCATACACACAAACACATACACACAGTAGGTATGAATGTTACCATATGTATATCATACACACAAACACACGCACATAGTAGGTATCAATAGTACGAGGCGTGTTCAAATGAAAACGGGATTTGTGGATTTATTTAAAAAGTATCATACGCAATTTAATATTTTCAACGGAATTGAACAAAGCAACCACTTGTGAATAAGAATGCACCTGGGTTCATCAGAAAAAATCTCCGTATGCATTTAGGCAAGCATCCCACTGTTTAGGTAGACGTCGAATGCCGTCCGAGAAAAAGTTGCGTGGCTGTTCTCTGAACCATGTGGTCACCGCTGTCTTCACGCTGTTGAAACGCTGTCCCTTTAGTGCTTTCTTCAACGGTCCGAACAAATGGAAATCACACGGGGATAAATCGGGACTATAGGCTGGGTGATGAAGAACTTCCCAATTCTTCTTTGCCAATGTTTCCTGCACAATTTTTGCGACGTGCGGACGAGCGTTGTCGTGGAGAAGAATCACACCTTGAGAAAGTCTGCCTGGTCGCTTAGCCTTGATGGCCTTATGCAGCTTGTCTAAAGTATCTTTATAATGGGCGGCATTGATGTTGACACGTCGCAAAAATTGTGCAGGAAACATTGGCAAAGAAGAATTGGGAAGTTCTTCATCACCCAGCCTATAGTCCCGATTTATCCCCGTGTGATTTCCATTTGTTCGGACCGTTGAAGAAAGCACTAAAGGGACAGCGTTTCAACAGCGTGAAGACAGCGGTGACCACATGGTTCAGAGAACAGCCACGCAACTTTTTCTCGGACGGCATTCGACGTCTACCTAAACAGTGGGATGCTTGCCTAAATGCATACGGAGATTTTTTCTGATGAACCCAGGTGCATTCTTATTCACAAGTGGTTGCTTTGTTCAATTCCGTTGAAAATATTAAATTGCGTATGATACTTTTTAAATAAATCCACAAGTCCCGTTTTCATTTGAACACGATAATATATCGCCTGCATGTTGCCGGAGCCCGAAAACGCGGTAAAGACTAACGACACAATGATTTTTCAGGCACGTCTTAAGAGGCGACTAAGAAGGTCTAATGGAAGGGGTTGACTGTCACATAGCATAGAGGGTCACAGTGTCCCGTATACTATGCTCACGCTGGTTGTGTCCCGCAGAATGGTGCAGATATCGCAGCTAATCTGTAAGTCGTGACACAGCTCATTCCGCTTTATGGGATTTGTCTATTGTCTTTCCCCAGGTGGTTTGTGATCCACTCTTGCCGTTAAGCGTAGGGGTGATTGGAGCTCGAGCTTGCGTTCTATTGCCAGATGTGTGGCCTCGGCTGTGCTATGACCGTGTCTGTACAGGATGTCCCTGACGTTTTCTATCAATCTTTTCTGTGGTCTTCCTATGGCTTTGTACCCTGATCTCATTTGGTTATATGCTTGTACGGGCAACTTTTCGTGATGTATTCTCATAATGTGGCCAAACCACTTGATCTGTTCTCTTTCTATGTAATCTGTACAAGATATTATACCTATTCTTTCCCTGATATATTCATTACGCAATCTATCAAGCCTGGTGACCCCGGCAGCTTTCCTCAAGCATTTCATCTCACATGTCACTATCTTTCTGTACTGTGAAGATGAGAGAGACCAGGTTTGGCACGATAACACAGTGTTGGTAGGAATATACTGTAGATCATTTGTCTCTTCCATTTTCTGTAAAAATACTACCGAGATATTTGAACTCTGTTAATTGTTTTACTCCTATATTGTCTATCTGTATGTTTAATGGACTTGGTGTTCTGCATATTTTCATAGTTTCCGTCTTTTGTCTTTATGGGATAAATTATGTTAATAAGCAGAAGTTTGAAGGCAGAAGATACTTACATATTAACTATAGACACACCGAAGATGCAATGGTCACTCGTGTTCCTTATCCATCCGAGGCGGTGGAGTTTTTCTTTCAGATCCAGGTTGATGTTTCTCCAGAACTTTCACGAGTCCGAGGTAACTGTTCTACCCAATATAACTGTGGTGTGCAATGCTATACGCTGAAGTCTTCAACTCCAGGGGAAGAGTTTGTAGTGGCTTTCATGAAACATGAGCATGTTGCAGATACACGGATTTATTCCCTCCCAGCAATCCGGATATTGGTTTTTATCATAGGGAAGACTGTGAGGTGGGTTAGTTAACTAGGTCTTCAGCATAGGGTGACCATGAGGTAGGATAGTAAACTAGGTCTTCAGCATAGGGTGACCATGAGGTAGGATAGTAAACTAGGTCTTTCAGCATAGGGTGACCATGAGGTGGGCTAACTAGGTTTTAATCATAGGAAAGACCATGAGGTGGGTTCGTTAACTCACTCTTCCTCCTTAAGCGTCGCTTACGGCATGCATTTAACGTGGCAGTGTCACTATTCTCAGCTACTCTTTTGGGTCCAGCTAAAACAGGAGCATATATAATATATATTCTAGGCCCGCAGATGTGACGGGGGTTGGGGTGTTTAAAATCACCACCCCCCCCTTATCTTAGCTAATCGGAACGTGGTTTTTAGTGCTGGGAACTTGGCCAAAAGAAGGGTATAAAGTCCAAAAAACCGAGATGTTTCACCAAAAATAAATACTCTTTTCATCAAATAGAGGATCTGGCATACAAAAACAACGGAAATGAAATTTTTATTCCAAATAAAACCCTTTCCATGGAATAGAAAATATCTCTATAACCCTGACACATTCTCATATCTCGTGTATATGTATATATACATGTGTGTATATATATATTATATATTATATATATATATTATATATATCCACCAAAAATACACGATTGCCATCGTCAGAAAAAAGGACAATTACGCTTGATAGGGCATGTGTTGCGGAATGGAAACTAATTATTTCTTGAAGATTGCTCAAAGATGGACACCTGAGGTTAGTGAAATATTAAAAGGCCCAAAATTACACAGTGAAGAATAGTGGAACAGAAATTTGGTAAAAGTTATATCACAGCTGGAGCTCAATACAGAGAGGAATTTTGTTATTTTTGTTTCTGGCATAAATTCCAGGGGTCGTCATCATCGTGTGACATATTCTTTCCAGAACGTAGTTTTCTTTATGGACCTTCTGAACACTTCGCGATCTTGGGTGAGTTGACCTACCTCCTCCAGGGACATGTTTCAACAGTTAAATATATCGTTTGTCCATCGTCGTCTTAGATTGCCTCTTCCTCTGCTGCCGTTTACTCTGAATTCTACTAGTTGTCTTTCCATGCTGTTATGTGTCTTTAGATGACCAAAACAGTTCAGCTTTCTTGTTAAGATGTTATTTAATACTTCTTTGTCTTTTTTGCTGTTCATGGTATATGCACAATTTTTCTGTAGCATCTCAATTCAAAGGCGGCAGTTTTTTTTGCCACTTTTTTTATTTAGAGTCCAAGCCTCACATGTGTATATTGTCACAGGGAATACGCATGTTCTTATCATACACAGTTCTATTTTGCTACTGTTGTCTTGTCAGAGATTTCTTATTTGGATTAGCTTCGAAAATTCCATTCGAAAATGTCATCCTTCTCTTAATTTCTAGGGGCGCAATGTGTTAATGATAATCAATCAATCAACCAAGTGACGTGCCAAGTGGCATAGGCGATCATGCTTCTCCAAAACTCTCTGTGTCTTGTGTTGTTAATAAGTTTAGATGGTGACTTCTTTTTGTGCCACATTGACAACCCATCCAGCAATTTCACTCTTTGTCTTCCTCTGTCTCTTCTCAATTTGATTTTTCCGGTGTCTATTAAATGTTCAAGTTTTACTTTTCTCATCACATCTTTATTAAAAATTGTTATTGTCTGTTTCTATTTTACGTTATAATTTTTACTCCAGCATCTCTGAGAGCTTTTACGTTAGTTTTCTTGGCTGTCCATGTTATTTTCATCACTCTTCTTGAAAATCACATCTCGGTTGGCTTCAGCTTATCTTGGGAACTTTAATGATTATGATGACCTGTAGTTGTTTCTTTTGTATTGATTATGTCATAAGGTTGTATTAATAAAATTTTCAAATGAGAAATGTGTGAAAGACATCATTTTTATCATCATCAGGTGCCGTGCAGGCCTATACGGTCACGGATCTTCACAGCTCTCTGTTCCCAATGTATTTTATCAGGGTCGGTGTTGTCTTCTGCCATGCCACCGATGTCAGACTATCTCATATACTTTTTCTCTCGTTTGTCCTCGATCTGTCGTATACTCAATTTTTGGCTATTGTAACTATGTTATTCAGACCTCTTGTCTCATAACGTGATCTACAAATGGAGATTGTTGCTTTCTGATATTAATTAATAAATTGTTGGAGTAACTAATGGGGAAAAGGTGGGTTTGGGAAGTATTTGCACATTTATTGTAATGTGAAAACTAATTGTATTATAAAGAAATATAAGTAATATATTTGTTTATATCGTTTTGCTTTGATCTCCAAGAATTACGAGCAATAGACCTCTTATATCTTGTTATACAATCGGAAGGTTTTTCAAAACTGAATGGTTGCACAGAAGAGTCCAACTTCCAGCGGTGTTCTATGTTTGAGAAGTATTCTCCTCAGAGGGGATAAAAAGGGTTAATTCTACAGATGAAATATTGTGGATCTTGAAATATTAGGACCTTTTTATCTACTAGGGTAATACTAGACCAATAACTGACAAATCAAAAAATGATCAAAAAATGATCAAAGTAGTCAGAATCCCACCAAAACACAAGATAGCTACCAAACTATTAACAGATCAGGGGGGAAAAGATGCCAGTCACAGGACATATCTACTCCACAGGCACATATACACAAAGTTAAAGACTGACAACACAGCTATGTGTACAATATACACCTCGGACAGCAGAGAATATTTTTCCACAAAAATAACGTATATTGCATGCTGCTGCAAACATAATGGCATAGAAACACAACACTGGAAGAAAAACTCTACAGACCTGTATACGAGTTTCAAAATAGTCAAGTTTATGGCCGATTTTTGAACGATTATTGTACTGCTACAAAAGAGATCAAGTGGGAGTTTGATAACGAACGATTAACATACAAAAAAAAGATAAAGATAAGTGAGAAAAACGCAAGAAAAGGAAAAAAGAGAAATGGAATATAGAAAGAAAATGAGAAAAGGAAGAAAAGAGAGTAGATAAATTAAAGATAAAAGGAAGAAGTGAAAAAAAGAGGAAGAACAGAGACAAGAAAAAGAAAATGTAGAAAGCAGAAAGCATAAAATACGAAAGAGCAAATAGAGGTGAGAAAAAAAGAGACAGAAGATAAAGAAAATAAAGAATAACAGAAAAAGAGAAAAGAAGACATTCTCTAGTTCATGTGTGCATACATTACTTCTGTTATAAAACATTTGTTTTATTTCTAACTGAAAGTTCATTCACATCTTTTCATTCCTTCCGCAGTTTCTGCCATCAAATGCTACCACTGCGACAACAGCCAATCGTCCGCATGTGGTCAAGAGTTTAAAGCATACCAGTTCAACCCCGAACATTGTCATGACCAAAGGGGAATCAAAGCAAAATGTGGCAAACAGCAACAACCACCTGATAAAAGTAAGTATTGTGTGACAATGATTTGCCAATAGTATTCTGTGGAGAATGGAAATATTTACAACAGGGGCAAAACTTTTGGAACAGCCGGTCTGATTTGGAGACCTTAGGGGCAGCCGCTCTGACCTGGAGAACTTAGTGGCAGCCGCTCTGACCTGGAGAATTTTGGGGCAGCCGCTCTGACCTGGTGAACTTCGTGGCATCCACTCTGACCTGGAGAATTTTTGGGCGGCCACTCTGACCTGGAGAATTTTGGGGCAGCCACTCTGACCAGGTGAACGTCGTGGCAGCCACTCGGACCTGGAGAATTTTGGGGCAGCCGCTCTGATCCGGAGAATTTTGGGGCAGCCGCTCTGATCCGGAGAAGACTGGAAGCGTCGTCTCGCGACTGGCATTAAAAAGTGGAAAGACTAAATGAATGAGATACTCAAAAATAGAAGAGGTCGCAGAAGAGGAAGAAGAAGCAATAGTTACGTTAATTGTCCCCGTGGCAATGTAATAGTCCTCGTATATTTGCGTAAATGTTCCATTTGGCTATGCAAGAGTCCTCGTATGTTTACGTAAATGGTCATCTGACTAAAAGACCTCGTATCTTTACGGAAATGGTCCCCTGGCTATCCAAGAGTCATCGTATGTTTACGTAAATTTTCTCCATTGATATGTATGAGTCCGCGTATGTTTTGTGATATTCTGCAAGCCTGTTGTCTCAAGATTATTTTATTCTTGTTAGATCTTCAGGCCAGCCACCAGGTCGAAGCTCCCAGTCTTATCTAGGTGAAAACCTCTGTCATAACATATTTACCTCAGATCATTCCAGTGAGGCTATGTATTGTCTCGCTGTTCATTGAAATCTGAACATTCTTGAAGTGTATGTTTTGAATAATTTATATCTCTGTCGTGAAGTCTGTGTATGTGACCTGAGGAGTCTGCATCTGTGAACTTCAGAGTCTGCTGAATGTGTGCCGTGAAGAGTCTGAATGTATGACGTGAAGAGTCTGAATGTATGACGTGAAGAGTCTGAATGTATGACGTGAAGAGTCTGAATGTATGACGTGAAGAGTCTGAATGTATGACGTGAAGAGTCTGACTGTATGACGTGAAGAGTCTAAATGTGTGACGTGAAGAGTCTGAATGTGTGACGTGAAGAGTCTGAATGTATGACGTGAAGAGTCTGAATGTGTGACGTGAAGAGTCTGATTGTATGACGTGAAGAGTCTGAATGTATGACGGCAATATTCAGAGTCCTGGATATTTGTATACGGTAAAGATTATAAATATAGCGAAAACTGGTATGTGTTGCAAAGCAGAAACTCGTGTGTAAATTGAAAACTCCTTTTGGGTTTCGTGGCGAAGGTATCACAGCGCTTAAACAGCTTACAGGATTGACTTAATTCTACTCTGCTTTATCGATATAAACCACATCCCTCTCAACCGTTACATCACTCTGAGAGTATCGCCGCTTGGAGTACGCCCGATTTCGAACCGACGACGTCCTGAACACACAGGTCTGCTAGACCACTAAGTCTCGTGAAAGATACAATAAGTATGAAGCCATCTTTGTCTAATCTAGTGTGACGAAACACATTAGCATGACATCTGAATCAATCTGGCCATCAATGCGATGGGTCAGCCAACTCCACCCCAAAGCTTCCTTAGTCTCATCTTAGAGCGTGCATGTCCGGCAACAATGTCTTTGTTTCCATTTCGGGCCCCGGCAATACGCAGGCGAGAATTAATTGTATTTAGTTATCTTGTCAATGTATACTGCCAATTTTAGCCGGATAATTTAACCATTTTAATTAATAGTGCATTTTGACAATTGTATCAATATATCTTAACAATTGTATCAAAAGGATCTTAACAATTGTATCAATGTATCTTAACAATTGTATCAATGAATGATTACAATTGTATCAATGTATGTTGATAATTGTATCAATGTATCTTGACAATTGTATCAATGTAATTTAACAATTGTAGCAAAGTATCTTAAGAATTAAGCAGTCTGGGACAACGAATGCCACCACAAAAACCTACTAAGTCGCCTCGTATGTAGTCGGTGTTCCTATTCTTTGATTCCAGATCAGACCGCAGCACAACATGGGCGTCCATATTGTTATCTAGACAGTGGATATTATATCAAATATATAATACTAAACACCGTCTGTAGAATACTGATGATATCACCCACAGTGGATATTAGATCAACTATAGGGTACGAAACACCGTCTGTAGAATACTGACCTTATCACCCTCTTACGTTCCTAGTCAAAACGTCTGTCATTGAGTTGCGTTGTTACTATGTCGTGCTTATAATTGGTATCATTTCATCTTAATTCCATTCAAACCCACCATTAACGTAAATATAGTCACAGAAGTATACGTCCCGACACCATCATTAATATAATTCTGTCCGCAACTTTAGTCAACAATCTCTTGCCAATTTTACCCCTTCTGCAAATAACTTTTATTGATTTATCATAACACAACTTTATTTATCTTACCACAATTTCATCTATTTATCTTTACACAATTTTATTTATTTATCTTAACACAATTTTATTATTTTATTGTGTTGCCCCACATCTCACTCACCAACTACACCCCCCCCCCCCCAATTTAAACGTCTACAACTTTCGTTCTCTTTGCGAAGTATTTGAGTATTGATATAAAAATAATCACCTAAATTGTTAGTACACCAAGGAAAGTTTAGTTTCTTTCCAATTTTATAAATATTTGATTTCTTTTTACCAACATAGACTAGACATTGGTCTCTTCCCCCCCCCCCCCCACACACACACACACACAACTCTATTGATCCGTCATTTGGTCGAAGATAATTATCTGTCAGATGGAATGTGTTTCCGGAAATACAATCCCGGATTTTGCCATTGTCAATACGTCAGCAATGTGCCGGACAGGAAAGACATACGTCAGCAATGTGCCGGACAGGAAATACGTCAGCATTGTGCCGGACAGAAAAGACTTCAGCAATGTGCCGGACAGGAAAGACATACGTCAGCAATGTGCCGGACAGGAAGGACATACGTCAGCAATGTGCCGGATAGGAAAGACATACGTCAGCAATGTGCCGGACAGGAAAGACATACGTCAGCAATGTGCCGGACAGGAAAGACATACGTCAGCAATGTGCCGGACAGGAAAGACATACGTCAGCAATGTGCCGGACAGGAAAGAAATACGTCAGCAATGTGCCGGACAGGAAAGACATACGTCAGCAATGTGCCGGACAGGAAAGAAATACGTCAGCAATGTACCAGACAGGAAAGACACGCAAACTCATGTCTACTTCTATATTTATTGACCTAATAAATGGTAGTAAGTAAGCAAAGTAACCCATAGCATTTATTAATGCCGTAGGGGTATGAGAAGTTAGCGATCTCACATTTCAGAGGCTCTGCATATGAGGGCGGTAGCCATCTCCTCACCCTCGCAGTCTTTACTTTCCGGATTCATCCGGTACCCATTTATGTCTCGTTCGACCCGGGAGCTATTGCGATCTGAAAAACATTTCCGCTGCAACTGGGTAATGAACCCAGGACCACTCATATGCGAAGCCAATGCGCTAACCACTGAGTTACGCGACTTCCAAATGTAGATCTAGTTCTATTGTAGAGCATTGAAGAAATCGACTAACGAAATATAAAGGTATGATATGGTCAGTATCATGCCCGCCGGCAGTATGTTCACACTATACCTTGTACCCATCTTCTGTGAAACACCGGCTACTGATCTGGAAAGCAAGAACAGTTATCACTAAGCTACCACATCCCCATCACACCCCCACCCCCACCCCCAAGTTGTATATATAATTGTATCTAGAACTTACTGAACCCACAAAGAGGAACAAAGAACAACCATACTGTCACCTGCAAGTAAGTCGTAAGTTTTCAAGTGGATCCCATAAGAAACGATTCAATGACTACTTGACGACATCTTTCAAGCTCTACGGAAGAAACGCTTCAATGACTACTTGAAGACATCTTTCAAGCCTTACGGAAGAAACGCTTCAATGACTACTTGAAGACATCTTTCAAGCCCTACGGAAGAAACGCTTCAATGACTACTTGAAGACATCTTTCAAGCCCTACGGAAGAAACGCTTCAATGACTACTTGAAGACATCTTCAAGCCCTACGGAAGAAACGCTTCAATGACTACTTGAAGACATCTTTCAAGCCCTACAGAAAAAAACGTTTCAATGACTACTGAAAGAAATATTTCAAGCACTACAGAAGAAATGCTTCAATGCCTGTTTGAAGATATTTTTCAAGCATTGCAGGATTGACAAGTACTCTTGGGAAACCACAGATTTTGATAGTCCAGCATGAAACAATCAGATCAGAACGGGAATTAAAATATTTACATATTTAAATATTGCAGGCGATTCAAAAGAGACACAACAAAGGAAAGAAGAGATCCTACTGTTTTCATCATCTCATGAGCTACTACAGTTCTGACACTGCAACTGGTCTTTCAGAGCCTGGATTTGACTCATCAGACATATAAGGACATACAAATAATTAAACCAAACTTAACCATTTTTTAAGTCATACTCATCTTCCCTTGCGAAGAAGGAACCCTATCATCATGTCACAATAGGCGATTACGGAGGTATAGGGTTTGAGTTGGCTGTCACATCCTATAGATAACCTTTGACCCTCTCCGGGTAGCAGTCTTTTTTTTTTTTTTACATCATTGCACATATTGCTCAAAATGAGCTTTGAATCCTATAAAATCAAGCACTAGAGAAATCCTTCCGCTGCAAGACAAAATTGGGCTATAAGGTACAAGAGACCTACTGCTCGTAATTTAGTATAATTGAAAGACTTGGGGGATGTAGATTGTTACAATCAAGTTGTAAAGCTATTGCACAACGGCATTACTTGGACTACATCCCGCTCAATGGCAGGAGTTTGAGAACGAACACGGAAGAAGAGTTATTAAGAAAAACAAGAAGATACTGAAAGGATTTGCCTGACATTTGAACCGATAACTGTAACTAAACTATCAGTTCCTCTTGTCTTGGGCATTGTTGCAGCATACGACTTCACATAAACCGTGTCTGTTCAACCTTCACACTCGTAACAAATCATTATCTTGATCGTGTTCGACGAATGATAAGTCAAAACGTAGTCTGGGAGAAGTTGAAAAACTGGTATATTGATTTGTTTATTTCTTTATTGAGACAATAACGTATAGACGTATATGGGCTGAACTGTTCGTTTGCTTCCGTTCTTCTTCTTCTTCTGTGTTCTTTCTCCAACTTCTGATTATTATAAGGATGTTGTCAGAAAAATCTAATCCGTTGTGTCGGGGTTTATAACGTCAGCGATAACTGACCCTTTCGGTCTGACACATCAGACTTCAGCTCTGACACATCAGACTTCAGCTCTGGCACATCAGACTTCAACTATGTCACATCAGACTTCAGCTCTGACAGACTTCAGCTCTGACACATCAGACTTCAGCTCTGACACATCAGACTTCAGCTCTGACACATCAGACTTCAGCTCTGACACATCAGACGTCAGCTCTCGCCCGTGTGTTGCCGGGGTCCGAAAGGGAAGCAAAGAATAGCAACACTGTTTACCTTCCACGTGACTAAGGAGGTTATGGGATGGAGCAGCTGTCCCATCCCATATAGGGTCAGTGACCCAAAGCCAAGCTGAAGTCGGATGTGTCAGGCCGAAAGGCGCAGATATCGCAGAAATGCTGTAACCCCATGACACCGCGCATTCCGTTCTCCGGACTACATCCTGCTAATCTTCAGGAGTTTGAGAACGAACGCAGAAGAAGAAGAAGAAGACTTCAGCTCTGACATCAGACTTCAGCTCTGACATCAAACTTCAGCTCCGACACATCAGACTTCAGCATGGTGTCGGGATCATTTAAACATTCTAGCCAACCCCCCATCTCACAATCTGAATAGTCGCCTCTTACGACATGCATTGTAGGTAACGGTGTTGCTATTCTTTTCTCTCCTCCGGGTCTCGACGTACCTACTGAGAAGTGAATCTATTTGTGTCACCTCAGTTACTCAACTGTGAGGATGTCACTACCGATACATTTACTGAGAAGTGAATATATTTGTTACAACGTAACTATGTTACTACCGATACACTTACTGAGAAGTGAATCTATTTGTTACAACGTAACTATGTCACTACCGATACACTTACAGAGAAGTGAATCTATTTGTAACAACGTAACTATGTCACTACCGATACACTTACTGAGAAGTGAATCTATTTGTAACAACGTAACTATGTCACTACCGATACACTTAGTGAGAAGTGAATCTATTTGTAACAACGTAACTATGTCACTACCGATACACTTAGTGAGAAGTGAATCTATTTGTAACAACGTAACTATGTCACTACCGATACACTTACTGAGAAGTGAATCTATTTGTAACAACGTAACTATGTCACTACCGATACACTTACTGGAAAGTGAATCGTGTTGCTTTTCGCCTGTGTCTTGATGGGGTCCGAAAGGGAAGCCAAGAATAGCAACACTGTTTGTCTTCCATGCATGTCGTAAGATGCGATTAAGGAGGTAATGAGGTGGAGTTGGCTATCTTATCTCATATATGGTCAAAGTGACCCAAATCCATGCTGAAATCGAATGTATCCGGCTGAAAGGAGCAGCTATCGCAGCAATGCTATAAACCATGGCACAGCGCATTTCGTTCTCCGGATTACATCTTGCTAATCTTCAGGAGTTTGAGAAAGAACGTAAAAGAAAAAAGAAGAAGTTCCTTTTATCGTTACCGGATGAATATTAACGTAGAATGTCCATCACTTCAAACCAGCTTCACTGAGAGTATCTGGAACGATCCTAGACATTAGGTGACAAGATAGGATTATAAATGAAAAAGTATGGAGACGATCTAAGGGGTGTCTAGATCAATCAACAAAAATGAGGACGGATTTGTCACACACTCAGAAAACAGGAAAAAATATAGCAAAGCAATTCTTAGTTGCAGTTTCTTTAGAGCAGATTTTCATACGTAAACACGTTATAACGGGACAGAGCCTCCATCCTTTTCGGACGTAAACACGTTATTTCGGGCTTCCATATATACCATCTACATTTGTTTCGTTTAGTTCGGAAGTGACAAGTATTAACTTATTTATATTTAGAAATCTGGTTAACGAAAGAAAATCAGCGTCATTGTGTGTGTTTAGAAGCGTGGTATATTTATTTCAAATTAAAATTCGAACAAGGTAGATTCAGCTTTCCATAATTTATCAAAATGGCTTGTCAACAGAGTTCAAATATTTAGCAAACATCGGGCTTTAGTATTCTTTGAGTTTTATAATTGGAGATGTTATTGCAATTTATATTTCTGTTAAAAAAACAGTGTTTTCGATTTTGACAGTGGAGATTACCGACTTATTGAAATTCGGAAAATAAATAGGCTTAGACCTAGATAAGAGGAAAACAATTATAAAACTGTTTCCACTGCAATTGTTTCTGAAAGTTAGATAGTCCTAGTGACAGCAATAATAATATGTCACTACGTTATACAGATATTAGAGTTAGACATAATGATAATATTGAGTGGAATATAGTTCAACTTCGGAAATTCAATAATATGTCATGAATACTTGAAAATATTTCCTAAATTTTCACAATATTTTGTTCGGCTCTGAAATTGGACATGGCACACAAAAAATGGCATAAAAATCTAGGCAGTTGATAGATTTACTTCAAATAAACGAATTATTATGATCAGTAAATGGCCATTCAATACATCTACTTTAGTAGCATTAAATATCAACTTTTCAAGACAAGTAAAATTGAGGGTATGTAGAAAAAAATGCATGTTCAAAAAATTTCTCATCATCTAACATCCCTGTTTGTGGTGTAATTTTTGTACTTTGTTGTTACAATTCTTATATTTTTATATTGTATATGTAACTATTCCACATTAAATTATCTTTCTTTTGATACCTTATATGACCTTCCTTAACTAATACTTTGCCTTCAGGAAGTTTGTGCCTCAATCATGTTGCGGTCCAAAAATAGAGCCTAAAATTAATTTCGTCCAAACCCCGCGAATAATTACATCCTGAAAGAACTAGACTTCTTGTATGGTAAAGTTTGCTTCAAAGACTGCAGTGTTTACTGGTTTGAATCTTTCTTTAGTTTTTATCTATCTATCTATCTATCTATTGTCATTTCCAATTGTGCCGTTAAGTGTCGTGGGGGGGGGGGGGGAGAATTCGGAGTTTTTTGCATTTTTATAACCTTGCCAATTGAAGTGTCTAGTACTTTCATGCATGAAGTTTTGTTCAGGCTTGAAAAGAATTTGTTGAAATCGTTTCTTTGTCTGTCTTCCACTAGTATCTGATTTATGGTCTGCAGTAATGTTGGGTGTGTGTTTTCCCCATGAGATGTTATGTAATAGCTTTCAGATCCTCCTGCATCAGTACGATGGTTGATGTGGGTGCAAGTGATAACTATTTTTATTGTTTTGCATCTTTTGTTTGAGGTCTGATTAGTTTACTATTAGCAATTAGTTTACTATATTCTATTCTATTCAGTTTGTATGTGTAGAGAATTTCTCTGCTTTTTTTTTCTTGCTTTTCCCTCTGTGTGACAGTTCTTCAAGTTTCTTTGTATAGAATCGGTTATATTTCTTTCTGCACCCTCGAGGGATTGTTCTGTAGGCTGCAATGAAATTAATGATACGGAACTGACATTGAAGAATAAGATACGGAAGTTGTAGAGACATAGACAAGATATGCCGTGAAAAGTGTGACAGACATTAACAATTATATGGAGAGATGATGGGATTGCATCACAGATGGAGAGGAATGGATAATATTTGTGTGCAGCCTATGCACATGGTGATGTGCAAATAGTGAAAATAAATTAAAGAATGTGATATTTTATTCTATGCAAAAATGTAATTACACAAGAACTTCTCAGATATAGGAGATGAGATAACATGTGATGGAAACTGAGATATGCACTTTTACAAAAAAAGGGTTTAGACATTATCAGATTATCTTCAAATGTGTCTGGACCTAAGCCCGGCATAAATTAGTGGAAGTTAAAGATCTGCATCTACTCCACTCAATTTTTCAATATCTACTGCAGATCTTAACGACAGATGTTTGATTACTTAGTAAATCGATCGATCAACGGACCCAACTGATGTTCCTATGATCACTAGGTTCAACAAAACTCTACCTCTATCTCACTATACAATATTAGAGTTATCATGCATCCTCTTTTTCCCGAACATATCCTTTATTTAGGTATACAATTTCAATCTGTTTTTTTAAATATACTCCATGTCTAGGTTTTTATTTTCCGTTATTCGAATTTTCCTTGTTGACATGAAAATGAAAGGGTATAAAACAAATATCCAACTAAATCATTAGTTCTCAAACTTCTTCCTGCTACCACACCCGTTCATGCATATTTTATAAATCACAGGCCCATCACCCCATCCTCAACAAGGACCTTAGATACGCTTCCAGTAAGGGAGTATTTGTCTTAAAAAGGGATCATTTTCTTCTATTTGAGGGCAATTCCTGCATTTTCCTGAGATTTTTAGTGACATATTTGGAAAACTATTGGAAGGAGAGGGGAAGTAATGCTTCTTAGCACGGAATTTTATGTTCTGATTCTTAAAAGAAGAGGAGCTTTTTACCAAACAAATTTCTATCTATGTGTTAATACTTCATACACAACCCTTCACCCGGGTAGTCAATCATAACCCTTCCACCTGGTAGTCAATCACAACCCTTCCACCTGGTAGTCAATCACAACCCTTCCACCTGGTAGTCAATCACAACCCTTCCACCTGTAGTCAATCACAACCCTTCCACCTGGTAGTCAATCACAACCCTTCCACCTGGTAGTCAGTCATAACCCTTCCACCTGGTAGTCAATCACAACCCTTCCACCTGGTAGTCAACAACAACCCTTCCACCTGGTAGTCAATCACAACCCTTCCACCTGGTAGTCAGTCATAACCCTTCCACCTGGTAGTCAACAACAACCCTTCCACCTGGTAGCCAATCACAACCCTTTCACCTGGTAGTCAATCATAACCCTTCCACCTGGTAGTCAATCACAACCCTTCCACCTGGTAGTCAATCACAACCCTTGCACCTGGTAGTCAATCACAACCCTTCCACCTGGTAGTCAATCACAGCCCTTCCACCTGGTAGTCAATCACAACCCTTCCACCTGGTAGTCAACAACAACCTTTCCACCTGGTAGTCAATCACAACCCTTCCACCTGGTAGTCAATCACAACCCTTCCACCTGGTAGTCAACAACAACCTTTCCACCTGGTAGTCAATCACAGCCCTTCCACCTGGTAGTCAACAACAACCTTTCCACCTGGTAGTCAATCACAGCCCTTCCACCTGGTAGTCAATCACAACCCTTCCACCTGGTAGTCAATCACAACACTTCCACCTGGTAGTCAACGACAACCTTTCCACCTGGTAGTCAATCACAATCCTTCTACCTGGTAGTCAATCACAACCCTTCTACCTGGTAGTCAATCACAACTCTTCCACCTGGTAGTCAATCATAACCCTTCCACCTGGTAGTCAATCACAGCCCTTCCACCTGGTAGTCAATCACAGCCCTTCCACCTGGTAGTCAATCACAGCCCTTCCACCTGGTAGTCAATCACAGCCCTTCCACCTGGTAGTCAATCACAACCCTTCCACCTGGTAGTCAATCACAGCCTTCCACCTGGTAGTTAATCACAGCCCTTCCACCTTGTAGTCAATCACAGCCCTTCCACCTGGTAGTCAATCATAACCCTTCCACCTGGTAGTCAATCACAACCCTTCTACCGGGTAGTCAACCACAACCCTTCTACCTGGTAGTCAATCACAACCCTTCCACCTGGTAGTCAATCACAACCTTTCCACCTGGTAGTCAATCACAACCCTTCCACCTGGTAGTCAATCACAGCCTTTCCACCTGGTAGTCAATCACAACCCTTCCACCTGGTAGTCAACAACAACCTTTCCACCTGGTAGTCAATCACAACCCTTCCACCTGGTAGTCAATCAGAACCCTTCCACCTGGTAGTCAATCACAACCCTTCCACCTGGTAGTCAATCACAGCCCTTCCACCTGGTAGTCAAGCACACCCATTTCTTTCCCATTGTCTTACTCTTTATTCTAGACATACAAAACTCTTAAAATATTAAATTCGGGGGGTGGGGGAATAAAGATATAAATTGAGAGCCATTTATAATTAAGTAATACTCGTATCTATTCCATACTTAAAGTAGGGAAAATAATAGGATTCTAGAACATACAAGAACTAAATATGGAGGCAGCGGACCGCAACACATGGAGAATCAAAACCTCTGACCTATGTGCCGATTGCGGCAGAAAGTAACAAACACACTAACTAACTTTATATTTTGAACCATCTGTTAAGGAATGTAAAATGTTAAACGTGTCTTAATGGGGGTATGATGCATTTTTATTACTATTTTTTTATTTAGAATATTTCGTGCATAGAATACATCGCGTTTTAGGGGGGAAAATGTTAATAAAAATCTATATTCAAATTGTTTACCGAACAATTTGTAACACAGAATAGAATGTCCAATTATGTTGTTTTGTTACGACCAATGCAATAAGCATCTGTTTCTTGGATATGAGTCCCTTACATTTAACATTTACGATGGCAAAAATCCAACGTCCTACATCATAGATACATACATACATACACAGACAATCGTGAATTCTCAGACCATAAGAATAGTTGTTCTTTTTTCTGTTAAAATGCATTTTCTATTATATATATATATATATATATGTGTGTAGGTGCGTGTGTGTGTGTGTGCGCGCGCATACATACATTACAGTGTATTCTGATATCAGTAGATTACATTTCTTATATACATAAAATTGTGCTGAGATCTCGACCTAAGTATAAAATTCGCCCTTTCAGTGAGTGAACTATCTGTACTGGCGTGGGTCATTTTAACCTATATGAAGGGATTATAACAAGGAATGTAAGAGGATCAGATAAATTGAATGTAATACATTAAACAAATATAAGAGTGAATATCTAGCTCCTGGTACATATACATATATAGGAATATATATGTTCCCATCTGGAAGGAAAAAAAGTATTAAGAGGGATGCTACAAAAAAAGCAATGCTACAGGAACATACTTAGAATATCATGGAAGGATAAAATCAGAAACTCAGATATTATAAACACACTGAATATTCCAGAGTGTTGGTTACTAAACACAATAACAAAAAGAAAACTACGCCTGTTTGGTCATATAAAGAGACATAACTGTTTAGAAAGACAAATATTGGAGGGAAGAGTACCTGGGTAGAGGAGAAGGGGCAGACCAAGAAGACGATGGACTGACGACATTAAAGATAACATGAATACATCGCTAGAAAATGCAAGCCACATCGCCCAAGACAGAGAGAGGTTCAGAGAGTTCATTGGGAAGACAACGTTCTGGAAGGAATACGTCACATGACATATAGAGGCATATCGCTGTGGTATGATGTCTGGTGGTAGTCTACTAATGTGTGCAAACCATTGTATCTGTTGTTTCTTAATATATTCCAAGATTGGAGTGGTACCGATTCTTTGTCTAATGTCTTCATTTCTCACTAAGCCACATAGGAAAAATCTTTAGCAAGTTACTAGAGAGAATGATGTGCGCATTTATAGAACCACAGATCAAAAACACACAATAAGGCTTGCGGAAAAATGAAAGCTGTACAACTTCACCCTCAAACAACTTTCAGAAAGAGCAACAGAACATAACCAAGAATTATATCTGGCTTTCGTGAATGAAGAGAAAGATTTTGACAGAGTGGATGAAGCACAACTATGGATAACACTACAGACATACGAAGTCTCCCAACATCTGATAAGCCTATATCAGAGCGTATACGCCAATAGTCAGTGCTCAGAACGAGCACAGGTACATCGGATAATTTCCAAATTCACTCAGGAGTGAGACAGGGATGTGTGCTATCCTCCCTATTGTTCATAACATACATAGATCACATTTTTAACGTAGCAAAGACAATGGAAGAAAATAATTTGAAGGATAGCTTAAACGAATTGCTATTTGCAGACGACCAAGTACTAGTAGAAAGATCCGTATAGCAATAGACAGATTACATCAAACATGCCAAATCTTTAACATGAAGATAAATATAGAGAAGACCGAAGTAATGGAGATAGGAAGAACAGAAAGAAACACTAATATATATATTGGAAACAACATACTTAAACAAGTGTCAGAATTCACATACTAGGAAGCAATATAACAACAGACGGCAGGAGCAGAATATAAATACACAATAGATGTAGTAAAGCATACCAAGCCAATGACACCAATATTCAGAAAACAAAAATGTAGAGTTAAACATCTAAATAACACTATTCAAATCAATTATTAAACCAATGCTGAGTTACCAAAGCCAAACATGGACAACGACAGCACAAGGTAAACTAGTGACAGCTGAAATGGCATGCTTACGCAGAATCCTAGGAATATCGTTAAGAGACAGAGTGAGAAATGAAGACATTAGACAAAGAATCGGTACCACTCCCATCTTGGAATATATTAAGAAACAACAGATACAATGGTTTGCACACATTAGTAGACTAACATCAGACATCATACCACAGCAAGCTATGCTACAATATACAGTGAAGGCAGACCTAGAGGCCGACCACGAAAACGATGGACCACCGAAATCAAAGAGGCGATAAACTCTACAATATACCCAGCACACACGAGAGCCATCTCCAGAAAACTCTTCTACCTCTGACGCTGAAAGGTAACAAAGGGTTTAGCGAATAGATAGAAAGATAGATAGAAACATCGGTGGGTAAAAGTACAGGAATACGATATACAGACGACAGTCCTCATTATTACACATCCTGAAGGACTGAAACAACTAATCACAGCAACGAAGAAATACAGCGAGATCCATAACATTTATATTTAAACGAACAGAAAATAAACATTGTGACAATAGACAAACAAACATCAAACCAATAACCATAATAGATAAACTGGAATGTGTACCCAAAAAAATCGAATATCTGGAATCAAATATAAACAGTTGCGGAAATTGTTCATTTGAGATCAAAGGAATACTCGCAACTGCAACACTTAAACTAACACAAATGAGAAAGCTGTGGCAAAGTAGTAATAGTGACACCAAAATTACCCTTTTACGATCGTGTGTTTTCCCAGTGACAGCACACGGATGTGGATAGTATTCACATAAAGGTGACTTAACGATATTAAATGTGATACTCCGCCGAAGACGGATGATCGGGTCATTGCCGCAAATGAAATGGTGACACAACGCATTACCATTCTCAGGACTACATCCTTCTGGAAATCTAGTACGACCATGGTCCTGCTACAAGGGAAATCCAGCGGGAGTTTGAGAATGAACACTGAAGAAGAAGAAAAATGTGATATATGATAAAATGCCTTTAAAAAAATCACCTTGTTGTTTATTTTGTACCCAGGGGACCACGAAAGGAATATTGTTCCCCAAGGAGGCCACGAGCAAAAAAAATGATTATGTCAATGACCTAGATATAAGTGTGTCCCAATATTTTTGTTTACCATGCTCCCACCCAAGTTTTTCTAAGATTCTGATTCCCCACCCCCCCCCCTCTATGTAACATATATATTTTTGTATATTCAAAAATTTGAAATATTCCCTAAATGATTACGCCTAATTACAGCTTGTTCGAATTGTCCCCCTGGCACCCCACGTTGAGAAGCACTGGTCTAGATACAATACTCCAGAAAATAAATAAATCATATCATATGTTTACTGGTTTAAATTTCATAAAGCATATTAAAATATTTTCAAAGTTATTACTACTGGGGAAAAAGGGGGGGGGGTTATTAAATGCTACTGTGACGTCATTCAATTGAAAGTAGCAACACGGGATGAAGGTGATGATTTCGCATATTTATATATCACGTGCGGAGGGAGGGGGGTTATGCAAATAGATATAGACGTAAATATTTACTTATCCTTCACCAGCGTCCAACTTCACATATAACCAGCGAGTTTCTTGTCATGTCCCAGTCGTCCAACTTCACATAGAACCAGCGAGTTTCTTGTCATGTCCCAGTCGTCCAACTTCACATAGAACAGGCGAGTTTCTTGTCATGTCCCAGTCGTCCAACTTCACATAGAACAGGCGAGTTTCTTGTCATGTCCCAGTCGTCCAACTTCACATAGAACAGGCGAGTTTCTTGTCATGTCCCAGTCGTCCAACTTCACATAGAATAGGCGAGTTTCTTGTCATGTCCCAGTCGTCCAACTTCACATAGAACAGGCGAGTTTCTTGTCATGTCCCAGTCGTCCAACTTCACATAGAACCAGCGAGTTTCTTGTCATGTCCCAGTCGTCCAACTTCACATAGAACAGGCGAGTTTCTTGTCATGTCCCAGTCGTCCAACTTCACATAGAATAGGCGAGTTTCTTGTCATGTCCCAGTCGTCCAACTTCACATAGAATAGGCGAGTTTCTTGTCATGTCCCAGTCGTCCAACTTCACATAGAACTAGCGAGTTTCTTGTCAAGTCCCAGTCGTCCAACTTCACATAGAATAGGCGAGTTTCTTGTCATGTCCCAGCCGTCCAACTTCACATAGAACCAGCGAGCTTCTTGTCATGTCCCGCCGTTTTTAGCCTGTTTTAATATTTCTTAAAGCAATCATTGCCTGTCATCTTCGTTTCATTACGGCAATCAATGTCTGTCATCTTAGTTTCTCCTGCGTGTTTTCTTTCCCATATTACGTAAATACTTGTATAGCAAATACTATTGAGAGATATGTTCTATGGTGAAAAAATATATGGCACACAAAAATGATACATTGAATATTGTGTTAATCATCATCATCAAGTGCCGTCGCCACAACGAAGGTTGGCTGCAATATTGTGTTAAGGATTTTCAATTCATTTGTGAATGTGGCTCTATTGTATATGTTACCATGCAGCCATATACTTTATGGAGTCAAAAGTAGGCAGGTGTTAAATATCTCAGAATGGTTGAAGAATCTTGCGATTGAATGTCTGCGTATAAAGATCATATACATTTTTACCACTTTGCCTACAGGTAATATTGGTTCTACAGGTAATTTTGGTTCTACATGTAATATTGGTTCTACAGGTAATATTGGTTCTACAGGTAACTTTGCCTACGTTCGACTACGTACATTATTACCATTTATCCTAGTCTAAATTTGTTCCACCACATAATTTATTACCACTTATCCTACAGTTTAAAATTTCTTCCGGCACATAAATTATTACCAATTGTCCTACAGTTTAAAATTTCTTCAGGTACATCAATTATTATAAATTGTCCTACGGTTTACAACTTGCATTAAAATGCTATCCCTTTTTTAAATAAATAATCTTACTGCTTGACATAAAAGACAAACTATAACCGCGGTTGTGGTTTTTTTGTATGTGAAGACATGAACTGCAGAAATAATGCAGTATTAACAAACGTCTGCTAGAAGTGATCACACTTAAAATCTATTCCAAGAATTTATTCCACATCTTATGACAAGTTAGTTTGCAGTTCCAAGACCCTCTCCGATTCCCATTCAATTCCACCAGCCTGTGGACATCTTCTTTATTTAAGTGTGGACAGACATTAACGAAAGTTCAACAAAATCTCCAGAAGGAATAATCAGGACACTTGGTAGTCGACCTTCTGGATTAAAGAACATACATTTTTTTCAATGATGTATTTACAAGAAATATAAAAATAGAATTAAATTTACGAGGGGAAAACCCCACTCTCTTGGTGTTTTTTTTCCTAAAGTTCTTTTTAGTAAGATAATTAAACGAATAAAGAAGAATGGAGAGAATAAATGATAAATATTTACAAAATGAATTATAAAAGAAATCTTTTTTAATTGTTTTTTTTTTGGTTCGGTCTGGGTTGTTTCATCTTTGGAATAAGTTTCAATAATATTTGGAAATTCATTGAGAGGTTAGATTATATTAATTTAATGTATGAAGTCAATGTATTTATTTAAAATTAATAATATACAAAGTATACTTATTTTTTTTTAAAGTGTATTTGTCTGTTTAAATGTGCCTATATGATAAGTTTTTTTTCTTCAACATTTTTTTCTTCTTCAATAAATACCATTAATTCTATGTAAGAGTTCGTGGTTCAGGTGGTGTTTTTTTTCATATCTAGAAGAGAAGCTTTTGCAGGGTGTGCATTGTTTTGGAAAAACGAATTCTACTCAGAGTTCACATTGCTAATGTGAACGTTTTTCTAACTTTAATTTCGCCCCTAAAAATGTTCTCTGTTCTTAGAAGAAAGATACAACAGAATCACCAGGTGAGATTATAGGACAAGTATTAGTTTGGGGGAGGGGGTGGAGAGAGTTTCAGTTCTATGAGATTTAATATTTGCAGAAAGGAACCATTCATTCAGATTTTGGACACCGTTTTTGACATTCGAGTCTATTGTATGTCATCTGGAAGCACTGATTACTTTTGGGCTGTGATGATGCTCTTAATTCAGCTTGTAGCATCACATCAACCATCGAAAACAACATTGCCTGCTACTGATATTACATTCCCCAAGCACTAAACTCTTATTGAATATGTGTCCCCAAGCACTAAACTCTTATTGAATATGTGTCCCCAAGCACTAAACTCTTATTGAATATGTGTCCCCAAGCACTAATCTCTTATTGAATATATGTGCCGAAGCACTAATCTCTTATTGAATATATGTGCCCAAGCACTAATCTCTTATTGCATATATGTGCCCAAACACTAAACTCTTATTGAATATGTGTCCCCAAGCACTAAACTCTTATTGAATATATGTGCCCAAGCACTAATCTCTTATTGAATATCTGTGCCCAAGCACTAATCTCTTATTGACTGGGAACATTTTCCTATCAGATAACATCACTATAGTCATTGGAACTCGTTTCACATGCTCCTATCTGTAATTGCATGTCTGTGGTATCCCTTGTTGAACACATCTTCGCATGATGTGTTAAAAGAAAATGTGTACTGCCTCTTTATAATGTGGGTAAACAGTTCTCTTCTTCAATTAACTACTTTCAAGATATCTTCATTACGCTTTTTATGTGTCTATGGTATTCTCAACATTCTTCTATAAAACCACATTTCTGCTGTAGCAATATAGTTTTTCACTGCTCTGCTCTGCTGAGTATCCAAGAATCACTTTCTTCATCAGAATTGATTCTATATAACTTCTAGAAACTCTTTTTTTCACCTCAACTGACAACAATATATTACATATGATTTTCTTCATCTTGTGAAATTGTGCTTTTGCCTGGGAAATTCTACATTTAACTCCTTTAATACATTTTCCATCTGATGTTATTAATGTTCCCAAATATTTGAATATGATGGTTTGCTTCAGATTGATCCCATCTAATTTGATGTTGTATTCTGGAAGACATTTATGCTTGGATATTACCATTACTTCAGTTGTTCTGCTATTCAGATTAAGCTCTTTGTTTTCACTTTCTTTTGCAATAATGTTCATCATTTCTTGGAAATGTGCTTAAAATTTGCAGCGTATCCTATTCAGGACGTAGTCATCAACCCAGCATTTTTTGGCTGTAGTGATTTACTAGGCAATATAAATACATTCAGTAGTTTGCTATTGCTTTTTGAAAGGTGATTCATCATCAGGTGACATATTCTTTCCAGAACGTAGTCTTTCCTATGAATCTCTTGAATTCTCCGCGGTCTTTAGCAAGTTGCCCTGCATCTTCCAGCGACATGCTCATGCATTCCTGAATGTCTTTTGTCCAACGGCGTCTTGGACGACCTTTGCCACTGTTGCCTTCTATCATCCCTTCCAGTAACAATTTCCCCATGTCGTCGTGTCTCTTAATGTGAATGAAAAAAAAACTAGCTTTTTCTTTAATATTGTGTTCAGAAGCCAGCCTTCTTGGACGTTAATTGTTCGTAACACCTCCTGGTTTGTTATCCTTGCTGTCCATGGTATTCTCAAATGATGTTATTCTCTTTACCACTGTTTTATTTATTGTCCATGCTTCACATCCATATGTCGCCACAGGAAATACACATGTTCGTAGTAAATACAATATGGTTCTTATATTAGTACCTTGCCATAGTTTCTTTAGCTGTTTTAATTTTGACAGCGCCATTGCTGTTCTTCTCTTTGATCTCAACTGCGCAGTCCCCCGCATTGTTTATATTAGTCATATGTATACAAAATTTAAAATAGGCACAACAGCAAAGTGTAATTGTGGACAGGTCAACCAGACTTCAGAACATATCCTTCAAGAATGTGCAAACTATGACACATTAAGATGCACATACTGGCCTTCTGATACACCAATGAATGTTAAACTTTATGGTACAAAACAAGATATGGAAAACACTGTCCAATTTATACAAGAAACAACACTGCAGATATAGACATTATTAGCGAACGAAAGAAGAAGAAGTTTATATTAGTTCCAAAAAATTCAAAATATGTCACTTCATGTGTCACATTAGAAAGGTGCTACAGAATAATCTCATAATTTTATTTTTAAGAAACGTTTTCCTCGAACGTACTGCGTCTATGGTGATGTTTCCAAAGAGAACAGAACAGATACCGAGCAGTACCAAGATTTAATACTATAGCATATATAAACTGTGCAACTAAACTGTATATAAAATGTAACGGTGAGCTGAGTCATAAAGCAGCGGCATAGCACATGGTGTCCCAACTGCTTAGTCAGTGGATAGCCAAATACCGCCTAACCTCGCCTACCGCACTTGTTCAGTAGTGATTGCTCCATTCCTCAACCTTCCCAGAGAATGATTCATGGTACACTACTTTCTGGTGACTGAGTGCACCACTATTATTTTGTATATATTATATATATTTACAGCGACATATTTTATATATATCTCGAAAAACATGGACGCACCAAGCAGTCGTATAATTTACAAAATTGGATATGTCCTTCAACATCAAAGATAATATGAATAAAAACAGAAATTTCTTTGAACTCTGAAATAATATTATTCGATATATCAGAACATCCTGGAAAGTGCCAACGGTGAAAGATCAAGACAACTCTAATCGGATGTACCGGTTGGTTTTTTTTCAAAAATATCTGCATTATTTGAGACCCGTATCTTATAATTATAAGTTATCACTTGAAGATCATTGCAAGTGCTGTCATTTTAAATAGCTATGGTTGCACTGATTTGCACGACACGAACCTGTGCATTTTAGAAAGATATTACACAAACAATGATGGTAATGTTCTTCTTCTTCTGAGTTCGATCTCAAACTCCAGCAAATTAACAAGATGTAGTCCACGGAACGGAATGCATGGTGTGGTTTACAGCTTTGATGCGATATCTGCTTCTTTCGGTCTGACACATCCTACTTCAGCATAGCTTCTGTGTCACTTTAACAGTGACAGATCGGCAGTAGAAGATCTATTCTCTGAATTAATTAGGCCTTCATTCTTTCCTTTTCTTGATTATCCCCGTGTTTTCCGTTGGTCAATATTTATATACTTGTAATGTCATGCCAAAAATATCCAAGGGTACTCCAAGTATATAAATAGTAACCAATGGAAATCGTGACAATAATCAAAAATTTACCGAATGATGGCCTGTTTACTTTTTGAAGTTAAGTCTTATAGTACTGCCGATGGTCATGCTATATTAATTAACTATGACCTAGCGGCGGTATAGAAGGCCTGTTCAATGAATTCATTCGTGACGTTTTTTATTATTGTTGGGTTCTCGATTGGGCACTATTTATATACTTTTAAGAGTTTGTCAAAAACAGCCAAGACCCACTAATATGTTGAAAGGAAATGGGCCCCTAGGTCATGTTTACGTTTTAGTTGAGAGGTCTTTATTGGAGAATGTGGTACTTTAACCCTATATAAGATGTGTCAGCTAACTCCACCCTGTAACCTCTTAAGTCACCTCTTACAACATGCATGGAAGGTGAATAGTGTTGTTATTATTTGCTCTCATCTCGGCAACACAGTGGTGAATAGTGATGTTAACCCCCATTTTTCCCATAAGAACATAAGCCGCAAGCGTGGTTAATTACATCAGAAGATAAACCGCTAGCGTGGTTAATTACATCAGAATATAAGCCGCAAGCGTGGTTAATTACATCAGAAGATAAGCCGCTAGCGCGGTTAATTACATCAGAAGATAAGCCGCTAGCGTGGTTAATTACATCAGAAGATAAACCGCTAGCGTGGTTAATTACATCAGAAGATAAACCGCTAGCGTGGTTAATTACATCAGAAGATAAGCCGCTAGCGTGGTTAATTACATCAGAATATAAGCCGCAAGCGTGGTTAATTACATCAGAAGATAAGCCGCTAGCGTGGTTAATTACATCAGAAGATAAGCCGCTAGCGTGGTTAATTACATCAGAAGATAAACCGCTAGCGTGGTTAATTACATCAGAAGATAAACCGCTAGCGTGGTTAATTACATAATACAAAATTAGAAAGAGAGATAACATGAATAGAACTGGCCCTTATGAGAAAGTTAAAGATGATAAAGATGTTAATTGTTAATATTATGCTGGTGTTCGTTATGTTGTGAGGATTTGGATATCTTCCGGGCGTTATTGTTAAGAAGTTGCTTTTTTTCTCAAGAGGTCACGGGTTCGAATCTAGCCCGCGAAGCCTTGGTTATAAAGTGAATATTTTAAAAAGATCCGTGAGGGCTTATCGCTTGAAGATGTGGAGTTACATGCTATGTGTAGTAGTATCGCCAGGTGGTATGCTGCTTCGTTTAGAGTAGCGGAGTACATATTGGATGACCATAGTCCGATGAAGTCAATCCGCTATGCCTTTTGAGCACTTTTGATGATGATAGTGATGGTGGTAAATAATATCAGGGGCACGATACGTTCAAAGTCTAATATACAAATATGAGGAAAATTCCTTCCTTATGATTTTGATTATGGAATATGCTTGGAGTCGCCTTATCTATTTTTGGCATGCGACTCCAAGTATATAAAAGTGACCAACGAAAATCACGCCAATAATTAAAAAAATAAACAAATGAAATCCTAATTAATTATGTACAGAGGTCTTATAGTGATGTACATGGTCACGGGTAATACACATGCGTAATGTCAACCGTTTCAGTTTTATGAAACCATCATTAATGTCATTTCGATTTTTTTCAACTAATTTTATTTGAGGACAGTTTAAAAAACACCTTAGCTGTAATTGTTTATTTATTTGTTTGAGAACCTCGTGAATTGACAGCGATTAGTTCTTACTTCCTAGATGCAGTGGGATGGTTTTTCTGAGTTTTATTTCATACACAGAAGACTTAAGATTTCGGCTAAGTGCAATTCCTAATGAATGAGCCTTCTACTCAAGAATGCGTCTTTAATTATATAGATGACATGCTACAAAGTTTCCATAAAAGAGCCTCAATAAAACTGTACGTCATCTACTAATGTTTTCTGTTGCATGTGCGGTTTGTCTAGTGGGCAACTGGTCAGACCCACAGAAGCAACCGCATGCGTTTAGTTGTAATTAATACAGGTAACTTTTTATTATATGCTATTTAACTATCTATTATTGTTTCAGATGGTTGGGTCGGCGTCATACGTTCGTGTTACTACCCTGGTGATCTTCCTGGGATGAACGACACTGTTGGCTGTCATCACTACTTTCACGATATACACAACTTCACAGCGCTATACTGTTTCTGTGACACTGCTTACTGCAATGCTGCTTTGGCTGTTTCCAGGAATATAAACTATACAGAAATATGGACGCTTGTCATAACCATAAGTGCTTTAATCTACCGAGTGCTACTCTAGACTCTATGCTTTAGCCTGCACTTTATTTACATCAGGGGTGGGTAAATACGACCTGCGGGCCATATCCAGTCCTCTAAATTGTCACTCGACGCTTATAAAGCCAAAGAATTCATTGGGAATCATCCTCTAAAATGACGCAATTTGACTTTTCCCTTGATTTTAGTTGGTAACTGTGCATATTGACAGCCAACGAAAAATCATCGGACAAAGCCAAATTACGTCACTTTGGAAGGATGATATTTCCATGAGGCTACAGAACTACTTTCACGATTTTGGTGAGAGACACACCTCTAAACTATAATTTTCACCCCTAGTATGATATACATGTACTATACCTATTACCTTCGAGTTACAAAAAGCATTATATGAAAGGACTAATACGACGAAGGCGGATGTGTTGAGCCATTGGCGCAAATAAAACGGCAACACAACGCATTTCCATTCTCTGGACTACTTCCAACTGGAAATCTTGTAGGATCATTATCCTGTTACAAGAGAAATCTAGTCAGAATTTGAGAATGAAGGCTGAAGAAGAAGAAAGGACTAAAAAAAGCTTACTGTCCTATTATACCACACCAGAAGTGCTCATTCTAGCTCCCTGACTTTAAAAAAGGTTGCCCATCCCTGATTAAGATTTATCAATGACAACTTCATAAAATTTATTTCTGCATTTCACATAGTATAGCTAGCTTTTAGCAAGAAGTATTATTATTCATAATCCGAGTTCATTTTTATGTAATTCAATGTCTTTAATATTCCTTGTATTTGATTCTTAGAATTGCAACTGTACATTTTTCTGCTAAAGCAATCACAGAAATATATGTGTACAATATGAAACATTGCAATTTGACTTACATTATAATATTGTATATATTTCACTTGCCAAAATATCACATTTTTTAAAGTTTTGTTTATGTAATAAATTACAAATATTTTCATTATTTCACACGTTTTGCATGCTTCGATTTCAAGAAAGGGTAAGAAATATAGAGCTTTGTTTTTTAGCTTCATGTGGTTGTTTCTCCATGGCTGTATATAATAGAATCCCTCGTCAATACAGTCAAGTAGCAGCATCGAGAATCATCCTTCAAGAATCACCCAATGATCCAGAAGCCAAGAGACAGAATAAAGCATTTTTATGTCAATAATCTGCTATCAATGACAGAAATGGGCGCTGACAGCAGCCCAGCAGAGGCATCTTACAACATGTGAGATTAAATGGTGAGATGAAATACCTGAGATAAGCCGAAAGCGTGACTAAAATAGACAAAATGAGAAATTATGAAATCAGGAAAAGAATTGGTATATAAGACCATGTAAAGAATACATCGATAAACAACAAATAAAATGGTTAGAACACCTTATGAGAATGAACCATAACCAACTTCGGACAACAACATATATCATAACAAGATCCAGAAATAAGGCCAGAGGAAGATCTAGAAAAAGATGGATAGATAATACAAAGACAGCCCTGAACAAATACGAATTCAAAGCAGCCACGACAACATATCTGACATTGGATAGACAACTAAAGCTCAAAGTCACCACCCCTACGCTTAATAGTGTGGATATTCCTACCATCCTCCACCTGGAAATAGACAATAGACAATCCATTGTCTGGTAGGCCACTGGTAAGACTCACAGACCTTCCACATACGTTTATCATAACGTACCGAAAATTTACTTCATTCTTCCATTGATTCTATGTTTAGTGACATGTCGTTCCTACAATGTTTTCATTGTCTCTAATCCCTCTTAATTCTCTTCTGCAGCGATGCATTTATAGACACATTTTAATCTTGTTTTATTTGTACCTACGATAGTGTCAATACCTGACATCAGCAGCAGAGCTACATAATACAAAATATTTCTATTTTCCCTTCAACAAAGGAGTACTTATATGCCGCCGCGAGTGTATTTGACAAAATCATCTATCCCTTTTATACAACTTTAATGTCAAACTTTGATCGTCTGTTTAGAAAATAAATTGAATATCATTCAGTGTAACGGATTTAGAATGTTCATCAACCCAGTTCACTTATTATATTACGTTCCCATTAGAGGTTACATTTTTGCTTCTTGTTCTATTATGCACGCTTGTATGAGTGTGCAAGCATGTGCTTGTATGTAGTTGTGTGTGTGTGTGTGTTTGTTTGGGTGTGTGTATTTATATATAAAGTGTGTCCGGCAGAATCACTACCAATAACAAGTGTCAATATCTCCACACCTATGTCAGCAAGAACGGTTTTTAATGGTTACCTACATTCTATAGAATATTGTAAAATGTCCGATAATGTGCGGATTGTGCACGCGCTGACAATGAATTTCTCAGTGGTGTGGCATTCTCTGATGAATCGACTTGTTACACTTGTGGTATTGTACCTGTAATCAAGGGGAGAAGAGACAGAGGAAGTCAAACGGATACATTTCTGGATGGGTTGTCACTATGGCACAAAAATAAGTCACCAACTGAACTTAACAACACAAGATACAGAGAATTGTGGAGAAGCATGATTACCTACGCAACTCGATATGGTACTTGATTGATTGATTGATTGATTGATTGATTGATTGATTGATTGATTGATTGATCTTGTTATATTACTGGCATAATAGCAGGATATGGGGAAACTACAAAGTCGTAATGGAGCATGCGCGAGACAGCCCTAAACGTATCATGCAGTGTGCCTTAATCTTGAATTCCGTGATTGGGTCATTCTTCTTCACCGAAGCCACAATCAGAGGAGCAACATACACAAACGTGTTGCGACATTTTATTATTTCTATAATACTAGAAGGATTCATATTCCAATAAGATGGAGCACCTCCACACTATTCCAACGAAGTGAGAAACTACCTTCATCAACAATGTACAGACAGATGGATTGGAAGATTAGCTTTCATTGAATGGCAACCAACGTGACCAGAATTAATCCCATCAACCTACATCGCAGAGACTTGATAATCTTTGGCAGCGAATAATTGACGCTTGTGCATCTGTCACATACCAGATGCTTTACAACATGTGTAGTGAGATAGAAAATACCGTCTTGGCTTAATTCGGGCCACTAAAGGCGCTCACGTTGAGATGTACTAAAGCTTGATGAGTAGCCACTGAAACTTCATGAGTTGCTGTTGAAATTTGATGAGTTGCTGCTGAAACGTGATGAGTTACTGCTGAACCTTGATAAGTCTCTACTTAAACTTGATGAGTTGCTACTTAAACTTGATGAGTTGCTGCTGAAACTTGAGTTGCTGCTGAAACTTGAGTTGCTACTGAAAATTGATGAGTTGCTACTGAAACTTGATGAGTTGTTTCTGAAACTTGATGAGTTGCTGTTGAAATTTGATGAGTTGCTGTTGAAATTTGATGAGTTGCTGCTGAACCTTGATAAGTCTCTACTTAAACTTGATGATTTGCTACTTAAACTTGATGAGTTGCTGCTGAAACTTGAGTTGCTGCTGAAACTTGAGTTGCTACTGAAAATTGATGAGTTGCTACTGAAACTTGATGAGTTGTTTCTGAAACTTGATGAGTTGTTACTAAAAATTCATGAGTTTCTGATGAAACTTAAGTGCTACTGAAACTTGACGATTTACTGCTGAAATTTAATGAGTTGCTACTTAAATTTGATGAATTGTTGCTGAAACTTGATGCGTATCTACTGAAACTTGGTGAGTTGCTATTGAAACTTGATGTGTTGCTGCTGAAACTTGACTTGATACGTTTCTGATGAAACTTGATGATTTACTGCTGAAACTTGATGAGTTGCTGCTGAAACTTGATGATTTACTACTGAAACTTGATAAGCTGCTACTGAAACTTGATGAGTTGGTACTGGAACTTGATGAGTTGCTACTGAAACGTATTGCGTTTGCCTAACAGAAAATCAAAATTCGGTCAGTCTGCCCTTAATTGTATAAGAAATATTAACATTTGTTACTGTTAGTGAACTCTACGAAGAACCATTAATAGAGAAGTCATGTGAATGAACCTAAACAACACGCAACAATTGAAAGACCTGGCAACACAAAGACAGAAATGGAAAGCTATGGTTTCTGCCCTATGCGCCGCCTATGGCCCTGGAGGAACATAACATAACTGTTAGTGATTCTTCCGGACACACTATAGAAAGCATATATATATTTATATATATATATATATATATATATATATATATAGTGCCATAGTGAAAAATATTATCTCGATATCTGTGAAACTAGTTACGAGCTAACACATTTATTATCTACAATTAATTAAACATATTTTTATATTGTTCCATGTTGATTTCATCATTCTTTTTTTTTCATTGTGTAAAGAATAATTAATCGAATGTCTTTGATTTTTCATTGAACAAATTATATTTATGATTTATTATTTTTGCCTCCGATATTATTTCTGTTAATTGTTCTTGCTCGTTACTTAACACTTCTGTGTCATGAATTTGTTAATGTTTTTGTTTAGGCCTACATATAGGCCTATACGTAAATTTCTACATTCTTCACAGGATGTAGTCCGGGGTACGGAATGTGTTGTGTCATTTGCTTACAGCTTTGCTGCGATATCTACGCCTTTTCGGATGATACATCAATCTAAGCGTGACTTCTGGGTCACATTGGTTCTGTGTGGGGGTGAACAGTCAACTCCACTCCATAACCTCTGCAGTAACCTCTTGCGACATACATGGAAGGTAAACAGTGTTCCTATTCTTTGCTCTTCCTTCGCGCCCGGTAACACATGAGTGAGGGAATAGTCTACTAATTATATTGATCGCATTTCCTATTCATGACGTAACTATCAATTAACCTGACATTTTTGTATTTGTATTATCTAGGCACGATTTTACATTCAGTATGTTTCCATTACGTTCTCAATATGTACAAAGCTCTGCGGATCCTCCTTGCAGTTGGAAATAATGTCATTACTTCTGCGCTTCAGAGCAGGACAGAGCACTAATAAATATTTTAGTATCGTCATGTGTATGACAGCCTGATATAAACCAACATAGACTCATCCTCTAGTAAACAAATAATGTGTATGCCCTACTGTACATATCGTGCACTGGCTTACTAGTCGAGTCATTCAAGGTTCAATTTCCAGTTCTACTGTAGTTTTTTTTAAATCCTTAACGACATCTAGGTGGGGGGAAGGGAGGGTTGAGTGATTAGGTCGATCACTTTGCACTGAAGAAGTCGCGAGTAAGGGAGGGTTGCGGAGTGAGTAGGTCGCTCACTTTGCACTGAAGAAGTCACGAGTAAGGGAGGGTTGCGGAGTGAGTAGGTCGCTCACTTTGCACTGAAGAAGTCGAGAGTTAAGAGTTGGAATTCCGCTCGCGTCGTCGTATTTATTATAAAATGAATTTTTATAGATCCCTGGGGATTATCGCTTGAAGCTACGGAGTTACGTGCTATGAATGGGTGGGATGTTGACGCCCCATCATCCGTTGATATGCCATTTGACCTTCCGCTAAAATTGGCGTAGAATAACAGCTGTGTTTTTCCTGTTTGTCGATAAACCCAGATTCGCAGAGGATCTCGGCGCTACCGAGTAAGATTCTGCCAATGGAAATGCTACACTAATATTTCTGGTCCCACATATATGATGATGGCAACTCGAAAATTAGATTAAGCTAAGACTAGAGATGGCAATGGTTGCCATGGCAAAGTTAAATATGATTTTAAAAATTAATATCAGTATTACAGTAAAGATCAATCTATTCAGATCACAAGGGCTAAATATAATTTTATATGGACGTGAAAGGTAGACACATCCGTCTTCGTCGGGCTATTTTATTCAAAATACCAACTTTAACAGACTTAACTTTAACAGCCATTAACAGCTCAGTTCTGGTGGAAATAATTAAATTAATTGACACGAGAAAATAAACTAGGGTAGACGATGAAATAATTAGACTACGGCACGTGAGAACAGAATTAAACTATGGCACATAGGGAAATAATACATGGCACGTGAGAACAGAAACTATGGCACATAGGGAAATAATACATGAAGATGAACGTGTAGCAATTGAATCTTATCGTTATGATGTAACTCATATTTGTTACAACGTGCAAATAAACATTGGAGAATTAAAATCTCATTTTAGAAAAGGAACACCTTTTATCAGGGTTGCCGTATTGATCATTTCATGACATAGTGCCTAATTGATCAGTTTTGCTATTTTAAAATTTCACTTGCCATAAATTTAATGTTTTGACCATTGTAATATCTTTGACCACTTTGAAAATATAGCAAATTATGCATATATTTGTGTCTAAATTGATGAAAATTGGATCAGTCTGGTCTTCTTCTTCTTCTTTCGTTCACTTGAAACATGTCTATATCTGTAATTCTGTCTCCTTAATAAAACTCACTGTCTTTTGTAGTTCATACAGTGTCCCATAGAGTTTTGATTCCAGTGTTGTTTCCTCTGGCCAATATGTCTACCTCAGCGTTTCATGCTCAGAACACTCTAGTCTGGTCTAACCATCAAAGAAAGTTGTTAATGGTAGAATTTGTATATCCAGTAACTGGTGTCTAAATTAAGAAAAAGACCACAACTTAACCAAGCCCGCAGATAATAAGATGATGTGAGGGTGAGGGTCCAAACCATCCTGCCCCTTAGAAAATAAGAACATAACATTTAGAGCTAGAGAGCAAGGAAAAAAAAGCAGGTTAGTTTTCCCAAGCAGGTTAATTGTTTTTGGTCTTCCCTGTTTTCTTTTTCCCTCTGGTGTCCACATGAAGACTTGTCGTGGAATTCTGTCTTCCTTCATTCTACGTATGTGGTCGATGTATGTCCAGCGGCGTTTTCTGATGATGTTCGTCACATATTCTTGTTTTGTCTCCTCTCTTAATATGTCGTTTGATTTGAAGTCTTTCCAATTAGTGTTTGTGATTTTTCTGAGGCATCTATTCTCGAAGGCAAATAACTTCTTATCCATTATTGCGGTAGATTTCCAACTTTCACATCCATATGTCAATGATGGAATCATACTTGCATTGAATAGTTGCAGTTTAATGTGTTTACTTGCGATCTTCGATCTCCAGATGATTGAGAGTTTGTTAAATGCGTTGGAGGTGAGAGCGATTCGTGTCTTCATTTCTGAGATGGTATCCCCGTCTGCTGTTATTTTGCTTCCCAAATATACGAAATTTGTGACGTTGTCTAGTATATTATCATCTAGTTTAATTGATTCTGTCAGGCTGGTAAAGTTCATGATTTTCGTTTTATGTGTGTTTATTTGAAGGCCTATTATTGCGCAAAAAATGTGAGCCTTTCTGTATTTTCTGTTTCATTTGAGAACTAACGCAGATAAAAGAAAACGATATTTGTATATCGATTTTATGTAACCTTCTCTCCTCCCCCCTTTTTTTCTTATTGGTTTACTATTTTTAAAGTCATTAAAAATCCCACAACACGAGGAGAGGATATTAGTTTTTATTTAGGTTACCTCCCCCCCCCCCACCCCATACAGAAGATGTATCATTGGCCATCGAAGGCTATCTCATCAATTGAATCATGTCTTCCATGCCACTTCTCCATATGTTCCATCTTGTACGTACTCTGACAATAATGATCTGCTACTTGCATGACATTTCATGGCAGTTTTAATTTCTTGAATTGGTGTGCACCATTTTCCACTGTTTCTTAAATGATAGTTTCATCCGTTTCACATTTGTAAAACGAGATGACTTTTTCAATTATTTCAAGTTCATCCATCGTCCCTGTTCAAGAGTTGATACTTTTCATTTTCTATTATGTCACAATGAGATTCATTGGAATAATATTTATTTTATGATTGCGATGAGCTGCTAAAAAAGGGACTTGAGTACTTATTCATGGTTGTGGAGGTTTTTATTGGGTGTCTTTTAGGGCATGTAGCATTGATTTTGCGACATCAAATTGATGGACAGAACTCGTTAACCACGCAGCGGAATACATTCGCTTTTTTTTCTATAATGCATTCCATTATTCATGAGACATGACGTTCTGGAATATAGTATTATGTTCATGTTACTTTTTTGTAGCTAGCAGCAGCTTAAAAAATAGAAAACAGATAGTGAACCACGATAAACTTCATTGTCAAGATTACTTTCCTATTCGACAAGTTTAAATTCACTCATCAATGTGCTGTGTATTAGATGCATTATTCATTGATGTACAGCTGTTATGTTTATTGTATTACTGTTATTTTATATTTATCTGCGACGTTTTAATAAAGCATTGATTGAATACAAGTATATATATATTGAATGTTTTCGAATTAGTGTTTGTCTCTCCTGTATTATATTTTTTTGTTATGAATAATGTATATATCATCATCATCAGGTGCCATGCCGGCTGGCGTAGGCAATCATGGCTCTCCACAGTTCTCTATTGCCAGTAGTATGTATCAAGATCGTAGTTATTTCCCTGCCGTGCCAGGTTATCAAACTGTCTAATATATTCTCACGTTGTCGCCTTCTGTCTCTGTTGCCTTCAATCTTATCAGCTGTGACTATGTTCTCCAAACTTCCATGTCTCATGAAGTAGCCAAAAAAAATGAAGATTTTCTTTTTCTTATATTGTTGATTAAGGTCCGTTTCACATTTGACGCTTTCAACACCTCCACATTAGTTTTTCTGGCAGTCCATAGTATTCTTAGCATTCTTCTGTAGAACCACATCTCTATTGCCTCTAATTTCCCACTTTCCTGTTTGTTTATTGTCCAAGACTCGCATCCATATGTTAGTATACGAGTTATATGGCACTGCAGAACTCTCTTCCTCACCTCTAATGGCAAAATCATATTACACAATATATTTTTCATTTGTATGAATATTGTTTTTTCCTGCCCTATACTGTAAATATAAAATATAATATTGCTTATATAATGTATATATAAGCAAGTGAATTAAATGTATAAACATCATGCAGTTATATGGGTGGTAAGGTCAACAATCGCCAACATTGATTCCTCCAGTGAGTGCTGACGTTGGGTGTGAATGGATGTATGAGTAACATTCACTAGACTAGAACTGACCCATGACCATCGACTATATAAAACATGTGGACTGAATTGGGAATCGTCATTCAAAAATGTCGCATTTTACTTTTCCTGTGATTTTCATTGGTCGGCGAAAAAGTACAAACAAAGTGACCAATGACAATCATAGAAAAGTTATAAAGAAATATAATTCTCAATTAGTCTACAGGTATTATATATACCGATGGTTATACGCCTGAGTGCTACCCCAATTTTACACTACTGCGTAAAGTTTATCTTACTTTTCCGTGCTTCCCATGGGCTGGAGAAACAGAACATACGGGAAATGACCAATGAAGATCATGACAAACGTTTACCGTAAGTAGCCTCTCGCTGTGACGCGGCACTCATACGACATGGTTGACCATGCTTGCCCGTTTGTTGCCGCAGCCCAAATAAAGAGACGAATATAGCGATGCTATTACCTGCAATACATGTCTAAGGAGGTTTCGATGTGTAATTGGCCCATCCATATAGGGTCAAAGTTACCCAGAAGCCTTGCTAAAGTCGAATATATCAGGCCGAAATGCGAAGATATCGCAGTTAATCTGTAAAACATGACACAACGCATTCCGTTCTTTGTATTTCATCCTGGTATAAAAGTAAAATAACCCATAGCATTTATTAATGCCGTAGGGGTGTGAGATGTTAGCGATCTCACATTTCAGAGGCTCTGCAATTGAGGGCGGTAACCATCTCCTCTCCCTCGCAGTGTTTACTTCCCGGATTAATCCGGTACCCATTTAAGGCTGGGTCGATCCGGAAGTCGTTGCGATCTGAAAAAACATTTCCCCCTCAACTGGGGAATGAACCCAGGACCACATCCTGGTATATAGGCGTTTGAAGACTAGCTCAGAAGAACACAAAGAGGAAGCTGGAACATCCCCCTATGCACAAACACACACACAAAGGCATCCGTTTTGGACTTTTGAGTAGTAGATGTTTTCTCCTTGAGAGTTGAAGTCTTCTATGTTAAAAAAACAAGCTTTGGAGAAACTAACCATTATATATAGGGAATAAGAGCTTCATATGTCGTAATTTCTGAGGATTGAAACAAACATGTAAATAGATAAATGACTTATTGTATGTGAATAAATAACCAAAATATCGATGTCTGACAAAATGGAAAGAGCCGCAGTAACCAGACATATAATAGGTAAATACTAAATAAAGAATGCAGGTTACAAGATAACTATCAATATTAAATAACCAAAAATAATAACAAAACATAGAACAAAGACAACAATTATCGACGCGTCGGTCGTATTGGGACCTTTATCAAGAAACAAAAACAAATTAAGACAACACAACTATAAAAAAACACAGCCAAGACTTTGACTATGGTTTCCAAGCAAAAACCATTGAAAAAATGGCGGCCCTGCGTCCTTTCAACTAAATGCAGAATATTGTGTTCAATAGAAATGGGCATGACAAAAATGAAAACCCAAAGCACAAGATGAAAAATGCAGAAATAAAGAAAGGGGAAAATCGCGATGCCAAGAATGGGGAGGGGAAGGTAGCGGGTGGGAGATAAAAGGACAGAGAAAGAAATCAGCCCGCAAGGGAAGGGGAAACTATACATACACACGGAGAACATATAAATGTGCAAGGAAGAACAGCAATTGATAGCATGTGGTATCAATCAATAAACCTGTAACCCTTCAGGGTCGTAAGGGTACCACATTGAATGCTTCAGCACACATAGTCCTCCAGCGAATTCTATCCTCAGCGATGCGGATGAGTGTGGAAATATATTGCCCTGTCCATTCCTTGATGTTGTCTCTCCATGCTCTTATTTGTCCTCCTCTGCTTCTTCCACCCTCGACAGTTCCCTGCAGTATTGTTTTTGACACGGAATCGTGCCTGAATACATGTCCGAACCATGCTAGTTTTCGTCGTTTCACTATTGAAAGCAATAGCTCCTGAACACCTTCACGTTATTTCTTACGTACACATTGGTCTTATGTTCCCTATAAGAAATTCGTAGAATTCTTCTGTAGCATTTGTACTTGCAAGCCTGTAATCTTCTCTCCATGTCCGCAGTGAGTGTCCAACTCTCACAACCATACAACACAACAGAAAGCACCAGCGACTTATACAGTTTGATTTTCATTCCAACACTGATGTTGCTTTTCCAAATCACAGTTAGCCTTGACAAGGACGCTAAAGCCATCTCCAGACTTACTTTTAGTTCTGCTTTGCATTTACCATCGCTGCATATACTGGATCTGGGGTATTTGAATGTATTCACCACCTCAAGCTAATGTCCATTCATCACGATATTAGTCTAATATGTGGGATAGAATCACGAGAAAATATACACATCAAAATACAATCACACAACGAAACAAATATATATGTGTACATTCCTCAGAATAAACATACATACAAACATCTAAACATATAAGTAAATACTGATATGAGAGCACATATGTAAATACAGACGCATACATGTGCATAGGTGCCCACACACACAGCAATACATGCATACATATATATCCAATATAAGCACACATATATATCCATATATATATATATATATATATATGACTTATGGTAGTGACGTCCGTTGATGGAGGGTGTTTCTCTAATCAAGTCTGGGTCATTCCGTCGATCGATGAATTAATTAACTAACATCGTAAAGTCCAGACCGATTTGGGTAACAGAAATCAGTTCATTCCAGATATTTTTCATTCAAACCAATCATTTTGTGACAAACTGTGTATTACAACATCGGATTAAGATAGCAAGTGTGATTTCTCTTCGTCACCAATCTCTTGAATGGATACCTACAGGCAAAAGAACCAGGGGTAGACCAAAAGAAACACTTAGAAGAACAATACTTAGAGAAAGTAAAACAATATAAATACTATTCAAGAACTGCATAGAATAGCGTATATAAATACATACAAATGCATACATATATATCACACATTTATGGATTGTGTGAATGGAATGGACGAATTTAGTGTATGGTTAGATAGAAAGGTTCCGTGAGTGGTTGGATGGAAGGATTTAGTTAATGGTTGATGAAGAATTCACTGAGTGGCTGGATGGAAGCATTTAGTGAATTGTTGGATAGGAAGATTTAATGTATGGTTGAGTGGAGGGATTCAGTAAATGGTTGAAAGGAAGGATCCAGTGAATGAATAGATCGAAACATTCCCTGAATAGTTGGATGGAAGGGTTCAGTTTTCATCTACGTTCGGTCTCAAACTCCTGCAGATTAGCATGGTGTAGTCCGGGCAACGAAATATTTTGTAATGGGTTAGAGCTTTGCTGCGATTTCTGCGACTTTCGGTCTGACAGATTCGACTTCAACATGGCTTCTGGGTCACTTTCATCCAAAATTGGATGAGACAGCTAACTCTACCCCATAACCTTCTTAGTCACCTCTCACGACATACATGAACGTAAATAGTGACTCCGGCAACACATAGGAGGAAAGATTCAGTGAATAGTTGGATTGATTCATTGAATAGTTGGATTGAAAGATTCAGTGAATGGTTGTATGGGAGGATTCAGTGAATGATTAGTGGAAGGATTGAGTGAATGATTAGATGGAAGGATTTAGTGAATGATTGGATGGAAGGATTGTATCTGAGCTTGCTCTAGTATGAATACATATATTTCCTTTTAGTTCACGCAGGGTGACTTGAGCCACCAGAAATTTTAACGCGACACATCATGCCATAATAATGATGGACCTGAGTACATTATTTCCGCCGAAGACGGATGTGTCTGGCCATTGGCGCAAATAAAACGGCGACACAACGCATTTTAATTTTTTGGACTCAATCCTCCTGGAAATCTAGTAGGACCATTGTCCTGCTGCAAGAGAGATCCAACGGGAGTTTGAGAATGAACGCTGAAGAAGAAGAAGACGAAGAATAATATATGATTGCAAAGCCACTCTAAAATTATACTTTAATCCTTAAATCCAATTGATAGGCACAGTATTCTCCTTAGTGGCCTCTTACGACATGCATGGAAGGTAACAGTAGTGTTATTCTTTGTTCTCCTTTCGGGCCTTGGCAACGCACAGGCGTCCTATGTGCAGATATAAATACCCAAATGCTCGGATGGTGTCCGACAAAGTGGAGGGTGCCGCAGTAACCGAACGAACAAATAGTAAAGCAAAATGAATTAAACTGGTTACTAAAAACACTTACCTTGCCTATGAATAACAATATATAAAAAATTATATATTAAAAAAAACATGCAATAAAACTACACAGGACAAATCTCCACGTGTCGGTCCAAATGGGACCCTTTTCAAGAGACAAATAACTAATAAACTCCACAATAATAAACAAAATAGATAACAAGCGTTGAGAGGTAGATGTAGTGATATAATTTAAAAAAACCTATACTAAGTAAAAATGAGAAACAATAGCAAGTAGACAACGAAAACAATTTGTCGGACACCCTCCGACCATTTGGTTATTTATATTTGTCTTCCAGCCGCTACCTTACATTGTTTTCGTTGTCTACTTGCTAAGAATTCCCTAAGAATTCAGCCTAAGAATTCCCCAGCAATCACTATATTGGGTGCCACCTGGAGTAAGAGGGAGACCTAGAGAAACTCTACGAAGAACCATTAATAGAGAAGGCATGTCAATGAACCTAAACAACACGCAACAATTGAAAGACCTGGCAACACAAAGACAGAAATGGAAAGCTATGGTTTCTGCCCTATGCGCCGCCTATGGCCCTGGAGGAACATAACATAACATAACATCCCCTCTGAGTAGAAGGCTCCTTCAATAGGCATTACACTACGCCGAAATATGAAGTCTCCTGAGTATGAAAGAAAGCTCAGGGAAACACCCCCCTCCTGCCTTCACTGTACATAGGAAGTAAGACATAATCGCTCACAATTCTTGGGGTTCGAGACGAAGAATGATCAACCTAAAGAAAATGTCCTGTCCATGAAAACAAAAATTCTACCAAGTTTGGCAAGTCAACAGCAAAGCGACGGCTTGATAGACAACTATGACTGTTTGTTGTTTCCGAAACTCGAGAGTTTCCATCCTTCGTTGAAAATAGTAGTGCTCTAGTTTCTTGTATTGTATACAATATCTGGTACGCCCAATATCTCAATAAATAACAGTGAAATGGCAGTGAAGGGAAAATCTAGTTCATTATTTGATGATATATTTAGGTTACAGAACACTGCACCTGAAGTGGACGTTGATCCTGAGGATCTTGTGGATGGTATGAGTTATGAAAACTTTTATTTTAATAATTCCACGTGCCATGCCCATTAGGGCAAGAATTTAAAATTTAAATTATTTAAGTTTTCAAAATAATAATAAAATAATGCTACAACTACAGGCTATGGCTATAGTATTACAATTACTATAGTTAGAATACATAACCCTTGAAAATTGCTATTCAACGATATCTCAACGAAGTCTACGTCAATCCTGAAAAAACGTTATGAATTTTTTCGAATTAATTGACATCAAAATAATTTACTGAAACAAACTTATTATAAGAAAATATTTATTTTTATATTAATAAAACTTGTGACCACAAAATGTAACATCTGATAATTTCTGAATTATTTTGCTATTTTCAATAATACAAAACAAACTATAGACTAGACCCTATATTTTTGGGTAAAAGTTGTTTTTGATTCTTCACTGTGCTATAAATAGCACACTGTTTACATTTTTAACTATCCGATGTCACAGATTTCCGTGTAACACCAATGAAATTAATGGCTGCCGTGACGCCACATCCCGACAATTACCACCTTTTGCGTCCCTAGGTCTCGGACCTAATTTCTTCCGTATGAGCAATGCTGGGTAACGGCGATGGTCGAATTAGACTCAGGGTTGATACACTTTCCAAGACGAGGTGCTGCTTTTCCAAATACGTCGGGGGTCCGGGATTTGACCTGTGCATTCCGCATATACTCACCTTGTCCGCTTGAGATGGCCTTCCAATCCATCACCAGGCACTGTCTGTGTATTTTGACTCCTTCACCATTGCGTATATTACCCAAAGGGGTGGGTAAATTATATATCTTGGACGAGGAGCTTCGCAGTGGGCCCTTGGGTACTGAACGCAATTCTCTCTGTATGAACTGTGTTGCGCAACGGCCGACAGTTGAGTTAGGCTAGGTTTGCAGTGTCATTAGAGACTTACTTTGTATGCAGTGTCCAGATTCCGAGTCTCAACACTGCTTTGGTCAGACATTTGAACAATGCACTCCCTGACATATGTTCAGTCTTGTCCTGTGTGCAATGGGGAGCTGTATTCAAAGCTTTCTTCCATACCCTGGAGTGCATGTTCAAGTTGGCATATCCAATACCTGAGTCATGACTCCTACTTTGAATTAGGTCAATTGTGATGGGATTTGTGGGCTTCTGTGTGTTCTCAAGCATAGACAGCACTTAGCCAGTCGGTTTTGTGCTGGACCATTTTAGCTCTGTTGCCACTGAATCAACTACTCATGTACACTACGCTGCCCCCTAGGGTGTGTTACCTTTTCCAGATTTGGTGTGTACTCATAAGATCACAGTATGTTAGGGACTTTGACATTGGTTACCCCTCCAATATTTCTGCTTTTTAACTGGCCAAGTCAGAATGCGCAGATGCCATGCATATGTTGGATGTAATGACGTAGAATTTTCATAGATATTTCTTATCTCTCTGCAGGCAATTTTCATTCCATCTACAACATCCACAGACACGAACCTAAAAGTGTTTGCCAGGAATACAGCAAGAGCAGCTGTATTTCTGTTTCCATGGTGCACCACAAGGAGGTACTTTTAGGATCTTTCTATCTGCTAACCCTGGGTCCACACGAGAGCAATGTGAGACCCTCTGCACCCCACCCAAACAACATATATAGAATGTTGACAACCTGCATAAAAATTAGAATTGCCCAATGTACTGCACCACAAGAAGAAAACTATGGCCACCTGAAAAAGCTCTGATGCTGTTGTTGTTATCTAAATGTTGATGAGCAATGCTACTCTGGTCAGCACAATGCCATTCTTAAAAAAGTGCAGGTCTTCTGAAGTTGAATCCACACAGTAAATTAGTTACTATTAAGGGTGTCTGTAGAAGTTTTTTTCCTGACAGTTGAAAGGTAAGAATAGTCAATAAGGAGGTGTTCCATTGATTCATTGAGATGAGAGCAGTGTCTACAAGTGGGTAGTTGCGGAGGTTTGATACGGTTTAAGTGTTTATTGATCCTTGCATGTGAAGCTCTGATAAACATGCTTAACTGCCCTATCTTTGGTTTGATGACCACAGAACAGATCATTGAAGAAACCCATTTCAGTGTTTGACTCCAGCAAGAACATTTTGAAGTCTTCATGCATACATTTTCAATGCTTTTTAAACATTTGTAAATTAGATATAATTTATATCCTTTTATATAGGATTCAGGGCTTCTCTTGTTGAAGGAGTTGATGAAGTTGAAACTTTTGAATCAAGCGGGCTACGGAAACAGGCAGCCATTATACCAGATGATCCCAAATATAAAGGAAAGAAAATATCTAGAAATAATCTCTACTTTAATGGTATGACAATATATTTACTGTATATTTAGTATTAATATTTTTAAGTTTTATGTATCCATTATTACTATTTTAGTGTAGTATTTATTATGAATATTTTAGTATTGTAGGAGTTATTAATATTTTGGGATCAATGGGCATGAGCCCATGAACTGCTGGATCAGTAACCAACCATTCATATTTTAGTGGTGTATTCATTATTACCACTGTATGAGAATGAAATCATATCAAACACTAATAAGAGCATATAACAAAAGAATATCCTGATATAGAGCCAAAAACAGACCAAGTGGATAGAAAACATCAAGATAACATTGAACAAACATGGACTCAACGTAACCAAGGCAACACATCAGTCCTTGAAATGGCAAATGAGACTCCCACCTTTTCGCATAACGGCATTTGTGGATCAACCATCATTGACCTGGGGAAAGACAATTTGTTATTAATATTTTAGTGCTGTATTATTTATTCCTATTTTAGGGCAGTATTCATTATTACTATTTTATTAATGTATTCAGACTGAAAAAATTGTAGGTCATGATAAAAATAATATGTATTCTGTAAAGTCCAACTCCTGTTAAGGCACAAGATATGTTGAATTGACTTTCTTATCTTTCAGAATAAATTGACTTTCAATTGAACACTTCTAAGACTAAGATCTTGAATGTTACCAACTTTACCAATTTTAATATCACTCTCAATAGAGAAACAATTCAGATGGTTGGTAACTTTTCAAACCTTTACAGCAAAATGACACATGATGAGGATACAACAAAAGAATTATCTACCAGAATTACGTTGGCATCAGGTGCATTCAACCACCTAACAAACATCTGGAAATAAAAAAGAATAAGTAAATGTACCAAACTATAACTGTTTAATTACAATGTAATATCTGTATTAACATATGGTTGCAAAGGTTGGAAAATAACACAAGTACTGGAGAATAAATTAAATTCATTTAAAAATACGTCTTAGAAAACTCTTAAATATTGACGGGGAAGAATTCAAGTCAAACAAGCAAGAGAAGACACAAACAACATGCTTCTACAACAATAAGAAGAAAATGATGGACATGTACTTAGAATGAATGAAAAGAGACTACCACTACAAGCATTAAAATGGGTACAAATGGCAAAAGAAAAAGAAATACCTAAAGAATCTTTTCGCATAACAACTATCAAAGAGGGTATGACTACAGGTCTCAACAACATGCACCATTTACACACTGTAGCATCACATCGCTGGACTTGGAGGGTGCTGATTTCTGTCTTCAGTGCTGAATGGACATAGAATATAATATATACATACTCTTATTTATGAAGTAAAGAGTTTAAAGATTACCAGATTATTGACTGTATTTGTTATCTTTATTATCAGATGAAAATGATGACCATTTTACAGATTCAAGGTATGTTTTGGCCACACTTGTGTTGTTTGTGTTTTATTTAGAGTTGATCAATTTTATGTTAATACCAAGTTCAGGAATATGCTAGTATTTTGTAACTTTGGACTCATGTTTTAACTCTTTACCTCTGAAATTATCTTCCTCGTTTGGACGGAATATCTTTCTTTGAATTTTAAACCATTCAACAAGTTCAGAACTCAATAACATTTGTATTTTTAAATAAAATCTTTTATATTACATATCAAATGATGGGTCAAAGGGCATGAGCCCATGGACCGCTGGATCAGCAACCAACCAACCAAATTAACATATCAAATGAAAGCAAAACGATTGTACAACAGAACAAAATTGTTAGTAGTACATAATATTATCACATGAATCATGCACTTTTTAAGACTATTTGTTTCTGCAGAGTCCAGATATTTCAGAAGCATATTTCTTATCTGTCTTTTACGTTTCACATTACCAGATGCACTATATCCCACAATCAGTTTATGGCAAAATATTGCAAGAAAATTCATAAGCAATTTAAAAAAAAGTTTTCACAGCAGAACAGCGAATTTTTTATATGGAATTAAAGAAAATTGGTTCATTACCAATTTGTGTTGCGCACAGAAATATGGCTGCGACAGTTTATGCGTCTTTAGCGAATGTTTGTTTTGTTAAATAATATACAATTTGTTCTGTTAAAATGTGGCCACTGATTCCTGTATTAAATTGAAAAATACGAATACATTTTGGAGTTGTTTGCATTGTGAACAAACACAGAAAGTAATTACATAATGTTTTAATTAGAACATCATAGTGTTCCTCTGTCTCTAGTACCATTATGTAGAAATGATGGGACATTGCTCTGGAGGCAATTAGTTAATCAGTATTTATGATTGTTTAGACTAGTTTTTTCTTCTCTCTAGTACAGCTTTTGAGTAATTAAATACTGGATAGTCTCTCTACATCATGGCATTGTAGAGTGTCAGCAGTGGAACTGATACAAAGGATAGAGTGTTGTGATCAATGACAGCCTACGCTACTCAGCATGACACATGATGATGATGAGTACAGCTTTCTACATTACAGTAACATCTGATACACTCAGATTGCAACTCAATCATATTTAAAGAAATTGTGTGTAAGGTGCCAATGCCAAAAAGGCGATCAAAGAACAGTGACACTGTTACCTGCCATACGGTTATGGATTTATTTATTTTTTGGTGTGGAGTTGGCTGTCCCATCCTATAGACGGTTGAAGTGACCCAGAAGCCATGCTGAAGTCATATGTTAGGTCGAAAGGTGCAGATATCACAGTTAAGCTGCAAATCATGGCAGAACACATTCAATTCTCCAGACTACACCCTGCTATTCTGCAGGAGTTAAGAATGAACGCAAAGTATTTAAAGAAACATCCATTTTTTTTCTGGGGCTAAGGGAGATCAAAGAATGGCAACATGTGAACTGAGTGCATGTTATAAGAAGCAATATGAAATTGATGAGGAAACATGAAGAAAACAAGCCAGAGCGTAAAAGTATAAATAACCTTAGTAAAAAATTTAGAATACAAGCCAGAGAATAAAAGTATAAATAACCTTAGTAAAATTTAGAATACAAGCCAGAGCATAACAGTATAAATAACCTTAGTAAAAATTAACAGACACTATCCTCAGAATTAGGCACAAAAGTCTACATCCTTTGAACGGGTCTCAAAGACTTCACCAGTTATGACTAGAGCACATCGTATAAGACTTTTCAGACCTTGATAGTCAAAAAATTGAAGTCTTAGAAGCAAATCCACAGAAGCAAACCAACAGGTAAATTGAGGGGGCTCTGGGGACTACCTCAAGTACACTGTCTTGCTCAAGACCTATGCTGGAATAGTTGAACTTTATTGCGTATGCAGAAAAGTCTAGTTTTCAAATTTAAGCTTAATTTTGTTTGTCTTCAAATATAGCCTCAGTCAGGACAAGCAGTCAGAGGAATCAGAGACTGGAGATGATGAGGATAATGATGACATGGATGAAGAAGAGCAGAGTGGAGAAGATGATGAGAAACTGGAGAGCAGTGAGGCTGATGATGGTTTAGAAAAAGACAAAGATGAATCTGCTGAAGATATTAAAGGTAAGGAAATGTAGAAATATTTTATGTTGATCTAATCTTCTTCATGCGTATGTTACTGGGTCCAGAAAGGGGTGCGAAGAGTTGTGACACTGTTGCCTGCCAGGCATGTCATAAGAGATGACTAATTCGGTTTTTGAAGGCTGAGTTTCCTGTCTTATCCCATAGAGGTTCCGAAGCAATTTAGAGGGATGTGTCAAGCTGAATAGTGCAAATACCACAGTCAAGCTGTAAACCATAACATAATATATTCCGTTCTCTGGACTTCATTCTTCTAATCTGCGGGAGTTTGAGAATGAACACAGAAGAATCTTCTTGTTCACAGTCTACAAAGAAAGTCCTGTTTTCTTGATAAATGTTGCTGTATTTGAAAGTTCAAGGTTCCCATTCAGCATTTTTTTTAATGTCTGGACCAGTTCTCCATCAGCAACTGGTTTAGTGTACTGCAGTCTTGCAGAATATGTTCCATATTCTGTGATTGATCTATTAATGGGAAATATGTATATATGGAAGAGAAAGCTACATCTCATGGACACTGTCGCTTTGTAAGACTCTCAGTTCCGTGCATGGACACTGTCGCTTTGTAAGACTCTCAGTTCCGTGCATGCTGTACGGCTTCTTCCTGTTATAACCTCATCATGAACACTAAAATAAACAAATGAATAAGTACCTGGAAGGTTAAGAACAAGAAATGAAATTCTGAATGAAATCATAGACAAACTCAATATTTCGTGCTGAAAAAAAATTGATAGTGTATCCTATTCAGGAAGTAGCCATCAACTCAGCATTTTTTGACTGTAGTGATTTTCTAGGCAATATAAATATGTTCAGTAGTGTGCTATTGCTTTCTGAACAGTCCGGATGCTCAATTGCCCGTGGTGGGGATCGAACTCGGTATGTTTGCCATCACAGACTCGCTTTGCCACAAAGCCAGCTTTTTCATACTAGAGATGGAAATGTTGAAGATTAAAAGCAGTGATATAAGTTGTTTTCTTTTATTAAGTTTGAGATTTTGCCCCTTTGGGCAAAGGTGCTTATTTAAACAATATATGACCATAAATGTTTTTTTTAAAAACACCTTAGCTCAAAGGGGCAACTTTATTTCCTTTATGGTTATATAAGGATGTGCCACATAACCTCAGGAATTTGAATAGCAGTCTGTCAGAGTTTTCAACTATGCTGAAGTCAGATTTGATAGGCAGAAAGGAGCAGATATCACAGCTATGCTATAAACTATTTCACAATGCATTCCTTTCTCCAGACTATATACTGCTAATCTGCAGAAGTTTGAGAATGGACGCAGAAGGTCTGCAACTACTTGAATCTAATGTACTTGCAGTATTCTTATAATCATTAAATGTTAGTTTTGAATTGTATGTTCTGTTTTATTTTCTTAATTTCAGTCCCAGATGTGTTACCCATAACTAGTAAATCTGATGATAGAGAGAAAGGGAAAGCAGTGATGTATCAGCTGGGTAAGTACATGGAAGTTAAGATAGGAACAGTACTAATACATTATTTCAGTCATAGATGTGTATGCATAAATGCAATATAAATTGCAGTATAAATATGTATTTCTCAATAAAAGTATTATAAATGATTTATTTTGATACCCAGTAAATATTAGCAATAGAGATTTTGTGTCCATTTGTAAAATGTGGGGGGGGGGGGGGGGGGGGTTGTATCCAGAGCTTTTATTTCATATAAAGAATACTCCAACTCTTTGCAGTATGCAATGCTTTGAGAAAAAGTCCCATAGCCTGTCAACCTGTTGAGACCGAAAACCATAAAAAAAGTTATGAAAAACTGTAATTGAGCATGAAAAACCGTAAAATCATACACATTGGTGAGGGGGACTCCATCTGTGGGGAAAAAAACGGTCATTTGGGTTTTTTTACATGTAGTTTACCTTTGTTTAATATAGTCATAGTGTGGGGAAATTATAAAACACAAAGACTAGGCCCATGTATCTTAATGTAACTTTAATACGACAAAAAGAAATATGAAAAATAATTAATACAGAGATTGGATGCTTAGATCCGTTTGAAACTATAACGACTTGTTGGAGTGCTCTATAAAGCGTTTGACTATAATTTGAACTATCTATGAATAGCAGACATCATGCATTTATGATCAGCGGAGATCGTACAACTATGACCGGCACGGATCATGCTTCTATGACCGGTGGAGATCATGCATCTATGGCCGGCAGTAATGCATATATGGCCGGCACAAATCGTGCAACTATGACCGGCATCGATCGTGCATCTATGAATGGCGGAGATTATGCATCTATGACCGGTGGAGATCATGCATCTATGACCGGCGGAGATCATGCATCTATGACCGGTGGAGATCGCGCATCTATGACCGGCAGAGAATGTGCATCTATGACCGGCGGAGAATGTGCATCTATGACCGGTGGAGATCGTGCATCTATGACCGGCAGAGATCGTGCATCTATGACCGGCAGAGATCGTGCATCTATGACCGGCGGAGATCATGCATCTGTGAATAGCGGAGACCGTACAACTATGATTCGTGGAGATTGTGTACACTTGATCGGAAGGGATCGTGCATCTATAGCAGAGACGGCTTCATTTTCAGTCAGCGGCATCATTTTCCGTTTGTAATTACTAAAAAGAAACAACGTGACAATAAAATATTGGTTTAAGATAAGTCTAAAGATCAGATTTAGGCCTACACAAACAAATAACATATTCTATTATTTAACTATAGGCCTACCTACACTACCTAGGTCTAGGAGGCAAACAAAAACTTACAATATAAATTAAACGATGTATATTATAGTAGGCCTAGAAACAAAATACATGTGCTACTAGTATTTGTGTAATGTAGATACACTGAGTAACACTGTCAATGGACGTGGACAAAAATTCCCTAAGTTCGGTATAAAGACAACGTCCCCAGCACAGAGAATAATTAAAGTACTGGGTAGTGTGTTAAAAGCATTGTTTGTAACAATACTTTGCCCCAAGACCAGATCAAATAAAACCCGCAAACGACACTATTGCGCACAAATCACTGTTGCCACTAAAATATATACTAAAATATCAGTGTCACCACTAAATTTAGTTTTAAAAAAACCCAAAACGTACAGAACTGCAGAAATTCACGTAAAAACCCGTAAATGCCTGTGTATGCCCGTACAGCTTGGAAGAAACCGTAAAATTTACGGGCAGTTGACAGGTATGCATAGCCGGAGGGGATGAAAATATTGTATATATATATATATTGCTGAGGTCTCCACAAGCTGGAAATTTACTATATGTCATCTACTAGGGATTTGCTGTTGCATGGTGGTTGATCAAATTGGACACTGATGAGATCTACAGACCTTCTACATGCGGATTGCTAATGATAAATGGTAGAATAATGGAACATAAGTAAAGTAGACTGCTAATGTGAACAAAATGTGATATTTTGTTGCATTTGTCAAGGCATACAAGAATGATAACAAAGTCTTGATATATAAAGACATCCCTCGCTACTTTGTGGTTCATTTATCGCAGCCTCAGTAGATCGCGGATTGTTCAAAAGTATTCATCAAAATTGAGGAATTGTGGCGCGAAAATGGAGAATTCCTTATCAGTGTGGAAATCGGACTGTCGGGAAAAGAAGGTTAGTCTCGATACCAATATGATTTGGACTAAAGCCAAAGAGTTCTAAAAACATATTTACAGTATGTACACTTTAGTTAAATCTACTTACGTTACACACACACACACATATCATATTAAATTATTTATACATTATTTTATGTATGTTATTTATACTATTAATATTTTATTTACATGTTTGAAACTGTTCTTTGACGTTCTAATGATAACATATGCATTTATATGGTTTCATGTACACTTATTGATATTATACATACACAAAAAATGTACGTGTGTTAAAAATGAGAGGATGACACTACTTCACGGTTTTCCACTTATCGCGGCCGGTTCTGGTCCCTATTAACCGCGATAACTGAGGGATGACTGTATGTGCAGTTTGCAAAGAAAAATTGAGACAACTCTTCCAGATTGAAATGGAGGTGAAACAAAGATGTATACTATCTCCATTGTTTGGGATTGTTGAATTACTGAAGACTTCATAATAAATAAATACTCTTAAGGCAATACTGGTGCTACATTAATATACGAGACCAAGCTGAAATATCTTGATTCTGCAGATAACATAGCTCTTACTAGTGACAATATGAACAAATAACACAGTCTATACTTTTTTTCTTTTTTTTCCCTCTGTATTTGCTTTTAGGCGCCACAGGATTGAATGACGACCAGTTTTCTGGCTACGGCACATTTTGTCATTTGATATGTGTTATTGTTCACCCAAAACATGTGATAATGACCTTTGTTACGTGCACCTTATGAAATTCAGTTAGAGTTATGTCCTTGACTTTGAGTTCTTGTTCTTCCTCGTAGATGGATAATTCTGACAGCAAATGTTCATGAACTCACTATGTTTAACTACTCACCATGTTTAACTACTCACCATGTTTAACTACTCACCATGTTTAACTACCCACCATGTTTAACTACTCACCATGTTTAACTACTCACCATGTTTAACTACCCACCATGTTTAACTACTCACCATGTTTAACTACTCACCATGTTTAACTACTCACCATGTTTAACTACCCACCATGTTTAACTACCCACCATGTTTAACTACTCACCATGTTTAACTACTCACCATGTTTAACTACTCACCATGTTTAACTACTCACCATGTTTAACTACTCACAATGTTTAACTACCCACCATGTTTAACTACTCACCATGTTTAACTACTCACCATGTTTAACTACTCACCATGTTTAACTGCTCACCATGTTTAACTGCCCACCATGTTTAACTGCCCACCATGTTTAACTACTCACCATGTTTAACTACCCACCATGTTTAACTACTCACCATGTTTAACTACTCACCATGTTTAACTGCTCACCATGTTTAACTGCTCACCATGTTTAACTGCCCACCATGTTTAACTACTCACCATGTTTAACTACTCACCATGTTTAACTACTTATTGACAGGTGTATGGGATGATCTCATCAAAAGCAGAATTGCTTTACAAAAGATAGTGACATCCTGTAACAGACTCCCACAACCAGATACCTGGGAACAGTTCTCTCAGCATGAAAGCTTCAGAAAGGAGACTAAGAATGGTAACTGACTTGATCTTCTATGACCCTGATATTATTATATATTGTTATTTGACATTTTTTGTTTGCAATGTGACATATTGTTTTATTTTATTTATAACATGTTATTTCCAACTAGTGCCACGGGTTCACCAAATTTAAATACCTTGAAACACAGAATAGGACAAGCAAAAACAGCATTTCATAAAATGAAAAGCATCCTATGCAACAGGTATATCTCAATAGATGTATATCTCAATCCCTGTAGTCGTAACCTTCGATAACAGTTACCATGTTGTTCCGACAGGCCGACATTGTGCTTGAACTAGTTACGGGCACGGTGTGGGTGGGTGGAACAACAAAGAAACATGTCACAAGGGCCAGAGTTGTGCCCTGATGTCGACGTCTGTTTCAGCGGCATTGGACTCAAAACACCATCGAGTCGGTTGGCTGCTGGAACAGAGGGCAGAGCACTTATGGGATATCCCCACATGCTGTGAGGCCAGCTTCTAATCAAGAATCAAGATTTAAAAAGTTCTTCAGTGCTACACAGAATCATTTCTGTTATCTGGAAATGAATCATGGATAATAAATAAACAAGTAGGAAACTAGAAACCATGGACAAGATTGCTTAGAATCCCATGTACAAATGGTAAAATTAAATAAGAGATCTTGAGGAAGATTATCACCAAAAGAAAGAGGAGGTTTAGAATTCAGTGTAACAACATGCAAAATTAAGGGGGGAAAGAGACAGAGGGCACTAAAGAGAAGAGGAACTTTGACATCATGGCAAAGTAGAGACATCATAGAGGGTTAGCAATGAAGCTGATACACAGTACTGTGAAGATTAATAACTACCTACAGCAGGGCACATGATGCTGTCACAATTACTATTGAATTCCAGAAATCACAACCTATAATTTGTATACGCTCCTAGCAATTAACTTTTCACTAGTAGCCTGAATTATCACTGCCTTTTGCAAACATTGTCAAGACAAGTTAACCAAGACCATATTTTTTCTCAGTAACTCATCCTAGACACTGCATAAAAAAAATTAGCATTAGAAAAAAGTCTAGTGAGTGCTGTATTCTGCTTTTTTTGCAATTTTAATAAATATGATTGTTATATGTTTATTTCCATCCTATAGTTTACTGTTTATTTGGCACTGTCTATTGTCTCTTGTTTTCAGTCGTTGTAAACTGTTTATCTCATTTTGTATACTGTTTCCGTAGTTCATAGCTCAGTAAGAAAACTTGTATCAGCATTGCTGGACCTTCAACTTCAGCTTTTACAGACAAGTGACAAGTCAGGGAAAAGGTAAGTCTTTTTCCTTTTTTTTGGTTCTATTCCTATATATATATTTATATAATTATTTTTTGTGTGCGCGCACGTGTGTGGCTGTGAGTAGAAAGTATTCATAACCCATAGAACACGTCTTCTTCATTTATTCTCAAACTGCAGATTAACAGAATGTAGTCTGGAGAATTAAATGTACTGTGTTGTGGTTTTACAGCAGGTCTTTCGTCCTGACACATCTGACCAGCATGACTTCCTGATTACCCTGACTTTGTGTGAACAACACTCCAACAGACTTTAGTTATTTTAACAGAAATAAGACATGTTATATGTTCTGTTATATAATATCGACTTACCTTAGCATGTATGGTGTTTTGGCTTTATGTGTGAGTCCATCCAGCATGAAGATCCTTTCTTTAGCAATAGATAAGTGGTGCAACAACTACACCACAATTTTGTGTTTACTTATTTGACCACCCCCCCCCCTCACTGATGAATCAATATTACTTGTTGTATAGGCCTACTTATGAACTTCTGAATCTATTTCCATATCATTTTCAGAATAATCACCATCGGAGTATAATTCACCGTCCTATGAATCATCATACACAAACTCAAAAACTTTTTCAGCTGTTTTTGAACACACAAAATACATTATTTGAAATAAAGCATTTATAAACATTTATAAACCCCCCCCCCCCCCCCCCCCCCCCCCGTACCTCCATACCTCTTTGAACAAAAATATCGCGATAGTAAATAAATGGTATTCACCCAGTTAACAGAGGAAATGAAAGATGACCTAACTAGCTTTCGTTTCCACTAGCGTTCAACTAAATAAAACGTGTTGTGATTGTGTTCAGCTGCCAATATAATCCGTCAAATCTTTTCAAAATTATAACCATTTTCTGGGATTTTTTTCTGATTTTATACCCTGCCATTTAAAAAAAAATTCAGATTTATTTTGCGTAGCCGATAATATTATTTCGATCGACATTGTTTCTTTACAAAGATGAATGTTATATGAACAAGTAGCTTGATTATAAAATAACGGCGGAGTAATCTAGGCCTAGTCAGCGGTATTCTATCCCGGACTTCTTCTTCTTTCGTTCACTTGAAACATGTCTATATCTGTAATTCTGTCTCCTTAATAAAACTCACTGTCTTTTGTAGTTCATACAGTGTCCCATAGAGTTTTGATTCCAGTGTTGTTTCCTCTGACCAATATGTCTGCCTCAGCGTTTCATGCTCAGAACACTCTTGAAGTATATGTTTGGCACTCTGTGCTGCCTGTCCACATGTACACATGGCTGTGTTGCCAATCTTGAACTTTGTATACATGTGACTGCGGAGTCGGTTGTGTCCTATCCCGGACTGAATGTATCAGAAGTTTTCACCAAAATTTTAGGCGTGGTCAATAATGTTAGTTTACAGTTTATCTCAGATATCACACATACACCAATGAAACTTACATCATTCAGTAACCATTGCTTTATTTCCATACACACAGCTTTAAATCCAAACAAGTTATTTCATTTTCTAAATAACCCATAAATAGCATGGAAGAGCAAAAATTAAATGCAGTAGCAGGCAGAAATTACTCATTTTAATGCAGCAGAGTGGTGAAGGTTAATATGAGGTACTGTTTTTAAGTTGAAATACCGAAAAAATTGATATCTCCTGGCAGCAATATTTAGTGTAAATCCTGTAATTTGGAGATACCGGGTTTTAGGGGGCTTAAGGTCCAGTAACACAGGCATATAAAACCCATAACCAGTTTAAATATAACCTTGGAGGTCATGGTAACAGGACTAGCACAGCCACGGCCACCATTATTTTCGTATAGTCACAGCTTCGATATAACTAAATTGGATTGTGTCTGCAGTTGAAAAGAGCATACCTCACTATAAACAGTACTTTTTTGTATTTTCACCATAAGTGGTACTTATTTATTTTTAAGAAAATAGGTCATAGGATTACATCAACAGTTCATCCAATTTTTATCTTTAGTCATGCAGATGAGTGGAAACACATCACTTCAATGGCTACCCACCCATTGTGTCGTCACTGGAAATGAGAGAGCTGATGCCCTGGCAAAAGCAGAAGGTAAAATGCTATCCTCTGCCATACAGTGAGGTCAAAACACTAATCTACAACTTTATACATCACAGTGGAAGAAAGATATGGATATTGTCTCGAAACCAGACCCCATACACCAACTTCATAGGCAACAACAGGCCGTCATCTTTCGATTTAGAGCTGATCACTGCAAGATACAGAGTCACGTGTACCGGATCAGGGTGGTCCACACAAATGAATGTCCATGCGAAACAGGCATACAAACCCCTGAACACATATTTCAAAACTGCCTAGAATACAAAGAACTGCAAGGCAAGACATGACCACAATGGGCTAAAATGAGGCCAAAACTTTGGGATAGGCGCTCTGATTTGTAGAAGACTGGGAGCTTTGTTCTGGCGACTGACCTGAATATCTAGCAAGACCAAAAGATTCCTTAACACAGGAGAAGTGGAAACAATTGTGACCAATCCATTCTTTGATTTTGTCATTCCAATATTTTCTGTCTTCCTCTGCTACTTTCACTTTCAGCTGTTCTTTGCAAGATTGTTTTTAACAAGGAATTATGTCCAAACATGCAAGTTTTCATACTGCACTTGCAATCAAATAAATAGTTATATCACCATTTTTGTATCTTCAATACATTATCCCCATGTAAGTCTCTTGTCAAATTTTAGTACCAGGTGGACCGGGTTGATTTCTTTTGGAAGAAATTGTCTAGTGTGAGAGTATAACTTTCAGGTTTTGTTGAGAGGTTCAAAAGTGTGATAACAGTCTTGCTATTATTTATGTAAACACCCCAGGTTTTTGCCCATTCTTCAACTTTGTTTATTGCCTCCTACATTCTCACATTTGTGACTCCCATGTATTCTGATTGTGTCTAAATATCTATATCATCTACATGGAGAACTCTATGTATGTATGGTGTAAATAGCTTTGGCGGGTCATTTATAAAAATTAGAGAGACAAGGAACCCTGCATGTTCTCAAGAACATCCAAAATGAACCTAAAGATCTCTAACAAAAACAACTAGAACTTTTAAATTAACTGTTTACCAACAACAAAGTGCTGCTGCAGTGGGTCCACTGTGGAATTGAAGGAAATGAGGGAGGTACACACAAAAATGGAACAATCCATCACAGAATACCACTGACTGGAGTGCTAAGGTTAGGAACAAGAAGTCTGCTTCTATATGGCTTTTGCAGAAAGTGTAGTGATAATGATTCTAAATTTCAGCAAAATAATATGGTTTGTTCGCTTCTTGATGTCTAACACCAAAAGACAGATCTTCTGAATGAAGTCTGGAATTCTTCTTTGGTCTCATACATATTTGGTTGCAAAATTGAGTCATTGAGTCAGTATATCTTGTTTATACTGGAGACTGTTCTGTGTGAAGTTTGCAGAGGTCTTGTCATCTGTTCCATAAGTGCACAGTGGTGTGGAAAACTCATATCTTGTACTATGTATTTATTCAGTCTGTCGTGTCCTGTCCTAGGGCAAAGATATTGATCTGCCACTCTATATAGTGGAAAGCATCTTTTTTATCAAACTATTTTACATATATTGGTTTGTATGGCTTCTTTTCCTGCTATGATATCTCTTCCTGTATACACTCCTCCTATTTTGGCTAGCTCATCAGCTTTGTAATTTTAAGGTAGGTAGTGTGGTCTGGCCCAAAGGGAAGTAGATAATAGCAACACTAATCTGCCATGTATGTCGTAAAAGTGGCTACAGTTTTATGGGTGAGGTTGACTGCCCTATCCATAGATGTAAACCCACAGCACAGTTGTCCTGAAATCAGATATGTTGGGTGGAAAGACATGGATATCACAGCTAAGCTGTACATCCATGACAACAAATTCCATTCTATGGACTACATCCTGATAATCTGCAGGAGTTTGAGAAAGAACATGTCATAGTGAATTATATATTGATGATGTATCAATGTGATTATCTTATGTTTTTCTTATTTGCATTAGATCAGATGTTGGTGACTCAGATGAGGAGATAACCAGCGAATCTGAGGATGAGCTTGACCAGAAGCAAACAGGTGAGAATAAATCACACATGGATGAAGAAGTAGAAGATGATGATGTTCCAAAAGAGGATGAAGATATGGAAACTGATGCTGTGGTGGAGAATAAACATCATGGACGTCTCAAATATAAACTTGGTGTTGAGGAAGTGGAAGAAACAATCATGAAACGGCACAAAGAGTTCCAGAGTTTCAGGTAAACCATTTTCTCTTCGGGAATTTTTTTTTTTGTGGTCATAATTCATGATTAAGGAACCATTATTATGGCACTGAGGACATTCCTATAAATGTTCAGCTTGCTAGTCCATCGGCCCTCAAATTGTGTGCAAACCGTGTCCCATATATTGGTCTGATATTGGTTGTGTATTCTTCTGATCTTTCCAGAGAGGGCAAACCCCTTTCCCTGGTGAGCCTTTCTTCTGGTAAGTCAACAGGAGCTCTTAATTTTCTGTAGGTCAGGTTTTGCCTCAGCTCAGTGCAATGGGACCATTTCTTGCCTTTCAGTTCATTGAAGGGGCAATCTTGAAGTATGTGTTCAAGAGTTGTCACTTCAATTTCTATTATTCTCTGAACAATCACATTGTCTTTTTCATGAATTCGAAACACATCCACTATGTAGTGTCTCTTTTTATCACTGTTTCATCCAATATAGCATTGCCCACCAATGCATCACCTCCTTCATTGCCTTTGATGCCTCCATGACTGGGGCAGAAATCTATAACATGCTTTGAATGTTATTAAGAAGAGTGACAATTCTTATTCTGCACTTTCTTGCGCAGCATGCTCTGAAAGTTTGATAGCATTGCTTTTTTTCTCTTATACTAATGTAGTTTTTTTCTATTTGGCAGACAACTCTATCACTTCTCAAATTTTTCACAATATTTAATATCCAAATTATATAGTACAACAATATAAAAGGTCGTATGCAACATTGCACAAATATTATTTAGATAAAATATCCCAATAGTGTCTCACCGTGCAGCTGGTGAGTGGATTTTAGCATTCTGATGGCGTTGAGGATTTTAGCATTCTGATGGCGTTGAGGATTTTAGCATTCTGATGGCGTTGAGGATTTTAGCATTCTGATGGTGCTGAGGATATCAGCATTCTGACGACTCTGAGGATATCAGCATTCTGACGACTCTGAGGATTTCAGCATTCTGATGACCCTGAGGATTTTAGCATTCTGATGACCCTGAGGATTTTAGCATTCTGATGACCCTGAGGATTTTAGCATTCTGACTACCCTGAGAGCTGGCTATACAGTATTTCAATAGTATCTCACAGTGCAGTTGCTGAGAGGATTTCAGCATCCTAATGACCCTGAGAGATATGCAGTAGAAAGTGTAGCTTCAATATGTGATCTCCATGTAAGTCTCTTGTCAAATTTTAGTACCAGGTAGACTGGTTAATTGCTTTTGGTAGTGGGGTATTGTCTAGTGTGAGAGTATAAATTTCAGGTTTTGTGTAACTTCTGAAAAGACAAATACCCCTTACCTTTCAAGTTGAAGGATTTTATGTTGGGTTGGCATCCCACCAATAAAGATGACCATGGATGGCGGTGGAATTTCTCTTTAAGATAAGTCTGGATCAAACCCGTGCAGTGACAATTGCCTGAAATAAATTGTTCAAGACAAATCTGGATGGCAAATGTTTTTCGGAGTACAAGTCAATTTTTGTTAAATCCCTTGAGATTATCACTACGTAGTGACATGCTATATCTGGTACTCTCTTCAAGTGATTTACTATATCTGGTACTCTCTTCAAGTGATTTGCTATATCTGGTACTCTGAAGTGATTTGCTATATCTGGTACTCTCTTCAAGTTACTTGCTATATCTGGTACTCTCTTCAAGCGATTTGCTATATCTGGTACTCTGAAGTGATTTGCTATATCTGGTACTCTCTTCAAGTTACTTGCTATATCTGGTACTCTCTTCAAGTGATTTGCTATATCTGGTACTCTCTTCAAGTTACTTGCTATATCTGGTACTCTCTTCAAGTGATTTGCTATATCTGGTACTCTCTTCAAGTGATTTGCTATATCTGGTACTCTGAAGTGATTTGCTATATCTGGTACTCTCTTCAAGTTACTTGCTATATCTGGTACTCTCTTCAAGTGATTTACTATATCTGGTACTCTGAAGTGATTTACTATATCTGGTACTCTCTTCAAGTGATTTACTATATCTGGTACTCTCTTCAAGTGATTTACTATATCTGGTACTCTCTTCAAGTGATTTACTATATCTGGTACTCTCTTCAAGTTACTTGCTATATCTGGTACTCTCTTCAAGTGATTTACTATATCTGGTACTCTGAAGTGATTTGCTATATCTGGTACTCTCTTCAAGTGATTTACTATATCTGGTACTCTTCAAGTGATTTGCTATATCTGGTACTCTGAAGTGATTTGCTATATCTGGTACTCTGAAGTGATTTGCTATATCTGGTACTCTGAAGTGATTTGCTATATCTGGTACTCTGAAGTGATTTGCTATATCTGGTACTCTCTTCAAGTGATTTGCTATATCTGGTACTCTCTTCAAGTGATTTGCTATATCTGGTACTCTCTTCAAGTGATTTGCTATATCTGGTACTCTCTTCAAGTGATTTGCTATATCTGGTACTCTCTTCAAGTGATTTGCTATATCTGGTACTCTCTTCAAGTGATTTGCTATATCTGGTACTCTCTTCAAGTGATTTGCTATATCTGGTACTCTGAAGTGATTTGCTATATCTGGTACTCTGAAGTGATTTGCTATATCTGGTACTCTGAAGTGATTTGCTATATCTGGTACTCTGAAGTGATTTGCTATATCTGGTACTCTCTTCAAGTGATTTGCTATATCTGGTACTCTCTTCAAGTGATTTGCTATATCTGGTACTCTCTTCAAGTGATTTGCTATATCTGGTACTCTCTTCAAGTGATTTGCTATATCTGGTACTCTCTTCAAGTGATTTGCTATATCTGGTACTCTCTTCAAGTGATTTACTATATCTGGTACTCTGAAGTGATTTGCTATATCTGGTACTCTGAAGTGATTTGCTATATCTGGTACTCTGAAGTGATTTGCTATATCTGGTACTCTCTTCAAGTGATTTGCTATATCTGGTACTCTCTTCAAGTGATTTGCTATATCTGGTACTCTGAAGTGATTTGCTATATCTGGTACTCTGAAGTGATTTGCTATATCTGGTACTCTGAAGTGATTTGCTATATCTGGTACTCTGAAGTGATTTGCTATATCTGGTACTCTCTTCAAGTGATTTGCTATATCTGGTACTCTCTTCAAGTGATTTGCTATATCTGGTACTCTCTTCAAGTGATTTGCTATATCTGGTACTCTCTTCAAGTGATTTGCTATATCTGGTACTCTCTTCAAGTGATTTACTATATCTGGTACTCTCTTCAAGTGATTTACTATATCTGGTACTCTCTTCAAGTGATTTACTATATCTGGTACTCTCTTCAAGTGATTTGCTATATCTGGTACTCTCTTCAAGTGATTTACTATATCTGGTACTCTCTTCAAGTGATTTGCTATATCTGGTACTCTCTTCAAGTGATTTACTATATCTGGTACTCTCTTCAAGTGATTTGCTATATCTGGTACTCTCTTCAAGTTACTTGCTATATCTGGTACTCTCTTCAAGTTACTTGCTATATCTGGTACTCTCTTCAAGTTACTTGCTATATCTGGTACTCTCTTCAAGTTACTTGCTATATCTGGTACTCTCTTCAAGTTACTTGCTATATCTGGTACTCTCTTCAAGTTACTTGCTATATCTGGTACTCTCTTCAAGTTACTTGCTATATCTGGTACTCTCTTCAAGTTACTTGCTATATCTGGTACTCTCTTCAAGTGATTTGCTATATCTGGTACTCTCTTCAAGTGATTTGCTATATCTGGTACTCTCTTCAAGTGATTTACTATATCTGGTACTCTCTTCAAGTGATTTGCTATATCTGGTACTCTCTTCAAGTGATTTACTATATCTGGTACTCTCTTCAAGTGATTTGCTATATCTGGTACTCTCTTCAAGTGATTTGCTATATCTGGTACTCTCTTCAAGTTACTTGCTGTTTTCCTGAGATGGATGGAGTGCATTTGTGAAAAAATTATAATAAAGTTATTCCTGTATGCATTTGTAGCCGTTTTATTTTATATGTTTAAGGAATAGTGTCAGGCCCATCATTTTCATGGAACTAACTGTATACTAGATCATTGTATTACAGTTTACCTGCATCTTTATGTACATGTACCCAACAGGAATGACACTCTGTCCAAATGGGATGAGAAGACAAGGCTGACCCGAAGTAAAGTAAAAGCCAAGAATTTTGCTGCCTTTGAAGTCTCCGTTCTGAAACAGATAGAGCAGGTGAGGAGAGTACGACCTTCTACAGAACATTATCCATTATATATGGCTTGATTATAACTAATATTGAACATTATCCATTATATATGGCTTGATTATAACTAATATTGAAAATATAGATGTTTGTGAAGATCCATAATCATTGTTTGTCCACATGTCACATGATGATGATCAACTGTAATGACCATCTGATTATTATCCTTCTGTTAAAGGAACAGTCCTTGTGTATGTCATCTACTGTCTGTTTGTCTTCCTCATTTGGACAATCTTTCTGATCAATCTTTAGCATGTTGTACATGTGAGTTCAATTATATAAACATGTTTTTTTTTTCAAGCATATTTTATTTGTAATTTATAGGTTTTAGTTAACCGTGAGAGGCTGGTGAAACGGTTACATCAACAGCGGTCTGCTTACAGAATATTGGGTCAAGCGGATAATGAAACTGACAATAAAACTGGACAGGATGGTGTGGTAGATGATGATGACGATGAAGTGGAGGTAATATCATTGATAGTTATTGTTATTATACATATTTTAGGAGAATGTGGGCATCCACATCCAAAATTGTTACTAGTATGTTGTCTCTGGCAGTGGTAGTTTCATTCTTTTGAATTATACACCGTGAGCTTCTGTGGCTATGTCAGTAGCAACACACGACAGTAGAAAAGGGGACAAGCAAGAGTCTTCTTCCTGTTCGCAATTTGACATGTCTACACAGCAAATCCGGGTTTCTTAATGTATGCTCTTGTATTTGAGAGCTCCTCAGTGCTCCCATACAGCTTTCTGTGGGTATCTGTCTCTGTGGGCCAGCATTCCTCCCTTAGATGGTTTAGTGTAATGCAATCCTGCATGATATAAATGTTATATTATTACTAAATTCAGTGAAATATAAATGTGTTATATTATTACTAAATTCAATGAAATATAAATGTGTTATATTATTACTAAATTCAGTGAAATATAAATGTGTCATATTTTTACTAAATTCAGTCACATATAAATGTGTTATATTATTACTAGCCAAAATTAAGGTGCGGATCACATTGGTCAGGGAACTCATGCAGTGGACTGGGCACCGTATACTTATTTTTCAGACAGCATGCAGGTCACCCTATACCAATTTGCAGAAACCTGTGACAATTGTGGCTTCACCATCAATACAAAGAAAGCAGAGGTCATGTTTTATCCCACACCAAGCAATCCACATTTAAATCCTCATATAAGGATCAAAGAACTTCAAACAGTCAATTTTTTCACCTACCTGGGCAACACTCTCACAAGCTGTAAACATCGACACTGAGGTAAACAACAGAAAAGCTAAAGCTAGTGCCACATTTGGAAGATTGCAAAAAAAAATGTATGGGACAGAAAGGGAAAAACAACTACCACCAAACTCAGTTTAGCAGACAGCAGTAACATCACTTTTTTATGCCTGTGAAACATGGATGGTATGCGCCAGACATGCCAGAAGACTCACCACATTCCACCCAAGCTGCCTTCATAAAATACTCAACATCTATTAGTGGGATAAAATACCAGACAGTGAAGTACTGATGAAATCTAAATCTGTAAGTATACACACAATGATGATGAAAGCACAGACATGCTGGGTAGGACACATGGTCCCTCATGAAAAATCATTGTCTACCAAAACTGTTGTTATATGGAGAACTCCAGACTGACTCCCGCAAGGCCAGAAGACAGAAGCATTTTAAAGACACTTTTAAAAGCATTTTAAAGACACATCATGGACACACTTTAACATAGACACAAATTCATTGTGGAGTTTGGAGATACAAAAAGTTGCACAACAGGAAAAAACTATTTCCAGAAAATGGCTGAAATCTAAACATCATGACGACTATCTACAATATCGACTAGCTAAAAGAAAATGTCAAGTAAAATGTAAAAGAAGCGAAATTTAATTAATAGAACAAGTATGGCGAACATTTAACTGACATATGTAAAACAAACCCAAGATAATTTTTCTAAAGTATTACATCAATGCGAGTAAGAGAAGAGAGCTATAATCCCATAACAATCATCAATGATAAAATTGGCAAACCCTTAGTGAACAAAATAAATAGGAAAGCAAGATGGAAAGAATACTTCCAGGAATTATACAACCCAACAATGACAATAGAATATAGACCCATCAACGCTCAAAAATATCTAGAAACCACAGAACCAGATATACTAAATCAAAAAATAGAAGAAGCTTTAAAACATAGCCCTAGTAATAATTCACCAAGAGAGCATGGTGTACCAAGTGAAGCAATAAAAGCATTTAGAAACACAGGGGGTCCAGTGGTTAGCCAGATTATTCACAATAGCTTAGTCAGAAAGAAAAGTACCAGATGACTGGCAAAAATCAGTTGTTCTTCTTTCATTCGCTTGAAACGTGTCTATATCTAATTCTGTCTCCTGAATAAAACTCATTGTCTTTTGTAGCTCATAGTGGCCCATAGAGCTTTGATTCTAGTGTTGTTTCCTCTAGCCAATATGTTTGTCTCAGCATTTCATATTCAGAGCACTCTTGAAGTATATGTTTGGCACTCTGTGCTGCCTGTCTACATGTACACATGGCTGTGTTGTCAGTCTTAAACTTCATGTACACGTGACTGCGGAGTTGGTTGTGTCCCATTCTGAGGCATAGAATTACAACTTGTTCTGATCTGTTCATAATGTGATAGTCATCTTGCGTTGGTGTTTGTGGCTTTCTTATTGACTTTATCATCTGTTTTTTCTAATGGTAGGTGATTGGTATATCTGGTTGGTCTTCGGCAGCACTTTCCTTAGCCAGTTGGTCTGCTTTTTCATTTTCTGATATTCCACAGTGAGAGGGTATCCATTGCATGGTTACCCTATATTGGTAAGACAATTAATTGAGTAGGTTTTGTAAGTCTGTTAGTTTTCCAGACTGGAGAGCTTTTAGCACTGACCTTGCATCTGTCAGGAATACCGTGGGCCAGGGTTGGAGTTGTGGTTGGAGCAAAAATCAGTATTGTACCACTATGGAAAAACAAAGGTAGTAAAAGAGAGTGTGAATCATATAGAGACATCCCCTTATTAAGTCATACAGGTAAAATATACACAAAAACAGAGAATGCGATACATTGCAGAGCCACAGCTGAGTCACGCTCAATTTGACTTCAGAAGAGGAACAAGCTATACAGTCACACTATTCACACTGAGACAGAAGTGAAAAATCAATCGAATACAATCAAGATTTAAACACAGTATTTGTAGACCAAGAAAAGGTATTCAACAGAGTAGATAGAAACATTCTTTGGGAAACCTTAGAACTTTATAACATAAGAGGACAGCTGGTAGATAAAATAAAAGCGATATATCAAAAATAATAAAACTCAGAACAACAAATGGAATGACCGAATCTTTCAAAACAAGATCTGGAGTAAGACAAGGCTTCGTGCTTTCATTTCTACTTTTCAACATATACATGAACAGAATAATAAAAGAAGCTCACATCAACAAAGAGGAAAACATTGCAAAAAAACCTAATGAGAAACTTAATAATGAAATCAATGAACTACTATTTGCTGACGATCAAAGTTTAATATACAAAGATGAGGAAAATTTGCAAAATCACATCAACACATTGCTATTAGCATGTCAGAAGTACAACATGAACATGTACAAAAAACAGAAGTTATGAAAATTAGCAAGTCTGCAACACTAATGGATATAACAATAGATAACACCAAATTAAAACAAGCCAAAGAATTTAAATATCTAGTCAGCATTTTTCCAAAAAGGAAAGACCAGACAGAAATAGAAACAAGGTGCCAGAAAGCAAACACAGTGACATACCAACTTTCACCATTACTTCTTCACCCAAAGATCAAATGGAAATGAAAAACAAATAATATTTACAATTTTTATACCATCACTCTGCTACCAATGTGAAACATGGTCTTTAACTAGTCTGCCTCGCAGCAGAGGAAAATCATTACATGTGAAATGAAGTGTCTGAGTAAAACTGCAATGGTTACTAAACTAGATAGAATAAGAAATGAAGAAATTAGGAAAAGAGTTGGTATATCCTGTTTTGAACATATTGAAAGACAGCAAGTAAAATGGTTCTGTCACTTTATGAGAATTAGCCCATACCAATAACAGCATATAACAAAAGAATATCGGGTGTAAAGCCAAAGGTAGACCAAGAAAACGGCAAATAGATAACATAAGATAGCCTTAAATAAATATAGACTAAATGCAACCATGGGATAACATCTGACCTTGGAACGACAGCTTAAGTTCCAGCCCCTACGCTTAATGGTAAGTGTGAATACAATCAACCATCATTCATCTGGGAATAGACAAATCCATGGGAGAGTCTTGCACAAGACAGAGCCAACTGGTGTCACAAAATAAATAGTGATGCAGTAGCTGCAGAGAACCTCAGATAACATAAATCTCTAGAAGGCAAGAGCTGCTCATTGTCCCACAACCTCCTTCCACACATTCAGGCAAGCTGTAAACTATACATTTCCTTCTCTGGATTACATCCATCTATGGTATGTAGGAATTTGAGAATGAGCAATGAAGAAGAGCATTTAATTACCAGCTACAGTCTCTATCTTCCTTCATTAGACAAAGGCGTTGGACTTACATCGGCCATGTTCTCAGAATGAACAGCCTAAGAATTCCCCAGCAGTCACTATATTGGGTGCCACCTGGAGTAAGAAGAAGAGGGAGACCTAGAGAAACTCTACGAAGAACCATTAATAGAGAAGGCATGTCAATGAACCTAAACAACACGCAAGTATTGAAAAACCTGGCAACACAAAGACAGAAATAGAAAGCTATGGTTTCTGCCCTATGCGCCACCTATGGCCCTGGAGGAACATAACATAACATAACATACAGTCTCTTGTCAATTTTATATAAATTTTTATGTCACTAAAAGAATTTCCATATTTATGCTAAAATTATATTTAATCATTTTGTATTTCTTTGTAGATCAAACTAAAACAAAGAAATAACCAGGAGACACAAGTTAACCAGGAAATTATTGATGATAATGATTTCTACCATGTCTGTCTCAGAGATCTGATTGAACTGAAACAGAATGAAGAAACAGATCCTGTCATGGTTAACAAGTAAGTCATGAGTTGGGGCAGTGTTTCCACTCACAACATTCTGCCATCTTTTATTTAGTTCACTTGTTACACATAATTTCTTCACTTTATAGTTCATTTATTGTTTTAGTTTTTGTTCGTTCATTCTCAAAATCTCATCGGCTATCTCTTGCAAGAGGACAATGGTCCAACTAGATTTGCATCTTGATGTAGTCTAGAGAATGAAATATGTTGTCGCTTTTTACTTGCGGCAATACTCCAAGACATCCAACTTCAGCAGTGATAATATATCCTGTGCTTTTACCACTTCAGATGAACAGTGGATGTCTGTAACCACATCGCTAGTAGGCCAGCTGGTCATCAACTTCCCAGCTAACCGCGGTCAAATTTGCTTGTACCTCCTGCTGCTATTATCAATATAGCCTTACATGCCCATGATTGTTGTCTAATAATTGGTTCATGAAATTTTCTTTGTTAGAAGATTTACAAACTTGTACTGGTTAATAGGATATCATCCTGAGAACGGAATGTCTTGTGTCACGATGTGACAACCAGACTGTGATATCAGAGCTCCTTTTGGCAGCATGGCTACTGAGTCACTTTGACCTGAGGTGGAACAGCCAAGTCCATCCCAGTGCTCTTAAGTCACCTCAAGACGTCAGTGTTGCTATTTTTATTTTTTTTGCTCCCATATCAAGTCCCAGCAACACACAGAAGGGTTAATGAAATGAGATACATTGTGTAAGGGTGTTGATACAAATATTGAAAGTACAAGGGAACATATACATGTGATCTACATAGACTACAATAAGTTCAACAGAAAAAACTAATTGATAACTATGTAGAAAATGGCAATTGATTAATGTCACTCTTTTTTAGCTTTCGTTCTAAAACTTCCGCTGAATCTCTCTCATAGCAGGACAATGACCCCACTAGATTTCCAGTTTGATGAGGATGCCTAGTGTATGTTTTTTTTTGTGTGCACCAATGACACACTCATCTAATTTTAGGAGTGGTATGTATACATTCTGTGTTTATCTATTCCATTGAACAGTGGATGTCTGTAGCCATATTGCAAGTAGACCAACCTGTGTGGCACAACATGTTTATAAACATACTTGCACACTATTGCCGATCTCTTGTCAGATCACACATAATTTTTAAAAAAGTCCCTGACTAGTATCACCAGATAATCACTGTCATGGCATCCACATGGAACAAGAAGAGGTGTGGAGGAAATACAGAATGAATAAGAAACATCTGACAAGCAGTTAATAATTATACAGAACTTATCTACCTGTAGAGAGTTGTATGTAATCATGGTAGTCTTGTGACTGTGGCAGAAGTATTGTGCCATGACTACTTTTTCAGATACATTTACTGTTTAATTTGTAAAACAACTTCCATTCTTTAGCCAATATCAAAGTATACACAGAAGAGAAAATCCAGTTTTCTTTCCATTGACAATTCTCAAAATTATAATCCTCAGCCAGTAATAGTGCCCTTAGATACTTAATTTCAACATTCCTAGTGATATACAAAATTTATGGAAACGACTTTCCATGGTTTTTGTCCTGTGTAACACAGTTTTGTTCATCTCATGGATTTTTTGTCATTTTTTTTATAAATATGGTTTACACTAGCTGCATTGAAGCCATGAAGTCATATGAGGTGTGTGGTCAATGTTGACCAAATGTTTTTAGGAGTTTTATTTCATTGGATGTCTGCATACACAATAGTGGAATATTAATTCAATACACACATAAGACCCCTCTGAGCAGGAGGCTTCTTCTCAAAGCATAGCATACTGCTGAGAGTTCAGAGTTTTTTAGGTGTGTTGCACATAGAAAACAGGCTCACAATTTCTGGAGATCGAAACAAACATCTGGTTTCCATGAGGATTATTCTAACAATTTATGTCACAGCTCATGTCCTGTCAGTCATTTCTTATGTCCCTCTCCTTAAGATGTCATTCGTTATTTCTTGAACAATGTCCAGAAGATGTTTAGTTATTCTATATTCTGTCTGATCTTGTGTGATTCTGCAACCCTTAACCAAATTAAACAATTTGTATATTTTAAATATAGAAATACAGATCATGTCTCAGATAGCCAAGGTATCTGATATGTGGTAAATATATCTGATATGTGGTAAATATATCTGATATGTGGTAAATATATCTGATATGTGGTAAATATATCTGATATGTGGTAAATATATCTGATATATTAAACCAAGGTATGTGGTTCAATTTCCACAGTATGCAGCTGTGCATCCTGACCATTCAGAAAGCAATGGCAATCTACTGAATAAAATATTGCCTAAAAATCACAACAACAAAAATGCTGGATTTATTGTAATGGATGGATAATTTTTGCTGCCGTGTTCTCTGTGGTGTGCAGCTGAGTACCTTGTCAGAAAGTATTGTACGGAATTGAACACTTCAAAATTATCAACTACGAAATAACAAAAGATCATCAAGCATCACCGAAGTCAAGTGTGCATGCAGTTTCATATCTAGCATCACTGAAGTCAAGTGTGCATGCAGTTTCATATCTAGCATCACTGAAGTCAAGTGTGCATGCAGTTTCATATCTAGCATCACTGAAGTCAAGTGTGCATGCAGTTTCATATCTAGCATCACTGAAGTCAAGTGTGCATGCAGTTTCATATCTAGCATCACTGAAGTCAAGTGTGCATGCAGTTTCATATCTAGCATCACCGAAGTCAAGTGTGCATGCAATTTCATATCTAGCATCACTGAAGTCAAGTGTGCATGCAGTTTCATATCTAGCATCACTGAAGTCAAGTGTGCATGCAGTTTCATATCTAGCATCACTGAAGTCAAGTGTGCATGCAATTTCATATCTAGCATCACTGATGTCAAGTGGGCATGCAATTTAATATCTAGCATCACCGAAGTCAAGTGTGCATGCAATTTCATATCTAGCCAAATTGTAGTTTAATCCACTCACGCAAAAACATTTTAGTGGAAACATAGGCAACCAACAACTTTATGTGCTTTACATTTTGGAAACTGGTTAGTTTGCTCAAACATTTGGATGAAACAAAATCATTTCTATGTATTCAAACAAACCTGTATCTAGACTGATATTTCTCATGTACCCAGTACTTATTTCTCTCCAGACAATGGCTAGAAATTCAACGACTGAGAAACAAGCAAAAACGGAAAGTAGATACACGTGCCAGCAAGGGTAGAAAGATCAGGTAATTTCTGATTGTACCTACATGGAATTAGTGTTAGTATTCTATGTAACATGGAGCTAGTGTTAGTAGTTCATGTAGCATGGAACTAGTGTTAGTAGTTAATGTAGCATGGAACTAGTGTTAGTAGTTAATGTAGCATGGACCTAGTGTTAGTAGTTAATGTAGCATGGAACTAGTGTTAGTAGTTAATGTAGCATGGAACTAGTGTTAGTAGTTAATGTAGCATGGAACTAGTGTTAGTAGTTAATGTAGCATGGAACTAGTGTTAGTAGTTAATGTAGCATGGAATTAGTGTTAGACATTCATGAAGCTAGTGTTAGTAGTTCATGTAGCATGGAGCTAGTGTTAGACATTCATGAAGCTAGTGTTAGTAGTTCATGTAGCATGGAGCCAGTGTTAGACATTCATGAAGCTAGTGTTAGTAGTTCATGTAGCATGGAGCTAGTGTTAGACATTCATGAAGCTAGTGTTAGTAGTTCATGTAGCATGGAGCTAGTGTTAGTAGTTAATGTAGCATGGAACTAGTGTTAGTAGTTAATGTAGTATTTGAGAAAATCTTTTCCATATGTTTTATTTAATACAGCATCAATGTCTTTCATTTCAATTCTTCCAAGTTCACTCTTGGTTCGCCTGTGTGTTGCTAGAACCTGAAAGGGGAGCAGAGAACTGTTGCTTGTCATGCATATTGTAAGAGGTAACTAAGGCGAATTGTGGAATTGGCGTAAAAAAAGAGTAGTAACTACAACATTCAGAGAACTCATCATTGCACATAATGTATGGGAACCAAATGAGCTCCAGCCCTGAACATGGTCCTAGCTGCCAACGTGTACATGCTATCCCAAATATGAACAGGTGGCACATGGAGTATGATGAAAATCTACTCTATGCAGGATGTAACAATTCTGTGGGAAAACCCAGAATCAGACAAACATGTTAGCCCTGCATAATTAGAGTCCCCTTGCTTGATCGGGAATGCATACCTGGATGTCCCACCGATCTCTGTATGCATAGTCCAGGACTGGTTTTCTATAGACACCTCTGACAGAAAAGAATACTCGACAGGAGAGATAAAGTTCATAAATCCAAGTTTATTTTGTGCAATGATAGAAATTTCTAGGCACATTATTCCTGTAGGTTGCCATTACTTTCGGGAAGGAACAGCCACTAATCGGACACCGTAGAGAGAACACATCCATTCTCGTCATTTAAATATGAACTATAACACCTAACTATAGCCCTTATAAGTCAAGCAAGTAAAATAATGTTAAACATCATAATGCAAAGAATCAAACTAAAATTAGAGATGGAGATAAAGGAAACACAGGTCTGATTCAGATTGGTTAGAAGAACAAGAGATCACATGTTTAACATGAGGCTTGTTATAGAAAAGTGGTAGGGAATTCTCAACTGACCTGCGCATGTGCTTCATAGATTACTGAAAAGTGTTTGACTGTGTCCAACACCAGAAACTATGGGAGATATTGAACAACATGGGCTTCCAAAGACATTTGATTCATCTAATAGAATAGCTTTACCAAGATCAAAAGACTGCAGTGGAGTTAGAGTGATCTCTCAGAGTGGTTTGAGATACAGAGTGGAGTACGGCAGGGATACACGCTCTTCCCATAACTGTTCAACATCTACACAGAAAATATAATGAGGAATGTGACAGAAGACACACAATGCTGACTACCACTCTTTAAACATCGGTGGCTTCGAAATCCCTGAACTACATTACGCGGATGACACTACGCAGATTACATCAGATCATATAAAGGGATTGGAATAACTAATCAAGAACACAAAGAAATATAGCGAATCGCAAAACTTCTATTTAAACATGCAAAAAAACAAAAATCATGTCAACAGATATAACAACACAACAACCAAAAATCAGAATAGATAATACCAAGATAGAGAGTTTTGATAAATTTGAATACTTAGGAGCAGGTGCATCAACGGTGCAGGAGACTGCATGGCAGAGTAAGGAAGAAATTGGCAATGATATATTGTAAAATAACACATTTGAAAAACATATGGAAAAACTATAGAATAGAAATGAAACTGCTAATGCTAAGAACTATTATTTTTCCTGTTGCACCATACGGCTGTGAAACATGGATCCTAAGTAAAAACAGCAGCGGCAAAGAGGATGAACGCCTTTGAGATGAAATGTTACAGAAAGATACTTAGAATATCATGGAAGGAAAAAAAGAGAAACTCAGATATTATAAACACATTGAAGGTTCCAGAGTGTTGGTTACTTAACACAATAGCAAAACTAAAACTACACCTGTATGGTCATTAAGAGGCACAACTGTTTAGAAAGACAAATAATGGAGGGCCGAGCATTTGAGCGGAGGAGAAAGGGCAGACCAAGAAGACGATGAACTGACAACATTAAAGATAACATGAATATGTCGTTGGAAAATGCAATCCGCATTGTACAAGACAGAGGGGTTCAAGGAGTTCATCAGGAAGACAACGTTCTGGTGAGAATATGTCACATGACAGCAATGGTAGAAACCCCACAAAACCCAGAGAATTGTGAGACCTTGCAAACGATGGATTAAAGAAATAAAAGTCAATAAAAACAAAAATATATGAAGCACACAAAAAAGTCATCTCCAGAGATTCTTCTACCCCTGACGCTGCAAAGGCATAAAGAAGTATAAAGCAAAAAGAAAGAGATTCATTGATGAAAGAAAATAGAGAATACAAAGTAATGAGGTTTTACAGTTCACAAAACAGGCTAAATCGACATTTCAATCCAGAAATATAGTTTGGAAACAAATAATACACGACTAACTGGACAAAAAATGTATGTTTTGTGAACTGTAAGACAATGATTTCATGTCCTATATTGTTACCTATTAGTACAGTAGTTTCATTGCAGTCTCATCTATCATCAAATAGTAAGTAGCGTTTAAATGTTAGAAATAAATCTTGAATGTTTGGATGTAGTGAGAAAGTTGTAATTAATTTGTTTATTTCCTGCTACAGGTATCATGTGAAAGAAAAACTCAAGAATTACATGACATCTCATGACAAGTCACTTTGGTCAGATGAACAGAAGTAAGTTAGATTCACAATTGATGAATGTTAACATGTAGCAGCCCAATGTCAACATTTTTCAATGTGTTTACTCGTTCCATAGACACCGATGTCAAAATATTTTACACCATCATTGAGGTAGTCATTTGTAGTCATGAACAATAATCTTCCATGTTAATTTCCCATCATGCTCTTATAATAACTATGTACTAGAGTGATTACCAATCTAGCACTGGATGGAGACTCATCAAAAGAAATTTTACACCGTATTGCCCTTGCAGCGGGTGCTTTCAATAAACTACGCAACATATGGACGTCAAACACACTAAGAAACACCACAAAACTCAAGTTGTTTAACTCCAACATCATCCCTATTCTATCATATGGGTGCGAAAGTTGGAAAGCCACAAAAGCCACAGATAAAAGACTCGACTCCTTTGAAAACAAATGCCTACGCACCATTCTGAACGTTAAGTGGAGTGACTTTAAATCTAACACTACTATAAGAGAGGAAAGCAAACAAACCTATATATCTTCCTTCATTAGACAAAGGCGTTGGACTTACATCAGCCATGTTCTCAGAATGAACAGCCTAAGAATTCCCCAGCAATCACTATATTGGGTGCCACCTGGAGTAAGAAGAAGAGGGAGACCTAGAGAAACTCTACGAAGAACCATTAATAGAGAAGGCATGTCAATGAACCTAAACAACACACAACAATTGAAAGACCTGGCAACACAAAGACAGAAATGGAAGGCTATGGTTTCTGCCCTATGCACTGCCTATGGTCCTGGAGGAACATAACATAACTAGAGTGATTGTTCCTGAATTTTTCGCGGTGGTATTACCCAGTCGTAATTTATTCAACCTCTTCACATTTGTAAGCCATATTGTATGGCCCTAACTTCAGTGACACCATTATTCTGGAATTCTTCATGGATGATGATTCAGATGAAGACAAGGCTTTAGTGTTGCAGGTGCTGTAGGTCAATGTATTGGGGTTGAGGGAGATGTTGATAATATTTAATAGTGATGTAAATGCTGCCATTTATGACTAGGAATTTGAGGAGTGGTGTTTTCTACAGCTAGGCCAACGCATGACCTTGACGCAGTAATTTCTTTGTGTGCATTTGTTCACATCCATTTTGATTTTGGTTGTACACAATATAACACTGACACACACAAGCAAATAACACCTCCAAACCATATTCAGCATCTATTTATCTCTGTTGTCTCCTAATTTGAAATCAATAACTCAATAAATAAAATATGCCAAAAAAGCAAACATATGCAGAAAAACCAAAAGTCATAAAAAAATGGTCAGTGCCAGAAGTATGCATTATTTTTATCTGAACTGCTACAGGTTAACTACATAAATATTTTAATACAAAGTTGTTAGCAGGATATAGAGATGAACCCAGCATTTTATAACTATTGTGTTTTTTCTATGCATTAGTTTACATTCATTAGGTTGCTGTTGCTTTCTGAATATCCAGATAAAAAAGTGACTACTTTGGAAATTGGACCCATACTGTGACCATCGAGCACCCTGTACCTCTTCTCCACCTGCAAAAGTGTAGCTAGTTAAATATTCAACATTCTGATAATCAATAAATTATTTGACTGCTTTTTTTAGATGAAGATTCATTATTCCCAATTATGTACTTTTATGACATTCTTTATATTTGTTTATATTTGAATTTTTTTGTTTGCAGGGATGACTTGTTCAAAGCTTTATTTGGAGGCAAGCGTTTCCAAGACAATAATTCAGAATCCTTTAAGCAACCCGATATTAACCTGGGCATCTGAACTGGCGTCTGAGTCCATCATTAAACAGCTGGTTATATAACAAGTGCATCGGATAAAAGTTTAGATTATCATACAGTATGTTTCTCCTGAACATGCAGACAAATAAAATATAAATACTTGATTTTGTTATATGTAATGATGATGATGAAGTAATCCTTTCAGCTGTGAGCAGGTAGCTTTTGACACATGATGATGATGAAGTAATCCTTTCAGCTGTGAGCAGGTAGCTTTTGACAGTTGACTTTCAGAAAGTAATGATTGTTGTCTGAAAGGCATGGTTGTGTTAGGGGGTTTATGTGCGACCCTATGTTGTCTGAAAGGCATGGTTGTGTTAGGGGGTTTATTTGCGACCCTATGTTGTCTGAAAGGCATGGTTGTGTTAGGGGGTTTATGTGCAACCTTATATATAGCAGTATAAGTCAGTAATATAGGAAACCTGTCAACTAATATGTAAAAAATAAACTAGTTTCCAATTTGCGTGAAAATCTATTGGTTGGCCTTGACTATTTTTGGCATGCAACTCAAAGTATGTAAATAGCGACCAATTAAAAGTCCAGCATAATCAAAATGTAATGAATGGGATCCAAATTAATTCAGCTAGAAGGCCTATAACTGTCAATAGCCACGGTTTTTATGGATGCATGTATTAGTCCCTGAAGGGGAGCAAAGAATAGCAACACTGTTTACCTTCCACGCCTGTCGTAAAAGGTGACTAAGGAGGTTATGGGATGGAGCTGGCTGTCCCATCCCTTATAGGGTCAGTGACCCAAAGCCATGCTGAAGTCTGATGTGTCAGGCTGAATGGCGCAGCAATGCTTTAAACCATGACACAACGCATTCCGTTCTCCAGACTACATCCTGCTAATCTGCAGGAGTTAGAAACAAACGAAGAAGTCCCTGAAGAGAGGGGAGATATTGGGACCAAGTATGGAAAACCTGTTTACATGAGTTTCAAGGCGATTTGGTGCCGCTAGAACGGACCTGGTTCAGTTCCCATCAGCTGTAAGAATTATTTTCATTTATCCTCATGCTTCCTACTTTAAATTACTTGTATAAACATGAAACGTTATAATTGTAAAGATGACTGTTGGAGGGATTTTCACTGGAAGAAAAGCCTGGCTATATATTCATCTACTATAAATATAATGTAACAATGGTTTGTCTAGTAGGTCACAGACCTTCCTTGTGTAGATAATATGAAAGATCATTGTCACATGTCATATATATTTCAGACATAGGTTGGATTCTTTTCAAGTGTATTCAGTAAAGGAATGTCACATGTCAATAAACCTGCTGTCGGGGATGAAGATAACTCTTCATGTACTAAATTGCAGGAACTTAGGCGTGCATGGCCAGTTTCTTTCCTTGCTGTGTTTACTATCCCCAACTCATGCGTCAGGTACCCAATTACAGCTAGGTTGACTGGAGTAGCAGTCTTGTCATGTAAGAAATCACAACCCAGATGTTTTTGTCTGAAAAACGTGGTTTCAAACCTGGCACGCTGTAACCCGGTGATGATAAGCAAGCACACTATCAACTAGGCTACCTCGCGCTAAATTCAGTACTATTGTGTGTAATTGCCACACAGGTTGTGCAGTAAAGTATTATTGTAATTAATCCAAAGAGGAAATATTAAATGGTAACTAGAATTTGATATTTACAATTATCATAGGTTTTGGTCCTTGCATAATGTTTCACATGATGTAATCACTGGGTGTCTATCTGTGAGAATATACAGTTTTGTGTTTGTATGTGCAATATATTGTATTTTTGGGGATCTGATGGAAGAAATATTGGTCTGGTTTCTTTTAATTCCATGAACATTACTCTGTGAGAGTGGTTCTCATCTCTCCAAAGACCCTTTTCATTGAGAAGCATCATCATCATCAGGTGCCATGCCGGGTGGCGTAGGCGGTCATGGCTCTCCACAGCTCTCTGTCCACAGTATTATGTATCAAAGTCGTTGTTGTTTCTTTGCCGTGCCAGGTTGTCAAACTGTCTAATATTTTCTCACGTTGTCGCCCTCTGTCTCTGGTGCCTTCAATCTTGCCTATTGTGATTATGTTCTCTAAACCTGCCTGTCTCATGAAGTGGCCAAAAAAAGAAGATTGCCTTTTTCTTATATTCTTGATTAAGGTCCGTTTCGCATTTAACTCTTTTAACACCTCTAAATTAGTTTTTCTGGTAGTCCATGGTATTCTCAGCATTCTTCTGTAGAACCACATCTCTGTTGCCTCCAATCTCCCACTTTCCAGTTTGTTTATTGTCCAAGACTCGCACCCATATGTTAGTATAGGGGTTATATAGCACTGCAGAACTCTCTTTCTCACCTCTAATGACAAGGTCATATTACACAGTATATTTTTCTGAATGTTGTTTTTGCCTGTCCTATTCTGCATCTTATTTCTGTTGAACTTCTTCCATCTGCTGTAATAATTGTACCTAGATATTTGAATTGGTGGACCTGTTTTAATACTATATCATTCACTATGATCTTGCAAGGTGTGTTATTTTCTTTCTTTGAAATAACCATTACTTCTGTTTTCTTGATATTTAGGAAGAGGTCTTTCTCTTTGCTTTCTGTGACTACTACTTTAATTAAGTTTTTAAGGTTTTCCTCACTTTTTGCAATCAGAACAGTTTCATCCGCATATCTCAAATTATTTATGTTATGTTCTCCCACTGATATTCCTGGGATATATACTATTGCACGCAATATGTTTTCACTGTATAGAGAGAACAGGTCTAGTGAAAGCACGCATCCCTGTCTGACTCCTTGAGAAGCATACAAAAATTGTAACAATGATTTCCACAGTATGTAACAAAGGGTCGCTTGTACCATCATAAACTGTTGTGTATCTTCTTAGACTGCAACCCTTCAACTGACTGCTATCACTTTCTCTTTATACCATTCCTGATATTTCCCCTCCATTACAACACAATCCGCAGCATGCTGTTCCTATGGTTATGTATCATTCATATTGCATTTGCACTCATCTTTGTAACGAAGTAGACATATCTTTTTTGCAGACTGTAATTTTCCATAAAGTAGATCTTTCTGTATTCTGCCATCTTCCATCCTCCTAGTGTGTCACTATCATCTGAGTCTGCACATACTGAGCATAGAAAATACTGTGACAATGCCTGTTTTTTCTAACACAGCAAGTGTTGTGACTTTGTCCTGCTACTTAACTCCTAGAATTCTACATGTGAAAACATACAAGATAAACAGGCAAACTACAGATCTTTAATGTGAGACAGCTGGTAATTTCTTTATTGCAATTGTTCATACTATTTTTTTTTACAATGATACAGATATTCTAGAGTAGGGGTTCTCAGCCTTTTCAGACGGCAAGCACTGCCAACAAGTAAAATGTTCATGAGCACTTTTTCACTCACAAGTCAAGAACACCTGTTCTAGGATCTTTGAGCAGCTTATCAAACAATATATGGCCAACCATCTTTCAGTCCACCAATTTAAATATTTATGAACAGAGATTACATCATATGGAAGAAGTTCAAGAGAATAGGGCAGGCAAAGGTAGCATTCATAAAAATGCACAATATACTGTGTAAAATAATATGTCCCTGTCAATAGAGGTGAAGGAGAGTTCTTTAGAGCTACATAAGATTGACTCTAACATATCGATGTGAGTCTTGGACAATAAATAAACAGATAATGGAAAATGTGAGGCAACAGAGATTTGATTCTACAGAAGAATACTGAGAGTACCACAGACAACTAGAAAAAATCATGAGGAGGTACTGAAGGAGTTATATGCAAAATGAAGGTTACACAATAATATCAAAAAGAGACAATCTTTATTTTTGGACATGTTATGAAACAGAAGTCTGGAGAACGAAGAGGACAGCATGAAAAAAATAGTATGGCATGGCAAAGTCAACAACGATCCTGATAAAATATACTGGAAATAGAGTTATGTAGCTCCACGAACAGCTACGCCTGTCTGTACCTAATGATGATCTTTAAGACATAATCTAATGCTCCGTAGATTTTATCAGTGCTATGACTTGGTCAGATTTCTTGAAATTAGTACTCAAGTCTAAATGTAACCACTGCAAAGTAGCTTAGACATAGTACTCACCTATATTCTTAAATATATGGTATGCTCTTTTCACAACTGTGGAAGTGCTGATGTTGTTTTTTGCAAGCATGTATAGTGTATAGTGGAAATTGAATGGGTTTGGGAGTATTGAAGCAAAGACACCGAGATACAGTGGAATTCAATTGCAATGAATCTGGTTGCAACAAATTTCCCTGTTTAATGATACTTTTCAAAATCGCCAAATGTTCCACATCTGCCATGCAACCTAATACAACAGTAAAACATGTCCGGTGTCCACTGTGTAATTTGAAGGAAAATTTAAAGCCATGCTAAAAGTTGACCTGATCTTTTCATTGTCAAGGCTTGAATTTACGATAATGGCTGATGCTAGCTGGCATTGTAGCCAACGTTTGTTGCAGAGACAGCACTGAATGAATCTCATATATCGGGGAACACTCTGGTACCTCGTGATCAGTTTTATTAGGCTGGACATTTCTCTAGGAAAATGTTGTACTGTATCATCCTCATATTTTATGTGAGTACAGGTACAGTGTAAAGGGAAGAAATGGCCTTACATCTTACTGTTGTTAAATTTTATATTTTCTGTTAGCAATATTTCACTTGCTTCTTCATTTTTATAATAACAGATTCCAGTAGTATTGTAGTATTACCCGTAGTATTACCAGTAGTACACTGGTTTTCAACTTTGGTCACTAAAGTTATATCTTCTGCTTATAAACCCATCAGCTAATATTCAAAAATACATGGTAATGCTATTAAGAAAGCCAATGAATACACAAATACATTTTTTAGTAATTGTTCCCAAACTCCTGCTGGATATCCTCTTGAAGCAGGGCAATAGCCATAATACATTTCCAGAAGAACGTAGCTTAGAGAACAGAGATATTTTTGGTTTTCATGAGTTACTCGTGACCATCAACAAATATAAGACCTGCTGGATCATCTTTGACAAGTAGCGCCTTTGACTAACGCCAGTGATCAATGAGAATCATACGAAAAGTCAAATGCGACACTTTAGAAGGATGATTCCCTTTAAGGCAGCAGGTCTTACATGCAGATGATCATGGGTATTAGTTAATGGAATACCCATACCCTCTTCACTGACAAGCATTTGTCTCTTACAATGTTCTGATTGTCTCTTACAATGTTCTGATTGTCTCTTACAATGTTCTGGGGATGTAGTCTCTCGACAATACAATTTTATGTCAACAGCCAATTAAAATCACAGGAACAGTTAAAATTTTGTCAATTTAGAAGAACTATTCCCAGAGTCCACAGAACTGTATATTGAACTGAATGTGTTGCTTAGTGTAAAGATATGTAATGAAAAATGTCACTGCCTAAAATTTCACTTTGAATTCTTCTTCTTTGCTTTCGTTCGCAAACTCCTGCAGATTAGAAGGATGTGGTCCGGAGAACGGAATGCGTTGTGTCATGGTTTGCAGCATTGCTGCGATATCTGCGCCTTTTGGCCTGACACATCCGACTTCAGCATGGCTTTGGGTCACTGACCCTATATAGGATGGGACAGCCAACCCTATCCCATAACCTCCTTAGTCGCCTTTTACGACATGTATGGAAGTAGTGTTGCTATTCTTTACTTCCCTTTAGGGCCCCGGCAACAAACGGGCGACTTTTAACGTTAACCTTTAGCAAGCCAGATTAAAAAATACGAAACGTCTCCCTGCCACCGGATTCTTTTTTGAAAATTTGCGTTATTGATGGTGACTGTTTTGAAAATGTGATAATTTTTTGGTTGTTAGAGATATTTAAATAATATTTGCACATATAAATAAAGAATTGAATTATGCATATATTGGTGTAATTTATGTACGTGTGTGTGTGTGTGTGATACCAGACGTATGAGAAAGTGGTAAAGACGTTTTTCACAAAAAACATATATTTTATAACAAATAAAGAGGAAAAAAAATAACTTACCTTACATATCGAATTCCTTGGCAACACTGTAAACTAAATCACGCAAATCTGTTGTATTTATGTTCTTTCACTGCAAAATTATCAAAATATAGCCAGGGGAACTGTATAAAACTTGTATATTTGCAGTAAAATCGTTCTTTGAGCTTAGGCCTAGAGTTAATTTTTCTGCCACTTCAAAATATTCGATATCAAACGTACAAGTCCCCAAACCAACACGGCATTCTGTATATTCACTGCTGTGAAACTAAATAACCTAATAATTCATGATTCAAGCCACGATTCAATGTTATTTTATTCAAAATACAATGAAATAAAGGTCTATAAAACCGATCCACCATCATTGCATCGTACCGGTGTGCAGATGTGGTCAGATTAATTGCTCTTAAAATTTTACGAATAGCTAGCCATTCTCAAAAACGATCATTTCGGAAGTGGGGGATGTACCGGCTTCGATTGCGCATGTCCCCAGCTATGTGCACGGACTGTGTTACGTGTAAATCTCACGATATTCTCGTTGGGCGGGACGGGCCGCCAGCAGCGCTCGCCGCCATTTTGTTTTCCGGCGGCCGGGGTTGATATAGGCTTGGTGAAGGTTAAGTTGACTTAGTGCAGAGGATAGAAAGATTCAATGAAAAATAAAGCCACTCGCCTACACACACCCAATCCAATTTCCAACACGTTGAATCATTTCGTGACCATTTGTTTATAAGACCTGCTAAGTAAAGCAACATCCTCATATGATTAATGCTATCTATTCCCATGATTTTCATTGTCTGTCCACACAAAGTTACTATTTAAAATCACAGGAATTGTCAGTCCACAATGCTGCTTTCCAATTGTCAACAGTTCTGCGTTCATTCTCAAACTCCTGCAGATTAGCAGGATGTATTCCGGAGAACAGATTGCAGTGTGTCATGGTTTACAGCATTGCTGCAATTTCTGCGCCTTTCTGCCTGACACATCCGACTTCAGCATGGTTTTGGGTCACTGACAGCCAACTCCATTCCATAACTTCCTTAGTCACCTCTTATGACATACATGGAAGATAGTCACTTCTTATGACATACATGGAAGATAAACAGTGTTGCTATTCTTTGCTCTCCTCTTAACCTGGCAACACACGGGGAGAGAGCAGGTCTTATATATGTCACATGGTCTGGGATGTGCTAAATTGAGTCCGTTGGCAGTAAATGGAGACAGGTCATGGCTAAATCATGACCCTGGCTCAATCTGTGTCTAAACTGCAACAGTCAAAGATATCCATTGACCAAAAAAAACAGCCCAGGCACTGCCAGTAACAAATGCCACGCTGTTTATGGTTGAATGCCTCAAGTAGCAACTTTTCAAACACACACACGTGTCACAAGTCCAGGGCCTGTAATTATTTTCTGGATACAAATTTCAAGTAGTGTGTTATAGTGGGATATTTGTTATAATGAGTTTTTTAAAATAAAGAGAAAGAGTGAAAATAATTGGGGATTTTGAAAAGTGTTGTTACAGAGGGAAATTTAATGTAACAGGATTCCACTCAGAGCGTAACTCTACAGCTACAGTTCTAATACTCAGGGAGCTCTGAAAATACTAGTAAACAAAGACATCAAACTCTGATTTTTAACCAGCAACTGTGTGAACTCACATTTCAATCACTATAGCAACAGATACCCAAGTAAAAATGTCCATATAAACTGGTTAAAATTAATGTACCATGTACTTATTATTTCTTCTAACTGTTTTAAAGTAATGTCAATAATAAAAACCGTAGCACCTAGAATTTAAGCTTCATAGGCTATCCCCGATGACACCCAACTAAAATCCACCCCATGATTTTCAATGCTTTGATCTGTCACTGACTGATGATGATATATCACTTGAACTCTCTTACATCATCCCACCTTAAAATACTGTAAACCATGTTCTTTAACATACCTCCTCTAACACTGGAATCATTCCATGGTGCATCCTTTTATAACAAATTTTCCTATTTAACAACACATTTTCGAAAATTCCCAATTATATTTATTCTTTTTTGTTTGTTCTGTATATAGTGAATTTCTGTTATTACATACATTTTTCATTGGTCAGGACCAAGTTGTTACAATGTCATATCACACATACAACAAAAATACAATTATATTCATTATTCACTTTTTTATTTACATGTGCACAAATTATTTTTATATCTTTACAAACAAAAACATTATCGCATTTACTAAACAACACACAAAAATAATGCACATTGTCAAAAAAAATCTGGGCTCGGGGGTGAAATTGCATGATTTTAATCTGAGGTCCTAAACCCTGATAGCCTGCAAGCGCAAACTACCGTATATATTCAATTCCGGATAACCAGTGGCTCCCACTTGACACTGTCATATTGATTGATTGATGTTGGTTACCGGTTCCATACAGACATGCTAGAATTCAGCACTGGCATTATTACCGGTAATGGCTGCTTCCGGTATTGTTTTCTAATTGTAACAGCTAACATTCCGAACTGCAAAAGGTTTATTACAACCTTCAATTTTTCTCAAAACTTGGTAAAAATGGACCTACTTTGATTCATATGATGTTGATGAGCAATTTTAAATGGAATTCTAGAGAACATAAATTAATCAGATGATGGGAGTAATTCAGTTTGAAATTAGTGGCGATCTATAGTGTAGCTCTAATTGATTATGTGTGCTCCCCTCCCTATAGACCTAGTAATTATTGAGAATTGTCAACACAGCTGATCTAGCATAGATTCAATATTCTTCTTCTGCGTTCGTTCTCAAACTCCTGCAGATTAGCAGGATGTAGTCAGGAGAACAGAATGCGTTGTTTCATGGTTTACAGCATTGCTGCTATATCTGCGGCTTTTGGCCTGACACATCCAACTTCAGCATGTCTTTGAGTCAGTGAGATGGGACAGCCAACATCCATGCCATAACCTCCTTAGTTGCCTTTTACAACATGCGCGGAAGGTAAACAGTGTTGCTATTCTTTGCTCCCCTTTCGGGCCCTGGCAAACGCAGACGATTCTTCTTCTTCATCGTTCTTCAGTCAGATATCAGGTTACAGCACCAATAGCTTCAATGAATTGTGTGATTCGCTTCAGGTCATCCATGGAACCCCTCAAGTCTGGAAGCAGTGCAGTCTCGGTAGGCAATATTTTCTCCCTCTCTTCTTGGTAGAGTTGACAGGCATGAAGAATGTGTTCTGCAGTCTCTGGGCTCAGTCCACAGTTGCACAGGTCTGTCTCACCAATCTTCAGCTTTCGGAACATGTGACTTCTCAGTCTGTTGTGACCAGTTCGTAGTCTGAAAATGATGGTTTGTTCCTTGCGTGACATTTGGTGGTAGGGGTCATTTGGTTCTGCAGTTGGGTGCATTTGCTTCCACTTTTTCTTATATTCTGCTTTTAACATGGTCTTACTTTCATAGTACGTATGATCATTTTCTATTTGTTCCAGTGATCCCCCTTTCCTTGCCAGGAGATCAGCCTTTTCATTTCCAGTTGTGCCACAGTGACCTGGGATCCACTGCAGAACGGTTTCTTTGGTGGTACTGCTGAGGTGTAGTAAGCAGGCCGTAAGTTCATTCATGCTCGTGTTCTTTGGATCTTTCAATGCCTGCAATACTGATTTTGCATCCGTTAGAAATACTAAATGTCTGTTGTGACTCGGCAAGCAATTCATGAGCATTTTGGCTGCCTCTATTATGGCTTCCATTTCTGCTTTGAAATTTGTGGAATGTTTGCCTGTGGGTATGGATTTCTCTATTTTCCATCTGGTGTTACTATATATATTCCTGATCCTCCATCTAATACTGCCTCCTTCGCTGATCCATCTATACATGTGTCCATATATCCTTTGGGTATGCTTTCTGTATATGATTCTTAGTTGTCTCCTTTAGTACTTGTATAGTAGTTTCTGTTTTTGAAATAATGCTTGGTATATTGTCCATAATTCTTGGGAAGTTTTTCCTGTCCCATGTTGGGTATGTGTTAAAGGTGTTTAGTGGTTTTAGGTTTTGTAGGTCTGTATCTGTGAGTGATTTCTGGAGCTGTTTAGCGGAGTGTAGAAAGCTACCTCTTGAGTCGCTCTTTTGTAGGTCTGCTTAGTCTTTGGTTCATTTGATGACTCTCCAAACATTTGAACTTTGCATACTGTGTGAGGATTTTTTCATTTCTTCTTTCTTCCATTGATGGCAAACCTGTGCATGTTTCCATTTCTGTGACTGGGGTAGTATTCATACCTCCTGTTATAATTCTGAGATTGCGGTTTTGTATCTTTGAGATCTTTTGAGTGTTACTCTTGGCTGCAGTCCCCCATGCTGACATTCCATATTCCAAAGCTGGTCTTACATAACCTGTATATGCTGCAGACGATTCAATATTGATCAATTTCTTGAGAAATCTGGTTCTGCAAACAGCATTCATCCAGATTACTCTGTTTTGATCATGACTAGGCCTATATTTCACTATTTCTACATGAGTCATTCATGCACACAAACTAACCAATGTTGTGTATGCCCATATCAAAATTTTCAGAAAAAATGAGATGCTTTTTTTTTAAAAAACCTGTTTCACCAGATATCTAGGGCTTTCTTTATGTCAACTAGGCCTATATGTTTGGAGTAGTTACAGTTACAGACTGATGTTGTCATGCTATGTAATGGAGACTGCTTTGCAGCCTTTATTGGAACATTTATCAGCAAACAATTTGACACAAATAAATGAAGCCGACATGAAACTGGTGCTAATTTTTTTTTTCTCGCGTGTTACATGACAAGTAAACTTATCTTATATGCCATTCACAAAGATATGTTCACAGATATAGGGTACCTGTTCCATTTATCTGTTAATTGGACTTTGAATCATAAAAATTGATTGCAAATTGTATTTGTTATTAATTTTTTTGCATAATCACCTTATTTTTGCGGAGTTATTCCCCTGGACATGACCCGGAGTTTTCCTGATCGGCCAGGATTGAAAGTGTTATGATGTCCTAGCCACACACACACCAAAGACTAGTGTGGTGCAATAATTAAACTGATTAAATACATACTAAAATTTGTGCAGGATTTTGTACAATTGTTAAACTAAACTATTGCCCTTAAAACAATTCTCAGACTATATACATTTACATAGCTTCATGATATCTACATGTAAGTCATTACAATAATACAAACACCTGTAAATAAATGATAACTCATAACAATTTCTAAACACAAGAGTGATATAAAAACAGTAACAGTATGTGTATGTATAAGTTAGTAACTCTCAACCTATTCTTTGGCCGCCTTTTGGGACAATTTAACCCGTATGGGTCTGTGGCCCGCATGGGGCCATATGGCACATGTTGAGAACCACTGCAGTAAGCGTCCGCATGTACAGGATGCAGGAATATTTTGGGTCATGGTTTACAGCCCGGCTGTGATATCTGCACCTTTCGATCTGACACATCCAACTTCAACATGGCTTAGGATTACATTTGAGTCTTCGCATTTGAGTGGTCCTGGGTTCATTCCCCAATTAAGGTGGCAATGCAATTCAGATCGCAATGGCTCCCGGGTCGACCCAGCCTTAATTGGGTACCAGATTAATCCGGGAAGTAAAGACTGCGAAGGAGAGGAGCTGGCTACAGCCCTTAAATAGTAGAGCCACTGAAATGTGAGATCGCTAACATCTCACACCCCTACGGCATTAATAAATGCTATGGGTTAACTTTACTTTTTACTATGGCCTTATATGGGACATAACATCCAATACCTCTTCAGTTGTCCTCTACAAAATAAGAGCTGGTTTACCTTCTTATCTGAGGTTTCAATCACCGGCAATATAAACAACTGATCAGAATTAAGAGTTTCTACACACATTTTTCTGGGATTAATTTGCTTCTTGCCATGTGTTTTTGGACGTTGCATTCAGGCTTGTTTCCTGATCATGAACTTATCATTCTTACTTATTTCGTTATCATGGGTGTACTATGCTTGTCATTTATGCTGTCTTTAGTGCTGTACTATCTTAAGCATAGATGTTATACTAAATAAATGTGTCATGCTTCATTGGGGGCGTGCCCTTACAAATTTGTTCCCTTATGGGAACAGATAATAGATGTCCAGGCCAGCCGCTGCATCGTGAACTGCCCTGAGACAATGTTTTGGCTGAGGACTGTCAGGTGCTGATTATATATTGTTAGTTTTCTGTACAATAAAATATTTTATCAGTCTACACTGACTAAATCCACAAGACTTTGTTCAGGTGTTTTGCATGAGCTTTGAAAATGCCTGATACTCCACAAGGAGGTGCTTTTAGTGTCTTTACTACCTGCTAGTCACTGTTTTCTACCCCAGGCAGCTGCACAGAAGGTGCTTTTAGTGCCTTCACTACCTGCTAGCCACTGTTTGCTACCCCAGGCAGCTGCACATGATCACAACTCGCTAGCCACTGTTTGCTACCCCAGTAAGCTGCACAAGGGGGTGCTTTTAGAGTCTTCACTACCTGCTAGCGACTGTTTGCTACTCCAGGCAACTGAAACTTTGAAAATGCTTCAAATTGCTGGTGTTTTGCACACGACCTTGACTGACAATTAACCTAAATTGAATGCTAGCAGTGTTCCCACTTTTCCCAGCAAGGAAAAGTTAAATTTAAACTTTTTACAGTGGTTATAAAATTGCTTAGCGATTACCGCAATTCTGCTACTATGGAGTTGAGCGGAGTACACTCATGTTTTTTCTGCCGCTGGCATTGTAAAGGTTAAGCTAACAGTTGTACAATGATATACTTTCACAAACAATACCCTCGATGGTACAAAGAATATTTTTTACAAACCAAACATCAATGTTTCTATAATAAGAAAAAAGTGACTTACTGAACACTGTACTTAAAATGAATTAAAATAAATAAGCCGCCACTACAAGCATTAAAATTGGTACCAGAGGGCAATAGTATAAGAGGAAGAACATGAAAAACTCTTAGAACAAATGAATGGATAGATCAGGCAAGTCAATAGATGGATGGGTAGATGTATAGTTGCGTCAGTGGCCCACTAGACAAACCACCCAAGCAACAGAAAATCTTAGTAGATGACATGCTGTTATGTCGAGGCTCTCTTATGGAATCTTTGTAGCATGTCGTCTATACAATTATAGACCCCTCTGAGTAGATAGGTCCTTCAATAAGCATTGCACTAAGCTGAAAGCTGAAGTCTCCTGGTTATGAAAGAAAGCTCAGAAAAACCACCCCCACTACACATAGGAATTAAGAGCTAATCGCTCGCAATTCCTGGGGTTCTCAAACAAACTAAACATAAATGAATGGGTAGATTAGACATTAGAGGTAAGTGGATGGATTAGCTAAGTAGGTAAATGATTTTTTTACTGTGTTCATTCTTAAACTTCTGCAGATTAGCAGGATGTAGCACTAGAATGGAATACATTGTCATTGTATACAGTTTGGCTGCTTCTTCTTCTGCATTCATTCTCAAACTCCTGCAGATTAGCAGGATGTGGGGTGCAAAGGGAACGCATTGCTCTAGGCGGACCCAGGGTTAGCAGATAACCAAGATCCCAAATGTACCTCCACACGGTGCACCCTGGAAACAGAAATACAGCAGCTCGAGCTGATTCTGGCCAAATCATTTGGGGATCGTGTCCGAGAATGTGGAGGTAGCAGATGGAAAGAGATTTGACTGCACAAGAGACAGACAATATCTCCAACACCACCAGCATCACCACATATAGCGACACTGTCGACATACAGTGAAGCTAGTCAGTCCAGTCCGAACATTGGAGGGGCGGCCAATGTAAAATGCACGTAAAGGTAGATGCATGGCGAGAGACAAATAGATTTCATACTGAGTACAATGAAACAATGAAAGGGCAGAACAGTGCTAGAGGGCAGCGCGAACTGCAAATAGAAAGTGAAAAGTCCCTAGGAAAGGGGAACTACAAGCTCCGTCAGCTCGAGACGAGCTTCTAGTTACCTGTGTTCCTTACAGGCAGAGACCCAGACCCATCCATTGGCGTTTGGTAAAGCAAGAAGACCTAATCCAACTCTAATGTCGAGCCTTCCTAAACCGGAAATATGCTCGCGAAGAGAAAGGGTTCTGTACCCGATGGGCTTAGGCAAGAAAGAGACAACGATGGTAGTCCTGGCCCAACTCTACTGTCAAGGTTTCCTATACCGGAAGTACACTTGAAGAGAGAAAGGCTTCAGTACCTGATGGGCTCAGGCGCTATTGGGACAAGGACGCTCAGCTCGAGAACGCCATGCTCTCCAACGCGTGGTGTGAGACTCGAACTTGGACAAGGGGTACACGATGTCGGTGAATGACACCTCGGCTAAGAGGGCGAAAGAGCCAGGGTCCAACTCCTCTGTTGAGTTCTTCCCCTTAAGGAACCAGGCTCACGGATGAGAAATGGTTCAGTACCCAATGGGCACAGGCACAGCATGTCCAATTACACGAGGCAAGTTCATAGACAGTGGAACACCTCGTGCGAGTCAGACGAGAGCAAAATTCGTCTTGGCGAAGAGTCGCCACTACGCGTGCCTGGAGACAGATATAGAGGCTGTCACAGGCTAAGGGTAGCCCACCCGAATTGTCAAGGCATGCTGAAATCGGATGTGCTAGGCCTACAAGGCGCATAACGGTGGCACAACGTAATCACGCTCCCGGCGGAACTCGCACGGATATCCGTGTAGCGAACGCAAAACAAACACAAAAAAGCAGGATGTAGGCTGCAGAAAAGAATGCATTGTACCATGGTATACAGCAATGCTGCGATATCTGCGTCTTTCGACCTGACACATCAGACTTCAACATGGCTATAGATCACTATGACCCTGTATAGGATGGGACAGTCAACTCCACCACAAAAAACTCATTAGTTGCCTCCTACGACATGCATGGCAGGTTACAGTGTCACTATTCTTTGCTCCCGTCATCAAACAGACCAATGAATGACTTATAAAGGCAGGTAGGTAGATTGATGGATAGATTAGATAGGCAGGTGGTGTAATATATTAGATGTATGGATGATAGATAGTTAGGTCAATAGTGGTGTCATGAGAATCATCACGACATGTAATGGATAGATTTATTATTTTACCGCTAAAACGTTCTCAATAAAACAAATATATATGAAACTGACAATAAAATATCCAGTGAATGTAACATAAAATGTGATACCACAGAAACAATAACATCAACAAGTTCATGTAATAGCCACAGTAAATTTGATAACAATGCAAACATCAGCTCCTGGTAGTCTCTGTGTTGTATGAAACTGTTAGAAGTATCTGCCATGAGGCTGGTTCCCATATCCAGGTCTGCCTTGGTTATTAGTCTGGTTTGAATATGTACTCTGAGAAATAATAAACATATTTTTCTCATATTTTGTTTGTATCCTATGAGGTTGTGGTAGCAGGATTACCCGAACCATGACCTCTCGTATTTTTTTATGAGCATACACTTGATATAACTAAATTCTCACTTTAAAAAAGAATTCCTCAGCATAATAGGCATCTTTTAAAAATATATCTTTAATTCTGCAAATGACTGAATGAAAAAAATGAGCCCATGTCTGGGAAATGTGGCCAAGTTTTATTAAAACACACCATGAGCTCGTAAAATATTAAAGAGTAAAAAACTCTGTACGAAACTCTGCAGTGGTAAATAACCGATATCTTCTTCATCGTTCTTCAGTCAGATATCAGGTTACAGCGCCAATAGCTTCAATGAACTTTGTGATTCGCTTCAGGTCATCCATGGAATCCCTCAAGTCTGGAAGTAGTGCCTGCCGTCTCAGTGGGCTTATTTTCTCCCTCTCTTCTTGGTAGAGTTGACAGACATGAAGAATGTGTTCTGCAGTCTCTGGGCTCAGTTGCACAGGTCTGTCTTGCCAATCTTCAGCTTTCGGAACATGTGACTTCTCAGTCTGTTGTGACTAGTTCATAACAAGTGTTAGGATAAACATTACATTTATTAGGTCCCTTTGTTAACAAATATAACTTGGGGAGGGAGGGAGCTTATTTTTATGGTAGGGGGTTTAGAATTGTTATAGAGTTTCAGTATTGTGGAGTAGGATGTTCAGTGGTTGGGAGGGGGATAGTGTAACCTATGTTTGAAAGTTGCATATTTATGGGCGTGTGGTGGCGCAGAGGTTTATGGGAATGGGCGATTATTCGGGTGGCCAGTATCTGCTCATGTCCTACAATATGGCATAGAAGGGATTTATGTTGTTTTGGAGCTTAGATTGTCACATGATATCTGCTAGGTAGCTGCTTAAGTGGTAGCTCAGTAAACATACATCTGCGATTGCATTAGCGATTTTGATTTAGCACCTACTCATCTGCTTGTCACATGATATATCTGTGATGACACGGAAGATGCACAGATTATAACAGAGATTACATAGCTCTGCGCATAACGTTACAAAGTATTTAAAAAGTTTAATTGTTATCATATCATTTGGTCACATCTGCCAGTCATGTACCAAAAAATGTTGTTGCAGTGTCCTTTTAATTCAAAGACCAAGTATGTTCTTCAGCTCAAAATGGGAAAAGAAAGAAAATATTTTGAGCCAAATATTAAAATATGTGGTCAATGAAAGATCATCATCATGTGCCATGCCACTTGGCACAGGCGGTCATTATTTCTAGTAGGATCGATGTTGATTCTTTACCATGCCACAATGTTAAACTACGAGTCTTATATTTTCTCACCAGTCATCCTTGATCTCTCAATCGTGGAAATTGGATTTTCCCATTTCCAAAATGCAGTGTGAAAATGATTTTGGGTTTTATCATTCTAACCCTAGGCGTAATGTTTAGATTGGGTTCACATGAAGGTTGCTGTGACCAGACAGTCACAGAGAAAGATGGTAAGACTTGAGGTGAGATAGTTTGATTCAGCTGTAGCTTGATGCAACCAAGTAGAAATAACAATTAGAAGAGATTACAAAACTTACTGAACTAGTTGAGGTTGGATAGTTTGGTCCAGGAGGTGGCTGTTGTGACCGTGCAGAGTATCCAGGGACAAATGATGCAGCACTCTGAAATATTTTACCACAAAATTATGTTTGCATATATGTATTAACATATATATTATCCAGCAACATGGCAACCATAAAATATGTTCACATTGGAAGCCTTGCAAATTTGACCACACACATCACAGGTTAAATCTGAGGCTCTCCTACACTATAAATTCAAGCTCATTCCACAATCACCAAATTTGGTGCACTGCAATTTTATGGGCAACCATTTCAGAATGCATGATGAAGTGAAGGACACCCTGACATCATGGATCCAGGAAAAATTAATTATTAATTGACGAATGAGAAAATTGGGAGAAATGCATACCTGTCAACTTAATTTTTCATAAAATTTATATTTGTATTCTTATAAAAACACCAGGATTAGTAATAATTACTGGGGACACCCCACACACTAGGCTGGGGATTATGTACAATCCCAATGTTTTCTACAAAATTCTCAACTTCTACTTGAAAAACGACATCACTCCGACAAAATTTGCGATGTCACAATTAGTAATACAAATTTTCTTCTCATTGTTGGAAACATTAGGTCTATCTAATAAGGAACTTCCCTGTCACTTTCCACATTATATTTGGTACGCAAATTACTTACATCATGCATATTTCCATTATAACTATGGCTGTCATCATCATCAGTGTACATACAAACAATATTCTCTTTTGTGAACAAATTGGGTTTGCAAATTTTGAAACATTCATACAAAATCAGTCTGATGTAATATTTCCACAATGTAAATATGCAGAGAAAGCATCAACTGTGACCTATGCAAAGGTCATGGCCAGGAATTAACCCAGTGCAAACTAAACATAATATTGATGACAACGAAAAAAGTTGTTTTTTAAACCACCATCAGTGACTAGTTATCTACCAGTAGAAGCAACACGCACGACTGAAAGGGAGGGTATTTTTAATGAACAAAAACCTATTTTCTTACTTTAGCTTGTTGTAATTGAATGGCTTGAGTCATCAATGTCTGTTGTTGAGGGGGTACCATTCCTCTAATCTGACTCTGAAAATATGAATAAATCTTCATTACGAAAGGAAAATAGGTAATGTGTAGTGATCTTGGATAAAAAAATATATATCTAAAACAGAGGTGGGCATCCTTATTTGGATGAATGGCCAGATATATATACAGTAGAACCCCGATATATCGAAGTTCTCGGGGAAATTGAATTAATTCGATATATCCGAGGTTCGATATAACCGTTTTTTATTAAATGCAATGCTCTAAGAACTTGCAATGTCAAGCCGACTTCACGAGTTATGAAGCGCGCTTCACGAAGCTGTGAGCTAGGCCTACTATACATTTCTTTTTAAACACGAGATAAAAAGTTGTTTTTAAAGTTAAATAATAAAAATTGGCAGTACATTTACATACCTGTAAGTACATGTATATACAGCTGTAGTCATATGGTGATACATTCAACTTTGGCAGCAGTCTCAATTAAGTCCAGTATACATGTATGTATCTTTTTTGAAGAAGTCCGTAATTGATTTCTGCTGCATCGGACGTGAGCTAATAACAATGTTCTCCAGGTCTGCTACCATTTTAAATCCATTTTTCGTATCCGCGTTGCTACATTCCATCCAGTTACGCAAAACAGCAAGAGCTTCCATGGCGTCGGCTGTTGTGGGTGGGGGACGTTCCATGCTGTCACCAATATCATCGTCATCATCATCATCATCATGTTGTGAAGTTACCGACTCAATTATGGCTTCGTCAGTCATGGTTTCGTTACTTGCCAAGTCGTTATCAGCATCACGAAAGTCTTCAAACGTTGGAATGTCGAAACCAGCTGAACGTAGACGATCCCATAAATTTCCTACATCTGGTGCAATTGCAATCGAAGAAACAACAGCATATGGGCCAGCGCTATCTGACTGCACAAATCTTGCGTGTTTAAAACAATTAGCAATAGTTTCTGGCTTCACTTGATTCCAAGCGCTGTGCAGCATCCGAACACCATCTAGCAGTGTCACAGTGTTATTGTCTACAGGTTGTCCTCTATCAACAGCACACAGCAAACGTTCCACAACCATTCGACGGTACAGTGCCTTCAAATTGTGTATAATGCCTTGATCCATTGGCTGAAGACACGATGTGGTGTTTGGAGGCAAAAAATTAAGTGTGATTGCCCTCAAGTGTGTCATTTTAGAGTGTGCCGGACAGTTGTCTACCAGCATTAGTATTTGTCTCCCTTCTCTTTCAAGCCTTACATCCAGCTTGTGCAGCCAGTTTTCAAAAATCTCCGAAGTCATCCAAGCTTTTCTGTTGGCGACATACTGTACAGGGAGCTTCTTAACATTTTTGAAGCATCGAGGATTCTGATATTTTCCAATAACAAGAAGCTCCATCTTATCCGACCCATCCATATTAGCACAGACTGTTACCGTTATACGCTCCTTGGACTTCTTTCCTCCGTGACAAGGATCCCCTTTGAAAGTCAAAGTTTTGTCAGGCATTAGGCGAAAGAAAATCCCTGTCTCGTCCATGTTATAAATATCTCTCGGTTTAAACTGACTGAGAATCTTGGGAAGTGCTGACTTAGTCCAATTTGACATAAGATCATTACTAACAGTTGCACTTTCCCCCGTGATGCACCTTCCAGAAATTCCGTGTCGCTTTTTAAATCGATCCAGCCATCCAGAAGAACACATAAATTCTGGGTACCCCAAGGCATCAGCAAAATTCTTTGCTTTGGAAATTAGAATTGGACCACTGACTGCCACAGAATTAGTACGACAGTTTGTGAACCACTTTAGCAAGGCTTCCTCCACGTCGGCATATGTAGCCATTCTATTCCGTTTTCGATTTGGGTTGATGATGGCATGTGTTGCTAATATTTTGTCCCTGTTTTTAATCCATGTTGACAACGTGTTTAACGGTATTCCCAGACGCTTGGCGATTACACTTTTTTTTCACCTCTATCCACTGACAGAATAGCATCAACTTTGTCATCAACAGACAAACTTTTACGTTTAAGCTCTTTTGGCGAAGACATCTTAAACAAAATCAGTAGAATCACAACCAGGACTGAACCACACTATCACAGGTTTGAAAACGTGGCTTTACTGGGTTGACACTCCTGCCTGATTTCTTTGCCGAGGTAGCCAAACACATTACCGAACTGAATTACATGACCTTACAGCAGCGTCATAGTAGCAGTCCCATAAAGATTATCATTTGGCCAAATGACGAGATTTTGGTTTGTTGTACGGCTTGTAAATACAGTTTGGCAATGTCCAACATGTGGGCCGCGGACCTGATATTCTTTGACATGATAGGTCAGCAAATCTTTGTCTGTTTCGGACTTCGATATACACGTCGATTCATTACCAAAAGGCCACCGTGGAACTTCGCTATAAGCGAAATGGTGCAAACCCGACTTCGCTATATCCGTAATTTATTAGAGGGATTAATGTTACCTATTGCGCGGACTATTTAAAATATTCGCAATAACCGAATGTTCGAAATATGCGAGTTCGATATATCGGGGTTCTACTGTATATATATATATATATGAAAAAAATGACTATATATATATATATATATATATATATATATAGTACTTTCAGATCAGCCTGGTGGGCCAAAAACAAAATCTTTGCGGATTTGGCCCACTGGCCATATTTTGCCCACCTATGTCTTTGATATAAAGGTATATAATCTCAAACTTCAATGAGTACTCTTCTATTCAGAGCTGTAGATTTTCTCTTGTAGGCAGCTCATACCAGTCTGTAAAATCTACAAATTTTCTAATAGTTGAGATAGACTTCCATATAAAGTGTTTTGAACAAATATCTAACATTATGTAGTCTTATACATTGAAATTGAAAATTCTACACTGCTTCATGAGTGATTGTAGTTTCTAAAGCAGGTGAGCAAGTAGGGTTTTATCTGTTAAAAATAGTAGTTAAAATGTAACATGTCCTGTTCTGAGCTGGAAAATGGTGCTTTAGTCTTTGTTATCAGATGATATATATTGTCCTATGGTCTTATACCAATCATTAGAATACATGTCACGGCCAGTTATACCTATAGTCCATTGGTTCCACATATCTTTTTTTCAGCTTTTTTTCTCAGTTTGTCTCAAGCAGTACAAGTTTGTACTTTTGTTCTGTTCTAGACAGTATTATATTTTTGGCTCTAAGACAATGTCTCTCCTTTCACTTTTTTTTTAATGGAGGTTTTTCAGAGCTTTTTTTTTTAAACCAATGTGATTCTTGATTAGAAACTGGCCTCACAGCATGTGGGCATTCCCATAAGTGCTCCGCCCTCTGTTCCAGCAGTCCTTCAACTCTATCGAAGTCTTTCGAGTCTAATGTCGCCGAAACAGATGTCAACATCAGGGCACAACTCTGGCACTTGCGACAGGTTTCTTTGTTGTTCCGCCCACCCACGCTGTGTCTGTAACTAGTTCAAGCACAACGTCGGCCTGTCGGAACAACATGGTAACTGTTATCGATGGTTACGACTATAGGACTTTATAAGTTGAACTGTAAAATTAAACCCTGAATCATCGAATTTGGAAGTCAGAGAGACATTCAGATGGAGCTAACAATTCTGCTGCATTCAATGCAAAACTCCTGTAGACTAACAGGATGTAATCTGGTGAACAAAATGCGCTGTGCTTTCAGCCCGACACATCTGACTTCGGCATAGCTTCCGGATCACTTTGATCCTCAATATGATAAGACAGATAACTCCACTTAAAGATATCCTTAGTCACCTCTTACCACATGCGAGGGAAGAGTGTTGCTATTAATTGTTTCCCTCTCAGAATCCGATAACACATGGGCTGGTGTTTAACAATTAAACATATAAAATATTTTGTGGATGAAAAGTACAGGGAAACAAAAATATTAGTGGACAATATACATAAAGGTCAGCATAAAACGATAGCGAATATGAATGACATACCTGGTTCACCTGTGCCAATTTATACTTTTCCTCAAATCCAGGCTGCTTGGATGCCGACTGTTCCATTGACTGCTGCAACTGCAGACTAGCATGGTAACCTAAAAAATAAATCTGGGTTTCACAAATATTCACAGCATTTCAATTACACCTCAAATTATATAACCACATGTGTACAAGAGCTCCGATATTTGTAGACATTCTGTCTACTGCGGTCATTCTCAAATTCTCCTGATTAACAAGAAGTAGTCCAGAGAACAAATTGTATTGTATCATGGTTTACAGTTGGCAATATTATATAATTTGGTAATATATACAATATTTTATATGTACTAACAATCTGCTTTTTGACAATCTTTGGCTTTGATTTTATGCTGCTACAAGATAGATAGGCAAGATCAAAGAGTATATGAAAGATGCTTGTCTTGTCTTGTCCTATCCATGTAGGCGTCATGGGAAGCCAAAGTCTTCTTTCTTTTGCTAACTGATGTCGCTGTCATAGGCAGCCTTGGTGTTCTAGTATTTCTCTGATGTCATCTATCTGTCTGGGTCTTTCCCTGTTTCTTTTTTCAGATGATCTTTTAATTCTTCTTCTTCTGCGTTCAGCATCTGTGGTCATGTTATATTGTCAGGACAAGTCTACTGTCTTCTCCAGGTCAGAGCGGCTGCCCCATAATTTTTGCCTCAAATCTGTATCCTCTGGCCAGGTCTGCTGTTTCTGCTCATTGTATATTGGGCAGTCCTGAAGTATGTGTTCCGGAGTCAGGGTTCCGGATCCACATGGACATTCATCTATATGAGATCCTCAATCGGTAAAGGTGACCCAACAGTCTGCAGTAGCCTATTCTAAGGCGAAATATTGTGGTCTGTTGATATCTTTGGAAGAGATGTATTGCATCATGTTAGTATTCCACTTCCATTTGTTTCTTCCACTTTGCTGTGTATGTGTTATGGATTATTGTTTTTGCTTCTCCTGCTTTTGACAGAGCATCAGCTTTCTCATTTCCCATGATTCCACAGTGGGATGGTATCCAATGAAGGGCGATAGTTGATGATTTTTTGGGTCTGTCTTAACTCATGTCTGATGTTGTGCAGATGGCTTTCATTTCTGTTGTTCTGGATTGATTCCAGTAGGGATCTGCAATCTGTGAATATAGCTATCTTTGGTCTTGATCTTTTAGCGATGACTATCAATCGAATGCGATCTGTTACCATTCTAATTACGGTAAATGGTCGAACCATGTGATCTTTTGTGTGTCTGTATTCTTTGCACGATATTGCTTTCACTAGTTTTTTTTTATAATGTCATTATATATATTTATATATATCCTTTTGTTAACCCTAGTACTGTTCTCATGCACTTCTATGAAAGAGGATTTAAAGTGAGGCAGGGCAAAGTCATGTAATTCATTGACCTGACTCTTTGACCTGGTATAAATAACCAATACATTGGAGGAAATCTGACATAATGGAGAGTGCTGCAGTAACCAAACAAACTCTTTGACCTGGATTCAGTAGCAAGACAAGTTATGATAGCTGGCTCTCTACATACCACTCTGTGCTAATTTTTCTCCAGTGTATTGTTGATAATCACGATGATACAAGTCCAACAAGCGACGTCTTCCATGTGATATTAACAATGCTAAGTATGGAAATGTGTTACCATTAATATCTATGTTCCTTCAGTGTCATATACATTGCATAGGGCAGAAACCAGTGCTCTCCAGTTTGAGCAATGTGATGCTGTCTTGTGAAGTTCCTACATTTTGTTGAGACCCATAAACCCATAATCATACCCTCTTTGATGGTTGTTTTACGAAGTGTTCTTTGCAGTCTTTCTCACCTTACAATCTGGTATTCATATTAATGCTGTTTTAGCAGTCTATTTTCAGTCTTTGTAAGTATGTGTTCAATGTATTGCATTTTTTTCTTGTTATAGAAACATTGTTTTCCCTTATTTGCTTGTTTGACTTTTATTCTTCCCATCCAATATTTAAAGGTTTTCTAAGACAGTTATTTTCATATTCTTCATTTTTCGTTTGCTCAAAATGTATCTCTATCTGTAATAACAGATAGACATATTTTTATTGTGTTTGTGCATAGCATCATGATTGCTGTGGTGCACGCACCTCTTAGCTGGTTACCTCCGCCTTCAATATCTGTACTTGTTAGGACAGACTGTAACTTGTTTGATTATAGATTGACCTGACTAGTCTTAGTTTTCAGCCTCTGATGGCTGGACTAAGCCCCATCTCTGCAGCAAGGGTTTGGGCTCATTGGGGGAGTCATTTTCAAATGAATTTAATTTCTTCTCCAATGTCATTGTTACTTTCCAACTTTTGCAAGCACATATTAACAAAAAGATTGTGTTAATTGATTAAATATTACATATATTAACAAAGAGATTACATTAGAATGAAACAGTCATAGCTTGCTATGGTTACTTACCACGTATAAGTACTCTTATTCAATTTTATTCATGGTAATCAGAAGACCGGAGTACCATATGTCCACTTAGCACCCAACATATACAGCTTAATAATCACTTGAATAGAATACAACCACAACACACTATTATAAAAATGTTTCTCCTTCAGAGACCAGATAAATGAAACATTCTATATTGAACAAACCAACAGCCCACATACACAAGTATATATAAAGTAATGGTATGAGCCCATCTTCCGCTGGATCAGTAACCAACCATTAATGGTAACACATTTCCATGCTTATCCTTTTAATAAAACTTTCTACTTGTCAGAAATTTTCCGACATGTTAGATATCGGCTTCCTCCACGCATTCTATTGAATCCAGTCTTCACATGCATGAGTGATATACCCTAACTCACCTGATTTAACCAGCTGGCTACCTTCACAGGAACAAACTGGTTTGTCGAAGTACCGGGAAAGAGGAAATAGTCTATTGACACTGTCAGATACCGGGGAAACTTGAAACAGTGTAATGTAATGAAGTTTTGTTAATAACTGGAAACACACATAATAGCATAACACACACAAATAACACACACAAGTAAGTGAGCACATATTATCAGATACTGGTGGGGGAGAGAAGAGAAGCTACATACCAGATTTGAACAAAAAGTGGTTAGGCTGCCCCAAGTCAGATATCACAACTCTCTCACCAGGTTACTACTAATATCAAGTATAATAAAAGGCAAGCTTTTGTAACAGAGAATGTATATAGATCAATGTTGACAATAAGCATACCTGGCTGTTGCATTCTTTGAATTGGGTAAGCAGCTGCTGAGAATTGTTCTGCCAAGCCCTTCTGGGGATGAGACTGAGCAAAAGAACTCTGGTATGAGGTAAATGCTGACTGACCAGGAGCTGCATATTTATTGCCACTGGGCTGGTTACTTGTATATGATCCACCTGCAGAAGCAGCAGCTGTCTGTTGCTGAAATGATGGGTTAGCAGCGTACAAATGGCCAGTACTAGCCTGCTGATATGCTGAACTTTCTGGAATAAACAAACACAATTTTGTGCTGAAGAATTCATCCAACCTAAACACAAATCAAGGTGATTGACAGTGGACAGACTAAGACAAAAAGATGGAGAGCTGTGGAGGCAGAGATAAAGCCATGATCCATCAATTATTTGGTACTAGATGAATGGACACATCCCCAGAGTGTTTGTTGTAACCTGCAAGATATCTGCGGCTTTCAGTCTGATACATCCGACTTCAGCACAGCTTCTAGATCAGTGACCATATATGGAATGGGACTGACAGTTTCACCACATAACCTTCTTAGTCGCATCTTCATCAAAAGAAAGATAATCAAAGCAATTCAAAAGCCAACTCCAACTCAGGATGACTACCAAGTTATGAACAGACCAGACCACATTATCATTCAGAACAGGACACAACTGACTCTGCAGCTACTTGTATACAAAGTTCAGGATTGGCAACACAGCCATGTGGTAGATGCGGACAGGCAACTCAGACCGCAGAGCATATTCCTCAGGAATATTAAATGCTGAGGCAAATACACTGGCCAAGAGAAACAAATGGAAGAAAAACTCTGCAGACCTTTGTACAAGTTACAGAACACAGTCAAGTTTATAGAAGAAACAAAACTTTGTACAAGTTACAGAACACAGTCAAGTTTATAGAAGAAACAAAACTTTGTACAAGTTACAGAACACAGTCAAGTTTATAGAAGAAACAAAACTTTGTACAAGTTACAGAACACAGTCAAGTTTATAGAAGAAACAAAACTCTGTAAAAGTTACAGAACACGGTCAAGTTTATAGAAGAAACAAAACTGTACAAGTTACAGAACACAGTCAAGTTTATAGAAGAAACAAAACTCTGTACAAGTTACAGAACACAGTCAAGTTTATAGAAGAAACAAAAGATATAATAGAAATGTACCAAGAAAACTAAAGAAGACATTGCATCTTACGACAAGCATGGAAGGTAAACAGTGTTGTTATTATTTACTCCATTTTGTTGTTGTAAGATCCCATAAATCCTCTGTTTTTCACTCCATCAGCCGTCTAAATACCCTCTAAGTATATACGCTCAGTTTCCCTGTCCATTATTGGTTGTGGGTTTTCTGGTCGTTCCAGTGAGGATTCACTTTCTCCCCTCTCTCCTGCTCATTCCCATTTCTATCATTCTCTGAACATGTACATTGTCTTTTTTTCAGCATCCTATTCATCATTTTGTAGTGTATCTATGGCTTCTCTAATTAATTCAGCCCGGTATTTTCTCATCATTTTGCCATTCACTATAGCTTTATCCACCAATGCAGCAGCTCTTTCGTTGCCCTTGACTCCCATATGACTAGACAGTAGATCCATTGATGCTCTGAGTTATTGATAAATGTCTCACTCTTTTCTTATCATGCATTTTCCTATCTTGTGCAGCATACTCCGGGAGTCTGATAGAATCACTGTAGGTTTTTTATTTTCTATCTCTATGCTGGACATTGCACTGGGATAAGCAGATTTCTCCACTATCATCATGCCATTTTGGTAGACAATGAAGACCCATCAGCATCTGTTTCTCTTACTACTGAGCTGTCTGTGTAAATAATTATATCTTGTGGCTTTGAGTACTGTTGTGTGAGTTCTTGTATCATTCCCTCTGTCTTATTTGTAACTCAATCACAACACTCTCTTCCTAGCTGTTACAACATTTGTCAACGACCTTCTCTATTTACCTCCATAGATTCACAGTCTCTTCCTACCTCTTCCAGCTCGCAGACTCTGAGTAGGGTATCTTCTGCTTCTGTATTCCAAGACTTTCCTCCTTTGATGCAACTTCCATTTGTATTATCTAGAGGTTGGTATAAAGGGTGATGATCACTGTTGGTAACTTTAAAGTAATATTTCACCTGTGCTACTCGATGTCTTACTTTGATGCTAGGTGGACTAGAAGAATCTCATGGCAGCGATTGGTGTATCTGGTACATCCTAGAACTTCCCATTACCTCATTCCAGACTCTCTCCAGCCAATCAACCTGTGTTTGTGACGGTGTGAGTATCCTAGACCATAGTTCATAACAGATAGTACCACTGCCTGTATCAGCAAAAAGAGTGTCTGCTGTTGCATCTCTGCAGATACCATGACTTTAATTGCACTGATCACCTTCTTAGCTTTCTTAATGACATTGTCGACATGTTTCGCAAAAGAAAGGATTCTATCGAACATGATGGACTTCTCTTGTAGCAGGACAATGGTCTAACTAGATTTCTAGCAGGATGTAGTCCAGAGAACAGAGGTGTGTTGTGTTCTGGTATATTTATTTCCTTCTTTTGGGACTCGGACTGCAATCATATACCAAGTGTTGATTTTGTTTACATGCTTGGATACAAAATTACATTTTTTACCATTGTTTTCTATGTATTTGCTAATCATCTTCATTCATTCTCAAACTCCTGCAGATTAGCAGGATCTAACCCAGAGAATGGAATTCTCTATGTCAGGGTTTACAGCCTGGCTGTAACAATACATCAAACTTCAGCATAGTTTTTCGGTCACTATGACATATGGAAAGGTACAACCGACCCCACCAACAAAACCTTAGTAGTTGTTATGTATGGAAGATCTTACAAAGCAGTGGTACTTCTAGTTTTGTTATACACTGGTGAAACATGGACTGTGTATAGACGAAACTCAGTGAAACTTGTGAGGAAACTCAATCACTTGCACACAACTTATCTCAGAAAAGTTATGAACATCAGATGGCAAGACAAGATTTTGATACCACTGTCTTTGACAGATCTGGTATCCCTAGATTTGACAATATTCTGATGCAGACACACTGAAGATTCATTTGGCAGGTGATCTAGTATTTACGCCAGATCATCGTCTGCACAAGATACTTCTCTATGGTGAGTTACTGAAGGGCATATGATCTAAAGGTAGCCAAAACAATCGTTACAAGGACTCGTTAAAGACCTCACTGAAAGTCTTTGAAATAGACCAAGATACATGGGAAGAACTTGCACAAAATAGAGCTACATGGTTCTTCAGTCAAAAAAAGGCGTAGCATCTTGTGAAAAGAGGACAAATGCAGCAGTTCAAAAGGGGAGAGTAGCTAGAAAGCCATGGGTAGACCCAGAACCATCTACATTGGTCATCATATGCCTGAACTGTCCAAGGACATTTGCGGCCAATAGGGTTTATTCTATCTATAAACATGTAACCCATCAGGGACATAGGGGTATCACATTGGATGCTTCAGCACACAGAGTCCTCCAGCGATTTCTATCTTCAACAACGCAGATGAGTGAGGAAAAATCTTCTCCTGTCCATTCTTAGATGTTGTCTGTCCATGTCTTTATTTGCCCTCCTCTGCTTCTCCCCCTTTTGACAGTTCCCTGCAGTATTGTTTTTGACAAGGAATCATGTCTGCATACATATCCAAATCATGCTAGTTTAACAGCTGGAGAGGAGATGGGCACCAGTGGCTAAACCTTTCACCCACTAAAATACTACAATGGATAGGGCTTATTAGCCTTCTACAAACTCATAATCAAGTACATAATTCTAATTGAATTTCGAAAGTGGATGTAACAAATGGTCATCATCGCTTGTGATCGAACAACAATATCATATCAGTGTTGCCATTCTTGACTCCGTTTCAAGACTGGAAACACACAGGGAATAATCAAATATTGGATAAATGTGGTATTATAATGAGAGAACTGATATCAATTGTTGTTTCATGCTGGACAAGCATCACTATTTGGTTTACAGCTACTTGTCAGATATAACAGGATAAGGTTGGACCTGACACTCCATGACTGAAGATTTGTAATTGGTCAGAGTCTGTTACATTATTTTTATTGTCAAAAAGCTGGTTACATATCCTTTTCAATAAACCATGATAAGCCATTAACAATGAAATATATCCTCTACAAAAATAGAGAAAATTAGTTTTGCAGCAATTTAACCAGCAGTTATATGTCTGTGTATAATCTGCTTCATATTGTGCAGTGGTTCTATTCTTTGACCAAATTACCACACTACAGGATCACAATGTTACAGTGAAATCCCTCTGTAGCACTTATGTTTTTTAAAAACAAATTTCTCTATTTAACATCTTTTCAATCCCCAATTATTTTTATTCTTTATTTTTTATACTGTATATAACCCATTTCTGTTATTACATACCAGGTACATATTTCAACAGTCCAGAACAAGTTGCCCTAATGGGTAAGTTCTCCACATTCTACTAACTACACATGATCAACAACCTACTAAACAATCTCATAATTTACATGTTCTGTTTTTTTCAATAAGTCTGTGTTCCATATTACTTCGTCATCTGATACAAAAATATCAAGACACCTGCCATTAACTGTCTATATTTTGATGCAATTTTCTTTGTTGTATGCAATGGTGCCAAATAATGTACTATGACATATTTTACAGGAATGCACATGCAAGATTAATGTTAGACAAAAACAATTGACTACAATGTAAATAAACTTACTAAAGTCTCCAGGTTGAGCATGCTGTTGGGTGTATAAATGACTGGACTGGCCAGCTTTAGTCCCAGAGTATGATGCTAAATATTTGGAGTCAGTATGGGTAAACTTTGAATCAGCATGCACAAACTTGGCGTCTGCATGTGACTGGTACTTGGGTTCACCATGCGTATACTTGCTGTCTGAAGTGTGCGGGTACTTTGCCTCACTGTGCCCATAGCCTTGGTATGAGGATGATGACTGTGGAGGAGGAGAGGGACTTCTCTGTCGCTTCATATCCTAAAATATTATTTTGTAGAAAAAAACTATTGAGTGCAATAGATATAGCAAAGTGAAAGTCTATTAGACTAAATACATTCAATAGTACTGTTGCTTACAGGCAAAAGGTAATGGTAGTTTGGCTATGTTGGAGTAGCCAGTATGTGATAAAAACACAAGAATACATACAAAATGTATGTTACTTGGTCAATGAAAGAGGCAGACTGTCTATTTTTGTGAGGCAATGAATAGCAGTAATTATTTTTGCCCATGCCAAGTTCTTTATGAAAAAGGTGGACAATATCTTGTAATATCTTCACCAATAAATGAATACAATTGTATTCCTAAATGCTAAATTGCAATTCTCAAGGCATGTGCCAACATAAATAGATATAAATTATTTACAATGGTAATACATTCATCTACCAGACCTTTCTATAATAACTAATAACATTGAATGTTCAGTTGAACATAGTCAAACTGTGTGTAGAATCCAGCATTTCTGAGGAAATTGTATACATGACTCCTTAGTTTGAACATGAAGTAACAGTTTGTTATAACTCATATCAATATCAACAACATTGCTTACCAGTCACATAGCAGAAATAAAACAACACTGCACATATGTATCATGCAGTGACGCCATCTACAGAAGGGAATATTCCCACATCGTCTACGAAAGCCAGCTTAGAACACTTATGGCAAGCTATTTTATCCAAAATACCAGAAACCACCTAACTAATCCACCTTCATCACATACTCTATAGTAATTCTTCTTCAGCGTTCATTCTCAAACTCCCATTGGATTTCTCTTGCAGCAGGACAATAGCCTTACTAGATTTCCAGCAGGATATAGTCCAGAGAATGGAAATGCATTGTGGCACTGTTTTATTTGCGCCAATGGCCCGACACATCCGTCTTCGGAAGATCTATAGTAATAATTCCTCAAACTTCTCACAGAATGAACCTGTACCATATGCATAGTAATAATAAAATAACAAGCACTATAACCTGCTAGAGTTGTAGGGATGTCACATTGGAAAATTTTATTTTTTTCGTTACTGCATGTTTTCCTTTAAAAGAGTGCAGGAGGATTTCTATGGGTTGTGGAAATAAAGGTCGCTTTGCCATAGCAGATGCCAAGAGGAAGGATTTTGATTGAACCTCAGAAAGAAAAAAATCCTATCCCAACCGTGGATTTAACCCGGGACCTCAAGGGTCTGAGAACGGTATTCTAACCACATGGACATGCACACTGGAAGCATCAGCACAAAAAGCCCTCCAAACACCTTTATATTCAGCCATTAAGATTAATGTAGAAAAGTCCACTTTTTAAAAAAAATTCTCAAATAAATCTTCCCCTAATCATTATAAATATAATGAACCAACAACGCTGAAACAACATTGTACTGGTCTAGCAAACTGACAGTTTAGAACTAAAATGATGGTAGGAAACATGGAGAGTTCTCAGAAGATCAAAAAATTGTTACAAGAGAAATGACTTGTCTAGGTAGAATTCTTGGAGTAATATTAAGAGATATAATCAGAAATGAAAACATTGAAAGACTAACAAACACAAAGTCAATCCTGGATTACATCAGAAGATAATAGATTAGGTGGTTCTCACATGCTTCCAGACTACCATTAGATAGTGCCCCTCAAAAAGCACTGCTATACAGACATAGTGGATGTGTGTTCGACCATCATAAATGAAGATAACCATTTTTTTTACATCCACTTTTGAAAATTCAATTTGAATTATGTCCATGCCTAATAGTTCATGGATGAATAATGAGCCCTATTCGAGCTGTAAATGTCCTTGGACAGTTCGGGCATGGAATGACCACTGTAGATGGATTTTGGTCTATCCATGACTTTCTAGTTACTCTCCGCTGTTGAGCTGCTGCATTTGTCCTCTTTTCACAAGATGATGCACTCTTTTTGACTGTACAGTGCCATGTAAATCTATTGTGTGCAAGTCCATCCCATGCATCTTGATCTATTTCAAAGGCTTTCAGTGAGATATTTAACAAGTCCTTGTAGCAATTTTTTGCTACCACCTTGAGATTGTATACACTTCTCCAGCTCACCATTGAGAAGTATCTTTGGCAGGCGATGGTCTGGCATACGCACCTAATGACCTGCCCAATGAATCTGTGTCTGCATCAGGATGGAGTCAGTGCTGGGGATATTAGCTCTGTCAGGCACAGTGGTATCTGGAATCTTGTCTTGCCATCTGATGTTCATAACTTTTCTGAGACAAGTTGTGTGAGTGATTGTTTCCTCACATGACATCTATACATATACACAGTCCATGTTTCCCTAGCGTATAACAACACTGGAAGTACCACTGCTCCGTAAACTTTCAGCTTAGTTTAGACATGATGGATACAAAGCCAAGAGAAGACAATGCAGACGATGGATCACAGAAATTTAAAAAAATAAAATAAAATAAACACATATGAAGCACACAGTCACCTCCATAGAACTCTTCTACCCATGATGCTGAAAAGCATAAAGCGGTATAATGCGAAAATAAAGAAAGATTGTAAACATGTCAAAAATTCATTGCAAAATTTTCTTATATAATACAAATTTTAGGAATTATAATTAAAATTATTCATAATAAGTCTAGTGACAAAAGTCATGAATTAACAGTCATGGATCTCTGCTGAAAAACAGGTTTGTTTAATTGTGGTTCTGCCCACAATCCACTAAGTGTTAGGAAATACTAATGAAGAGAAAGTTTACTATCAACACCTGAATTGTGCCTGTTTAAGGTAGTCAACACTATTTAGTGCTAGCTAGCAAAATTTGTGAATTCCACAAAGAATACAAAATGTGTGAATTGCACAAAGAATACAAAATGTGTGAATTGCACAAAGAATACAAAATGTGTAAATTCCACAAAGAATACAAAATGTGTGAATTCCACAAAGAATACAAAATGTGTGAATTCCACAAAGAATACAAAATGTGTGAATTCCACAAAGAATACAAAATTTGTGAATTCCACAAAGAATACAAAATGTGTGAATTCCACAAAGAATACAAAATGTGTGAATTCCACAAAGAATACAAAATGTGTGAATTCCACAAAGAACACACAATATTCATACACACAACAAACATCCTGAAAGTTCTAAATAGCAGAACTTGAAATAGTCCAGCAACATGCAAATTTCACACTTATTTGACTATTGTTCACCTCCACCCAACCTCTTTGCTTATTAGCTGTTATGTTGATTATCTAGTGGTTTCGATAAAGAACATGTTGTTTACAAGATGATTTTTCTGAGATTACTGAGGATTGTCATTTGAAACTATGATGCTATGTGCTATGAATGGTGCTCTCGGTGGGTTGCTTGCTGCTGTGTTGATAGGAATGGAGCACCAGAGAAGTGGGAAACCTAAGAACATTGATGTCAATCCTCTATAGCTTATGAGTCAATCTTTGTGTTATCTAGATCTTCCAAGCTTAATATTATAAAGTAGTATGTTGACTGTTATCTACATTATATGGAACAAAACAACAGCTAACAAACACATGCATATATCACACAATGGCATTGGATCAAAGGGCATGAGCCCAAGGACCGCTGGATCAGCAACCAACCAACCCAACTGTTATCTAGATCTTCCAAGATTAATGCTCTATAGTAGTATGTTGACTATGTTATCTAGATCTTCCAAGCTTAATTCTCTATAGTAGTATGTTGACTATGTTATCTAGATCTTCTAAGATTAATGCTCTATAGTAGTATGTTGGAAATTTCTAGGCACAATCGCTAGAAAATGCAAGCCACATCGCCCAAGACAGAGAGAGGTTCAGAGAGTTCATTGGGAAGACAACGTTCTGGAAGGAATACGTCACATGACTAGTAGTATGTTGACTATGTTATCTAGATCTTCCAAGCTTAACCTTTAGCAAGCCAGATTAAAAAATACGAAACGTCTCCCTGCCACCGGATTCTTTTTTGAAAATTTGCGTTATTGATGGTGACTGTTTTGAAAATGTGATAATTTTTTGGTTGTTAGAGATATTTAAATAATATTTGCACATATAAATAAAGAATTGAATTATGCATATATTGGTGTAATTTATGTACGTGTGTGTGTGATACCAGACGTATGAGAAAGTGGTAAAGACGTTTTTCACAAAAAAACATATATTTTATAAAAAATAAAGAGGAAAAAGATAAATTAAAAAAAATAACTTACCTTACTTATCGAATTCCTTGGCAACACTATAAACTAAATCACGCAAATCTGTTGTATTTATGTTCTTTCACTGCAAAATTATCAAAATATAGCCGGGGGAACTGTATAAAACATGTAGATTTGCAGTAAAATCGTTCTTTGAGCTTGGGTCTAGATTCATTTTTGGTGCCACTTCAACATATTCGATATCAAACATCTACAAGTCTCCAAACCAACGCGGCATTCTGTAAATTCACTGTTGTGAAACTAAATAACTCAATAATTCATGATTCAAGCCACGATTCAATGTTATTTTATTCAAATACGATGAAAGAAAGGTCTATAAAACCAGTCCACCATCATGGCATCGTACTGGTCTGCAGATGTGGTCAGATTAATTGCTATAAAATGTGTATATTCTGGCTAGCCATTGTTACAACGATCATGTCGGACGTAGGAATTAACCGGCTTCAATAGCACATGTTCCAGAGTAACCAATCAGGCTGTGGGGCGTCTATTATAACGATATCTCATTGGATGGAGTATGTCGCCAACGGCACTAATCGCCATTTTGTTTTTCGGCGACCTGTGTTAATATAGGTGCGGTGAAGGTTAATGCTCTATAGTAGTATGTTGACTATGTTATCTAGATCTTCCAAGCTTAATGCTCTATAGTAGTATGTTGACTATGAATCTGCAAGTGTTTTGCAATTGTTGAGTGGTGCTATAAAAGTTATGTGTGTTCTGACAACAGCTTTCTTCAACAGCTAATAAAATCAACACCATTATGTTAGTCCATTTTTTGTCCATATCCTTATCCTGATTTAGTCCATTTACTGAGAGATAGTTGAAACTCTCAATTCTGAGAAATGTGATTGCTTTTCTATCTACTAATGGCACGCATGTGGTTGCATCTGTGGGTTCCACTAATGGCCCACTGGACAAACCACCCATGCAACAGAAAATCTTAGTAGATGACAAGCCGTTATATCGACGCTCTCTTGTGGAAGCTTTGTGGCATGTCATCAATACAATTATAGACCCCCTGTGAGTAGAAGGCTCCTTCAAAAGGCATTTCACTAAGCCAAAAGCTGAAGTCTTCTGGATATGAAAGAAATCTCAGAAAAACCATCCCACTGAACATAGAAAGTAAGAGCTAATTGCTCACAATTCCTGGGGTTCTCAAACAAACAAACAACATCTACTAATAGCCAATGTAAGCCAGCTTGGTGATTCCTCTATTAGGGTTTCCCCACAGGTACATTCTATAGTGATATTTCCAAAATTGATGTCCCCATCACAAGCTATGTTATTTATGTTCCCATCACATACTTTGTTAATGATGTTCCCATCAAATGCTGGGAGAGCCAGTGTAACCAGCTGCCATATCACATCCTGCCAGGAAAGCATCACCAATTGGTCTGCATCTTCTTACCTACCACGATGCAGTTAAATTGCACAAGTCATTTCACTTACTGTACCTGGTTTGGGGTCAGTTCCACTTTATACCACACAATGGTATACTAGATCCTTTAGAGAAGAAAAAAAACAATTTACAATCCAAATATTTCTTACATTTAATATGGGAGCTGAGACTGTCGGCTTATACAGAGCAGGGCGGCCATGCATCATCATTGGTTGTGGGGCTGCTGCCAGTGCTGGGTGCTGGTAGGATGGCTGAGAGATGGTCAACTCACTGAAAGAGATGTATATTGCATAAGATTACTGCAAACATGGCATGTAACCAAGACCACATCCTTCTTCTTCTTTCAAAATGATTCTCAAACTCCTGCTGACTAACACAATGTAGTCCAGACAACAGAATGTATTGTGTCATCTGACACATCCATCTTCAGCATGACTTTTAGGTCACTTACGCCCGTGTGTTGTCCGGGCCTGAAAGGGGAGCAAAGAATAGCAACACTGTTTACCTTCCATGCATGTCATACGAGGCGACTAAGAAGGTTATGGGATGGAGTTGGCTGCACTATCCCATATAGGGTTAGTGACCCAAAGCCAATGTGAAGTCAGATGTGTCAGGTTGAAACGTGCAGATATCACTGCAATGCTGTAAACCATGACACAGCGCATTCTGTTCTCTGGACTAAATCCTGCTGATCTGCAGGAGTTTGAGAACGAACGCAGAAGAAGAAGGTCCCTTTAAGCCTCAATGGGATGGGACAGCCTTTACCCCTAACTTCCTTAGTCACCTTTTAAAATATGTATGTCAGTTCAGTACTGCTATTCTTTGCACCACTTTCTGGGCACTGGGAACACAAAGTGACTACACTCTCACAACATAATTTTATCAACAAATGTCTCTATGTTACACTTTGTTAAAGAATGGCACAACTAATATTCAACCTCTACATCAGTGTTACAGGCCTAAAAGGGGAGCACAGAAGTGGCACTGTTACCTGCCACGTATGTCATAAAAGACATACGTGGCTATGGGGTGGAGATGAAAAATCCAAAAATCTTATGAAAGGTTAGGGTATGAGCCTACAGACAGCTGAATCACCAATCAACCAAACCAATTAACATTCCTTGACTGATGTTGTCAATATCCTCAGAAATTTCAAGCACTTAGATCTTGTTTCATTTAAACAGTGGGATTGGTTTCTCCAGATTTTTCTTCTATACCCAGACTTTTTCTTTCAGTGTAAAGGAATGCCAGCGAAGAAGCCTTCAATTCAGAGTCTATGTCACAAGACCAGCTGGTATTTTGTTTGGGCCACTCACCTGCATCTATCTTCAGACAAGCAGCGTTACAGCCAGAGAATAATCTCTGTGTAGAAAGACAATTTCATTGCCCACAGTGCCCTTACTAAACCCAATTTTATCTGCGTGAGCCATGTTGGACAACGGTGACAGTCAAATTAGACTGGTTATTTCATCTTCTTAAATGAGGTTCTTTTGTCTGCATCGTCAAACATATCTGGAGTCTGGGATGACCTGTGCATTTCCCACGCACTTACCTCGTCTACCAGTGAACATCTTATAATCCATCGCCAAGCATGGTCTTTGTTTTGATTCTTAGCTATGGGAGTTTTTTACCCAAAGAAGTGGTTGTTTAATCTCTTGGATGAGTAACTTTGCAGCAGACAAACAAATCTCATGTAAGAAAGATAATAACATTTCCCACTCTGAAACCGATTTTCTCTAGATGAGCCATATTGGGAGATGACAACAGTTGAGTTAGACTTGGGTAACTTTTGTCATAAAAGTAAAGGGCATGCTTCAGATCAATGTATGTCCACAACATCCACAGTTTGAATTTCAACACCAATTCGGTCAGTGAGTCTGAACAACATGTGCTCCCAACATTTGTTTGATGCTTTTTCCTTGTGCAAAAATCCTTATAAAATGTGGAGATGACAGGAATAAGTTTGAGAAACACTGATTTAGAGTCACCTGTATGTATTACCTGCAGATTCAACATAAAGTGTGTAGTCATCTGCATAAAGAAGTTCCTTGACTGTCTGTCTTGTACTTCAGTATTTTTTTTTCAACCAGCAAAGATTGAAGAGAACAGAGGATACTTTCCTGTTTATCAGTCATACAATTTGTGTTTTATGTTGCTACTAAATCATACTTTTTACACAGGCCTTTATGCCGACAATGTATATCAATGTAATGGAATTGATTTTTTTCATCGTTATATAGTAACAGCAGCCGTAAATATTATGAGTCGTCCATGCATAGAGAAGGAGGCTAAATCTCTGTTTAAAGCTAGACAAATATTCTTGCCCTTGAAGTTTTTCCGCCTCTGTCATACTATAAAGATCTACTACACATTTGATAAGACTGAGGGAAGTGTAACATGATTACAAATCACAGCGTCTCTCTGTGGTAATTAAAGGCTACTTGCAAGCAGAATTGTTGCTCCTTGTTTCATTCTGCACTTTCAGTTTGTCCACTCTTATTGTGTCATATTTTGTTTCGACTTGCACTTTGTTTCATTAAATTTGTATGCCCACAAAGCAGGAAAGTATTGAAAAGATTATATTGCAGCAATGATATAAAAATTGTTAATTTGTTTCGCTGGTTCTGGTGTTTGTGTGGATTCCCTGGAATTACATGCGATAGAGCTTTTGTATCCTTATGTATAACAGGAAAAAAAAATTTCTGAGTTTTATTTCCTGTTTACATTGCTTTCGCTTTTAGAGGGTTTTGTATACCTAACTCCTTTTGTCAGACTAACATAATCTTATATTATAGTCAGTTACAAGCATTGCATTCCATTGAGTATTCTGGGTATGAAATAAAGCTTCAGGGAGAAACTTCTCCATTGCATAAACAGATACACAAGTGCTATTGCTCACAATTGACCAGGATCGAAACAAAACAAAAATCAGTTACCATGTACTTCTTCTACATTTGTTCTCAAACTCCTGCAAAGTAGCAGGATGAAGTCTGGATAATGAAATGCATGTGTTGTGTCATGGTTTACAGCTTTGCTGTGATATCTGCCCAATTTGGCCTGACACATCCAACTTCAGCATTGCTTCTGGTCACTTTAATCCTTCCTATATGGGAAAATATGGGATGGAACAGTGTTGTTATTCTTAGCTCCCTTTTCAGGCCCTGGCAACAAGGGTCTACAATGTACTGAAGGACATACTGAATATGAGATAGTAGCGCCTATGGTCATGCCCAGAATACCATGATAATGGACTGAGAACTAACTGAAATATATATCCTTTTCTGAGCTGATCTGAAAACATTTATTTTACTATTGGTCAGCTCGCACACAGATATTCAGAGTATGAAAAATTCCCTAAAAATCTCATCCATGCCACTGGAACTAAACCAACATTTTTTTTACAATAATAAAAAACAGTTACCAACTTTGTATTATATTACCTTTGTTCCTTCTGCTGAGCCCTGCGTCGCGTCTCCTCCTCTTGATGCAAAACTTTCTTCAATTGTGAAAACAGCTCCGACTTTTGTTTTTTCAACAATTCTAGTTTATCCTCAAGCTGTGAAATCTGGTGATAGCATTATGTCTGTAACTACTTAAAACTGTAATATTTGCTATGATTACAATTTAGAGTTCACACAATGCATCATCATCATCATTTAGAAAGAGCCTCACATTTTTAATGAAATAATGACCAAAAAAACCAATCTGGTGATGGAGAGATCTTTGTTTTCTTGTGTTTAGGTCTGTGGTCATTCTTGTACTTTAGATCTGTCATCATATATTAAGGTATTACTATAATTTATGTCTCCGTTCATTATTTTGGCCTGTTTTGATGATGTTGGGCATTGTAAGTAGGACAATTCTGAAGTATGTGTCAAGTTGAGAGGTGCAGATATCGCAGCCAAGCTGTAAGCCATGACATATTTCATTCCACTTTCTGGGCTACATCCTACTAAGGAGAATTTGAATATGAACAAATAAGAAAAGAGAATCTGTTGTAATGAGACACATGTCATAAGATATATTACACACGTAACGTTATTCCCCAAGCTCTTTCTGCTGAATGTTGCCCACAGGAAGCATCACCTTAGCAATTGAGATTTGCAGTGCTTGCAGCTTAGATTTCCTAGCACATGAACATCTCCAGCACATTTTCAAGGCATTACCTGTCTATTCACACTGTATAAGATGGTCCATCTCCTAAGATATCTCTCATGTACTGAACTCTTCTTCTATGAGATGATAAACCTGGGTAAGGAAGCAGTATATTGTGACATGGGTTGCTAAATGTTACTCCTCTTCTATGGGTCTGCCAGGAGTACAATGGTGTCAGTTAATAATGAGGATCAAGGACAATAAAGATGACAGATGTAATACAGACTTTCACCACCTTTTTGAATGTCCAGTGCTGGATGACATCAGGAAAATGTTTCTCCCTCCAGGGCCATATAAATGGAACACATTATATGGAACAAAGCAACAGCTCATAAACACATGCATATATCACACAATGGCATTGTGTCAAAGGGTATGAGCCCATGGACCGCTGGTTCAGCAATCAACCAACCAACCATGTAATACTGACCACATCATCCCTATTGTGAAAATAGTCACCACAAACAAATACAGGACTAACACCAAATTTGTCATTTCTTTATTCTTGATTATAAATCAAATCAGAGCACAGGGGACATTTCCATAAGAGCTTTTTTTCTCCATTCCAGCAGCCATCCAAACATATGCAGACTCAAAGTCCTAGTCGGACATTCAGATGTGAACTTCAGATCTTTTCAGAGAGGACACACTTTCTCTCTTTACTTCTGGTCAGTTTTTGTCATTCTTTGTGCTTATATGTTATCCACTCCAGCATCAACTTCTTCAATCAGTAGCAAACCTATAACTGCTCTTACTAGATCAACCCTTATCTCAGTATAGTGCCAGAATTTCCCACCAAAGACTGTGCTCTTTCGTTGCATCTGATCCCTGCATAGTCATAGCAGCATATCCATATAATACTCCGAGTTGTTCAGAAGCATGACCCTTTCCTTTCATAGCATGTGCTTTTCTATCTTATGAAGCAAGCTTGGGGAATCAGAGTATCACAGTGTGAATTGGCATTTCAGCCATCAGCCAAATGAGTCCCCACTGCCTTTATCTCAATCTTCATGCTCAATGTGCTTGTGAAATAGACAATTTCTCAAGTAGTTTTCTGCCATTCCTGTAGACAATAAAAACACCATCCCACTTGTTAATTTCTCTACGCCATCTGTATAAATGATTGTGTCTTCTGATTTGTATTGCAACTTGATAAGTTTTTGTATGTCGCCTCTGTCCTGATGCCTGTCCATTCCCTATATTCTCAATCCAGCTGCATCTCTAAATCAACAGTAAACCTTTCTTTTTTTCGACCTCCACCTCATTCACTGCTTTTTCAATCTTATTCCAATTTAGAAACTCTGAGCAACATGTACTTTTTCAATCTTATTCCAATTTAGAAACTCTGAGCAACATGTACTTTTTCAATCTTATTCCAATTTAGAAACTCTGAGCAACATGTACTTTGCTTCTGCCATCCATGACCCTCCACACTTCATTTGTTTTCCCTTTATTTTTATCTAGGTTTTGCTGCAAGTAGTGGCTACATTAAGGTAAGTTCTTACCTGTGCCACTTGATGCCATACTTTAATGCTGGGCAGATCTACCAAGAATGTCATGGCTATGATAGGAGTATCTTTAGTGTATCCCAGCACATTATTCTGGATTCTCTCCAATCTATCCACTTGTGTCTGTGACAGTGTGAGCAAACCGAGGCCAAAATGAATAACAGATATTAGTAACGTTTGCAGCAGCAGAAAAAGTGACCATTGCTGTATGTCTGTGGCCGCCACAACTTTGGTAGCATTAATACCTCTCTTTTCTTACTGCAACATGTTCCATCAACATGCAACAAGTTGACTGAATGTTGCAAATCATCCCTAGATAGTTCAGTCCTGTTCCTATCAATATTGAAACCCATAAAGTTGACAGCTGACAGTGGGTCTGTGATTCTTGGAGAACCAGACAACCTTTACCTAACATGGATTGACAGCAGTATTCTAGACGGTGCACCATTTGACAGCTACTCTAATTTACTTTATGCACCTGCAATGATATCAGTTCTGACTTTGGACATGTGACAAGACACGACTTACATTTAAAATTATTTTGCAAGGAACAGTCGAGGGTAGAAGAAGAAACAGAGGTAAAAGAAAATCTTTGATTGATAACATCAAGGAATGGTCTGGGCATAATTTTTCTACACTCCTCCAAATGGTTGAGGATAGAGGTGTTAGGTGGCTGATGTCTCCAGTGTGGTGCTCCTACAACCCTGATGGGTTATGGGTATTATTATTATTTAGAACTTCCTCAAGGTATCCAAACTATTTCAAAGTATTGTCTTGCTGTGTGTGTGACAGACAGATTACATATTGCTATTCTGTCAACTAGTATAGATTTTCTGTATTTATATAAAATCTACACCGGTCAGATGTAGACACCAAAGCTGATCTTTAGTATTTATCTTTTAAAATAAATTTGGGGTTAAAATACATAATAGGTAGTAACTGCAGCAACACTAAAATCCAACAGGTGAAACTAGGAAATGGTGATGAATTTTACTAATCGCTGGAAACACATAACACACAAACAAATATTTCAACCAAAAGACTTTTATCAAGACCATATTCCCAACATAATATGATGAGTAATAATGGTGCTGTTCATGTTCACACTACAGAACTAAATATGGACACAGCAAAGGGGTAAAAATCAGAAGGTCAAAAGTGAAACAATACAAAAAGAAAATTGATAATGGTTAAAATGCAGATTTGTATATATATATATATTGGAAAGAAATACAGAATGATCCTTTTAGAATTGATAGGTATCGTTCATCCATATACCAATATATATATACAATATAAGGTACTACATTGGATACGTAAACTCAATCCTCTGGCGATTTCTATTCTCATACAATGTGGATCAGCGAAAAATGTTTGACACCCTGTCCAGTCTTTGATATTGGTTGCCCATGATTTTATTTTACCTCCTCTGCTTCTTCCACCTTCAACTGTACCATGCAATATCATTTTTTACGGAATCATGTCTCCAAGCCATGCAAGTTTTCACTGTTTTACTGTTGACAATAGGGATGCTTGTGTAGCTGCAAGATTCTCTACTTCATATATTGATAGGTATACGTACTTAACATACATGACATGACTTCTCTCTTAATTGCTCTGAATTCATGCAGTTCTTCAAATATAATTATGAATTATTTCTTCCTCTTTCTTCTGCATTCATTCTCAAACTCCTGTAGATTAGCAGGATGAAATTCAGAGAACAGAATACTGTTACCGGGTTTAAAGCTTGGATGTGATATCTGTGTATTTTCACCTAACACATCCGACTTCAGCATGGATTCTGGGTCACTTTGATCCTCCATGGGATGGGACATCAACTCTTAACTCCCAAAACTCCTTAGTCGCTTCTTTCTATGTGCATGTCTCAAGACACTTGTGTTATTAATAAGTTCAGTTCATGACTTCTTTTTGTGCCACAGTGACAACCCATACAGAAATTTCTCTCTTTGTCTTTCTCTGTCTCTTCTCCTCTTGATCTTTCCAGTGGCTACTAAATGTCCTAAAAATCTTGATTGTCTACTTCTAATTTTCGTTATAATTTGTTGTTTTACGCCAGCATCCCTGACACCTTCTACATTAGTTTTCTTGGCTGTCCATGGAATTTTCATTCTTCTTAACAACCACATCTCAGTTGCCTCCAGCTTTGATACCAGTTGGTTCTAGAATTAGCAAAAAACTAAATCATTGGGCTGATTATTCTATGTGATTCTATGTTATCCTGGTTTTTTTGGGGTAAAGTGATGAATACCAGTGAAGGCATCTCTCATCATATAACCTTTTCAGAAGTTCTATTGAATGCAGACAGCATAGCTATACATTTGTACATTATTGAAGATTTGCCACATTGGATTTTAAAATATGGCTCTGAAATTTTATGTCTCTTTTTCTCCTTCTTCTGCACTAATTATTAAACTCCTGAAAGTTTGCAGGATGTAGTCTGGAGAACAGAATGCATTGATTCATGGTTTACAGTTTGACTGCAATATCTGTGTCTATTAGCCTGACATACTCAATTTTACTTTTTGTGTTTTTTCTCAAACACTCACTGGATACAACTGTCTTAATAAATTTCCAGCGGAATATAGTTCTTGGGAACAGAAATTTGTCCCACCCACTTGTATCTCTGTCTACATCTTGATCGCCACCCCTCGATCAGCTCTTCCTTCAAGTAATGTCTTCAAAAGGGTGTCATGTCTTTTAACAAGGTGTCTTGTATGAGTAATATGTTCAATATATTTTATTTGTTTGATTGTATTTCTTTGTTTTTATTTTGCACAAACAGTGTTGTCAGAACTTCTTTGTTTTCTTCATATTTTTAGTGCCATCTAATCAACAGACTGTGTACAGCCAGTATTACATAATAAACAAGTGTCAGTCTCCAGTTAGTGTTAAATTCACACCCTGCTGAAGATGGATATGTCGGGTCATTGGTGTAAATAAAACGGTGACACAGCGCATTTCCATTCTCTGGACTACATCCTGCTGGAAATCTAGTAGGACCTCTGTCCTGCTACAACAGAGATCCAGCGGGAGTTTAAGAATGAACGCTGAAGAAGAAATTCATACTATGTACAGCACTGCGGTTCAGACACAAATGTCTACCTGGACCAGAGTTTAACAGAACAAGTAAAGTCACCCATAGCATTTATTAATGCCGTAGGGGTGTGAGATGTTAGCGATCTCACATTTCAGAGGCTCTGCAAATGAGGGCGGTAGCCATCTCCTCTCCCTCGCAGTCTTTACTTCCTGGATTAATCTGGTACCCATTTAAGGCTGGTTTGACCTGGGATCCGTTGTGATCTGAAAACATTTCCGCCTCAACTGGGGAATGAACCCAGGATCACTCATATGCGAAGCCAGTGCACTAACCACTGCGCTATGCGGCTCCCTCAACAGAATATGATCCACCAAATCATTTTTTCTGGTCCACCAGGATGATTTAAAATGCATATATGCATGGACCACTGAGAAAGAAAATATCAGATGACAAGTTATCCGAGCCAAACTGTGACAACCCATACATGAAAACATGATGCTAAAGTCTAAAAAGAAGAAATTATTAAGTCAAACTATCAATATGTTACATGTTACCAACATGAAAACAGAGATGCTCGCCGCTAGTTTTCATTTGATGTCCAATACTAGAGACTTCAAACACGGTAAGTCTTATTGGTGCAAAGTAAGTTTTTGGCATGTAGCAAGAAGAACTATTTATCATCCTTTCTTCGTCTTCTTCTGCTTTCATTCTAAAGCCCCCATTGGATGTCTCTTGTAGCAGGAAAATGGTGCTACTAGATATTCAGCAGGATGTAGTCCAGAGAATGGAAATTCGTTGTCGTCATTTTATTTGCGTCAATGGCACAACAAATCCGTCTGCAGCAGAGTCATCATTTCGAATGTTAACCTTTAGCACGCTGTGTTTACAATTTGGGCAACATATTTAGCCCAAATTGTGTCATTTCTTGATTTCGGACGGCGAAATCCGTCACCCAGTGCATTAAACCCGAATCCAAAAAAGCCAGATTTGTAATTTTTTGGAGAGAATGTTTTGGCAACTCTGAGTAGTTTATTTATCTAACTTCCTGTTTCTGTTCATAAAATGGCGATAGGAGACATTCTGTGTTTATGTGATTGAAATCTGAGCAATCTATAGCCATCAGCATTGTGGCGAAGCGACATGACAGTGAATCGAGTTTGATGTACTTTTATTTCATCGCACATTCAATGAAATCATTATTTATTCTGAATTTTAAATGGAAATCTTCAAATAGATTAACCTTTATTGCGCCTATGAGCACAGCTCTATTGTGCCTGCGGGCGCAATCCCGCTACATAGGACATTGCCTGATTCCCGAGTTCGGAACTTCACGAAGTAATGATTCAGTGACGTATAAAACACGCCAAACGAAGCTAGGAATACGTCACAGTTTAAAGGTCAAATTCCTTTACTCATTACGACTGCAAGAAGAGAGAAAGCCGGCTGGTTTTGTCAAAGAATTTCTAGAGCGACGTTGGCCATGTTTTAGCAATATTTTACTATCAAATTGAGTACCGCGTGGCATGGCTAAGTGATCGTGAATACATGTTTTAATTGTTGTTTTTTGTGTTTAATATGCTGTTATTTGATAAGAATGTTTGTGTAGTCGTTCAAAAACACAAAAATAATATGTATCAAGGGTGCCACGTGTGTGCATAGACAATAATTATGCTGCGTGTCGGGCTAGACCTAGTGTTTACCAGATGAACGTTATATGCGATTTCTTCACGTTTTATTAGTTTTTTTAGTTCATATTATATTAGTTTTTATATAAAACAATATATATACAATAAGTATAGGTATTTATGAGGATTTTATCAATGATTCCACGCATTGCTCAAGTATTAGAGTCGTCAAGAAGTTATATGTGCGATTTGAAAATGGCGTTTTGCTATTTTTTTTCCCGAATTTTCAACTTCACAACTTGCTCACAACTGTCATATCATACATACAACAACAAAAAAAACATGACTATATTCACTATTCACTCCTTTACTTAGATATGCAAAAATTATTTTGATATCTTTTAAAACAAAAAAGTTATCATGTTTTCAAAACACCCATCATCAATAACGCAAATTTTCCAAAAAAGAATTCAGGCCTAATGGGATGTTTCTTAATTTTTAATTCAGGGCCCTAAAGGTTAAATAAATTAGACCACGAGGTTCCACAAGGTTTTCATTATGTAAAATATATAATATTCAACAGCTTTCGATTGATCAAAAATACAATAGGCCTAGATCTAGATAGGTTTAAATCTGTCTTTATCACTTTCTAACATGTCTCGTATCACACACACACAAACAGAACGTACACCAATATATACATAATTGAATTCTTTATTTATATGTGCAAATATTATTTAAATATCTGTAACAACAAAAACGTTATCTCGATTTCAAAACAGCCATCAATGATTGCATAACATTTTCAAAAACGAATTCCACAGCAGGAGAGAAAATACTTGACTGTAAAATCAGCGTGCCTAAGGTTAAACATCCAAAATAACTTCAAACTAACATAAAAAACCAGGAAATAAACCACTAAATCTGGCCTGTGGAACCAAAAATGTTTCCCACCTCTGAACTAGAACATTGTATGCACTCAGGACCAAACAATAATACTAACAATACACATGATACAAAAACAAATATGACAAAATACCTGTTCATTTGTCTGTTCTAGAGTGAGACTGTCTTCTTCTTCTTTCTTTTTCTCAAGCTCTCTTTCTTTTCTCTGTCTCTCTATCATGGCATCCTGTTCTTGTTCTGTTAATGGAAGATTTCAATTAAATAATTAAAAAATACATGTCTGTTCTTATTTCAATTTAATTTAATTGTCCATAATTATGTCATCAATTTTTTGTACCGGTAATTTTGGGAATCTCCCAACCCCCCCCCCAGTCAAAATCAACTGTTAAGAGTCAAGAATTATGGATTTACTCCCCCACCCCCACCCAGAACACTAAACATACGAAGAGAATGACCATGTGATCATTTGTTCATCGATGTGTACTTATTACATCCCACACTCCTCATATCCAGACATAGGTGATAAAAGCATGGGTGGTTTCATTCAAACACGGCTCATATATTAGATCATCTAAGATGCCTACCTTGCTTTTTCTTTTCTCTTTCATGCATAATATGACGCTTCAGGGCCTCATACATATTTCTCGTCATCTTAGGCCGTTCCAGTAAGGCCGGCATATTTGATGGTTTCAGCCGCTTCAGTCCACTGGTTTTAAGTTCTGAAACAATAACATCAATAAATATTGACTGCACTGAATTGACACAATATGATTTTAACTAAAATCATATGCCGATTTGTAATGAGATGGACTACATTCTCCAATACTAGTTTAACATTCAATAGTGACATAATTTCTTCTTATTTCATTCTCAACCTCCAGCAGATTGACAGGATGTAGTCCAGAGACTACATATATGTACTCTATCTTTATTCCAACCCTGTGTTACCAATGCCAGACTTGGGCTTTGACAAAAGAACGAGAGAAAGATCACAGTATGTGAGATGAAATGCCTTAGAAAGACAGTGGGAATTACACATAGAGATAAAATTCCTAATTAAAAAACTCACCCTGTACATAATGTAGTGACAGCAAGAGCATGTGACCTTTATCACACAGTTATTCAATCCCCTCCCTGCAACTCCTCAATAGGAAAAATGCAGTATTGATTGACAGATAAAATCCCCAACATAAACGTAAGAAAAATGGTAGAACAACTCGGTTGTCCAGAGTATTACATGGATATACCCTCCTGGTTAGGCAGGGATCTGTGGGAATGAAAGAGCAAATTCATTGGTGGGAAATGCTGTGGTTAATAGTACAGTCCTGAAAAGAGTTAGGGCCAACCTAACAAGGGCAGTCATGGAGTTACTACAGAATGAAGAAGACTATGCTGGAAGTAATGTAACAAAAATACATACAAAGAATGGCAGAAATGGTGATGACCAGTGGTTAGAGGAAAAAGTGTGCCCTCTCTGAAAATATTCAAAGATTCCATAATCAACAAATGACTGGGACTTTGAATCTGTATACTCTTTGATGGCTGTTGGAATAGAGATGTATGGGAATGTTCCTACTCAAGAATCAGGTGTCTAGGTAGGTTTTATGTAGTTTTGTTGCTTAAATAATCTTGTATCATCTCTTTTTTTTAATTATGATGACGAATTTAATGGTTTCATTCCATTTAAGCTTATTTATGCATTCAGTTTCTGTAATAAATACCCCTTTCCCTTAAAAAAAAAAGACCACATGATTATATAATTATCATGCACTAAGGAGTTTGTGGTGACTAGATTATCAGAACCACAACCTCCACTATTTTTTTATGATTCATTGATTGAAAAGCTCTGACATAACCAAATTGGACTAACAAGAAAATAGTGTACCTCACCATGCCATAAGAGGTAGGCCTATATTTTACTTAGCCAAATTCAACAAACACATTATTATATAGAGAAACAGATACCGCGCCAAATGTAACATATACTGTATATACTTGATCTAAAGCCTGCTTTTTTTTTATTTCAATGGAAAAAAGGGGGGGGGAGTCAGTTTATGAAAGGGTGAGCTTATTATCCTATAGTCGATAATTTATATACTGCTAATTCTGACAGCTTACAACAGCTTACTGTGTTATTCTGACATCATATAGGGAGCACTAATTTACTATCATGCTTCTTTGCAGATACAATGCACACGTGTTTACCAAATGTTTACCATCAATATTTATGAAATAACCAACATAAGAAATAGCATTAAACTATTTGAAAATGAATAGTGAAATAGTTCAACATGGAAGAAAGAGATCTGCATATGATTCATTATTTAAACTGAAAGTAGTCAGTTATGCTGAAGGTAGCAATAATTGCACAGCGGCTCATTATTTTTGTGTTGATGAGAAACAGGTATGTGAGTGGAGGGGAAAAAATGGCGTTCGAAGAAATGCCAAAGATAAAAATAAAACGATGTTTGACAAGGTGTGCGTCATTTCCCGAATTGGAAAAAGATCTTAAAGATTGGTGCGTTGAATCTTGTCAAAATGGCTATATTGTGAAAGATATGGAATTCTATGGCATGCTACGCAAATGACGAAAGAATCAAAATACAGATTGTTCATACCCATTACTTTTGTTGCATAAGCTGGCTGGCATACAAGATTTATGAATCGTCACAATCTATGCTTACGTTAGCGCACTAAAATAACGCACAAGCTGCCTAAAGACCTTGAAGACAAAATTGAGTCGTTTCAGAGATTTATAATTCAACATAGAAAAAAAGTTCACATTTGAACTATCTGGTTTCTCACTTTTATGAAAGAACCAACATAAGAATTAGCATTATACCGTAATCTTGAAAATGAATAGTGAAATAGTTCAACATGAAAGAAAGAGATCTGCATATGATATCTGCATACAAGATTTATTAATCGTCACGATTTATGCTTACCTCAGCGCACTAAAATAACGCTAAAGCTGCCTAAAGACCTTAAAGACAAAATCGAGTTGTTTCAGACATTTATAATTCAACACAGAAAAACAGTTCCCATTTGAACTATCTGGTTTCTCACTTCCAAAATCGGGAAGGGGTGTCAGCTTATGATCGGGTGAGCACTGTTTCGTTTTTTTTCTCCTGCCAAAATCGGGGAATCAGTTTGCAATCAAATGGGATTTAGAGCAAGTGTATAGTATACAGTATGTGGTATAGGGCCTACTACTGTTGTCCTATTTTTCTCTTTTTTGACATATTATTATGGATACCCTAATATTGAGATTATTGAATTATAAAATCCCGCCAAAGATGGATGTGTTGGGCCATTGGTGCAAATAAAACAGTGACTCAACGCATTTCCATTTTCTGGATTACATTCTGCTGGAAATCTAGTAGGACAATGATCCTGCTAAAAGAGAGATCCAGCGGGAGTTTGAGAATGAACGCTGAAGAAGAATTATAAAATGCTACATCTATTCTATACTAATGTATGCCTCAGAAACATAGACAATAAACAAACAATTAGAAGACAGAATTGATGTCTTTGAGAAGTGGGAATATATAGAAGAACATGGAGAACATCATGGAAAGAAGAAAACAAATTTAGAGGTTTGGACACATTAAAAGACATGACACCTTGTTGAAGACCTTACTTGAGGGTAAAGTCGAAGGGAGGCCAGCAAGCTTAACAGAGATATAATTATAAGTGGGAGAGTAACACAAGATGGACAAGTTAGTCTATTCTAGCAGAATGCACCACCAAAACAAAAGACGTGATGTTGGGAGTTCTGATGAAGAATATTGAGATAGTAGATATGGTTAAATTTAATTGAAATATTCAGGAAACATATTTTTATCAAAGAAAACCTCAGGCCACTTGGGGCCTAAATGGTGTAATGTAATTAGTGTGTAAGTGTAAAGCATAATTCTAACTAGAGCAACTTCTAGTTCTGTAGTTCTAGGCGCAATCAATCCCACTTCCTTTCCGCCATAATAATTACTTCACAATTGTTGAAAAATCACATTTAAACAAGAATTAATGTAATCTGCAAGGTGTAAATTTAAACACTGAAAAATATCGCATTTACGAAGTATACAAAAGAACTCACTTGGAGTGTGAAAATAAAATAAATGATTTCTATTATCTTGTCTTGCATACAAAGATACAGCTCATGCATAAAACGTAGATACTGCAATCTAAAAATAGAATTGTACACATAAACTGATGACGACATCTGTTATGATTTCTAGACCTAGGTTCATTCATGATCCATGGGCTCATGCGTGTGACCCAGTGCCATTGCGTGTTCATTTTTTATTCTTCTTCTTCATCGTTCATTCTCAAACTCCAGCAGGATCTCTCTTGTAGCAGGACTATGGTCCTATTAGATTTTCAGCAGGATGTAGTCCAGAGAAGGAAAATGCGTTGTATCGCCGTTTTATTTGCGCCAATGGGCTACACAGCACATGGGGCATTCCCATACGTGCTCTGCCCTTCGTTCCAGCAACCATCCCAGCGTATGTAGACTCAGTCCCGGTCAGGTGTTGATTGCGTGACCTTCGGGGCTTTCAAAAAAAAAGTTATTTCTCTCCCCTCTAACTTACTCTAAGATACTCCCATTTCTAACATTTTCTGTATGTGTACGCTCTCAGCCTCATTGACATTATCTTGAAATGAATTTATTACTGCCTTGATCAAGTCTGCTTTATCTCTTCTCAGCATTGTGCCGTCTATCGCCGTATTGCCTGCCAATATAAGTCGGCTCTCTCGTTACCTCTGACCCCCAGCATGACCAGCGCATTATACTCATGTAATTGCTCTGGATAATTGAGTTGTTCTTCTTCTTCATCGTTCATTCTCAAACTCCTGCTGGATCTCCCTTGTAGCATGACCATGGTCCTACTAGATTTCCAGCAAGATGTAGTCCAGAGAATGGAAATGCGTTGTGTCACCGTTTTATTTGCGCCAATGGCCCGACACATCCGTCTTCGACGGGGGAGTTGTTCAATAAGTCCCACCATTCTTTTCTCAGCGTGTAATTTTATATCTTGCGCAGTATGCTTTGAGAGTCTGTGAGTATTACCGAGTGTGCTGATATATCAGTTACCAATTAAGGTCTGCTATAACTCCCTCTATCCATCCTCATGCTCTATGACTATGTGACTGGAATATGCCGAAAGATTTCTCAACCAACTCCACGCCGTTTCTGTAGGCAACAAAACTCCAACCGATTGTATTTATGTTTCTGTTAACGGGGCCATCTCTTGTATATAATTATGTCTTGTGGTTTCGAGTGTAACTGGGCGAGTTCACGTACCATCCGTCAATTTTCGACATGTTTTATCTAGTTCTATTATTACTTTAGTCAGTGATTAATTCTCAGTGTCTACCTCTACCCATTCACTGCCTTTTCTTATTTCTTCAAATTCACATACACTTCACGGTGTATCTTCAGCCTCTATCATCCATGATCTGCCACGTTTGATTCGTTTTCCCTTTGACTCATCTAGAAGTTGGTTTAATAGGTGGTGGTTATATTCTGTCACTTTAAGGTGCGACCTAACTTGTGCTACCTGATGTCGCACTCTAATGCCGGGGAGATCAAATATAAATATGGTAGAGATGGGTGTATCCCTAGTACACCCCAGTACCGCGCTCATTGCCTAATTTTGGACTTTTTTGTTGCAATCTATAGATTTGTGCCTGAGACAGTGTTAGTAGGCAGAGGTCGTACGTAATCTATGATCATTGATCAACATGCAGCATATTCTGAACAGGATGTAGCAGTTATTACAACCTTTTGAAACTTCTGCCGATCTGGGCGCCAGTCTTCATGTTTACTGTCATTTTCAGGTGGTCTTTGACATATTGCGTCCATCTTCTTGGTCTGCCTCTTGTTCTTAACCCATGGCATCATCCCCTCCATTATGGTCTTCTCTATGCTGTTGTGGTGTTTGATATGGTCAAAATATTGTAGTTTTCTAGAAAGAACCAGTTTTCTTTTACATTCATTTCTCTCAGGATGGTACGTTGGTGATCTTTTTGGTCCATGGTATTCTTATGATTTTTCTGTAATATTTTAGGTTCCTTAAGAATGGGGAATAAATTATTCATAGCTCGCAAAGGTGAAATCTATGGGGGTCATCTGCCGACAAGTATGAAGTTGTTGAGGAGATCTGCAACAAGAAAAATTGCCTCAATTTTTATGCCAGGAAATGTGATTGTTAATTGTAATGAGCTATCTTACAGTAATGGCAATAACCAATTCGGAAACTAAACATGCACCCATAAACCTACCCCCTTACAAATCCATACCTTTGAGACCTTATATGAGTTTGGGCGTCCCCTCTGTTACACAACTAAGAATCTTAAGAGCTACCTGTTCACATCTACATTGATTATTCCATCATCATCATCATCGCCATTGATGAGGACTTTTGTTGCTACATCTCCCTCGCGTGTTCGAAGATGGCAGAGAAGTCCAATCCTGGCATAGAATCCCCTAACACATTTGGAACACGTATGCTTAGGATAGGGTCATCTGTGTGTTTATTATGTCTTGTCGGGCAGCACTTTTTCTCTGCGATTTCTTCTTATGCGTTCATTCTCAAACTCCAGCTTGATGTCGGGAAAGTCAGGAAAACGGAATGCGTTGTGTAATGGTCATGGTTTACAGCGTCCCTGCGATATCTGCACCTTCGGCCTGACACCCGACTTCAGCATGGCTTTTGAATCACTTCGACCCCTATGGGACAAGACAGCCAACTCCTTCTCAATACCTCCTTAGTCGCCTCCTACGACATGCGTAGCATGTAACAGTATTGTTATTCTTTATATTGCTCCCTTCTCTGGCCTCATCAATACAAGGGTGGTGTCTGAGATTGAATGCTTCTCAGCGATGCAAGCATCATTGCTGATATTTCTGGTTGGTTGCTGATCCAGTGGGCTCCACGTTGGGAAACACTGTGTTAGAAGAATGACTTCTCCCCCCCCCCCTCCTCCAATAAGTCTTTTGGGCTATATAATTGCCGAAGAACATGCTTTAGTCGAATCTTTCAGAAACGTTTTCCTACCACCTCCAAACAAACCCTTTCGTGCAGAACTTATAGACTAACTCTCCTTATCACCATCGCAGTCCTCCACAATACCATATTACAATTTGTTTCCATCTTCTACTCTTGGTTCTACACATACCAAACCCTTACAGTGTACAATTTGGGGGGAAATGAACATTTTTAAGTAATACTTTTATTTTCTAAACATTGTTTGTTTCTTTGTTTGAGGACCCCGGGAATTGTGATCGATTAGCTCTTATTTCATATGTGAAGTGGGTTGCTTTTTTCTGAGTTTTCTTTTATACCCAGAAGACTTCAACTTTCGGTTTAGTGCAATCCCTATTGCAGGAGCCTTCTACTCATAGGGGGTCTATAATTGTATAGATGATAGGTTACAAATCTTCCATAAGAGAGCCTCAATATAACGGCATGTCATCTACTAAGGTTTTCTGTTGCATGGGTGGTTCGTCTTGTGGGTCATTTGTGATACCAACAGACTCAACCGCATGCGTTTCTAAACATTAGTCAATGAATGTAAAGATGTGTCTTAGTGGTCAGGATGAAACTGATACTTGTAGCGGTGTTGTTCAATATGTGCGTTCATGTTGGTAAGACAAAGTTGTAGAATCGTTTATCATTCATTTAATCTATGTGCAAACAGTTTCTTGTCTTCAAGAGCAGATGTTATACAGAACTAAAAATCAATTTAAACTCATTTAATCAATGTGCAAACAGTAAGTATCTTGTCGTCAGGAACTGCTGTCATGCAGCACTGAAAACCTGACAGAACTGCTGTCATGCAGCACTGAAAACCCATTTAAACTCATTTAATAAATGTGCAAACAGTTTCTTGTCTTCAAGAGCAGCTGTTATACAGCACTGAAACCCCTTTCCGCAAATTGTGTTGTAGGTGAAAGTGATGAAGAATAATGTTGTTTTCGTTTACAATGTTACAGATTTAGGTACAAGATTTACAAGGTATAGCTTAGGGCCCCCACTTTTTTAAAATTATTTCACTATCTATATATTCTTAATCGTTAAAGGGCCCCCATATCTTAAATATCTTACGGCTATTTGAGACAAAAATGAGAAACATTTTATGCAATGGAGTAATATCAATACATACAGGAGTTCTAGTGCTAGGATGTTATATTGATATTAATATTGTTATATTAATGTCCAATATAAGCTGAATGCAACTGAGATGTGGTTTTCAAGAAGAATGTTTAAAATTCTATGGACAGCCTAGAAAACTAATGTATGTTCTCAGAGATGTTGGGGTAAATCGACACATTATAGCGAAAATTAAAAACAGACAATCAAGATTTTTAGGACATATGATGAGAAAAGTAAAACTTGAATATTTAGTAACCACTAGACAGATGGATACGAGAAGAGACAAAGGAAGAAGAGAGAAATGTTTGAATGGGTTGTCACTGCGGCACAAAAAGAAGTCACTAACTGAACTTATTAACATAACAAAAAGCAAAGAGTTGTGGAGAAGCATGATCGTCTACGCCACTCGTCATGACACTTGATTGATTTGATTTCTCATTTTTTAATTAAAAAAATTTTAAAGGGTCCTTCGTCCACTTTTGTCGGTAAATTCCACTGTTTGACGGAAAGTTTAAAGACTTTTTGGCGAAAAATCGCTAAGGACAGGATTTTTAATCGATCTTTAGGCTACGTTCTTAGTGTTAACAGTCATGTTAGATTCACTAAGAGTGGGGGAGGGAGGTGGTAGGATGGTTCAGTTGAATGCTAAATTTTGTATTTTCAGTTCGGTGTAAAGTTTGTTTTCCACGTCGTTGTCATCACTTCAATACATCTTCGAATTGTGCTATTATAGGAATATGTTTTAAGAATATTTGGCATTGACAACACAATGACAAGACAAGACAAACGTAAACTTGTCACAGCTGAAATGGCATGCTTACGCAGAATCCTATGGATATCGCTAAGAGACAGGCTGAGGAATGAGGACATTCGACTAAAAATGCGGCACCACCCTAATCTTGGAATATATTACGAGACAACAGATCAAATAGTTTGCACACATCAGCAGACTACCATCAGACAACATACCACAACAAGCTATGCTACACAGATACCGTGACGGCAGACCTAGAGGGCGACCACGAAAACGATGGACCACTGAAATAAAAGAGGCGACAAATTTCACAATATACTCAGAACACAAGTCGACCGTCTCCAGAAAACTCTTCTACCCCTGATGCTAAAAGGCAACAAATGGTTTAACGAATAGATACTAGCGAACAGTTTTAAGACATTATCGGAAAGTGTGTGCATTACAACCATTAAAACTCCGTGAATGGCCAATACGATTAATCCCATGGTTAAACTTCCCTCCCCCTAAGAAGTCAGAATATGACGAGTACTAGAATGTCAGCCGAAAACGCGGGTAAACTTGTATCTCATAGTACTGTACCCCCCTCCCCCAAATGTTATTAAAAATTATACAATATTAAGGAATATTAGTGGGTTTTTTTTAATTTTAAGGTAAACTGTATTTTATCCTACTGATCCCTCCGAAGACGGATGTGTTTGGTCATTGGCGCAAATAAAACTGTGGCACAACGCATTTTCATTCTTTGGACTACATCCTGTTGGGAATCTAGTAGATTCCTGGTCCTGCTACAAGAGGGATCCAACGGGAATTTGAGAATGAACACAGAAGAAGAAGATGTTCCTACTGATAACGTGTCTACAGCCATGAAAATATGTTATATGATGTCAAAACACAATCGTGGTTATGCCTTGGAATAGGGGCAAGCATATAAAGTTGTATGTTTCTTACGTAATCTCAGAATATAGCTACGTTACATTGTTTTGGTTGAATTTATCACAATGAACACTTCTTAAAATGCCAAATTAATCTCGGTTTCATTGTGTATACAAAGTAATAAGTATCGTTAATGTTTTGTTCAATTTGATTTGTCAGTGTTTGTCCTTAAAGCTCTTTCTTTTTCTACGTTCCTTCTCACACTTCAACAGTTTAGCAGGATGCAGTCCGGAGGAACGCGGTAGCCTAGTTGATCAGTGGCGTAGCGAGGCGGGGGCGGAGGTGCGGACCGCCCCGGGCGGCATCATCGGGAGGGCGGCAAATTTATTTTCGTCCAGTCTTTCACAATCACTGACAAATTTTTTTCATGTCACAAGGGCGGAAAATTCTGATCCCGCCCCGGACGCCATTGACCAACGCTACGCACTATGTACAAGTCTATGCATTTCTGCGAACAAGTCAATTTTAGTTCTTGATTCTTGATTAGAAATTGGCTTCACAGCAGGCGGGACATTCCCATAAGTGCTCCGCCCTCTGCTCCAGCAGACATACCAGTGTATGTAGACTCAGAGTCCCAGTCAGATGTTGATTGTGTAATCTTCGTGACTTTCTAAAAATTTTACTTTTCCTTCTCTCACCTCTGGACAGCGGCGTGCATAGGGTAATTGCAGCCCGGTGCGATGAATATTTTAACCCTCCCCCCCCCCCCCCACCTGCCTGAAATTGATTTTAAAAATTCCGAGTAAAATTTTACAAGTTTATTAATATTATCGATTTTATCCACATTTAACAAAGATAGAAATAAATTTTAAAATGTAAATTTAAAATTACAAATTCACTTTGCGAATTTTTTGACTAACGATGTTATTAATGACTGTGTCGAAGCTCACATCATTGACCAGCTCATGTTCGATTGATATTATTGCGAGGTTGTTTAATCTCAAGTTGTTCATAGTTGACCTGCGATAGTTTTTGATTAATTTGAGTTTGGAGAAACTTCTTTCACGTGTAGCTATACTAACTCCTAGAGTTAGGAACATACACAGTAAAAGACAATGTTGGGTACTGAATGGGAAAGCTGATGTTTGTGAATAAAGAAAAGTAATTCCATAGGCCCTTGGTCCTTTAAGTTCAAGACCGAAGGTGCTGCGACAAAATTCATTAGTCACTTTCTCTCGAGTAAAAATTCATCCTTGTCGATGTAATCATAAAGGAGCGTTGTGAAGATCAATGTCGACTCGATCGTCTAACAGTTGCTTTGGAGAAAGAAAGCCAAACTTGTCAGCAACCTCATGCATTTGTGCAATTCTTGTTGAATTCTCCTGATTCACTCTGTCCATGGAAGCGCAACATTTCCAACCAAAGTTCATTTCTGTAGCTTAACCCGGCATCTGCGGCTTCTTCTCCAGGCATGGCTAAGACTGGCAAAGGATGGAGCAACACAGGAACAAAAAAACCAAGAAATCGCCTACCAAGAAAAGAAGACCCTCATCAAAGCCATCAGGAAAGTCGACCACCCAAAAGACAATTACCACTATCTCAACAGTGCAGAGCAGGTTATTATCTTCCGCCTCAGAACAGGACACAACAGATTAAACAGCCACTTAAATAGACTAAGATTGATTCCATCACCGCTGTGCCTTTGTGGGCAGACAGCACAGACAGCTGAACATATCCTGCAAGACTGCAATACACTAAACCAGTTAAAGGAAGAACACTGGCCTACAGAGATGGATATCCACAGAAAGATGTATGGGAGCACCGAGGAGCTTTCAAATACAGCAGCATTTATTAAGAAAACAGGACTTGCTGTGTAGACATGTCAAACTCCGAACGAGAAGAAGAAGACAAGCCAGTACGACATCTTAACTATCAAAATTATTTTCTTTCACCGGTAAGATTTTCTAAAAGGAAAAAGACATATAGAGCCAAATCTGGAGAATATGGTGGGTGTGGAATAATTGTAATATTCAAATCTAAAGAATATGATGGGTGTGGAATAATTTCAATATTCAAATCGTTGACTGTTTGCAACGCAAGCCATGCTTTATGGGAAGGTGCATTGTCTTAAAGCAAGAGAATAATTTGAGTGCGAGTTATCCCTCGTTTTCTGGTAAGTCTTTTTAAGTTTGGTAAGTTTGGTATGGAGATCAACGTATCACTGGCCTTTAGTCGTCTTGCATTGAGGCAGGTATTTTTTCATATGACACATTTGATGTCCCATACAATCAAAATCACTTTTCTTGCATATTTCTTTAATCTTTGATTGATATGCGTTGGTAATGGTGATTCTAACAGACCCCCAGAGTATTCTGAAAAATGAGCTCTGGTTTCTGCCCTTTGCACCTCATTCTGCGTTAAAGAAACATAGATAGGACCTCTGGAACCACACAGGACAAAATAGGGAGCGTACTTACCCAGCGAAACACAGGAACAATTAACATGCATACCTTTCGTTTTTGCTGGGAGAGACTGGGCACCTATGTGCCTGTCAGTTATCGTTTTCATCATGATGCGCCATGATCGCGATGAAAGTTGGCTGCAACGGACCTCCAGCATCCCCTTTCTTTTGTCTTGGTTATGCACTATGCCAGACTGTAACATGTCCATCTCGTGATATTTCTCGCCCACTTGTATCTCTGCATACCCTTGCTCGCCTCCCCTCAATCCAGTAAGGTCTGCAATAAGGTGTCATGTCTTTTAATATGTTCAAATTACATTATTTGTTTTATCTTTATTTCTTTAATAGTTCTTTTTTTTCATACAAAGTATTAATTTTTTTGGTTCGTTTTCTTATCTTTCCACGAAGTTCCCCCTATTCTCTCTCTCTCTCTCACACACACACACACACACACACACACACACACGCACGCACACGCGCACGCACGCACGCACGCACGCTCAGGCGCACACACGCACACATGCACACACACACACATACACATACATACACACATGCTTATGCGTGTGTGTGTGCGTGCGTTCGCATGTTCATTATTACATGATGGTCAGACAGTCCCATATGTAAGCTTAAATATATATATATGGGTTATCAAGGATTAATTTTGATCAAAATATGTCTGTGTAATAAATCCGTGTTTTGTGATCTTCATGTTTCATTATTACCTTGTTTGTATCACAATATTTTATTATTATAATAATTTTTTAAAGTAACATTATGGTTTGTGTTATTGAGATCCCCAGGAATCGTGAGAACTCTAGCTTCCTATAGTTAGTTAGTTAGTCGTTGGATCATCATCACTGCACTCCAGACAAGTCTATAGATGCTCAGATCTATCCATGAGTCTAGCCGCCATTCCCAGTACGCAGTTGATTGACCATCATTCTTTCTTGCCCACGAAAACTGCTCCTTCCTAGCGACACCACGTTTGAAACCAAATTTCTTGCTTCCTATGTGCAGTGGGATGGTTTTTGTGAGCTTTCTTTCATACCAAGGAGATTTCAGCTTTCGGCTTAGTGCAGTGCCTATTTAAAGAGACTTCTACTCAGAGAGGGTCTATAATTGTATAGATGACATGCTACAAAGATTCCATAAGAGAGTCTAAATATAACGGCATGTCATCTACTAAGGTTTTCTGTTGCATTGGTGGTACTCTTATGGTAATGGTGCTCTTCTTTCAACCGCGGACATGATCCAATTTCACTCTTGTTCTTCTGTCTTCGTTCTCAGACTCCTGATCAGCTTTATGTAGTTCGGAGAACGAAGTGCATTGTGTTATAGCGTACATCTTAGCTGCGATATTGTGTTTTGTGCGTGGCATCCTGATTATATGTGCGCCTTTTGGCTGGATGCCTCCGTCTTCAGCACTCTGCTTACTTGGGCAGGACTATAATCCTGCTCGAGTGGGACTGCCCGACCAGTCTTAGTTTCCAGCCCCTGATGGCTGAACTAAGCCCCATCACCACTTCACGGTGCTGGCCTCGATGCCAAGACATCCAATGAAGGAAAGATTCCTAAATCTAGCAATTAGGCGACTGAAAAGAAGCAGCTTTATCCATCAAGCTGAACGACTCCGTAGACAACTTACATATCTACCTGAAGTTGACAGCCCCTTAAGGTCTGTACCAGAGCAAACCCCGTGGAGTGAAAGGCACGGAATGCCAATATACATTCAGACCCACGTGAAAGGAATACTAAGCGAGGACGAACAGAACAGTGTGCAGCGAAGGACAGTCACCCTCAGTTTCCTGGATGAGGAATATCCACAAGATATATGGGTCAGCGTATACACAGATGGGTCAGCACAGAATACTGTGAGGAATGGAGGTGAATGTGTATTTATAGAAAATCCACACAAGCCTAGAGATACAATTAGAACACCGACAGGAAAATTCTGTAATAATTATGATGCAGAAATCAAGGCAATTAGTGTGGCAGCTAAAACACTGATGAACTCCAACTCTGGCCTACAGCCTGTGGTATTCCTGACAGATGCAAGGTCAGTGCTTCAAGCTCTCCAGTCTGGAAAACTAACAGACTTGAAAAAACTACTTAGCGAATTGTCGTACCAGTATAGGGTAACCATGCAGTAGATACCCTGTCACTGTGGAATACCAGGAAATGAAAAAGTAGACCAACTAGCTAAGGAGGGTGCTGCCAAAGACTAACCAGATATATCAATCACCTACCATCAGAAAAAACCAGATAATCAAGTCAATAAAAAAGTAACAAACACCAACACAAGATGACTATCACAATATGAACAGATCAGAACAAGTTATAATTCTACGTCTCAGAACAGGACACAACCGACTCCGCAGTCACATGTATACAACGTTCAAGATTGGCAAAACAGCCATGTGTACATGTGGACAGGCAGCACAGAGTGCCAAACATATACTTCAAGAGTGTTCTGAGCATGAAACGCTGAGGCAGACATATTGGCCAGAGGAAACAACACTGGAATCAAAGCTCTATGGGACACTGTATGAACTACAAAAGACAGTGAGTTTTATTAAGGAGACAGAATTACAGATATAGACATGTTTCAAGTGAACGAAAGAAGAAGAAGCTGCGATATATGCGCTTTTAGGCCTTCCAGATCCTGCTTCAGCATAGCTTCTGCGTCCCTTTGGCTCTTTTTGGGATGAAACAACCAACGCGAGCCCTCGACATGCTTAGTCGCCTCTTACAACATGATTGGCAGGTAGCAATGTCGCGTTTCTTTACTCCAATTTATGACTCCGGAAACACTCAGGCGACAATGTGGTTGTATCCTCAACGTTTTTAACCATCAGCCTATAATAATAGAGGTCGTGTTCTGGTAATCCAGTCACCGCGAATTGAAGAGTATGTGTTTAAGAGTGTGTTGCTGAACTAAAACTGCCTGGGTATATAATACATCACGTTTTTATCATACCAATTTTGTTATTGGAGCATCTTAAGGGGATCAACACGTGATATATTCTATCCAGGACGTGGTCTTCCTTATGGGTCTATTGAATTCTCCTCGGTCTTGAGCAAGGTGTACCGCCTCCTTTAGGGCAGCCATTCTTGTTTGTCTTCTGTCCAAGTGCGTCTTGGTTGGCCTTTAAACCTGTTACCTTCTATCGTCCCTCAAATATCACTATCTCCATACCGTCATGTCTCTTAACATGACCGAAAAAAGCTAGTTGTTCAATTAATATGGTTTTCAGAAGCCAGCTCTCTTGGGAGATGATTGTGCTTTGTACCTCCTGGTTTGTTTTCCTTGCTGCTCATGGTTTTCTCAGAACTATTCTGTAGAATTTTAATTTAAATGATGTTGTTATATTGGACAATGTTTTATTAGTACCCATGTTTCGCATGCTTTGCATTCGTCGTTACTGGAAACACACACGTTTGTAATAAGCACAATTTGGTTCTTATTTGGTTCACAAGGGATATCATTCTAATTTCCAGTTTTTGTACACAGGAATCATGGTCAACCTACATATGAGTTTTTCATAATAATATTTTAAACATTTTAGACAGATGCATACAACAGAAAACAGAAAAAACTATTTGTTTAATTCGTGTTTAAATTCAAGATGTAGCAGGAGTACATTTCTTCTCTTTTTTTTGACACAATAATTAGTCTTCCACTTCTTCCAAGTCCTGTTTTCTTAATAAATGCTGCTGTATTTGAAAGCTCCTCAGTGCTCCCAGACATCTTTATGTGGATATCCATCCCCGTGGGCCAGTGTTCTTCCCATAACCGGTTTAGTGTATTGCAGTCTTGCAGAATATGTTCAGTGGTCTGTTCTGCCTGCCCACAAGGGCGCAGAGGTGATGGAACCAGTCTCAGTCTATTTAAGTGCCTGTTTAATCTGTTGTGCTCTGTTCTGATGCGAAAGGTAATTAATAACCTGTTCTGCTCTGTCGAGATAGTGGTAATTGTCTTTCGAGTGGTCAACTTTCCTGATGGTTTTAATGAGTGTCCTTTTTCTTGGTAGGTGATTTCTTGGTCTATTTGTCCCTGTGTTGCTCCATCCTTTGCCAGTCTGTCTGCCTTTTCAATTTCTTGGTATGCCACAGTGGGATGATAACTAATAAGGGGAGAATAATTAGTTGCAAAAATGTATTGACAATTGTTCTTATTATCTCTCTTTGATTATAAACGTAAAACCACCTTTCATAAAATGTCAAGTTCTCTGTTTACGGTGATTAAATTAGTGGGTTAAAAAAAAAAAAAAAAAAAATTATGTTAAATCAAAGTGACTATCTAAGACACAATAGTCACGTTTTCTTCCTGTAAACAGTGCCCTTTTTCTATCTCGTACAGTTCACGAAAGTAAGATTGCTGCTAAGATGTCAAAATTAGGACCTATAAGAAAAGACAAAAACATTGCGTGGTGTTGACTGTGATATGTGTTTTAGATCAGTGGTCAGCCCGAGTAACGTGTACTAAACTGTGTATGGTAGATTTATTATCAGCCCATGTAATGTAGACTGTGCTATGTATGATAGATCAGTGGTCAACCTGTGTGATGTGGAGTGTGCTATGTATTATAGATCAGAGGTCAGTCCGTGTGGTGCGGAAACCAGAAAATGGAGCTCATATTAGTTGCACTATTACCTGACATGCACATCGTAAATGGTGACTAAAAAAGTTTTGAGGGTTGAGTTGGCTGACCCATTCCATTGACGGTCTAGTGATCCAGAAGTCACATGATTTCCTAGTCAAAAATGTGACATTAGCTTAAGGCTGGAGATGGATTTAGCTGATATGTCAAGATCAACTATCATTTGGAAAAGCAAAATCAATGCTATAGATTCATACATGTCTACAAGAACCATTACTTTCAATATTAAACGCATGCGGTTGCATCTGTGGGTCCCACAAATGTCCCACTAGACAAACCAACAATGCGACAGAAAACCTTAGTAGATGACATGCCGTTATATTGAGACTCCTTTATGGAAGCTTGTAGCAATGTCATCTATACAATTATAGACCTCATCTGAGTAGAAAACGCATTCAATGGGCATTGCACTGAGCTAAAGTCTCCTGGGTATAAAAGAAAGCTCACAAAAAACATTACTGCACTGCACATAGGAAGTAAGAGCTAATAGCGCACATTTCATGTGGTTCCAAATCAGGAATCAATATTAAATCCACAAATATATCTACTTGCATGGTTTATGCTTCTATTGATAAGGAGGGGGGGGGGTAACTCCCTTTCACTCTTAAGTAATCATAAAATGTTTTTTATTGCTAGTAATTTAGCTAAATGGCGGTGAAACCCCTCCCGTAACGATTTCTTTTTTTAAAAAAAGGTAATCACCCCTTTCTCAGTAAAAAGATGGAATTATTTCATACAACAACTTAAGAATGCCTTTTTTACATTAGTTTTTTTAATGTAAAACCCCTTCCACATCGAAAACGTCTCTACGGCCCTGATAGTTATCTATGGGCCTTTATGGAACAATGAACTCCACATAAAAATAACAGTGTAGCAATTCTTTGCTCCCCTTCCAGTCCCGGCTAAACAAGCGCAGTTTTTATTCACTTCTCCCACCCAGGCCCGGTAACACAAGGGCAGTTTCTATTTTCATTTAACTATCATTGCTTTCAGATTGTACACTAGAAACAAATTGTCAAAGATATTCTTTCTTTTTAATTGTATCAAAGAACACATGTTAACTGTGTTGGAAATCTAATTTATTCATTGGATGATCCCATGACAGACTCCTGACAATAACATAATATTTTGAAATAATTTAATACGTCTACAGAAAATACGTTATGACCACTGATCTATGTATAAATAGATTTAAGACTTTACAATCGCCTGCGCTTAGTGTTACCATGCCCCCGTGTCAAAAAGCGTGCCAAACTCGTAAACATGATCACACTTCTCTTGTTTTCACGAAGCTATACCAAGTGTCTTGATTCGAACACGTGACACATTCGTTATATGCATATTATTAAACTGATAGAAACCGGGACACGTTACAACCGGGCGAGATATCAGGCTGCGATATAAAACCAAGACAATTCCCGTGAGACCGTGACTAACACACATATCTGCCATTCACATAAACAAATGCATATTTCCGCTATTATAGTGAGAAATATATTTATCAAGTCAAAATATTTTAAGTTTACATTAAAAAAAAACTCAACCAACACAATATATGTTTTTATAGTGTGAATTTGCGTTATTTTTTAAAGTAAATGCTCTCTCAACCATTAAGTTTTTAAAACTCATAAACTGCAATTCCGCCCCCCCCCCTCCCAGAAATGTGACAATGATGATTCAGAGAATTGCAGAAATGGTATTGACTACATGTGATGGGAGAAGGTGCTCCCTCTCCAGAAAGATCAGAAGAACGCGTGATCAGCAACTGACTGGGACACTGAGCTTATACACTTTTAGATGGCTGACGGAACGGCAAGCAGGAATACCCCCAGTGCTGTGACACTTGTTCCTAATCAAAAATCAATAATCCACAGAAATTTAAAAAATCACTTTCTTGTAAAATGTGAGAATTTAAGTCATTAAAAACTATGTATCAAAATATTTTTTCTTCATTTTTTTCAAAAAAATGTATTCTTTACAATAAAACAATTTATTAAACATTTCTTTAATCACAGGGGTGATTACAAAAGCAAAAAAAAATGACAAAAAAGTCGAGTGAAGCACTTTCTAAGCAGCTCTCCTATACCTCCGTAATCCTCTCTCGAGGCGGTATGATATAGCAGGCGCCGACATCGAAAGCCACTCGGACGCTGAGTATAGCTCACCACTCAGCTGAGCACGTTTATGCTGTTAACATTCCGTACGACCGAAAACTTCACCCCGGTGACTTCGTCCTGTCTTAACATGTCATATGGGGAGGAACCAGCCTAGATCCCAAGCGGTACTGTGACGAGCGAGCTGACTCGACACTGGCTGAACCTTGACCCCGCGGTGGAGTCTAAGACATGTGAACGGACTACTGACACTGGTTCCCATACAAAGTCAAGAGCCAACTTTTGTAAAGTTCCGCGGGGAACTTGAACCTGATACGGACATTATCCCTTAACATCCAAAAGTTTATGTGCCACACATTTTGTTACCCATGACAACAGTGAGGGAAGAATGTCGCGCATATTGCTTTCAAAAAACGTTTTTATAAATAGGAGAACGGGGAAACGTTACATACAATCTCTCAAATTAAATTAGAGTTGTTTATTTAAATGATATTGCCAATTGTCAGATCAAAATATTTGTGTTTTGATGATTTATTAATATCTCATACTTATTACCACCCTTGATTTTGGAGTGTATGCCTGGTTAAGTCCCTTGGTAAATAAATGCTACTATCTTTAACTTCCGGTTCAAATAATGTTTTTGTTTTGCTGAATCAAGAACTGGTTGATCATTAATTTAACACATTAATATCGTAGAAATTAAATATCTGTGTTACTGAAACGGATGTAATGATTTCCATCATGGTTCGTTCAACCTTATATAGTTCGGCAATGAAGATCTAAAGCAAATTGCAATGAAACGAGAGACATGGAAGGAAATCTAAATGTTTGTTAGTTAGATACTTGGACAAAATTTTCAGAATTGTGCTACATTTCTACATAATTACAAATAATATAGTTAGATAGCCCTTCAAAAATGCAATTCAATGATACCTCAACCAAGTATGTACGTCAACCCTGAAAAAATGTTACATATTTTTTTCGAATGAATTTGACATCAAAATAATTTACATTGAAACACATATAGTAGGAAAATATAAATAAAACTTGTGACAAAATGTACCCAAGCTGATAATTTCTACCTTATCTTTGTTATTTTCAATAATAAAAGCCACAAACTATATATTTTTTTGTTTTTGAAGACAAGACACATCTGTTGATCCTATTTCTATAATTTTTAGATGCACCCAGAACTAATTAATATGAAAGAAAACAGAAAATTCACATAATTGAAATGAACATAAATAATCAAAATATTGAATATAATTAAATACCACAGCAATTATATATATTTGTGTTGGCAAAGGCAAGGCGCATCTGTTGATCCTATTTCTATAATTTTTAGGTGTGCGAAGAACTAATTAATATTAAAAATGGCAGCAAATTAGCATAATTAAAATGATAATAAATAATCAAAATATTGAATATAATTAAATACCACAGAAATTATATATATTTGTGTTGGCAAAGGAAAGACGCATCTGTTGATCCTATTTCTATAATTTTTAGTTGCGCAGAAATAATTAATATTAAAAATGGCAGCAAATTAGCATAATTAAAATGAAAATAAATTACAAACTATTGAATATAATTAAATACCACAGAAATTATATATATTTGGGTTCAATACAAGAATCCGTGGACAAATCACGTGACAAGATACCACTTTTTAATTTCATGTGCTATTTCACTATCTCAGAAACTTAGAAAGTCGTAACATAAATTACAGATCTAGCAATTTGCGCGCAATGAACTGGCTATCCACCTCCCACTCAGTGTGCAGCGCGCATGTCAAGTGGTCAGGGGCTCTCATCGTGCAATGTGTCGAATAGTGAACGCGTCTGTATATGCAACATTTAGGAATTTCATTCCATCTATTTATGTTAGCTGTTTATTCCATAGATAAATGTTCACTGGTTCTTGTATTGTACCTATATTTTTATTGGCATAGGCAAGACGCAACTGTTGATTCTATTTCTATAATTTTTAGGTGCGCACCGAACTAATTAATATTAAAAATTGAAGCAAATTAGCATAATAAAAATGAAAATAAATTATTAAACTATTAAAAATAATTAAATACCACAGAAAGTATATATATTTGTGTTGGTAAAGGTAAGATCCTACTTCTACAATTTTTAGGTGCGTGCAGAACTAATTAATATGAAAAATGGCAACAAGTTAGCATATTGCTGCTAGAGTTTGATATGATGAGATATTGCTGCTAAAGTGCTGTCCATAGATTCATCAATAGGTTTTACCCTTCTCTCCCCACTCACCCGTAACCCCAAATATTTAGGAAACTACAGTCGTGCTTAATTGTGTATTTTAAAAATTCACTCATCTGCCTTCTAGATTAACGTTTGTCTTAGCGTACATGACTTTCTTCTAGCTCACAAATTCTGTCTTCTAGCTCACACATATGTCTTCTAGTTCACACATATGTCTTCTAGATCAACTTTGATCTTAGCGCACACAACTGTCTTCTAGCTCACACATCTGATTTCTAGCTCACGCATCTGTCTTCTAGTTCACACATATGTCTTCTAGCTCACGCATCTGTCTTCTAGTTCACACATCTGTCTTCTAGCTCACACATCTGTCTTCTAGCTCACACATCTGTCTTCTAGCTCACACATCTGTCTTCTAGCTCACACATCTGCCTTCTAGAGCAACGTTTGTCTTAGCGCACACAGCTGTCTTTTAGCTCACACATCTGTTTTCTAGTTCACACATATGTCTTCTAGCTCATACATCTGTCTTCTAGTTCACACATCTGTCTTCTAGCTCACACATCTGTCTTCTTGTTCACACATGTCTTTTAGCTCACACATATGTCTTCTAGTTCACACATATCATGTAAGCTCACACATCTGTTTTCTAGTTCACATGACTATCTACTAGCTAACAAAGTTGTGTTCTTTCTCAGAACAGGACACTGAAGCTTAAAATTGACTTATTCAAACTGAAAGAACAAAGTGGAGTCAGGAAAGCAACTATAGACAGACTGATTATCCAGTTGAAAAAACATGTCCCTCAAACACTTGGTAATGATGTTGTCTCGCTTTTCATGTTTATTTGATCACGTGAATATATTGTTGTTGACAAACTTGTCACACTACAACAATTATATTTCATATACTATATATTTATCCAAGACTGGTAACATTACCACTGTGTCTATGTGGACAGACAGCAGAACATATCCTGCAAGATTACATTTCATTAAACCAGTTAAAGGAGGAACACTGGCCCACAGAGATGGATATTCACAGAAAGCTGTTAATTAATTTGGCAGACCATCTGACCTAGTTGGCAGACCTATCATTGTACCCACTATATGTAGATTGCCGATTGTTCTGATGGTATGGGTCAAGTGTAAACAGAACATTGTAACTCAACAAGACAGTCTATGGAACAGCCACTGATATAGAAAACAGTCAGTCAATTGATATTGGAGAGGTTGCAGACTTTCTTTGTGGTGTGGAGGAATTGGCTGCCATGCTTATCCATGTGTATGTGTATATACAATAGTGCCGTTCTTACTCATGGTTGTTTGCTGTGTGTCTTGATAAAGGCTTTTTGGTTGAAACATCAGTTTGTGTGTTTTTATGTGTTTCCAGTGATTAGCAAAACTTCATTGCGCTGTTCCAAGCTTTGCCTGATGGATTTCAGTTTTACTGCAGTCAGTACATATTATCGATCTTATCCATGTGTGGTAATGTTGTACTACACATACATGATTGATGAATACAGACAGAATCTTGACAAATAATGGAGAAAATGGAACAATGGAAAAGCAGACCTTTAAATGAATCAACTGATATCAAATAAAGCCGGGAAGGATGATATTGTGTTCCCAGATAGATCTCTCCGTGGTGGTGAGAAATATGTTCCTTTCGGCACATAGGACAGAAGTATTGATTCTCCATGTGTTGCGGTCCGGTGCCTGCAGTATTAGTTCTTGTATGGTCCTGCAGCATGTTATTTCCCCTTCTTTAAGCATGGTGTTTTTTATGTTTGCTTTACGCCTTTCTCATTTTATTTTACCATCAAGAACCAATGTAATGCATCTAGTCTTAAAACCCATGTATTTCCATCTGCATTTTCTTATGACGTTTGAAACATATTCTTGGTGTGCTTACTTAAATCACTATTTGTGACAAAATCACTCCATTTTATGTTCATCAGTTTCCGGAGACATTTGTTTTCGAAGCTGTTTAATTTTTGATCTGTTTGAGTTGATTTCCAGCTTTCTCTTTCATATGTTAATACTGAGACAATATAGGAGTTGAATAGCTTTAGCTTGGTGTTTCTTCCTAAATCTTTTGATTTTCAGATATTAGTTTGGTAAATGTGCTAGCTGCAACTGCTATGCATGTATTTATTTCTTTCATTGAGTCTCCATCAACAAACATTTGGTTACCCAAGTAATTAAAGTTGGAGACTTTTTCCAGTATTTGGTTGTTTACTGAGATGTTATTTGTTGAACTGGTAAATTTTGTGATTTTTGATTTATCTGAAAATATGAGAAAAATCTGGCTTGGTTCATTATAACTATTGATATTGAGAGTTCTCATGGAACACAATGGGAAATACAGAATAATTGCTTCAATTATGATGATTGGGGTTAAAGTCAATACTATAAGTCTTTAATGCTTCATGGTTTACAACTTGTCTGTGATAGCTGCTCCTTTTGACAATATGCAAATTAACAAAATATTCAGAACACCCATTTTCAAAACTATAACTATTTCTAAACTTCTGGGTATCACATTGATCTATTGCCCTGGGTGTGCTGATATTTGTAGTAATAAGAGAGCAGACAAACTTGTATCTGTGAATTTAAGATAAACACTGGTGATGTACTGAAGTCTGTGGTCACTTACTGGAGTGGACACTGGGATAGATGAGGTATCCAGGAGGTATCCTTGCTGCATCCAAGGCAATTCAGTATCTTCTTCTTCGTTCATTCTCAAACTCCTCCAAATTAGCATTTGGCTTTAGCCTGGTTTCTGTGTCATTTGACCCTGTAAGGGATGTGACAGCCAACTCCACCCCCTAAAAGCCTGAGTCACCTCTTACAACATGCATGACATGTAAAAGTTTCACTATTATTTTCTCCCCTTTCAGGCCAGGCAACAAGGGCGAAGAAGGTCCTTGCCAGAATCTTTTTTGTCTATTCATTTATTACTACGGATTAACTGTCTGTCAATATTTGATGTAAGTAAAACTGAAACTCTACATCTTTTGAAATGTTTGATCACTTCTATTCTATGACCCTTTTTGTATTATTAAAGTAAATATTAAATGTCTGCAATGAATAAATCATCAATCCACAGACAAAAGTCCACAAGTAAAAAGTACAAAGAGGAGTTTATTGGAGGTTGTAGAAGCTCATATTCAAGGTTGTAACAATATCAGTGTATTTGTTGTCCTCTATTTTGTTATATTTCTTATACTATATATTCATCCAAACCTGGTAACATTACATCTGTGTCCATGTGGGCAGACAATGGAACATATCCTGCAAGACTGCATTTCACTAAACCAGTTAAATGAGGAACGCTGGCCTATAGAGACGGATATCTACAGAAAGATGTTAATTAATTTTGGCAGACCATCTGACCCAGTTGGCAGATGTTTTTTTTCACCTTTTGATACAGACCCTAGAGTTTGATGAATCCATTCGCTTGGAGTGTTTTCGAGTGACCTTTGGGCACTCTTCTTCTGTGTTCGTTCTTAAACTCCTGCATATTAGCAGGATGTAATCCGGAGACTGCATGATCATCCTGTCATGTTCGTCCGTCATAGTCAATAATGATGATTTGGGATCAACTGTAAAAGGTAAAGGTAATATGAGTTATGAACCAGTGTCATAACACACAGTTTCCCATAAGTGCTCATCTGTCTAGTCAGTGGTTGACCAGAAACCCCAAACCAGCTGCTCACATCTTATGATGTCAACATTGTTATGCAGTGGATTCCTGGCTACTCAAACACACCTGGTAATGATAAGGCAGACAGACTAGCAAAGAGGGGAGCACAACAAGAACAGCCTTATACAGAAACAGCAATGCACACAGTTAAAATGATTCTGAAATCTGTGAACAAAGAAAATTGGATGAACAGATGGGCCATGGGAAACACTGGGAGGGAAATCTATAAATATATGACCAGCCAAAATCCTAAAGACAATATCAACCTCCTGGAAAGAAAAGACCAGAGTATCATATTCCGACTGAGCACACAACATGTACAGCTTAACAATCACCTGAACAGAATACAACCACAACACACTCCAAGGTGCCAGCTGTGCTCTCATCCATATGAAACTGTTGACCACCACCTTTTTGAATGTCCAGCGCTGGATGACATCAAGAAAATGCTTCTCCCTCCAGGGCCAGATAAATGGAACACATTATATGGAACAAAACAACAACTCACAAATGCATGCATATATCACACAATGGTATTGGGTCAAAGGGCATGAGCCCATGGACCGCTGGATCAGCAACCAACCAACCAGAAACCCCCATCGAAGATGGATGTGTCGTATTATTGGTGTAAATAAAACGGTGACTCAACGCAGAGAATTTCCATTCTCTGGACTAAATTCTGCTGGAAATTTAGTAGGACCATTGTTCTGCTGCAAGAGATATCCATTGGAAGTTTTGGAATGAAGAAAAAGACCAGAAACCTCCTGAAGAGGGTCCTCGACAACACTTGCTAAATTAATATGGCACCTTCCCAGAGTTTGAGCCCTGATATGCAACTTTCTCATGTCTGGTTTAACCATCGGAGTAATTTTTATTTAAACCACGAATAATGAATGGACCCATGTGACGTCAGTGACCCACAAAGCTGTACTAAATTTGGTTTGTTGTACTGAAAGGAGCAGATATCTCAGACAGCTGTAAACCTTGATTTGGCAGATTCTGTTCTCCAGAATACATCCTGATAGTTTACAAGAGTTTGAGAATGAATGCAGAAGAAGAAGTAACAGTTCATGCCTGGAACGTGTGCCTACCAATGTTTACAGCGCTCATAGATTTTAAAGAATTGTCTGGTCATAATTTTTTCATAGTTTATGACATTGCAGAATGCAATTGTTTAGTAGTTTGAAGCCAGGGAAATAATTAACGAAAATAAGAAGAACACAGTTTTTGAAACACAGCAGGAGGGGGTAGGGATAGAATTAGAATTAGTTGTAAGTAAAGGGAGGCCCCATGGCAGCATTATCCCTTCTCATTAAATCATGGCATAATTTTACCAACATTAGCCATTTTTGTAATTTGTGGCGACACGCTCTGCAAGTGATGTAAAATTATTGACTACATGACAAATGTGTACACCATAACAAACTTTCAATGAACCTGTGCATAATTTCTGAGTTTGTTATATTTTCTGCTTATAGACGAACTATTACATAGGCACGTGTTCCAGACAAGGACAGACGTGACATTATTCTATTGATCTGCTTATGCCCAAAAGGGGATCAAAGTATAGCAACCTTGTGACCTGCTATGCATGTTGTAAGAGACAGCTAAGGAGCTTTAGGGGTGTATTTTTCTATCCTATCACATGGGTCAAAATGACCATAAAGCCATGTCAAAGAATGAGTCTAGAGAACTGAGTTCATTATGTTTGGTTTACAGCTTATCTGTGATATCTCGTCTTTCTGAGACACATTCCACCTTCAGAATGACTTCTGGGTTACTTTAGTATTCTATGGGATGGATCAAGACAACCCCAAATTTCCTTATTCATCTTTAACAACATACATGGCAGGTCATAGTTTTGCTATTCTGCGCAACACTTTAAGTATACTGGGGGCAACTAAATCTTCATATCCATGACAAGGGGCTGGCTGTGATGTGTACTGACCCAAATGAAACATTAATTAAAGTCAATATTATTAATTTGAAGATTTGTCACAACTTTCTAATTTTCTAGGTTGATCTCCTTAGTGTAAAGGGGTTAAGCTGTTCACCTTGAGTTCAAGAGGTCATGAGTTCGAATCTGACTCATGTCATTTTGTGTATAAAGTGGATTTTTTCAGAGATCCCTGTGGGTTATCACTTGAAGCTATGGAGTTACGTGATATGAGTGGTACTCTTGGCAGGCGGCATGCCACTTTGTTGAGAGTGATGAGTATATATGGGAAACCGAGTACAGTGAAGTCAATCCTTTACAACTTTTGAACCCTTTTTTTTAACTTTTCTAATTTTCAGATGATGAGAGATAAAAAAGACAGAAAGTAGAACAGACTGCAGATAAGCATCAACAAATGACTTCAGTAGTAGGAAAAGAAAAATGTTAGCTAAAGCTGCTGAAACCTCTCGATGCTTTACTAACCTTATTGCCCATGAATGGAAACAATCAGGGCTTCATGATTGGGGTGCCCAAAGAGGAAGCTTATGGGGTGTACTTTGCTGTCCTATTACATGGGTTCTCAATTGTGTTGTTAAATGTTGTGGGTAAAGTTGGAGTTGTCAGACTTTGGCAATTGTCAGCGCGTGTCTCTTTAAGGTTTCTTTGATTGTCTCCATCCATCTAATTCTTGGTCTTCCTTGTTCCCTGTAGCCCGATCTTCAACTGTTGTATGCACAAAGTGCTGGTTGCTTTGGTTCCATTCTAATGATGTGACTAAACCACATTGTTTGCTTTCTCTCAATGTAGTCTTGGGATGGTTTTTATTTCTTCTCTGATATCTTCATTTCTCCGTTGGTCTCAATGTTTGATATTTTTAACTTTTCTCAAACATCTCATTTCTCGCAAATGTATGGTTAAAACCATACTTTGCAAGGTGATTTGGTGCCACTGCAATGGGCCTGGTTCGATTCCCATTAGTCTCAAGAATTTTCACCCCTTGGGGGACTGTGTGCTAAAGATTTCAATGTGGTACCCTTATGACCCTGATTGGTGCAGGTTTATAAATAAAATAGATATTTAATGTAAATAAAATTGTTGAAGATTATAAGAAGTACTTTGTAATTTTTTTTAACCACAATGAATGACAGAATTATATCAAAGAATGATTGTCCAGATTTAGAGACACGTCTCAGAAATAAGAGATTTCTTCTACATCAATCAGTCTGATTCTGAAATATTTTTGAGTCATGACCCCATTTTATAGAAACAATCTGATCTGCAACTCCATTTTACGAAACAAAGTTACCCTCTACCCGAATACATTAAAACAAGGCCTTGATATAGTTAGAAGAAAACATACAAAATTACAGCTTTTTGCATCTTTACAGATGGTCGAAAAGCTGGCCATTGCAAAATTTCATATGAACAAGGAGACCCTCAAATTAATTAAATTGCCAAAATGCATAGTGTCTATGTTTCACACGATGTCTTTCCTAGGCAAGTTTTATTGGTTGGTTGGTTGCTGATCCAGCGGTCCATGGGCTCATGCCCTTTGACCCAATGCCATTGTGTGATATATGCATGTGTTTGTGAGCTGTTGTTTTGTTCCAAATAATGTGTTCCATTTATCTAGCCCTGGAGGGAGAAGCATTTTCCTGATTTCATCCAGTGCTGTGCATTTAAAAAGGTTGCGGTCAACATTTTCATAGGGATGAGTGCACAGTCGACACTCTGGATTGTGTGTTGTGGTTGTATTCTGCTCAGGTGATTGTTAAGCTGTACATGTTGTGTGGTGTGCAGTCGGAAGATGATACTCTGGTCTTTTCTTCCCAGGAAGTTGATGTTATCTTTAGGATTTGGGCTGGTCATATATTTATAGATTTCCCTCCCAGTGTTTCCCATAGCTCATCTGTTCACCCAATTTTCTTTAGTCACAGATTTCAGCATCATTTTAACTTTGTGCATGTTTGTTTATGTATATGGCTTTTCTTGTTTTGCTCCCATCTTTGCTAGTCTGTCTGCCTTGTCATTGCCAGGTGTGTTTGAGTGGCCAGATATCCACTGCATAACAATGTAAGTAGCTGGTTGGCATGGTGATATATTTCCACCAGCTCAGGCTTACAATGTCCATCACATTCTAGTGCTTGAAGAGTGAACATAGAATCTGTGAAAATAACAATGTTTTGAACTTTTGATGGAAAGGCATCAAATATCGTCTTCAGGTGGTACAATGCAACTTCTAGTGCTGTAATTTTGGCTTCATAGTTAGAACATATCTCCCCACAGGCATCAAACAACTCATCAGATGTTTTGTCTGGATATTCTATATAGACACCATAACCTGCTTTGATGGTAGTTTTGAAAGCAGACCCATCAGTATAGACATGAATCCATTGTTCTGGGTATGTGTCTATTGTTTTCTGTGTTGCTTTCATAAGACTTACAGGGTCGGAACTTTTCGGTGCATTATTTCTTAATTGTGTCTTCATTTCCAGCAATTTAAAACCTGCATGTGGTGATAAACATTTTCTACTCTTTGCAGTTCTTGTCTCTTGTCTGGGGGGGGGGGGGGGGTGTGATAGCTGCCTTTTATTTCATCGACATGGCTCAGGACTTACTTTTGTTTTATTCTGTGGTTTGGTAGCCAGTTTTTTACAAGTTGTTTCTACAAATGTAGAACCCCTTGAGATGTGGAGAGATATGGCTTCAATGGAGTCTTATGAAAGAAGCAAAAAAATGAACAAAGACCACCCAAATAAACAAGCCAGTTTTATTAAGATGCTTTATCAATTTTTACTTGGAGACTTTGAATGATAGTTTAAACAAGAAAAAATGATCAGCCTTTTGATATAAATGTTGAAAATGTTTTGTGTATTGTAATTTGTAGGTTTTCTTGTTTACATCATAACACTCTAGTTTTAGTGATAGTTCATTGTGTCTAAGTGGACCATTCTAAAAACATGTGTTTTACGTAAGTACATTTTTAGATAAATTTAAACAAGATTAAATGTGAAAGCAGATATGCTTTCAAAATAGGCAAAAAATTGCAAAATATTTCGTTTCTTGCATTCTTTCTCAAAATCGATTGGTAGAATGTAGTCTAGAGAATGGAATGCTTGTGTCATGGTCTAGAGCCTTGTTGAGATATCTGCACCATTACGCCTGTCATATTCAACTTAATCATGAGCCAGATATTTAAAATGGCAACCCTGTGAAAGAGATATAAACCCTGTGAAAGAGATGGCAACCCTGTGAAAGAGATGACAACCCTGTGAAAGATATAGAAACCATGTGAAAAAGATAGAAATCTTGTGCAAGAGATAGAAACCTCGTGAAAGAGATAGAAACCTCATGAAAGAGATAGAAACCCTGTGAAAGAGATAGCAACCCTATGAAAGAGATGGAAAAAGATAGAAACCCCGTGAAAGAGAGAAAGCCTGTGAAAGAGGTAGCAACCCCGTGAAAGAGATAAAAACCCAGTGAAAGAGATGGACACCCTGTGAAATATCGAAACTATAAAGAGATAGAAACCCCGTGAAAGAGATGGCAACCTCGTGAAAGAGATAGAAACCCTGTGGAAGAGATAGAAGATGGAGATCCGTTGCAGTCAACGCTTGAAAATTAGACTTGAAATAGCCACGGCTGCAATGCCCAGATTAAAAACCATATGGGAGAGCAGAATAAGTACATCAGTGAAGATACGCCTAGATACCATTGTATGCCATGTGTACCATTATAGGTCATGTGGTGTGAGACTCGGAATTGGGCGAGAGGTTCACGCTGTCGGTGAACGACACCTAGGCTAAGAAGACGAAAGAGCCATGGTCCAACTCTTCTTGTGGATGAGAAAAGGTTCAGCATCCGATGGGCATAGGCACAGAACGTCGAATTACACGAGGCAGGTTCACAGACGGCGGAACACCTCGCGCGAGATAGACGTGAACGACAATCGTCTTGGCGAAGAGTCACTACACACCCACGTGACTGTCGACAGATAGGCAGGATGTCACGGGCTAGGGAAGCCTACTACCCGAATTAAAGGCATGACAAAAACTTATGTGCTGGGCCTCGGATGTCTAGACCACAAAGTGAGCCAATCGAGCTACAAATAACACAGTTCAACTGTGGAACTTGTGGCACAACGTACTTCGCTCTCGCTGGCGGAAATCTCACGATTTATTCGTTGTGGTTATAAGAGAATGAACGACATGTTGAGAAGAATATGCTATGTAATATGTCACTGTCATTAGAAGCGCTGAAGAGAGTTTCATGGCTAGGCCTATATCAATCAATGAATAAACCAGTAACCCTTCACGGTCGTAGGGGTGTCATATTGGTTGCTTCAGCACACAGAGTCCTCCAGAGAATTATATCCTCAGCGATACGGATGAGTGTGGAAATATATTGTCCTGTCCATTCCTTGATGTTGTCTGTCCATGCCTTTATTTTCCCTCCTCTGTCCCCCCCCCCCCCCCCCCCCGTGACAGTTCCCTGTAGTATTGTTTTTGACAAGGAATCATGTCTGCATAAATGTCCGAACCATGCTAGTTTTCGTCGTTTCACTATTGAAAGAAATGGTTCCTGGACACCTGCACACATCTCTACTTTATTTCTTACGTACACATTGGTCTTATGTTCCCTATAGGAAATTCGTAGAATTTGTCTGTAGCATTTATACTCGAAAACTTGTAATCTTCTCAGGCCTATATAGTATATAGTGGACCTACCACTGACTCTAAAATATTTATGCTAAGTTTGGCAATAAATAAGCAGGATAGTGGGAAAATTAGAGGCAACAGTGATGTGGTTATATAGAGGAAAGTGTTGAAAGACATAGAGGATTTATTTAATTGTAGTTGGATTATCCCATATGTATTCCGTCCTTCTCAACTAAGCGATACGCGCCTGCCGAGAGTATCATTCATAGCACGTAATTATGCAGTTTTAAGCTAAAATTGCTATAATTCATAGGTAGGTAGGTTAATGAGTTTGCCTCTCTTTTGGAGAGGCGTGCCCCTTCCAACCAGCGGACAAAGTCCAATTAGGCTATATCAGGACACAAGCTATAATTCACGGGGGATTTCCGCCATCTTTGTTCGCATATTCTTCCCCGTGTCCTTGAGTGATGGGCGTGCCGAGGGGGTTGCGGTCGCACCGGTCATCAAAATGCCCCTCAAAATAATGAAAACATTGAAATGGGATTTATGTGCCTTTGCCATGCCAAAGTTGATGCCCCGCAACCAGTGGCTTAACGAGAGGGGGCGGACCGCCCCGGGCAGCACCATCGGGAGGGCGGAAAATGTATTTTCTTCCAGGCTTTCACAATCACTGCCATTCTTTTTTAATGTCACATTGGCGGAAAATTATGATTCCGCCCCGGGCGCCATTGACCCACGCTACGCCACTGTAGTTGATAGTAAGCTTGTTAGCTATCACCAGGGCACAGGGTTCGGAGGACAAAAAAAAACCCATATAAGTCAATATATAAGCCCATATAAGTCAATATATAAGCCCATATAGCCTAGTTGATAGTAAGCTTGTTGGCTATCACCAGGGCACAGCGTGCCAGATTTGAAACCACGTGCCGGACAAAAAAAATCAGGGTTGTGATTTCTCGCTTGACACTACCACTCCTCCAGTCGACTCAGCTGTAAATGAGTACCGTACCTGGCACATGAGCATAGTTACCACCCAGCATTTTCAAAAGTCCTAAGTTCGGAGGACAAAAAAAAAGCCCATATAAGTCAAGTTCTTAAATATATATATATATATATATATATACATACATACATACGCTTTCAATATATAAACAACTGATATGCTAAAATAAACACTGCAGTTAAGTTAGTTTTTCGACTCAGAACTTCAGAACAATAGGTGCAACAGTGATAGGGATTTGCTCATTTAGCTATGACACAATCTGGAAATTTAATTTTTCAACTCTCTACTAAATGATCAGCAAGTAAAAATGGGGTGTGAGGCTCCGCTAAAAATGCTGTCAACAACAGTGTTGCATTCGCAAAATGTTCTTGCAGTGTCTTATCTTTTGGAGGTACAGAACAAGTTATGTTAGTATTCTTCCTTTCCAAATCAAAATTTTGACCATGTTTCTTTTGTCAATTTGTGAGACATTCAGGAACGTTTGTTCGCATTTCTAAAATTAATATTACATACTTTAAAGGGAACAATGTATCTGTCCGTAGGATCAGACTGTGTCAATTCCTTTAGCTCTTCATCTTCGAGCCATTAACTATTGAATGATTGCTTATACCATGTCTTTGTTGTTTTACGCCTCCTACACGTACTCAGTGATGATGATGTATCGCAATATTTGAATTACCACATTCTTTATTTCCTTTCATAGTTTATATCCTTAATAACTATACGAGATATATACATTCAGTAAATAAACAACACAATCATACAATTTGATTATTTTAAAGCACGATTCATATACAAATTCTAGCTATAAAAAAGTGAGAATTGGTACTATTTTTACATATGACACTATTATATTGCTTTCAGAACGACACCAATTATTGAAATCTGGAAAAGTCGACAGTCTTCTTCTTCTTCAGCGTTCATTCTCAAACTCCTGCTGGATCTCTCCTGTAGCAGTACTACTAGATCTCCAGCAGGATGCAGTCCAGAGAATGGAAATGTGTTGTGTCACCGTTTTATTTGCGCCAATGGCCCGACACATCCGTCTTCGGCGGAAGTTGACAAATAAATTGAAAATAAACGAAGTAAAGTAACTCAAAACTTAAACGCAACATACAAAAACAGTCAACAGGATTTATTGCCGAACAATAGAGATAATTTAACAAGTTTTTAAAGAAAGGAAAATAACCCAAGATCTGATCGAAAAAAAAATCAAGAACTGGGAAAAAAAGCCAAGGAGTGGTAAAGTTGCGCATGAGTTAGGGGAGGCAAAGACAGCAAGGAGGGATACTGGCTACTCCCCCTAATCGTTGCTGCAGATTAGTACGTGAAGAGTTATCCCCGACGGCAGGTTACTGCCATGGGACCTAACTTTGCTTTTATCTTTAGTCCGGAGGACATAATGAGTTGTGTCATGAATTACAGCATTGCTGCGATATCCGCGCCTTTCGGTCTGACACATCCGACTTGAGCATGACTTTAGGTCACTTGACCCTATATGGGATGGGATAGCTAACTCCACCCCATAATCTCCATAGTCGCCTCTTGCGAAATACATGGACGGTAAATAGTGTTGCTATTATTTTCTCCTCTCTCGGGTCCCGGGAACACACAGGCAAATACTCTTTCACCACTTGACCGTAAATCGTCCCGTCACCACTTGACTTACACCCCCTCCCCGCTGCTTACAGCCAGAAGGGGGAGGGGTCCTTATAGCTCACTTTGGGAAACCATGATGCAATAGGATGTCAAGCCGAAGATGCCAAACATAGCAGCCAAACCTTTATAAAACGTATATAAACCTCTATAAAACCTCTATATGGCCTATATCAACCTCTATACAACCTATATCAACCACTATAAATCTTATATCAACTTCTATGCAGGTTGGTGGATCCTGTGGATTGTTCAGGAGGATTAGGTTGCTATCATCTTGCCAACTTTCTATCTCTTCTCCCCTTCCGTCTAAATTGTTATACCCCCCAGCTTTGGGAGTGGCTGTTAGTCTCCTACTACCAGAAAGTGTTTGTCTGGGATGTTAATACTGGTCATGTTTAGTGGGATGTCATTTGGGCAATATAAGTTTAGTATGTCCAGTTCAAGGGAGTTGTCTTTTATGTGAATCATCTGGTATTCGGCACCTTCCTCTTGTATTTTCGTTTCTATGGCGTTGATGTTATCCTTGACCAGAGTTAGTATGCCGCCTTTCCTCCGATCTTTCCTGTCTACTTTAAAGCATTGGTACCCTCGTATTTTGAATGTTATTTTTTCGTTGAGATGGGTTTCCTGTATGCAGCAAATACTAATTTCTTTCTGGTGCAAGGTGTTTTCTAGTTCGGTTGTTTTATTTCTAACTTCCTCTGCATTCCAGTGCATAATATTCAGAGGGGTTTTCATCCTGTCTGGTTGGCCAGTCGCTTTCCTCTTCTGCCTCCTGGCTCCATGAGGTAGACTAGAGTAGCTGAGGGTGATTCTGTCGAGGTTCAGAATCCGGCACTGCTCCTGCCTGGGGGAACTTCACAGGGCGAGCACTATGACGATTTTAAACTATTTTTAACTGTCAACTATTCTGTTTGCATGATACCATGGTTGCTGGTGCGCCTCTCGAGCTGGAATCTCTGACTTCAGTACCTGTGTTTGCTTGGGCAGGATTGTGACCCTGCTCGATATTGGGTTGGCTCGACCAATTTTAGTTTCCAGCCTCTGTTGGCTGGACTAAGCTCCACATCCACGTCAAGGAGTTGGCCTCGATGGGGACTGGCTGTGATAACTGGTTTAGTTTGAAAAATAGATTATTTTATTTTGAAAGTCTTTTAAATGTTTTGCAGAGATGGCATACATTCTAGTGATCGTTAAGTTGAGGAGAAATTATCGTTGTAATAAATTTCAACTTTTTTCTTCTATTCCTTCGTTAGTTAGTTAGTTAGTTAGTTAGTTAGTTAGTTAGTTAGTTAGTTAGTTAGTTAGTCGTCGGATCATCATCACTGCAAACTGGACACATCCATAGTTGCTCCGATCTCTCCTTGAGTGTATCCGCCATCACACTTCTGCTGACAGTACCGGTCCTATGCTGGTTGACCATCATTCTTCTGCGCCCTCAAAAATGTTCACCTCTAGCAACACCGCATTTCAATCCCTGATCTTTAATCCTAGCCATTGAAAAGGAATCATCATCCACATTAGTATCACTCTCGCGTGTTATATCTCTTAAGGAGTTTAAAACGTCAGCGCGATCCATTGCCCCATCGCCCTGTGCCACAATCGCACACGATGCCAGTTGATCCGCTCTTTCATTGCCTCGAACGCCCACATGTCCCGGCACGAAAATAAATGTAACCGCTTTCAAGCTCGCATTTCTCAAGGCCTCAATCCACTGTTCGCGAACGAGACCCACTTGTACCTTCTTAATCATACTCATAGAGTCACTCAAGATGCAGACCTGCGTTACCTTCTGTGTGCGTAGCCACTCAAATACCTTGGTCACCGCCATAGTCTCCATGGTCATACTACTCGTATTCATATTCCTTCGTGGTCAGGGCAAAGACATATCGCACGCCTCCTGTATGTCTTTAGGGGGCAATCGAAGATCATGGAATTCGCTTGTAATTTATGATTCTTTTTCATGTGTGTCCCGTAACTTAATATACTCTATCATATGTAAGCGTTGTGATATGAAGTATATTGGTGAGACTGGTAGATGTTTAGCTGATAGATTCGCCGAACATTTGAGAGATATCACGAATCATCGTGACTCCCCAGTGGCTAATCATTTTAACAGCCCGTCACATCATGGTAGCTCTGATGTCTCTGTAACCGGTTTGTTACGTTGTTATACCGGTGACCGGCAACGTCAGTCCTTGGAATATCGTCTCATTTGTCATATGGGAGTCTTGCAACCACACGGAATGAACATTAATCACCGTTTTGTTTGAGTTACCCACATTTTCTTTATATCCTCTACTCCCGTATTGCACTGTTTCTTGTAATTATTTGTCTTTGTACACTTTCGTGAATAATTATTATTTTTGTGTTTGCCGTTCTTCTATATAATTCCTTTATGTCTTCTTTCGTTTGTGTATGTTAATATGTGATTATTTTGTACTCTGCCATTTTGTTATTGTTAAATCATTTACATATTTAGATTTTGATTTCCTCGTTTTTATTGCAGTTGTCCCTTCGATGGGTGCCCACACATGTATAGTTATTTCTATATGCATTTCGTTTTACATGGTTCTATGTATCCACACAATTACTTTGGGCCACACATTTGTATGTATACATATGCAGTTGTTATAGCATTATCTTTATGTGAACGAACGTTTATATTTACATTAATATATGTATATGTTTCTATGTGTACGAATGTTCATGTTATTATTTATGTGAGAAAGTGTTTATGTGCATGAATGTTCATATTTATGTATACATATATATATATGTATATTTATGTGAGCGCTTTTTATGTTAATGCACGTATCTCCATTCTGTGTTAATGTGTATACCTATTCTGGTGTGAGCCCTTTCCTGTGTGTGGATACATTTACATGCCTGTGCATTTTGTGTGGGTATCCTTCACACATCTGTGTCCATTTTGTTATGTGTTTATTTCTTGACTCTTGGTGTGTGTTTACATTTCTATGTATGTTTAGTTTTGGTTTTATATATATGTTTATGTCTATATTTGGTTTCACATTCATTCCATGCGTTTTCAAATGTTGATTCTTCTTCTATCCTTCCTTCCCCAAACCCACTCACCCCATCACCACACAACCTCATCATTACTCATCTATCATTGTCATATGCCATTATTGTTGACGTAGGTGACCATGGTTCTCTGTTCACAGTATTGTTATCAGGATCGTTGTTTCCAAGCCTTGCTAGGTTGTCACATGAATATTTTCTCACGTCCCCATCTGTCTCTGTTCCATTCAGTCGTGCCTGTTGTGACTATGTTCTTAAAACCTGCCTGTCTGATAGAGTGACAAAAGGGGTATTTTTCTTATCTATTTCTTTTATTATTCTTGCACTCATCTATAGTGTCTCTAATTTCCCACTTTCGGTTTGTTTATAATGAATGCACGCATTTTCACTTTTACTAGATGCGTTGCCATCCCTGCGCTATTATGGAGACGGGGCTTGATGAAATATAGACATCTATTTTGTTTTTTATTTTGTCGTTATCTGTTGTTTGTCTCTTGAAAAAGGTTCAATTTGAGCCGATACGTGAAGAATTGTCCTGTTTAGTTTTATTGTATGTTTTTTTTAAATATATTTTTATTAATAGGCTAGGTAAGTGTTTTAGTAACCTGTTTACCTCATTTTGCGTTACTATTTGTTCATTAGGTTACTGCGGCACCATCCACTTTGTCGGACACCCTCTGACCATTTGGTTATTTATATTAAACTCCACACCCAGTCTCTTTAATCGCTTCTTACAACATGCATGGTATGCGGTAGTGTTTTATTATTATTCGTTGCTCTAGTGTTTTTCTTCTATTCTCGTTTTTCTCCTTTTCACTTCTGTTTCACATCTGCCGTCATTTATCACTGTAATTTTACCTTTTTTTAAAAAAAAAAAAAATGTAAATAATCACAGCTCGTAGGAACTGGGCAGGAACTGAGGTGAGCAGCGTTGCCACTGCTGGGTTTGTTTTCCACTAGGTCTGACAATCAGCGGAACATATCTGTCTGTCCATATGGATGCAGAGGTGATGGAGCCAATCTTAGTCTATTTAAGTGACTGTTTTGTCCAGTTCTGAAGCGGAAGATAATAACCTGCTCAGCTCTGTCAAGATATTGATAGTTGTCTTTGATCGACTTTTTTGAAAGCTTTGATGAGGGTCTCCTTTTCTTTGTAGATGATTTCATGGTATTTTTGTTACTGTGTTGCTCCGTAATTTACAAGCATAGCCTATCTGTATCTTCACGCCCTGGTATGCCTCAGTGGGATGTATCCACTTTAGTACTACCCTTCTTTGCTCACTTCACGTATGACTTTCTTCTGGTATGGCAGTTTATTGTTGTAAAGGGCTTGTAAGACAGATATTGCACAACAAAGAAATACCACCTGTTGACATTGGCTTGTTTTCTATTTAGTTATTTCTGCAGCAATGTTTATTCTTTTGCTGATATTTTATGTAAACTTAATGTCTACAGTCAAAAAAGAGCTCATCATCTTGTGAAAAGAGGAGAAATGCTGCAGACCAACAGCGGAGAGTAGCTAGAAAGTCACGGATAGACCAACATCCGCCTACAGTCGTCATTCCATGTCCGAACTGTCTAAGAACATTTACAGCTCGAATAGGGCTCATTAGCCATCTACGAACCATTATGCATGGTCATAATTCTAATTGAATTGTCAAAAGTGGATATAAAAATGGTCATCATAACTTGTGATGGACGAAGACACACATGTAAACTTCAGCGCCTCCATGTTTCTATGTGGTACATATCTTCAATCATGTTGCATACTATTGTTTTCGTTTGAAGATTATTCAGTTATTTCATAGTGTACCGATACGAGATGTTTATGGTGGTTCCAGAGGCGTACCAAGGGTGGTGCGGGGGAGGGTGTGCGGTCGCACCAGACATCAAGACTTGATGAGCATCAAAATGCCTCTCAAAATAATTAAAACTTTGAAATGGGGTTTAAGTGTCTTTACCGTGCCCAAGTTGATGCCCCCGCACCGTTAATAAATTATATTTTTTCTTGTTAAGCACATTTGGCCATCATGTGTCTGTTGAAGATTCTTTTATCGACTTTTTTGACACAGAAAAAAAATTCCGCCGGGATTTCAAGATTGATTTTGAAGAAGTTAGAGGCGGACGACCTCGACATCATGGACTGTCGAGGTCAAGGGTACGATAGCACTGTTTTGATGAAAGGGGATGCTCATTCGGGAGTTTAGAAATGGATTTGCGATATAAATTCAAAAGCCCAGTATATTGCCTTTTTTAATCATAGCTTAAACCTAGCTAGAATCCATGCGGCACGAGAAGAAATAAACTTTGTGACCTTCTTCGGTACGCTTGATCGTATGCACACCTTCTTCTCCAATTCCACTCACCGTTGTGGAGTGCTGATGAAAACTACTGGAATAAGTCTCAAACGATTAGCCGAAGCACGCTGGAGCTGAGAGGCGAAGTGGTCAAAATGGTTAAAAGCCACTTTCTGAAGATTCTGGAAACACTTGAAATTTTAACTGAGAGAACCGAAAATTCGGATACGAGTCCGTGGCTGACAGCTTGCTGGTGGCGATGCAGTCATTCACGTTCTTGACGTATCTAGGGTTCTGTTCTTGGCTCCAGTTTTAATGGACATAAATGACACGCATGCATATATGCAGAAGAAGAGCTTGAGCGTTCAGGATTGTGCAGCAAAAATGAAAGCTTTGAGTGAATTTCTCACAACTTCGAGGGAAAGAGTAACCGATGCGAGTTTGAGCTATGCGCATTCGGTGTTCTGAACTTGGAATCCCTACGGAGCCACAGCTGCGAATACGTCGTAAAAAGAAGATGCCTGGAGAAGAAGCCGCCGATGCCGGGTTAAGCTACAGAAATGAACTTTGGTTGGAAATACGCGCTTCCATGGACAGAGTGAATCAGGAGAATTCAACAAGAATTGCACAAATGCATGAGGTTGCTGACAAGTTTGGCTTTCTTTCTACAAAGCAACTCTTAGACGATCGAGTCGACATTGATCTTCACAACGCTCCTGATGATGACATCAACAAGGATGAATTTTTACTCGAGAGAAAGCGACTAATGAATTTTGTCGTAGCATCTTCGATCTTGAACTTAAAGGACCAAGGACCCGTGGAAGTACTTGTCTTCATTCAGAAACATCAGCTTTCCCATTCAGTACCCAACATTGTCATCTTACTGTGTATGTTCCTAACTCTAGGAGTTAGTATAGCTACACGTGAAAGAAGTTTCTCCAAACTCAAATTAATTAAAAACTATCGCAGGTCAACTATGAGCAACTTGAGATTAAACAACCTCGCAATTATGTCAATCGAACATGAGCTGGTCAATGATGTGAGCTTCGACACAGTCATTAATAACCTAGCTAGTCAAAAAGCTCGTAAAGTTAATATGTAATGTTAAATTTACAATTTAAAATTTATTTCTATCTTTGTTAAATGTGGATAAAATCGATAATATTAATAAACTTGTAAAATTTCACTCTGAATTTTAAAAATAAATTTCAGGCAGGTGGGGAGGGGGGATGGGGTCAAAATATTCATCGCACCGGGCTGCAATTACCCTATGCACGCTGCTGTCCAGAGGTGAGGGTAGGAAAAGTAAATTTTTTGGACAGTCAGGAAGATCACACAATCAACATCTGAACGGGACTCTGAGTCTATATACACTGGGACGTCTGCTGGAGCGGAGGGCGGAGCACTTATGGGAATGTCCCGCCTGCTGTGAAGCCAATTTATAATCAAGAACTAAAATTGACTGGTTCGCAAAAATGCATAGACTTGTACACAGTGGCGTAGCGTGGGTCAATGGCGCTCGGGGCGGAATCATAATTTTCCGCCCTTGTGACATTCAAAAAATATGGCAGTGATTGTGAAAGCCTGGACGAAAATAAATTTGCCGCCCTCCCGATGATGCCGCCCAGGGCGGTCCGCACCACCGCCCCCCCCCCCCCCTCGCTAAGCCACTGGATCCCGATGAGTCTACATGACTATACTTGACGAGTGTTGGCAGAACATATGAAACTGATCGCAGAAGTATACGAACGTTGATAACAAAGAAGACAGTACCAGAGAAGGAAAGAAGAATATCTACAACACCGTTATGACCTAATAAGTCTGGATGCCCACATCTAACCTTTGAATAGTGGCTGTTACACATGTGGTTAATTTCACAAAAGACAGTTTAAGACAAGGTGAAAGTTGTGTGGTGTATATGTGTGTGGTGTGCGTGTATATGTGTGTGGTGTGTGTGTATATGTGTGTGATGTGGTATTGACACTGGTCCAGGAAATCGGAAATCATGCAGCAAGCAAACGAACGAGCTAATGCAGGTCATGATGACACACATTTCAGCGTGCAGGCTAGGTCAGGGACAAGATTAAATTCCCCCTTCCCTCTTTCACCTCCACCCAGTTTTTCCGTACTAGAGAACGTCGTCTTGCTCTACGCAAACAGGTCACATCAATATGGAGTCTAACATTGGTTAAGTCATTTTTCAACGCTACTTTGACTCTAGTCTTAGTCCAAATGAGTAATGACACTGACATACCATACATGACGGAAGAAGCGACTAAGGGATGGGAATGTGCTGGGCATGCCTGCCCCATCCCATGATGTGTCAAAGTGACACAGAAGTCATGCTGTAGTTGAATTTTGTCAGGCAGATAAAAAAAAATGCAGCTAAGCTTTAAACCAGGGGTAGGCAGCATGCGGCCCGAAGCTTTTTTTTTCTGGCTCACCAGGCTGACCTTTTTCTGCGTTCGTTCTCAAACTCGTGCATATTACCAGAAAGTGGCCCAGAGAACGGAATACGTTAAAACGTTGTGTCATGGCTTGTGTTGTGTCACGGGGTGTGTCATGGATGTGTCAGGAATTGTGTCACGTGGTGTGCCATTGGTTGTGTCATGAGTTGTGTTATGGGCTGTGTCATAGGTTACAACTTAGCTAAGATATTTGCTCCATTCGGGTTGAGACATCTGGCTTCAGCATAGTTTTTGGGTTATTTTGATCCTCTATGGAATGGGACAGTCAACGCCACCCCAAAAACCTCATCTTATGATATGCACGTTAGATAACAATCTCACTATTCTTTCCTCCCCGCTTGGGCCTCGGCACACGCTGACGAAGCATATCTAAAAGTAGTATAAGCATTTTCTCCAGAGCTCAGAAAACTACAGTAATTGGTCTTCAAATGTACTTAGAAATACCATTTGACCCCATGACAACTGCTCAATCGTGCCTCCATCCCCTCTGACCTGGCCCTCAAATGAACTTAAAGATGCGTCATTTGACCACACGACAACTGCTCAATCCCCCTTCTGATTTGATCCTCGAATGGACTTAAATAAGCATCATTTGAAGAGATCAAAGAATAGCAATACTGCTTACCTTCTATGCATGTCGCAAGGGGCGACGAAGGAAGGTATGGGATGGAGTTGGCTGTCTCATCCCATATAAGGTAAATGTACCCCAAAGCCATGCTGAAGTAGGATACCAGACAAAAAGGCGCAGATATCGCAGCAATACTGTAAATCATGACACTACGCATTCCATATTCCGGATTACATTCTGCTAATCTGCAGGTTTTTTGGAACAAACGCAGAAGAACAACATTAAGAATGCTGGAAGCGTCAACATAAAAAGGTGCAGCTCAAAAATATCTTGAATGAAGAGCAAGTAAATATATGCTACTTGAGAGAAATACATCTCAACAAAAATATAACTTGAATCAAAGTAGTGGGTTTCCAGTACTATCGATCAGATTTGAACAGCAAGGCGAAAAGGTGGAATATGTACGCTTGCTATGAGCAATATCAGTGCACGTCAGTTAGAAGCATGGAGGGAACGGAATGTCAGATAATCTACCTCAGAACAGAAAGTAGAGAATTCCACCTCCTCATTTGCTACTATCCAAATGACCGCCCATTAACACTATACACATTCTCAGCGCAGAGAAAATGTATTCCCTGCGGATACTTCAATAGCCACTAGCCGAATTGGGACTATGATCACACGGTCAGGGGAGACTAGAACACTGGCAGGATGAACACGAACTTATTCTTATCTATAATATGTACTTACTGCGCAAAACTGAAATCCAACAGGTAAAGATTGAAACGGGGTAATGACGTTTTATTAATACCTAGGAACACATATACTCACACACAGAAATTGACGTTTCGACCAAAAGATCTTATCAAGTTCACATATACGAATCTAATTTTCGTGAGTTCTTGCATAATATCTAGAGCAGATTTATGTGAAGACCAAGAAGAAGGTGGATTGAAGGAGTTTCCAACGTTCTAACACGGCATAGTATTACTGCACGACCAAACGTGAAATAGACCGAAAACCGATCGTCATTCAATCCTGCGACGTCTCATATCATAAGCAGAGAAAAGATAATAGATAGTGTGGCGCATGGATAAGAGGTTAGAGTATTAGTCTCACACTAGTGAGGTATACAGTTCGATTCCCGGTAAGGACTGAGTTTTTTCTGTCGGAGGGTAAATTAAAAAACTCATCCTGTACGTGGCGACATCAAGAGCATGCGGCCTTTATCACACAGCTACAAATCCCTCCCTGTAAGCCTTAACGGGAAAAGTGCAGTATTTGACAGACATATACATCTTAAAACGACAAACAGGGACGACATAACTGGCGTTCACGTGTCTAGCGAGATGTGGGGGTAGTCGAAATTATAGAACCAACCAATATGATAATACGTACTATGAATGTTAAGACTACGATAAAAGTTGCCCTTCAATGAATACCATCACATTATGGAATCATGGGAAATTAGACAGCGAATGCCCTGTCAAAAACAGGAAGCGAAATGGAGCAACACAGAATACGGAGAAGCAAAAACAATAATCCAGAACACATAGACAGCAAAGTGGAAGAAACAAATGGAAGTGGAAGACAAACATGATGCAATACATCACCTCCAAATACATCCACAGATAACTATATTTCGCCTTAGAACAGGCTACTGCAGACTGTTGAGTCAACTTTACAGATTGAGGATCTCATACACAGGTGAATGTCCATGTGAATCCGGAACCCAGACTCCGAAACACATACTTCAGGACTGCCCAACATACAAAGAGCAGAGACAGCAGACCTGGCCAGAGGATACAGACTTGAGGTAAAAGCTATGGGGCAGCCGCTCTGACCTGGAGAAGACGGTGGACTTCACCCTGACGACAGGCCTGACAATATAACATAACCACATGTGCTGAACGCAGAAGAAGAAGATATGATAAAACTAGAATTTAATAAAAAGTGGAAGCAGATGCACCCAACTGCAGAACCAAATGAGAACATCAAATGTCACGCAATGAACAAATCATCATCTTCAAACTACGAACTCGGCACAACAGACTGAGAAGTCACATGTTCCGAACGCTGAAGATTGGCGAGATAGATCTATGCAACTATTAAAGTGCCTTAGGTCAGAGCTACTTTCTTTACTCTTTCACCATAACAAAACGCTTGTGACGCCAAGATAAATTAAGATCTTTTGAAACGCTTTACAGCAAAAGCAGAGAAAAGACATAGAAACGCCATTGTGGTGCTTGGGCCTTAAATAGAGCTAAGGATTGCAACACTCATACGAAACATGATAATATGGTGTCAGACAAGGATGCGAAATGTCACCAGATTTTTCTTCCTGTATACATAGGAAAGTGGGAGATTGGAGGCAACAGAGATGTGGTTCTACAGAAGAATGCTGAGAATACCATGGACTGCCAGAAAAACTAATGTAGAGGTATTAAAAGAGTTAAATGCGAAACGGACCTTAATCAACAATATAAGAAAAAGGCAATCTTCTTTTTTTGGCCACTTCATGAGACAGGCAGGTTTAGAGAACATAATCACAACAGGCAAGATTGAAGGCACCAGAGACAGAGGGCGACAACGTGAGAAAATATTAGACAAGTTTGACAACCTGGCACGGCAAAGAAACAACAACGACTTTGATACATAATACTGTGGACAGAGAGCTGTGGAGAGCCATGACCGCCTACGCCACCCGGCATGGCACCTGATGATGATGATGATGATACATATACTTTGAGAAATATAAAAGACATGCCAGCAATAGCAGTTCTTCTTCTTCTTTCTGTCCTCATGTACCTTTCGGTGTTGAGGGGAGAGTGAGTGTACGGTCTTTTGCCCTTCTATTTGCCTCCTCTGCTGTTATATTTCCGAGTGTCTCTAATACACTATCTATCCACCTTTTACGAGGGCGTCCAATAGGTCTCCTGTTTTCGTATCGTTTGTTAAGTGTTTTTTGGATAATACTTTGCTCTTTCTGTCTGGTTATGTGGCCGTACTATTTAACTTGTTGTTTCTGTACGTATTCTATTGTTGGTTTGATCCCTAATTGTTTCCTTAGTGCTTCATTCCTGATTTTGTCTCTCAAGCTAACTCCAATCATACGTCTCACACATTTCATTTCCGTGGTGCTAATCTTATGTATTGTTCTAGAATCTAATGTCCAAGTTTGACACTGATAACACAATGTTGGTAAGAAAATGGTGTTGAAAAGCGCTTTCTTTGTTTCTAGTGTAATATCTTTCAGTTGGAGGTTACAATCTGAGATATGTTGACGATACAGTACTGAATGAAGGGGGGGGGGGTGAACAAGAACTTCAAGCCTTGTGATACATGGTAGTAAAAGAAAGTGAAAATACTTTCCAGCCCTTGCCCTGGCCCATAGATTAGTGATAAGGGGTGAGGGTATGAGGTGTTCAACAGCCCCCCTTCCCATAGCAAATGTGAAAATGACTTTTAGTACTAGAATTTAACTAAATGATCGACAAAATCCCATCTCTTATCGATTTTTCATGAAAATGTCTTCAAATTTCATCAAATTCTCAGCCAAACAGTGAAATTTACAAAAGTAAACAGACACGAATATTTTTTTTAAATGTATTTTGTTGTCTTTTATTCTTTGGGTAAAACCCCTTCTTAAGGTAATCATATCTACGGCCCTGCTTGTATAAACAACAATAAATGTTGTTTCCAAGAAATATACACCCGCACGATGCAGTATAATCAATGAGGCAAAAGTAAATAACGAGAATAAAGTCAAGTATACTGACATCATCTTAACATCAGATGACAGATGATTCCTTGAAATAAATTACAGGACAGAACAAGCCAAATCAGCATTTAAAAAAAACATTCTGTGCAATAGAATACTATATATTCACATAAGCACATTCGAGTGATAGGATCTTATATCGAACCAATTATTCTTTATGGATGTAAAGAAGTATGGACTGTAAACAACAAATCTTAACGTAAGCTGGAGGGGGGGGGGGGGGGCTGAGATGTGGTTATTGAGAAGAATGATGGAAATTTCATTGACAACCAAGAAAACTAATGTATAAATTCTCAGAGAAGCAGGAGTAAAAGGAAAAGGTACGATCACATATTCCGGACCTACTGCATTATACCACGATCACAGTTTTTAAATAATCTGTGCCGATCGTAATTCTTTAGAAGTTAGTGACATCACTCTTCCAGCTCATTTCTATTAGAGAAATGACTGCCGTATCAATGTTAGACTTACATTCAACTGATAAGGATGCTTCTTCTGCGTCCAGGAATCTTTTAGTCTCGCTAGATCTTCATGTCAGTCGTCAGGACGAAGCTCCCAGTCTTCTCCATGTCAGAGGGGCTGCCCCAAAGTTTTTGCCTCAATTCGGTCCATTGGGGCAATGTCTTGCCTCACAGTTCTTTGTTTTGTTTTTACAGTCTTGGAGTATGTGTTCAAGGTTTTGTATGCCTGTGTCACATGGACATTTATTTGTGTGGGCCACCCTGATCCGGTACATGTGACTCTGTAGCCTGCAGTGACCAGTTCTAAGTTTAAAGATGATGGTCTACTGTTGCCTATAAAGTTGGTGTATGGGGTCTGGTTTCGAGTCAACATCCATATCTTTCTTCCACTGTGATGTATAAAGGTTGAGCATTGGTGTTTTGGCCTCACTTTATGCCAGGGGACAGCTGTAGTGGATACCATCTGCTTTTGCCAGGGCATCGGCTCTCTCATTTTCACAGATACCACATTTGGCGGGAAGCCATTGAAGAGTGATAAGGATGCAATACTGGAGGAAATGAGAAACTACGGGCCAACTACTTGACCCAAAAATACAACCTTACCTCCCTAACCCCAGCATGTTCCCACCCATATAACCCTCCGAAATAAACCCCCTCCCATTTCTTGTCTTTTGACTAACTGAGAGCGCCCCCTCTGCCCCAGTTTATTCCAGGGGCAGGGGTGCTCTCTCTGCGTAGTGCACAGATCGATGCATCAGTCAGAAGCAATGCATCTAGCTACTGTAATATCATCTCTTCTCAGATGCGCATTCGTGGCATTAAATCGTGGCACAATTTAATCTCTGCTAAAATCAGCCATTTTGTTATTCTGGCAACACGGCCTGCTAGTGACTTAATTTCATTTATAACTAAAAATATGCACACTATAGCAAACGTGGAATGAAACTGTGCATAATATTAAACTTCGTCCACATTTGGGAAACTGAACAAAACAAGAGACAGAGAAGAGACAGAACAAAACAAGAGACAGAGAGATGTAGAAGTGCATGAAAGGGTTGAGGGTATGATCGCCTACGCCTTCCGTTTGACACTTGATTGATGTTATAAGAGGCAACTAATGGGGTTTGGGGAATGAGGTTGAGTGTTCCATCTTACAGAGGGTCAACGTGACCCAGGGTCACTGAGTCATGTGTTAGGACGAAAGGCACAGATTTTGCGGCCAAGCTGTAAACCATGACACAACCCAACGCATTCCGTTCCACGGACTACATCCTGCTAATCTGCAAGAGTTTGAGAATGAACACAGAAGATTGTTAAAGCCCAGCATTCTTGTGACTATGTGACTCATCTTAGATCATTGTTACGGGGGATTACCTTTTACACACTGACGCAGTGATGCGACATTTAATATTCAACTAGTGTCTTCTTTTGTACTTCTATTCAAAATCATGCTGCTAACATAATATAGTCCTTGAGAACGGATAACGTCTCATGATTTACCGGCTTTCGTTAAACAGACGCTGTTTTTGGGTACTTGTAATAATGCACACCAAGTACACAGTCCATGTTCAAACATCGCTAAAGCACACTTGTTATTTATAAACACGTAGCTGTCCGGTTCGTCCATATTCGGGACTCCCTGTTGGCAAACAATGAGGTCGTGAAAACCCCGTAGTACCTCATAGCGTGAAGGTTATAGCACGGAAGACCATGGAAAATTTTCAAGATGAGTTGGCTACGTTCCCAGCGACCTTGCCCTTGAAAAATGAGGATAAACGTAAAGGTCGGTGCTCGGTTTGTAGGTCGTTTGTTGGTACAAATCATACCAGATATGCGCACGGTCTCTTGACTGTAAGCTTAAGTTGTGTTTGGTGTATTCATTATGTCGTTGGCACAAATAAGTATAAGCCTAAGTTACATTTTCAAAGTAACTAAATTGCTTGAGTTTTTAGTGCGCTAAGGACCGTAGATCCTCAAGGGGGGGGGGGGGGAAGGGAATTTACCTGAAACAAAAAAAAAAGTTATTTATGCGTTTTCGTGTGTCAAATCGTCATTGTGTTGAAAATTTTATTACCTTTATCGCGCAAAAACACTGGGGGGGGGGAGGGGGGGGAGAGAATGAATTTATATATTTATATTTTTTCTTGTTTTTGGCTCGTCTATTGTCCAATTTTCCAGTACTAAAAATCATGTTCAGATTTCTACGGGCGTGGTAGGCTTGAAGGAATTATTATATCACGAAATTGAGTGAATAAATAATGGTTGATAGTAAGATGACCCCTGTACCCAGATCCAGAAAAGTGGAGCAACGAATAGCGACACTTGTACCTGTCAAACATGTCGAAAGAAGCGACTAAGGAGGTTTTACGGTGGAGTTGATTGTTCCATCCCATATAAATCACCCAGAAACCATGCTGGTCGAATGTGTAACGCTGAAGGCGCAGAATCGCAGTCAAGCTATAAACCATGACACAGCGCATTTCGGTCTCTAGACTATGTCCTGTTAATCCGAGTGAGTTTAAGAACAAACGTAGAAGAAGAAGAAGATTGACACCATTGGTATAAACATGACATAAACTACACATATAGAAGATTTATATGCAACTCATTATGGTAATGTTTCCAATACTATATTTGCTTACAAGCAAAAAAATTTCCAAATAATTGTGCAATTCCACTGCCATTTTTCTCTTTCAGTCCAATAGTGTCACTTGTACGTTGTCAAATATGTAATTAGCCTTTTTACTGGTAGTATACTGTTTAATGTTGGATTGGAATTGGGTTAATACCTATTATTGGTACCTACTGATCTTCTGCTCGTTCGCAGTATACTTACTGATAAACAGCATAATTAAACAAAATTCCACTGCGTTTATTTCCCTGTAATATGTTTACTTATATTATTTGCTGACGTGTGTATATTTGTTGACGTCCTATAGTGTCATGTTTATGTTGTTAAAGTTGGAAAAACCTTAACAAAACAAGGACTTGCGAGGTATGGATATTCACGTTTTAGTGACCGGATTATCGGAGTTTGCATTTTCCGACTTAATACTTCTTCTTCTTCTGCGTTCGTTCTCGAACTCCTGCAGATTAGCAGGATGTAATCCGGAGAACGGAATGGGTTGTGTCATGGTTTACAGCTTTGCTACGATGTCTGCACCTTTCGGCCTGACACATCCGACTTCAGCATGGCTTTGGGTCACTGAACCTATATGAATGGGACAGACAACTCCATCCCATAACCTCCTTAGTAGCCTTTTACGACATGCGTGGAAGGTAAACAGTGTTGCTATTCTTTGCTCCCCTTCGACTTAATACAGAACATAGGGCCTATGTACCAGGACCATTGATACATGTTCGGTGGGGGGGGGGGGGCTAGTTAGTTTGTTCCATTCGGACCGCAGGTGGTACATAGAGCAGAGATTTTGATTATCCGTGTGTTGCGGTCCGCTGTCTGGAGTTTTAGTTCTTGTAGGTCAGAAATAATATGTCTTTTACGATTGTGCTGATTAGGGCACACATCAACTGACCATAGCAAGTACACAGAACACAACTACTTCCATCTTGAACCGGAAAGAGAGGGGTTACCTAAAATAAATATATTTCCTCGTATTAGGGACCAATTCCTTCACTTTCATTAGATTTTTTGATGACATGGTTTTGGGTAAACCATAAGAGTTGGCGGGGGGGGGGGGGGAGGGACAGTATCGTCCGCATTTGGTCTACTATAAAATATCATATTATAGTTTCCCAAGTGGGAGGGTGATTTAACTCTCTCCCATAACACCCCCATATCGACGAGCTCGATATACATTGAAAAGTTGTGGCCTTGATCTAGGACTTTGATCATCGCCCGTTGGACAGGTATGGCTAGGTATAGGTCTTTGATCATTGCGCGTTGAACAGGTAAGTCTAGGTCTAGGCCTAAACATAGTATAATTTATTTTTTAAAATTACAATTGGTAGTGTATCCTATTCACGACGTAGCCATCAAACCAGCATTTTTGATTGTAGTGATTTTATACGCAATATAAATATGTTCAGTAATTTGCCATTACTTTCAGAACGGTCCGGACGCATAATTGCCTTGCCTGTTGCGGGAATCTAACTCAGTACCTTTGCCGTCACAGACGCTCACGCTGCCACCGAGCCGGACACCTAAGATGTCACTAGGGAACTATAAAAACACTGGCAATATTATTTAAAAAGGAAAATATTGAATAAAAGGTAGTCATTGCGTTATAAAACTTGTAAATTCACGTAGGTAAGAACGGACATTGGTAGCGCAAAAATCAAAGCGGTAATGCTGAAAATGAATGTGCTGTGTTGATAGGCGTGAGTCTAACAACGTCGTTTTGAACATCTTATTTCATGAGCTCGGTTGAAATAAATAATAGGATAGTACAATTCAAATGGACATTTAAAAACAATTGAGAATTACTATGTGCAATGGTGCAATATCACGAGTGTTAGAGATACGCGCTCATTCTGTTTTATGGAGAAGCTTGGACTATTAGAAAAAAAAATGCTCAGTGGACGGAATAGGGGGAGAGCAGAGAGTTTACTGAAATGTGGTTTGGAGAAGAATGACGAAAATACTATGAGCAGCTTATGAAATGTGCGTAAAGGTCATCAGAGATGCTGGAGTACATAGACAAATTATAGCAAATAGTAGAGGCGGATACTCAAGGTTTATAGGGCAGCATGTGATGAGAAGAACACAAATTGAACATTTAGTAACCACCAGAAAGATCAATAGAAGAGACAAAGAAAGACAAAAACAAAACAAAAAAGAAATTGAGTCTGTTGTTATCCGTAGCATGAGAGAATGTCCTCAATAAACTTATTAACAAGATACATGCCGTTGTGATGAAACACGATCAACACTCGATATGGCACTTCATTGATCGCTTGACATCATCAGCACAACACGTACTTTCGATTTGTATGACTTAAATTACAAAGGCGCCATGTGTTGCCGTTATCGAAATCGGTGCAAAGAACATCGACACTGCAATAGATGTCGTAAGAGGCGATCAAGGAAGGTTTATGGTATAATTAACTGACCCATTCTTTATATGGTAGAAGTGACTAAGCAGACATAATGAAGTCTGATATGTTCTGATGAAAGTTGCAGATATTGCAGTTAAGCTGCAAACTATGAAACAGATGATTCCTTTCTCCGGAATCTTGCTAATTTGCAGAAGTTTAAGAACGAACACAGGAGAGTAAAAAAAAAAGACACAAAAAACCCCAAAGACATATCAGTGATTTTCTTTAAAGAATTCAGATTTCGAACAATACATATACAACGGTGATGGATGTGTCATGCACTATGACAACCCAGTATCTGTATCACCTGTCAAACATTGTCATGTATCTGTATCACCTACTCCGCTGAAGACGGATGTGTCTGGCGGGCCATTGGCGCAAATAAAACGGCGACACAACGCATTTCCATTCTCTGGACTACATCTTGCTGGAAATCTAGTAGGACCATGGTCCTGCTAAAAGAGAATTCAGTAGGAGTTTGAGAATGAACGCTGAAGAAGAAGAAGTATCACCTGTCAAACAGTGTCTTGTATCTGTATCACCTGTCAAACATTGTGTTGTACCTGTATCACCTGGCACGCATTGCCACGTATCTGTATCACCTGTCAAACATTGTGTTGTATCTGTATCACCTGGCAAGCTTTACCACGTATCTGTATCACCTGTCAAACATTGTGATGTACCTGTATCACATAGCAAACATTGTGATGTATCTGTATCACCTGTCAAACATTGTGATGTATCTGTATCACCTGTCAAACATTGTGTTGTATCTGTATCACCTGGTAAGCATTGCCACGTATCTGTATCACCTGTCAAACATTGTGATGTACCTGTATCACATGGCAAACATTGTGATGTATCTGTATCACCTGTCAAACATTGTGATGTATCTGTATCACCTGTCAAACATTGTGATGTATCTGTATCACCTGTCAAACATTGTGTTGTATCTGTATCACCTGGTAAGCATTGCCACGTATCTGTATCACCTGTCAAACCTTGTGATGTATCTGTATCACCTGGTAAGCATTGCCACGTATCTGTATCACCTGTCAAACATTGTGATGTACCTGTATCACTTGGTAAGCATTGCCACGTATCTGTATCACCTGTCACACATTGTGATGTATCTGTATCACCTGTCAAACATTGTGATGTATCTGTATCACCTGTCAAACATTGTGATGTATCTGTATCACCTGTCAAACATTGTGATGTATCTGTATCACCTGTCAAACATTGTGATGTATCTGTATCACCTGTCAAACATTGTGATGTATCTGTATCACCTGTCAAACATTGTGATGTATCTGTATCACCTGTCAAACATTGTGATGTATCTGTATCACCTGCCAAACATTGTGATGTATCTGTATTGCCTGGCAAACATTGTGATGTATCTGTATTGCCTGGTAAACATTGGGATGTATCTGTATTGCCTGGTAAACATTGCCATATAATCCACAAGGAACTAGCATCCAAGATATCAATAGACGAGGAACGACAATGGATAATTTCATAAAGGAATGAAGAGAACTTTCACCCATCCGTTCACATAAACAATCAACACGCATACCCTTTGTCGTTTGACATTTGTTGGGGATGGGGGATTTTGAGTGGGCAATCTATGATACACCAATCTATGATACACCAATCTATGATACACCAATCTATGATACACCAATCTATGATACACCAATCTATGTACATGTAGAACGAGCGCTAATGAATATTGATAACATGGGGAACAGCTTGAGAGCATTGCAAAAAATATTATAGCTTAGTGAGTGTAACTTGGTGACCTATACACTCTAGATGATATGAGGAAAGAAGTCTGACAAGTGTAGTTTGGTTGAGAACTGGTCTCCCTTATGTAGCTGGATCCAAAAGGGGAGCAAATAATAGTACAGTACAAGTAGACGCCGCCACACGTTTAATTATTTCACTTGTCAATGTTTGTAAATTACATGCTCATCATTTAAAAATTGACATATTTATTTATTTAGGGTTGTGGTTAGGATTAGTTATGTAAAACACAACTATCCTAGACATAAATAATCCCAACCCACACACTAAAATAAATTAATATTTAAATTATTAAATGATGAGCATTAAGTTTACAAACATAGATAAGGGAAATGACTCGACTATGTGGTTGCCTCTACTTGTAATGTACCCAAATAATAGTAACACTGCAATCTGCCATGCAATGACGCGAGCACATGTCCTAATGACATGTCCTCAATGTGCCCGCAAGCGCCAGGTCGAGAATGCCTGTTATTTAAACATTTTGTTTATATGCACTTCTTCCTATTAACACAGTCTCCTGCGTGACAACCTGTATGATTTGCATGAGGGAAAAGGGGGGGGGAGGGAGGGAGAAGATGGATCCGTCTGTCAGTAACGGCCCTGAGACTTTCTCCTTTTTGCCGTTAATTTATTGTTTGTTCTCTCAATAATAGTAATTTCAGAAACAGTTGGGGGGGGGGGGGGGAAATCACCTCACCTCCCTTGACTTATACTCATGTTTCAAGTCCAATTTTTCTTGTAATGAACGTCATGTTTTTTTAAATTTAAATTGTTGCCCTAATATTTGCATGTATGCGAACATGCAAGTCTACACCACTATGTATGCTAATATGGACAGCAATGCCAATGGAGTTGCTTCTTGGAGAAATATTTATTTATCCTCTGTTGATTTCAATCAATCAAGTTGTTATATGCACTGGAAATATTTATGTGTTTCTATCAAGTGAATTATTTTGTTCTGTATTGTTTACATCAATATCAATTCACATTGTTCATTGCAGTAGTTACTAAGTACGAGATTTTTGTTTTCACATGCTAGGGGCACTATAGTGTTGAGTACTTATTTTTGTCACATGCCAGGGGACACTCTTGCGATGCGTATTCGTTTATGACATGACAGAGGAAACTGACCCTGAGTACTCGATTTTTGTATGCCAGTGGACACGCGTTGAGTACTAGTTTTTCCACCTTTTTTTCACACGGCAAGTGTTACAAGAATGCAATAACAAGATAAAACATGCGGAAAGATGAATATTTCGCAGCAAACTAAATAACACCAACCATTTCGTTCTCCGGACTGTTTCCGACAACCGATAGAAAACTGCAAATAAATGAGGAAGATCGGGAAGGTAAAAGTAGAGACAGAAAGAAAGAGAGAGAGAGAGAGAGAGAGAGAGAGAGAGAGAAGATAATTGACAGCCTCACATCTTCAAATTGTTTATGACGTCTTCAACACTAAATGTCACTGCGACAAGTTTACTTTTTCTCTCATTCTAAAATTTCTGCTGGTCAGAAAAAAAAATATCGCCTGGAGAACAAAATATGGCGTGTCATAGGTTAACATATTGGATGCGCCATCTGCGAAGTGTGACGCATCCCGCTTCATCATGGCTTTGACCTATGGGATGGGACAGCCAACTCTATCCTAAACGCTCTTAGTCGCCACTTATGACATAAATGTCATGCCACAGTGTTGACTATTCTTTTACCACCGTAAGGTCTCCTATATTATACGAACGACCACGACATCTTCTTCTTCTGTGTCCGTTCTCAAACTCATGCACATTAACAGGATATATCCAGGAAAAGGGTAATAAAGTTTTGCTGATACTAGATAACACACATAATGACACACACAAAACAGGATGCACATTAACAGGATGCAGACCGGACAACGGAATGCGTTGTGTCGTGGTTTACAACTTTGCTGTGATATTTGCACCTATCGGCCTGTCAAATCCGATTTCAGCATAGCTTCTGGCTCACTGTGACCCCCTCGGGGCCCAGAAGCTATGCTGAAATCGGGATAAACTCCACCACTTGTCGGCCGACTCCACCCCTAAGTGTCCTTAGTCGCCTACGGCATGCTTGGCTGGTAAAAGTGTTGCTATTAATTTCAGGCCCCGTTAGCCAACATTATTTAAAGTTGGTAGCATATCCTATTCAGTACGTAGCTATCAATGCAACATTTTTGGCTGTAGTGGTTTAATAGGCAATACTTGCGTTAAGCAGATTGCCATTGCTTTTTTAAACAACTCTCTGTAGCAGGAATTGAACTTTGGATGTACTAAATGCGATATGATGTACCTCTCCGTCACGGACCCCCCAAAAAATTAATTAATTGGAATTTAAAAAAAATATAAAATCTATTCTTGTTCATGATATAAGGAAAAGCATCTTATTACATCCTCCATCTATAGCTGTCAGTACACGACTACCACGAAGGCATATCATTCTGGTTAGGGAGGGATAGATAAGGACAATATTATTTTACGCCTCCGCACGTATCTCATCTCACCTTGGCTAAGCGCCAAATTTCCTCCACGACCTCACCTCATGTTTGTGCAAAGTTCAAGGACATAAGGCAACGACGAGTGTAAAACTTGTTTCCTAAACCAGCTATAGCTAGACTAAGCCAAATCAAACCGGTTTGGACCAACTTGACCAAGCCTCAGTATTCACTAGATCAATCACGTTTTTATTATTCGCTGACTGGCGGTCGCGACACAAAACGTCCTAGACACAGCCCCTAGACATCGACCGACAACAGCCTGCATTCAGCCCCTGGCATAGTACATATCAAAATTGATATGCCGGTACTTAAAGGCTGTAATTCAACATCTTCATTCATTCATTACAAGTACTCGAACTGAGAAATGTACTGCTGTGTAATTTGACGTAGTACTTGATGTACTTGGGTCAAATATAACACATCTAGAAGCTAACCAATCAGAAAGCAGCAATTGTTAGACCGCAAGGCGGAAGGAGAGATCGAAAGTAGGGCCGGGAGGGGAAAACTGGATTCTGTTTTCTTGCAGGAAATTTGTGTAGAACTCTTCGTTGCACATCCCCGTATTAGGTTATATTTTACCAAAACAGGATTATTGGATATCATATACTATGTTGGATCTCAAAAGTATAATTAACCAATGTGTGAAATGTAAGTCAAAATTCACGACTGCAGAGAAACCGTTGAAACTTTTGCCATGTTTACATTCCATGTGTTTGGACTGCTTGTATGGCCGAACACCGGTCCGTCGTATTTCAACCACTGGCCCTGCCAGTCAAAAAAATGAAGTGAAGGATACTCATGAAAATGAACCTGGCTGCGATTCAAATCACGAGAATAGTTGCAAAACTATACCTGCAAGCATAAATAATGAGCAATTAGGTAATTCTAACAAGGAGAGTTCTAGTGAAAGTGGTATTTCTGATACAAGTACTGTAACTAAGGATAATTCTGGAAATGGAAAGGATGATTCTGACAGTTCCAATACCGTATTAACAAATGATAATGAAGGGACGATCAGTCGTCCAGTTGAACTGTCAGAAAACGCAGAGGAGGTAGAAAGTGTTATTAAAGAAATTCAGTCTTCTTATTTGGTAAATTCAAAAACACATGAGAATGAGGAGATTGAAACAGGAGACGGGAAAAATGAGGACCCAGACCTGAAACCAATACCAGTGACAGGTAAGCATAGGTCTAGGCCTACAAACCATTAAATAATGAAATGAATTATAATAATTAGTTTTTTTTAGTGAACTAGTCATATTAATAGTTGACATTGTTATTGTAACACAATTTTAGTTATTTAGGCCCTAGTGAGCTAGTCAACAGATTAGACATAGGCCCTAATTTAAATTATTATGGATATGGCACCCCAGGCATGTTCATTGGTGGCATTGATCTCATAATTCAGTAGGCCTAAGCCTTATGATGTTTTTCTTCAACATGCGGTAACTGACTGTTCTGTGTTGGTTGATAGGTCTATCTCTTATTGATCCCGATATACGGCTCGTTTCGTACAACACCACACTTCACTCCGGCATTCATTTATAGCCATCAACAGGAAGAAGAAGTAAGTCACATAAAGTCCAACTGATCTAACTCAGTCATTGATTGCATTCAAAATAACAGAAAGATAGTAGAGGAGGACAATTAAGGGTGTAATAAGGAAGATATACAAAGGGCTATAAGAATTGTCTGGCTCTGTGGCAAAGTGGTACAAATCGCGTCTGTGATGGCCAAGGTACTAAGTTTGATTCCTGGCATTTGAGAATCTGGACCATTCAGAAAGCAATGGCAAACTACTAAACACATTTATATTGTCTAGAAAATCACTACAGCCAAAAATTGCTAGGTTGATGACTATGGCGACTACACCATGAATACAATACATTACCAATATCTGCTGAAAGGTTCATGTTTGGAACCTGTGTCCCCCAATGTGATTATTTCTCTTGACAATGTTTGTCAGTTTATGTTTATTCTTTATTAATTTTAATATAAATTTATTTACGGTTAGTTATGTAAAACACTCAGACACTAAATATAAATGTAAAAAAATTAATAATTGAATTATTAATTGATAAATATCAATTGGCAAATATTGCCACAGGGAATAGCCAAATTAATAATCACACCGGGAGACACAAGAACCGACTGAACCATAGAGATTCCTGATGTGTACCATGAATGGTTTAGAACATATTAATCACTTTGTTCATGAAAAGGATGCAGAGCTTACAAGTGTATGATGTCTATAACCTTCAACTTTTCCAGGCAACATTTATGGGTCTGTTCGATCATAGTTTTGTTGCAGTTTTAACCTATTATCTATTAAATGGCAAGACAATCTTCTGCATGTATTCTCAAACTCCTACAGATTAGCCGGATGTAGTTTGGAGAACGGAATACATTGTGTCATAGTTTACTCCTTTACTGGAATATCTGCATTTTTTTATCTGACACATCTGCTGGTTTCAGCATGGGCTTGGGTCGCTATCATCCTACATGGGATGGGGCAGCCAACTCCAGCCCATACTCTCTTTAATCACCTCTTATGACATGCATGGAAGATAAACAGTGTTGCTATTGTTTACTCCCGTTTTTGGCTTTGACAACACATTGGAGACGAGGCAATCTAAACAGAAAATATCTGAAGGGATGGTGCAGCGATAATAATAATAAGGCAGGCCACAGCAGTTTTAGACAAATTATATCAAAGACCATCTGGAAATGTCACTTGTAAATGTGGGAAGCTTAGGTACACCCTTTCATGAATATGGTGACTTGAAACTATGATACCACATTGAGACGTAATTGCTTGTTCTCTTTTTCTTATTACTGTGCAGTGTAGTAATTAAAGAAATAGAGTAAGCCATCCAAACAGCATCAAAATATTTTATGGCCAGTGACCCAAAGCCATGCTGATGTTGGATGTGTTAGGCCGAAAGGCGCAGATATTTCAGCATTGTAAACCACGACACAACGCATTCCGTTCTCCGGGCTACATCCGGCTAATCTGCAGGAGTTTGAGAATGAATGCAGAAGTGTCAAAATATTTCATGCAAATACCGTTTTAGAAGGAAGATGAAGTGCTTTGAGGCAGTACTAAGTTCTGATTTTAAAAAATCCAGTCATAAATCAACAGATGTCTGAAATGAAACCTTTCTGTAACTACAAGCTCTGTCAGCTCGAGTCGAGCTTCTAGTTACCTGTGATCCTTATGGACAGAGACCCAGACCCAATCATGGGCTCCTGTCAAAGGGAGAAGACCTGGCCTAACTCTAATGTGAAGCCTTCCTATACCGGAAACATGCTCGTGAAGAGAAAGAGTTCTGTACCCGATGGGCTCAGGCACAAATGGGACAACGATTTAAGCCCTGGCCCAATTCTACTGTCAAGCTTCCTATACCAGAAATACACTTGCAGAGAGAAAGGGTTTAGTACTCAATGGGCTCAGGAGCTATTGGGACAAGGTCACTCAGCTCGAGAACGCCTTGCTCTCAAACGCGTGGTATGAGACTCGAACTTGGGCTCTTGATGTCGGTGAATGACACCACAGCTAAGAAGGCGAAAGAGCCAGGGTCCAACTCTTCTGTTGAGTTCTTCCTCAGGTGGAACCAGGCTCTCGGATGAGAAATGGCTCAGTACCCAATGGGTACTGGCACAGTACGTCTAATTACACGAGGCAAGTTCATAGATGGTGGAACACCTCGTGTGAGATAGACGTGAATGACAATCGTCTCGGCAAAGAGTCACCACACACCCACATGTCCGGCGACAGATATGCAGGCTGTCATGGACTAGGGAAACCTACTACCTGAATTAAAGGCATGATGAAATCGGATGTGCTGGACCTCGGACGACCAGAGAGTGGCCAACCGAGGTGCAAATAACAGTTTTACTGTGGAACCTTTAGCACAACATACTTCACTCTCCCTGATGGAAATCACACAATATATTTGTTGTGGTTATATGAGAGCGAACGCAGAAGAAGAAGAAGAAACCTTTCTGCATGGAACAAGTTCAGTAACTAGGGACAATTAAAAATATGAAAAATTGGCGGCTACAATCAACACAGATTTCAGTGACTTAGTTGCCAGAGCCCTTGGTTATGAAGGTGAGATAGGCTATTCTTCCCCAAAAAGGAACATAATGAACTAGTAGTCATGCTGAAGTCAGAAGCGTTGAACCAGATGCAGTTGCACAGCAGTTGTCAGTGAAGCTGTAAGTTTTAATACAGCTCATTATATCAATGCTTCTATATTCCGGTAATCTGTAGAAGTTTGAGAGTGAACACAAAAGTGCTTAATGATATTGCCAGCTGAGAATGCACACCCAGGTAACAAGAGCTCTCCCAGCTGAGAATGCACACCCAGGTAACAAGAACTCAATGCTTGTGGACCAGCACAAAGTATAATATATTACATTAATATATTACATGTCCCTCTAAGAAGGACACTTTTTATATCACTGCACACCAGTTGAGATCTGATTTCCTCTGTGCTTGTTAGAAAACTTGTATGAATGCTCCTCAGTGCATTACCAAACCTGTTCACAGTTCAAATGTGGTGATGCACATACAGTCATCCCTCGCTACTTCGCAGTTCATTCATCGCGGATTTCTAAAAAAACACATTTACAGTATGTACACTTTAGTTACATCTACGTATGTTACACACACACGTATCATATTTATACATTATTTTATGTATGTTATTTATACTATTAATATTTTATTTACATGTTTGAAACTATTCTTTTATGTTCTAATGATAACATATGCACTTATATGGTTTCATATACACTTATTGATATTATACATACAAAAAAAATGTACGTGTGTTAAAAATGAGAGGATGACACTACTTCGTGGTTTTTCACTTATTGCGGCCAGTTTTGGTCCCTATTAACCGCGATAACTGAGGGATGACTGTACTTAGTAAATCCCTTGTAGTGTAGGTATCTAATTACCGGGTAATGATCCGTACTCTGAACATGCTCATAGTCGATTCTAGTTGCAAGTGATGAATACTATTTTTCTTGTCTGGAAAATATCAAACTGTTGGTTTTGGAATGAGGATGATATATATTGTAAGAGTCATCAACAATTGATCCTAGTCGCAGGGGCTATGATAACATTTTTCCTAAAGGAAATGTGGAAAGTGTGAAATACATCTGGTTATCTTCACTATTAAAGAGTTTCATGTGTGTCACGCAATGTGAGATATGCCATTTTCTGCAAGCGTTGGTTGCGTCATGACGTACATAGATGAGACTGAAAGGAGGCTAGTAGACCGATTCTGTGAACATTGGTACTGCAACAAAAGCCAGAAGGGCACTTCTGTTGCTAACCACTTCAATGGCATGTGCCATCGTGGTGTCTACGATATTCGGATGATCGGGCTCTTCACGAGCTTCTTCTTCTTCATCGTTCTTCAGTCAGATATCAGGTTACAGCACCAATAGCTTCAATGAATTGTGTGATTCGCTTCAGGTCATCCATGGAACCCCTCAAGTCTGGAAGCAGTGCCGTCTCAGTAGGTCATATTTTCTCCCTCTCTTCTTGGTAGAGTTGACAGGCATGAAGAATGTGTTCTGCAGTTTCTGGGCTCAGTCCACAGTTGCACAGGTCTGTCTCACCAATCTTCAGCTTTCGGAACATGTGACTTCTCAGTCTGTTGTGACCAGTTCGTAGTCTGAAAATGATGGTTTGTTCCTTGCGTGACATTTGGTGGTAGGGGTCATTTGGTTCTGCAGTTGGGTGCATTTGCTTCTACTTTTTCTTATATTCTGCTTTTAACATGGTCTTACTTTCATAGTACGTATTATCATTTTCTATTTGTTCCAGTGATCCCCCTTTCCTTGCCAGGAGATCAGCTTTTTAATTTCCAGGTATGCCACAGTGACCTGGGATCCACTGCAGTACTGTTTCTTTGGTGGTACTGCTCAGATGTAGTAAGTAGGCCGTAAGTTCATTCATGCTCGTGTTCTTTGGATCTTTCAATGCCTGCAATACTGATTTTGCATCCGTTAGAAATACTACGTCTGTTGTGACTCGGCAAGCAATTCATGAGCATTTTGGATGCCTCTATTATGGCTTACATTTCTGCTTTGAAATTTGTAGAATGTTTGCCTGTGGGTATGGATTCTCTATTTCTTTTCCATCTGGTGTTACCATTAATATTCCTGATCCTCCATCTAATACTGCCTCTTTCGCTGATCCATCTGTATATACATGTGTCCATATATCCTTTGGGTATGCTTTCTGTATGTGATTCTTAGTTGTCTCCTTTAGTACTTGTATAGTATCTGTTTTCGAAATAATGCTTGGTATATTGTCCATAATTCTTGGGAAGTTTTTCCTGTCCCATGTTGGGTATGTGTAAAAGGTGTTTAGTGGTTTTAGATTTTGTAGGTCTGTATCTGTGAGTGATTTATGGAGCTGTTTAGCGGAGTGTAGAAAGCTACCTCTTTTGAGTCGCTCTTTTGTAGGTCTGCTTAGTCTTTGGTTCATTTGATGACTCTCCAAACATTTGAACTTTGCATACTGTGCGAGGATTTTTTCATTTCTTCTTTCTTCCATTGATGGCAAACCTGTGCATGTTTCCATTTCTGTGATTGGGGTAGTATTCATACCTCCTGTAATAATTCTGAGATTGCGGTTTTGTATCTTTGAGATTTTTTGAGTGTTACTCTTGGCTGCAGTCCCCCCATGACATTCCATATTCCAAAGCTGGTCTTACATAACCTGTATATGCTCTACTTAGAATTTTTCCATTTGCACCCCAATCTGTTCCAGCCAATTTTTTAAGGAGTGCTGTCCTCATTGTACCTTTTGTTTGGCACTTGTCTATGTGCTGTTTCCATGTAAGTCTTGGATCAAAAGTGACTCCAAGGTATGTAGGTGTCTCATCTTTTGGCAATGTTTGACCATTTATGGTTAGTAGGATTTTCTGTGGTTTAGTGGACATGCTGAAGATGGTATAGGTAGTTTTTTTGGGCATTGATAGACATGGCCCATTGGTCTGTCCACTTGGCCAAATTGTCCATAGTTTCTTGCAACCTTATTTTTGTTGTGCCTACGCTCTCTTCACTGCACCATATCGCCAGATCGTCTGCATACATTGCAGCATTTACTTTACGCGAGAGAATGGTCAATGTCATTCATGAATATAAGGAATAGAGTGGGGGATAGAACACCTCTCTGTGGTACTCCATGCTTAAAGAGTTTCTTTCTGCTATGCTTCATTTCAAGCTTCACTGCTGCTTTTAAGTTGTGCAGGTAGTGTTTTATCCAGTAATACATGCGCCCTGTCACTTTGTTTTGTTGTAGTTTAAGGAGGAGTCCATCTTTCCATACACAATCAAAGGCTTTTTCCATATCTACCCACACCACTGATGTCTGCTTTTTTTCCTGGAAAGCATCCTCTACTTCCTGGGCAATTAGTGTAATCTGGTCTTCAGTTGATCTACACTTTCTGAAGCCAGCTTGCTGATTTAGCAGGATTTTGTTTTTTTCTAGGAACCACATCATTCTTTTGTTTACCAGGCGCTCCATTAATTTGCAAACACAACTGGTCAGACTTATTGGGCGATAGCTGTCCACCTTATTTTTTGGCTTGCCTTTCTTGTAGATGGGTATCATTATGGCGGTTTTCCACACCTGTGGCACTAGACCTCTATCCCAACAGTTGTTAAAAAATTGTATTAATTTCTTTTTTGCTGATGGTCCGATGTGAATTAGCAGTTCATTTGGTATGTCATCAGGGCCAGGTGATTTCCTAAGATTTAATACTGCTAGTTCTTCATTTAGTTCATTGATCGTGAATGGAATATTCATGACATCTTGTTCACTTTGCTGATCTCTTTTTCGATATTCCGTAGTTCTTTTCTTACTTCTTTTCTCCTATTTTAATTGATTTTGTGGCAGGCAGTACTTTGGTAATGCTGTATAAAGTGATCTGCAGCCTTCTTTCCTGTGAGTACATCTCCACCATTCTCTATAGCTACTGGTGCTGTTTTGTTATCTTCGTTGTTGAGCTTTTTTGTTATTTTCCATAGCTTTCTTCCCTCTTTGTCGAAGTTTAAATTTTCTGTTTTTTCATGCCAGCTTTTCCTTGTGTTTGTAATTGTCGTTTTTCTTAGTTTGGCTACAGCAGCTTTTAGTGATATGTTGTTTTCTGTGGATGGGCTTTTTTCTGCTGTGTCTCTGGCCTTTGACACTTCTTTTTCCAACTCATCGAGTTCATCAGACCAGTACAGTTTGTAATTTTTCCTAGCACCTCTTGGTATGGTTTGCTTGGCTGCTTTAAGAAGTGCAGAAACCAGGAGTTGTGCAGTTTTGTTCACGTTTTTAATCCTTGGATTTAAGGTTTTTGTGAATTTGTCTGTCAGGTCAGCAAACTTCCTCCAGTTTGCTTTCTTGAAGTTCCATCTGGGTGTGGTTGTAGGGCCAGCAGGGGTATGGTTAATGTCAATGGTTAGTTTGATGTGGCGATGGTCACTTCCACCAAGCTGCTCCAGCACTTCCCTGTATGTTATTTTTGCTAAGGCGTCTGTTGCAAAGGCTAGGTCAGGGGTTGAGGTGGTGTGCCATCTTCTAGAGTAGAAAGTTGGGTGGTCTTCAGGTTCATTAAGCAGTTGAAGTTTCACCTCACACTGCCAGTCTTCCACTTCTTCTCCTCTAGTATCTTGTTCTGTATATCCCCAACTCTGCGAGTGGCTATTGAAGTCACCAATTACAAGACAGTTATCTTTTTCTGTTTTAATTGTGTGTAGAGATAGGCTCTTCTCATGTGAACAGTAATAGTTATATACTGTGACCTCTTTAGTTGGAAGGGTTAGACAGGTTCCAATGATTTCAGCCTGTTCTTCTGTGTCTACTCGAATTTCAGAGGCAACGATATTGTTTTTCACAAGTATAAGAACTCCTCCTTTATGTCTTTTTTCTCTATCATTCCGAAATGTTTGGTATCCTCGGATGTTGAATCTATTGTTGTTTGTGAGGTGTGTTTCCTGTATGCATGCTATGTCGATTTCCTCTGTGTGTAATCGGTTTGTAAGTGCAGTCTTTTTTATTTTACACGCCCTCGGCATTCCACTGCAATATTTTTAAGTGCTTATTTTTGTCTTTGTCTGCATCATGATCTATATATGATTTTTTTGAACCAGTAGTTTTTTCCTCTGATCTCTTTTCCTGGCTCCACAAATTGAGACAGAGGTACCACCAGTCGCTGAGGGTGGGCTCCTTCGAGGCTTAGAGCCCGGCACTTCATCTGCCTGACGGGATTCCACAGATGAATCATCAAAACGAATCATCTGTAACCTTTTATTTGACATGTAACCTTTTGAAGTCATTGAGTGACACTGTGGTTTTCAGCATTGGCTGGACTATTTTGTACCTTTCGGTCCAGTGTCTCCGTCTTCCATCTTACTTTTGAGTCAGGATGTGTTTCCCTAGCCCTTATCCATCCAAGGATTGTCCACAGGGCAGTGGAGGTTTCATTTTGGAGTTTTCCTTCTCCTATACAGCATGCCTAACAGGGTTAACGAGCACCATCTGCCCAGGGTTTTGAGGTAGAGTTCCCCTCTCCTAGGATAATTTTGTTGTTGTCAGGTATTCATTATCCTCCTCTGTGGTTTATTTCTTGTAATCTAAGACACCTCTCACTCAGGGAAGGTGATTTAAGAACATTGCTCTCTCTTGTTCTAATATGTATAATTTCCCATTTACCCTACCCAACCCTCTAACCCTACCTAAACCCTATCCCTACCCCCTGGCACATTCCTGGAGTGGGGTCAGTGACCCCACTCCAGCAACCTGAGCTTATAGCGGCTCATACTCGCTTTGATGCTGCCAGTCAATGGACATATGGGGTATTTCAGTGGGGATATCAGCGCCGACTGATATCCCACCCCGTCCTCGTGGTCAGCGGCTGTTTATTTGCCCAGAGGGTTATTCACAGCTGGCCTCAAGAGGCTTTTCCACTATCCGCCACCTGTGGACGCTCCTGGTAGGGGTCGGTATCCCCCGCAGGCTTCACGAGCTTGAACACCAATAAATATATATATTTATATTAGGCACGATTGAACCTTTTGGGATCAATATCCATCAATCTATGAATGATATATTGTTCTGTCATTTCTCTGTCTTGTTTCACTGATATGTGGGTTTGTTTTGTCTATTTTCTGTTTTGTGTTGTTTCACATCTGATCTCTTAGTGTTAACCCTTCCAGGTTATATCCATATTTTGCTCTGGCATGTGAATGTCAATCGTGCAGTTCTTACTTCTTGATTTTTGTTGTGTGTGTAGTCTGGATAAACGTCTTTTGGTTGAAACACAGGTTTATGTGTGATTCCAGTGATTAGCTTAGCATAACATGTTTCAAGCTTCGCATGTTAAATTTTCTCTGTAAAAAAAGAATGCCAGGGGAAACATTCCCCCCCCCCCCAATTAATCTGGGGTTTTGAGTCAAGCTTCGCTGTCTCTCATAAGGAACAAGAATGACAAACGTACTTTCTTGGGGGGGGGGGGGTTGTGTTCTATCATCATCAGGTATAAGTGCAATTTATAGAAACAAGCAAACACTATATTCACCACATTTCCGTCTTTTCATTTTCAGAGTGTCCAATATGCAGGGATCCTATAGACCAGCCTGGTACTTCCTTGATGGATAATATGTTTGCTGTTTTAGACCCAGACCAGCCTGTTTCTCCCCAACCAGATACAGCTCACTCGTGTACAGCCTGCGAAGAGAACCAAGAGGCTGGCTATTACTGCATACAATGTGAGGAATGGCTCTGTGATAGCTGTGTTGATGCTCACAAGCGTGTCCGTATCACAAAGGACCACACTATATCGCCTAAAGATGAGGTAAGTGTAACTTTATTTTTCAGACCGGGCACAATATCGGGCGTGACAAATACATTGGGCTTACCACCAAAGTTGGATGTGTTGATCTGAATAAAACGGCAACACAACGCATATCTATTCTCAGGACTACATCCTGCTAGAACATTATCATCTTACAAGAGAATTCCTGTGGAAGTTTAATCTTTAGCAAGCCGGATTAAAATTATTATTATATTTTTTTTTTTTTTTTACTGTATTATTTATTCTTTAGAATTTGCATTTAGTAAAGTACTTTCTACAATATTTGTGAATTAACATGCATGTTCTTGTGCCCTGAAATACAGAATAATCCTTCTGGCAGTTGATAGATATGCATTTCAATCATGTTTTTTTTTCTGGTTGATCAATCTCATACTTTTAAATCAAGCTGTTTCTGCCAAACTCAAATGTGGCATGTTTATTTTTATCACACAGGTGAAAGTGGTGACTAGTAAATCACCATGGGAACAGCTGATGTGCAAACAGCACAAGCCAGAACATTTGAAGTTCTTCTGTGAGAAATGTGAAACATTGACATGTCGAGACTGCCAACTTATGGACCACAAAGAACATAAATATCAGTTTCTTGATCATGTAAGTAATGAAGTTCGAACCAAGTTTTAAACAAATATTTTACCTTTATTTCTCCTGTGACTTGCTCACGATTCTTGATATTCGTGATGACATCTACCCATATCTTGATATTGGCAGCCCCTCCAATGCATTTGCATTTCAACTGACCGAACTGGAATGCCTTACGTCACTGTGTGTCGATAGTGTCGCTGGATGTGTTCATATGTGTTCTCATTTCAGCTAAAGCCTCCACGGGCATAATCCCTAAAAGTATTGACTAGGAACACAGCACAATCTGCTGTATTTCTGTTTCCAGGGTGCACCATGAGGGGGGGTACTTTTAGGATCTTGGTTTTTTCACTAACTCTGGGGGGGGGGGGAAATCACATTATGGAAATGTGATACCCTTTGCACCCTGGTGTTGGGCTCAGTTCTATAGAAAGGACGAGGAATGGCATCATTGCTGCTGAACAACTGTAGTCGCCACTAGCCAGCCGGTTTCTGGTCAAGAACTGACTAGGCAGCTGAAGTTTGGTTGGTTGCTTATGCCCTTTGACCCAATGCCATTATGTGATATATGCATATGTTTGTGAGCTGTTTTTTTGTTCCATATAATGTGTTCCATTTATCTGGCCCTGGAGGGAGAAACATTTTCCTGACATCATCCAGCGCTGGGCATTCAAAAAAGGTGGTGGTCAACAGTTTTATAGGGATGAGTGCATATCCGGAGGCAGCTGAGCAATTACGGGAAAGTGTGCTGATTCATGTCTTTGCCTTTTTTATTTACCAAATTTACTAGAAAAAGGGTTGATTGTAAGAAGATAATAAGTTTCCCCAGTATTAGAGTGCAACATCAAGTAGCCCAAGTGAAGTCATATCTAAAAGTTACAGAATATGCTCACCACCCATTACATCAATGTCTGGATGAGACAAGGGGAAAACCAACAGAGCGTGTTAGGTCATGGATGACAGAAGCTGAAGACACGCTGCCAAGAATATGTGAAATAGAAGTAGGAAAGGGCAGTGAATGGGAGGAGGTAGACATTATTTAAAAAATCTCTAAAGTATTAATTAACTAGATAAAACATGTCGGAAATGGACTGGTATCATGGCAGAGGTTACAGTACAAGAGCTCGCCCAGCTACCCCCGAAACCATAAAACAAAGTTATATACACAGATGGCCCAGTCAACAGAAATACAAATAAATGCCGTTTGGGTTTTGTTGCCTACAGAAACTGCTTGAAATTGGTTAAGAAATCATCTGAATACTGTACTATCACATCAAGAATGAGGATGGAGAGGGAGTTACAGCAGCACTAAGTTGGTTGATAACCGATACATCAACTTACTCTGTAATACAGACTCTCAAAGAATGCTGCACAAGATAGATGTTCTGAGAAAGGAATGGGGTGCGTTATTGATCAACTCAGTTGTACAGAGTACAATGGATATACCGCCTGGGTCATGGTGGAGGAAGGGGAAGAGCCGACTCATTGGCAGGCAATGCTGCAATTGACGGTACAATACTGAGAAGAGATAAAGCTGACTTAATTAAAACAGTCATAAATTCATTGCAAAATGAAGATTTTGACATTGAGACTGAAAACGTACACATACAAAGAATGACAGAACTGGAAGTGATTAGAGGTGAGAGAAGAAAATGTACTCTTTTTGAATAGAGCCGAAGATCACATAATCAACACCTGACTGGAACTTACACACTGGAGTCTACATACACTCGAATGGTTGCTGGAACAGAAAGTGGAACACTTATGGGAATGCCTCATGTGCTATGATGCTAGTTTCTAATCAAGAAGATAATATACATTATAAACATACAAATATGGACACATGTTCTTTTTTACTTTGAGTTCCTTGTGGAACTTAGGGGTGCAGATGTTCATTTCTGACAATTTCTGTGCTTTGCTGTCTTCTTCAACTGTGCCCATAAGTTCCCAACTGATTTTGTCTTTTCTTCAAGTGTTCTTCAGTTTTCCAATTCTCTGTTCCTGTTGGTTCCAGTCCAGTGTCTGTCTGGTTATCTTGATACATTATGGCAAATCACAGTTTTGTCTTTTTTTTTTTTGCAATGAAATATTTCACTGACTACATGACGTGACTCACTACTGAAAAAATGCAATTAATTTAGGAACCATAATATATCTAGCAGAATGCTATTTGGTTTTGAAAATGGGAACAAAGAGTTGCAACACTAACTTGTCATGCATGATGTAATATATTACCAAGTTGGGTTAGGAGTGGTGTTGACTAATCCTTCTCTTAGAAGTCTTGATTCAACAAAACAAGAAAAACCTCAACCCAGTCCTCTGATGTAAGGGGTGATAGATAAAACATTGAAAGGATTAACATCTAAATATGAAAGAGGTTAATTGTTCTATTTTTCAGTTAGTTGAAAGGTCAATGAATGGTATTAGCCTCAAAGTGAAGAGGAAAACTGAAGACAATCTGGTGGTTAAACCAAAATTAGGGCACAGTTAAACAGCTGTCACATGTGCTTCTGGGGTCTGAAAGAAGAGCAAAGAATAGTAAAATATGTCACCTGCCATGCATGTCATAGGTGGAGACTAAGAAGATTTTGAGGGTGGATGAAGCTGGCTGTCTCATGCCACAAAGCATGCATTCTCAACCTGGTGCTCCCATGATTGCGCCAAACATGTGAAAAAAGTGCTCACGAACGCTAATGTCACGAGTGCCCATTACAATTCAAACTTTTCTGTACAAACTGAAACAGAATTGTGATACACAATTATGGGGGAAATCTGCGTTCATTCTCAAACTCCTGCAGATTAACAGGATGTAGTCCGGTGAACGAAATGATTTGTGTCATGGTTTACAACACTGCTGTGATATCTGCCTTTCATCCTGACACATCCCACTTCAGTATGGTTTTGATTACTTTGACCCTATATGGGATGGGAGTCAACTCCACCCCATAACCTCCTTAGTCGCCTCATGCGATATGTATGGAAGGTAAACAGTGTTGCTATTCTTTTCTCCCCTCTCCGGCTTCAGCAACGAGCAGGTGATTATGGGGGAAATGAACGAGAGTGTGCGTATATACAGTGAAGATGATTATATGGTAAATTTTCACGTTTACTTTCAATTTACCTTTCATCCTATTATATGTTAAGGTGCTCGTACTCTCATGTAAGGTACATGTTGTCAGTGCTCTCAGTCATGATGAAATTGGATGTGTCTGGCTGAAACACGCAAACACCACAGCTAAGCTGTAAGTCGTGACACAACACATTCTATTCTGCATCCTGCTGATGTACAATAGTTTGAGAATGAAAGCAGTTGAAGAATATTACATATATAATTTTCTGTCTTGAAATGGGGATTCCAAAAGTATGTTGCATTGGATGGAGATGTGACATTTTATGGCATCCTTATAAGTTCCTTTACTCAGAGTATGATTCATAAGTGGATTTATAATCATTAACAATAATCCGTTAATTTGTTAACTCCACGTGGGTACATTTTCAATAAAAGAGTAATTAAAAGATGGCAAGGCAAAAGTGTATCTGTAGACATTGTTCATACTTGTACATTTCTCTTATTTGACATAGGCTGCAGATCAATACAAAGCTAGGTTGAAAGGAAGTTTAGCCCTGATGGGAGAGAAAAGAGCAAAATTGGCTGCAAGCCGTGATGAAATTGAGCAGAAACTTCAGAACTGCAAGGATCAGAAAGACTCATTACAGCAAGACATATTAAAACAAGCTGATATTCTAGTCAAGGGAATTAGACAGGTAGGTTAGGCACATTATTTTTGTGGTCACTAGTGCAGTTTAGGAAAAAAAAACTCCATATTATTTAATACATATTTTGCTTATTTTTGTGGTGGTTATTGTATTCAAATGCTTATTGAAATACTTAAAATATTTGTCTGTAGTAGCTTCTGTTTACTGTAAAAACGCAAGTTTACCTGGACATTGTCTGTAAAGCTTCTGTGCACTTAATTTTTAAAGAAATAACTCCAAATGATGTCATTGAAAGTTGTGTATTTCCATAGTCCAGTGTACAGCGACTATTCTTCCTCTTTCGTTCACTTGAAACATGTCTATATCTGTAATTCTGTCTATTGAATAAGGTCACTGACCCTATATGGGATGGGACAGCCAACTCCATCCCATAACCTCCTTAGTCGCCTTTTATGACATGCGTCAAAGGTAAACAGTGTTGCTATTCTTTGCTCGGAACACACGGGCGAGATGTTCGATTTGAGTCTATTTCCATATCATTTTGCAGAAAAGTCACCATCAAAATTAATTCATCCTCCTCTGAATCGTCAAATACAAACTATTTTTTCAGCTGTTTTTGAACACACGAAATATCTTATTTTAAATAAATGGTTTATTAAAAAGATTCTACACAATTGAACACCATGTGTACACCATATTGTGAAGCAGCTATCCAACAATGCATTGCGTACATCATAACATCATTAAAATGTGAAAATTCGATTTTATAAAATTGGTAGCATATCCTATCCAGGACGTAGCTATCAACCCAGCATTTGTTGGCCGTGGTGATTTTCTAGGCAATATAAATACGTTCAGTAGGTTGCCATTGCTTTCTGAACGGTTCAGATGCACAATTGCCTGTGGTAAGGATCGAACTCGGTACCTTTGCCGTCACAGACGGGTTCTGTACCAAAATTCGATTTATTAGTGATAATTAATATGAGGTACTGTTTTCTGAAATCGAAATTGGTAACTCGGGGAGCAATATTTAGTATAAATCTCGAAATTTCAGGATACCGGGTTCTAGGGGTTAATCAAAAGGATACAGGAGTCTATTGCTTATAATTACTGAGGATCGAAGCAAAAACAACTTTCTTATTTTAATGTTGCTAAATTTTGTTTTTAATTTTCAGGCTGTATGGGGTGTACTGTCAAATCTGGCATCATTCACTGATGCAGCAACCAAACGGTTGAACAAAGAAATCGATGATGTATCTGACCTTATTGGCAAATTTGATCATTGTGTCCAGTTCATGGAGGACATCCTGAAGGAAGGCTCCAGCATGTCTTTGCTTTATTCTAAAGGAAATGTTGAAACAAAGTGCAGAAAAGTCTACCACACACAGGTAGGTCAAATCCTATTCATATACTCAGCCAGTGATATCATAGTTTGTGTGTACAAGATCAATTGTGTGTGGATGTGACAAAATTTGAATGCAGGAATTCTTCAGTGAATTTTTACTGTTAATTTAAAACTTTGAGTTATGACTGCAGGTTATGGTTATCATGAGCATCACAGAAACAAGTCCATTTATAATCTGATTCCTGTCTCAATAAATCCATCGGAGCATAGCAGCTGACAGTTCCAGTTTGATGCTTACAAATCTTATTTATCAGTCTCTTCGTATATCTATTACATTTCTCTTTATGGGCTGTTCCACACCAATCTCACGCAGTCTTGAGAGTGACCATGATTCACAATTTTGAAAATTTTCTGAGCGGAAGATTTTTTGTGTGCGTCTTGGCTCTTCTATTATGCAGGTATGCTTTTACCCATTTGTACATTCTTGAGTTAACTCGAAATTTCTTTAAGAGTCTTTCTTTCCAAACCTTGTCAAATGCTTTCCTGAGGCCTATCCATACTGCTAGTATCTGTTCTTATCTTGGAAGGTGTCCTTAGTCTCTTGGGAGAGGTAGGTTGCCTGATCTTCAGTAGAGTAGCACTGTCTGAGCCCTGCTTGCTGGGATACCAGAAGGTTTTCACTTTCAAGGTACCACTGCATCCGAAGATTGATAATACGTTCCATTGTTTTGCATAGACAGCTTGTGAGACCGATGGTCCTGTAATTGGAGACTGTGTTGCCATCTTTTCCTGATTTGAGGAGTGGTATCATTATTACTTACCCTGATGGCTCTGAATAAGCCCCATCACCACTTCAAGGTGCTGGCCTCGATGTAGTTTAATTTTCTTTATAATAATATTTACGCCTATTTGTTCTGCGACACTATGTAGTTTGGTTATTTATTCTTTAGCGTATGCATATATTCTGCGCAGTAGGGTGATGTCATCTTCAAAGTCAAGATCTACTAATGACTTGTTGTTGACTTAGGTAATCCCATTTTGTGAATGTTTACACATGACCCAGTCAATTGCTATTCTAAATAGCATTGGTGACATATTGCAGCCCTGTTTTACTCCTGATCTAACTGTAAACTATTCTGAATCTCCTGTTAAATCTCAGAAGTATACTGACTAGTAAGCCAATTGTTTAACATTATATTTTTTTAGCAAGTGCTTTTAGATATTGGTAGGCATTATTTGTTGTATTTTTTAAATTATCACTTTGACCGAGAAATATAATGAGTTCAACAATGAAAATAAAAACATTAGGTCAGTTAGACCAAGTAAATTGTGAAAAACAGTATTAGTAACAGTATATAAACAGCTCAATACCTCTTGCTTATTCACCATTATTATTTTGTCCTCTCTATATTGTTTTCACCTAATGAGTGAATAAGATTGAAATACAGAAGCATGCATATTGGTGGTTGCTTAGCAACAGCCACAGGATCATACTGTATATTGGTGGTTGCTTAGCCACAATCACAAAATCACACTGTGATAAAGGAAGGTAATAGATTCTCAACTCTCTTTCTGAATGTGTGCTGACATCAGAATGTATCATTTCATGTCCGTTTACCTCAACTCTATTTGACCTATATGACAATCATAATTTTAATATTAATGTTAATTCTAAATTATTGGAAGTGTTAAAAAAATAGTTTTGTCATGTCAACAGTAAAAAAAATTTTCTCATAATATACCCAGCATCTATCTAATTTTCAATTTGACAGGTTGATCCTCAATCTCTAAAAGGAACATTGTCGATTGTTTATAAACATGAGGTGAACTGGCTTATGGGAAACCTCAATAAGATTGGGGCCATCTTTGTCAATGGAGCACGTTATCCTCCAGATAAAAATGGAGGACAGGGATCACGGCAGAATCAAAACTGTGGATATCAGGACCCAAGAGCTAGTGGAATGACCGCAACAAGTCCTCATCTTCAGCATATGGCAAATCAGGTACTAATTTTTTTGATTGTGTAGAATTACGGTAGCCTAGTTGATAGTGAGCTTGCTTGCCATCCATCATCAGTTACAGCGTGCCAGGTTCAAAACCATGTCCAAACAAAAAAATCAGGGTTGTGATAGTCGACTCAGCTGTAAATCAGTACCTGATGCATGAGTTAGGGAAGTAAAAATAGCAAGGAAGAGAACTGATCACCCCACCTAATAGTTACTGCGGCTTAGTACATAAAGAGTTATCTTCATCCCCCGACGGAAGATGCCATGGGACCTACCTTTATGTTTATATATATATATAATATATATGTACATGCTCATGCACGCACACAAACACATCTCCATAATGCTAAATTAAATAGCTAAATTAACATTAATATTTTATTCTTATGTATAGTTTTGGTACACCTTGTTTTCAAATTCCCACTGGTTTTTTAGCAGGACAATGGTTCTTCAATTTTATTTAGTTTCCTGTCCTTCTCAAACTTGCACTCTCTTGTATCAGGAGAATATCCTAGAGTTTCAGCTAGCTGTAACCCAGAAAACTGAAAATGCCTTGCATCGCTGTTTTATTTGCACCAATGACAGGACACATCCGACTTCAGTGATGTGACTAATGCATTCTGTGTTTTTACAACTTCCACTGAACATAATTTATATTGTTTTATATGACTCTTATTTTTACTTTCCTTTGTGAAACTATATACATTTTTATGTGCGGCTCTGCATGATGAAGATGAATGTAGGGTTGAAAGGCACAGATATCACAGCCAAGCTGTAACCCATGACACAAAGCATTCTGTTCTTAAGACCACATCCTGCTGATCTGCTTGTAGTCTATTTTATATAATCTATTAGGGGTGCAAAGGGCTGATTCTGGCCAAATCATTTGGGGATTGTGTCCGAGAATGTGGAGGTAGTAGATGGAAAGAGATTTGACTGCACAAGAGACAGACAATATCTCCGGCATCACCACATACAGCGACACTGTCGACATACAGTGAAGCTAGTCAGTCCAGTCCGAACATTGGAGGGGTGGCCAATGTAAAATGCACGTAAAGGTAGATGCATGGCGAGAGACAAATAGATTTCATACGAGTACAATGAAAGGGCAGGGCAGCGCGAACTGCAAATAGAAAGTGAAAAGTCCCTAGGAAAGGGGAACTACAAGCTCTGTCAGCTCAAGACGAGCTTCTAGTTACCTGTGTTCCTTACAGGCAGAGACCCAGACCCATTCATTGGCGTTTGGTAAAGCAAGAAGACCTAATCCAACTCTAATGTCGAGCCTTCCTAAACCGGAAATATGCTCGCGAAGAGAAAGGGTTCTGTACCCGATGGGCTCAGGAACAAAAGGGACAACGATTTAGCCCTGGCCCAACTCTACTGTCCGGTTTTCCTACACCGGAAATACATTTGAAGAGAGAAACGGTTCAGTATCTGATGGGCTCAGGCGCTATTGGGACAAAAGCGCTCAGCTCGAGAACGCCTTGCTCTCAAACGCGTGGTGTGAGACTCGAACTTGGACAAGGGGTACACGATGTCGGTGAATGACACCTCGGCTAAGAGGGCGAAAGAGCCAGGATCCAACTCCTCTGTTGAGTTCTTCCCCTTAAGGAACCAGGCTCACGGATGAGAAACGGTTCAGTACCCAATGGGCACAGCACGTCCAATTACACGAGGCAAGTTCATAGACAGTGGAACACCTCGTACGAATCAGACAAGAGCAAAAATCGTCTGGGCGAAGAGTCGCCACTACGCGTGCCTGGAGACAGATATAGAGTCTGTCACAGGCTAAGGGTAGCCCACCGAATTGTCAAGGCATGCCGAAATCGGATGTGCTAGGCCTACAAGACGCACAACGTAATCACGCTCCTGGCGGAAATCGCGCAGATACCCGTGATGGTTACAATGGAGCGAACGCAAAACTAACAAACAATATAATCTATTTCTTCTTCTTCAATGTTCATTCTCAAACTCCCACTGGATATCTCTTGAATCAGGACCATGGTCCTATTAGATTTCCAGAAGGATGTAGTTCAAAGAATGGAAATACACATCCGTCTTCGGCCGGATATAATCTATTTGAAGAACTTACCTCTCAAGATTTCCACTTTCTAATCAGAATAAATAATGATTTTGTGGAATATACGGTGAAATAAAAGTATATGAAACCCGATTCAGCCTATGCTTCTCCTCTATGTGGATTGCTATAGATTGTTCGGATTTCAAAATCATAATCACACGACTTCTCCTGATGCCATTGTAATACCAGAAACAGGAAGTTAAATGATACAGCTAGTGACAGTTTCCATAACATTTTCTAAACAAAATTACAAATCTGACTTTTTTGGAATCACATTCCAAGAGTTGGGCAACAGATTTCGCCTTCAGGATTAAAAAATTTGTGCTAAATGTGCCTCCCGTAGGGTACTAAAGGTTAACAATCATGTGATTCCTCGTCGCTGAATGAACGCATAGCAGCGACTGATTACACTCGACAACAGCACTGTAAATATAACCGTTGTTGAGTGCACACTACAAAGCGTGCTGAAGGTTAACAAGCCTAGTATGAACATCAGCTACTGGCTACAAGAACACACTGCATACAACCACCAAGAATAAGTGACCTGGCATGCTGTAACTTAGTGTCATTCTGCTGCTCGACAATGCTCAGCCAGACATCGTGAAAGTTATGCAGAAAGCATTGACAGAAAACAATACAAAGTTTCATTTGTTTAAACTCTCAAAAAAATCTCTAAAGGGATAACAATTCCACTCTGATGAAGAAGTCACATCATGACAACGGTGACCAAATGGTAAATATGCAAATGAAGGCCTTTTTTTGTGAATGGTATTCATCTACTCAGACAGCGGGATACATGTGTAAATGCACAGGATGACTTAAAAAAACTCCAGGTGCATAAATGTTGCCTAAAATTGCTTAACTTAATTACAACACAACTGCTGATATACATTTCATGGTCTACATGGTCTATAAATCCACTCGGATGTGTTTTATTTGAACACACTTCATAGAAATTTGCCATTTGTTAGATTGCTCTAATGATAAATGTTATTATATTTTCATAAATTTACAGTTTAGAATGCTTTCTTTTGATATCCTGGTTTCCCTTATTGGGTCTAGCACTATTCTGGTGAGAACTTTATCAATCCACGGTCAGAAGCATCAATAACTATGCAGTCAGATATCATCTTTTTCTATAAAGTGTAGCATCACAATAATTGATGAAATGTCTACTTTCAAAATGGGATGTTGGGTGCATGCAACATTTATTTCCCTAATTATTGATAAAGCAACTCCTGCTTTCTGTGGAAGTAAAACGGACTGTCTTCTTTTGCCAGCCTATTTCTGCACAAAGAGTTCCCTCTGACTGGACAAAGTTCATTCAAACAGTGTCTAAGCCAGTAAACCAGTCACAAGTTCCTCCTAACATGACCATGTCGGCTCTAGGTACCACTGGTTCTTTACCTCCTCAGCTTACACTGCCATCTAATAGGAGAGCCCAAGGGAACCCCATGGCACAGTCTTGGCAAGGTAAGAATCTTTAATGTTTTCACATGTAATTTGAAACACTCTCACCTATTTAAATCTAGAATTCCATAGTTGCGTTATGTCACCATTTTATTCGCATCTGTTGTGAGCATCATAATCTATCTATACCTTACTTGGCTATTTCATGGACTACATATATTTTTGAAAATGTGGTTTCCTTTTTTTTTTTTTTTTTTTGCGTTTCTTCATATTTATTATTTCATGGTTATTCTAAGAAAAATCTTAACATCAAATTGCTTTTGTCCCTATTTTTTTTATATTTGTAGTTCTTGTTATTTCTGTGATTTGTTTATTTGTAGCAGGTGCCCATGTTCTGAAACTGGCCCGAAAGGGGAGTACTCTTACCTGCTATACACGTCATATTGTGTGACTAAGAAGGTTTTTAGATGAGAGGTGATTGTCTCATCCTATAGAGGTCAAAGCGACGCAGAAGTCATGCTAAAGTTGGGCGTGTCAGGCAGAAAGGCGCAGATATCGCGGCCAAGCTGTAAATTATGACACAACGTATTCCGTTTTCTGTCCTGCATCCTGTTAATCCACAGGAGTGTGAAAACTAACGCAGAAGAAATACAAATGCTTGCTTACCTTAGAGCAGAGGTATGCACATTTTTAAGTGAGTGAGCCAGATTGAACCTTTCTTGTGTAGGGTTGAAAAGCTTCTTTTAAAAGTCCCTTATAGATCTGAGTAGTGTTTTGTGAGGGGGGGGGGCAGTGCATATAGTATTTTTAAATCATTCAGGTGGGTCAGTATAAATGTCTGGTAGGCCATAAGTTGCCCATCTCTGCTTTAGAGATGTGTTTGAGATTTTTACTTTGTTCACATGTTGATAACCTTAACCTACCTGCTCCAGTTCAGTTCCATTTTACCCTGTCATAGTTATTTTACCCTGTCGTAGTTATTTTACCCTGTCGTAGTTATTTCTTGCTCAACAGTGATTGTCTTTAAGTAGTAAGTTTCATCCTTAATTTACATACTGCGTCTAATCTAGTTCAGCTTCCATGTCTTGCCAGGTCCAGAAAGGGGAATAAAGAATAGCAACACTGAAAATGCAGATGTCCGCAATGATTTGAACATATAAGAAGAATGGCTCCTCAAAAATTATTTTAAAAAGCACAAACTTTGAACATATAAATAGACAATTGTTTAGAAAGATTAATCATGAAGGGCCAAGTTCCAGGGAAGAAAATAAGAGACAGACCAAGACTATGATGGACACATGAACACAACACTGGAAGAAGCTGGGCAGCTTGCACAGAACTGAGAGGTGTACAGAGTGGCAGTGAGGACAATGTTTTGTAAAGCACATGTCACATATAGACAGAGAACACTGACCTGTCACGCATGTCATAAACAAAGTTATTCAGGTTTGTGGATGCCACTTTTAGTGGATGCTGTAGCATAATGTTAAGTCAGTCGCATGCTGACCAGCAAACCCGGATTTTGAATCCACTAATTTGTGGTTTGACATAACAATTACTCCTGTGGTTCACCCAGTCACCAGGAAGTAGGGTACCAGGACTTATGCTCTGGAAAGGCAGGGAAATGATGCCACCATTACTGAGCAAGTGCAGTGGTGACACTAGTCAGTAAAGGTAATATTTACCTCTGCCTTCTGAAGATCAAAAGATCATAGCAGCTGGTAAGTCATACTGAAGTCTGATGTGCCAGAATCACATAAAAGTCAATTGCCAGAAAAATCTTCTACAGACACGCTTAACAGTCACTAACTTACTTTATGGATCACTAAGTCAACTTCAGAAAACCTGCACTTTTTTAAGAATGAAATTGTACTAACAGGAGTAGAATTACTCATCAGCATTTGGATATCGACAACAACAAGTCTGATGTGCCCTACAGAAAGACACAGATATCACAGTTAAGCAATAAACTATGGAGCACATTCCGTTCTTTGAACTGCATCCTGATAGAATACAGAAGTTTGAGATTGAATGCAGAAAAGAAGAAAAATGAATCTAGTTGAAAGACTAGATTTGTTGGATCCTGTCGTGGCAAATTTTATTAGGTTGCTTACCCTGATATGCCTCACATTGCCAATGTGCTTGTCAACCTGGCTCACCGTATCCGTATGGGAACAAAAGCAAGTATGACATACAGTCCATAATAAATATTTTATGAGTGAATAAAGCGAATGTCAAGGTGAAAGGGTAGTTCACCATCGTCGATGAAACCATTGATGTTGGTTCATTATAACGACGTTGATCAGATTGACGATCACTTTTTACAATAACATTTGTATACAACAATGGTGTCTGCTTTGAGATGGTGTCTGGATGTCACATGAAATTCTGTGATGTAAATGCGCTATTTATAAAGTGGTCCGGAGAGACTGACAGAACACGGCTATTATATAATAGATTGTTGCATTATATCTAATTGCTGTGTTAAGCTTCAACTATAAAAATTACCAAATATTTTCTATTATTAGCTCCACCTGGAATGTCTGGACATACATTTCATGGTCACTTTGTTGCTGGACAACTCGTGACCCCCCAGCAGCAGCAGGTAACTAGATATTTCACATATGCATATTGTATAACAAATTATTTTGCTCTTTAGTAGAAATGAATGAGATGGTGAAGAAGGAACTGTACTGAATGAAAACATCTTTCTTCAGTGTTTTCCTATTGGAGTCAGGAGCTAATATAGATTTTCTCTGTGATCGGTACTGTTGTTTAAAGAAATGAAGATAGTGCTGTAGAGTTTGGTCCATCAGAGCTTTTTCAGATGTTATATATTAGAGGAAATTGGAAGTATTTTATGAATATATTAAATTCTTTTGTGTCTTTTGTAGCAATAAAAATGCAAGGGAAAATATTAACATGCATAAAATGAGAAATTGGATATTTCCCTCCCACTTGTATCGGCTGCCTACTTCTTGCTCATTGGCCCATGTTTCCCTCCCACTTGTATCGGCTGCCTACTTCTTGCTCATTGCCCCATGTTTCCCTCCCACTTGTATCGGCTGCCTACTTCTTGCTCATTGCCCCATGTTTCCCTCCCACTTGTATCGGCTGCCTACTTCGTGCTCATTGCCCCATGTTTCCCTCCCACTTGTATCGGCTGCCTACTTCTTGCTCATTGCCCCATGTTTCCCTCCCACTTGTATCGGCTGCCTACTTCTTGCTCATTGCCCCATGTTTCCCTACCACTTGTATCGGCTGCCTACTTCGTGCTCATTTCCCCATGTTTCCCTACCACTTGTATCGGCTGCCTACTTCTTGCTCATTGTCTCTAAGTTAACTTTCAAAAAGGTGTCAAAAACATAAATAATTTCTCAAGAATGTTTAATTTATCCTCTTGCTTCCTACTTGAATTTACTTATATAAGAAATTATTTGAAACAATATTGTACTGTCTCTATGTTATTTATGTTTACATGAAGACCTGTTGGCCCTTGTGGTCCGAGTGCAGATGTTGTGTGTTTGTGTTGCTAAGGATACTTCGATACTTGTGTGGGATGTTCTTCATTGTAATAGTCGTTGTCTTGATTGGTCTGTTCTCAGTGACTTTAGTGCAACGTTTGAATGTCTTGACAAAATCACAACTTTTTTGAGATGCGTTTAGTCAAGTACGAAAAAACCTGCTTACTAAAGTTGCAAAGCGATTCAGTGACATTAGAACGGACTGGTTCAATTCCTGTTAGGCTGAAGAATTGCTATTTTTTTGGAGTTTGTGTTTGAGAATATGAGCTGGAAAGTTAATTATTTCTACAAACTGTGGAGGTACCAATAGTCTTATTTTAGCTTTAAATTTTCTTTCCACAGGCTTCAAAACCAGCGTTCACACCAATGAGATTGCATCACAGGCCAGCTACACAAGTTTCTTTCCCAGGACAAAGTGATCATAGTAAGAAAATAGTTCGTAATTATGTCTTAAATAGTACATATTGCAAGTATACATTTGGTTAGATAACTTGGTCTTCATATCCACATAGGTGCCCAATTCTTATGATTTTGTTGAAAGTTAGCAAGAGTGCATACATAACAACGTGGATGGTCTCAATCGATAGTAAGATTGCTGTAAAACTGTTTAAAAATAGTACTTAACATAAAACACACAAAGTCGATCAGCTTTACAATGAACACACAGACTGTCAGGTTATTGGGTACGGATATGAGGAAAGTACAAATTACAGTGTACAAGACAGTTTCAACGTTAAGTGCCATCTAATGCTTTTGTGATAGTGCCTTTATTTAAAAAAACTATTTTTACTGTTTTTTCTCTGTTTGTCTTGTATTTTCTTGAAAAAGACCGTATGATTGAAACTTTCTTGTATATTTATCCATATTTTTTCATACCAGAATCAAATAGTCTGTTGGGTCATTGTAAAGCTGATTGACCATGTGTTTTACATAAGTATTATTGTCTTATATCTCAGAAAGTTCAGTCCATTATAACATGAGTAGATTATAAAATAAATCACATTGAGACTTGTGCAACTCTTTGTTTCCATAATCTGCCGTAAAGTTTTCCTTCTATGCCGGAACACATTTTAGTCATTTATGGTAGTATTTGAATTTTTACAATTTCTCCCTCACTATTCTGTCCACATGAACAATTCTGACATCAAAATATTCAGAAATGGATAGGCAATAAGAATGCTTCAGGATCTCTATTTATTTAGTCAAAAGCTTTCTCCTGATCTATGAAAGCAATATTCATTTGGTTTTTTTGAACTCTATTGGATGGAGTTGGCTGTCCCATCCCATATATGGTCAGTGACCCAAAGCCATGTTGAAGTCGGATGCGTCAGGCCGAAAGGTGCAGATATCGCAGCACTGCTGTAAACCATGACACAACGCATTCTGTTGTTCTCCGGACTACATCCTGCTAATCTGCAGGAGTTTGAGAACGAACGCAGAAGAAGAAGAAGAATGAACTCTATTGTCTTTTCACTGATTTGTTGTAACGAAAATATTGTATCTGTACATCCTCTTCCTTTTCTGAAACCGAACTGTTCTGGACTAATCACTGGATTCACAATATGTCTTGTTCTTTTCTCAATGATCTTAGCAAGCTTTTTACCAACCTGACTAAGTAGGCAGATACCTCTGTATGTGCCACAATCTTGCTTGCTTAATTTTTTCTTCCATAATGGTACTATGACTGCTCTTTTGCCAATATATTTGGATAGTTTTTTTTATTTCTGAAGAGGTGAAGTAATCAAGTTACTCCAGTCTCTCCACAGGTCTGTATTGCTTGTGTTATTTTTCCATCAATTCCCACCGATTTATTCTTTGGGTTCTTGATAACTTCTCAGACTTCTTGTTTTATGATTTCAGCACCTTCATTTGCAAATCTTGGTTTGAATGGTGCTATATGTCTTTTTCTGGTATGTTCAAGAGGTCTTTAAAACCTCCTATATAGTAATAGGAGCGCATATAGTAATTTTAGATAAATCTAGCGGGTCAGTTAAAATGGGTTGGTGGATCAGAATTGGACTGTGGGTCATATTTTGTTTACCCTTGGTAAAGATACTTCAAAAAGTTCTATGAAATCAATCTGCTGTGAGAGTAAGACCAGACATGTGGTAAGTCATAACAGTTATGATGTAGTTTCATATGTAATAAATAATTATACTCTTGTTATTAGAATTTCTAAAATGACTCTTTGACCACAGGATCACAAAGCATGCGCAGTCCACCCCAGTACCGCATGGGAGGGGAGGCTAGTGGAACTCCACGTTCTTCACACAGTACCCCAGACCCTGCCCGACCAGCTAGTGCTGGCATGTATGATGGAAATGGAAGATCTGAAAGGTATTCTGTTAGCAAAGTCCAAATTATAATTGCATTACTATTTTGTCTTTAAATGATGAAGTCCCGCAGAAGATGGATGTGTCGGTCATTGGTGCAAATAAAACGGTGAGCATTTCTATTCTCTGGACTACATCCAGCTGGAAATCTAGTGGGACCATGCTACAATGAAGATCCAGTGGAAGTTTTATAATGTACACTGAAGAAGAAATGGTGAAGTGGATAACCTCATATTTAGGAATACTATAAAATGAAAACATAATTTAGGAAAACAATAAGCTACAAAGTAAAAAAATATAGAGCAGTCATCTTCCAAGAAAAAAAGACTCCTACCAATGAAAGAAAAGTTAATGAAATTGACGAAACTTTGTAAATGGCAATGCCGTTTTGCTAATCGCTGGCAGCAAAATTTCATTACATGTTTCCAAGTTTGATCAATCACAGGTAGCAAAATTTCATTATATGTTTCCAAGTTTGATCAATCACAGGTAGCAAAATTTCATTATATGTTTCCAAGTTACGTCAATTGGATTACAGTTTTGCTGCAGTTATTACCATTTATTGATTAAAAATTATACAACTTTCACTGTCTTTATGAGAAAAGTGTTGAGCTTGTTCTGTGTTACCACAAAACACATATAAATATATCTTGCAATATATTCTACAAGACCACATGTGTGGCAACTGGGACCTGGATTTCTAATTCAGGGTGCATAAAATAAGGCCACTTTTCTTTCCAGGCATGTAGTACGAGGAGGTCACTACGGAAAGTTGGGGACAGATTGATAACCTGTTACAAAATATTGTCACTGCATGTCTTGTCTCAATTTCTTACTTTTATCTTCTATTTAATGATCCCCACAGATGACAAAGAGATACAGACCAGCAGACATGGCACCTTTGTTCTTTTGTAGCAGATTCCTATGTTGTGGGGAATGCTAGATGTGCCATCATCACTCTAGATCGTCCGTGTTTTTCCGGGGCCTGAATGGGGAGCAAAGAATAGCAACACTGTTTACCTTCCACACATGTCGTAAAAGGCGACTAAGGAGGTTATGGGATGCAGTTGGCTGTCCCATCCCATATAGGGTCAATGACCCAAAGCCATGCTGAAGTCGGATGTGCCAGACCGAAAGGCGCAGATATCGCAGCAATGCTGTAAACCATGACACAACGCATTCCGTTCTCCAGACTACATCCTGCTAATCTGCAGGAGTTTGAGAACGAACACAAAAAAAGAAGATCACACTGGATGGGTCAACAGATCAGAAAGAAGAATGATGAGTAAGATAGCAGAGAAATGTGTTCTGGCAGGACATGATAATCCTGGGATACTCTCGCACTGGAATTCCTGCCTTCAGGGACTAAACATTCATCCATAAACCTTGTTACTTCAACCATGTCTTTGAGACAACCATATATGATTCCGGGTATCATCTGTTACACAATTGAAAAGAACATGTGCTTTTGTTAGAGCTACCTGCTCACCGCTAATGGAATTATTTGATCATCATCCTGCAAGACTCACTTGTTTAGGCTAATGATAAACTTTCCACCACAGCCCATCAACTAGAAAACTAGACTTGGTGTAGTAATTACCAGAAAAATAGCAAATGAGAAGTAGCTCCATAAAGACTTATAAGCAGTTTGATTGTAAAATGTTTTAAGTTTTGTCAGTCCACATCTGCAATGTAAATTCCATCCATTCATAATTTCAGTTACATTTGTTGAGAAAGTAAACTATTTCAACTTCCTGTTGGTAACTTTCATGTTGATTGATTATTATATATTGGTTAATCTTGTTTTGTTGGGATAAATACATTTGCCTAGCTTTAGTCCATACATAGTAAGCACACTTCAGACAGTAAAGGAACCTGCTTTGATTTCAGTTGCAGGCAACTGTGCACTTGGATTGTTCAGAAAGTAATGAGAAACTATTGAACGTAATGTAATGCTAGAAATCACTGCAGGTGATAAATGCTAGGTTGAGCGCTACATCCAACCTGTAATCAATAACCTATTTATGAAGAGAGCTCTCTATGGTGAGTTGCAGAAGGCATAAGTTCTCAAGGTGGAAAAAAGTGCTAGAAGGACCTCACTGAAATGGGAAGATCATCGTTGTATCAATTATTATCAATGTGTATAATGTTCTGAAAAAGTTGCTTTTCTGAAGCTCCTTTGCATGTAATCTGTATTTTAAAATGAAAAAGTGTGTTCACAGTCAGATGTGTTGAGCCTTTGGCTCAAATACCTGTAATGGCAATATAACTAATCTGTGTTCTCTTGACTACATCTTGCTGGAAATCTAGTAAGACCATTGTCCTGTTAACAAGAGTGATGCTGTTGGAGTTTAAGAATTAATACTCATTTAAAGAAAGTATATTCCCAATTATTTGTTTAAGTTTGTGTTTATTTTGTCTAATATTATTCCTTATTTGTACATGTGTTCTCAGTGTAGATGGTTCTGCTGTAATGGATGTGAAGAAGGAGAAACGCGACCACTCTCCAGACTGTGTTATTATGTCCTCAAGCATGAAGGGTGATAGATCCTCAGCATTTCAATCTTTCCCTGTAAGTTATGAATTTATGCACATTATGAACCGAATAAACAAAATCATTATACATTGGTCTAGGTTTATATTGATGCAAAAACAAAATTGACCAGATGCCATTGCTTTTGTGTTAAATGATGATGCTGAAAGTCAAATTCTTGCTTGTGTGATAATTTAGATGTAGTGTTGAACAATACAGGAGGGAAAATCCAGAAGAAAATATGCAATAAATGGGATAGCATAAGAAAAAAAAAATTTGAACAAGAAATGAAAATTTACTAATATTTTTTAATAAATATATTTTCTTAGCAACCTCTCTGATAGTCAGATATCTGATAAGCATATGATTTCTTGTACACCACCACAATCTTGCCAGTGTGGGTGATGGGTCTGTCTTGATGGAGATAGCTTTCAAACAAATCTTGTCTACTTTTGAAAAGGAAATGCCACTCAAATGTTGTAGATCTACTGAGACAGATCTCTGAAAACTGATTGCAGCATTTCAAAATTTTTGGAACCAGTTTTTCTCAGATGAAAGCAGAAATCAATGCACACACGTTGTTAGAGATTAACATTTATTTGTGAAATGTGACAGACAAACTAGGTCACCTTCACTTATAGGATCCCATACAGCCCATGAGCGAAGTTGCATGCTTTCAGTTTTGAACATACATTGGTAAATGGTCATCACATGCACCTGTTAAATAGCAATACATTACTAATTAGTTTTCCGGTAAACGAAAATCATTCTGGGAACCTATTGAACAGCCCTCACATTCTGATATTGAGGTATATAAGAGTTGGTGTCAGTTTTTATATTACTGTCTTGTTTAATGAATATGACTATTCATAAACATATTAATTTCTTCTTTTTCAGAAGCAGTCAGAAACTGTGTTGGTGAGTATAACAGCTTAGAAAATGTATATTTACATGTATAGTGGACTTTTATTTAAAATGCTACCTACATACAGTATGAATTTATCTTGAATGTATTAGTTTTCATATAGTCCAAATGTGCATGAACTTTGTCATGGGTTCAGTGTCGATACTGACACAGTCATTTCACTTAGCTCTTGTGAGACTAATGCACAATCTTGGTCATGGTTTCAGTGTATGACACAGCCGTTTCACTTAGCTCTTGTGAGATTAATGAAACATATTGCCCATTTGTTGCTGGGGCCCAAAAGGAAAACAGATTAGCCACCATCTATCAGCTAAACATCAATAAATACCTATCAACTAAATGTAAAAAATTACCTAGGGGGCAAATTACCTGGTTGTCCTTGGTTATTTTTGGCATGTGGCTCTAAGTATATAAATAGGGACCAATGAGAATCCAACAATAATAAAAAATGTCACAAATGGGGTCCTAATTAATTCAGAGAACATGTCTTCTATACTGCTGATCTGTCATAAATTAGCAACAATGTCACATGCCATGCATGTCATGAGAGGTAACTAATGAGGTTTACTTACTGCAGACTATTGTGATCCACAAGCCACAATGAAGCAATATCAAGCGATATTGCAAAAACTACAAATCGATGGATATTGAGAATGAATGCAGAAAAAAAGAAGGAAAAAGAAATATGTAAGCGGTGCTTAGTGAAATTAAACAACAATTGAAGTTATGCCCTGTGCAGGATATCCTTTATCTTATATTTTGGTAGTATTTTTTCTAGATTTTATGAAGCTTTAACAATTATTGGCATAGATGTTTTCTATGCAGACATTGTTTTGCTTGCAGTCAAACTGAAGTATTATTGTTGCTCTTTATTAAATTGATCAGGAAATGCAGAGAAATTTAGATGAAGTGCTTCGAGCAGTACCGATGGATCTTGGTGACAACTTGGAACAAATAAGTGGGTTGCGGCCGAGGACCTCTGTTGATAGAGAGCATTTAAGATTTCCTATGGCATCAGTTACGCCAGAAGTTGGACAAGATACAGCGTCTGAAGGTAGAAATGAAGTGCTGTTTTATTGATAAGCAGAAAAAAAATAAAACTTAATTTGTTATTAAAATGTAACAGATGGTGATTGTTTGATGATCCAGCTGTCCATTGGCTCATGCCCTTTGACAAAAAAGTAGAGTAGATGAATGAGCTATTGCCACCTACTGTATAAATGTCATTAAGTTGGTACCATATCCTATTTAAGATGTTGATCCAAAATAGTATGGCTGTAGTGATTTTTTAGATAATATTTATATGCAGGAAGTTGCCATTACTTTCTATGCAGTCTGGATGCACAATTGGATGCTCTAAAAGTAGATTTGGTACCCTGACCATTTAATGAGTTCTGTACCTTTCTGCTACAGAGTCGGGCTATTTTACATTATGTGTCAGAAAATTAAGATCATGTTTGCAGTTCTCTTTTGCTTCTGGAACTATAAAAATACTCCAGCTGGAAAGATAATACCATGCTAGGAGAGTATCGTCACTGCACTCTGCAATGTGAAAAGTTGGTAGAGTTATGCGTGTGATTTAGCACAATGATCAGAACCTTTGCTGATACTGTTATCATGTAACGAGTTGAATATCAAGTTATTCTCATAGCTTGAGCAATTCATGTCTATTAGTGTCTTCTTACACTTCATATGAAGCAGAGATTATATTAACATTTATCATACTGCATTAAAATTTAGTAATTTCCACCTACCACTGCGTTCTTTTTTGCTCTTATTTGTTATTTATGGAGGGTATTTGATAAATGCAATAACTTTTTTATTATGGAAGCTTTATGTTCAGTTTTGTGTGTGTGGAAATAAAGAAATGGTTAATGAATGTAATTATGCTTGTTTTGTTGGTGTATGTGTAATATCGAGAACATTGTGAAGATAAAAAAAAATTTAACGTCAGTAAAAATGTGTGACTTCTGTACTTGTACAATATATTCAAGCCAGGATAAACCTAAATCGATAACATATCTGACGTTATTTCATAACCAAACTAATGTGTACATATATCTAGTCTGTAAAAACACACACAACACACCGGTCTATTTAAAATTATTGTCTAGACATAGCCTGTCAGTAAAAACTTTAATATATTCAATCCAGGATGAGCTGCTGCTAACTAGGGACTAGAAATATTATTACTTAACCTTCACCACGTTGTGAGCGACTATAGTCAAAAGATAAAATGCATTTTCCGTAGCTGTCTGCGACTATGGCCTCCCGTTACTATACACGTCTTTGAACAAGCATATTGCGATTGTAATCAAATGTTATTCATGAAGATTAATACAACTAGTTCATCATTCTTCTGTCAGATCTGTTGACCCATCTAGCATTCTAGTATATAATGTGCAACTTGCATTCCCTGCCAACCAGGAGTCTACCACAAAAGGAGAAAGGTGCAATGTTTGCTGGTCCGCATCTCTCCGTCATCCTTGTTGACCATGTGACAAAAGACAAAAGTAAGAAATGAAGACCAGAATGCAGTAACAAATTTTCACAGGTGATAAGTTGTCAGCCTATCTTTAACTTTCTTTAGTCGTCCTCTTGAAAAGAAGACAGTGGCCATATTCTTTGCACCCTGAACTAAAATTCCAAGCTCTGGTTGCCACATGGGTGAAAAAAATAAATAAAGAGAAACAATTTAATTTGGAGCTGAAAGTAAAACTCCACTAACTTGCATAGGAAACTAGAGTAGCAAACACCCATACTACCTTATGATTATATCATTCATCAACTGATCACAAGACAACAAATAATGTTGTTAATAATTTGTTTTTTTTTTTAGGAGGGCCACTCTCGCCCACAGATGAAGAACTGAGGGAAAACTGGCAGGGTGGAAATAGCATGCCAGGATTTTCCTTATCTCAGACTGATATTCAAGGAGATCCAAATGATGATTACTGTGCTTGTTGTCACAATGGAGGTGATGTGTTGTGTTGTGACCGTTGTCCAAAAGTCTTCCATTTGCAGTGTCACATTCCAGAGTTGGCAGCAGTTCCTGGGTAAGGATTTAGTGTTCATTTCTTCTTCAAAATATAGTTATTTTAATATTATATGTGTTAACATAATAAAATATATTAAGCTATTAAGAACATTATCCATCCTTATTCTATGATATTTTGCAATGAATTTTGACCTCCAATATTTATAAGTTGCCATGATCCTTGATGTAACACCAATGTCAACTGGAATACACAGTTTTGAAGGGAAGTATATCACCAAAAAAGGCGTAAACTCCTACGAACCACCAACTAACCTATATAATTCTGGTATTGTCTGCATTTAGTGTTGTTTTTTCCCTATGTTTAGCTAAAAAAGGAAGAAGCATTGTCTTCTCATCCACCGTCAACAAGCACTTTAAAGACATTTCTACATGACTGCTTTATGTGCTGTGGAAATGTGGTACCACCAGTAGATTTCAAAATGCACTTTCTTTCACATGGTGTAGGAATAACCATGGTAACACTAGCTTATTGTCAAAAAGTTTTTAGTAAAGTTTCAGGATGACCATTCTCCAGTTGACCCAGATATACAATAGGTACCCTGCTCACACAGCTGGGATTGGCAAACAATACAAAGAGCAATATCCCACCTTCACAACAAGGCAGGTTTAGTAATGTGTGCTACAAGGAAGAAGAGTAGATTTCATACACCTATGACATTAAATGCTCTTGAACTACTTTTGTTTTTGTTTGACCCAAAAATAACAGCAAACTCTTTATAAAGTAAATTTGATTAGTTCACTCTTTTTTTTTCCCATTCATTCTCAAACTTCTGGATATCTTTAATCTCTACTAGATTTCCAGCAGAATGTAGTACTTAGAACATGGATATCTTTCTCTTCCCAAGAATATCTTTCTCTTCCCAAGGATATCTCACAGGGAACAGTTGAGGGTGAAGAAAGAGGAGGTTAGAGGAAAGTATGTATTGATAATATTAAAGAATGGACAGGACTAAGATTCTCCACACACAAACAAGGAACTGATAAATGAGAGACATGGTGAAATTTTTGTGTGGATATTTCCAAAGTGACACCCTTACGACCCTGAAAGGTTATGGGTTTGACGATTATGAGTCCGTAGAACAAAAATGAATCCCTGCTTTTTTAAATTTATGCCAATGGTCTGACACATCAGATTTTGACAGTGGTATAGTTACATTCTTTTACCGTTTTACCAAACCCATTGAATGGTGAATTTCCGTGGCAATATCATTACTATGTCATACATTTTTATGTAGACACCACCCATACCATACACTTGTGATAATTCTGAAAGCTAACTACGGTCAAACTAGCTTGACATATTTTCCTCTGTATGTATCACTACTGATGTGACCACATACTTAGTTCTCTCATTTCTCTATGTAATCTTTATGATGATGACTGGGGAAGCAATAGTAATATCATCTAGCTCTATGACTGAGAGGTAGGGAGCACATATCTGAAGCTCATGGTAATATGTTTCTAATTCAGACAATGGAATCTGGGCTGCCAGACCATTCATTAAGCAGTAGTAAACAACTGAATGTAAATATTGCCCGGAAAATCACAGCAGCCAAATAATATTGTGTTTATTGCTACATCCTGAATAGCATATGCAAATAACTTAAAAAAACATTTGATTTTATACATTGGTAACGTTAATACAGTAACATGCTTAAATCTTCATTGACTACAATGCAATGTTTTGACTTCACAGTGGTTCCTTTGTGTGCACAATATGTGAAGGTGATAGTCCTGTAAACCACGAAGAAATGACCAGCTTGGGCAAACGCAAGATTCCTGGTGGACTACCAGAACACGAATTGAAGGTGATTTTTATGAATTGATATGCAGATCTTTAAATTAGATTACAATGTATGAATATGGCAGACTGCAGAAAAAATATATCCAAACTTGAAGATTGAAACATGAAGTACGATAGTTTTACATAGTACCACAGATTGAATTCCCTTTCCTTGTGTAGCGGGCATAACCATTTGAAACAAAGTGTCATGCTAAACATAATATGAGGAGTGTTCAAATAAAACTCACAGTTCTGCGTTACCTATGCGAGCAGTGTGAAGATGTAATCACTCAACGTAATAAGTACACATCATTTAACAAATGGTCACCTGGTCATTCTCTTCGCATGCTTAGTGTCCTGTGAAGTCGACAACATGGTTGGTATGATAATGAATCCGTACAAATTAGACCAACTAGCAGTGATTCAGTTTCTTAAAGCTGAAGGCTATCGATCTACTTCATTCATCAAAAAATTCATGCAGTATATAGTAGAAAATGTTTTTTTTTAAGACAACAGCGAAGTATTTGGTAATAATGTTTCGGGAAGGATGACAAGTAACAAATAATCTAGCACGTATTGCATCCATCTTGGGGATGATTTCTTATGTAAAAACAGCAGGTGCCTTAACCTGCTGCAGATCATTTGTTACTGGTTACCCTTCCCAAAACCTTCTTTCCCAATTCCTCACTGTTGTCATAAAAAAAACCATTTTCAATCATACACCTCTTGCATTCTTTGATGAATGTTGGTTGGTCAATATCCATTGGTTATGGGAAACTGAATAACTGGTAAAATTGGTACGGATTCGTTATCACACCAGCCATGTTGTAAATTGTCTGTACAGGACGCTAAGCATACAAAGAGAATGAACATGTGATCATTTTTTGAAGGGGGAACAACAGAATACAGATCAAAGTGCGGCAACCAATTCTGCGTGAAAGTAGCATTTTTATTAACAATTAAGAGCTGTTTATGATGTGTGTGGTGTGTGTATGTTACACTTCCAACACATTCATGTTGCATGTGTGGTAGATACTCAGAGGATGGCCATGGGTGGGAGTATTCCTAAATAAACATGGTTGTCATTGCTGTGCAAAAAAGAAATACGATACCATATTGACAAATGCTGCCGACAAAAATACTCATCTAAAAACAATTATAAAAAATAGCAGAAAATGAAAAAAAAAATAACGCCAGGCAATATGAGCCATATCAGAAACAAAAGAAATAGAACACCGGAGAAGACCAGATGACAACATGCATTTTCAAGTGAACCCAACCAAAAGTCATAATTATTAATTATGAACCAGGAATATGTCATTAATTTTAATATAGTGGTGCAAACATCAATTATTCAGGAAATTGTGCTGCATAAATCAAGAGAAGAATTGCAATAGCAAACTCAAAATTAGTGCACGCAAAAGATTATTGACAAGGCATCGACTATAGGGCTAAATCGTATCAGATTTAAGCAAGTATATTTCCAGAATTCACTTTGTTACCTGTCCCGGCGTGGTAAATTTGTATTAGCTGTATTTTGATACTTGAGAGTAATGATAACCTAAAACTATCTTCATCTATTGAACACAAATTGATTCTGTCTTTAGTAGATGCCAATATACTGTTCAGGTTTTTAAATCCCACTTTTTAGATAGTTACTGCCAATGACAATTCACTGGTATTTGTTGCTATATACAATAATAAACATGACTGATGCTAATTCAAACATGACGGTTTGAATCTCCCCAGAAATAAGCAGGAATCTGTTGTGTTTCTACAAAGTAGAATAAGTACTACATATTGATAATATCTGTACTCTGCATTCCTTCTCTGTGCTACACACTGGGATGGGGCTCTCTCTGTGTGTAACGCGCAGAAATAATGAGCGCTCAGTACACGATTGCCGTTTTACTGTCTGCTCGTTATGGAAGCACAATGAAAATAATGACGCTCTGCACATTGCATGAGTATGGGTTAGCATGGAATGGAGAAAAATTACACACTGTGTTACATTTCTATAACATCTTAAAAGTTACCATGCAGAATTTATGTGGACATCAAGGACAACCGCTAGCACCATATTTCACGCTACTTTATTCTTATGCAAGATTACATGTCCCAATAAATTTGTTGCATTGTTTCTGATTTTCTCCCATGTATAGGTTATGTCCCATTGTACCCTAGTTACGGGTAAACTTTGTTCTACTAAAGTTTGTTTCATTTAATATATGTTGGTCTCTACTAAGACAGTACCCAAAAATTTATATAAATATGCAATAACCTTTTAATAAAAATCACGTATTGCATGTCTCCAGGTGTGTGAGAGAATACTGCTTGAGTTGTATTGCCATCCGTCTAGCGTACCATTTCAAGAACCAGTGAATAGAGTGGTGAGCACATCTGTTTTATGTGTATTATTTATTACCTAGTGAATGTATGTGCTTGATGTTGATACTGTTAACCAATATATATCAGATATAATAAGATCTGCTCCCTACAAAGCATGTCATAAAAGGCAACTTAAAGGATATAAAGGAGCTAGTTTACTTACCAATCCTCTACTACTCTAAAAAAAAAAGTCATAAAAAATAAAGACACAATTCAACAGCTGTATCTCATCTGAGCCAGTTTCATGTCAAGTCTGTCATACATCATGATCCCCCCCTGAGTAGATATCTTCTCAAATCATTACATACAGCCGAGAGTTGGAGTTTTCTGGGCATGAAATAAAGCTCTGAACACACCACCCCGCCGAAGACGGATGTGTCGGGCCATTGGCGCAAATAAAACGGCGACACAACGCATTTCCATTCTCTGGACTACATCCTGCTAGAAATCTAGTAGGACAATGGTCTTGCTACAAGGGAGAGCCAGCAGGAGTTTGAGAATGAACTATGAAGAAGAAGAACAAACCACAGCCATGACACATATGAACTAAGCGTTAATCACATGTAATTCCTGGGGATCAATTAAAAAACCAGCCATGGGTCATCAGTATTGCACTTCCATCATACACTCCCTGGCCTAGAGGCTTAGTAGATCCCATACTCTTGGTATCCCATATTTACTGGAGACAATCTGTTCCACCTTGACCTGTATCATTTGAAATCATATTTTGTTGTAAACCTTGTTCTTGTTATTTGAACAGTTTCTCGTATATCTTAACTTCTAAAGTTTGAAGCACTCTCTTTTATGAACTATTGTCTGACCACATAGCTATAATCCATTTAATAATAGCCATCTATTGTGGGCAATGATGACAAAAGTTTCATTAAATTTTCTATTGGTTTGAAAATATATAGCTCTGGACACATGAGAAGAAAAACAAGGTCCTCAGATGGGAAACAACAGGGAAAATAAAAAAAAAAGGTAGACAGACATTGAAAAGGACAGAAAATTTAAAGATGAAGTGCAATTCTGTTTCTGAAATTAAGAAAACTGCTAAAAAATAGAGATACATGGCGATACACACCACAAACATTTAAAAAAAAAAATGGCACTTGAAGAATAATGAAGATTCTGATTATTGCCATACAAACCCAGTACTTAGGACAAGATAAAGCCAATATGTTGTTGTATGAGTCTGGAAGGAGAGCAAAGAATTTTAACACTGACCTGCCATTGCATGTTATATATGAGATGATTAAAGATAGGGTGTTGAATATCAGCAGCTCTCTGAAAATAAGTAACACACACACTAGCATAATTAATGTTTGTTATACACATTTCTCTCACAGCAAGTGCCCAACTATTACAAAATTATCACCCAGCCAAAAGATTTTGCCCAGATCAAGTGTAAACTGCAGCGATCCCATCACAATCACTACCAAAGCATCAAGGCATTCCTCTATGATCTTCGACAGGTGTTCATTAACTGTGCTATTTACAATAAGGTAATATTTAGATATACGACAACATAGCCAAAAGCACATTAGCAAGGTAATTTAGCAATAAAGTGAATTTATGTTCAGACACATTAGCAAGGTAATTTAGCAATAAAGTGAATTTATTTTTATGTTCAGATGTAATAATTGCACTAGGGATTTTGTTTCTACAATATGAAATGGGAGCAAAGAATAGTAACACAATGACCTGACCTACTATGCATGTTATAAGAAGCGAGGTTAGGGTTCCATCTCTTAAAGGACATAACAACCCAATTATCATGCTGAAGTCGGATATGTTAGGCCATGGGGTGCAAATATCACAGCAAAGCTGTAAACCAGGACATTGCATTCTGTTCCGAAGGCTACATCCTGCTAATCTGCAGGAGTTTGAGAATAAACACGGAAGATTAATGCACTTTTAACCTATTTATTTATACTTTATTCTTTCTTATGAAGTTGGAAAATTAAAAATATACCAGTGAAGAAGAAGGTGAAGAAAACTATATAGTTATAATAAGAAAATGATAAATGCTGAGTAACATCTCTGTGTTGAAGTTTCATCATCATTTTTTATCTTTTCAACTCCCAGTAAAGTACGTCTCCAGCACTCTAATATTGAAGCTTGACTGTTAAAGATTTAAACATCTCATATCTCTTGCCATATTGGTGCATTCAGACACAGCTATGTTTTTCTATGTACCAATATGGACCGTATGATGGAATTCTCTTGCAAGAAAACTGTTACAACAGAAATGACTCTTTTACGTAGAATCCCCTGAGTAACAATAAAAGACAGAATCAAGGATGAAAATATCACACAATACCAATCCTGGATTACATCAGAAAAAAATATAATGGTTTTCACATGCTTTCAGACTACCATCAGACAGTGCCCCTCAGAAAGCATTACTATACAGACACAATGGATAAAAAACCAAAGGCAGACTTGCAAATGGTGGATTACAGAAATAAATGAGTCAACGAAAACAAACATATATGAAGCACACACAAAAAAAATCTCCAGAGAACTCTTCTACCCCCAACATGCAAGGCATAAAGGGGTATAAAGTGAAAAGAAAGAAGCAAGAATTCTCTAGTAGTTTGTCAAGTCTGAACTGACATCTGAACTTGAGTTGCAACAAAATGTTGAACCATCACTAGATTTACTTTGTAAATGCTCTGTCTGACACCTTTGCTCTAATGGTCTTAACTACAATTGGAGATGTCCTGCTTGCAGACATGTTGATTTCAGTAAACACTCAATAACATTTAACAGAAAATCATATAAGAAATACTCAGTCAAATAAAAAAAAATAAGAGTAAATATTATAAGCATTCCTCATGTTCTCAAATGATATATTTTTGGGTGTGCTTAATAATGTTTTTTCTTTCCTATTTCAGACTGGATCTGAAGTCGGCAAAGCTGGAAAAATTGTCCGTGCTTTGTTTGAGTCCATGGTTGAACGTTTGATGCCCCAATACCTAAGCTTTGTTAGAGAAAATCCAACACCTTGCCTCAGTGCCCTGCAACAACAAATAGACCCTGACATATATGATGATGGAAATCAATCTGGTGGAAGCTCACCAAAGCGTACCAAGATAAATGATTAAAGAAACAAGTGCCTTGGGTTGATATTAAAATATAGTTGATAATGTAGTGGATAGTGAATAATGGTAGTGCTTTCAACCACCTAACAAACATCTGGAAATAACAATAAGTAAATGTACCAAACTACAACTGTTTAACTCCAATGTAATACCTGTATTAATGTATTGTAACGAAAGCTGGACAGTAACAATGGTACTGGAGAAAAAATTAAATCATTTGAAAATAAATGTCTTAAATATTGGCTGAGAAGAATTCAAGTAAATAATAGAAGACCAAAGAGCAATATATTTCTACAACAATAAGAAGAAAACAAATATCGGACATGTACTTAGAATGATTGAAAACAGACTGCCACTGCAAGCATTAAAATGGGTGTCTGGTGGCAAAAGAAAGAGGGAAGACCAAGAAAAAAACTCGGCAGAACAACCATAAAAGAAGTTTGAGACTATTGGTCTCAAAATGCAAGAATTATACACAGCAGCATCACATTTCTCAAAGTGGAGGGCACTGGTTCCTGCCCTTTGCACTGTATTTAGGCTTCAGCAACATAGATAGATAATGGATAATTAAATTGGACAACTAATTGTAGACAATATTGTTTGATTCCCAGGATTATAAGCAGTATTGCTTTTGTGCAATTTTGGAGGGGAAAATGTGAGCTTCTCCCATTCAGAAGTTTATTCCATACCCAGAAGACCTTAACTCTTAGCGAAGCAATAGGCAATTCTTTGAGAAGTCTAGTCAGAGGGAGTAAAAATGTCATTATAAAGATGAAGTGATGTTGGGTTTCCACAAGAGTAATGTCTCACTATATATATATAAAATGTCATCTTGAGTTTTGTTGCATAACAATTTGTTTGGTGGACATCTCTGATCAGACCTGTATTGCATGTATGTGTAAATGGGAATGCTATTTAAATTAGTAAAACCATCTATTGAATAATAAATAGTAAATATTCCCAGCCATAAAACTATAACCTGTCGGGGTTGTAGGGGAAACTATAACTTGTTGTAGTTATAGGGGAAACTAGAACCTGTTGGGGTTGTAGGGGAAACTGCAACCTGTCAGGGTTGTAGGGGAAACTATAACCTGTCAGGATCGTAGGGGAAACTATAACCTGTAAAGGTACTACATTGGATGAGTCATAGCACTCCAATTATTTCTATCTGCAGTCTTGCAGATAAGTGTGGAAAAATCTTGACATGCCCATTTTTTAATATTGTCTGTCCAGATTATGATTGACCCAATCTATTTTTGCCACCCTCAACTGTACCCTGCAAGATTGTTTATAACACAGAATCATGTTGGCATACGTGTCCAAACCATGCAAGTTTTTGTCATTGTACTATTGAAAGCAGTGCTTCTTGTGAACCTGTGAGATTCTGTACTTTATTTATTATGTACACTATTGTCTTTTAGGAAATATGTACAACTAAGTAGTATAACAATAGTTGGAAAATATTTTGAAATTGGAATAGTTGAAAAAAGTAACATAACAGATGGAAAATTTCTACTGAGTAACAGCAATTGAAAAATGTATAATTAACATAACAGTTGGAAAATGTATAATAAGTTGGATAACTAAGTAACATAATTAGAAAATGTATACTAAGTAACATAACAGTTGGAAAATGTATAGCTAAGTAACAACAATTGGAAAATGTATAAGTAACATAACAATTACAATTGGAAAATGTATAACTAAGTAACAACAATTGGAAAATGTATAAGTAACATAACAATTACAATTGGAAAATATATAACTAAGTAACAACAATTGGAAAATGTATAAGTAACATAACTATTAGAAAATGTATAACTAAGTAACATAACTATTAGAAAATGTATAACTAAGTAACATAACTATTAGAAAATGTGTAACTAAGTAACATAACTATTAGAAAATGTGTAACTAAGTAACATAAGAGTTGGAAAATTAAAATGAGATAATGAAAAGAACATCTTGAGATTATTCTACATAAGTAGAAACAAGTAGTACTAATTGTGTTTGCAGTGGAAATATGGCATGTCTGATATATTACTCTTGGAGTGTAATGTTTGAATTATAAAATGTAAATGATACCTGTTGGTACATGAAAAGTTTTATGGTCTCTGGACTACATTTTGTTAACCAGCAGGAGTTTTAGTACTAATAAAAAATTCAGTTGTATGGTTGAAGGACATGGGGGAGGGGTGTGTGTGTGTTTATATAGTTAGAATAAATAAGTTGTGTGTATGGAGGGATGGTGTTATTTAAATGTAAGTATTGAATGTGCATTTATAATGAAAGATACTGTTTACCAAAACCTGGTTAATGTTGATGTCGTATTTGATATAAATCATGTAATAAAAATTTTTGTATCCAGACATAGCTATTGTTTTTCTAACCACTTACGAATTGAAGCTGGGGCAGATGTTTCAGTTGTGTGGCAGAGTTGGAGGTTGTTGTTTAGGACAGTCTACTAGTTATCTATCTTTTTTGTGAGAATTTTTTATCTTTATCTGATTCGTGACAGTTTGCTAGTTTTATCTGTTTTGTGATAGTTTACTAGTTATCTTTATCTGTTTTGTGATAGTTTACTAGTTATCTTTATCTGTTTTGTGATAGTTTGCTAGTTATCTTTATCTGTTTTGTGATAGTTTGCTAGTTATCTTTATCTGTTTTGAAAATGTCACTTTTGTGAATCTGAAGTATCATACTGTTTTTTGTGTTAATTAGACATCATCTTTAATATAAAATTTGAAATTGATGCATCTGAAAAACTGAGAAATCTGACTTTGCTTTTCTACCTAATGCTACTGTGAGGGTCACAGTGTGATTAATTTTGTCATTTCTGATGTCCCTGTCATAATGACAATGTTTCTTCCCTGAATTGTTTAAATCTCATACCTTCTCCATTCATTCTCAAACTCCTGCATATTAGCAGGATGTAGTCCAGAGAATGGAGTACATTTTGCCATAGTTTACAGCTGTGCTGCGATATCTGTGCCTTTTGGCCTGACATATCCGACCAAAGCATGGATCACTTTGACCATCTATGGAATTGGACAGCCAAATCCACCACAAAAACCACTTAGTCACCTCTTATGATGTGTGGTATGTAACAGGCAAACTGCTGAATGCAAACACTCCCAAGAAAATTAACACAGCCCAAAAATGCTGGGTTGATGGATACATCCTGAATAGGTAAGATATGCTACAGATTAAAAAAACCATTTGATATTGATCAGGTTTCAACTTCATTGAGCCAGTTCACATGTCAGATCAGCTTCTTCTAAAGAGATAGTTCTATATTAAAATGTATGTAGGTAAGTACTTTAGTGGAGAACAGAGAAAAAACTGTGTTAAGACTACATGGACATCTTTCAGGGATTGAACAAACAGAACTGGAACCATCAGCTGTTATATCCTGAGAGATTTACTGAAGCGGAGATCTCAGCACACTATGGCCATGTCCGGCATGATCAATGAGGGAATTAAAAAATTAGAATAGAGTAGAACATTTCAGGTGATTTGAAAGAGAAAAAGGGAGGTTTCAGTTTCCACATCTTAAGACCAACTACATTCTTGCTCACCCGCAATAAGTCTTTCAGAGCCCAGAGTGGACTCTTCTTCAATCGGAGCGCCCGCAAACAAACATAACTTGATCTTTTTCAATGCAATGCTTATCTCCACTTGCGAAGGAGGAACATCATCATTTTATTTTATGACTGTTATCATGCCATGTTCTTCACACAAACAAGTCAGCTTTCTTGAAAAAAGCCTGCACCAAATTTTTCATTTTCAATGAATAGGTTCTTTAGCAAGTTTTGTTTCATATAATAACACAAGGCAACAAAATAAAACTTTTTTTTAATCATCTGAAACCAAAATACACTTTTCTAAAGGATTTTTTGGCGCTGATTTCAGATCTGGTATCAGTTTTTTTCTATCACGTCAAGTTTTAAAGTTATGAGTGATGTTAGTTTTCACTGAACTTGGCTGTATTTTTTCGAGAATCGCAAACATCAATTAAGCAAATGATTCACATCTTCTAGACTAAATCAAATATACTCACATCACAGCATAGATATGTAGAATGTTTCTTCAAAAATGCTTGGAATTTGATTTTCTGTTATATTCTTCGCCTGGATTATCACGGAATAGCATCCAGCAGAAGTCGGCCATCATACTCTCATTCCACAAACCTTGATAACGGCGCTCCATTAACTGAATGTCCTGGTGAAAACGTTCTCCTTGCTCTTCACTCACCATACCAAGATTTTCTGGGAAGAAATCTACATGGGAGTGCAAGAAGTGCACTTTTAATGACATGCGACAGCCAAGGTTCTGGTAAGAATCTATTAGACGCTGAACTCCTTCCCTGTACGTAGGGGACTTATGATTACCAAGAAAGTTTTCACAGACCCACTTGAATGCCTCCCAGGCTTCTAGCTCAGCTCCTGACTGCATTCCTCCCCATCTTGCATAGATACGAGTCCACCAGAAGGAGGTAAAGGAATAGGCAATGAATCGTCATGTGGAACAGGCCTGATGGCAGAATCTAAGCTAGGATATACAATGTTCTGTTTATTTTTAGCAGAGAATCCATTTGTGTTCACCAGACAAAAGTAGCAATCATTGACATGGTCTCGCGGTTCCCTCCATAACATTGGAATTGCAAATGGCATAGCTGCCTTGCGGCCATTTAGCCAGTCACGTAGTCCGCTTGAACAACTGGTACATATGATATGTGGAGCCCAAGATTTATCCTGATCACCCAGTGGACAGCCAAAATACAATATGTATATCTTCTTTAGATCATCTGAAATTGTGCGCCGCTGTGATTTCGTCACAAATGAACCACACACAAAACAGAAACAGTTTGGATGATTGATGCATCTGCTAGGCATGATAATAAGTTAATAAGTACACAAAATAAGTTATCAAGTACACAAATGCAAGGTTTTTGCAACCTTTAAAATAAAAGAAAGTACAAAACAACGAAATCTCATAATATACTTGTCGTAATTACTTTAAGCAAACACCACACGTGTATAAATGGATTTACTATCCTATCGAATACACAAAAATGGTAGCATCGATACTAAATCACGTGACCCGAAACTGAACAAAATTGTAACAGCCAGTAATAAAGTATCGATACCAATCTAAATAAAACATTGTACTCGATTTGTGGTCATAACCACTGTTGAAAGATATTATAATTAGCTATTACAAAAAAATGTTACGTGGTAGAAAAAAACTAAAGACAGATTTGAAATCAGCTAACCAAATACTACAAAACCCATATAAAATTATCTGTGATGATTTTTGTGTGTTGCCTTGTGTAATTAACTGTACCTTGAAATCCTATCCTAAAATGTACTACCCGTTAAACTTGCTAGAACCAGTGTGTTCTATTCTTTCTTAATTTCTTGTGACAATTTGCCATTTGTATGATTTCTGCATGTATTTCAGGATAAATGTTACATTAAATACACGCACATTAGCCAATTTAAAAACTTTGGTTAACATTCATATGTTAACCATGGACATACTACAGTCTATCACTGGACATTACTTGGTTGATCACTGGATATCATATAGTCTATCACTGGACATTACTTGGTTGATCACTGGGATATCATATAGTCTATCACTGGGCATTCCTTGGTTGATCACTGGATATCCTACAGTCTATCAGTGGACATTCCTTGGTTGATCACTGGATATCCTACAGTCTATCAGTGGACATCCCTTGGTTGATCACTGGATATCCTATAGTCTGGACATTCCTTGGTTGATCACTGGATATCCTATAGTTTATCAAATCTATCAAAGGATATCCTACAGTCTAACAAATGATATCCTACAGTCTATCACTCAACATCCTAGTCTATCACTGGACATTCCGTGGTTGATCACTGGATATCGTAGATTATCACTGGATATCCTATAATATATCACAGGACATGCCTTGGTTGATCACTGGATATCCTAGTCTTTCGCTGGACATTCCTTGATTGATCACTGGATATAGTTTGTAAAATCTATTAAAGGACATGCTACAGTCATGTCTAAAAATGTACATTCTACAATCTATCAATGAATATCCTAGTCTAATAATGGACATTCTACAATCTATCAATGAATATCCTAGTCTATTAATGTACATTCTACAATCTATCAATGAATATCCTAGTCTAATAATGTACATTCTACAATCTATCAATGAATATCCTAGTCTATTAATGTACATTCTACAATCTATCAATGAATATCCTAGTCTAATAATGGACATTCTACAATCTATCAATGAATATCCTAGTCTAATAATGTACATTCTACAATCTATCAATGAATATCCTAGTCTATTAATGTACATTCTACAATCTATCAATGAATATCCTAGTCTAATAATGGACATTCTACAATCTATCAATGAATATCCTAGTCTAATAATGGACATTCTACAATCTATCAATGAATATCCTAGTCTAATAATGGACATTCTACAATCTATCAATGAATATCCTAGTCTAATAATGGACATTCTACAATCTATCAATGAATATCCTAGTCTAATAATGGACATTCTACAATCTATCAATGAATATCCTAGTCTAATAATGGACATTCTACAATCTATCAATGAATATCCTAGTCTAATAATGGACATTCTACAATCTATCAATGAATATCCTAGTCTAATAATGGACATTCTACAATCTATCAATGAATATCCTAGTCTAATAATGTACATTCTACAATCTATCAATGAATATCCTAGTCTAATAATGGACATTCTACCAATGGATATCCTAGTCTTCTTCTTCTGCGTTTGTTCTCAAACTCCTGCAGATTAGCAGGATGTAGTCCTGAGTTCGGAATGCTTTGTGTCATTGTTTACAGCATGACTGCTATATCTGCGCCTTTCGGCCTGACACATCCGACTTAAGCATGGCTTTAGGCCACTGACCCTATATGGGATGGGGCAGCTAACTCCATCCCATAACCTCCTTAGTCGCCTTTTACGACATGCGTGGAAGGTAAACAGTGCTATTCTTTGCTCCCCTTTCGGGCCCCGGCAACACGCGGGCGATCCTACAGGTTATTAATGGACATACTAGTGTATCAGTGGACATCCTACAATCTATCATTGGACATCCTAGTGAATCAATGGACATCATACAATCTATCATTGGACATCCTAGTGAATCAATGGACATCATACAATTTATCATTGGACATCCTAGTGAATCAATGGACATCATACAATCTATCATTGGACATCCTAGTGGATCAATGGACATCATACAATTTATCATTGGACATCCTAGTGAATCAATGGACATCATACAGTCTATCATTGGACATCCTAGTGTATCAATGGACATCATACAGTCTATCATTGGACATCCTAGTGAATCAATGGACATCATACAGTCTATCATTGGACATCCTAGTGGATCAATGGACATCATACAATCTATCATTGGACATCCTAGTGTATCAATGGACATCATACAATCTATCATTGGACATCCTAGTGAATCAATGGACATCATACAATCTATCATTGGACATCCTAATGAATCAATGGACATCATACAGTCTATCATAGGACATCCTAGTGTATCAATGGACATCATACAGTCTATCCATGAATATCTTAGTGTATCAATGGACATCATACAGTCTATGAGTGGCCATCTTACATTCTGGGATTGATAATGGATATCCGACAGTCTATCAAATAGCATATCAAAGTATATCCTACAGTCTATTAAATGACATCCAGCCTATCAATGGACATATATAGTCTATCCTATATGATATAAAGAGACAAATAATATCTACAATTTTCATACCAACACTTTGTTACCAGTGTCAAACATGGTCTTTAACAACCTTGCAGCAGAGAAAAAAATCATTACATGTGAAATGACGTGTTTAAGAAAAGCAGCTATGTTCACCAAACTAGATTGAGTAAGAAACAAGGATATCAGAAAAAAAAGTAAGAATAATTCCTTGTATCAAATATATAGAACGTTAGCAGATAAATGATTGGTCATCTTATGAGAATGGACACACACCAACTACCACTGAGAGATTATAACGAACGATCATCTGGATACAGAGTCAAGGAAGATCGAGAAAGATGGATCGATAACATCACGGCTACCCTCCACAAACACGGACTCAGTACGACTTAGGCGTCACATCTGGCCTTGAACAGAAACTTACAGCTCCCACCCCTACACTTAATGGCAAGTGTGGATACTATCAACCAGCTTCCACCTGGGGATAGACAAAGTCCCTACAGTCTATCAAAGGATATCCTTCAGTTTATGAAAGGACATCTGTCTATCTTCATCATTGAAGAGAGTTTCATGTGTGTCCCGCAACATATATGCCATCATCTGTAAACATTTGTACCATGATGTAAATAGGTGAGACTGGAAGAAGGCATGCAGATTTTGTGAACATCTGTACAGCATAAAAAACCAGATTGGTACTCCTGTTGCTTGACCATTTCAATGGCACAGGCCCCTGGGGTTCCTATGATATTCAAGTGACAGTCATTAAGTTGGTTATTACTATTGCTCGCTAATAGTCTGATTCATATACATATAGGGACTCATCTGATACAGAATTGTACCATGATTAAAGGGACTCATCTGATACAGAATTGTACCATGATTAAAGGGACTCATCTGATACAGAATTGTACCATGATTAAATAATGATGGTCCTTTCAATGAAGAAGATGAGATAAAAGACAAATTGAACGAACTACTCTTTGCAGACAACCAAGTACTAAAAGCGACATCAGAAGAACAATTGTAAGACCATATGAACAGAAGAACAATTGCAAGAACATATGAACAGACTCCACACAGCATGTCAAAAATTCAACATGAAGATTAATATTGAAAAGACCAAAATAATGACAATAGCAAAGGAAGAAAGAAATATCACTATCTCCATCGATAATAAACACCGTAAACAGGTAATTTTCACTTAGGAAGCATTATATCGAGTGAAGGGACAAAAAAGTAAAGAGATACAAAATAGATGCAACAAAACATACCATGATCCTATGACAGATGACACATATTTTTAAGAACAAATATAAACATAGACACTAACGTTGCATTATACAAGACTATTATTATTCCATCACTGTGCTACCTGTGCCAAACCTGGACAATGACAGCACAAGATAAAAGAAAAATAGTGACAGCAGAAATAACATGTCTACGAAGAATACTTGGAGTGTCATTAAGAGATATAATTAGAAACGATAACATCAGACAGATAACCAAAACAATACCAGTACTGGAACACATCAAAAGACAGATCAAGTGGTTTTCACACACCCAGACTACCAACAGATAGCATGCCACAGATGGCCATGACACATAGACATCACGGCTACAAAGCCAGAGGCAGACCATGTAAGAGATGGACCACAGAAATAGCTTACAAATAGCACACAAGAAGGCCATCTCCAGAGAACTCTTCTACCCCTTACGCCGCAAGGCAAACAAGGGCCACAGCATATAGATAGATTAATTAACATGAGATAGCTCTGTGGGTCTTGAAGCCAATGATGGACACCCATCCAGAAAACAAGAGTGTAGCACTACCATTTCCATACAAAAACATTCATAAAATAAATGGAAATCAAATGTTTTTGATAATAGGTTGAGATTAAAAAAATGTTGAAATTTAAACATTTCTGGAAAAAGTAAATGTTTAAATGTCTTCTGAAAGTTTCAAAGTCTAAATCTAAAGGTTGATTTTTAATGATTTATTATAATTGTCACCCTAAAAAGTCATCATACTCAAAAAATGGTGTGGCAGTGTGAAAGACTTTGCTGAAAAAAGTGTTAAACGAAAGCGTTAAGTGTGATGTGGTCTAAAATGTTAACTACTTTTACTTTCCCAGATATGTTCTGGTACATAATTTACAAGACTGCCAATATGGAAGACATTTGTTTCCTAAAATTGTTAACACAGGGAGATTTATCAACTTGGTACATATACAATGCACTAAAAGTTAACTAAATGAATAATGTTACTACAGTTAATTCCCATTATAACAATTTGACCCGGACTGATAAAATGTTTATGTACCTAATATTTAAAGATCTCTCGAAGTTTGAACTCATATGTCCTTATAGCTGCATGTCCTCATGACAGTCAAGTATAATTAATGCGGGCTGTATGCCCAGCTAGGGACCACGGAGGTCCTTAATGACGCTCCCCTAGCTGGGGCTAGGGGACCACGGAGAATAACAACAGCCCGGACTGATAAAATGTTTATATACCTAATCTTTGAAGATCTCTGGAAGCTTGAATTTACATGCTTGATGTGATACTCTTGGCAGGTGGCTTGATATTTTGATGAGAGATTTAGTACATATGAGGAAACCATAGTACAGTGAAGTCAGTCCTCTGTGCCTTTTGAAATACATAATTATATGTAGGTTGACCAGGAATTGTAAAATTTTGTTATTCAGATTATTCTTTTCCTCTGTGGGCAAGCAGTACAAATAAAAAGGAATTAAACATTGTAAAAGTAAATTTGTAAATAATGCAAAATGTCATGTTGATAAAGCACTTTATATTTATTGCATTGCAGTCTTCCTTCCTTTTCCATTGTTGTTTTTTTCTTTATTATCCTGTGCTCTTTTCCATCTTCATGTAGAAAGCTTCACACTGTCTGGTCATTTTGTTAAAAAGCTCTATAGTGTCTAGCATAGTATGTCTAACATGTCATATCTGGCCTATGGAACCATTTTTAATTGGCAAAGCTGTTTAAAAATTAATATGCATTAGGCCTGAGCTAAAAAAATATCAAATTGCAAGTTATCACAGTCAAGCTGTTAATCATATAATTTCAGGAGTGAAAAATATAATATTCTTTTGATTCTTGATTAAAAAACTGGCCTCACCAGCACGTGGGGCATTCCCATAAGTGCTCCGCCTTCTGTTCCAGCAGCCATTCGACTTGATGGTGTTTCGAGTCCAATGCCGCTGAAACAGACGTCGACATCAGGGCACAATCTGGCCCTTGCGACAGTTTTCTTTGTTGTTCTGCCCGCCCACGCCGTGCCCGTAACTAGTTCAAGCACAATGTCGGCATGCCGGAACAACATGGTAACTGTTATCGAAGGTTACGACTACAGGATTGTATAGATGATGTGCCATAAAGCTTCTATAAGAAGATAACCTCAATATAAAGGCGTGTCATTTACTAAGGTTTTCTATTGCATGGTTGGTTTGTCTAGTGAGCCATTGGTGAGACCCACAGACACAACTGCATGCGCAAAAAAAATAAAAATATTATTACATCAACATCTTTGATGATGCGACTTGAACACATACTCAGAACTAATAAATTTGGGGAGACAGTATCTTGTTAACATCTTTGATAATTAGGCCTGAACATGTGTTCACAACTTAGGGAGACAGCATCTTGTTAACATCGTTGATAATTAGACCTGAACATGTGTTCACAACTTAGGGAGACAGTATCTTGTTAACATCTTTGATAATTAGACCTGAACACGTGTTCACAACTTAGGGAGACAGTATCTTGTTAACATCTTTGATAATTAGACCTGAACATGTGTTCACAACTTAGGGAGACAGTATCTTGTTAACATCTTTGATAATTAGACCTGAACATGTGTTCACAACTTAGGGAGACAGTATCTTGTTAACATCTTTGATAATTAGACCTGAACATGTGTTCACAACTTAGGGAGACAGTATCTTGTTAACATCTTTGATAATTAGACCTGAACATGTGTTCACAACTTAGGGAGACTGTCTCATCAACTTCTTTAATGATAATAGAAGGCAACAAAAGCTTTGACGTAGACCAACCAAGTCTTTTGATCACTGAACTAAAAAAAGACTTAAGATCTTCCTGCTAGAAGATATGATTGGATTCCGGTTGGGCAACCAATAATTTGGTCGGTAAATATAAAAGGTTGCCTATCCCTTGTCTAGATATTCAACATACATGATTAATTCAACTATATTTCAACAATACTTTTAAAATTAATCTGATTCAATGATAATTTATGTATTTAAACATTTGTTATTCTCTTTAGTAAAACAGCACAAACAAATGATACTGCAAATAATTTTTTTAATGATTGGAGTAAAATTTAACAATTCCCTATTTAAAATATGTACATTAAATTTTAAATGTTTTATCCTGATTATTTGTAAGTTTTCTTGGGGGGGGGGGGGGGGGTTCTTGAAAAAATTTACAGTGCTGTGAGAATTTGGCAATTTAATGACCAAACTGTACACATTTTGCCTCTTTTAAATGTTGCTGTTCTTGTAATTTATGTTATGGTAATTTTTGTATTTTTGGTTACTTTTGAAAAATGTATTAGAAGTTAGTCTGAATATATTTTATCTGAAAATTTGACTATAATCAGTTTCTACTATGTGACAACACTGGAGCTGAATTATGTACATGAAGAACTGAACATTGTGTATACACATATACTGCTGCTTGCATGTGATGTTTTTAAAACCACTAGTTTGTTATGATAGAATTTGTATGGACTAGATTATTCATGATTATTTAAATGATTATTAAATAATTATTAAAATATTTTGTTACAGATCTAGTTTGTTTGTACATAATGAATTTGTTACTTATGTGATTTTCATAATGTCAGAGTGGACCATGCATGTCATTACTGCAATGTAAATAGGCTTATATTGGAATACCTTTATAAAAACTTGGTCAACACCAACAAAATATTTAGATAACATAAACTCGCTATATACAGTACAAACTATATAAAATAAATATAATTGGGGATTTTGAAAAGTGTTGTTATATAGGGAAATTTTTAAATAAAAGGATGTGCTATAGAGGATTACATATATATTTTAGTCCTGTTATAACAACTTAGTCCAGATAAAAAAAATATTTAATTGGAGATTCGCTATATAATAACGATATAATATATAATAATATAATCATGGAGAGAAGATTACAGGCTTTCGAGTATAAATGCTACAGAAGAATTCTATGAATTTCCTATAGGGAACATAAGACCAATGTGTACGTAAGAAATAAAGTAGAGATGTGTGCAGGTGTCCAGGAGCCATTGCTTTCAATAGTGAAACGACGAAAACTAGCATGGTTCGGACATGTATGCAGGCACGATTCCTTGTCAAAAACAATACTGCAGGGAACTGTTGAGGGTGGAAGAAGCAGAGGAGGACAAATAAAGACATGGACAGACAACATCAAGGAATGGACAGGGCTAGATATTTCCACACTCATCCGCATCGCTGAGGATAGAATTCGCTGGAGGACTCTGTGTGCTGAAGCATCCAATGTGGTACCCCTACGACCCTGAAGGGTTATGGGTTTATTGATTGATATATAATAACACAGTGTATACAAAAAATGAATAAAAATAATTCAGGATTTAAAAAGTTTTGTTAAATAAAGAAATTAGTAAATAATTTATGAACTATATTTAGGGATTCCTCTGTTTAAAAAAAGAAATGCTGATTCAATGTATATTTATAATAAATCAAGGATAAAGGACATTTCTAGTCAATCTACTTAATTCCTTGCCATAGATAGGGTGGTTATGATATGTTACTGTGATATTTATCTATACCTTGCAGGCTATCACATTTTCACCAAAATTTTGAAATCAAGTTTGTCTTATCTTTTTGATGCCTATTATGTCACAACAAGTTGCCTCTGTCCATAATTTGGAGGTCCACATATCTAGCGGTTTCTCATAAGTGCTCAATTGTGTAGTCAGTGGTTGACCAGAAACCACTCAACGTTGCCAACTCCACTTGCTCAGTAGTGATGTCATTTCTCAAACTTCCCAGAGCATGAGCTCACTTTATGGTGGCTGGGTGAATCACTGGAGTAATTTTTTTTCAAACCACGAATAATGAGTGCACTTGAAATCAGGGTCTCCTGGTTTTTAATAATCTGATTTGATGCACTTGTTTTGTTCTTCTTTAGGATTTGATTTTGTTTTGTGTAACTATGTTTGATTTAGGGCTGTCAAGTAGCTCAAAAATATGCAGAATAGTTTGTTGTATTCTTTTCTTTTAGTTCTTAATGTTCTAGGTGAAGACCTCGTAGTCAAACTGCAGACTGTCAAGTTATGTTCTTGTTGAAAACATTGTACAAAGTTCTAGGTGAAGACCTCATAGTCAAACTGCAGACTGTCAAGTTATGTTCTAGTTGAAAACATTGTACAATGTTCTAGGTGAAGACCTTGTAGTCATAATGTAGACTGTCAAGTTATGTTCTAGTTGAAAACATTGTACAATGTTCTAGGTGAAGACCTTGTAGTCATAATGTAGACTGTCAAGTTATGTTCTAGTTGAAAACATTGTACAATGTTCTAGGTGAAGACCTTGTAGTCATAATGTAGACTGTCAAGTTATGTTCTAGTTGAAAACATTGTACAATGTTCTAGGTGAAGACCTTGTAGTCATAATGTAGACTGTCAAGTTATGTTCTAGTTGAAAACATTGTACAATGTTCTAGGTGAAGACCTTGTAGTCATAATGTAGACTGTCAAGTTATGTTCTAGTTGAAAACATTGTACAATGTTCTAGGTGAAGACCTTGTAGTCATAATGTAGACTGTCAAGTTATGTTCTAGTTGAAAACATTGTACAATGTTCTAGGTGAAGACCTTGTAGTCATAATGTAGACTGTCAAGTTAATTTTCTAGGTAATGACCTTGTAGAATGTTCTAGTTGAAAACTTTGTGGTCACAATGTAGACTGTCAAGTTAATGATGTAGGTGAAAATCTTGTAGAATGTTCTAGGTGAAGACTTTATATTCGCAATGCAGACTGTCAAGGTAATGTTCTAGGTGTAGACCTTGCCTGTGTGTTGCCGGGGCCCAAAAGGGGAGCAAAGAATAGCAACACTGTTTACCTTCCACGTATGTCGTAAAAGGCAACTAAGGAGGTTATGGGATGGAGTTGGCTGTCTCATCCCATATAGGGTCAGTGACCCAAAGCCATGCTGAAGTCGGATGTGTCAGGCCGAAAGGCGCAGATATCGCAGCAATGCTGTAAACCATGACACAACGCATTCCATTCTCTGGACTACATCCTGCTAATTTGCAGGAGTTTGAGAACGAATGCAGAAGAAGAATGCAGAAGAAGAAGGTGTAGACCTTGCAGTCACAATGTAGACTTTCAGATAATGTTCTAGATGTAGACCTACATAGTCATAATGCAAACTTGTAGATTTGGGGTAATGTTCTCCATGAAGACTTTGTAGTAACAATGCCAACTGTCAAGTTAATATTCAAGATGAAAACCTTGTAGTCACAATTTAGATTTAGGGACCAAACCCGAAATAAAGGAATGACAAAAACGGATGTGCTGGACCTCGGACATCCAGGTCACAAAGTGGCCAACCGGGGTGCAAATAATCACAGTTCTACTGTGGAACTTGCAGCACAACATACTTCACGCTCCCCGGCGGAAATCACACGATAATTATGTTATGGTTACTTGAGAGCGAACGCTGAAGAAGAAGAAGAAGACAATTTAGATTGTCATAAACATTCCTTCTGCCATTACATGTCTTAGAGGTAGGATGAATATTAGACACAGCATAAGAATTGAAATATCAAGGATAGATCTTGAAAAAAACCACATTTTCCTATTAGAGGATATCAATCAAGCAAGGGCCATGTTGAGTAGTGTAGACGATCATGTTTCACTACAACTCTGTTTCTTATGTTGTTTTGTTTCTTATGTTGTTCTGTTTCTTTTGTTTTGTTTCTTATGTTGTTCTGTTTCTTTTGTTTTGTTTCTTATGTTGTTTGTAAGTTCAGTTGGTGTCCCATCCAGCAACTTCTCTCTGTGTCTTCCCGTCTCTTCACCCCTTGAGCCCGCTAGGTCCCAACTCTGCTGGACTGGCCACATCGTCCGTATGCCAGATAAGCACCTTCCAAAGAAATTATTCTATGGAGAGCTGGGCGAAGGTAAACGTTCAAGTGGAAGGCAGAAAATGCACTTCAAGGATCACCTAAAAAACTCTCTCAAGCACTGTAGCATTGATCCCAGCTCCTGGGACACTACAGCACTTGACCGCTCAGCCTGGCACACCCAGCTAACTGCTGGCATCACGAAATATGAAAAGGAAAGAACACTGCGGACAATGCACAAGTGCAAGAAGCAGAAGGACAGATCCGAGGGTTCTCCTAACCCTCAGCACTCCTGCATGTATGAATCGGACTCATCAGACATCTATGAACTCACAAACCAAATTAGACAATTGCCAGTTTATTGTTATTATTTTATTTTTCATCGCATTCATTTGTTTTTCATGCCATGCTCATCTTCGCTTGTGAAGGAGGAACATCACCATCTTCACCCATTGATTTTTCTGGTGGTTACTAAATTTTCAATTTTTTCTTTTCACTTTCCCTGCACTTTCTATATAAGATATGCTCCAGTGAGAAACAGATAAATGAGAAACAGTAGTGACAACACAAAGATTTTTCAAATGTTTATTCGAAAATGCAGGAACATACATGAGTTTGCTGGCATCACAATAAATAGATCTGAATCCTCTCCATAGTTTAGATACTATGCAGCTAATCCAGCTGTATAACTCAGGAATAATAATTAAGTGTTTGGAACTGACAAGCTCACTTCCAAATACAATAGAATCCTGTTATAACAACTTGGTCTGGAATGACGAAATATGTATGTAATAACGGAAATGTGCTATATACAGTATAAACAATATAGAACAAACATAACTGAGGATTTTTGAAAAGTGATGATCAAAGGCTGTCTGGTTGTGCATGTGTGTGTGTGTGTGTGGGGGGGTAAGGATGCATATTAGTTCCTGAAGGGAGGTATTCAAGTATGGCAGCATATCGGGATCATCATATCCTGCTAAGAGTGCAGTACACACTACTGGTCCAACTAGCTCATTCTTCTGTCAAATCTGTTGACCCATCTGCATTGATGGCATATCTAACATTCCCTGTCACATAGGATTCTGTTTCAAAAGGACGAAGCGCAGTATCTGCTGGTATGAATCTCTGTTATTCCCGATGATCATGTGATAGAAGACAAAGTTAGAAATTGAGGAGAGTGGTAGCCTAGTTGATAGTGAGCTTGCTTTCTATCACTGGGTCACAGCGTGCCAGGTTCGAAACTACGTCCGACCAAAATAAATTTAAAAAATCTGGGTTGTGATTTCTCGCTTAACATGACCACTCCTCCAGTTGACTCAGCTGTAAATGAGTACGTGACGCATGAGTTAGGGGAGGTAAAGACAGCAAAGAAGGGAACTGGGCACCCCACCTAATAGTTACCTAATAGACTGCAACATGCCTGAAAAAGAGACTGCTCTATTTTTTGCACCCCTAAACATTTGCTCAGACATCATACATAATGAGGAACCAGGATGAAGTATGTAGAACAGAATGCTTTGTGTCTTGTTTTACAGCTTGGCTACAGTATATGCACTTTTTGACACAACTCCTCCAACTTTGGCATGGCATATGAATGGTTTATAAGTCATTTTGATTTATGGGATAGCATGGTCAACCCCTCACCCCCCGAATATTCTTAGTCGCAAAAAGATTTTGGTGTTTTGCAAAGAAATGTCCATTGACAGTGCATTCATTACATACAGACGTATGATACAATCGTATATGTGTTAATTCATGTGGTGCTAACATGTCATTTGTGTAATGAATCAGACATTTTTAATACAATACTGGAAGATATACCAAAATGTTGGGAAATGATATAGTAATAACACTCTATGGTAGAATGTGTGACTTAATAGTACCTCTGGTGAAATAAATGTGAATATCACATCAGATCACATGTGATTGCTCTATCCATACTTTGAATGCAGATCGGTTTTGAACACTTTCGCACTTATGGAATGTTTTGAAATAAAGTCCGTCATTTTAACACATTGTGTCTTTTCATGTCTTAAATATATTAGTTTGTGCTTTTGATAGTTTTGAAGAGTAAATAATCTTCAATATTCAGGTCTTTTGCAGACATCTGTCAACAATTGTCTCTTATGTCCATGTAATTCTTGGGACCTTACCATAACATTTCGTTTCAGAAACTGTTATTTTCTTTTTATATCATGGATGGCATGCCCATTTCTAGTGTTCTACCGTCATGTGTGGCTTCTTTATATGAGGTCGGTGTCAACCGACGGAACTCATATAATTCCTGGAATCTCGTTAGTTCTTCTTCTTCAGCGTTCATTCTCAAATTCCCCCTGGATGTCTCTTGTAACAGGACAATGGTCCTACAAGATTTCCAGTTGGATGTAGTCCAGAGAATGGAAATGCGTTGTGATGCCGTTTTATTTGCGCCAATGGCCCAACACATCCGTCTTCGGCGGGCGTTAGTTCAAATATTAGGATGTTGAAACTGTTTATAATGCGAATATTGTTGTACATTCCACATGATGTTTTCTGCATATATATGTTAAACAGATGTGGTTAAGTAGAACTTCCATTAAAAAATGGCATAGAAAATGAATGTGTTTTCTTTGTGGGCTATTCGATAAACTTATTTCCTCCTAAAAGCAATGGTAAACTACAGGAGTAATGTGACTAGTAATCTATTATGGATATTAAGAGACATGAAGACGCCGAAACTGACTATGGATGATTCTTAAACAATATATCAGATTGTTTAAACATGCCTTCAGCTGCAGCATGTTGTCTTGCCCAGAATTGCAGAATGTTCAGAGAATCCATAAGGAAGATGACGTTTTGGAAAGAATATGTCACATGATATGTGGTAAGAAGATGCATCCCTGTCTGACACCTTTTTGGAACCAGAACCAGTCGAATATTTCTCTTTTGAGGCAAACATTTTCCAGTTGCTCCTGGTAAAGCATTTTACTGAGTTAGTGTGGCAAGACCATGCTATCTATTAAGTTCCATATTTTTTCTGATGAGTTACACAATCAAAGAGTTTCGAGTAGTCTTTGAAGCAGATGTATATTTGTCTACATTGAAATCTCATTGAATGAAGCTGATTTTTTAGGTATAAAAAAACTAAAAAAAACTGTCAATACTGCATTTTACCAGTTCAGGTGTTGAGGGGGAGGGGATTGAATAGCTGTGTTATAAAGGCCGCATGCTCGTGCTGTCGCCACGTCATGTACAGGGTGAGTTTTTTAATTTATCCTCTGACAGAAAAAAACCCAGTCCTTACCTTGGGGTCGAACTCTAGACCTCACTCGTGTGTGATCAGTGTTCTAACCTCTTGGTCATGTGCCACACAAGCTAGGTAAAATGTAACAGTTGAGTGATCAGAAGTGTTCAAACATATCATTTTTTGGTATATGTAAAACATATTATTTGGGGGTCTGTCAGGTATAGTGGTTAGCCATTTGCTTTGTGCTTAAGAGGTTGCGGGTTCAAATCCCTGGCATCATCTTGTTTATAAAGTGGTTTTTTTCCAGAGATCCCAGTAGAGTATCGCTTGAATATGTGCTATGAGGGATACTCTCGGCAAGCAGCATGCCACTTCGTTGAGAGGGACAGTGTACATTTGGGGTAACCCGAGTACAATGAACTTAATCCTCTACACCGTTTGAGCCCTTTTTTGAACTTATTGGTTACTTTATTGTATCACTTGATGGAAGCATAGGTACCCAGTCTCCCTGATTTCATAGAACATACATGCTGGTGGTCCTTGTGGCCCAATGGTATCACTCATTATTTATACCTTTTAGATGTACTCTTGTAACATGCGGATTCAAACTACTTCACAGCCGAAGATGGATATGTCGGGCCATGGGTGCAACTAAAATGATGACTCATTTCATTTCCATTCTCTGGGCTACATCCTGCTGGAAATCTAGTAGGACCATTGTCCTGCTGCAAAAGAGATCCAGCGGGAGTTTGAGAATGAACGATGAAGAAGAAACTGGTCTCTTTGTTACCTTATATCAGTCATCAGTTAGTGTTTATATTTGCTTACTTATACCAGTGGCAGACTGGTCAGTTTGTTCGATAGAAAGTGGTCTCTGCTCTTTTGATGAAGTTGACTCTGGTCAACGGTAGACTGTTATTTACTGCATGTATCATGTTATGGAGTTGCATGGAGGCTGCGTGTGTCTTGTATAATAAACGCTACATGCCCTTGCTGTCACCAAGTCATGTACAGGGTGAAGGTTGTCATTGAACCTCTGACAGAAAAAACAACTTTTTATTGGGAGTCGATCCCTGGGCCTCACAGTTGTCAGGCACTCTACCACTTGGCTATGCGGCACATAAACAGTAGACAATATGTTTAAAATGTTAATAACATTTTAGCATCCTTTTTCTCCTGGCAACTAATATTTGTATACCTTGTGCCACCATTGCTAGTGAGTTTATTGTTGTGTGTATATCACAATTTACTGAATGACTATAATTATGATGCCATAGATCAGGGAAATGACCCATTGTTTATGAAATTACTACATTGTCTTCTTATGATCTTAACCATTCTTGATCACTTCTGGTGCATACATGGAGGCACTAGGTTTAGATTGTGAACTCTGATCAACAATACTGTACTCGTTGATGTGATGAGCCGTTTCAGAATTGTTGTTGGTACATGTACAACTCAGCATATTCTCATCACAATTTCGTGTACACTTGTTAGACACACAATTACCTGTTTGTATGCATTTCTGGATACAGTGTTGACATTCTTGTTCTTTCACAGTTGTGGATTCTCCAGAGTTAGAATTTAAGAATATATTATTAGGGTGCGTAGCCATATTTTTACATTCTTGTGTATCACAATCACCGAGACTGCATTTATTTACTGAACAGATTTCTATATTTTTTTCCACATAGTTTTTCTCATTTTCATTTTCAAATGCAACTGTTTGCAGTTTCTCAGGACATGGCACTGGTTCAGCATGTTTTGTATAACCATCATTATTGTCTGTCAGATATCTGTTATATATTTCCAAATCATAATTATATGGGTATTTTCCATTCCAACTATCCTCATCGATTGTGGTGCTGTCATCTGTATGAATAACTATACTTGGACATTGGAAGGTGTCTTTTCTCAAACAGATGGTGCAGTCTGTAGTCAAGTTTTCACATAATTTCTGTGATGGATGATCATAATCCTCATTTAGATAAGTTTCAACAGTGCAGCCATTTGTCTCAGTTCCACTTTGTGAGTAAAAGTCTTGATGAATTATTACCTAGTGAAGATGAAATTTATTACAAGGTAAAGATGAAAATATTACTTCGCGAAGATGAAATTATTACATAATGAAGATGAAATTATTACATAGTGAAGCTGAAATTATCACATGGTGAAGATGAAATTATCACATGGTGAAGATGAAATTATCACATGGTGAAGATGAAAATATTAAATAATGAAAATGAAAATATTACATAATGAAGATGAAAATATTACATAATGAAGATGAAATTATCACATAGTGATGAAATTATTAGCCTACATAGTGAAGATGAAATTATTAAATTGTGAAGATGAAATTATTACACAGTGACGATTGATTGCCTTTTGCATCTTTACAGACAGTTACAGCCAGTGTAAAATTTCACATGGAATATGAAACCTTCACATTGGTTAAATTGTAGAGACACTTGGTCATCCATCACAAGTGATGATGACCATTTGTTACATTCACTTTATGAAATTCAATGTGAAGTATGAACTTGTCTATGAGTTTGCAGGTGACTGATAAGCCCTATGGTGGTTCTAAAGGTTTGTGGATAGTTTCGACATGAGGTGATCACTTTTGATGGTGTTTGATCTGTTCTCAACTATCTAGCTAATTTCTACTGTTGAGCTGCTGCATTTCTCATTTTTTCATACAATGTTGCACCATTTATAATTTCGGAGAAACATATATGTGTATTTTTGTTTCTGTTTCTCTGTATCACTTTATGCAGTGTACATTGATTGGTATGAAGTGTCACTTTGTTTGTGCAGCATACATTGATTGATATGAAGTGTCACTTTGTTTGTGTAGTGTACATTGATTGATATGAAGTGTCACTTTATGCAGTGTACATTGATTGATATGAAGTGTCATTTTGTTTGTGCAGTGTACATTGATTGGTATGAAGTGTCATTTCATTTTGCTCAGTTTACATCAAATGACATGAAGAGTTATTTCGCTTGTGCAGTGTTATTATTGTGTGTGCATAAATTGGTATGAAGTGTCATTTTGTATGTTAAGTTTGATTTGTGTGTGCGCAGTGCATATAGATTGGTATACAATGTCATTTTGTTTGTGCAGTGTACATAGATCAAATAGTAGAAATTAAGCAGATAGACAGGCATATGTAATCAATAACGTGTTACCTACATGGAGATCAAATAATAGAAATTAAGCAGATAGACAGGCATATGTAATCTATAACGTGTTACCTACATGCACATCCTCATCATTAATATTTTTGACATCAGCGTAAGCAGTCTTGACATAACTAGCAATGTTGTCGTCCTCAGCGCGTCCGGTAGGACAAGGCTTGTAATGATGTGTGTGTCTGTGAGTCGCTCTGCTTCTAATAGCACCAACGCCCAAACCGCTAGAACTACTTTTACTTCGGCTTGCATAAACAGCACATTTATCAGACGCCAGTGCGACGTTTACAGCCGCCATATCTATTCTTGAATTGAACTGATGACATAAAAAATACAACACACTGAAAGTAGATTTGAACACACACATACTGGAATGACTCTACAGCACATCCTTCTATAACAAATTTCTTTCTTTAAACTCCACTTACACTTTTGATGCACTTTTGAAATCCTCAATTATATATACCCCTCCCCCCAATCATATTGATGGTATTCTTTATTGTTTGTACGGTATATAGTATCGTATATAAGCCCCTACAGTAGACACACACATATATATATATATATATATATATTAGGAATATATGGTAAATATTGCTTGTACGGTAAATATAGTGTGTCAAGTGACGTATTCTCTCCAGAACGTTGTCTTCCCAATCTACTCCCTGAACCCTTTTCTGCCTTGGGCGATGCGGCTTGAATTTTGCAACAACGTATTCATGCTATCTTTAATGTCGTCAGTCCATGGCCTTCTTGGTCTGCCTTTCCTTTTCGCACAGGTACTCTTCCCTCCATTATTTGTCTTTTCAAACAGTTGGGTCTCTTTATATGACCAAACAGGTGTAGTTTTATTTTTGTTATTGTGTTTAGTAACCAACAATCTAGAATCTTCAATGTGTTTATAATATCTGAGTTTCTCTTTTTTCCTTCCATTATATTTAAGTATCTTTCTGTTACTTTTCATCTCAAAGTATGATCAATATATAGTCTATACATTATATGGTAAATATTGTGTGTACGGTACTTAACAAACATTTTGTTATTATATACATATTTAGTTGGTCCAGACCAAGTTGTTATAATAGGATTTGCTGTATTTTCATAGAAAATAGAACAAAGAAGTGTCCTTCGGTATTTCTCATTTTGAATAAGTTCTCACCAGTATAGCTAGAAAACAAGTAGTTCTCTATGGTAGTTTTGTGAATTGATCTTATGTAGCGTCATTTATATTGGTATATCCGACTTTTTCAGCTATTTTCATTGCCAACACAGAGTTAAAGCAATGAGACAAATGACAGGCATAAATCGCATCAACCACAATAAGTAATTCCCTGTCAGATCAGCACGAAGGGATATTGTGGAGAAGGACTTGGCAAATATTGTACGGGAGATTCACCCAGGATATTACCCGGTGGCAACTAGCGCTTTCTGTGATTCCCGTCGTTTGCCCCTTTGTAATGTAGATGTATGTGATATAGGATACACAAGATAGAGATGTATGTGATATAGGATACACAAGATAGAGATGTATATCCGTCACATCTCTACGCCAACAAGGTAGAATGCTTAATATTCAACCAGCGAGACACAGGAACAATTAGCATTCGACATTTGCGGAAGGAGACTGAGCACCTGTGGGTCTGCCCGGAATGCAATGATGTTGGTTCATAACTCTTAAGAGGCTGTTCAGAAATAGTACAAACTTAGATGTTCATAAATAGTACAAACTTGGAATGTTCAGAAATAGTACAAACTTAAGTAATTGAATTATTTAGCACAGAAGTGGAGACAATACGAACCGAGGGCCAAATTCAACCCGCCAAGTCATTTTTACTGGCCATATATCAATCAATAAATCAATAAACCCGCAACCCTTCAGGGTCGTAGGGGTACCACATTGGATGCCTCAGCACACAGAGTCCTCCAGCGAATTCTATCCTCAGCGATGCGGATGAGTGTGGAAATATCTTGCCCTGTCCATTCCTTGATGGCCATATATAGGCCTAAGCCCATTTCAAATTACTACATGCACGGACCACGGAACTCATCAACCACTACAGTACTTAGTGTTTCAAATATTAAAAAAAGTTAGTTGGTTTAATCGTATGCAAAAAGCGCTCAATCCGACCCAAGATGGTTGCCCACTGTAATCTCGCTTTTCAAAACAACACACTCAGAAATAGACTCACCTCAGAGTTATAGTTCACCAGGCCATAACTATTACTGCTTGACGAATTATTCTGACTGTTATTGGACTTGTTGTCTCCCATTAGGCCTTGGAGGACTGAAGGTCGACGTTGATACTTCCAAGACACAGATGCTTGGCGTTGGCTTCCCTGAGACACGATTGTAAATATGTCGAGTGAATGACAACATGAATCATGAATTTGAATGTAAGTAAAGTAACCCATAGCATTTATTAATACCGTACGAGTGTGAGATGTTAGCGATCTTACATTTCAGTTGATCTGCAAATGAGGGCGGTAACTCTCCCTCGCAGTCTTTACTTCCCGGTACCCATTTAAGGCTGGGTTGACCCGGAGCCGTTGCGATCTGAAAAACATTTCTGCCTCAACTGGAGAATGAACCCAGCACCACTCGTATGCAAAGCCAGGACGGCAACCCTGCGCTACACGGCTCCCTGAATTTGATTGTACCGTGACATGAACAGTGAAGAATTAGACAAAACTTCAGGGAATTTCTGTATGTGAAAGCAAAATTATTTCATTCAAAAGCATTCAAGAACATTCGTTATTTAGTGGAACTCACTTATTGCCAGATATGTCATATTTTTTTCACGAGATGGAGAGAGGGTGTATGGTTGATTGAAGGGTATAGATTTCAAACCTCATTGTGTGAGGTGTTCCCTGCCAAAAAATGAACACGGGCTTTGTACAGCCAATGACTCATTGGTTAAACTCCCTCCTTCTGTGTTAATTCTCAAACTCCTGCAGATTAACAGGATGTAATCATGAAAGCGGAATGCGCCTTGTGATGGTTTACACGTTGGCTGCGATATATTTGTATTTCGGCATGAAACATTTGACTTTAGCATGACTTCTGAGTCAATTTAAGCCTCTATGGCAACCACAGTCAAACCCACCCCAAAACTATCGTCTCTTACGACATGCATGACAGGAAATAGTTGTTATTCTTTGACCCCCTTTTGGACCTTGTCAACACAGGAGGGAAATCTTTCCTTAATCTTCACTGATCATCAGATTTACACGTGCCAAATCTCTCCTTAATCTTCATAGATCACAAATCTTACACGTGCCAAATCTCCTTAGTCTTCATAGATCACAAATCTTACACGTGCCAAATCTCTCCTTAATCTTCATAGATCACAAATCTTACACGTGCCAAATCTCTCCTTAATCTTCATAGATCACAAATCTTACACGTGCCAAATCTCCTTAATCTTCACAGATAATCAGTCTTACACGTGCCAAATCTCCTTAATCTTCACAGATAATCAGTCTTACACGTGTTCCACTTAATTTCGAATTCTTTTAATTGCAACACAGTTATACGGATTTTATGATGATGATGTTCCTCATTCGCAAGCTAAGATGAAAATAGCATAAAAAACAAATACAAAATATGGTAAATATAAAGAGAAAAACCGAAACATCGGTGGTTATTTAATTTGGTACGAATCATATAATCCTGTTGATACATATACAAAGATGTATAAACATACGGGAGCAAGCATATACAAACACATATACACCTTTACAACCACAAGCCGATAGTCTGCTAGTCTCAACAGGAATCCTTCAATGCAATCACTGTACAAAAGTAACCCACTTGTAGACAGCATGTAAATATAGTGAGATTTTTCTCTTGTGCAAGCAACAAATCATTACAACCTTGTACTATAGTTATGTTTTAAACCCTCTCCCCCGAGTAGGAAGCTTCTTCTCAAAGCAATGCAGACTCTGAGGCTGAGATTTGGAACCTTCTAATTGTACACACACATGCTTGTACAAACACACACACACACAAACAGATATACTTGTTCCTGTACATGTACGTGCACTCACATATAATAAACCAATACAAATAAAACTCACGACATACCAAACTTCAACAGAATAGTCAAAATATCAACCAAATGTCACTTATTTTTGGCTGATCTGACTTTTGCTGCACTTTTCATTGGATGATCTGACTTTTGCTGCGCTTTTCATTGGCTGGCAACACATGACAAAAAACAAGGTATACGCAAAGTGATCAATGATTAGTCGAACCAGGCAAAGGTATACGCAAAGTGATCAATGATTAGTCGCATCAGCCAAGAATACAAGCAAAGCGACTAATTATATAATTATTAGTCGCACCCGTCAAGATAAGTGATCAATGTTTAAACTCAGCGCACATGATTATTCTTGAGGAAGGAATACTATCAAACACATTAAAACACTTGCATACATAACAAATAACAATACTTGCATACATAACAAATAACATTACTTGAATAAATAGCTAATAACAATACTTGCATACATAACAAATAACATTACTTGAATAAATAGCTAATAACAATACTTTCATACATAACAAATAACAATACTTGCATACATAACAAATACCAATACTTGCATACATAACAAATAACAATACTTGCATACATAACAAATAACAATACTTGCATACATAACAAATAATACAAACTCTGAGATCAGTTTTACCTGTGAGAAATGTCTGGCTATAGAAGAATCTTCTAATCTTCTGCATAAAAGCACACAATCTCGCCTAAACTGTTTAGTAAAGAAGGCATACAGGAATGGGTTAGCACAGCTGTTGAGTGGCAGGATGAAGATAGTCAGAACCTGTGAGGGAAATAAGAAACATTATTAAAGAAATTGTTTACTTGTTGGCTGAAATAGTTCCATTATTTCGGTAGGGTTTTGGTTCTTGGTTGGTTGTTGATCCAGCGGTCCATGGGCTCATGCCCTTTGACCTAATTTCATTAAATGGCATTATATTGCTGAGAAGTCTGTGGATTTTCGGCCCACCCTGGGACAGAGCCAGAGAATAACTATCACACCTCCAGGAAGGTAGGTTTCAACCTATGCACTGCTCCTAGCCACTGTAGCCAAAATAGGGTTCACTGTGCACATTCCCTGCTACCAATTGATTACTGGTTATGCCGAACTTCCCTATCGCTTCAGGCATACAACCAAATGTTCAGGTCAAAAGGATTGTCACGTCCTGAGTCACTGTGCCTCTATGATGGTTTCCAGCCATAGGAAAAAACAGGTCTGTCAGTTTCCTCCTCCCAAGTGCTGCACAGTACATCTCTGGCTCTCTCCCAACCACAGAGGGTGCATACATATATATTCAGGTAAACATGAAACACATTTTAACAACAAAATAAAAGCATAATTGTATAGATGACGTGTCACGAAGCTTCTCTAAGAAGATAACCTCAATATAACGGCATGCCATCTACTAAGCTTTTCTGTTGCATGGGTGGTATGTCTAGTGGGCCATTGGTGAGACCCACAGACGCAACCACATGCGCCGGTAGGATTTTAAATTGAGTACTTTTACTTCTATTATATTCGTTATGAAACTCTTGCTAGTTAGTAAGATATGCTTCGTTGAACAAAGTCCTATGTGTCATGGTTTACAGTTTTAGCTACGCATATCAGACTACCGCATGACTATTGAATCACTTTGAATTATTGGAGTAGGGCAGTTAACTCCACCATCAAATCTGCTTCGTCGCCTCTTATGACATGCATGACAGGTGTAGATGTTCTTTGATCTCCTTGCGGGCCCCGAAAATACACGGGCATGCTCCTAATAACAATTAATAAAGATCTATCTAACTATTCACTTTTGAACTTTCTGCATATGACTACATATATAGCTGCATATGGCTCAACAAATCTCTTTAATCTTCGATCTTCTCACAAATTTCTATTTGTGTCTGTTCATTTCTTATTAAACTGTTCCTTATATTTGATCTTGTACTATTTCATTGGCAATGGATTGGGAGGCCGCACAAGCGAACGAGGTGAGTGCGTGAGAAATGCACAGGTCAAATCCCAGACCCCAGATGTGTTTGGCAAGGAAGCACCTCGTCTACGAAGGTGTATCAACCCTGAGTCTAATTCGACTGTCGCCGTTACCCAACACGGCTCATACAAAAGAAATTTGATCTGGGACTTTGGGACACCAAGGGTGGAAATGGAATGGTCTTTCTACACGAGGAACAGCTCGCTGGTGGCGAAGCGCCTCATCGGTGGAAAGACACAGGTAAACTATCTGTTCGTCTCGTGACATGTACCTCCTCTGAGTAGAAAGCTCCTTCAATAGGCATTGCATTAAGCCAAAAGCTGAAGTCTCCTGGGAATGAAAGACAGTTAAAAAAAAACACTACCCCACCACACATTAGAAGTAAGAGCTAATCGGTCGCAATTCCTGGGGCTATTGACAAGCATACAAACATACTATTTCACACCTTCTATTTTACGCATGTGTCCATTCATAACAGTTTCCCGTATGTTACCGGGTATTGAAAGGGTTGCGAAGAACACTGTGATCAACAATGAAAGGGTTACAAAGAATATCAACACTGTAGTCGTAACCTTCGATAACAGTTATCATGTTGTTCTGACAGGCCGATGTTGTGCTTGAACTAGGACGGGCACGGAGTGGGTGGACAGAACAACAAAGAAACCTATCGCAAGGGCCACAGTTGTCCCCTGATGTCGACGTCTGTTTAGGCGGCATTAGACTCGAAATACCATTGAGCCGGATTGCTGCTGGAACAGAGGGCGGATCATTTATGGGAATGCCACAGGTGCTGTGAGGCCAGTTTCTAATCAAGAATTAAGAATCAAGAATTAAGAATCAAGAATCAACACTGATCAACAATGTAAGGGTTACAAAGAATATCAAAATTTTGATCAACCACGCAAGCCGTATGTAGCGACTAAGAAGTTTTAGTGTGGAGTTTTCTGTCTCAAGCCATAAGTCAAAAGCCATCATGCATATGGGTCTAAGTAGGATGTTTAAGGCCAAAAACGCACATATATTACAGCCAAACTATAAAATGAGACACACTCATTCTTCTCCGGACTGTATCCTAGTATTTAGCAGGAGTTTGATAACGACCACATAAGAAGACAACTTTTCTGGTTATGCCATTTCCTGTTATTCATGTTTTTGAAAAACACAGCTACTTCATTATAACACCAACTTCGTTATAAAACCAACTCCGTTATAAAACCAACTTCATCATAACACTAACTTCGTTATAACAAGCCCGAGTGCTGCGTAACTGCCAGAGGCTACTACTTTTCCCATGCCTGTCATTAATCATTTAATTATACTGAGTGCCGCAAGCCAATGGAAATAATGCACAAAGTAGGATTGGTCTTAAGCAGTAGCGTAAAATGGAGTATCACACTGAGAAGTTTTAACGAAGGTCAAACACCAGCAGTTTCACCAATGGATGAATTGTTCTTCTAATAATTTTGAACTAAATTTCTTGATGTGTGAACTTTATTCGTTCAAGTTTTCGTCAGTTTTAGAAGATAACGAACACTGTCACAGCTATAGGCGCACTGATAAACTTTTGATCTCCACAAAAATGTCCATGTCGTGTAGTAAGACTATCTATACGCTATAGCCCTTGATTGATTTGCGGCGTCAGGGGTGGAAGAGTTCTCTGGAGATAGCCTTCTTGTGTACTGTTTGTAAGCTTGTTCTTGTGGCATCTTTGATTTCTGTGATCCATCTTTTACTGCCATGGTGTGCCTTTGGCTTTATAGCCGTGATGTTTTTGTGTCATGGCCATTTGTGGCATGCTATCTGTTGGTAATCTGGAAGCGTGTGAAAAACACTTGATCTGTTGTCTTTTGATGTGTTCCAATACTGGTATTGTTTTGGTTATCTGTCTGATGTTATCGTTTCTAATTCTATCTCTTAATGACACTCCGAGTATTCTTCGTAGACATGTCATTTCTGCTGTTACAATGTTTCTTTTGCCTTGTGCTGTCATTGTCCAGATTTGGCATTGGTAGCACAGTGATGGAACAGTAGTAACACTGCACGTCAATAAGTAAATAAAAAAACTACGTAAAAGAGAACAGCTACGGTTGGATTATAAGGTTACAAAATCCAGTTACATAGAGCTACAGATCAACACCACAGAATTGGGCTTTCGAAAAAATAAAAGCTGCACAGATGCAATCTTCGCCCTCAAACAACTATCAGAAAGAGCGACAGAACATGACCAAGACTTATATTTGGCTTTCGTGGACCAAGAAAAAGCTTTCGACAGAGTGGATAGAGAACAGGTATGGATAACACTACAGACATATGGACTTCCTCAGCATCTGATAAACCTTTGTCAGAGCATATACGCCGACAGTCAATGCGCAGTAAGAAATAGCACAGGTACATAGGATAATTTCCAAATTCACTCGAGTGAGGCAGAGATGTGTAATATCCCCCCCCCCCCCTTTATTGTTTATAACATACATAGATCACATTTGCAAAGTAGCAAAGACAACGGAAGAAAACAACATGAAGGATAACTTAAACGAATTGGTATTTGCAGACGATCAGGCACTAGTAGCATCATCAGAAGAGCAACTACACAGACAAATGGACATCAGACAAAGAACCGGCACCACTCCAATCTTGGAATACATTAAGAAACAATAGATCAAATTGTTTGCACACATCAGCAGACTACCACCAGCAGACTACCATCAGACAGCATACCACAGTAAGCTATGCTACACAGATACAGTGAAGGCAGATCTAGAGGCCGATCACGAAAACGATGGACCACCGAAATAAAAGACGCGACAAATAACACAATATACGCAGCACACAAGAAAGCCATCTCCAGAAAACTTTCTACCTCTGATGCTGAAAGACAACAAAGGGTTTAGCGAATAGATAGATAGATAGAAAATCCAATTATGTGATCAACGCGAGTGGTAGATAATAGTTGCATCGATAGTTGTACACGCAAGCGTAGTACACATACGAAATAGCGACAGCGCTCCAAGAGTGTACATGGGTCGAATAGTGTGTAGTGCATTTCTTGAGGCAAAATGACTTTCTGCCGATGGTATTCATGAGATGGTATCTGTTTACACTGATAACTATTTATTGCACATAGCGGTCCATAACTTGGTAAACTAATACGAACATCACTTGCTGATGAAGCGGGCTTGATTGTCTTGTCCAAACTGCAACATAATCAATTATTCAGCGGGTGAAGAATAATTCAAACTGACAAGCGAATATAGGTAGACAGGCTAGCAACCGCAAATAAGATATTCACACGGCTCAGTCTACAGCATACCGCATATGCTTAAGTACGGGCTTAAGACAGAAGTGAGAAAAATCTAAATCGAATGTCTAAAACAAAACTAATGTATATAATAGCAATAATTTCTAAAACAATAATAATACTTAAATTAATAATTCTGAAATGCATAAAATAACATTCAAATTCAAGTACTGTCTAAAATAAGACAATTTCAATTATGTTAACTAAACTAATACTTAAGTCTAAAACAATATTATATTTTCTCTAAAATAACACGTATTTTTTAGGGGTTCAAATTGAGTTCTTGGTAAGATATTTTTGTTTTTACTTTTGCTTCATTCAGGTGAATCAGATTTTTGCCAAAAGCAGCTGCCAGCGACAGGAATGCGATTGGTGCCCAGCATAAGAAATCTGAAAAACGAAATTTAAGAAATAAATCATTATTATATGATAGTGCAATACTCAACGAATAGTGCATTACTGTATGATAGATGAATTATTGTATGATAGATGCATTACTGCATGATAGATGCATTATTGTATGATAGTGAATTACTGTATGATAGATGCATTATTGTATGATAGATGCATTATTGTATGATAGATGCATTATTGTATGATAGATGCAGTGCCTGATAAAACTTTGAGGAGATTATATCAAAATCTTGGAGACACCTCACAAATGAGTTATGATTGCATGTTATAATAAGCGTACTCCGGACCAGTACATAGGTGATCTGAGTCCCATCTCAATAAATCCATCAGTGTAGCGTCCAACAGTCCCAGTTCGATGCTGACTTATCAGTCTTTTCGTATATCTATTATGTTTCTCTTTTCTCCTTACGATAGCTTTTTAATGGGTTGTTCACATCGTTACATCAATCTCACGCAGTCATGACAGCAACCTTCATTCACGCTAAAAATCTTCTGATTCGACTACATCTTTTGATTAATCCCTCGTCGAATTAACTATGTCAGATAGATGCATTGAAGGTACCGATTGACATTGTGGCCTATTGACATGTGACCAATCATATGCTCAGAAATAATCTATGATGACGTGTCTTTCTAAAAACTGCTAACGAAAATCCCCTATCTATTCTCTATATTCTATATTTCCTACATCTTTTACCATTTACGGGTGTCGAGGGAGATACAATGTTCGTGTTCTCGCTTTTCTGGCAGCTTCAGATGATGCCATTTGGTGTTCGTGTAATGTCTTTTTGATGTTGTCGATCTACCCCTGGCTCTTGTTTCTGCTTCTCCTCTCTGCATACATGATTTATAAACTAATGAATCATACGGTATTCTTTCCAGATGACAAAACCATTGCATTTGTTGATCTTGTATGTGTTGTATAATTGTTATGACACCCACTCTTTCCCTTATGACCCTTGAAGATCGTCAAAAAACTCGTTTTTCTGATCATCAGTGTAGTTGTCATTGAAGGACGCATACAGTTGTATGTAAGTATCCGTTTGTAAGTCTCTTTTGATTGTTAAGCTCATAATTCTATCTGAATAGTTGTTAATCTATCTAAAATTGAAGTAGCAACTTCTGGATGTATCAAAAATCCAGATGTATCAAAATCTGGATGTATCAAAAATCTGGATGTATCAAAAAAATAGTTGTTAATCTATCTAAAATTGAAGTAGCAACTTCTGGATGCATAAAAAATCCTACTCCGTGTTTTGCTTGTATACTGCCTGAGCAGATTAGCATATAAAAGCAAATCTATTACAATATTTTATCTGTTCATAAGGTATTAGTTTTTTGTGTGCGTGCGTGCGTGTGTGTCTGTGTGTGTGTGTAATTAATAATATCTCTGATAATTTTCATGAACAACAATCGTCTATCATGATTGAATTTTACAAGAGGAAATCTTTACTATATATGCATGCTATTTATTAATGGTTTACTACTATTTCATGGTTCTTGGTCTGGTGGGCCATTGATGAGACCGTCAGACTTTATATATGATATAACATGTCGTCTCAGTAACGATAGTTTGCTGCAATGGATCTCTTATTCTTCTTCTACGTTTGTTTTCAAACTCATGTAGATAAACAGGATGCAGTCCTGAGAACGGAATGTCTTGTGCTATGATTTACAGCTTTGTTATGAGATCTACGCTTTTCGGTCTGACACATCCGACTTCAACGTGGCTTCTGGGTCACTTTGATTATCTAAGGGATGAGAAAGCCAACTTCATCTCAAAACCTCTACTCTTTAGTCAATTATATACGATATAGAATGTAGAATTGCACTGTATTTTTTGTCTCTTGCCTTAGTTATATACTCTAGTAAATTGTAACGTTGGGGCTTTCCCCGTTAACGCAAATACTACAAGGACGTTACTTTTTAGAGGGGTGTTAAGGAAAGCGAATTGTAGGTAACTAAGTTGGTATGTATCCAATGTGTTGAGGAAACCCCAAATATTAGCAATACTGTTTACCTTTTATGTGCGTCGTAAGTAGCGACTAAGGAGGCTTTGGGATGGAGTTGACTACCATCTCATATAGCGCCAAAGTGACATAGAAGCCATACTGAAGTCGGATGTGTCACACGGAATAGCGTAGATATTGAAGTTTAGCTGTAAACAATGACACACCGCATTTCGTTCTCCGAATTACATCCTGCTAATCTGTGGGATCATTTCAAGGAATGCAGAAGAAGAAGAGGTTGCATGTCTTTGTTAAGACTTCGTGCAACAATCATTTTTATATTTGAGTAAAAGTTCACCTGTAAATACCAGCAATGCCATGCGTTTTGCTACTCTTGTATCGTTGGAGTTCCAGGCCTGGCTGTCCCGAATACTGATGTACATAATCATGTAACAGCTCAGGATAATGAAGAAGGATATGCCGTTGAAGACCATGATGAAACAAACGTAAGCTTGAAAGTAAAACAAAAACAACAGGAATACAAATAAATAGGGATACAAATAAATGGAGATGCACATGGAATGATTGAGAAACTGCAGTACAACTGTGTACAATAAATAAGGTTATCACGATATGTGAGGAGTGTTCATGTGAGTCCGTGAGGCGTGTTAATGTGAGTTTGTGAGGTGTGTTCATATGAGTCCGTGAGGCGTGTTAATGTGAGTTTGTGAGGTGTGTTCATGTGAGTCCGTGAGGCATGTTAATGTGAGTCTGTGAGGCGTGTTCACGTGAGTCTGTGAGCGGTGTTAATGTGAGTTTGTGAGGCGTGTTCATGTGAGTCTGAGGCGTGTTCACTTGAGTCTGTGTGGCGTGTTCACGTAGGTCTGTGAGGCGTATTCATGTGAGTCTGTGAGGCGTGTTCATGTGAGTTTATGAGGCGTGTTCATGTGAGTCTGTGAGGCGTGTTCATGGGAGTCTGTGAGGTGTGATAAAAAGTAATATGGATATGATGAAGACTTTCACCAACATCTACATTATTATCTAAATAATATCTACATTCCGTGCAATTCATGATGTTATGGAAAGAGTGTTGTTGGAGGGGCGGTAGAAGGCACTAGAAGAAGAGGCCGACCAAGACGTCGATGGACAAGAGATATTCAAGAAATCATGCATATGTCGCCAGAGAAAGCGGGGCAACTTGCCGAAGACCGCTGAAATTTCATGAGATTCATTAGGAAGACTACTTTCTGGAAAGAATACGTCACACGACACATACATAAAGGAGCTGATGAAAAACACGCGTAATCAGACAGTCGCAGAAACCATGTTCAAGAATCTATCTATTTCCTTTTAGCTCCTTGTGAAACATAGGGCTGTAAATGTCCTTATTCAACGATTTCTGTGCTGCGCTGCCGTCTTCATATGTGTTAATAAAATCCCAATTGAATTGATCTCTCTTCCAGCGTTCTTCTCTAGGTATTCCGCGGTCTTCAAATTCATTCTCATCTTTCCCTGTAGTTTACACTTCAGAGCCTGTCTAGTTATATTGTCAGGCTTCTTTCTGAGGGTGTATTCCATCTATCTCCATTGCTTATCATTTCTGTAATTGTATTATAATGCTGGGAAGTCTGTGGATTTTCGACACATCCCGGGCTAGAGCCAGAAAAGAACTCACACCATCAGCAAGGCAGGTTTCTACCTATGTACTGCTCCAAGCAACTGCAGCCAAGAGAGGGTTCGCTGTGCTCATTCTCCGCCAGCAAGTGACTACTGGTTATGCTGAACTTCTATGTGGCTCCAGGCATGCAACCAAATGTTCAATGCAAAAAACTTGTCACGTCCTGAGTCACTGTACTTTTATGATGGGCCTCAGCCATTGGAAAAACAGTGCAGTGAGACCCCAGTGCTGCACAGTGCATCTCTGGCTCCCTACCAATCACAGAAGTTGCATGCATATATACTAATAACAATACATATAAAAAATAACAAAATTCAACAACAAATGATAAGCATAATTGTATGGATGATGCTGATACAAAACCTCCATAAGAGAATCTCAATATAACGGCGTGTAATCCACTAAGGTTTTGTGTTCAATTGGTGGTTTGTCTAGCGGGACATTGTGAGACTCACAAACGCAATTTTCTATCATTAAGCATACATTTTTACGTTTGTAAAAATTATTTTAAACACTGGCACCACCGGTAAACTGACTCTGGTTGACAGTTGTGTTATTCCTGATCTACGTTAATTTGGAAATTTCGGAGAGGAGATGGGTATAACATTGTCCACTAAAATGTTTCATTTGAACTGTAAACTTGCGTGGTTTGAACGTGTAACGAGACACCATTATATTTCAAACATTATCCTGCTTGGAACAATTGCGGGTACAAGGAGAAGAGACGTAAAGAGAAAATCTTGGTTTGATAATGAATGACCCAAACATAATATTTCCACACCGTCTGTATGGCTGAGGATAGGGATATTTAGCGGGATTTTTGCCCCGATGGTTTCAATGTGGTAATCTTGTGTCCATAAATATTATTATTATTATTATCGAGTATTAAGATCCAAGAATAGTAAGAAATATGTATTGGAAACAAACAGCTGCGATGAGAGTTACCAACACTATAGGTAGATTTTAAAAGATAGAAATGGGTGTCAGGCAAGGTTGTGTAATGTCACCGGACCTTTTCTCCCTGTATACAGAATACATTGTGCGAAATATAGAAGATATGACAGAAATAAAATTGGGAGGATACAATATAAGTAACTTGAGATATGTTGACGACACAGTACTGATCACAGGAAGCGAACAAGAACTGCAAGCCCTATTAGATAAAGTAGTGAAGGAAAGTAAAAACAAAGGCCTCAGTTTAAACAAGAAGAAAACAGAAATAATGGTTGTATCTAAGAGACATACACCACGAAGATGCAACATAATTAATAACACAAAATTAGCACAAGTTGAAAAAGTGAAATATCTTGGCACCCTGTTAACATCAGAAGGTAGATCCTCAAGTGAGATAAAGAGTCGAACAGCACAAGCCAAATCAGTATTCCAAAAAATTAGAATCATTTTTTGCAATGGAAGTCTATCAATGCAGACTCGAATTCGGGTGCTGAGATGTTATATCGAACTGATTCTTTTTTATGGATGTGAAGCATGGACTATAAACAAGAAAATTCAAAGTGAATTTGAGGCTACAGAAATGTGGTTTCTGAGAAGTATGATGAAAATACCATGGACAGCCAAGAAAACTAATGCAGAGGTTCTCATTGATGCTGGCGTAAAAAGATCAATCAAATCAAACATTAGAGGGAGACAGTCAAGGTTTCTAGGGCATGTGCTGAGAAGAACACAGCTTGAACACTTAATAACCACTGGAAAGATCAAAGGGAGAAGAGATAGAGGTCGACAAAGAGAAAAGTTACTAGATGGGCTTGTATCGTGGCACGGTAGAAGCTCACCAACCGAGCTTATTGACAACACAAGAGACAGAGTCGTGGAGAAACATGATCGCCTATGCCAGTCGGCATGACACTTGATTGATTGATTGGTCTAATCTCTTGAATGGATGATACCTACATGCAAAAGAGCAGAAGAACAATACTTAGAAAAAGTAAAACAACAAAATTTCATACTATTCAAGAACTGCACAGAATAGCTTTGAACAGACAGAATTGGAGAGATCTGACCTCTGACCTATGCGCTAACTTCAGCGCAAAAGGAAAATGAATGAATGAATTGATAGGATTGTGGAGATTCTGTGAATCGAGTAAGTCAACAAATGAGAATTACCTAATGTTTGGGAAGCCCTAATGTGATGTCAGAAACTGCACATCATATTTAAGTACCACAGCATACTCCAGATTATTCGGACCTTTCAACTACCAGTCATACCAGGTGGGTGATCTTTGATTGAGCCGTGTTTTCCAATAGTGGCTGACACAGAGTGGCCAATGAAAAACTCGGATCTATCAAATCAGCTACGATGAATGACGTAGTGTTCAGGATCCATAACAAGATTGCTATGCATATACTCACTTTTAGAGATGACGCTTTCAATCTCAAACGGTAGGCAGACAGCAAACTTTCTGTAATCACTTATACCAAACAGTGGTAAGATGGCTAAGATAAAACTCCAAATCCAGCCACACAGCATGATTATACCTATAGAAAGATAGCAAGAGAACTTAAACAATCAATAACAAAGACGAACAAAGACACTTATTTATTAAATATTTTAAAGAAATGGTATACAATTTTATTTTGTGTTTGATCATAACACATTCGGATTAGCAGAATGTAGTCTAAAGAACGCAATGCCTTTAGCCAGTGTTTACAACTTGGCTGCGACATTTACAAATTTCGGCCAGATGCACCACAATTCAGCGTATGAAGGTATATTCTATTGAAGATGTAACCAGCAACCCACCTTTGTTTGGCTGCAGCACTTTTATTGACAATATTTACGTTCCGTAATTTTTCATATTGCTTTCTGAACGGTTCGTATACATATAATAGCACCTGGTACTTTCGTTGTCACAGACTCGTTCTGTATCATTTCGTCACAGAGACGGACTATGGCACTTATATAGAGTGGGGGAAATATCAGAATGAGACGAAGATTGAAATGACATGTTTTGTGTGTGCAGTACTCTAATCTTCCGACGATGAATAACATACTTATGGAAATATGGAGAGCGCCAATGCACCAGAGCCTATTTAAGATATAGGCCATGTACACAACGTCATTCGTCTTGGCTGATTTGATTGATCCGATTTTTGTTTCATTTTCTCACTTTATTTATGCTTTGAGCTGCCCGTCAATGAAAGACCTTCACAAATCATAAACCAGACAACTGGTGTGACTAGTTGTCTAGCCCTCATAATCTTTAGTAAGTTGTGAATGTGTTGTATCTTAGTTTTAGTGTTCTTGATCGAAGTTGTCGCAATCTACGCTAACCAGGTACTCGATCTCTCCCAGTACATTAAAAAAGTATGTATGCTGATGATTCCTATAGCTCCCTGGTTACACTGATCTTATCCGTCAAAAATTTATGCTTTTCTTGCAACACGGGTAAATTCAAATTCTTTAAGTTTCAGTATTATATATTCTTACCTTCTAGACCACTCATTTATAAATTGTTCATGTAGAGATCTTAACATGTCATTTGTGTTCATAATTAAGTCATAGTATTGTTGCGATCAAATCCAATATGTCGATTCTTTCATTGCCAAGGTCTCCCGCATGTCCAGGACAATAAATCCACAGGCTTAATCGCAGAATAGAATATTCAATGTTCTCCACACACTCATGTCTGAGCCACCCATTCTCGATCTTTCTAATCACGGATTGAGAATCTAACACCATTAAAGCTCCCAATGTTTTTGTGGCGATAAATCTATTTTAGTTTCGCCGTAACAGACTCAAAAATACATTCTAATACTGCGTCTGGTTGTTGCACAAGCACTATGCAGCTCAACAGCCATCCATCTATCGCAGCAACTTTTGATATTTTACCAGGCATCACAGGACTGTATAACAACATCATCTTCTGTAGTTTTATCACAGAACATCTGTTGTATTTCAAGTTCCAGTGTCCCACTGCACCATGTTCAGCACTGCCTGTCCAAGGTAATAATAACGTAATAATTAAAGGCATAGAAATAGTGAAAGACGTCAGAGAAAACTATAGACTGTAAGCGTACATTTATAAATGTTAGATAGTTCACTTAACCGCTCAGTATTACACTGTAGGGAAGATAGTTCACTTAACCGCTCAGTATTACACTGTAGGGAAGATAGTTCACTTAACCGCTCAGTATTACACTGTAGGGAAGATAGTTCACTTAACCGCTCAGTATTACACTGTAGGGAAGATAGTTCACTTAACCGCTCAGTATTACACTGTAGGGAAGATAGTTCAATTAACCGCTCAGTATTACACTGTAGGGAAGATAGTTCACTTAACCGCTCAGTATTACACTGTAGGGAAGATAGTTCACTTAACTGCTAAGTATTACACTGTAGGGAAGATAGTTCACTTAACCGCTCAGTATTACACTGTAGGGAAGATAGTTCAATTAACCGCTCAGTATTACACTGTAGGGAAGATAGTTCACTTAACCGCTCAGTATTACACTGTAGGGAAGATAGTTCAATTAACCGCTAAGTATTACACTGTAGGGAAGATAGTTCACTTAACCGCTCAGTATTACACTGTAGGGAAGATAGTTCAATTAACCGCTCAGTATTACACTGTAGGGAAGATAGTTCAATTAACCGCTTAGTACTACACTGTAGGGAAGATAGTTCACTTAACCGCTCAGCATTTCACTAAGGGGAGATAGTTCACTTAACCACTCAACATTGCACTGTAGGGAATATAGTTCATTCAACCACTCAGCATTACACTGTAGGTGAGATAGTTCATTCAACCGCTCAGCATTACACTGTAGGTGAGATAGTTTATTCAACCACTCAACATTACACTGTAGGTGAGATAGTTCATTCAACCACTCAACCATTCAAGCATTACATTGTAGATCCTGGGGTTTGATTGCGGTGAATTATGTCTCATGTCCTGTTCATGCTTGCAGTTGTTTGGATAATGATACTTCTTCTTCTTCTTCTTCTTCTGCGTTCGTTCTCAAACTCCTGCAGATTAGCAGGATGTAGTCCGGAGAACGGAATGCGTTGTGTCATGGTTTACATCATTGCTGCGATATCTGCGCCTTTCGGCTGGACATCCGACTTCAGCATGGCTTTGGGTCAATGACTCTATATGGGATGGGACAGCCTAACCATCCCATAACCTCCTTAGTCGCCTTTTACGACATGCGTGGAAGGTAAATAGTGTTGCTATTCTTTGCTTCCCTTTCGGGCCCCGGCAACACACGGGCGGGATAATGATACAAACAACAACTACTTAGAAAACAGACCTGCATGGAATACATTGAACTGTTTCAACAGTTAAAGGACCTGACTTCACAGACAAAGTTGGGATTTGTCTGAAGGCAAAAGCTGAAGAGTTTTAATAGCAGTCAGTTTCTCCACATGTTGTATACTCCATCTGGAACTGGTGATTTATCTCGTTCTTCATGTGTTCTAAGATATCCCTCACTTCTGCTATGAACAATGGGTGGTCCCTCACCATAATCGTACATATTTATATCTGATCAGTTGTTATTGTAGAGTTCATCGTGACTTTCGCTAGTGGAAGACCCCTGTACATAATTAATTCGGACTTCACTTGTTACGTTTTTGATTATTGTCGTGATTTTCGTTGGTCACTATTTATATACTTGGAGTCACATGCTAAAAATAGCCAAGGAAGACCAACGAAATTGAAGGAAACAATCAAAACATCAATTCAGGTCATGTTTACAATTTCTTTTGAAAGGTCTTGTAGTATGTCGAAGGTCACGGAGTTCACAAATATGCATTCCGACCATATTTGTATTGTGTTTTCCTGTTCAATTATCACTTGGCCTGTCTTATATTTTAAACATCATAACAAAAAGTAAGTAAAGTAACCCATAACATTTATTAATGCCGTAGGGGTATGCGATGTTAGCGATCTCACATTTCACAGGCTCTGCAAATGAGGGCGATAGACATCTCCTCTCCCTCGCAGTCTTTACTTCCCGGATTAATCCGGTAACCATTTAAGGCTGGGTCGACCTGGGAGCCGTTGCGATCTGAAAACATTTCCGCCTCAACTGGGGAATGAACCCAGGACCACTCATATGCGAAGCCAGTGCGCTAACCACTGCACTAACGCGGCTCCAAACATCATGTAACTGTATGAATTCCTTTTCCCTGTTAGCTTATTTATTTGATTATGCAGTAATTGAGTTTCATTATTATTATTTTGTTATTGCTGTGTTTCAATTTTCGTGCATATCTGATTTAGCCAGTTTTATTTTGCAGCCTTGCTTTTCTCTATTATCTCCTTGTGTATTACCGCATATTCCTTTCTCATGTTTACTCTCCTTCCTGTGTTCATTAAATCTAATATGTCTGTAGCAATTAACTTTTATTTGTACGGTCTGTTTTATTTACGAGGTATTACTTCCTGTGATGTTTATTATATTTTGTTATAGTGTGACGTGTTCCACTGTTCATCAAAACTCTATATTTTTGTTATTGCTTTCCATCTATATTGCACACTTACGTTTTATCTTTCTTTTATGTCCGCATCTGTTTTCAGTAATGCATATAATTTAATATTATCATAAAAATAATGTTATAATAAAATCAGAGGCAATCCTTTTTTGGACACAATGCTAGATAGGGAGGACTAAATAGCATAGTTACAACATGCAAGATTGAAGGCAAAAGACGTCGAGGATAGCAGAGTGAGAAAATATTAGATAGTCTGACATCGTGGCATGAACAAAGGGTCAACAACGATCCTGATAAAAGATACTGCAAATAATTAGTTGTGGAGATTTACGATCGCCTACGCCAGTCGGCACGGCATCTGATGATGATGAGCTTATTCCATCATTCAACATAACAGAACACTGTCTGCCTAGAGTATCGCTCATTTCTTCTTCTTCTGCGTTCAGCATTTGTTGTCATGCTATACCGTCAGGCCTGTCGTCAAGACGAAGTCCACTGTCTTCTCCAGGTCAGAGCTGCTGCCCCATAGCTTTTGCCTCAAGTCTGTATTCTCTGGCCAGGTCTGCTGTCTCTGCTCTTTGTATGTGGGGCAGTCCTGAAGTATGTGTTCCGGGGTCTGGGTTCCGGATCCACATGGGCATTCATCTGTGTATGAGATCCTTAATCGGTAAAGGTGACCCAACAGTCTGGAGTTTCGCTCAGATCAAGCAACTCCTTAGCTAATATCGACAATATTAGTTTTAACAGGGTCGTATATAAACATAGACCCTGCGTAAGCTTGTTGTGACCTAACGACATAAACACGTAACCACACTATCATGTTGCGTATCAATACAAACGGTTTCTTTGTGTTATTTTTATGATTTGGTGAATAATTGAGTGGCTTCTCGAAGTGATATGCAATAGCCTCTGTCGTGGCCTGTTTCTGTCGATAGGTAAAAAAAGAGCGGATGTTTACATACTTCTCGTGTACACGGGGATGCCATAGCTCATTGTATAATCCACAGGGTGCTCTGGAAACATTCTATTATGACCAAGACGTCACAGTCGGATTTAAAACCCTGGACCTAATGAACATAAGTTAAATGGTTTAACCGTTATGCCACGGAGATGCCACTGTATCTCTCACTACTAAGTTAAAAGAATCATGCCTAACGAGTCGAATTACGAATTTTACAATAACATTGTCTCTCTTCTGAACACTCTTCATTTTTAATAAGACCATCTCCAGAGAATGTTTAGGACCGCGGTTGATTCACCGGAAATCTACGATATCTGGCAATCTGGGGAGTTCTTAGCATTAAAAAAAAGAAATAAAATACGCAATCCTACCAAGGACAAAGCTGTTGTCACCCTATATTCTCATATTCAAAGATGACGAAAACTTTAACTCTCCAAGTCTCGGTTAGTTCTAACAAGTGTTCAACATAATATTATGTGAGCTCAAGGGACAGAGAATTTATTACTACTATCAAATTATAATTATTGTAAATTAAATCAGACTGGAGGCCCAGTAAAAATATCTTTGCAGACCATATGTCCCCACACATAGTTTATTTCTGATTCTTCATTGCAATATCTCGCTGTTATGAAAAAAATCTAGGAAATGGTCTGAATTGAAAAAAAAAATGAAAAAAAAGAAATTGCTTTATTTCGCTGGTTTAAATAAAATAAAAACACATAACACTAGCGGTCAAGAATTTTATCGAAAAACTCAGAAAAACGTTTACAAATTTGTAATTTTTAGTGACAGCTACTCATAGATATCACTTCCAAGGGGCATACCTACCCACCTACCTACATACTCATAGAAACAACGTTCACACAAATTGGCATAATTTAGGGGCATTCTGCCACAAAGATATCCTTCACCTATCTGCATGCTTTAGCGACAATCTACCGACAACGTTCACACAAACCTACATGCTTTATCGACAATCTAACTTAATGACAACGTTCACATAAACCTACATGCTTTATCGACAATCTAACTTAATGACAACGTTCACATAAACCTACATGCTTTATCGACAATCTAACGTAATGACAACGTTCACATAAACCTACATGCTTTATCGACAATCTAACGTAATGACAACGTTCACATAAACCTACATGCTTTATCGACAATCTAACTTAATGACAACGTTCACATAAACCTACATGCTTTATCGACAATCTAACTTAAAGACAACTTTTACACACACCTACTAGCTTTATTGACAATATAACTTAATGACAACGTTCACATAAACTTACGGGCTTTATCGACAATCTAACTTAAAGACAACTCTTACACACACCTACTAGCTTTATCGACAATCTAACTTAAAGACAATGTTCACACAAACCCACATATTAAAACGATATTCTACCGACAGCGTTCACAAACCTGCATGTTTTAGCGATAATCTCTTACTGAGCTGCATAGCATGGGTTATGGCATAAAATCTCTCTAGTGTGATCACTGTAAGCGTAAACACGCTAAGTTCACTGGACATCACTCCCAACGTGCCAGCGACCAAACATCCTGCGCTCATCTGCCACTGTATAGCGTAGTTTTTGAACTGACCTAATAGTGGTATTTGAAAAGAAACTGTAAGTAAACATGTCATACAGCTACTACTGCTGCTAATGCTTCTTTTGCTGCTGCTAGTACTACTATTGCTATCATTACTGTCTCTAATGCTGCTGATAATGCTGTTGCTGATACTACTACTACTACTACTACTACTACTACTACTACTACTGCTACTGCTGCTACTTACTGCTGTTACTGCTCCTACTACTACTGCTGCTACTGCTACTACTACTACTACTACTACTACTACTACTACTACTACTACTACTACTACTGCTACTGCTACTGTTACTACTACTACTGCTACTGCTACTACTACCACAATTACTACTACTGCTACTGCTACTGTTACTACTACTACTACTACTGCTACTACTACTTCTACTACTACTTCTACTACTACTTCTACTACTACTACTACTACTACTACTACTACTACTACTGCTACTACTACTACTACTACTACTACTACTACTACTACTGCTACTGCTACTACTACCACAATTACTACTACTGCTACTGTTACTACTACTACTACTACTGCTACTACTACTGCTACTACTACTTCTACTACTACTTCTACTACTACTGCTACTACTACTTCTACTACTACTTCTACTACTACTTCTACTACTACGTCTACTACTACTTCTACTACTACTACTACTGCTACTACTACTACTACTACTGCTATTGTTACTGCTGAACAACAACTACCACTATTACTATTACTACCACTATTACTATTACTACCACTATTACTATTACTACCACTATTACTATTACTACCACTACTACTATTGCCATGACAGCTGTCCTAGTATGCACACGAGATACATATAACCATGAGGTTTCTCCTAGACCAACCGAGCATCAAATCAATACATACAATAGATCATGTTAAAGAATACTTCAAGGTTGCCAATAATGATCCTATCATTACACCAAATCTTTAGACAATACAAAAGGAAGGCGCATCAAGAGAGGAAGGTCCTGGATAGCAGAAACAGAAGATACCATATTCAGAGTTTGTGAGCTGGAGGAAGTGGGAAGAGGCTGTGAATGGGTAACATTTGGCAAAGAGAGAAAGTTATTGACAACGGTTGTGATACAGATGGAAAGAGAGTGCCGCGACTGGGCTGCCAACAGAACATAGGGAGTGATCTAAGAACTCATACTCTTATAATGCTCACTAAAACCAAACATAAATTTAAAAATAGTTTAAACATTTAGGCAAGATTTTAAATAAATAATCAGATGCAACAAAATAGACTAAGTGCTTAATGTAGTGTAATAAAATAGACTAAGTGATTAGTGTAGTGTAATAAAATAGACTAAGTACCTAAAGTCGACGCGTCCATTATTGCCAGTATTCCCAAATATATTCCCATGAAGAAATCCGCTAGTGCCAAGTTGCAGATCAGAAATCGTGGAACATCCATCTTGGATTTGCTAGTCACCGACACAAAGAAAACCACACCGTTGCCTAGGAGAGCTAGCATGAAGACAAACCAGACACCACATCTCAGCGACCACCAGCCAAATAAGTCATCGCAAGGCATGAAAGGACCTGGCATTAAAAATATGTTATTTATATATAATATATATATCACAAATATAAAATATGGTATATATTTTAATAATCGGCTGTGAGATATAAAATACCAGAATACATTGGACTAAAAAGATCATCAATGTAGCCATCCTGAGAGAAATGAATATAAAATATAATTGGATAAACAGCATGGTTCTTTCCGGATAACTACAATATTTTGGCCATATTAAAAGCCATGACTGCCTAGAGAAGACCATAATGGAGGAGTAAATGTCAGGGTGTCGAAAAAGGGGCAGACCATGAAGACGATGAACGCAAGATAGCAAAGACCACATGAACATGACAGTAACAGGAGCTTGAAGACTAGTTCAAGACCAACAGAAGCTTCGAAAGTCTGTGATGATTGCTATGTTCAGGATATGCTGCCTGATGATGAAGATATAAAAGGCGATATGCCTACATTGTATATTATTTATCTGGCAATATATCGGTATAACAACAGAATGATGAGTCACGTAATGAAGGTCATTCAGCGAGTTGCAGGAGCACAAAAAGGGAGTAAAGAATAGCAAAGCTGTTGCCTGCCAGGCACGTTATAAGAGACGATTAAGTAGTTTTTGGGGATGGTAATGGTTGTCCCATTCTACAGAGAGGAAAATGCGCAGATATCGCAGCTCAGCTATAAACGAAATGAGAAAGTGCAATCCGTTCTCTGGATTACATGCTTCAAATCTGCAGGAGTTTTAGAATGAACGCAGAAGAAGAAGTAATTTTCTTCTTTTTCTTCTGTGGTAGTTCGGATACCTTTTTTAGAGATGACGTGGTCGAATTCAGAAAACGTGTTGTCTCAAATTACAAGGCGAATAGGTGCCAACTAAACGGACATGGTTCAAATCCCGTCTACCGCTGTCTGATTTTGTTTCAATAACTTTTCCATTCTTCATAATTTACATGATTTATATCTATCTCGTATACTGTCAATCATTCCTTCTTATAGTCAATGCCGTGTGACGTTGGTTAAGACGCCACACATGCCTGTCAATATCAGTGTTTCCCAACCTTTTTTGTACCATGCCCCACCTAAGTCTTTTTAAAATTCTGACTCTCCCTTATGTAATATATATACATTTTTTAATATTAAAAACTTAACTATTCCCTAAATGAAGCCTAATTACAACTTTCAAATTGTTCCCCCCCCCTGAACAATTAAATTGCACCCTGTGGGGCGTGGGTCCCACGTTGGGAAACACTGGTCTATACATTTCGTCTCGTAGGCTGCTAATCATTTCCTCTTCTTTCCATGTTGCGTTAATTACATGTCTTTCCACGGGTTTCTGTCTCGTGGGCTGCCAATTATTTCCGATACCGAGGTTCCACATATCACAATGTCAAGATGTCCTGAATATTCTCGCTTGGTTTTCCCATTCCCGTTTGCTTTCCAACTTGCGTGTTGTCACGATGTATTCATAAATGTGGACCGTCTTCTTTCACCGAGGTATTTGTCTGTTCTATTTTACCTGAGCTATGTCACAAATCAATTTATTCATAATCTTCTATCTAATGTAATTATGGTATCGAAATATTGACTAGAGAACAGTAAATATTTGAAGTAATGGGAAGTTGCTGGGACGTAAACACGACTTTGTTATGGGGGAATGGTTGCTTTCCTCCAAAATGTATAGCTCCCTTCGCTTCTGTGATATTTTAAATATTATATTTTGGGGGTGGGAGAGGGGGGCTTGTTTGGGGCAGTGTGCTAAACCCATTGAGTTTCTTGTTTCGTAGTACTAAATATCATGTGTATTTTCCTAAGGAGGGGATTTGAACACCCCACTTACCCCTTACACACGGCCTTCTGATGCTGTAAGACATCTGTGTAAGTGATCGACCATGCAGTTTGATATATTACATAAACTTAATGAATAATTACCTGGCATAGGCTTACAAGAAATGGCAGCTTTGGCAATGACATAGTTGTGATCATACGCCTGGCTGTGGTAGTCTTCTAAATAGGTAGCTGCCGCCGGACCTAGTCTGTAGTTGGATAGATCATAGTCATTGCGTGCAAAGCTTTCCCAGAGCTCGTTCTCGATGGTGGTGTTCTCTGTACAAAATGTCAGATAATAATATTCAATTTAGTGGCAGTGTCAGCTCTGACAGTCGTACAATATAGAATTTAGTGGCAGTGTCAGCTCTAACAGACGTAGATATTGTCTATGGCATGTGATAATGTTAAGTTGAAATTATTAAAGCTCATAACAGTAAATAATATCTGAAGATTATCAATCAAATCTCAATTCGAACCAAGGTAAATTCGAGCTATTGGTAAGAATGCAATATGTGCCCGCTACGAGCACAAACTTAAACACATACACACTGACACACAGAGGCATAGAAAAGCGACAAAAATAAAGAAATAAGTACGTTAGTTTACCAAACAAAAATAATATAGACTAAATCAACGTTTCAACAATGTGATTAGAGAGATGATATACATTGGTTAGAAGGGTTAGTTACAAGGTTGTTATCAATATTGGTTGGAAGATTGGCTAGAATGTTGATATTTAGATTGTTAGAAGGTTGATGTCTATATTTGTTAGAAGGCTTGTGTCTAGATTGGTAAATACGACGTTTTGGCGGTTCATAAATATTGTCAACACGTTTTTACGCATCCGTTCATTGACAAAAACTATAAAGAATTCAGGAAACTCGCTGATTAATTATGTCCATTTTAACCCCATTTTAACTGCACAGAATAGTTTTGAACAGACAGAATTGGAGAGATGTGACCTCTGCCATATGCGCTAACGTCAGCGCAAAAGGAAAATGAATGAATGAATTAATTTTAACCCCAACCCCAATTATTTTAAGCAGAAAAAGTACGAAAGAACTACATGATTTTGTTTTCATATTTTGATACTAAGTCGAATTCTTAGCATATATTCAAAAGACATAGAGAAGTCTGTCCCGTCAACACATTATAGAAACGTCTACACCAACAACACGTTCTAGAGAAATCTATCCCAACAACGCGTTATAGAGAAGTTGACCCCAACAAATCGTTATAACGAAGTCTATCCCAACAACATATTATACAGAGGTCTATCCCTAACAATGCATTATATAACGTATATACAATACAACGTCTATCTTAACAATAGAGAAATGTTGAAAAGGTTTAACAGGTGTAGAGGAATGACTTCATTGTACTCCTTCCATATCTACTATTTTTCTCTTAGAGAATCGGCACGCAGCCTGCTGAGAGTACCACAAATAGCACGTAACACCGTAGCTTCAAGCGATAATGTCCAGGGATCTCCGGAATAAAATCCACTTTATAAACAAGACGCCGCGATTCGAGTCCGCGACCACTTGAGCAGAAAGCGATTACCTAACCATTACGCCAGAGAGACCACATAAACATATTATAGGGAAATCTATCAGAACTACAAGGAAAGAACCTGCAGATTTTACAGACAGGCATGTGCTGCTTGAGAGTGATAACTCGAGGAACTGGATAGAAGAAGAAGAAGCAAATCCAGCAAGCCAAGGGAACATCAGCATGGGTACTCTACACAGTGTTCTAGGAGATAACGAGCATCTGTGTGTTTGCACAGAATGTATAAACATCGATTCTTTTAGAAAAACTCAATAATGTTCAACAATAATGTTCAACAATAATGTTCAACAATAATATTCAACAATAATGTTCAACTCACCAATAACGCTTTCCCAAAGCCGAGACTCATTTTCATATCTTGCCCACATGGCCATGTGACCTGGTTCACCTTCTTCAACCTCCTTCATCCACACCACCTTTTCCCGGAACATGTCCCAGTATGTTTGCTTCAAATAATTCATATGTAAAAAGTACATAGTAACATGGTCGTGTACATAATGATTGTACTTTTGTTAGCATATAAATATTGGGACGTAAAATATAAACGAGTGTCGCAGTTATTAGTACAACGGCTCTGTCAAAGATGCTTACTTTCTCAGGTCTGTCACAAACATCAGCTTTCCTGTCGATCACTTCTAAGGAAATATACACCAGAAAAGTATGAAAAAGTAATGGGATCCTTTACTTTGAAGATCAGAACTACATTATCGGAGCTGACACATGGCGATTTGTCAAAAGTATTATCACCTGTGCTTTTTAATGTCTTAAAACTCCTATACACGTGGGCAGGTGCAGGCGGTTAGGCCAGGTAAGATACTGACTTATGCACCTGACCACGTGTTGTACCATCTAGGCAGAGATATGAAATTATTGTTGGAGTTCAGAGTAAAGCAGAACAAAGCTCGTTCATACGCACTAACTGCAATAAAGGCACCAATCCTCCGCCACGACAAAATTCGTCTGGTTATCGTTGAACAACACGATATTCACGTAGACATTGCAACGGCTACACCTGCGTAGGCATCAACATCGAGCGATAGCAGATTATAAAATACCAAGTAATCAAAGAAGTCTATCTTTTGCGAAACATGTCCACAATGTAATTAAAAAAGCTAAGAAGGATGACAATATAATTAAAGTCACGGCATTTGCATTGTTGCAACAACGGACCCGTTTTCTGCTGCTGCAGACAGGGTACTATTTGTGATTGACTATGGTCTAGATTACTCACGTTGTCAATCAAATCAATATTGATTGTGTGAAGAAAATAAGGAATGCGTCCATGAGAGTAGTTTTATGATGCATCAACCACATGCAAAAGGTCAGATGGTCTCACTATAGGCATATCAAACTGGCCATAATGTAACAGTAAACATATCTGACCAGCCATAATGTAACAGTAAACATAACAAAACAGCTGTAATGTAACAGTAAACATATCAGGCCAGCCATAATGTAACAGTAAACATGCCTGTATATTTATGCTTTCATTTTGTGAAAGACCCACGACATTTATCTGTACAACTACATTTCTCTTTGTGATGCAAAATTCAGAGAACTCAGTATTGCACATCACGCTGGGGGGAAACCAGAGGATTAGCTCGATTCCAAACTTCCGTGTACATCGAGACCGGCTATGCACATGTGAGCTCTAGACCTACACAGCGTGAAAGCACGACATTGAAGGACCATGGCCTCCAACCTCTACACAACACAAAGTGAAAACGTATTAAATGAAAATTCTTTAGAGGAAAGAAGCAGTAGAGCAGGAAAAAGTAGGAAGATGATGTTAAGCGATATAAATAAGCAACAAAAGTCCTTGACAAATGTCGTGATACACATAGGAAGAGAGTGTTGTGATTGGGATGCCACCCATCCAGAACGAAGGGAATGACAAAATTCCATAGAACTTTCGTTGAAAGTTCTTTGGAAAGACCTGTTTAGCAAATGCAGGAAGGACTAATAAAACCTCCGCCACGATGAAGCCTGATGAAAACCCATGATTGAATTGCTGGAAAGAAATTAACCATGTTTTTTATGTGCAACATTACAAGAAAGCTACAGTAAAGTTCACAACGGAGTAGAAGACTGAAGCCATGACATTTCACTCTACAATTATATTAAGCAAATCAATTATCAATACCTAACAAAACAGATTGTGTAGGCCTCATCCACGTGAGCAATACCAGGAGATATACTAGTTTGGGGCTGAGAGTAAGACGCTACTTCATGGGGCATAACTACAAGAGTTATAAACTCGTTCTCCTTCAACAATAGCAATCACTTAACAAACTAATGCAGCAAATAATTCATCAATCAATTAGATAAATTAAACAAGCAACCAATCTAGTAAAAGTATTAATTTAGCAATCAGTAAATCAACCAATTAATATTTAAATCAATTAATCACTAAAATAATCAAACAACCGACCAGTTAGTCAATCAAATAAAAATTTAAAGAATACATATAATCAATAAATCAAACAATGACTGATTTAGCCAATTAATCAATCAATCTATCGATCGATTAATCAACCAATAAATACATACGCTAACAAATAAAGAAACCACTTGATCGATAACAATAAACCAACCAATGAATCATTAAATTAATTAGTCAATAAAATAATATATCAATTCATTCATTCATTCATTCATTTTCCTTTTGCGCTGAAGTCAGCGCATAGGGCAGAGGTCAGATCTCTCCAATTCTGTCTGTTCAAAGCTATTCTGTGCAGTTCTTGAATAGTATGAATATTGATTGTTTTACTTTCTCTAAGTAATATATCAATAAACCAATCAATTTACCAATTAATCGAGCAATTAATAAATCTTTTATTAAATCACTTAATCCCACCGAAGACGAATGTGTTGGACCATTGGTGCAAATAAAACTGTGATACAACGCATTTTCATTCTCTGGACTACATTTTGCTGGAAATCTAATAGGAACATTGTCCTGCTATAAGAGAGATCCAGCGGGAATTTGAGAATGAACGCTGAAGAAGAAATCACGTAAATTATATACGAGGGCCTCTATATATATATATATATATATATATATTGTTCAAATAAAGAAACGCAACATTATTGCCGTGCTAATTGGCAACACATTTCAGAGATGTCCCAAAATGTTATTTTACGGAATTAATCTTTCAACCTTGACATGAAGAACTTTTAGACTTTAACAATGAAATGATGTTCATTAAATTTGGTTTGGACTTCTATTCTTTGATACTAAGGCCTGCGCTTTAGTAAGAAGTATAGTCTTTTTGGGCCTCTAATAGAGAGCGACAGCACCGCGACATTGATCCGATTAGCCGTTGGATCTGTTGTTGTGATATGGCTGCCCATTCTTTCCGCAGTGTAAGAGATAACTGTCGGAGATTGGCTGGAACCACGTCTCGCTGGCGAAGTCTTCTGTCGATTTAATCCCATAATTGTTCTATGGGATTCATATCTTATGACATGGCTGACAACGGTGTGTCCTAGACGCTGTTGTCAGCGAGGAACGTGATGATGAGTTGTGTCACATGATGTCCAGCGTTATCCTGCTGAAAAATTGACTCCAAAAAAAAATGGAAATACGCGAGGATAAACAATTTCAGCGACGTATCGTTCGGCATTTAGGCGTCCTTCAATTTGCACCAGGTCACTTCTTCCCATGAAGTTGCTCGTTCCCCACATCAGTACACCTCCACCACCATGTGGAGGAACTTATCAACGCTGCTCTAGGAGTAGTGCTCATGGACTCTATGGTAAGCTCTTCTCCGTCTATCGTGTCACTGGAGCACAAAAAATAATTCATCACTAAACCAAACCCATCTCCATTCATTCCCAACGGTACATTGATGATGCTGGTTCGCTCACTGCAGTCAGTTCTGGCGATATCGGTCCTTAAGAACAGGACCTCTGTAGGGTATTCTAGCCCCAAGTCCAGCGTTGTGAAGCCGGTTCCTGAGCGTTTGATCTGAAATTCGACGAGATCCTGGCATTGAGTGGACTGTGAAGGACGCAGATGCAAATCAATTCCTGAAGTGATGCAGCTGTATCAAGTTGTCCGAGGTAGGAGTTGTGTGACTCTTGGTTTTCCACTTCGTGGCTGGTCTGCCACTGAGCCCCAAGGCGACTAATGGGGCTTCAAACCACATTGTCTGGCCTCTACATTTTGTGAATATCCAGTCTGTAAGCTTTCTATGATGATGTATCATTGTTCTCTAGTGAGATGAGCCATACTTGCAGATTGCATTTTCAACTGAATTTATTATAAAACCTTCAATATTGTATAGACATTCAAAAATATAGTCAGAGAGTTTCGTATTTAATAAGTTTGTTGAGATTCTCATGAACCTTGCACGAGTTATTGTCAAAAAATGTTGTTTTAACCTGACCTCTTTCGTGACCTTACAAATAATGAGATGAGTACAATTCAGGTAACCACGAGAAGTTAGTGACCAGTGGACAAAGTCCATACGTTGAATGATGTCCAATCAGCGAATATCTTTTATAAAAGTAACTAAAAATAATTGCGCATTTTTTTAAATAGTATAATATTTATCATGCCGATTTGACATTATGTCGTCTTCTGTTATTAGTGTAAAGTAATGTTCTAACATTGATTTCACATTGTGTCTTCTTCTGTTATTAGTGTAAAGTAATGATCTAAGAAAACTGCATTATTCTTTATTATATTTGTGTATAGATTATATATGTAGTACCTTACCTTGGGCCTGGAAAAAATGAAGTCACAGCAATGGTAGGCGTATGACAAGACGAAATTGTTGACGTTGGGAAAGTCCTTTTTTGGTGGGAATTCCCGTAGATCTGGGTTGTGAAAGACTTTTAGCTTTTCTAAACTGACTAGCCCAGCAGTCGGCAGGCGATTGATTCTATTGTATCCCAGATTTCTGAGTGAAGAGTAGAAATCATCAACAAATTATCACATTTTTGTCGTCATCGCTAGTCACTAGTCGTCACAAGTGTTTGTAATGTTGTTTCCAAAATGTACAATAAATCGTCGATATCTACACCTTTGTCACCACAGGCATATATATGTTTGTAACAGAACCTTGTTAGAGCTGGTCTTGACCTCATCGATCTGCACTCAGCTGACTATATTGTAATGATGAAGCAGGTTTTCAGGGCCACCACTTGAAACTAGCATAAGATATTTTTCAGATCAGGTTCACAAATAATGTCATATCTTTAGGGAGTAAATTCAATTCCGATATCTCAAATGAAGAATTTGTTCTACTGTATGCTTTTGGCCATAGAGGGAAATACATTTGTTATTCTCTGAGATAGGTCAGAAAAATGCGGAGTTCCATCTCAGCAGACGTATTCGTGACATAAAATCGTATTCGTGAAATAAAATCGTATTCGTGAAATAAAATATTAAGTCTTTGGTGTTTAAAACAAATAACATCAAACCGGTATTTCATACTATAAGTACCAGAGTACTTAAACATCAAACTGGTATTTCATACAATAATTACTAGAGTACCTAACATCAAACTGGTATTTCATACTATAATTACCGGCACACTTTATCATAGACAAATTCTCCAAAGCCGGTATCAGCTTTGGCTTATTATCAATACGGAAAAATAAACAGAAGTCGTGTTCCAGTCAGCACCAGACAACATCTACCACAAAATTTGCCTAAATCTAAATGGTATTGTCGTCTATTATCTATCTCAAGTTGGTGCAGTGTCACACTTGCTGTTTTTGTGAATGAGGTGTAGTCATGTTTATTCAGTATGGACTTGATGTTGCTCGTTCATCCACATAAGATGCCCAAATTATTTTTATTGTTGTTTATTTACACAGTCTATGCATGGTGTATTACTTATTATCTTTCTGATGCTCTCACTGTGTATTTTGTCGAATCTAGTGATTCCAATTGCCTTCCTTAGATAATTTAGGTATTGCAATGAAAGGTTCATATTGTATGGAAGCGTTTCTTTGGCAATTATTCAATTATTTTCAATTATTATCTCGTCAAAAAAATAATTTAAAATTTTATTTTTTTTAAAACTAAAAAAAAAGGACGAAAAACGAAATAATTTTTTCTGAGTTTTGTTAAAATTCACACAATTTAATTTGTGTATAAAAACCGTTCTCTTGATGTCAACTTATGTAAATTCTTCTTCACCTTTTCTAAACAACTATTATACTTTTCTTCCAGACACCCAGAGGGATTTCATAGCAGTGCCATTTCAGTACTGTTGTAGGCCTATGCTGTATATACATGGACCTCATACAGGCGTCACGTAATGAAACTAAATCACATTTCAGTACTGTTGTAGGCCTATGCTGTATATACATGGACCTCATACAGGCGTCACGTAATGAAACTAAATCACATTTCAGTACTGTTGTAGGCCTATGCTGTATATACATGGACCTCATACAGGCGTCACGTAATGAAACTAAATCACATTTCAGTACTGTTGTAGGCCTATGCTGTATATACATGGACCTCATACAGGCGTCACGTAATGAAACTAAATCACATTTCAGTACTGTTGTAGGCCTATGCTGTATATACATGGACCTCATACAGGCGTCACGTAATGAAACTAAATCACATTTCAGTACTGTTGTAGGCCTATGCTGTATATACATGGACCTCATACAGGCGTCACGTAATGAAACTAAATCACATTTCAGTACTGTTGTAGGCCTATGCTGTATATACATGGACCTCATACAGGCGTCACGTAATGAAACTAAATCACATTTCAGTACTGTTGTAGGCCTATGCTGTATATACATGGACCGCATACAGGCGTCACGTACTGAAACTAAATCACATTTCAGTACTGTTGTAAGCCTATACTGTATATACATGGACTTCATACAGGCGTCACGTAATGAAACTAAATCACATCCACACATTTTGTTTCAGGAAAGTGATGACCATCAGAAGAAATGTTAAGATTCTGGACATCACTGTGATTGACAGATCTGGTATCCATAGCATTAATACTATTATGACGCTGTCACAATTTCTTCAGGGAGTTCATGGGACAGATCACTGTCTCCAAAAAAATACTCTTGTATAGTGGTATGTAGAAGTGCGAGATTTCTCAATTCGAATAAAATAAGAGCTACAATGACTTGTTAAGGATCTCACGGAAACTCCGTGTATAAACCCTGATGCATTGGAAGATGCTCTACAAATAAAAAAAATGGCACAGGATCTTGTGAAAGGAGAAATACAGCAGCTCAACACTTTTCTGGCTAGATAGACGCGGGCAGATCGAACGGCATCATTTATAGCGATCATCCAAATGTTCAGCATGTCTAAAGACGGGAGCTGTCAAATTTACGACACTCATTGTCATTTGTAGACATCTGAAGCATATTTGCAGCTAGCAAAAAATGTTTTTTTTAAAATGTGAAACTTGTTTAGCGTAACTCAGAAAATCAGATTGATATTTTAAAAAAAAAATAAAAAAAAAATAACATCTTCAGTGATTTCCGTTCTAACCGGGAAGGGATTCCTGTTTAGTGTTTGACGGGTAGCGGAAATGGCTAACACGTTCAAGATATCGACAACCTGCCGTCAACACTTATCCTTGCTTCGTTGCATCTTGAGAATTCAGCAAACCTTCGTTATATTTTATTATTGTATGTGTACAGTATCGGTAGCAACATTTTTCTGAATAACATCCTGGAATCTTACAAGACGAGTAATGCTACTAACAGAGAGGCATAACGATATTTGTGTGTGTTGATGTCTATATCCCTACGACCCTGAAGACTTATGTGTTGGATGAGTATAACAATGGATGCTAATATTTTTAATGTGCACATTCTGTTTACAATGTATGTTGTGTCTGCTAGATTATCTGGTTAAAGTTACTGAACTGAATTTGTCTATGCTCTTCATTCATCTTCTATATTCTATCATTCATCTTAATTTATCTTCTTCTTCTTCTGCGTTCGTTCTCAAACTCCTGCAGATTAGCAGGATGTAGTCCGGAGAACGGAATGAGTTGTGTCATGGTTTACAGCATTGCTGCGATATCTGCGCCTTTCGGCCGGACACATCCGACTTCAGCATGGCTTTGGGTCACTGGCCCTATATGAGACGGGACAGCCAACTCCATCCTATAACCTCCTTAGTCGCCTTTTACGATATGCGTGGAAGGTAAACAGTGTTGCTATTCTTTGCTCCCCTTTCGGGCCTCGGAAACACACGAGCGATTTATCTTCTAATCTACAAGGGATCAAAAGGCGTAGATCATAGCCTTCATTGTACTCGGGTTTCCTACACGTGCTCTGTCCCTCTCAACAAAGTAGTACGCTGTCTACTAAGAGTATCACTCATGTCGTAACTGGACAGCTAGACGCGATAATCACGGGATATCCACAAATAGTGCACTTGTTAATAAGCATCGCTACCGTTGGCAGTTTCACAACACGGGATCTAGCACGAGATCTCTCAAGCACGTGGGACATTGTGTAAACTCTATACCTGGGAGATTGTGTAAACTCTATAAATGGGAGATTGTGTAAACTCTATACCTGGGAGATTGTGTAAACTCTATACCTGGGAGATTGTGTAAACTCTATAAATGGGAGATTGTGTAACCTCTATACCTGGGAGATTGTGTAACCTCTATACCTGGGAGATTGTGTAAACTCTATACCTGGGAGATTGTGTAAACTCTATACCTGGGAGATTGTGTAAACTCTATACCTGGGAGATTGTGTAAACTCTATAAATGGGAGATTGTGTAACCTCTATACATGGGGGATTGTGTATATTCTATACCTGGGAGATTGTGTCACGTCTATACCTGGGAGTTTGTGTAACCTCTATACCTGGGAGTTTGTGTAACCTCTATACCTGGGATTTGAAGAACTCAAATAATAAACAGGACGATTAAGAGAAAAAATAGAAGAATTAAAAAGTACGATAAAATATTAAAAGCATAAATTAACGAAATGAGAGGAGAACATTGAAATTATAAGTGGGATATCGCAGTGTTACAAAATAAACAGTAAAATCAGAAGTGAAGAGATCATGTCTACAATAAGAAGAATAAGAGTGTCAGCATAGACAAGTCAATAGTTCTAATAGTAGAGGTAGAGTCAGAATAGACAAATGTAAAAAAGAGTAAGGAAGAACAGAAGGATTAATAGAAGTTGGACGGGTTCTGAGCTGGAATAGGAACATTTAAGCCACATCAGGAAAGGTAAGTAACAGCAATGAAAACATGAACAGGTATAATAAGGAACAGCAATGAAAACATGAACAGGTATGATAAGGAACAGAAATGAAAACATGAACAGGTATGATAAGAAACAGCAATGAAAACATGAACAGGTATGATCATCATCAAACCCATAATCCTCCAGGGTCGTAGGTGTGTTACTCTGGAAACATCAACACAAAAATTTGGCCATACCTCTCTGTTATCTGTTCTTTGTTTGAGTGTGGAGAATCTTAATCTTGTGCAGTCTTTAACATTATCAATCCTTACTTTCCTCTGACCCCCTCTTCTTCTTCTACCCTCAACTGTTCTCTGCAAGATATATTTGGATAGAGAATTGTACTTCATTACGTGGCCTGACTACACAAGTTTGCGATGCCTCACCACTACCATGAGATGTTCTTGTTGGCCTACAAGAACATTTATTTTGCTTACTACGTATATGTTGGTTTTATGTCCAACAACAAATATGATAAGAAACATCAATGGAAGATTGAACATGTGTGATAAGGAACATCAATGGAACCATGAAAATTTACGCAAAATCAACATATATCTATAACTACAAGAAAATAGACTTACAAATCTTTGAGAGATTTTAGTGGCAGAAAGGCCATAGGATGAATCTCACTGATTTGATTTTCTGCCAAGTTGCTGAAATATAATAGTACAGGGTTAATCAGGATGGAAGCAACATGGCTCTTTGATATGTAAATCACAGACGTAGAGGTTTCGCGCCACTGTACTCGGGGGTTTCCCAATATGTAGTCCAGCCCTCTAAACGAAGCCGTACACTGCCTGCCACAAGTGCCATTCATAGTATATAACACTGTAGCATCAAGTATCAGTTATCTCAGATAAAATGCACGTGTAAATAAGACATCAGACCCGACATTGAACCACGACAGCGTGAGCACAAGGCAAATGTCTTAGCGACTATACCAGTACATCAGTAGTATTTTATTACATCGATGACTAAAATATTGGGAATGGCACTGTTAACTGTTGATGTGCAGGTATTAGTAATAGCTGTAGTCATAATACATGTGTATTATTATACAATAGCTGTAGTCATAATCCAAAAAATAAATAGATTTTAAGAATTTCTCTTTCGCATGTAGCATTTGCTGTGTGTGCTTGTCGAACGTCTGTTGCTTGAGTACTGTCCAAAACATAGGACTGAGCAAAATGTGGAACTGTGTTGTAATACGATTGTATATGAGAATTTCAATGATAAGTTTGTCAATGAACTTTTAAAACATATGGATCTTGAAAATCCGTAATTTTTGCTCCAATTGAGGGAAAGAAAGAGTGCTATTATAAGAGCGAATATTCTCATGACAATGTGTGTATTTAGGGTGTGTATTATCAGAGAGAATCAAGCACAGGAACTCGGGATACTCCAGCTTATTACCATGGATGTCTTGTGGCTTTGGGAGCTTGATATGTGCCTTTCGGCAATAACTTGTAAACTTGCCATCATTAGGAGGAACGGTTAAAATTTTTTATCACCACAAAATTGACATACAATATCGAATATTCCACAGTAATGTGTTGCAACACTATCCTCAGCAAAGATTGCTGCTTCATTTGAAATTACTTGACATCGACGCATTTGTGACAATGAGTGAGCCTCGGCATCTGTAGCTCGACGTCTCTGAGTTTTCTCAACAGTTTCATGCTGTATGTGACGATGTCGGTATTCTCTATTCATAGCTTGTCAATTTTCTCTTTGCGCTGGTGATTCTAACTTAACTCGATGCTGATTCAAATCAAATTTTGGTGCAAATCAGCATCCTTAGCAAGTCGTGTTTGTCTTTGTTGAAGGGTTTCTTGATCAATTCTTTGCATCTCTCTTTCAATTCTATGGCTATGCTCTTCAGCATTTGTGGCATGAATCCTAGTGAAGGATTCTTGACTTTGACGACTCAACCATATTGCTTTTCGCTCTTTTGTTTTTTTGACGCTTTCTTGCGATTGGATCATCGTCATTTATCATTTAAAGCAAATTATATGTATATTTTAAATATAATGTATTTTATATAACTCTAACCACAAACCAATACAGAAGTTTACCTGTTAGCGCATCTATAACATTTGCGAAAAAAGAATGTCGTCTGCTTAGAACAGCGTCACGACACCAACCGTTTTGATTGGATGTCGCACGGAATTCCGCGATGTAAACGCTATATTTATAGAGCGATCCAGAGAGACTGGCATAAAACGGCTATTATATTATAGATAGATGGTAGTTCTCTGGAGATGGCTTTTTTTTAGAGCTCATATATGTTCATGTGGTATCTTTTATTTATGTAATTCATCTTTATCACGATAGATCTTTCGATTGAATCCATTGTGTCAGTAGTGCAATTGATGTTTTAGGAATGCGATCTCGTGGTATTGTGGTGGCGTGTACAAACCAGATAATCTGTTGTTTCCTGATGTAATCTAGAACTGGCATTATATTAGTTAGTCTGCTTATGTAATCTATAACTTTATATTCCTGTACAAATGTAGAGATTATATTCCTGTACAAATGTAGAGATTATATTCTTGTACAAATGTAGAGATTAATTTTCTGTACAATGTAGAGATTATATTCCTATACAAATGTATAGATTATATTCCTGTACAAATGTAGAGATTTATAGTATTTATATATTTGTACAGGAATATAATCTATACATATTTTTTTTAATAAGGATGCGATTACTAGGCATTAGTTTCAGATATGGAAATAAGGATTCAGACTTTTGAGTACAAACGCTACATACACATATTTTGTCTAGGAACAAATACACAAAGGTGCAGGTTATCAAGAACCACGTATGGCGGCAGTGATGCGACGTAACCTTGCTTAATTTCAACTCATGGTGTTGATTTTCTAAATTGTGTTTGCAAGGAACAGTTGAGCATTGAAGGAGAATAGGCGGACAAAGAAAATCGTGATTTATCGGGGAACCATGAAATGGGACTAAGCATCATTGGTCTACACTTATCCAAATAGCTAATGACAGAAGTGTTCAGAAGGCTTTTATGTGCTCTTTTCTCCAATGTGGCACAATGAATGCCCAGGTGGTATACTTGTTATTTATTTTATAAATAATAATTGTATAATCTTTTATCATTATTATTATTAATATTATTACTACTACTATTATTACTACTATTAGTACTACTGTTATTACCAATGTTACTACTACTATTACTACAACTATTACTACTACTATTACTAATACTGTTACTACTACTATTACTAATACTGTTACTACTACTATTACTACTACTACTACAACTATTACTATTACTTATTATTACTTATTATTTATTATTATTATTATTATTAATATCATCATCATCATCATTATTGTACAGTGACGATGTTACAACAGTAATCACACTTACAGGTATTCAAGAGCGCCGAGTCCAGTGAACGCGTGTTCGGGTATAGTGTGTATGTAGTTGATGCTGAGTGTCAAGTCTTTAAGATGATCCATACCGTTGAAAAGTTGACCATCTACGGAAGTCAGTTCGTTGTTCGCCATGTTTCTAGAACAAAACAGACACAATATTTGACATTAGAACGCTGTAAAATTTACAAGATATTCTTCTGTGATCAATCATTATGCATCCATTCCTTCTTCTTCTTCTGCGTTCGTTCTCAAACTCCTGCAGATTAGCAGGATGTAGTCCGGAGAACGGAATGCGTTGTGTCATGGTTTACAGAATTGCTGCGATATCTGCGCCTTTCGGCCTGGCACATCCCACTTCAGCATGGCTTTGGGTCACTGACCATATATGGGATGGGACAGCCAACTCCATCCCATAACCATCTTAGTCGCCTTTTACGACATGCGTGGAAGGTAAACAGTGTTGCTAATCTGTACTCCCCTTTCGGGCCCCGGCAACACACGGGCGGCATCCAGTCCGATAGTGGTCAATCATTAGGTATTCGATATGTTGATTATAATCTTCACACACCGGACATGGCCATAGGTGCTCAGATCTCCGCTTCAGTAAATATCTGAGGGTATAACGGCTGATGGTTCCGATTCTATGTTGATTCACTGCTCTGTTTGAAATATTTGTTAGGTGTTCTCTACGGGTCACGCCTATCCTCACTCGAATTTGCGCATTCTCGATATTGACACATGCTCTCGTATCTTAAAATCATCTGATCGTGCAGATTTACAAAGAGCAATGAATATGTCTGCTCGGTGCATATGCTGACCATTTGTTATGGTGACTAGCTAATTTGTCGGTCCGTTCATTTCCCGCCACGCCCGCGTGTCCGGGGACAAAGATAAGCGTGAGTTTTTGCAGTGTGTCCCGGATTTTAGCTCTATTTAATGACTTCAACCATCTCCTACGTACATCACATGTTTCGACTTTCTGAATCATATTCATTGAGATACTCAGTATGCACGCATGGAAAAAGGCTAGCAATTTCAGCCAGTTAAGTGCCTCATGACATTTATAGCTTTCCTCAAACACCTCATTTCGCTAATTGCGATCGTTTTCGCTAGTGTCTTTGTCAAGGGCCATGTTAGTTCAGGTACTCTCTGTACACGGGTTTATCGACGACCAATTAAAATTGCATTGATTTGTTGATGCATTGCAAGATAACATGAAGTATAATGATCACTAACTATCATGACAGTATAACGACCACTGAACTACACTGACAGTATAATGACCACTAACTACACTGACAGTATAACGACCACTAACTACACTGACAGTATAACGACTACTGAACTACACTGACAGTATAACGACTACTGCACTACACTGACAGTATAACGACCACTAACTACACTGACAGTATAACGACCACTGACTACACTGACAGTATAACGACCACTGAACTACACTGACAGTATAACGACCACTGAACTACACTGACAGTATAACGACCATTAACTACACTGACAGTATAACGACCAATAACTACACTGACAGTATAACGACCACTGAACTACACTGACAGTATAACGACCACTGAACTACACTGACAGTATAACGACCACTGAATTACACTGACAGTATAACGACCACTGAACTACAATGACAGTATAACGACCACTGAACTACAGTGACAGTATAACGACCACTGAACTACACTGACAGTATAATGACAGTATAATGACCACTGAATTACACTGACAATCTGCTGCTAAGGAAAAATAGAAAAGTAGAATACTCGAAATCCATCTAACTGGAAATTGGAGAAAGGTACTCAAATAATGATAAATTGCTCACATAATGATACTCACAGAATGGTAAGGAACTTGCACTGTGTCATTTCAGGTATGATTCCAATCTTGTTCGAATGTACATCACTAGGAATAAGGACAACATATTGAAGAGATTATTAAACACTAACACTGGCTTGCTAAATTAAGTAACAACAACTTGGTTAGGTTAAAAACATCTTGGCTATGTTAAGCAGCAACATCGTGGCTAGGTTAAGTAGAAACATCTTGGCTAGATTAAGTAACAGAGTTATGGCAAGGTTAAGTAACAACATCATTCATTGCTAGGTTTAGCAAAACATTTTGGCTAGATTAAGTAACAACATCTTGGCTAGGTGAAATAACAACATCTTGGCTAGGTGAAATAACAGCATCTTGGCTAGGTGAAATAACAGCATCTTGGCTAGGTGAAATAACAACATCTTCCTATGTGAAATAACAACATCTTGGCTAGGTGAAATAACAACATCTTGGCTAGGTTAAGTAACAACATCTTGCCTAGGTGAAATAACAACATCGTGGCTAGGTTAAGTAACAACATCTTGTCTAGGTGAAATAACAACATCGTGGCTAGGTTAAATAACAACATCTTTGCTTAGTTAAGTAACACTCAACATACGACAATATATATTGTACTCGTTTATGCAAATCGATATACGATATTTAGGTTCATTACGGAAAGCTGTGTCCACATCAAGTGATTCATTCCCAATTGTTAATATTATGCGTACTTTCATACATCTTTCGTGACTCGGAGAGTTAAAAAAGTTGCAACTTCTGTTGCCGATGAAACGATGTGTGTAAAACGCACTGAGAACCGCCCCGCCCCAGGAGCATCCACGGGGAGTGTCAGTGGGAGAGAGACTCTCAGTGAGTAGCGCGCAGATCATTGGATGCGACTGTTTATTTGTCTTTTATTTGAAATTTCGTTTCTTTAAATAATTTATAGTCTATTTCGTTTAAAATTTGGACACATTGTTCCGTAATGAACCGATATTTATAAGAACAGTTGTATTTTATGTTTGAAATGATATTGTTTGTGTAGCACGGATATTTTCTGTCTGTGACACGGATATTTTATGAGATGTTGTTTGTGTAGCACGGATATTTTCTGTCTGTGACACGGATATTTTATGAGATGCATCACGATTTTTGTTTTAGTGAAGAGGATGACTAATGTCTGATGAATCTTATGAACGACATCTCTGGAGAAGACATCTACACGAATAGCATTCTACTGTTACATATGATACTTGAGTGCAAATAAATATATATAACTGTGAGGAGACTACCAGAAACACGTCCGGTTAGAAGCATTTGAAAACTTCTGAAGACAGATTCAGGGCTTTGGCTGACATAGAGTGTAACCATAGGGTTTATAAGACCTGCTGGCTAATTTAAAGTCAGCATTCTAAAATGACTAATTTAAATATTCCCGTGATTTTCATTGGCTGTTGCCAGAAAGTATGCACAAAGTGTCCAATGAAATTCACAGGAATCGTGAAATTAGTCATTTTAGAAGACTGCTTTCCAATTAGCCAACATGTCTTTAATATCGTTGATGGTCTGGAATAGAGCATTTCTGCATTTGACCGAAAACATCACAATCAATAATATTATGAGAAAGATGGATGGAAAAGAAGACTGGTTAAACAAGGTTCTCTATAGAAGATATGACATTTTTTTGTCATAGCAAACGGCATGCCAATCTAAACAAAATACCATAATTCAATCAACAAATAGAACAACAAACATACTTAGTTATCTACAAATATACGCCCGTGTGTTGCCGGGGCCCGAAAGGGGAGCAAAGAATAGCAACACTATTTACCTTCCACGCATGTCGTAAAAGGCGACTACGGAGGTTATGGGATGGAGTTGGCTGTCCCATCCCATATAGGGTGAGTGACCCAAAGCCATGATGAAGTCGGATGTGTCAGGCCGAAAGGCGCAGATATCACAGCAATGCTGTAAACCATGACACAAGAAATTCCATTCTCCGGACTACATCCTGCTAATCTGCAGGAGTTTGAGAATGAACGCAGAAGAAGAAGATCTACAAATAGAACAACAAACATACTAATAAGTACATGTAATTAGAGAAGGAATCTTACAAGGTCTTTAGTTTCTTCAAATTAGAACACACTTCTTTCGGAATGGATCTGATGTTGGCTCTGTCTAGCTGTAAAACAGTCAAGTTCATAGTTCCTGTTAGATCCGGAAATTTGGTCATGTACTGGACTTCAGACAGTTTGCTGAAAGAAGAAATGCCATAACTTAAGAATATCAAATACGAAACAGTCTCCATATGGAGATCGTAGCTGTTCACATGACTATAAGAACATCAAATACGAAAATAAGAACACTGTCTCCATATGAAGATCACATGACTATAAGGCTCACTAACATGTGAAACTCTATAGGTAACCAACAGGCTGCACTTGAAAAAAATGATGAATTTCTACTATTCAATGGTAGCATATACGATAACAAAATAATTAGACGCTACACCAAAAGATCTACTAATCAATGATAACATACGATAACAAAATAATTTTACGCTACACCAAAAGATCTACTAATCAATGGAAACATACGATAACACAATAATTTTACGCTACACCAAAAGGCTTTGATCAAGAACACATAATAACACACAACTAGTAAGGGACGGTACTGTCCACGTTCACATCAAAATGCTTATAAGAGATAAATAACATGTCCGCATTAGTATAAATGATGTAAAATCTGGTCGGATAAAGATGGAAAAAAAACAGATAACTGAGAGAATACAACAGACAAATCAAAACATAAAACTCTTTTTTACTCGTCGTGTGTTAATTTGTGCTCTTGATTAAGACCTTTTTGTCTAAAGGTTGACTTGCAGTTTCCCGGTGATTAGGGAAACTTCAGGAGATTTTTCTCAAGTTTTACATGTCGAATTACAGTGCTGCAGTTATTACATATTACTATTACGGTATATGTGACCATCAATTGAAACTGTCAACAGTTCCTGACTGATAGGAGGGGGGGGGGAATAATCTCACAATTGACATAATTGGTAAGATATGTTTAGTTCTATTCCGGGTTGTGACGTCCTGTTTACAAGTGCGATTAGGGGAGATACCTGGGGATTATCGAGTGAAGCTGGGGAGTGACGTGCTGTTTACAAGTGCGATTTGGGGAGATACCTGGGTATTATCGAGTGAAGCTGGGGAGTGACGTGCTGTTTACAAGTGCGATTTGGGGAGATACCTGGGGATTATCGAGTGAAGCTGGGGAGTGACGTGCATTACATGTCGTGCCGCTTGGCTCAGGTGAGCGGAGTACATACAAAGAAACCTGATGACAATGAAGTCAGTCCTCTGCAACATGTAACCCCGTTTCTGTGAGACTTACCTTGCAAATTGCAATTGTGTGTATACACACACACCCACACACAATATATATTATATATATATATATATATAATTATAATGTTTAGAATATTTATTTATAAAAAAAATAAGATACCAACAAGTTGTAATTCTACGCCTCAGAACGGGACACACCTAGTGACATCGCAGTCACATGTACACAAAGTTCAAGATTGACAACACGGCCATGTGTACATGTGTACATGCAAGTACAGAGTGCCTAACATATACTTTGAGAGTGTTCTGAGTATGAACGCTAAGGAGCGGCAAGGAAACACAGCTGGAATGAAAGCTGTATGAAAGCCACTTTATAAACTACAAAAGATAGTGAGTTTTATTCAGGAGACAGAATTACTAATATAGACATGATTCAGGTGAACGAAAGAAGAATAAAAAAATAATAAAAGAAAAGTATTTAAGATTTAAAAAATATTTTTGCTGTTGAAAAATGTATACACATAATATATTTTATTTCTTTGCCCAAATAATAAGTTTTATTTGTTTGTTCAAACAATATTATTTATTTATGTGTCCAAGAAATATTCATTTTTTTGTGTCAAAATAATATCTTTTTTTGTTTGTCTTAATTATACCTAATTTTTGTGTATTCAAATAATATGTCATTTTAGTTTGTCGAAATAATATCCATTTTCTTTGTCCACATAATACGCCAATTTTGATTAATCTAAAAAATTTATCTCCGATTTGAAACAGTATTCGGCCAAAGATTGGTTTACTTTATCCAGGATAAGCTGCGTAGAATAGAGGATTATTTTACCAATGTGTCATTACTTTCTCTACACAATTTTAAACCAGGGAGAGAGAAAAAAAATAAAATAAACATCTCATTTGTAATCTGAATTTGATGTTCAGTGTGTACTTGAACAAATGTTCGGAGGTAAGTATAGGCTGTTATCACATTGCTTGGCTTCCATTTGTGGTCATAAGAAAATAACACAGCTGTCACTTCGCGCCATTTTACCGAAGACACATTCCAATGTGATGATGGAGTGTAAGAAATCCATAACAGATAAACTTCTATACTTACTATATAACGATACTTCTATACTGAAAAAAATAGTACTCTATACTGAAGTATAACACAACTTGTATACTGATATATAACAATTAATATATACTTCTGTACTGATATTCAGCAAAATCTTCTACGTTGATGTATAGCAATACTTCTGTACTGATATATGATAAAAACTCCCATGCTGATGTATAACATGTATACCATCTAATTGATATATAAGAAAACGTCTATACTGATGTATAACACAACTTTTATGCTGAACTTAGCAAAATTTAAATAATGATATATAACAAAACTCCCATGCTGATACTCGTAAATAACAAAACTTCTTTACTAGTATGAATAGTTTGCTAGTATGAATAGTTTGCTAGTATGAGTAGTTTGCTAGTATGAGTAGTTTACTAGTATGAGTAGTTTGCTAGTATGAGTAGTTTACTAGTATGAGTAGTTTGCTAGTATGAATAGTTTGCTAGTATGAGTAGTTTGCTAGTATGAGTAGTTTGCTAGTATGAGTAGTTTGCTAGTATGAGTAGTTTGCTAGTATGATTAGTTTGCTAGTATGAATAGTTTGCTAGTATGAATAGTTTGCTAGTATGAATAGTTTGCTAGTATGAATAGTTTGCTAGTATTAGTAGTTTGCTAGTATGAATAGTTTGCTAGTATGAATAGTTTGCTAGTATGAATAGTTTGCTAGTATGAGTAGTTTGCTAGTATTAGTAGTTTGCTAGTATGAATAGTTTGCTAGTATTAGTAGTTTGCTAGTATTAGTAGTTTGCTAGTATGAGTAGTTTGCTAGTATGAGTAGTTTGCTAGTATGAGTAGTTTGCTAGTATGAGTAGTTTACTAGTATGAGTAGTTTACTAGTATGAGTAGTTTGCTAGTATTAGTAGTTTGCTAGTATGAGTAGTTTGCTAGTATGAGTAGTTTGCTAGTATGAGTAGTTTGCTAGTATTAGTAGTTTGCTAGTATGAATAGTTTGCTAGTATTAGTAGTTTGCTAGTATGAGTAGTTTGCTAGTATGAGTAGTTTGCTAGTATTAGTAGTTTGCTAGTATTAGTAGTTTGCTAGTATGAATAGTTTGCTAGTATGAGTAATTTGCTAGTATGAGTAGTTTGCTAGTATACATGTTTGACCACCCATGTCATCGACTGAATATTTCAGCTACAGATGATATCTCGCCTCATTCCTTATGTTTACTCTTATTCTCATTGACCACTTACAGTTCCTGGAGAGATGGTAAGTTTTTAAAAGCTTCATCCCGTACTGAAGCTATAGGATTATTTCCCAAAATCAGAGTTGTCAGTTTCTCTTTCATCTGGAAACTATAGTCTGGAATTTCTGTTAATCGATTTCCTTCAAGGTTCCTGTAGTTTTGTAAAAAAAATAAATTGATTTACGTAGAGTAGCGAAAAGCGTTGATCTATGATTACGAAAATTGTGAGAGCATTGATATAACTGTATGAACATAGAAGTTATATATTCAATACCAACAAAAAACCCAAGCTAACAAATTTTGGACACATACAAAGACACAATGTGTTAAACAAATTCCAGGTGAGGTTTCAGGAAAGAGAAAATGGACTGACCAAGACATTGATGAACATAGGTTAATGAAGATATTTTGACTATGGAAGAAACAGGGCAGTGAGGACAACGTTCTGTAAAGGACACGTCAAACAGAAGAAGACAATGAACTCTGAATTCTGAACCGTTCTCTGTATATTGTGTGCTGCTTCCGTACTATTATTTTTGTTCTATGTTTTTAATCATCTGTTCTTTCGACTCATTCTCACATGGCATTGATCCTAGCTCCTGTGAGACTACAGCACTTGATCGCTCAGCCTGGCCCACCCAGATCACTGCTGGCATCACGAAATTTGAAAAAGAAAGAATACTGCGGGCAATCCACAAGCGCAAGAAGCGGAAGGACAAATCTGAAAATTCTCCTACCCCGAACCTTCAGCACTCCTGCATGCACTGCAATAGAACTTTCCGTGCACGAATCAGACTCATCGGACATCTACGAACTCACAAACCAAATTAGTTAATTACCAATTTTAATTATTATTTATTTATATATTTTTCCCATCGGATTTAATGTTTTTCATGCCATGCTCATCTTCGCTTGCGAAGGAGGAATGTCATCATCATTCTCACAAAATGAGCACCAGAATAGATCAGGAAAAGTAGACAATTGTGTATCACATTTTCCTGAGTCTATCGTATTTTACTAAGAGATACGGATATAACGCAGCATTTCTTAAACGCATAATTTGAATAAGGTTTTATTTTATAACGCATAATTTGAATAAGGTTTTATTTTATAACGCATAATTTGAATAAGGTTTTATTTTATAACGCATAATTTGAATAAGGTTTTATTTTATAACGCATAATTTGAATAAGGTTTTATTTTATAACGCATAATTTGAATAAGGTTTTATTTTATAACGCATAATTTGAATAAGGTTTTATTTTATAACGCATAATTTGAATAAGGTTTTATTTTATAACGCATAATTTGAATAAGGTTTTATTTTATAACGCATAATTTGAATAAGGTTTTATTTTATAACGCATAATTTGAATAAGGTTTTATTTTATAACGCATAATTTGAATAAGGTTTTATTTTATAACGCATAATTTGAATAAGGTTTTATTTTATAACGCATAATTTGAATAAGGTTTTATTTTATAACGCATAATTTGAATAAGGTTTTATTTTATAACGCATAATTTGACTTAACGTTGATAAAATATCCTACTAGGACGTAGAGATCGACCTATAATTTTTGGCCGAAATCATTTTCTTGCCAGTATAAGTACGTTTAAAAAGTTGTCATTGCTTTCTGACTGGGTGCACAGTTGCCTGCTGCGGTTTTGAATCGGGTATCTTGACCACCCGAGTCACTCTGTTTAGCTTCGCCACAAAGATGTACTTAACTAGCCTTATTTTACAGATTTACTTGAGTGTAATGGACAGCAGTGGAGCAGGAAGTGACATTAACCAGAAGTGACTACATTAACCACAGTTGGAGTATAGTACATGAATATGACAAATGAGAGAGAATTACGTTCTTTGTTAGAGTGGTTTTCCTATTAAAAATTTACTACACCGACGTCATAACCCTTTAGATGGGTGTTAAGCGTATATACGAAACACTTCCGTTTTCAAACTACCGTCGTTGATCTGACTCATTGATAGCTACACCAGCTATTTATTTAGGAACTTACTGACTATAAAAAAAAACTTCCATTTTTTATCATTTGTTTACAATCTTGCCCCAGCTATATTTCCAGTAGGATGTAATTCAGAGAATGGATATGTTTTTTTGTCATCGCTTTATCTGCGCAAATCGATCATCAAATTATGATATCTGTGGCAATTAAAAATGATAAACATAACAATATCATCATCATCATCAGGTACCATGCCGGCTGGCGTAGGCGGTCATGGATCTCCACAGATCTCTGTCCACAGTATTATGTATCAAAGTCGTTGTTGTTTTCTTGCCGTGCCAGGTTGTCAAACTGTCTAATATTTTCTCACGTTGTCGTCCTCTGTCTCTGTTGCCTTCAATTTTGCCTGTTGTGACTATATTCTCTAAACATGGCTGTCTCATGAAGTGGCCAAAAAAAAACAACAAGATTGCTTTTTTCTTATATTGTTAATTAAGGTCCGTTTCGCATTTAACTCTTTCAACACCTCTACATTAGTTTTTAGGAACTTACTATAAAAAAACTTCAATTTTTTTTCATTTGTGTACAATCTTGCTCCTCCTAGATTTCCAGTAGAATTGAGTCCAGAGAATCGAGATGCTGTGTTTGTCATCGTTTTATGTGCACAAATTGATCATCAAATTATGATATCTGTAGCAATTAAAAATGATAAACACAACAATATACATCTAAATAAACATGAACAAATGATTATGGTATGAGACTTACAATTCATCCAACGATATCAGCTTAGAAAAAGCAGTTGGTATTGTTGTCATTCTGTTATTCTGAAGTTGCCTACAATTAAACATGAGAAAGGAAGCGCTGTTTTAAATATTTTAATATTAACAAATAAATCGAAACAATTAAATATAAATTTAAAGTTAAAAATTAAAAAAAATTTAAATATTGGGAATTCATGTAATTGTTGAAAATCTTTTAGTGTCAGCAAAAGATCTATGTAGATTTCGTCGATAACATACAATTTTTCTTACTGCTATATTTTGGTGACATTTTGCAGTTATGGTAGAGTACAATAACGGTAAACGCTATCCATTACTTTAGTAGCATTAATAGTACCTACTTTTTGTAACACAAACAATGGCAGATTTAAGAAGATAAGAAGAACAAACAATGGTAGCAAATCTTATTGAGCATTTAGAAATCAACCTAGCTATTTCTTCGCTGTAGTTATATTCTTAGCAGTATTTAGGTCCAGTGGTTTGACGTTGCTGTATGAAATGTTCGAATATACAATCATACGCTGGAAAATCCAATTCCATACTTTGTTCGTCACAGAGGCACTCTATATCTATGCACCTCAGCGATGGAGATGCACACTTATAGAATATTTAAATTCATCTGTCATTTAATGCAAGCAGACAACATTAAATGAACCAAGCAACCAACAACCAACTAATCAACCAACAAATCAGCCGGTAAACCAACAAACCAACTAACCAACAAAATCAGCCAATCAACCAACCAATCACTCTGCCAAATAATAAAGCATCTAGTTAACCATTCAACCAATAAGTCAACCAACCAACCCAGCAACCAACCAACCAATTAGCCAACCAACAGACTAGTCAGCATACCAACCAATCAACCAAGCAACCAGCAACCAACTAATCAACCAAAAAATCAGCCAGTAAACGAACAAACTAATCAACCAGCCATACCAGCCAGTCAACCAACCAATCAATCTGCCAAGCAACAAACCAGCCAGTTAACCAATCAACCAATCAGTCTGACAATCAACCAACCAATGAACGTATACGCTTATAATTTGAAAAGAGTATAACGTCAGAAAGAAACTTTAAATCAAAGATTGAGTGAGATAGAATGAATGCGTACAAGTACTTAAGATTCGTTAAGCCGCTGAACGCTTCATGGGCAATGTCTTGTATCTGGTTGTTGGCCAAACGTCTGAAAGATTTCATAATTAAAACAACATTATTAGTATATAAAACATATAAAGCATATATAAAGTATATGTTAGTATATAAAGTATATATAAAGTATATGTTATTAGATAAAGTATGAAACATTAATGTGAGATAGTGTCCCAGTTTCAGGTTGAAAATACTATTACAGAAATTTGTAGAAGAACTGATAGGGGACATACACGAGTAAAAACGTTTGTACAGACAGTAACAGTGATAGTAGCCTGGAAGGTGCGGTAATACATAACTCTGATAGTAATAACTAAACCTCTTATACAAAAATATAACTCTGATAGTAATACTCGTACATAGTTATGGGCACTGCCCACTGTGACAACCGTAGATATTCCCTATTCTAAATATTACATGATTGCACATACACACTCTAAATATAGTTTGAAAAGGGTGTCACTGTGAAAGAAATATGTCTGTAGCAGATTTTCAACGACTTATTCGCAGTCCTAATAGCTCATTCTATTAATAATACAGCCTAATTCAAACAATAATATCTTATTCACTAATGTTAACAAAAAAAACTAATACCTTATTTTGAAACTAATACAATCTAATACTAGCACTAATAATTTATTCTCTAATCCTAATCTTAACACTACTAATAGCTTATTCTACAGCATAATTCGAACACAAAACATTACTAATTCATCAAAAAATAAGCCTACACCCCAAAATAACACCATCATTAAACAGAGTCCACTTAAGTAAACATACTATAAATTATATTCGTGATTTAACACCATAAAGCATGCATACCTACTTAAAAACGAATTAAATCAACACACCAAATAACACACCAATAAATTGGCTGTGACAGTCGCACTCTATATCTCTCCACCACAGAGATGGAGATACACATTTAAAGAATATTCAAATGCATCTGTCATTTAATGCAGTTGAAACTAAAGCAGTCACAATTAAATCAACCAGCAAGTTGATCAACAATCAACAAACAAATCAACCAGCCAACTATAGTCAGTTTTAAAAAAGGTTTAAAAGCCATAGAAGATTGACTTCAGTGTACTCGGTTTCCCATATGCACTCTCAACGAAGCGGCACGCCGCCTGCCGAGAGTACCACTCATAGCACGTAACTCCGTAGCTTCAAGTGATAATCCACAGGGATCTCCGAAAAAATCCACCTTATAAACAAGACGACACGAGCCGGATTCGAACCCATGATCTCTTGAACACAAGGCGAACAGCTTAACAACTACGCCAGGGAGAGTCAGTACACTATAGAAAACCCCATATATAGTAAAATATATGGCCTACATTATATTACTTTCCCAAAATAAGGCGACATATTGTTTACTTCCATGGTCGCCAGAGTGGGCAACATCTATCTCTGATTGTAATAAATAACTCTGATAGTAATCAATAACCTCGATTGTAAAAATAACGATAACATTATGGATGCTGGCAATAGTAATATTAAGAGTGATGGTAATACCAAGAGTAATAGTAAGAGTAACAGTGCCAGTGGTAGTAAATGTAATAAGAACAGGAGCAGAGATAATAACAGTAACAATTATGTTAATAGTAGCATTAACAGCTGAAATGATATTAGAAATAATCATGAGATTAATGATATCATTAACATTAGTAACAAGATTAAGCGTATCATTAACATTAGTAACAAGATTAAGCGTATCATTAACAGCTGAAATGATATTAGAAATAATCATGAGATTAATGATATCATTAACATTAGTAACAAGATTAAGCGTATCATTAACATTAGTAACAAGATTAAGCGTATCATTAACATTAGTAACAAGATTAAGCGTATCATTAACATTAGTAACAAGATTAAGCGTATCATTAACATTAGTAACAAGATTAATGATATCATTAACAGTAATATTGAGATTAATACGAACAGTAGCAACAACAATGCGATAAATATTTAAAGTGTCTGATATTACAGCAGGAATTAAATAAAAAAACATCGACATACAGGTCAATTGCCATAGTAACAATAATAGCGAAATTACCTGTAATAAAATCATAATAATAACAACAGCTGTGACAGTAAGACTAAAAGTAATATTCACGATGGTACTGAAAGTAACAGTGTGATTATCATTATTAGCAGAAAGAGTTACATTCACTAAGAATAACGTCAGCGGCCACTACCGATAATGACATTTGCTAAGAAGGTCAAACCAGGTAAGGTTAACCGGGAAAGGGGGAAGGGGAGTTGCGATCCGGAAGTATATATATATATACACACATGCGTTTTCTATCCAAACACGTGGTAAAGGTAAAGGTATGTCTCATGGCAGCAGCCTGCCATCGGGGATGGAAATAACTCTTATGTACTAAACCGCAGTAACTATTAGATGGGGTGGCCAGTTCCCATTCTTGCTGTCCTTGCGTCCCCTAACTAAGGCATCAGGTACTCATTTACAGCTGAGTTGATTGGAGGAGTGGTCGTGTCAAGCGAGAAATCACGAAACGGACTTTTATTTTTGTTCCAACGTGGTTTCGAACCTGGCACGTTGTAACCTGGTGATAGAAAGATAGCTCACTACAAACACGTGACCGATATGCAATATAGAAAACCTGTTCGTTAAATTAAGTTGGACCCGTTTCGTTACGTGTTTTGATTATTGTTTGGCTTTAAGTTGGTTACTATTTATATACATGGCATCGTATGCCAATAATAGCCAAGGCGATTCAAAGTATAAATAGAGTAACTAACTGAAAGTCAAACAATAATCAAAACACGTAACGAAACGGATCCAACTTAATGTAACGAACAGGTCTTCTATAAATGTCGACGGTCTCGTCCATTCACATGAGACGTGAATATGGCAGATATTGATAGGGATTATCCTAAACTCAACTTTAACCCAACAGAGATTGTTAGGGATTATCCTAAACTCAACTTTAACCCAACAGAGATTGTTAGGGATTATCCTAAACTAAACTCTAACCAAACAGATATTGATAGGGATTATCCTAAACTCAACTCTAACCCAACAGAGATTGAGAACCCATTTCAGGTTACTGAAGGGAAGTTACATAAATTGTCTGCTTTGTGGAGGATTGAGGACAAGTTCTTACAAACTGGTTACGCGCTCCATACCGTTTAATTATTATGAATTCGAATTACGTGTAACGTAGTAGCACTTTTATGCAATTAAATCGCACTTAAGTAAGAAATATTTCTTTATCTCGACCAAAAAAAATAATAAAAGATTACACTATTAATTTAAAAACACAAATAATTTTTTATGTAGCAAAATTAATCAGATCAAAGAACAACATATATGTATTATTATGTAATCCGAGGTTGAACTTCGGCGCATTAGGTTTTTTATTTTTTTGGGGTAAAAATCTGTGATATAGCTAAAATCAAGTAAAGTTTATGGACTAGATATAAACATTCAAAAAATAAAAACCATGATAATCAGTAAAATCACAGAAGAACATAATTATTAAAAAAACCCCATAAAAATACACGGAGAGATGCTACAAATAGAACATTATCAATATCTCGGGCACGTAATAACAAATTATAATAAATGTGAAACAGAGTTAAAAGGAGAATGTGAATGGCTAAAAGTACTTTCAATGACATGAGGAAAACATTGACACCTAAACACATTACAAATAAACTAAAATGATGATAAAATTATACCTCTATTCTATATTAGTTTATGGCTCAGACGTATTAACAATAAACAATCAACTAGAAAATCGAATTGTTGCCTTTGAGATGTGGACATAGGTCTATAGAAGAATAGGGAGAAAGTCATGGAATGAGACGAAAACAAATAAAGAGGTTCTAACAACACTTCACTTGAATAAAAAATTATTAAATGGAATAAAGATCAAGCAAATAAAATATTTTGTACATAAGAAACATGACATCTTGTTGAAGAAATTACTTGAGGGTAAAATCGAGGGGAGGCGAGCAAGAGGTAGGCAGAGATACATATGGGAGAGTAACATAACAATATGGACAGGTTACAATTTTGCAGAGTGTACCACCAAGACAAGAGACATGGGATGTTGGAGGTCTGTTGCTGTTAACCGGTTGCAGGATAAATGATTCCCCCCCCCCCCCCCCCCCAACAAAATATACCTTGACAAAATATTCACAGGACAAAATATTCCCTGGACAAAATATTCCCTGGACAAAATATTCCCTGGACAAAATATTCCCAGGACAAAATATTCACAGACAAAATATTCACAGACAAAATATACCTTGACAAAATATTCCCAGGACAAAATATTCACAGACAAAATATACCTTGACAAAATATTCCCAGGACAAAATATTCACAGACAAAATATACCGTGACAAAATATTCCCAGGACAAAATATTCAGACAAAATATATCTTGACAAAAGTTTTCCTGTGAATGAGTGCAGGGAGGATTTCTATGGGCTGTGGAAATAAAGACCGCTATGCCATAGCAGACGCGGCGACATGTACAGGAAGGATTTTGATTGTACCTACAAAAGAAAAATTCTTGTCCCAATCCTGTCAATGATCAACACATTGGCAAATATAGAAACAGTGCGGCAGTCTCTTTCTGCGTGTGAATGAGCCACCTTTCGTTCTGTTTGCAGCACAGGAAAATGTTGATTTTATTTTTCAGAGCAGACATTGATTTGCTGATGGAACATTCCGAGTCATCCCTTAGGGATTCGATCAAATGTATACGATCCGTGCATTTGAGAATTGTCCAATAATCCAAAGTGTATATGCACTTTTGTCTGGTCGTAGTGAAACAATATACCGCCACCTGCTTCAGCATGTTATAGAACTGGGAAGCAACGGAAATTCAGCTCCATCATCAATAGTTACTGATTTCGAATTAGCTGCAATTAAAGCTCTTGAATGTGCATTTCCACGAGCTCAAGTATAAGGATGTTATTTTCACTTTGGACAGAACGTTTTGCGAAAACTACAGTCTGAGGCTAAAACGACGCTGCACATCTCTGATGAAAATTATTCCATAAAAGTCAAACAACTGAAGGCTTTAGCCTTCATACCAGAAACTGACGTCATTACTTTTTTCTAACAACTCACCAAATATTGATAGTTTCTCAGATCTGGATTTCCTCATCGATTACTTCGAAAATTTCTACATTAGACGAATTCGTCGTGGCCTCCGTACGCAACCTGGATTTCAAGTGAGTCTTTGGAATCAACACAATCGTGTCATAAATAAACTGACAAGAAGTAACAACGCTGTTGAAGGTTGGCACAATACATTTCATTCAATGGTGAATGTATCTCATCCAACAACAGCAAGACTTGCCCGGAAGTTACAGCAATAACAACACACATCTGCATTTTCTAGAAGTCAGATTGTCACTGGTCAACCAACAACAAAGAAACGAAAAGTTTATGAACGTGTCGATGATACTATTAAAACAATGGTTGAACAATACAGCAGAGTCTATCAATTTCTTGAAAATACATAGCACATGTTTTGAACATGAATGTTCTGTAGTTAACTCAAAGAACTTAATTACATGTCTATCATTTATGAGACAATTCATATCATTTGAAGACGCTATTATAATTATTTACTAGATATAAATGTAAATATAAATTATTTACTAGTTATAAATATTCCATTAATGTTTATTACAGTTTGTATGAAATATGTTATATATTAAATTATCTTTGTATTTAGTCTTGTGGATATTTAGTCGGGTATATTTTATCTGGGAATATTTTGTCCGGTATAATTAGTCCTGAGAACATTTTGTCCTGGGATATTTTTATGGGTATATTTTATCTGTTAATATTTTGTCTGGGAATATGTTGTCCGGTTACCAGCCAACCTACGCAGATGACACTAGATGACGATTATAACCAAGTTGAAGTGACGTCCGCAGTTGAAAAGAGCGTACCTCGCCACCAGGGACACTTTCTACTAAACAATATTAAAGATACATATGAAATAAAAACGTGAATGTACAAACAATAATGTGTTTATAAATGAAGGCATAATATAAAAATAACACAGTTTTGATAGACCTAACTTGGAACAGGGTAATGACGTTTTGTAATCACTGAAAACACACACAATGACGCACACAAATCGACATTTTAATCAAAAGGCCTTTATCACGACTACATGCACAACAAAAAACGACGAGCAAGAACAGCACTACTGACGTTCACATGGTATAGCTAAATGTGGAGAGATAGTTTTGATCACCGAAAGTGAGACATGGTTACAAAACAAATTTGCAGAAGAATGTAAAAAACAGTGCTTAGTTTGAATGGCAGAACAACTTGCAACATTTGTAATAAAGAACAAGCGTTCATCAGAATGTAGCATGAAAGTAGATATCAGTCTGAAATAAGACTCAACTTTTCAAATATTGAGATACTTTGATAACAGCTAATGGAAGACTTATTAAAGAAATCAAATGAAGAATAGAACGACAACAAGATGAAGAACATATTATGTAATATATGTTTGTTATTTGAGATAATATTTTCTAGAAAATCACTACAGCCAATAAATGCTGGGTTGATGACTTCGTACTGAATAGGATACGCTACCAATTTTACGTTTGTTTGAGATGAGAGTTTTTAGTAGTTACATAGAATCAATTCAGATGTATACAAACAGTAGAAATGTAAGAAATTATGAAGAGATGGTAGTTTTATAGAAGAGTATTTAACGTACATTGGAAAGATTAAAAAGCGTACTGAAAATATATTTAAAGAAGGGAATTCAAAGAGGAAACTTCTCACTGCTATTAGGAGATGATGGGCCACATTCTTTTAACACATGAGAAAAGGAAATACAGATCAATTAAGTTAAAGAGCAATATGGGTAGGGGAAGATCAAGAGAGAAGTTGCTGACCATCTTGAACTTATGGTAAAGGGGGGGGGTGGATATCGGTACTGGAAATAATTGACAGCAAAGGAAACAGTAGGCTGTCGACAGATATTATAACAAGTCATGGACTATAAGAGATTATTGTCAGTATACAAGTCAGAAAGTTGTGGACAGACATAACTAATACTGCACGGACTGGACTATAAGAGAAAGAAGAAGAAAAAGAGAAATGAAATAATTAGGTGGAACATTGAAACTAATGACAAAAAGGCAAATGTAATGTACTCACAGCTGAATAAGTCCTGTGTTGTTCTGAAAGGCGTAGTCAGGGATGTCGACTATTTGGTTCTTGATCAGCGTCCTTGGAAAAATAACGAATAATAGATTACTTCTAGTTAAAATGTCATGATCAGATAATATCTTTAGCTTTTGATATTCCATAGTGTTCCCGACAAAGGCACAGATTTCTCCTCATTTGAGTACATAGGCGACACACGAGCTCGTATAAGGTTTGTTGTTTTAAAAGCAAGATTGTGTTAGGAGGATTATAGATGCATGTTTGGTCCCTGAAAGGGAGACATTCCAGTGCGAGAGTATCACAGGATCGTCACGTCTTGCTAGGATTACATCATATACTTCTGGATAAACTAATTTATAATTTGTGTGTAATATTTGTTAACCCATCTGCAATGATCTGGTATTTCTGGCCCTAAGATTCTATCAAACACATACAAACCGAAAAAAACCCAATGGCAATATTTACCGGCCAGCATCTGCTCATGATCTATGGGAATTATTTTATTTGCCGGCCAGCATCTGCTCATGATCTATGGGAATTATTTTATTTACCGGCCAGCATCTGCTCATGATCTATGGGAATTATTTTATTTATCGGCCATCATCTGCTCATGATCTATGGGAATTATTTTATTTACCGGCCAGCATCTGCTCATGATCTATGGGAATTATTTTATAGACCGGCCAGCATCTGCTCATGATCTATGGGAATTATTTTATTTACCGGCCAGCATCTGCTCATGATCTATGGGAATTATTTTATTGACCGCAAAAGTAAGAAATTGAGGAAAGACGAGCACATTGCCCCAACAAGGGAAACAACATGACATGTAATATGAAATATACAACTGTGAAGATGAATGTTGGAGGGATTTAAGATGGAGAAAGTTTATCTATAGTCATATCATTTACTGAAGGTGTAATCCACCAAGCTGGTTTATCAGGTAGACCATTATGTAGTAAGACTCACAGATCTTCCACACGCTTATGGCATTATGTAGCAAGCTGGTTTGTCAGGTAGGCCACTGGTTAGACTCACAGACCTTCCACACGATGATGCCATTATGTAGCAAGTTGGTTTGTCAGGTAGACCACTGGTTAAACTCACAGACCGTCCACACGATGATGCCATTATGTAGCAAGCTGGTTTGTCAGGCAGACCACTGGTTAAACTCACAGACCTTCCACACGCGGATGCCATTATGTAGCAAGCTGGTTTGTCAGGCAGACCACTGGTTAAACTCACAGACCTTCCACACGCGGATGCCATTATGTAGCAAGCTGGTTTGTCAGGTAGACCACTGGTTAAACTCACAGACCTTCCACACGCGGATGCCATTATGTAGCAAGCTGGTTTGTCAGGTAGATCACTGGTTAGACTCACAGACCTTCCACACGCTTATGGCATTATGTAGCAAGCTGGTTTGTCAGGTAGACATACCTTCCACACGATGATACCATTATGAATGTTTGTACTGTGTTTGTGTATCTGTATCTTGATGTTTGATGTTCTTAACTATCAACATATTTTGTTAGCTGTTTGCGTATTTACGTTTTTGTTTGTCTATTTTTCAGTTCTATCCCGTTGTGTATTGATGTTGAACCTATTGAGGTACAATCAAAATTCTTCCTGTACATATCGGCCAGTATTTCCACAGCCCATAGAAAGTCTCCCTGCACTCCTTTACTTGAAAATATGCAATAACGAATGTTTTTTTGTATTGCTGCAGACATAGTGGTAGAAGAGTTCTCTGGAGACGGCCTTTGTGTGTTTCCTTGTCACCTGTAACAGAGTTCTTTGTGGACATCCTTTGTGCCTTGCAGCTGCAAGGATTGAAGAGTTTTCTGGGGATGGTCTTTGTACATTGCAGTATCAGGGGTAGAAATTCTCTGGAGATTCTCTGGAAAATTCTCTGAATTATACGTAATCATGTTTTAAAATCTCTTTTTGTTGCTGTTAGTGTCCACTTTAGACATTGGTAGTATAGTGATGGAATGATAATTTTTTCATATAATGATGTTATAAGACTAGTTTTATTAATAATATGAAACTATCTCTATCAAAATTGTGTTGTTGTGTGGTAGTGCACATTCTCAAATTCCCGCTGGATCTCTCTTGCAACAGGACAATGGCCTTACCAGATTTCCAGAAGGATATAGTCCAAAGAATGGAAATGCGTTGTGTCCCCCTTTTATTTGCGCCAAAATGGCCCTGTCTTTGGCGGAGTATGTATAAATCAGAGTTGAACATGCATCCTACATTATACACATAAACACTCACTGAGTAAAAGACTTCTTATCAAGACATTACATAGCACTGAGAGTTGAATTATAACAAATAGTATAACATTAGATACCACTGAGAGTTTAATTATAATAAATTGTATAACACTACATACCTCTGAGAGTTGAATTATAACAAATAGTATAACATTACATACCACTGAGAGTTGAATTATAACAAATAGTATAACATTACATACCACTGAGAGTTGAATTATAACAAATAGTATAACATTACATACCACTGAGAGTTGAATTATAACAAATAGTATAACATTACATACCACTGAGAGTTGAATTATAACAAATAGTATAACATTACATACCACTGAGAGTTGAATTATAACAAATAGTATAACATTACATACCACTGAGAGTTGAATTATAACAAACACTACAACATTACATACCACTGAGAGTTGAATTATAACAAATAGTATAACATTACATACCTCTGAGAGTTGAATTATAACAAATAGTATAACATTACATACCACTGAGAGTTGAATTATAACAAATAGTATAACATTACATACCACTGAGAGTTGAATTATAACAAATAGTATAACATTACATACCACTGAGAGTTGAATTATAACAAATAGTATAACATTACATACCACTGAGAGTTGAATTATAACAAACACTACAACATTACATACCACTGAGAGTTAAATTATAACAAATAGTATAACTGTAGTCGTAACCTTCGATAACAGTTACCATGTTTCTCCGACAGGCCGACGTTGTGCTTGAACTAGTTACGGGCACGGCATGGGTGGGCGGAACAACAAAGAAACATGTTACAAGAGCCATAGTTGTGCCCTGATGTTGACGTCTGTTTCGGCAACATTAGACTCGAAACACCATCGAGTCGGATGTCTGCTGGAACAGAGGGCGGAGCGCTTATGGGAATTTCCCACGTACCGTGAGGCCAGTTTCTAATCAAGAATCAAGAATCAAGAAATAGTATAACATTACATACCACTGAATATTGAATTCTTCTAGTTATGTAAGAGAGCTCAGAAATCCCTCCCCCAGCTATAAATAAAAATAAGAGCTTTATTGGACGCATTTCCCGGGCATCGAAATCAAATGTTTAAGGGGGATCAATCTCATTAGGGGTCTACATGGACCGCTTGCCAAGAGGACACCATGGCCAGATAACCACTAGTTACAATCATATACTTCTAACAGACAGTGGGCACAATCAAAAACTTACAGTGCATGCAGCCCATTTAATTCCTTGAAAGCTTGGAATGGTATGTGTTTAAGCTTGTTATCATCCAACCAAAGCTGCCTGAGATTGATCAGTCCAACAAACGCATCTTCTGTGATGGTTGCGATCAAATTGGCGTCCAAGTGTCTGTTAGAATTTGAAGAAAATAGTACGGTTAATATAAAAACAACCAGATCTATTGCCTTACCCGTAATCAGCCTGCAAGCATTCTTCTACTTCATTAGTATATTGAATTGATTATTTCGGTTTTTGTCTGTCATGTACTATCATAGTCGTTGTCTCAATCATGTGCCATCATAGTCTGTGTAGTTTTTGTCTCAGTCATGTGCCATCATAGTCTGTGTAGTCTTTGTCTAAGTCATGTGCCATCATAGTCTGTGTAGTCTTTGTCTCAGTCATGTGCCATCATAGTCTGTGTAGTCTTTGTCTCAGTCATGTGCCATCATAGTCTGTGTAGTCTTTGTCTCAGTCATGGGCCATCATAGTCTGTGTAGTCTTTGTCTCAATCATGTGCCATCATAGTCTGTGTAGTCTTTGTCTCAATCATATGCCATCATAGTCTGTGTAGTCTTTGTCTCAATCATGTGCCATCATAGTCTGTGTAGTCTTTGTCTCAGTCATGTGCCATCATAGTCTGTGTAGTCTTTGCATCAGTCATGTGCCATCATAGTCTGTGTAATCTTTGTCTCAATCATGTGCCATCATAGTCTGTGTAGTCTTTGCCTCAGTCATGTGCCATTATAGTCTGTGTAGTCGTTGTCTCAGTCATGTGCCATCCGTCTGTGTAGTCTTTGTCTCAGTCATGTGCCATCATATTCTTTGTCTCAGTCATGTACCATCATATTCTTTGTCTCAGTCATGTACGATAACAATTTTTGTCTCAGTAATGTACCATCTGTCAGGCATTCTCCCTATATTTGTCTTTGCAAACACCTTCTAATGAGAAAGATGCAATCCGAAATCCGTTACGTCATGGTTTAGAGCTTGGCTGTGACATATGCGGCGTTCAGACTAATACATTCGAATTCAGTATGGCTTTGAGTCGTTTTGATCTATGGGATGGGAAAACCAGTTCCACCCCAAACATCTTCATTCGATTCTTGCTACATGCAAAGCTTATAGTGTTGTTATTCTTAGCTGTCATTGTTGGCACAACAATTGTCTGACCCGCTCTTCTAATATTAACAATCATGAAGAATAAGTTCAGGCGAGTCCCTTTTTGGTTATACAGTCTCGTGGATTGATCCTACGAAAGTGACGATTTTAGACTTTTCCGGTGATTTTCGTTGGTCACTGTGTATATAATTTATTTCGACAGGAAATAAAAATTACTGGAAAAGACAAATAGCGTCACTGCCGAAGGATGAACATCGATAAGTACTGCATAATTAACGAGGGACTCGGTTCAGGGGACTGTTTGGAATTTATAAATGAGATTTTGTTTTATTTACTAGTTTTCCGATTCTATAATTCTCTTTCCGTATAATAATCGCCGAGGTCCAAAAGTGGAGCAAAGAATAGCAACACTGTCTACATTCTTAGTGCTAAACGTTATGTTCTGATTTTCTAAGTGGGCAGTTCAAATCCCCAGGCTGTTCAATCTACTGGTTTGACGTTATCTAACACTACAATTAGTACCCCCGCACTTACGATAAAGACTATTAGAAATATAGCAGTTATTCTAAAAGGCGCCATCCCCCAAATATGTTTTTTATTACCAGCTCACCCTTATCAAAGATACTGCGGTCCTGCATGATATTACCACCTCACCCGTACCAAAGATACTGCGCACCTGCATGTTACTACAACTTCACCCTTACCATAGATACTGCGGTCCTACAGGATATTACCACCTCACCCTTACCAAAGATACTGCGGTCCTGCATGATACACTATAAAAACTATCTTGTACGTAGTTTCTAGTATATTATTATTAATTTTCTAATATTTAAAGTACTTACAATTCAAGGAGATATCGAAGATTCTGAAATGCTTTCGGTGGAACTTTCGTAAACAAGTTTCCTTGAAAGTTTCTGAGGATATAACATTATAAATTATAGTCCAGAAGTTTTTGTGTGGATAATGAATCTAAAACAAGCGGCCAATAGCTGTCTGCATACAACACGTCTATCGTAATTCGGTACACGTGGCAATGAAAGCAAACCCACATAATAAAAAGTATAAATGTACCTTGTTTTAATTAACTTCAGTACCTATAGGGACATTAACACAGTGACCGTTGCAAATGTGGAAACAATTGCTGAAAAATAGACTTAATGCAATTTTATTGGGAAAGATTACTAGCGTTCATTACGGGAGACGTTGCCAGATCTCAATTTTTTTGATTTTATGAGTAGTTTTATTCACGTTTAAACAGTCGATAGGTCTACATTCGTCTGCGCGCTACGCAATAAGAGCGTCCCAGTCCCCAAGTTTATCCAAGAGGAAAGGGGAGGGGTCGGGTTTTCAGTGTGCAGTAGACAGCTCGCAGAATTCGCCAGTAGTCTATGTACTGTGAAATTGTCTGTATCGATATTTTGTTTCGTTAAATAATGTACGTATTTGTTCTGTTAAAAAGTGGCCAAGTCTCCCCGTAAAGTTCCAATACTTGCTGGAGGTTGACAAAACATATTGAAAAGTCACAAACTCTCCTAAAAGTATCAAAAAGTCAAAAGCTGATAAAGTTTTATCGTTAAAAATTCATCACCGGATGCTTCATGGACGTGACATTTTAGACGGGTGTTAAGTAAAGCGAAATATATATCACTATTTGTTAAACTGCGACAGTCTGTTACCACTTTAGCTCACACATTATTATCTAATACATGGTAGATGAGTGTCTTTCTGTCAGATCAGTAACGTAAGTTCAAAAGCGGTAATGTTTCGTCTCCACTCTTAACACACCTCTAACCGTTAAACCCACTTAGTACGAGCTTTAACGTTAAACGTATCGGCTATTGCATTTTTCTGGATAATGTAAGGTAACATTCCAACCTTATTTTCTAGAAACAATACATATATAATTATATTCATCGTGTAACAACCTTAGTGTGAGCGTGGTATCACAAGCGCTCTATAGTTTATGTCACAGATAATTTCAAGTGTTGTAAGTGTAGCTAATTTGCCTAAGTTTATGTTCCAATTCTTCTTCTTTTCCCTTTATCTAACTCCGGTTGGTAAACAGGATGTAGTCCGGAGAATGGAATGTATTGTACCATCGTTTTAATGCGATATATATGTCAGGCTGAAAGTGAGGCGTGGAGAAACATGATTGCCTACGCCATTCGGCATGGCACTTGATTGATTGATTCTTATGATAATAAATACAATGAAGGTTGTATAGTATATATATATATATATACAACAACAACAACAACAACAACAACAACAACAACAACAACAACAACAACAGCAGCAGCAGCAGCAGCAGCAGCAGCAGCAGCAGCAGCAGCAGCAGCAGCAGCAACAACAACAACAACAACAACAACAACAACAACAACAACAACAACAACAATAATAATAATAATAATAATAATAATATTACATACAGAAGCTGTAGAAACTTGCTGTGTCTAAACAAGCCGTCTGGAAGATCTGTCAGATTGTTTCCAACGCATAGTCTGTGGAAGAGAACATGATATATATATATATAAACGTGTATGTTTATTCCAGTTTCTGAATAGGGGAGCGAAGAATAGTAGCACCGTTACACGCCATGCATGTTATAGGAGTCGCCAAAAACTGAAGGTTGCACGATGGTTAGTCATCACTTTCTGTAGAAGTTCAAACATATCAACATTCTCTGAATGGAGTAGAATTGTGAATGAAATGCTCTTGATAGTCAGGCATGCTCCGCTCGATCATAAATACGAGTCTGCCTTGGCTATATTGTGACATATACTCATTTAAAAGTGTGGGTGGTAGAAGCCACATGGGTAATTTATTCTGTGTTGTTGATTTAACATTTCAATCTTCTGGCGGGGATTTGAATGCAGAAATTTGTTGATCAAGATATTAGTTTATAGAACCTGTATTGATTCTTCTTTTTTCTTGATTCTTGATTAGGAACAAGCGCCACAGCACTGGGGGCATTCCTATATATGCTCTGCTTGCCGTTCCGTCAGCCATCTAAAAGTTTATAAATGGTTGTTTCTTTATAAATCTTCTTTCTTAAATCATCTTTTTTTTCTATCTCTCTTTTCTAGCCATATGTGCCGAGAGACGTCATGGGGGTCCGAAGATTTCTGTTCATTGCCATTTGGTAAGCTTCCATGGAATCTGGATTGTGTCTCTCTAAAATGTATTTGATATTATCGATCCACCTGCGTCTTTGGCGGCCTTTCGCTTTATATCCGGATATTTTTCTGTTGTAAGCTGCTGCCGGGAGTTGACTGTGATTCATTCTTGTTAGATAGGCAAACCACTTTATCGTTTTTGTCTCTATATATTTTATACAGGCCTCCGTACCCACCATTTTTCTTACGGAGTCGTTGGGGATCCTATCCCTACGTGTTATTTTCACTGTCTTTCTAAGGCATTTCATCTCGCATACTGTGATCTTTCTCTCTAGTTCTTTTGTCAAAGTCCACGTATGACATTGGTAACACAGAGTTTGAATAAAAATCGAAATGGTTAACGAGCTCTTGGTTATCATATCTATATGTTTGTGTGTAAGTAGTAGCGTCAGTTGGTAAATTTTGATTCTTATCCTCCTGATGTCTATTGGTCTTTCTTTCTTTTTCGCTTAACACCCCTCTATGTCTTGTAACATGAGGGGTAGAAGAGTTCTCTGGAGACGGCCTCCATTTGTGATTTATATATGTTTGTTTTCGTGGAGTCTTATTTCTGTACTCCATCTTCTGCAGGGTCTGCCTCTGACTTTATACCCATCGCGTCTGTATAGCAAATTTGAGAGAAACTATCTAATGATTGTATGGAAGCATGTGAAAGCCACTTAATCTGTTGTGTTCTGATGAAATATATGATTGGCATTGTGTTTGCTAGTCTTCTGATGTTTTCATTTATGATTCCTTCTATTATTGTAACTCCGAGAATTGTACGCAGGAATGTAATTTCTATTGTAACAAGTTTTCTTTCGGCTTTTGTTTTATCTGTTGTTATTAGCAAGAAAAATGTAAACAGTTTAAATAGTTAAAGGATTAATCAAGAAATCATAGCATATTTATATCTTCTTCTTCTTCTTCTGCGTTCGTTCTCAAACTCCTGCAGATAAGCATGATGTAGTCCGGAGAACGGAATGAGTTGTGTCATGGTTTACAGCATTGCTGCGATGTCTGCGCCTTTCGGCCTGACACATCCGACTTCAGCATGGCTTTGGGCCACTGACCTTATATGAGATGGGACAGCCAACTCCATCCCATAACCTCCCTAGTCGCCTTTTACGACATGCGTGGAAGGTAAACAGTGTTGCTATTCTTTGCTCCCCTTTCAGGCCCCGGCAACACACGGGCGATATTCATATCTATTCATAGAGATTTATATCGAATATTTAAACGATCTAGAGAATTAACGAACCAATAACTAGCCATCTAAACCAGATAAACCAGTGGTTCTTAAAGTTTTGTGCTCCGTGGTACTTTTTGGGACAAATCATGTGCCTTTCCCATTACTTTAAAATAGGTCATCGATTTTATTTTCACTTCACCGTGGGTTTTTACGATTATCTCTATAAATCATATTGTTTATAGTTTAGATAGTTATCCCCCCTTGGTCTGGTCTGTGGTACCCCGATTAAAAAATATGGCTTCATGTCCCCCCCGAATTTTCCCGTGTTTCTACTGTAGCCATATGGCCCAAGTTGAGAATGACAGGAACAAACGACTTACAATTCTCTTAAGTTGACCATGTTGGCAAACGTATCCTCTGGAAGTTTCTGTAGGCTGTTCATGCTGAGATCTCTGTAAGATAACATGTTCAAGAAGACATTTAGCGTTTCGTGAGCGAACCAAAATAAAAATGAGAGATGTTCAAGATTAGCCAATGTTTATCTACATGTCCATCACTGCATAATGATGAAATATGGAATATGAGCTAACGGCTAGAAGAAAGTGATTGGCATCCTTGATATTTGGTATACCTTATATCCAGTCCCTCGTCAATTATACAGTCCTGTGGACTCACCAAGATCATTATGAAAAGTGAAGTTATGTTGCTCTTCCTGGGATTTTTATTGTTCAATTGTATCAACAACCGATTAAAATCACCGAAAAATTCAAATAACGTTACCTTTTAAGGATAATAACCGATGACTGCATAATTAACGAGGGTACTAGTTTGACACAAAATTCTGAAACACATGTAAGGAAAGCGTTGAGCATAACAGGATCGAGGTGGTATTGCCGTCTTTACGGACCGGGTTCTAGTCTTGTTTGTTAACTCGAGATTTTGTGGAAACAGAAGCAAATAAATAATATAGTTACAGAGAAATTATAAATGAAATAAATCATTTTTAATAAGAACGGCGGAGGGGGTGGGGGGTGGGGGGGTGGGGGGTGGGGTGGCGTTTGAAGATATGTCGATAACGGCTCAATACATAAGCATAATGGTCAAGCATGCGTGACCATGGTTAGCTTTGAGAGCTTGGTGACTGTCGCTTAAGTACGAGTAACATCTCTTTCGTATGACTGACTTACTATTTACTGCTAGTGATATGACTGACTTACCATTTACTGCTAGTGAAATGCTTTACAAGTGGCCTACTGTTCACTAGAACTGGTAGAAATACTCAAACTATTAGTTACCATCGCTGAAGGTGGATGTGTTAGACCATTATAGTAAAAAAGACTTCGACAAAATACATTTCCTCTTCCTGAACTACATCCTGCAACAGATCTTGTTACTGATAATAATTTGTATCTGCTAAATGTCGACTATTGTGCTGCTATAAGAGAGATCCAGTGGGAATTTCAGAACGAAGGAAAAATAAAACATGGGAACAATAAAATGTTCAAGTGAGATCATTCAACAACAAACGACACCAGATTGTCGAGAACTACGAGTAATAGATGAAATTTGAAGAGAATTCTGTCCAAGTTTAATTACTAATCTATGCTCATCAGTTGACTAGACCTTTACATGGATGGGTGTTATAGTGGTTCAACTACAGGTAAACATTTGTTAAACTTACCTTCATTTTTTTAAAAGACAGTATCACCGCCTACTAATGGTGGTAGAGCTTAACAGTGTTACTAAAAACTAATGGTGGTAGAGCTTAACAGTGTTATTAAAAACTAGTGATGGTAGAGCTAACAGTATCAATACCAACTAATTGTGGTAGAGCTAACAGTATCACTAAAAACTAATGGTGGTAAAGCTAACAGTATCACTAAAAACTAGTAGTGGTAGAGCTAACAGTATTACTACCAACTAATATGGTGGTGCAGTTAAATACTAAAAGAGGTTCTAAAATTATTTGAAGACTGTTTCAATCATCCCCTCTTGTACTAAGTAGTATTTGCGACATTGTGTCAGCATCCGCAACTTGCACACTAGTTCCGACGGTTCTTCAACACTTTTTTATCTACAGATTTGAACTACCTTTCACTGGTTGGTCAATGATGTGAAATATTCACTGGTTGGTTAATGATTTGAAATACCAAGAACTGGTTGGTCAATGATTTTAAATACCAACAACTGGTTGGTCAATTATTTGAAATACCAACCATTGGATTGTCAATGATTTGAAATACTAATAACTTGTTTGCCAGTGGTGTGAAATACCATTCACTGGTTGGTCAATACAACCAAGTCCATCTATAGAATAACTGAGCGTTTATCCTAATCAGCTTCACTTAACTTGGTCGGTTAGATTTCGTTCCTTTGTTTCCCCATTGGATGTCAACACAAATTATAGGCAATGTTCAGTCACATCAGTCATACCAGTAATTATATATATGTTTGCGATGAACCAGCAGGCAGTAGGATTATTTTAGAGCAATGGTTCTCATACTCCTCCTGGTGGACGCGAAATGGGAGGGCACAAAGAAAAAAAAATTGGGAGGAGTCCACACACATGTCCATGGGGGCCACAGGAAAATAATTACTTGAGCGACAAAAAGAGCAAAAATGATAGCGATAAAGTTTAAATAACTAGTAAAGAAGTCAATCATTTTCGTCTTTTTTTTTAATGACACCAGGGACCCATGGAATAAACGTTGTTCCAAAAGGTGGCCACTGGTAGGAAAAGGTTGAGAATCAATGTTCTATAGATTGGTTGTAATACAATTCATTACAGCCGAGTCATAACCGTCGACTATATAAGACATATTGACTAACGGGAAAACGGTCTACTAAAATAATACATTTGACTTCTTCCGCAATTTTCATCGGCTATCGTTACATAGTATAATCATAGTGACCAATAAAAACCACGGGAACAGTTTAATCCGCTATTTTAGAAGGCCGTTTCCCCATTAGCCATTATGTCTTATATAGTTGGCTGTATGGACTGAGTTATGACTATACTTGTGGGATGTAATAATGAAAAGTCTTCAGGAATGAGATAGTATTAAGTCTAGAGGAAATGATAAGTGGACAGATGACCGCCTGTCCGTGAACAACAATGATGGGAATCAGAATATGGTGGCGATCAATTACAACCAATTGCTCCAAGTCGAGGACGATGAGGGAATTATATCGACCACATAGAGTATGATGGGGGAGGGGGACCGAGCATTAGGGAATAGCTAGAACAATAAATCTGCTAAAGTAAAAGATATATACGTGATGCCGACCACATCATCCTTAACGTACTATATGGATCATAAAAAATATTAGGTTAACACTTTTGTTCACTTTAACGTAATGGTGTTAAAAACGACTTACTTTCTTATTTAGATAATTAATTTCGTATTTGACTGTATTATTTAGCGAATTAGTTTTGTGTATAATATTTAACGAATTAATTTAGTACAGTATTTAACGAATTAAATTAGTATAATATTTAACGAACTAATTTAATATACTATTTAACGAATTAATTTAGTATAATATTTAACGAATTAATTTAGTATAGTATTTAACGAATTAATTTATTATTATATTTAACGAATTAATTAAATATTATATTTAACGAATTAATTTAGTATAGTATTTAACGAATTAATTTAGTATAGTATTTAACGAATTAATTTAGTACAGTATTTAACGAATTAATTTAGTATACCACTAGAAACTTCTTAGCTCGGCGATGTCCGGGCGAGAATAAAACAAAAAAGAAAATATAATAGATAAATTTCCAAATACAATTGACAACAACATTTCTCCTCTTGAGAATTAAATAAATAAAATTAATATAAAAAAGACCTAACAGGAAACATTATCTTGTAACTAAAGGTTACCTAAAATTTTTAAAAAAAAACCAATGCCTACAGAGTCTCACTCTCTATGTGTACCCTAACACGGCTCCATATCGAAGGCGGTAAAATTGCATACTAATGAACGTTGTATAGTTTTGAACCACCGTTGAAAGTTTTTTGTGAGCGTTGTGTAATTTCTACCAGTTAATTGTATCCTTGATGTACATTTCGTTAGTCAGCTTTGGCTATTTTTGGCATGCGACTCCAAGTATATAAATAGTGACCACCAGAAACACGACAATAATTTTAAAAAAGTAACTAATGAAGACCTAATTAATTCTGTTCAGATGTCTTCTACTGCAGACAATCAAGGCATGACTATCACCAGACATGCTGCAGATAAAGATGTTCGTCTACTTCTGTATTCGTTCATTAAACTCCTGCAGTTTATCAGATTATAATCCAGGGAATGAAATGCGCTGTGTAATGGTTTAAAAATTGGCTACAATTTCAGCGTTTTGTGACTTGAATATCCGTCTTCAGCATAGCTGCTGAATTACTTTGATCCTCAGTTGGGTGGGACAGTCAACCCTACATAAAACATCTTTAGTCCCCTCTTACGACATATAGGGGATCGTATATGGAGTTAGTTATTTCTCTAGGGCCAAAGACAGCACATAGGGCGGATGTCATAGATGTCCATGTCTCTCGTTTCATTGCAATTTGCTTTAGATCTTCATTGTTTCTGATACCGATGGTGAAACGTTCCCTTGTAATAGTTCTACGTAAAATTTCTTTTGATCTCACTCGTTTTTTCTTGCCTTTTGGTGACCACATCAAAGCTTGACAGGGGAGTCTTTCAGTATCCATTCGTAGCGCGTGTCCAATGTAATTCCAGCAACGCTTTCTAATATCGGTGGATACATATTCTTGATTTAATTCTTGTCTGACAACTGTGTTTGATTTGAAGTCTGACCAACGTATGTTCAGTAGCCTTCTAAGACATTTATTTTCAAAGGTGTTTAATCTTTGATCTAATTTTGATGTTGCTTTCCAACTTTCGCATCCATATGTTAATGTTGAAATTATGCAGGAGTTGAAGATTTTGAGTTTATGTTATTTCTTAGTGTTATGGAGTGGTGTAGTAATTATGGACCTTTTGTTAATCCATCAAAAGCATCGATAACATGGTTTTCCCTAATTAATCACATAGTAAACATATCCACGCCATTGGTTACTTTGAGAGGGAATGTCCTCGAGAGAACCAACACAATGCAGTACTGGGGGTTATGTTGGACTGACGTTTGAGTTTCAAATATCATGTTGATCACGTCATTCTAAAGGCTTATAAAGGTCTTGCGGTGATGAAAGTTATGGCTGCTGCTCAATGTGAACAGAGGCTGCTATTTCTGCTGTATCAGAGATTAGTGGTGGTGGTGGTAAAGTACGCACTGGCGATTCTGACACGGAGTCAGACTCAAACAGAAAGATTGGATAGAATTCAGAATGAGTCAATGCGAATCAATTTGGGGTATATAAGAGATATGTCGGCACCGGCTATGCAATGCTTACTAGATTGCCTAACTTCAGAGCAAAAGAATAGAAATGTGCAGGGGGCGGGACTACCTACAAATCACCGCTGATAAATAGCACCCTCTATACCCTGAAATTGTCAAAGTGAAAGGTATTCGACTTAAGAGAGGAAAGTCGTGGATGGGGCGCGCAGAGAATATTATACGGAGTGTGTGCAGATTGGAGAATGTGATAGCTGCTACAGAATGGAGACGGGCGCCATTAGAGTGTCCGACATTTTTCAAAGTAATAATAACACTCAATAGAGAATGCAGGAAATGGTGTTCGACAGTGGTAGAGTCGGAGGTACTCGCTCTAATCGGTGAGAATTCCAGGGAAGGTGATAGATTATATAGACAGATGGGTAAGTTGAGAGACACACCAGGAGTGCCTGGGCCTACACAAGCACAAAGGTGAGGGAAGACCATTAGAGAGGAATGTGGTCCGTTCGCTCAGACGACAAGCAGCATGACAATGAAGATTTTGTCAGTAACCAAAGCTATGAAATGAGTGTGCACGCAGACTGTGACACATGCCTGTATGCTCAGTGACTCGATGAGCATGATTGTGAAAGTTCAGGCGGGGTACATTCGGGAACAGTGTCTGGATGCGGTGAAGAATTCCTGTGTGCGGAAGGTGACTTTTATTTTTGCGCCGAGACATGCGGGAGACTGGAGTAATGATAGAGCAGATCGTTTGGCCACACACGCGGCTACTACGTTTGTATGCGTAGCGATAGATCGGGCAGACATTTTGAACGCTATACGGGACCCCATCGAGGCCAGCTCCTTGGCGTGGTGATGGGGCTTAGTCCAGCCAGCAGAGGCTGGAAACTAAGACTGGCCGAGCCCTCCCACATTCGGGCAGGACCACAGTCTTGCCTAGCAAGTAAAGGTGCTGCAGCCAGCGACATTTGGCCAGAAGGCGCACCGCAAAAATCAGAATGTCATGCATTATCGCACATGAATGTCTATATCTGCATTACCCCATTATGGTGCTAACCCTGTGACGACTCACCAGGCAGGAGTAGCACAGGGCCCAATACATCGAAAGGGCCCATCCCATACGACTGGAGGTCCTCTTCGATTGCCTTGTGGAGCCAGGAGGCACAAGAGTAATATCACTGACCAACAAATATTACCAACCAATGAGACACCACTTACAATAATGCACTGGAATGCTGAGGGTGTAAATAGCAAAAAAGATGGCTTTAGCAAGATATTAGAATTAGAAAACACCCTTCTTAAGTAACAGGTCAGCATTTGTTGCATACAAGAGACACACCTCAGCAAAGATGTAGCCTTTAAAATTGCAGGTTATCAGTGCTTTAGAGCTAATCGAATAGACAGAAGAAAAGGAGGTATACTAACTCTAGTCAAAAATAATATCAGTGCACATCAAACTGAGCTATACATGGAAGGAGCAGAATATCAGGTCCTTCAACTAAAGACCAAGAACACAGACTTCAACCTACTAAATTATTATTGTCCAAATGACCAGTCCCTTTCCCTGGACACAATACCGTACAGAGGAAGACTGATAGTATGTGGAGATTTTAATAGTCACTCTCAAAGCTGGGGTTATGACCACATGGATAAAAGAGGAGAAGAACTTGAAAGCTGGCAAGACGATAAATGTCTTCTATTGCTTAGTAAGCCAAAAGATCCTCCAACATACTACTCAAGAACATGGCAAACCACTTACACGCCAGACTTGGTATTGTACTCAGCAGACCTAAACTAGGAAATCAATAGAACAGTGGGGAAGCAACTTTGAGGTAGCGACCATCGACCAGTTCTCCTTAGTATTAAAAATGAACTCACAGGAAATGCATGTAGCCTTCCAAGAAGGAATTATAAAAAAGCAAATTGGGGACTATTTAAACACCGCAGTAGTGTTTTAGCTGGACAAATAGATATGGAAGGAAAAGACATAAATGCATAGTCAAAGAGTTCAATAAATGTATTCATCAAGCTGCCAAGGAAGCAATACCAAGAGGAGCACGCAAACATTACAAGCAATACTGGATTACAATTTCACCTGGAAAGTAGAAAATTCCTTGCACCACAGCAAGCAGGTTTCAGGCAAAGCTACTCCACAGAGGATCAAACCACATACCTCTCACAGGAAATTGAGGATGCTTTCCAAGACAAAAAATCAGTTTTAGTGGCATGGATTGATTTACAGAAGGCCTTTGATAAAGTATGGAAAGAAGGATTGCTTCAAAAAATGAGAAACTACAAGATATGTGGAAATATGTATAGATGGACGAAAGCCTTTCTTCACAATAGAAGAGCCAGAGTACAAGTAAATGGCAAAAAAAGTAGGAAAGTATTACTACACCATGGAGTGCCTCAAGGAGGAGTTCTATCACCCACTCTTTTTCTCATATTTATCAATGATCTAATTGAAGAAATACCATGTGGAACTAAGGCAGCACTATATGCAGATGACTTGGTTCTATGGTGCACACATGAGAGCGTCATGGTTGCCACAAAAATGCTTCAGAGAGCCATGGACATTTTGACTAATTGGGCTGACAAATGGTGTGTAAGTATCAATATAGAGAAGTCAGCAACAACCCTTTTTACACTTTCACCGAAACAAAGAGCAGGAAACATCTATGTAAATAAAGCTATCTTAAAGGTAGATGACCAACCCACATATCTTGGTGTAACATTTGATGCCAAAATGACATGGAAACATCATATCAGCAAAGCAGAAACAAAGGCTAGAAGGAAGATAGCTATACTAAGAAAACTGAGTGGGACAACATGGGGAGCTAATGAAAGAATTCTAAAAAGTGTATACCAACAAGCCATTCGACCACACTTGGAATATGGTTCTATAGCATGGAGTTCATCATCAAACACTACACTACAAAACCTAGATAGAGTACAGTACCAAGCACTTAGAATCATTACAGGCGCAATGAGATCCACACCAATCATAGAAATGCAGAATATCGAATGGATGCAGTCATTGAAAGAGCGTAGAGATACTAAAATTATAATTCATGGAGAAAAGTTTCTTTCCCACCATTGTCACCCAATGAAGGAAAGATTCCAGAATCTGTCACAAGGACGGCTTAAAAGAAGCAGCTTCATACACTAGGCCAAGCGTCTACGTAGACAGGTATCGGATCTGCCAGAGGTAACAATACCACTGACATCTCAACCAGAACACACCCCATGGGAAAAATGGACATGCCTACCAGTGACCATCCAAACAACAGTAGCAGGTGTGCATGGGGATGAACATCAGAATAATCTGCAGAAAAGAGTAGCAGCTCTCAGTTTCCTTGATGATATTTACCCAAGTGATCTATGGACCAGAGTATATACAGATGGATCAGCACAGAATGCAGTAAAAAATGGAGGAAGCGGTGTATATGTAGAATGCCCAGATGGCACCACTGATACCACTTGTATACCAACAGGGAATTACTGCAACAACTATGACTCTGAAGTCAAAGCTATTTATACAACCGCAGAGGAACTGTTAACATTGGACAGGACCTCACACCCTATTGTGATACTTACAGATGCAAGGTCAGTACTAGAGGCATTACAATCCAATAAACTTCCAGAGTTAAAAGAGGTGCTGTCCATAGTACAAAATAGGTGTAGAGTTATACTGCAATGGATTCCATCACACTGTGGAATAGCAGGAAATGAGAGAGCTGATCAACTCGCCAAGGAAGGTGCTAACATGCAGCAACCGGATGTACCAATCAGCTATCACCAAAAGAAATCCATGAGAAAGGCACAACGAAAGCCTAACTTACCTCCACGGGACGACTACCACCTACTTAACAGACAAGAACAGGTCATCATATTTCGACTGAGAATTGGACACAATAGACTAAACAGCATATGTATACACAATTTAAAATTGGCACAACAGCAAAGTGTAATTGTGGACAAGTCAACCAGACTTCAGAACATATCCTTGAAGAATCTGCAAACTATGACACATTAAGATGCACATACTGGCCTTCTGATACACCAATGAATGTTAAACTTTACGGTACAATACAAGAAATGGAAAACACTGTCCAATTTATACAAGAAACAACACTGCAGATATAGACATTATTAGCGAACGAAAGAAGAAGAAGAAGCTATACGGGAAAACGAACCGACAAATGACTGTATACGTTACGATGACTCTTGTTCTATGACTAGAATAAGAGAGCTTGGGTTTAAATGTGGTGTTGCTAGAAAGGAGCCGCTTCGTGGGCGAGAAAGAATGACGGTCAATCTACTGGGACCGTCAGTCAACGTGTAAAGTCGGATACACCCAAGGAGAGATCTGAGCACCTATGGACTTGTCCGGAGTGCAGTGACGATGATCCAACGACCAACCAACCAACAACCAACCAACCAACCAACCAACCAACTAACTAAACTAACTGACTGACTGATTCACTGACTAACTAACTATTACGACATATATAGTAGTTTATAGTTTCTTTATTCCTTGCTCTGTTCTACACACAGACGTTAAAGTAGTTGATTTAATCCACACACAAAATCCGATATGTATTCTCAGCAGGTTTAATCACATCCTAATCATGAGAAAGTAACATCCAAGTCCAAATTCCTTAGTCTTCCGTTACAACATGCAGGTCAGGTTATAGCATTCATTCTTTTCACTCTCCTATCTAGCCCTGACAACACACTGGCAAGAATCAATAACATGACATATGACTTTACGTACATGCATTGAATTTCACGAAAGCCGCATATTTATTGTGAACTGCTGACAAACTACACACTAGACACATGAATGTAAGCAATAATAAGATTATATTTGGGCGTAATTACATCTCCGTTGAGACTCAACCCATGTCAGATTTTTATTTTATTTAACGTGCCATTTTTTTAGCAGAAGATATGTTTCTTCGGAAAAATGTTTTTTTTCTCCATTATTAGCTATGCTTGAATATGAGTATATGCATGTATGTTTCAAAATCTACTATCTCTCGAAGATTTCATGTATTTTCTGTTATCTCTTTTTGCCTTTTATCTAGTTTTCGCAGAAACTAGATATTATGGCACTCTAGCAAAGTTCTGCTTAATATTCATCTACTTCACGTATCATTTGCTGAACGTTGTCTTTGCTGCCACTATGTAAGACTCTCTATTCTAATCAAGCTATCCTGCTTATTTTAATGTCATACACCAATATCATACTCAAATATTTTCTATATTCTGCTTCCATTGGTATCTTGGACATTTTACGAGGGGGGGGGGTGTCTGCGTGAGTGGGTCAACATCTTTCCTTTCTGCTTTTGGGAAAATACAATTAGATATTAGGCAACAGATATGTTGATTATCCACTTCGCACACTGGACATGTCCATATGTGTTCAGATCTCCGCTTCGGTAAATCTCTCAGAGTATAACGGCGGATGGTTTCGCCTCTATGCTGATTCAGTGTTCTTTGTGGAATCTTTGTTACGTGTTCTCTACGGGCCACGCCTATCCTCACTCCCAATTCGCGCATTCTCGATATTGACTCATGCTCATTTATCTGAAATACATCAGATAGTGCGGACTCACGAAGAGCAATGAGTATACCTGCTCAGTCCATAGTCTGACCATCTGTTATGGTGGCGATGCTGTCTAAATGGTCGGCTCGTTCGTTTCCTTACACATCCTCGTGTCCGAGGACAAAAATAAGCGTGAGTTTTCGCAGCGAGGCCGGTATTTTAGCTCTCTCTAATGACTCCACCCATCACCTACATATATCAACTGTTTTGACTTTCTGAATCATATTCATGTAGTCACTAGTAGGCAGGCATGGGAATAGGCCAGCGATTCTAGCCAGTTAAGAAAATAAAATATTCATTGAGTCCTTCAGTAGGCAGGCATGGGAATAGGCTTGCGATTCTCTTATAGCACAGTGGAACACAAGAGGTCACAATATTCTACCTCACGTATATTTTTTAAATATTCTCTCTCTCTCTCTCTCTCTTTCTATGACATATTATTTCCAGAACTTTGTCTTTGCAATTGATGTCCTGAATCCGACTCTATCCTGTGCCAATCTGTCTGTCTCCTCCAATAATAACTTTATACATTCTTTGATGTCATCTCTCCATCTCCTTCTAGGTCTTATCTCTTCTTCTACTTCCGGAAACTCTGCCCTCTAAGATGTGTCATTCTATGCCATTGTGTCTTTTTATATGTCCAAAATATTTCAGTTTTCAATGTAAAATTGTATTCAATAGCCATCTTTCCTCTATATTCAGCATACTCAAACCTCACTGTTTCTCATCTTTTATGTGCAAGAAATTGTTAATATTGCCCTATAACACTTGAGTTCGAATGCCGATACTGAGGTCTATATTACTAATATTAATATTACAGTGGAAAATAAAAGACATCACAATGTTCTACCTCACCTACATTAATATAAAACGGTGGAAAATAAAAGTCACAAATTTCTACCTCTCCTATATTAATATACCAGTTGAAAATACTGGTCACAAGGTTCTACCACACTTATATTGACATTATGGTGGAAAATACAAGTCACAAGTTTCCTTCTTGCGTATATTAACACTACAGTGGAAAAAAGACCTTACGTTCCCGAAAGTTGAAAAATAATAAAAGCACTGGAGACATTAAATTCATTTGAAAATATATGTCTTAGAAAAATCTGAAATATTGGTTAGTAAGAATTCAAGTCAAACAAAGAAGTAAGAGAAGACACCAAACATCAATATGTTTCTACAGCAATAAGAAGAGAACGATGGACTTATATAGGACATGTACTTAGAATGAATAATGAATAAAAATGAACTGCCACTGCAAGCATTACAATGGGTACCAGATGGCAAAAAAGCCACAAAAAATTACAAGATCAAGAGGGACTCTTCGCAGAACAACCACCAAAGAGGGTATGACAATGTGTATTAACAACATGCAAGAATTACACACAGAATCATCACATCCTTCGAACTGGAGAGCTCTGGTTTCTGCCATATGCACCTTAGTCGGCGCTGAAGGAACATACATAGACTGCGGTGGAAAATAGAAGTCATAAGGTTCCTCCCCGCTCATAATAATTTTAAAGTGGAAAATAGAAGTAACAATGTTCCAAATCACTTATATTAACGCTATAGTAAAAAATAGAAGTTATAAGATTTCATTTCGCTTACGTTAGATCGGAAATGAGCGGCCGGCATCTCAGACAGAAAAATTGACATGTCAGGTTAAAACGATGGATCTTTTTGAAGTAGTCACAGACAGCGAGGCATACAGACGATTGCCACTCTAGAGAAGAGAGCTGAAATGTCTCAAGATGCCGAGCTTAACAAATCATTTTTATATAATAAATAATTAGATGACAAGGAATAGGAATATAGAAAAGTGAGAAAAAAAATTAAGGTTTTAATAAATAGTAAATTATAAACCGGTTGAAGATTTTGCCGGTAAAGTTGATTGGCGGCGAGTAACAGATATGATTTATCATCCTCGCTTTCTCTTTACTCTCCTATTTATCATCAATTTTCCATCTCATGTTTCGCAACATGTTTTGACATTCATCATTTTCTCGATTGTCTCCCTCTCTTCTATCATCGTTATAACATATGTGTGTTAGTGTGTGTTGTTTTTCTTCAGGCCGTCGTTCTGATGAAGGTTTTCTAGTCGAAAAATTGTCTGTATTTGTATCTTGTTGCTAGTATTTAGGTAGTAATTATTGGTAGAATTTATACCTATTGTCGTTTTTGATTATGCAGGTATTCGCCATAGGTTAATCCAGGTTATGTATTTTGAACATGGTGTTATTTCCTGTCATTGGAGATTTGAGCAGGAAGTAGATAGAGATACCATTGGGAAAGAAACAATGTGCGATTGACAGGACCTATCATATTTTATAGTTGATAACTGATAGATATAGTTGATAGATTGATCTATCGGAGTACGCAACCAAGACAAAGTTACAGAGAATTAGTATATCAGAGTTACGCAACCAAGACAAGATACATAGGATAATGAGTGTCCGTCTCGATACCGAGGCAGCACTTGAAGATACCAGTAGGAGAGAAACAATTTGAGATTGTCAGGACCTAGTCTATCAGAGTTACGCATCAAGACAAGATACAGAGCATTAGTCTATCATAGCACAAACAAAAACAAGATACAGAACATTAGTCTATCATAGTACAAACAAAGACAAGATACAGAGCATTAGTCTATCATAGTACAAACAAAGACAAGATACAAAGGATACTGAGTGTCCGTTGCAGCCAGTCCTCGATACCGAGGCAGCACTGGAATATGGCGATAAAATGTAGCAGATGCTATTTTAAGATAAGAGAGAACATATGCCACAACTGTAGGAGAATATGCTACTGTAAGATAAGAGAGTTGGAACATATGGAACAATTGTAGGAGAGTATGATATTGTAAGGTAAGAGAGTAAGAACATATGTAGGAGATTGCTATGTAGGAGGAAATAGTGACGGGAGATCGAATGGTGAAATAAATTCTAGAAGAAAGTATAACACACAACACTTTATTCCTGAGATGGAACCAGTTAGACTTACCAGCCGTGCCGGAAGGCTGATAAATACTACATTTGTATAGTAACTTCGTTGTATATTTGTTTGGAGAAAGGTGAAAATGGTGATAAAAAGGTGTAAATAAATGACTTCATTGTACTCGGGTTATTGTGTTTCGTCCCTCTCAAAGAAATGACCATTTCGTGTCATGAGTACCACATATAGCACGTAACTCCGTAACTTCAAGCGATAATCCCAGATATCTTCGGAAAAAACCCACTTTAAAAAAAAATAAGACACGAGCTGGATTATAACTCACGACCTCCTAAGCACAAAGCGAACGGCTAACCATTGCGCCATGGGTATCCCCAAAATATAATATATTCTATATTAGGTATATACCAAAAATATTTAAGTCAAATGTGAAATCAGTGCTGTTATATGGAGGATTACATAAGAGACAACTGGGAAACTATAAACTAACATTGAATGTCTGTGTAGATTAGAAGCTTTGAAATGGTAAATAAATATGACCAATGTCTGTTTAGATAAAGTGAATGACATAGCAAGATAAACTCACCAATAAAGGATTAAAATGATAAGATAAGCTCACCAATGTCTGTGTAGATAGAAGGATTGAAATGATAAGATAAGCTCACCAGTTTCTGTGTAGATAGAAGGATTGAAATGATAAGATAAGCTCACCAGTTTATGTGTAGATAGAAGGATTGAAATGATAAGATAAGCTCACCAATGTCTGTGTAGATAGAAGGATTGAAATGATAAGATAAGCTCACCAGTGTCTGTGTAGATAGAAGGATTGAAATGGTAAGCTAAGCTCACCAGTGTCTGTGTAGATAGAAGGATTGAAATGATAAGATAAACTCACCAATGTCTGTGTAGATAGAAGGATTGAAATGATAAGATAAGCTCACCAATGTCTGTGTAGATAGAAGGATTGAAATGATAAGATAAACTCACCAGTGTCTGTGTAGATAGAGGATTGAAATGGTAAGATAAGCTCACCAATGTCTGTGTAGATAGAAGGATTGAAATGATAAGATAAACTCACCAGTGTCTGTGTAGATAGAGGATTGAAATGGTAAGATAAGCTCACCAATGTCTGTGTAGATAGAAGGATTGAAATGATAAGATAAACTCACCAATGTCTGTGTAGATAGAAGGATTGAAATGGTAAGATAAGCTCACCAATGTCTGTGTAGATAGAAGGATTGAAATGATAAGATAAACTCACCAATGTCTGTGTAGATAGAAGGATTGAAATGATAAGATAAGCTCACCAATGTCTGTGTAGATAGAAGGATTGAAATGGTAAGATAAGCTCACCAATGTCTGTGTAGATAGAAGGATTGAAATGATAAGATAAACTCACCAGTGTCTGTGTAGATAGAGGATTGAAATGGTAAGATAAGCTCACCAATGTCTGTGTAGATAGAAGGATTGAAATGATAAGATAAACTCACCAATGTCTGTGTAGATAGAAGGATTGAAATGGTAAGATAAGCTCACCAATGTATGTGTAGATAGAAGGATTGAAATGATAAGATAAGCTCACCAGTGTCTGTGTAGATAGAAGGATTGAAATGATAAGATAAGCTCACCAATGAGGAAATTGTAGAAACTGTTAGAAACTTTAAAAAAAACCTACAAATCATGAACTATTGAATAAATGGAGGAAGAACTAAGAAAAAATGCGTTAGAGATGGGCATGGCATATTCTAGCCCTATATTATAATGTGTAGCACTTTTTATAATTATTTTTATAAAATAATTATAGTGGCAAAGAGAGAACTCCACAAGAATATAAAATACAAGGAAGACATGGATTTGGAATCAGGAACGAGAGGGGAGAACGCCTAGTAGGTTTCTGGAATGGAAAACAACTTGTCAATCATGAGTACTTTTTTCGAACAACATCCAAGAAGATTATATACATTGAGATAACCGGATGTACACGAGAAACCAAATAGATTATATAATAATACAATAGATATGGAAATCACGTGTAACATCAAGTAAAACATAACCAGGAGCAGACTGTGTTTCAGATAATGAATTGCTTACAGCTAAATTTATGCTAAAAATGAAAAAAAATAAAAAAAATTACTTGTTGTCTCTCAATATGTTCGATACATGATATTATACCAACTCTTTTCCTAATTTCTTCATTTCTTATTTTATCTAGTTTGGCAACCACTGCAGCTTTCCTCAGACACTTCATTTCACATGTGACGATTTTCCTTTACTGCGAAGCTGTTAAAGACCAAATTTGACATTGGTAGCACAGTGTTGGTATAAAAATTGTAGATATTATTTGTTTTTTAATTTCCATCTTGATCTTTGAATGAAGAAGTAATGGTGAAAGTTGGTAAGTCACTGTGTTTGCTTTCTGGCACCTTGTTTCTATTTCTCTGTCTAGTCAGTGTAGAGTTTCAATAACATCATAAAAAGAAAGAAATTAAAAACAATAAAAACAACAACGAGGAAAAAAGAAAATTATGAAAGCGAATAAAGTAACTGAGGATAAATTAAAATGAGGATACGAGACCAATATTTTCAACCATCAGAATATATAAACAACAGGTAGGGCATCCCAATATACGAGGAAAATCATCGTATACCAATATAATATATCAATATAAGATCACAAAAAGGTGGGAAGAATATTTTGAAGACCTCCTGAACACACCAGAAAAATACATATAGCACCATTGAAACCAACATACACAATTGAAGAAGAATATGAAATCATGGAACAAGAAGTCAGAGAAGTTATCAAGAATAACCTATAGAATAAATCGGCGGAAATTGATGGAATAACAACCGAAGCAATACAAGTCTGTGGAGAGACTGGATAACTTGGTTACTTGACATCTTCAGAAAAGCTTGGAAAGAAAGAGCTGTACCAACAGATTAGCAAAGAGCAATCATAGTACCAATATAGAAGAACAAGTAAGTAAACAAGATTGCGACACATACAGGGATATTTCCCTGCTTAGTCAGGTCGGTAAAATGTTCGATAAGATCATTGTGAAAAAAAAGAAAGTCCGGAACAGTTCGGGCTCAGAAAATGAAGAAGATGTACAGATGCAATATTTTCGCTATGACAAATCAGTAAAACACAATCATCATCATCATCATCGTCAGGTGCCATGCCGGGTGGCGTAGGCGGTCATGGCTCTCCACAGCTCTCTGTCCACAGTATTATGTATCAAAGTCGTTGTTGTTTCTTTGCCGTGTCAGGTTGTCAAACTGTCTAATATTTTCTCACGTTGTCGCCCTCTGTCTCTGGTGCCTTCAATCTTGCCTGTTGTGATTATGTTCTCTAAACCTGCCTGTCTCATGAAGTGGCCAAAAAAAAGAAGATTGCCTTTTTCTTATATTCTTGATTAAGGTCCGTTTCGCATTTAACTCTTTTAACACCTCTACATGAGTTTTTCTGGCAGTCCATGGTATTCTCAGCATTCTTCTGTAGAACCACATCTCTGTTGCCTCCAATCTCCCATTTTCCAGTTTGTTTATTGTCCAAGACTCGCACCCATATGTTAGTATAGGGGTTATATAGCACTACATAACTCTCTTTCTCACCTCTAATGACAAGGTCATATTACACAGTATATTTTTCACTTTTCTGAATGTTGTTTTTGCCTGTCCTATTCTGCATCTTATTTCTGTTGAACTTCTTCCATCTGCTGTTATAATTGTACCTAGATATTTGAATTGGTGGACCTGTTTTAATACTATATAATTCACTATGATCTTGCAAGGTGTGTTATTTTCTTTCTTTGAAATAACCATTACTTCTGTTTTCTTGATATTTAGGAAGAGGCCTTTCTCTTTGCTTTCTGTGACTACTACTTTAATTAAGTTTTGAAGCCACAATAGAATACAAAAACCAAATGAATATTGCTTTTATAGACCAGGAGAAAGCTTTCGACCGAATAAATATAGAACAACTACTCCGGAGTATTCTAGAAAAGTATGGAATAAAAGGACCATTATTAGACTGTGTAAGAGCCATATAAAAAATAGTGAAAGTGCAGTTAGAACAAATGCAAAACTTACATAGTAGTTCTCAGTAACATCGTTAGCTAGACATGGTGTGTTGTATCACCATTATTGTTTATCATTTATATGGATAGTATTACAAAAGCAATAGAAACACCACCAGAAGCTTACCATCCATATGACATAACTGAACTAGTCTTTGCTTACGATCAGTGCCTACTCTACAGTTCAAGTGAAGAGCTTCAAGATCACATAACCCTACACAACAAAATCTGCCTCAAACACATTATGAAGATCAACGCAGAAATAACGCAAGTTATGTCTATAGGCAGAAAACCCAATACAATTAATATAAAAATAAATGATCAACTACAGAAACAAGTGTAGGAATTGAAATATCTAGGAAGCATTTTTGCAGCCGATAGAGGAATGGATAGAGAACTCGAGACAAGAATAAAAAAAGCCAACTACTTAAACTATGAACTTACACAAATGTTGAAACACACCTCTATCCCAATGGAAACCAAAAGGCAAATCATAAATTCAATATTCATCCCAACATTATGATTTTAATGTCAGGCATGGACAGTAACTAAAGAACAAAGAGAAAGCTTACTACGTGTGAAATGAGATGTCTAAGAAAAGCATAAAACAAAACAGGAAGAGATCATGTGAGAAATGAGATTACAAAAACTGTTGGAACAACATCAGTGGTCAAATACATTGAAAAACAGAGATTTAAATGGTTCGGCCACTTAATGAGAATGAACCATTATTAACAAACGACAAGAGCATACAACATGAAAATGGAATGGAAACAGCAAGATACAGAGGAAGACCAAGAAAAAGGTGGATTGAAGGTGTTACCAACATTCTGACACAGCAAATAGTACTGTATATCAAGCAACCAGACGTGCAGCAGCCCCAAAATCGATCGTCATTCAATCCTACAACACATCACAGCATAAGCAGAGAAAACACAATAGATGGAATACAGCAACAGATTAGGTACAACAAAGAACAATGCATAATCAAGGCATGCAGGGAAGTAGATGATTACAAACAACAAACACACGCGAAAACATGTATTTATTAACGACAGTGTTAAAACAAAATAATTTCAAACCAGCGCTAAAAGTAATTAATAATAAAACGGAAAATACTAAAAGATGGGACAGAGATAATTCAAAGATGGAAAGAAACTTGCCAAGAAATGTACAAAAGTACACAACACATCCCAGAAGTAAACATAAACAAAACAGCAAATGAACCAGATCCAACGATAGATGAAATTAGACACACAATAAACAATTTGAAGAAACATATAAAGTTCCCGGGAATGACGGTATTAGTTAGCACAGAAATGATGGTGAAGGAGAAGCAAGCACAGAAATACACCATAAGTTATGCTGCGGAAAATGGCTCAAAGAATGGAAAAATATATATATATATACACCCCTACCAAAACAAGGAGACATTCAACTATGAGACATTCAGTAAACTAAGGAGATATTCAAAAAAGGAGACATTCAGTAAACTAAGGAGACATTCAGTAAACTAAGGAGACATTCAGTAAACTAAGGAGACATTCAGTAAACTAAGGAGACATTCAGTAAACTAAGGAGACATTCAACTATGAGACATTCAGTAAACTAAGGAGACATTCAGTAAACTAAGGAGACATTCAGTAAACTAAGGAGACATTCAGTAAACTAAGGAGACATTCAACTAAGGAGACATTCAGTAAACTAAGGAGACATTCAGTAAACTAAGGAGACATTCAGTAAACTAAGGAGACATTCAGTAAACTAAGGAGACATTCAGTAAACTAAGGAGACATTCAGTAAACTAAGGAGACATTCAGTAAACTAAGGAGACATTCAGTAAACTAAGGAGACATTCAGTAAACTAAGGAGACATTCAGTAAACTAAGGAGACATTCAGTAAACTAAGGAGACATTCAGTAAACTAAGGAGACATTCAGTAAACTAAGGAGACATTTAAAAAAGAGACATTCAGTAAACTACTGAACAGTAGCATTAATTATCCAAGGGAGCAAGACTAAGAATAGTAAGTTATGAAAAGAATAGCAAAAATTAGAAATCGAAGTTAACGATGCGCAAGCAGGGTTCCCATCAAGTAGAGACACAAAACATCAACTACTAGATATGATAATCATTATCGAAAAATGTAGGGAATACAAAACATATATATACATGTGTTTTATATATACATGTGTTTTATCTATACATGTGTTTATCTATACATGTGTTTTATCTATACATGTGTTTTATCTATTTATGTATTTTTATCTATACATGTGTTTTATCTATTTATGTGTTTTATCTATAGATGTGTTTTATCTATTTATGGGTTTTATCTATACATGTGTTTTATCTATTTATGTGTTTTATCTATACATGTGTTTTATCTATACATGTGTTTGATCTATTTATGTGTTTTATCTATACATGTGTTTGATCTATTTATGTGTTTTATCTATACATGTGTTTTATCTATACATGTGTTTTATCTATACATGTGTTTTATCTATACATGTGTTTTATCTATACATGTATTTGATCTATTTATGTATTTTATCTATACATGTGTTTTATCTATACATGTGTTTTATCTATACATGTGTTTTATCTATTTATGTATTTTATCTATACATGTGTTTTATCTATACATGTGTTTTATCTATACATGTGTTTTATCTATACATGTGTTTTATCGACTATTCCAAAGCATTTGATTACGTACATCGGCAACTATGGGAAATGATGAAAGAAATGGACTTCCCAGAATATCTAACATATCTTACTGAACTACTCCACTATAACCAACCACGCAGCTGTGAGAGTTGATGCTGATATTTCAGAATGGTTTTCGGTAGATAGTGGGGTAAGACAGGGATGTATCCTATCAACATACTTATATAATATTTATGTAGAAAACATCATGAGAACATGAGAAAAGTACAGAACGACATAGAATACACAAATATTCCATCCCGTAAATATAGGTGGAGATGAAATATCAGAGATGAGATACGCAGATGATACGGTTCTTCTTACTACACGAATAGAAGGGCTAGAAATGATCATTAAAACAAAAACATACAGCGAAGAACACAATCTCTAATTAAACATACAGAAAACCAAGATTATGACAACAGATAAAACTAAAAGTAATATCAAAAATTAAAATAGATAACAGAGATCTGGAGAACGTTGACACATTTGATTATCTGGGTGCAAATATAAACAGCTTAGGTGATTGTACAATGGAAATTAGGAAAAGATTGGCGATAGTGAAAACTAAATTAAAAGAAGTGAAAAATATATGGAAAAATTGCTATAAAGAGACAAAAAATTATACTTCTTAGATCATACATTTTTCCAGTTGCAACATACGACTGCCGGACTTGGACTATAAATAGAACAATGGCAACAACAACAAATGTCGCATTCGAACTGAAGTGTTAAAGGACAATATTAAGAATTTCTTGGACAGAAAAGATAACACACAGTGAGGTTTTGAGTATGCTGAATATAGAGGAAGAATGGCTGTTGAATACGAATCCGAAGATGGATTTGTCTCGCGATTGGCGCAAATCTTCTTCTGCGTTCGTTCTCAAACTCCTGCAGATTAGCAGGATGTAGTCCGGAAAACGGAATGCGTTGTATCATGGTTTACAGCATTGCTGCAATATCTGCGCCTTTCTGCCTGACACATCTGACTTCAGCATGGCTTTGGGTCACTGACCCTATATGGGATGGGACAGCCAACTCCATCCCATAACCTTCTTAGTCGCCTTTTACGACATGCGTGGAAGGTAAATAGTGTTGCTATTCTTTGCTCCACTTTCGGGCCCCGGCAACACACAGGCGATTGGCGCAAATAAAACGGCAACACAACGCATTTCTATTATCTGTACTACATCCTGTTGGAAATCTAGAATGGATCATGGTCCTGCTACAAGAGAGATCCAGTAGGAGTTTGAGAATGAACGCTGTAGAAGAAGAAGAATATAATTTTATACAGAAAACTGAAATACTTCGGGAATATGAAATGACACGATGGCATAGAAAGACGCATCCTAGAGGGGCAGAATTCTGGGAAGTAGAAGAAGAGGTAGACATAGAAGGAGATGGACAGATAACATCAAAGACTACATGAGGATATCATTAGATGAGACAGGCAGATTGGCACAGGGTAGATACGGGTTCAGGACACCAATTGCAAAGACAACGTTCTGGAAAGAATATGTCACAGAGAGAGAGAGAGAGAGAGAGAGAAGAGAGAAGAGAGAGAGAGAGAGAAGAGAGAGAGAGTATTTTAAACAACAAATCGATTGTACGCAACTTGGTCATTTCTGTGTTCACAATTTTAAGAGTTGTTTCCCTGTAAAGCGAGATTTAAAAAAAAAGAATTCCGGAATATTTCAATAAATTCTGCATTTATTTCAATTTGTGAAACAATTTTAGCCAAAATATTATGCATATAATTTCTTTTGGTACATTTTTACAAGGTTTATTTTTGTTCTTTAAATTAAATTTAGTTAGGTTCCTGAAATGAAATATTCAGTATTAATACCAGTTTTGTTGCTTATGCATTCAGTTTTCTTTTGGGCAAAATAAACCCCTTCCCCTCCAAACCTCACATTATAGAGAAATGGGTATTACACCCATAGAAACATTATTAGACAACTTTTTCTATATTGTTTATTAGGTATTAGTTTGTTTATTATCTTCCTCGTACACTGGACAATTTCATAGGTGCTCATATCGCCGCTTCAATAAATCTATTAGGGTATAACGGCTGTTCCGGTTTTGTATTGGATCACTGCTCTTTTTGAAATCTGTGTTGGGTGTTCTGTACGGGCTACGTCTATCCTCACTCTCGCATTCACGCATTCTTGATATTGACTCATGTTCATGTATCTGAAATTCATCTGATCGTGCCGACTCACGAAGAGAAATGAGTACGTTTCTTCGGTTCATAGACTGGGAATCTGTTATCCTAGTGAGGCTAGCTAATTGGTCGGTCCGTTCGTTTTCCTCCACTCCCACGTCCGGGTACAAAAATATGCATGATTTTTCGCAGTAAGTCCCACATTTTAGCTCTCTATAATGACTCCATCCATCCCCTACGTGCATCGCATATTCTGACCTTTTGAATCATATTAATTGAGTCACTTAGTATGCGCAATTGGGAATAGGCTTGCGATTCCAGCCAGTTAAGTGCCTGCGATACGGCAAATACTTCCATTGTTATATTGCTTGTTGTTGCGATAAAGGCTCCACTGGCTTCATGTACTGTTCTTCCTTGTGATGTGGTAGTAAAGGCACATTCACATTGCTAATGGCGAATGACTGACAAGTCTGTGTAAATCACAAACATCTGTGTTGTCGACATGTTCGCAGATGAGTGCCTTGACCTCAGCATCCACGCTCACAGGGCTATGAATTTTGGAATCTATATTTTTTCTATAGATATATTGTAATAAACAATATTAAATATATAATTCTATATTGTTTGTTACTTATTGTGCCAACCTGAATCTAATCATCAGCATCATCACGTGGCATATTCTTTCGAGAACGTTGTCTCTGCAATTGATGTCCTGAACCCGACTCTATCCTGTGTCAATCTGCCTGCCTCCTCCAATGATATCTTCATACAGTCTTCGATGTCATCTGTCCATCTCCTTCCATGTCTATCTCTACTTCCCGGAATTTTGCCCCTAATATGCGTCTTTCCATGTCATTGTATCTATTTAAATGTCTGAAATATTTCCATTTTCAATGTAAAATTGTATTCACCAGCCATCCTTCCTCTATATTCAATATATTCAAAACCTCACTATTTCTTATCTTTTCTGTCCAGGAAATTCATAACAATGTCCTATAACATTTCATTTCGAAAGCCGATATTCTTTTTGCCGTTGTTCTATTTATCATCCAAGTCTCGCAGCTGTATATTGTAACTGGAAAATGTATGATCTAAGAAGTAAAACTTTTGTCTCTTTATAACAGTTTTTCCATATATTTTTCATTTCTTTTAATTTCGTTATCGCTATTGCTAATCTTTTCCTAATTTCTATTGTAACAATCACATAAGCTGTTTATATTTGCATTCAGATAATCAAACTTGTCGACGTTTTCCAGTTTCACGTTATCTATTTTAATTCTTGGTGCTACTTTGTTTTTTTTCCTGTTGTCATGATTTTAGTTTTCTTTATGTTTAATTTAAGGTTTTGTTCTGAATCTAATGCACTTGAAATATTCAGTAAACATAATTGTGTGATGGCAAATCTTCAATGGTGTAATGGAATTTAACAAAGATCAACATAAAACAGTGTAAGACATGTATTGCAATGGAACAATACAACAAAATAAAACGGAAAATAGGAAGTCTAAAATATACTTGGAGTAAAGAAGTAGATGCAAAGGTACATAGATTGGGTAGAGCATGATATAAATTGGAACTGTTAACTATAGATGCGGGGTGCAAAGGGTCTCACATTGCTCTCGTGCGTACCCAGGGTTAGCAGATAACCAAGACCCTAAAAGTACCTCCTCGTTGCGCATCCTGGAAACAGAAATACAGCTGCTCTTGCTGTATTTCGGGCCAACAATTTTAGGCTCGTGTGTCCGTGGTAGATGTGAATGCTGTAGAAGGAATGAGAACTGCCTGCAAAGAAATAGGAAAGATCTCAGAAACCTCTACGCCATCACATCCAACATCACTGTCGACAGTCATGCAAGACATTTGTACATTCCGTCTCGGCCCGCCTAAGAAACAGAAACATTTGAGGGGCGACCAATGTCAATGTCCCTAACATACGGTGATTTTATCAGTACACGCCGAACCTGGAAGACAACACACGACTGAGGGAAGCGTAGTGTACGTAAGTCGACTCAGTGTCAACGGAGCTACAATAGTCCAGCACAAGACCGATTGGCGGAAGTGCAGTTCATGCTTGAGAACACGCAGAAGCCCATACGTCTCATCACAATTGACCCCATTCAAAGTAGGATTCATGACTCAGGTATTGGATACACCAACTTGAACATGTACTCCTGGGTATAAAAGAAAGTTTTGAATACAGCTCCCCATTGTACACAGGACAAGCAATGAACAAATGTCGGGGAGAGCATTGTTCAAATGTTTACCGAAGCAGTGTTGAGACTCGGACGAGACCCCACTGAGAAGAGGGCGCACGTCTCTAACGACACTGTAAAGCTAGTCCACTCGACTGTTGGCTGTTGCCAAACATGGATCATAAAGAGAGCATTGGGTTCAGTACCCAAGGGTCCACTGCGAAGCTCCTCATCCGAGATTCGTATTTTACCTACATATCTGGGTAACATACGCAATGGCGAAGAGTCAAATTAAATAGATAATGCCTGGAGATGGATTGAAAGGTCATCTCAAGCGGACGAGGCAAGTGCATGAGAAATGCACAGGTGAAATCCCAGACCACTGACATGTTTGGCAAAACAATACCTCGTCTAGGAAGGTGTATCAACCCCGAGTCTAATTCGACCGTCGCTGTTATCCAACACGGCTCATACGGAAGAAATTAGGTCTTAAACCTAGGTATACAAAGGGTGGTAATTGAATGGTCTTCGTATGCCAGGAACTGCTCGCTGTCTGCGAAGTGCCTCGTAAGCGGATATACAAGCAATTAATGACCCAATCAAACTATCAGCTCGCCTCGTCTCGTCTCACGTACAGACCCCCCTCCCCTCGAGTAGAAGGTTCCTCCAATAGGCATTGCACCAAGCCGAAAGGTGAAGTCTCCTGGGTATGAAAAAAAATAAATCAGAATTTTCCCCGTTGCACATAGGAGCTAATCCCTCGTAATTCCTGGGGTTCTCAAACAAACAAACAAACAAACGGCTATAGATACAGCAAGATGAAATATGTATATTTGAGAATCTGTGATCCACACAAATATTTAACGCCAGGACAGGAAACCCATACGTAAATAAAGAGTTAATGGGACAGGAATAACCGAGAAATGAATAAGAAAGTAGAACAATACGAGAAGAGGATTTAGAGAGAAGAAAGAGAGACGGAGAGAAGAGAGAGACGGAGACAAGAGAGGAAGGACAGACGCAACAAGACTAGCCAAGAGGGAAGCGTTGAATTAATATACGATGTATGAAATCTAGACTCAGTTCAAGAACCTGATGCTCGTATAACGTCGGTCGATGTTCATGCTTCTAAACATCGACTGCCAAGGGCCGCAATAAAGTCCGGCTCGATACAAAAATATCCGCCAGAATTAATTGTCTGTTGGTGTTTTCTCAATAGCATCATTTGCCTGTCCTTTATTGGGTTTGGTAGCAATGAAGAAATCTATTTTATGTACATTATTCTTCGTTTTCTTGCTGTCTGGACATTTATTTATCCGTTTATGTCCAGGCGTACATACGCAAACACAGCCCTCATACGCACAAATATGTTTTATAATATGATATTTTTTAAAGTAACAAACACACACTACAAAACTGTGAAAGAGATAACAGTAGTTAGTACTTTTACTGAAGGAACTAACTATTAAAGAGATGACTGTAGTTAGTACTTTTACTGAAGGAACTAACTATTGAAGAGATGCCTGTAGTTAGTACTTTTACTGAAGGAACTAACTATTGAAGAGATGCCTGTAGTTAGTACTTTTACTGAAGGAACTAACTATTGAAGAGATGACTGTAATTAGTACTTTTACTGAAGGAACTAACTATTGAAGAGATGACTGTAGCTAGTACTTTTACTTAAGGAACTAACTATTGAAGAGATGACTGTAGTTAGTACTTTTACTGAAGGAACTAACTTGAAGAGATGACTGTAGTTAGTACTTTTACTGAAGGAACTAACTATTGAAGAGATGACTGTAGTTAGTACTTTTACTGAAGGAACTAACTATTGAAGAGATGCCTGTAGTTAGTACTTTTACTGAAGGAACTAACTATTGAAGAGATGACTGTAATTAGTACTTTTACTGAAGGAACTAACTATTGAAGAGATGACTGTAGTTAGTACTTTTACTGAAGGAACTAACTTGAAGAGATGACTGTAGTTAGTACTTTTACTAAAGGAACTAACTATTGAAGAGATGACTGTAGTTAGTACTTTTACAGAAGTAACTAACTATTGAAGAGATGCCTGTAGTTAGTACTTTTACTGAAGGAACTAACTATTGAAGAGATGACTGTAGTTAGTACTTTTACTGAAGGAACTAACTATTGAAGAGATGCCTGTAGTTAGTACTTTTACTGAAGGAACTAACTATTGAAGAGATGACTGTAGTTAGTACTTTTACTGAAGGAACTAACTATTGAAGAGATGACTGTAGTTAGTACTTTTACTGAAGGAACTAACTATTGAAGAGATGCCTGTAGTTAGTACTTTTACTGAAGGAACTAACTTTTGAAGAGATGACTGTAGTTAGTACTTTTACTGAAGGAACTAACTTGAAGAGATGACTGTAGTTAGTACTTTTACTGAAGGAACTAACTATTGAAGAGATGCCTGTAGTTAGTACTTTTACTGAAGGAACTAACTATTGAAGAGATGACTGTAGTTAGTACTTTTACTAAAGGAACTAACTTGAAGAGATGACTGTAGTTAGTACTTTTACTGAAGGAACTAACTATTGAAGAGATGACTGTAGTTAGTACTTTTACTGAATGAACTAACTATTGAAGAGATGCCTGTAGTTAGTACTTTTACTGAAGGAACTAACTATTGAAGAGATGACTGTAGTTAGTACTTTTACTGAAGGAACTAACTTGAAGAGATGACTGTAGTTAGTACTTTTAATGAAGGAACTAACTATTGAAGAGATGACTGTAGTTAGTACTTTTACTGAAGGAACTATATTGAAGAGATGACTGTAGTTAGTACTTTTACTGAAGGAACTATATTGAAGAGATGACTGTAGTTAGTACTTTTACTGAAGGAACTAACTATTGAAGAGACAACTGTTGCTACTTTTACTCAAAGAACTAATTATTGAAGAGATCACTGTTGTTGCTACTTTTGCTGAAGGAACTAACTATTGAAGAGATGAATGTTGTTGCTACTTTTACTGAAGGAACTAACTATTGAAGAGACAACTGTTGCTACTTTTACTGAAGGAACTTATTGAAGAGATCACTGTTGTTGCTACTTTTACTGAAGGAACGAACTATTGAAGAGACAACTGTTGCTACTTTTACTCAAAGAACTAATTATTGAAGAGATCACTGTTGTTGCTACTTTTACTGAAGGAACTAACTATTGAAGGGATAAATGTTGTTGCTACTTTTACTGAAGGAACTAACTATTGAAGAGACAACTGTTGCTACTTTTACTGAAGAAACCTATTGAAGAGATCACTGTTGTTGCAACTTTTACTGAAGGAACTAACTTGAAGAGATGACTGTAGTTAGTACTTTTACTGAAGGAACTAACTATTGAAGAGATGCCTGTAATTAGTACTTTTACTGAAGGAACTAACTATTGAAGAAATGACTGTAATTAGTACTTTTACTGAAGGAACTAACTATTGAAGAGATGACTGTAGTTAGTACTTTTACTGAAGGAACTAACTTGAAGAGATGACTGTAGTTAGTACTTTTACTGAGGGAACTAACTATTGAAGAGATGACTGTAATTAGTACTTTTACAGAAGGAACTAACTATTGAAGAGATGACTGTAATTAGTACTTTTACAGAACGAACTAACTATTGAAGAGATGCCTGTAGTTAGTACATTTACTGAAGGAACTAACTATTGAAGAGATGACTGTAGTTAGTGCTTTTACTGAAGGAACTAACTATTGAAGAGATGCCTGTAGTTAGTACTTTTACTGAAGGAACTAACTATTGAAGAGATGACTGTAGTTAGTACTTTTACTGAAGGAACTAACTATTGAAGAGATGACTGTAGTTAGTACTTTTACTGAAGGAACTAACTATTGAAGAGATGCCTGTAGTTAGTACTTTTACTGAAGGAACTAACTATTGAAGAGATGACTGTAGTTAGTACTTTTACTAAAGGAACTAACTATTGAAGAGATGACGGTAGTTAGTACTTTAACTGAAGGAACTAACTATTGAAGAGATGACTGTAGTTAGTACTTTTACTGAAGGAACTAACTTGAAGAGATGACTGTAATTAGTACTTTTACTGAAGGAACTAACTATTGAAGAGATGACTGTAGTTAGTACTTTTACTGAAGGAACTAACTATTGAAGAGATGACTGTAGTTAGTACTTTTACTGAAGGAACTAACTATTAAAGAGATGACTGTAGTTAGTACTTTTACTGAAGGAACTAACTTGAAGAGATGACTGTAATTAGTACTTTTACTGAAGGAACTAACTATTGAAGAGATGACTGTAATTAGTACTTTTACTGAAGGAACTAACTATTGAAGAGATGACTGTAATTAGTACTTTTACTGAAGGAACTAACTATTGAAGAGACAACTGTTGCTACTTTTACTGAAGGAACTTATTGAAGAGATCACTGTTGTTGCTACTTTTACTGAAGGAACTAACTATTGAAGAGACAACTGTTGCTACTTTTACTCAAAGAACTAATTATTGAAGAGATCACTGTTGTTGCTACTTTTACTGAAGGAACTAACTATTGAAGAGATGAATGTTGTTGCTACTTTTACTGAAGGAACTAACTATTGAAGAGACAACTGTTGCTACTTTTACTGAAGAAACCTATTGAAGAGATCACTGTTGTTGCAACTTTTACTGAAGGAACTAACTATTGAAGAGACAACTGTTGCTACTTTTACTGAAGGAACATATTGAAGAGATCACTGTTGTTGCTACTTTTACTGAAGGAACATATTGAAGGTATTACTATGGTTGCTACTATTACTAAAGGAACTAACTATTGAAAGGATGACAATTGTTGCTATTTTTACGAGGGAATCAAATATCAAAGACCAGCTATTTTATTCTACACAATGATCAATCTATGGAATATACGACTATTATTGTCATCATTTTATTAATGCTCATCTGTCACAGTCAGAGTTCTAAAATATTTATGTTGTTTTTAATATCAGACACACTCATTTGAACACATGTATTCAAATATAGGCATGAGACATTGAGGATGACAGAGTGAGGAAATAACATCGTGGCATGGCAAAGAGTCAACAACGATCCTGATAAAATATACTAGAAATTGAGGGTTGTTATTGAGATTCATGATGGTCTACGCTAGTCGGTAAGACACCTGATAATGATGATTCAGACATGCACAAGTCAGAAAAGAATTTAGTAGCGATTTTTAAAAAAGATTTGAGGCAATAGCAGAAACATTAAAAAATGTTCTGTATAACAATAATACTTATCAAATTAAAAGGTTGCACATGTGAATCGGAAACGTACATTAGAAAACAAACTTCAGCCGTTCCAAACAATGTATTTTTACTAACTAATCAAAAGGACAGACGTCTGTGGTCAAGTAGGTAGTTACCTAGACAGTGATAAAGAGGACAAGAAGCTATGATCGTGGTTACAATTCTAATATGTGACCAAACAAGTTTAGCGTTCTGGGCAAGAGATAAACAGATAGCAACGCACATTTGAGCATACTAGCGAGATGGCTATGTAATAGGCAACAGTTCAGTGGAATTAATATAACACTGAGCGCATAAATAACACTTATTTTCAATGTGTAGAACCATTGGCTTAAATAAAACCGCGATATAAGGAACCTCCGTTCTCTGGCTTACATTCTACTAGAAATCTGGCAGGGTCATTGTACTGCTACAAGAGAAATACAGTGAGAGTTTTAGAGAAAAAAAACCGCTAAATACTCTTAACTCAGAAAACAACATTGCTTGATTCTTCTCAAATAAATTATGTAAACATAATTCAATAGGATTGACAAGTTGATTATTTCTTAATGTCAATACACATTAGTAATAATTATTTGTGTAATAATCTTGATCCCCAAGCGTTATTTTTGCAATCGTTTTCTAGAATCGTCAATTGTCAGATGTGAATGATCTGTGGCAACTGTATCAATATATTTGCTTTACATCCAAGGGGAATCGAAATTCTATAGATGACAATCTTGCTTATTCACTTAGCTTCTTCTCTTTACTGTGAGGGTTGGGGATGTGTGGATAAGAGCCCCAGACGATCCTATTGTCAGATTTAGATGACAATATAGATTGTATATTATTTTTGATTATTTGCACGATTATATTCTTATTAACATTTTTCTTTGTTGATCTTGAATGTATTATTCACTGTACTTGTCTTATTGCACTAAAACTTATACTAGTTCCATTTTCTACTTCTGTGATGAGGATTGGGGCATGGTGCTAGGACTGTATTTTTCATTGACAAACGAAGTACCAAAGTATGATGTGGTCAGCATTACACCAACAGTCTTTTTCTTGAATAATAGTACATACTTTTTAAATTCTGGAGTGACCTAATGATTTTTTTTTAAAAGTTGTTAAACTAGAATTTTGAACCTCGGAAGTCTGGAATGTGAAGTCATTACACTAACCATTGAGCTATATAAGCACTAGTACAAGTGATCTGTATCTAAGCTAAAAGTGAAAAGAGAATAATGAGTTTTATGAAAGCAAACACCGAGAGCGCTTAAAATAGATGTTCCTGTCAAAATTTCATTATAATAATTTTATCTCTGTTTTATAATAATACCGTTTGTGTTGTGATGTATTTATACAGATTTTCTGGATCCGTTGAGATTAAAAGAAAGAATTAGAAGTACTAGGGGATTGCGGCATAGAAATAATGACCACAAAGATAAATGACACATGTAACAGTGTTTATATTCCATCTGATTTATTGCAGTCAGTCGTCATAGCTTTTTTTCTTCATGACCAAACCCGGTGCAGAAGAATGTGAAGATGACCAAACGATCACTTATGAACCAGATGACCAAGATCCTACTTCATGTAAACTATGAGACGAATACGTGGAAAAATAAAACCAGAAATTGAAGAAGAACAATGTTGATGTAGGGAAGGAAAAGATACAAGAAATGTCCTATTTAAAGTAAGAACATTGATGGAGATTGCTGTAGATGTACAGAATGACTTGTACTTTTGCTTCATATATTACAGTAAGCCATTCGACAAATGTCCGGCTCTGGGGCGAAGTGGTACGGAGCACGTTTGTGACAGCCAAGGAACCGAGTTCGAGGACCGTTCAGAAAGCAATGGCAAACTTCTGTACGTATTTATATTGCCTATAAAAATCACCAGAGCCAAAAAATTATGAACTGATAGCTCCGTCCTGAATAGGATATGCTACAAAACAAATTCTTCCAAGTAAAATACACTCATAAATTATAAACAAATCAATACGGATGGGAGAAACCTAATGGTAATAAGAAATATGTATTGAAAACAAACAACTGCGATGAGGGTTGACAGTACTAAATGGAAATTTAAATACAAAATAGAAATGCGAATACTTCAACGATGTGTAACGTCACCAAACGTTTCTCTATATGTACAGAAGATACTATAAGAAATGCATAAAACATGTCAGGAATAACTCTTCGAGGTTACAGTCTGAATGAGATGAGATATGCTGATGGTACAGTACTCACTGGGGCGAACAAACAAGTCTGTGCCGAAAAGTGACAAGACGCAAGACGTGCTTTGGTCTAAAGATACAACTATAAGTAATGTTTGATTCAAGAAAAGTATACCACAAATATACAGTATACATATCAATGGTGAATAAAAAAAAAATCAAGCTGATGAAGTCAAGTATCTTCGCACATTTTAAGATCAGAATTCCGGTGCTCCATTAATATTAAAACAGACATTTCACAAAAATGAGAACCAATCAATGCAGTGGATCACTATCAATATATGTGGGAATTCGAGTGATAGTGTTATGTCGAACTAATTTGTTTCTACAGGTGTGAACCATAAACGACAAACAAACAACATCTCGAAGTGAAATTGAAGTTACCTAGATGTGGTGTTTCCTCCAGGGCCAGATAAATGAAACACATTATATGGAACAAAACAACAGCTCACAAACACATGCATATATCACACATTGGCATTGGGTCAAAGGGCATGAGCCATGGACCGCTGGATCAGCAACCAACCAGATGTGGTGTAAAGTATCAAGAATAGATTAGAAAACTAATCTTCTTCTTCTTTCCTTCCTCTTTTACCCTTTACGGGTGTCGAGGGAGATACGATGTTCTTGTTATCGCTTTTCTGACAGCTTCAGATACTGTTATTTGGTGTTCGTGTAATGTCTCTTTGATGTTGTCGATCCAGCGTACTCTAGGTCTACCCTTGGCTCTTCTTTCTGCTTCTCCTCTCTTCGTATATACTTGAAAACTAATTACATCTAATAATTAAAAAGAAACACTGATATAGCCTGGAATAAAGCTACAAATTGCAGCAAAATTTAGAGGTAGACAGTCACGATTTATAAGACATGTAATGAGAAAATCAAAACTTGAACATTGAGTAATCACGGGTAAGATCAAGAGGAGATCAGACAGAGGAATTGAAATTGCCGGATGGATTATCATTGCTATTGTTCGTCCATCATAAGTGATGATGACCATTTGTTATATCCACTTTATAAAATTAAGAGTTATGTTCTTGACTATCAATGGCTAGTATATCAAAATCTAGTATATGCTAATAAACCCAATTCTGGTGAAAACGCAAATGTTGTTGAACAGTTTGGGGTCGGGTTGACTTCTGTAGATATTTTTTGTATATACCAGTGACATTTTAGCTACGCACCGCTGTTGAGCTGTTGAACTTTTTTATCTTTTCACAAGACGCTGCGCCTTTTTATTAATGTAGAGCGCCATGTAGTTCTATTTTGTGCTTGTTCTTCCTATGTCTTGGTCTATTTTAAAGGCTTCCAGCGGTATCCGGAATCTTGTCTTGCCATTTGTTGTTCATAACTTTTATGACAAAAGTTGTGTGAAAGTCAGTGAGCTTCCTCACATATCGTCTCTACACAATCCATCGTTTACCAGGGTATAAAAGCACTGGAAGTACCACTACTCTGTAAACTTTCAGCTTAGTCTGTAGGTTAATGCTATTTCTATGTCACACATTCACACATCTGTGTACAATCTGCTGATATTGCTGCTTGCCATGGAGATCCTGGTATATACTTCATCATCAACTGTGGCATTTTGTGATAGTGTACTACCTAGGTATGTGAATCTATTCACAACTTTCAGTGCAACACCAACTACCTTTATGCAAGGATCGTGATAAGTTTTGCTAGCTGCTGGCTGTAAAATTACGTATGTTTTCTCTGTGTTAATATTAAGCCCAAAGTTGATACAGGTTGTAGAGAATCTCTCTGTAATAATTTGTAGATCTTCTTCATAGTTAGCTTTTAGGGCTCAGTCATCAGGAAATAGGAGATTCATGATGTGTGATTTGACTTTGGTTTTTGCTTGAAGCAACCAAGGTTGAACAATTGTCCATTAATGTGGTATCTGATGTCTACTCCAAAGTCCGTATCTCTGAAACCATCATCCGACATAGCAAGGAACATTATACTAAACAGGGAAGGTGATAACACACATTCCTGCTAACTACATTTGAGACAGGAGAAGTTGCAGAGAAGTCCCCGTCATTCTGAACTCTAGCTTGCATTCCATTATTCAATTGCTGCAGGTTTGTGATAAATTTTTGTGGAAACCATATTTTGCTATAATCGTCCACAGTATAATCTTTACTACTGTGTGAAATCCTTTTGTTATGTTTACGAATGTTGTGTATAGGTGACAGTGTTGTTCTTGATATATTTCTTGAAGTAATATTTTCACAAAGACCATTTCATTTTTCCATTTTCTTTTCTGAAACCACATTGTCTTTCGAGCTATAATACTACATTAATTTAGCACTGGTTTCGCATATGAGTAGTCATTGGTTCATTCCCCAGTTGAGGCGGAAATGTTTTTTCAGATCGCAACGGCTCCCGGGTCGACCAAGCCTTAAATTGGTACCGAATTAATCCGGGAAGTAAAGACTGCGAGGGAGAGGAGATGGCTACCGCGCTCATTTGCAGAGCCACTGAAATCGCTAACATCTCACACCCCTACGGCATTAATAAATGCTGTGGGTCACTTTACTTACTAATACTACATTAAGATGAGGTGTTAGGCGGTTCAAAAGGATTCTAGAAAATATATTCCCTGCGATAGACAGTAGAGAGATGTAAAACAAGCTTGAAATGGGGTAATGAAGTTTTGCTAATAGCTAGAAACACATAAGAATGCATCAATAGTTATTACAGGATTGGCAGTTTCCTTTATGTTTATACAGGGGTATTCTTGTTGCATCTTTGAAATTTTGAGGAACAGTTTCACTTTTAAGTGACTTGGAAAATTATATGAAGTTTCTCAATTGACTTTGTACCACCATGCTTATATATTTCCATCGTTATTGAGTCGGAACCAGGTGCATTTCCGCTGGAAAACTGGTGAATTGCTTTTCGAGTTTCCTCCCAGGTAGGGATGTCACCCAGCACACTTCAAATGAGATGAACCTGTGGTAGGCGGTTAATAGCCTCTTCATTTATTGATGATGGGTTATTCCAAATGTGCTCGAAGTGTTCTAACCAGCACTGAATAATTTTATCTTTCTCTATAATTGATTGTGTGTCATTTGCATAAGAAGGGAAATAATCGTGACAAGGTTGAGCCGTATAACGTTTCAAGTGCAACATAGACGTTTCTCAGATCGCTAGTGTCTGAAAATCGTTTTGTATTTCGTATGCTGTCTTACTCAGTCATGAATCCCTCATCTGGCGTAGTTTATTTTGAATAATTTTTCCATTTGTAGTTAAATGCGTCTTTTTTAGATATTGATTTTGAATTACTTAGGTATGCTTTGTGATGGTGGCGTTTGTCAGCCAACATTTCTTTTATTGTTATCTTTCTCATCAACCCAGTTATTTTGTTTCTTGATAGAATGTCTTAGTTTCTCCATAAAAATGTGGTAAATTTGTTTGCTCAGATATGTCCAGTTTGTATCTACATCTTGCTCATCTAGTAGTGTAGATTGCAGACATTCGTCTAGAGTAGAAGCTAGGATCTGTTGTGTTTACATATGATGATTTTTTCTACACATTTCCTTGCATTGCTATCATATGAGCGTTTGACAGGCTGGATGCGAATTGTTATTTTTGACACAATAAGACGATGAGCAAATGGATTTTGTCACTCGAATAGCATAGCGGTCCTTTCTTCTCACAAGTGTTTAATCTATAAGATTGCAGTGTCTTGTTTGAGGATGCATCGATGAGCTCCAGTTTCCGATTGAAAAATGATGCTAGTAATGAGGAAGTCATGCTTGCCACAAGTTTGTAGAAGACGAAGTTTATTGCTGTTGCCTTGACCCAATCCATATTTTTTGATTACATCATTCTATGAGATATAGTCTGTACGCACCATTGCACTGAAATTTCCAAATAAAATGATCTTTTCAGTATTTGGGACTGTAGTGATAGTTGCATGAAGTTAATTTTAAAATGTATCTTTAACTTCTTATGGATTTGTCAGCGTTGACGCATACACACTAATGATGGTTGCATATTTCTTACCAAAGAACAGGTGATTTTCACCGTCATGAGTCGATCATTTGTTTCCTTTGGTGGGCCTGACAGTTTCACAACGATTGCTGTTTTAATAGCGCTGCCTGTTTCATGTATTTTCTCCATTCCGTTTCCGCTCCAAAAGAATGCATAACAGGCACCTTTTTCGCCGAGCTGAACGACACTAGCAAGGCTCGTTTCACTGAAAACTACGTTGTCAACATTGTACCTTGCTAGCTCTCTGCCAATCATAGTCGTTCCTCTAACAGATCTATTATTCGTGTCCGTCGCGTGAATTTTCATGTTTGTGAAAATGACCTGCACTGGGGATTTTGATTTAAGTGAGGAAGGGTTGTACAAAGCGTCAATCTCACTCTATTGAAGGACCTCATTTGAAACCGGTGGGTAGACGAATCCAGAAGACTGGAAATTAAATTCCATTCCATGGATTACCATACTTTTCCACGTGTCTCACCATGCTCTCTGCGGTCCACATCGCGCTTCTGGAATTCCCTTTCATACGCAGTGGACGGATTGTGCCTTAGGGTTAGAGTTAATGGACGTGATAAAGTAACCGAAAATCAGATTTTACCTGCTAATAAGACCGTCATGATTTAAGAGACAATATCAAAATGACGCCACCAACTGTATGACTTCCTAATAAGCTGTCAGCCGAGTAAGAAGCCTGAACACGTCTCAAAATATCCACTGGTGAGAGTGTGTACAAGATACGTTACTCACATCACTACATAATGAACGGCTCAGCGTTGTTGGTTAAAGAAAAATGGGTTGCGTCTCCTATTCAGGACATAGCCATCAATCCAGCATTTTTGTGGCTGTAGTGATTTTCTAGGTAAATTGAATACCTCCAGTAGTTTTCCAGTGCTTTCTGAATGATCCGGATGCACAATTGCCCATCACAGAAGCGCTCTGTACCAAGACGCAAAAGAGCCGTGTCGTTGATATTGAAGTAAATTAGGACAATACTTAAAATTCATATTATGAAATAGAATCATTCTTTATAAAAGATTATCATAATATCATGGGTTAATGTCACTAGCAAATATTATTAACACAAAACCACACAAGACGGAACTGTGGAGAAGAAAGACGCTTGTTTCCGTCACTCGGAATGGTGCTTGATTGCTGTTTGGAGTTTGTTTTATGAGTTCATATACAATGTTGTCTTCTATTCATGTATTACATTTTGTTTATGATGCAGATATTTTGGTAGAAACGTCGATGTTTGTCCTGCCTGCTGTCAGTAACACTGACACTTCATGAACCTGTGTTTTCGCTTTTCGGATCAGTTTTATTGCAGTTCTACTTGTTGATCATGTATCGTTACAACCATCACCATTAGTAATGAGCAAGCTAGTGTTGTCAGCTCTTGACCCAAAAAAAACACAGGTCAAGGACGTGTCAGAAGAGGGATCAGTTGGATCGTTTGGCTTTCTCTTTGGATAACAAGTACACTTCAAAATAAAGATCAGTGATTAAACAAGAACTATCGATCATCAGATTTCATCTTGCCCAACTTTCCAAGTAAAAAAAAAAAGTCGACACATGAGATTGTTAAAGAAACATAATTGTTAATGGACACGAGAGCATAGACATATCTACAAAGAAAGAGTGAAGAATGGAGACGGTGATATATTTATAGAATTCAATAGTCTGAAGATTGTATGCAATAAAAAACTAGATGATAAAATTGATGTTTTTGAGATATTGATATAGAAAAATAAGGAGAACCGCCGTGGAAAGAGAAGAAAACAAATAGAGGTTCTAACGATACTTCGTATGTAAAAGGAACTATTAAAAGAAAGAAATATGGAACAAATAAAGGATTTTGGGCGTTTTCAAGATTTTCAAGATACAACTTTCTTTTAGGCATTTAGAGAATGTTCGAAACTTCTTCAGAGTTTGAAAATATTTATAGAATGAGAACAGTAACTTCTAGCTATAGAGAACTAAATATAGAGAACTAACTATAGATAACTAACCATAGAACAATATCTATGGAGAACTAACTATAGAGAACTAACTATAGAAAACTATGGAGAACTAACTATAGAAAACTATAGAGAATTAACTATAGAAGAATATCTATGGAGAACTAACTATAGAAAACTATAGAGAACTAACTATAGAAAACTATAGAGAACTAACTATAGAAAACTATAGAGAACTAACTATAGAAAACTATAGAGAACTAACTATAGAAAACTATAGAGAACTAACTATAGAAAACTATAGATACCTAACCATAAAAAATATCTATGGAGAACTAACTATAGAGAACTAATTATAGAAAACTATAGAGAACTAACTATATAAAACTATAGAGAACTAACTATAGAAAACTATAGAGAACTAACTATAGAAAAATATCTATGGTGAACTAACTATAGAGAACTAACTATAGAAAACTATAGAGAAGAAACTATAGAAAATTATGGAGAACTAATTATAGAAAACCATAGAGAACTAACTATAGAAAACTATAGAGAACTGACTGTAGAAGACTATAGAGAACTAACTATAGAAAAATATCTATGGAGAACTAACTATAGAGAACTAAGTATAGAAAACTAGAGAACTAACTATAGAGAATTAACTATAGAAAATTATGGAGAACTAATTATAGAAAACTATAGAGAACTAACTATAGAAAACTATAGAGAACCAACTATAGAAAACTATAGAGAACTAACTATAGAAAAATATCGAGAACTAAATATAGAAAACTATAGAGAACTAACTATATAAAACTATAGAAAACCACCTATAGAAAACTAACTATAGACAATTAACCGTAGAGAACAAACTATAGAGAGCTAATTATAGAGAACAAACTATAGAAAATTAACGCAGAGAACTAACTATAGAGAACTAGCCATAGGAAACTAACTATAGAGAATTAATGGAATAAATACAGAATAAGACTAACATAGAAATGTTGAATTAAATTTAGTTGAAATGAAAACAGGATAAATTATGCATACGCTATCTTATAGACGGAATAACGTTTCAATCAATCTTGCTGATAACAGTGGATGTAATTTAGAATTCAAGAAATCAGAAAATATTTATTACAAGTAAGCAACACAAAAGAAGTTTCATTTATCTTCAAATTATTTTCATTTATCCTCATGCTTCCTACTTGAATTTACTTGTATAAGATATTATTTGAAGCAACATTGTTCTGTCTCTATGTTATTTCTGTTTACAAGAAGGCCTTTAGGTCCTTGTGTACGAATATGCATGTTCTGTGTTTGTGTTCCTGAGGATACTTTAATACTAAAATATTAATCTGATGAAAAAGAAGAAATTACCAGTAAAAACTAAGAAATAATTTATTTAAGTGACCACCTCCCTCCCCTCTTCGTCCAAACACGATTCGACTGCTCTGGTTTTAAATATTGGTGAATTTGTAAAATTATTCAATTAATCAATAAATAAATCAACCAATCAATCAAGTGTCAGCTGTAGGAGCGTATGCGATCATGTTTCTCCACAGCTATCTCTTGTGTTGTTCATAAGTAAAGATGGTGATATTCTCCCAATCCTTGACGACAACCCATCCACACATTTCTCTCTTCGTTTCCTTTGTTACTTCTCCCCTTGATCTTTGCGATGGTTACTAAACTTTCAAATTTTCCTCTTGACATTTCATGTCCTAGAAATCTTTACTGTCTGCTTGTAATATTTGCTCTAATTTGTCTGTTTACTCTAGCATTTCTGAAGACCTCTACATTAGCGGGCATACACGGAAATTGGCGTGTTCCCAATTGTGAGTACGATACGGTAGCAACGAAACACAAATAGAAAACCTTTCGAGCAGAAAGATTTCATTAGGATGTAAGATAATAGAGATGGAGATATGGAGATGTTTGAGCACCGGGAGTAACGTGCAATAGAGATGGAGATATGGAGATGTTTGAGCACCGGGAGTAACGTGCAATAGAGATGGAGATATGGAGATGTTTGAGCACCGGGAGTAACGTGCAATAGAGATGGAGATATGGAGATGTTTGAGCACCGGGAGTAACGTGCAATAGAGATGGAGATATGGAGATGTTTGAGCACCGGGAGTAGCGTGCAATAGAGATGGAGATATGGAGATGTTTGAGCACCGGGAGTAACGTGCAATAGAGATGGAGATATGGAGATGTTTGAGCACCGGGAGTAACGTGCAATAGAGATGGAGATATGGAGATGTTTGATCATGGTGAGTAACGTGTGGTAGAGATGAATAATAAATATCGATAAAGAGTAGAAGAAAAAACTAGAGAGAAGACTAGAGATCAGCACATTTTTATAGGAATCTATAATCTAAAGACGTTTTTTGGATCGTCACATTAGCTTACGTAACACACACATGTAAATGGACACACAACACAACACACAGCACACAGCAACACAACACACCACAACCACATTACTACACACACCCACCCCCACCCCCACCCATACACCCTCCTACCCACACCCAACCACACACACTTCCACGCACGCACGCACGCACACACACGCACGTTATAATACTTTAAAAGATTTGTAATAACACCCACACTCCTACACCCTCCCACCCACACCCAACCACACACACCCCACGCACGCACATACACACACGCGCATACGTTACAATACTTTGAAAGATTTGTAATAATGCACATATTTATAATAATGGATGTTTCTTGTTTGCAACCCATGTCCCCTTATTTGATTATTTCCCTTGGCTATGTTTATCATTTTATGTCCATCATTTGCTAATCTAAATATAAATTTATTTAAGGTTAGGATTACGACATTTGTATGCATATGTGCGAGGCTGTTGTGAAATAATACGTGGTTACAGATCATCTACCCTAATCCAAAATGAATGAATATTTAAATTAATTATTGATTAATTATTGATATAATATTTAGATTAATTAATCCTAAAATAAGCAGGGACACACGAGTTCCAAATAAGAACCTAATGGCCATATTTATAGCAATGCCCACATTTGTAATAATGCCCATATTTATAATAATGCCTACATTTGAAACAATGACTACATTTGTAATAATGTCCACATTTGTAACAATACCCACATTAGTAATAATGTCCATATCTACATTTGTAATAATGCCCACATTTGTAATATTGCCCACATTAGTAATAATGCCCACATGTGTAATAATGTCCATATTTGTTTTAATGCATACATTTGTAATAATACCCACATTTGTAATAATGCCCACATTTGTAATAGTGCCCATATTTGTAATAATGTCTACATTTGTAATAATGCCCACATTTGTAATAATGCCCACATTTGTAATAATGTCTACATTTGTAATAATGGCCATATTTATAATAATGCCCATATTTGAGACGTTATTTACAAATTTACAATCGCCCTGGAAGAGAGTAAAGAATAGTGACAATGTTACCTGGCATGCACTTCGTAAGAGGCGACTAAATAGGTTTGGGTGTGGAGTTGACCGTGTCTCCCACTGAAGTTCAGTGACATAGAAGCTATACCGAAGTAGGATATGTAAGACCAAAATGCACAAATATCGCGACCAAGCTGTAAACCACAGCACAACGCATTTCGTTCACCACACTCCATCCTATTATTCTGCAGACGTTTTAGAACGAAGAAGAACACGTACTCGTAATTTTAGAATTGTATTCATGAACTAAAACTGTGTATGATGACAACACGCGTATTCCCTGTGGCTATATACAGCTGTGAGGCGTGGTCTCTAAATAAAACAGTGGCAAAGACAACTGACGCCTTCAAATTGAGATGCTACAGAAAAATCTTGCATAAACCATGAACAGCAAAACAGACAAACAAAGAAGTATTACAATCATTAAACGTCGGAGAGGGCTGACTCTTAAATAACATAATAACAAGAAAGCTGAACGTTTTTTGGTCATCTAAAGGAGACATCAATCAATAAACCCGAAACCCTTCAGGGTGATAGTAGTACCACAGTGGATGCTTCAGCACACAGAGTCCTCCAGTGAATTCTATCATCAGCGATGCGGATGAGTGAGGACAAATCTTGTTCTGTCCATTCCTTGATGTCTGTCCATGCCTTTATTTGCCATCCTCTGCTTCTTCCCCTTGCTTTCGACAGTTCTTGCATTATTGTTTTTGACAAGGACCCATGGCTGCATACATGTCCAAACCCTGCTAGTTTTCGTCGTTTCACTATTAAAAGCAGGTTTTTGTACACCTGCATACATCTCTACTTTATTTCTTACGTATAAATTAGTCTTATGTTTATTGGTCTTAAAGAGACATACCAGCATGGAAATACTAATAACAGAAGGCAAATTAAACTGCAGCAGGGGAAGAGGCCACCCAAGACGGCGATGGGCAATGATATATCTGACCGTTTAAACATGTCCCTGGAGAAGGCTTGTCAAGCCACATAAGATAGCAAGGTGTTCAGAAGCTCCATAAAGAAGATTACATTCCGGAAGGAATATGTCACAAGATGATGATTCATGAACAAGTCTACTACAAACTTATGAGTAAATCTTAAAAAATAAATCAGCATCGCAGATATAAAAGGTACATACGCGAAGTAGCCACACGTATCATCTCACAACAGCCTCGAACATATGCATACAAATATGAGCACATATGTCATACAAATATGAGCACATATGTCATATGTCATAGAAATATGAGCACATATGTCATACAAATATGAGCACATATGTCATACAAATATGAGCACATATGTCATAGAAATATGAGCACATATACACATAGTTCATAAATGCATATACACTTGAATGTACATACGACCAAGCGATATTCAAAAATACATAAAATATACAAGAGAGTTGCAGAATAGCGTCGCTTATCTTAGGAAATATCACACACGTTTCTTATCATATTTTACTGGCATTTCTCTTTCATGAATGTTCTAAAATTATCTGTCCCCTTCCGCCTGTCAACATTCAAGTGATGGGGGCGTCCCTTTGTATGATCCACTTGAGTTGAGTATGTAATTGATTTCTTGTATACAATGCGTGCTGTCGATGACCGCATATCATATCACAGTTGTGTCTGCATACAGTCTGCTCATATCATACACGGGAATATGTTATGATAGTCTCTTATACACGGGTATATGTTATGGCAGTCTATCATACACGGGTATATGTTATGACAGTCTGTCATACACGGAAATGTTTTATGACATGTGCGTGCGTGCGTGCGTGCGCGCGCGTGTGTATATTTTGTATTGTGTGTGTGTGTACATATACAACAAGGTAAGACATACTTCTACGATGAGGTACTAGCTATCTATTTAACTGTGAACCTGAGTCAAATGTTGGTATATCTATCTGGGCCAATGTACATAAGAAATAATAAAGGTTATGTTTCAGGTAATAGTGTCAATCACTTGTAAGGATATAATAGCATCTGTATACAGTAATATGAAGTAGTTTCTCAGAGTTATGCACTATTCCTTCCTGTTTCTCACAGCTCAGTATTATTCTTTCCTGTTTCTCAGAGCTCAGTATTATTCCTTCCTGTTTCTCACAGCTCAGTATTATTCCTTCCAGTTTCTCACAGCTCAGTATTATTCCTTCCTGTTTCTCACAGCTCAGTATTATTCCTTCCTGTTTCTCAGAGCTAAGTATTATTCCTTCCTGTTTCTCACAGCTCAGTATTATTCCTTCCTGTTTTTCAGAGCTAAGTATTATTCCTTCCTGTTTCTCACAGCTCAGTATTATTCCTTCCTCTTTCTCAGAGCTCAGTATTATTTCTTCCTGTTTCTCACAGCTCAGTATTAAACTTCCTGTTTCTCACAGCTCAGTATTATTCCTTCCTGTTTCTCACAGCTCACTATTATTCCTTCCTGTTTCTTACAGCTCAGTATTATTCCTTCCTGTTTCTCACAGCTCAGTATTATTCCTTCCTGTTTCTCACAGCTCAGTATTATTCCTTCCTGTTTCTCACAGCTCAGTATTATTTCTTCCTGTTTCTCACAGCTCAGTATTATTCCTTCCTGTTTCTCACAGCTCAGTATTATTTCGTCCTGTTTCTCAGAGCTAAGTATTATTTCTTCCTGTTTCTCAGAGCTAAGTATTATTCCTTCCTGTTTCTCAAAACTAAGTATTATTCCTTCCAGTTTCTCAAAACTAAGTATTATTCCTTCGTGTTTCTTGAAACAAAGTATTATTCCTTCCTGTTTCTCAAAACTAAGTATTATTCCTTCGTGTTTCTTGAAACAAAGTATTATTCCTTCCTGTTTCTCAAAACAAAGTATTATTCCTTCCTGTTTCTCAAAACAAAGTATTATTCCTTCCTATTTCTGAAAACAAAGAATTATTCCTTCATATTTCTCAAAACAAAGAATTATTCCTTCCTGTTTCTCAAAACAAAGTATTATTCCTTGCTATTTCATTAGTAGATAATCACTTATTTATACATTTATTCTCGAACAGTAGTTCTAATGTTGTGTTTTGGACAGTGACTCACCTTCTTCTTCTTATGGTCACTGCAGTGTGCCGTTGGTTATCATGTTTTTCCACAACCTTCTATTTCGTGTACTGTCAATTATTTCTGATACCGATATTCTCCCATGCCACAATATGCCAGTTTGTCAAGTAGCTCTTGGTCAATTACCTCTTGGTTTTTCCCTACCTCTCTTGTTCTTCATCTTGTCTGTTGTTACAATTTGTTCCATCTCCTCTCTTCTCATGATGTTTCCAAAAACAATGTGGACTGTCTCTTTCTGATGCGCATAAGCTGTTCTCTTTTTTAATTATCTTTTTTAAAGAATATCTTCATTGGGCTTTTATCTCTCCATGGCGTCTCACCATTCTTCTATGATTGTGACCAATCTAGGGTCTAAAATTTAATTTATTTTCATCTAAACTCACCAAATTATTTGGATGTTTACTGAAAATACATCATTACATTTTATTCAATACAGTTGCCACCATGCGACCTCTCTAGACGAATCCGTGCGTCCCAATTATTTAAACAAATTCTATATGACCTGTTGATGTCTATGTGGTCCCCAGGGCAATCATGTGCCCCCTCCCCTCCCGTAGAGAATCCTTGATTAGAACATTACAACGGTAATGGCATCAACGTACTTCCTGTGTCCCTATCTTGTTCTTACGTAGGAGATAATGCATTTCTTTTTTTTTCGTTGTTCGCTTGCATGACTACATTGATCTCTCATATAAAGTTGACGGTCTGTCTGAAACTTGTCTCATCGCCATTCAGTTTTCCCTCAGGGTAGTCGGGGAAGGCCTCATCTCCGCTCTACTTCCTTCATGAAGAAGACAGTCCTGGAGTATATGTTCTACTGTCTATCTGTCTTTTCCACATTTACACATTCTGGTCTGCTTGTCTCCTCCACATGGTACATGTCGGTCTGCTTGCCTCCTCCACATGAAAGATGGCATTCTGCTTGTCTCCTCCACATAAAACATGTTCTGCTTGTCTCCTCCACATTGTACATGTCGGTATGCTTGTCTTCTCCACATGACAGCTGTCGGTCTGCTTGTCTTCTCCACATGGACACATGTCAATCTACTTTTATTCTCAACATGAACACATGTCGTCATGTTTTTCTTTTCTACATGTAGAAAACTACGCCTGTTTGGTCATATAAAGAGACACAACTGTTTAGAGAGACAAATAATGGAGGGAAGAGTACCTGGGAGGAGGAGAAAAGGCAGACCAAGAAGACGATGGACTGACGACATTAAAGATAACATGAATACATCACTAGAAAATGCAAGCCACATCACCCAAGACAGAGAGAGGTTCAGAGAGTTCATTGGGAAGACAACGTTCTGGAAGGAATACGTCACATGACATGACATGTCGGTCTACTTGTCTTCTCCACATGGACACATGGCGTCATATTTTTCTTCTCCACATGTCGGTATGCTTGTCTTCTCCACATGTCGGTATGCTTGTCTTCTCCACATGTCGGTATGCTTGTCTTCTCCACATGTCGGTATGCTTGTCTTCTCCACATGTCGGTATGCTTGTCTTCTCCACATGTCGGTATGCTTGTCTTCTCCACATGTCGGTATGCTTGTCTTCTCCACATGTCGGTATGCTTGTCTTCTCCACATGTCGGTATGCTTGTCTTCTCCACATGTTGGTATGCTTGTCTTCTCCACATGTCGGTATGCTTGTCTTCTCCACATGTCGGTATGCTTGTCTTCTCCACATGTCGGTATGCTTGTCTTCTCCACATGTCGGTATGCTTGTCTTCTCCACATGTCGGTATGCTTGTCTTCTCCACATGTCGGTATGTTTGTCTTAGCCATATGTCAGTCTGCTTGTCTGCTCCATATGACACATGTTGGTTTGGCCAAGTTTCAGCACATTGTACATGTGATGTCACGTTTAAGTTACCGAGGCCTGAAATGGGAGTAAAGAATAGTAGTAGTATTTTTTACTTCTATTCATGACGTAAGAGGCGACTGGGGAGGTTATGGGGTGGAGATGGCAGTCCCATCCCATATATTGCTAAAGTTACCATGATCTCATTTTTCTTTTCACTTTATAATTATTTGTGACTTGCAGCGTCAGGGGCAGAAGTTCTCTGGAAATTGCTTTTTTGCGTGCTTCATAGATGTTTATTTTCGTGGACTCTTTCATTTATGTAATCCATCGTTTGCATTACCTACCCCTGGCTTTGTATCCATCGTTTACCCAGATGTCATGCTTAATTCGATGTCAGACAGAAAGGCGTAGAAATCGCATCAAAGATATAAACATTGGCACAGCACATTCCTTCTCCAGACTGCACCCTGCTAATTTTCAGGAGTTTGAGAACGCTCGAAGCAGAAGAAGAAGTACACGTGATAGTAATTCCGTCTGCAATGACCAGTTCTAAGTCGGAAGATTGTAAACTGGTCTCTTCTTGTCTTGGCACCAAGTACGCATCTCTCTGATCATGTTCTGGATGTTCTCTTGAAACTGTTGCACCGAGAGTCACGGAATTTTAATCTTGAGCCCAATTACTCGCTCCTCCATGAAATAATTCCCCATCTCTGATAAAACAACTCAGACTTCTCTCCCCTCTGTGTTGCTAAGGGCAACAATAATGCTAATCACGTCAGCTAACCGTTCAACTCATTTTACCCCCTGCCATTACAAGAGAGCAAGATAATAATGGGACTTTTCTCTGCATCGAGCTGTAAATATTGCATCCTATCCATTTCTCTGCCATCCGTACCTTCCCTCAATTTATTTGCTCTCAATATCACCCCGACATCGTATGTACGTGTGTGTGTCTGCGTGTGAGTAAGATGCACTCTGAATGTACTCATATAAAGAGAAAGAGGATCGGATCATTTTTTAAGATATTGTTTCATTAAAACCTCCAGGGTTTCCATATTCCCAAATTTAATAGCCACATTAATAAATTTGTCTATTATGAAACATACCGGCCATAAATTTAATCTTTTATTCATTTTTATATTTTTATTTAGTTTGAAAATGTATACGTTTTGGCATCTTTTATTTATTAAATTGATGAAAATATGGTGTGTTTTTTTTTCTGAATTTCGTGCCGCCAATTTAATGAATTTTCTGGAAAAATATAGGCAGGTATTATTCAAAATCTTTGGAATAACAAAAACAACTGTAGAACTTCTAAATCAACTGTCTGCCAACAATAAAGTTGTGCTGCAGTGGATCCCTGCACACTGCGGAATAGCAGAAATGAAGGAGCTGACAGACTGGCAAAAGCAGGTGCAAAAAAGGAACAATTCCACCACAGAATATCACTGACTGAAGCAAAAACCCTCATCAAAGGAATATACAAACATACATGGAGTCAGAGAACAGGCAGTAACTTTCCACAGGACCCTATTCTAAAGCTAAACAGGTCACAACAAACCACAATTTTTAGACTTCGCACAGGACACTGCAGACTACAAGCACATCTCCACAAAATTAAGGCTGCCCAAACTGACCAATGCCCATGTCAAAAGGGTCCCCAGACTCCAGAACATATTCTGCAGACATGCCCACTCTTTGATGACGTGAGAACCAAAATATGGCCTCAAGAGACAGATCTGAAGGTGAAGCTGTGGGGCAACCGTGAGGACCTCCTGCTGACGACTGAATTCATGGAGGCGGCCCACCTTCCTGTATAGACTTATGAGCATAGGAAACTGATCGCAGAAGAAGAGGAAATCTTTGGAATCAGTCTTATGTTGCCGAGAACATGACAAAAAATATAAATGTAAGTTTGCAGGTATCTTGGACTGTGCACGTCAGCGAATTCCTTTGATCTATACTTAACTATACGCTGTGGCCCTTGTTTGAATGCGGGATCAGGGGTAGAAGAAATCGTTATAGATGGCCTTCTAGTGTGCTATTTGTGAGCTTATTCCTGTGACTTCTTTGATTTCTGTGGTCCATCTTTTACAGGGTCTGCCTCTGGCTATATAGCTGTGATGTCTATGCGTCATGGCCATCTGTGGCATGTTCTCTGTTGGTTCTCTAGTATGGAAGTGTGTGTGAATATTTGAAAGATCAGTCAGTCAAGTGCCATATTAAGTGGCGTAGGCGATAATGTTTCTCCCTAACTCTGTCTCTTGTATTGTTAATAAGTTCAGTTGGTGACATTTTATTTATGTAATAGCGACAACCCATCCAGAAATTCTCTCTTTTTATTTCTCACTCTTCTCATCTTGATATTTCCTATGGTTACTTGGTTACTAAATGTTCAAGTTGAAATAATCACACTCTAGGGATGCTACATCGGTGGTTTCCCATATACCTTCTACCGATGGTTTGTTTGTGGTTTACTCCATTAGCCTTTGTCCCTAAGGAGAGTTTAGCATACAAGGGATAAAAGTCCCAGTGTCAGGTAACGACCATAAACAGGATATGGGTGGCTGAGGTAACTCTCTTCCTTTTATTAAGCGTTCATTCTCAATCTCTCGCTGGATCTCTCATGTAGTAGCAAGACAATATTCCTACTAGATTTCCAGCAGGATGCATTTCAGAGAATGGAAATGCGTTCTGTCGCCGCTTTATACACGCAATGATACGACACATCCGTCTTCGACGGTGTCTCATATTGCAACACAACATCGTGTAGAAGATGTATCGTTAATGGTGAAAAATTACGAAATAATTGTTTAGAAATGCAGTCCATCTTTCTTGAATTCATGCTGCGAAGGGTAGACCAAAAGAAACACTCAGAAGAACAATACTTAGAGAAAGTAAAACAACCAATATTCATACTATTCAAGAACTGCACAGAATAGCTTTGAACAGACAGAATTGGTGAGATCTGACCTCTGCCCTATGCGCTAACTTCAGCGCAAAAGGAAAATGAATGAATGATCTTCTTCAAGTTTGTGACCATTTAACCGGATATTCGTGAGATATTTCTTGGTTTCACTAGTCGCCAATATCTTGCTTTTATCGATGCTAATTTCCATGCTATATTTCCAACTAACGTCTAACAACTTTGAGGTGAGTTCCTGAGTTCAGATTCGGAACCAGCTAAGAGATCGATATCATCAGCATAACGCAAGTTACAAAGTGGTCTACTGCCAATATTTATTGATGTCTGGAGATATTGTATTGCATCCTGCATTATATATTCAAGATTCATGTTAAAAAGTACTAGACTGATAAATGTCTTTGTCATTCAATCAATCAATCAAGTGACATGCCGAATGGGGTAGGCGATCATGTTTCTCCACGGCTCTCTGTCTCTAGTGTTGTCAATAAGTTCGGTTGGTGAATTTCTACCGTGCCACAAAACTAGTCCATCTAGCAGCTTTTCTCTTTGTCGTCCTCTGTCTCTTCTCCCCTTGAACTTTCGTGGTTATTAAGTATTCAAGCTGTGATCTTCTCAGCACATGGCATAGGAACATTGACTGTCTGCCCCTAATGTTTGATGTAATTAATCTTTTTACTTCAGCATCAATGAGAACCTCTGCATTAGTTTTCTTAGCTGTCCATGGTATTTTCGTCATTCTTCTCAGAAACATCTTTGTAGGTTCCAATTCCTATGGAACGTTTTTATTTACAGTCCATGCTTCACATCCATATAAAAGAATTGGTTCGATATAACATGTCAGTACTCGAATTTGGGTCTGCATTGATAGTGTTCCTTTCCACAAAATGGTTCTCATTTTTTGGAATACTAATATGGCTTGTACTGTACGGCTCTTTATCTCACTTGAACATCTACCTTCTGATGTTAACAGGGTGTCGAGATATTTCACTTTTTCAACTTGTGTTCAACTTGTGTTCAAAGTGTGCCATTACTCTCGACAAAACTTTAAAATCGTTACTTTATGTACACAAGTTAAGGTCCCCAATGACGTGTACGCAAACTATGCAAACTGTTGTCATAAAAACTACGAATCAATACAATAGTGATAAAATCTCCATTTATCTCGAACAGATGCGCACTGAAATTGTCAACAAAATCAGGAATAATATGATAAATATTACAGTACACGCTTATCGCTATTATAGCTATCGTTCTCCTGTGAAATCATTTATTATATAAATGGCATTTTACACCAACTCACATTGTTGTGTTCACACAAACGCTGAGAAGTCAGAATGGTTCCAAGTTGTTACGGGCGTTAAACAGGGATGCATCATGTCCCCATTACTTTTCTGCGTCACTATTGATTGGGTCATGAGAAAGAGCATTGAAAATGAGCTGACAGGAATAAAATGGATTAATAATACCGTTCTCGAAGATCTTGACTACGCAGAGGACCTGGCCCTTTTGAGCGCAAACCACACAGATGCTCAATCGAAGCTTGACAATCTCCAACACTACTCAAATAAGATTGGGTTGAAAATCAACATATCAAAAACTCATATACTAGATTTTACGAGATCCAACGACAACATAGAAATTCAAAATGTTCCATTATTAAAAGTCAACAATTTTACATATTTAGGCACCAATCTAGCATTGGATGGAGACTCATCAAAAGAAATTTTACACCGTATTGCCCTTGCAGCGGGTGCTTTCAATAAACTACGTAACATCTGGACGTCAAACACACTAAGAAACACCACAAAACTCAGGTTGTTTAACTCCAACATCATCCCTATTCTATCATATGGATGCGAAAGTTGGAAAGCCACAAAAGCCACAGATAAGAGAATTTACTCCTTTGAAAACAAATGCCTACTTACCATTCTGAATGTTAAGTGGAGTGACTTTAAATCTAACACTACTATAAGAGAGGAAAGAAAACAAACCTATATATCTTCCTTCATTAGACAAAGGCGTTGGACTTACATCGGCCATGTTTTCAGAATGAACAGCTTAAGAATTCCCCAGCAGTCACTATATTGGGTGTCATCTGGAGTAAGAAGAAGAGTGAGACCTAGAGAAACTCTACGAAGAACCATTAATAGAAAAGGCATATCAATGAACCTAAACAACACGCAACAATTGAAAGACCTGGCAACACAAAGACAGAAATGGAAAGCTATGGTTTCTGCCCTATGCGCCACCTATGGACATGGAGGAACATAACATAATATTACATATATACATACATGTCATTTTTATTCCTTCTAAGTCTATTGCATTGCAAAAACTTCACGTGTTATATTTTTATAAAATTATAAAGATATGTAAATTATGAAAATATACATATGTACATTTTCCATATGTAAATAATGAGTTAGATTTATTGCCGATGGAGCGAGTCCCGAAACAACTTAACTATAGCAAGGATATCAATACAAAACTAAAACAATCGGTAGCTGAATCTAGATGCTTTTATTGGGAGTTCTCGCTTAATTCGATCTTTTTTTTATTATGTTTTCTGTAGTTTACGTTTTAATTTAGAAGTTTTGCCATCGTTAAAAAAATAAATAAAAGTTGACCATTAACAACTTAAACTATCTAGCAACCCCGATTCAACCTGTCGTCAATATATCTCATCATCATCATCATCATCATCATCAAGTGCCGTCTCTGCAACGAAGGTTGGCTGCAACGGATCTCCAACATTCCCTGCCTCTTGTCTTGGTGGTGCACATATCTACTGGTATTTAAACTCTACTTTCTCTCTCCCAAGCCCCCCCCCCCACCTCAGATTGACCAGTCACATACTGCGTGAGTTGATCCAAGTCTTGAGTGTGTATTTGATGTCCCTTCTCATGTTATCGATTTGAGTTTATTGGTCAGACTTCGGCGTCATGTTTTACTGACGAATCCCATTGGTGATAATGTTACAGATGCATTGTTATCAGGCAATGTTTCTCAAAGTGAGTAATATTGTCCCCAGGAGGATGGCAAAACACCTCTGGTTGAGCTAATGTGTCAAGGAACAACACGGAGAGGGAGATTGTAAACATATTTTGAGAACAGAGAGCCAATCAAGAGGTATAAAAAAAAAGATGAACTACTTGCTACTTTGTATGAAATAAGACAAGTTCAAGACTTTTTATTGACAGTAATCTAGCTCTAGGCAATAATATAGGCTTCGTTATGCTAATTCAGTGCAATGACAAGCTTGTGCTAATTCAGTATAGTGACAAAATTGTACTAATTCAGAGCAGTGACAAACTTGTACTAATTCAGTGCAGTGACAAACGTGTACTAATTCAGTGCAGTGACAAACTTGTACTAATTCAGTGCAGTGACAAACTTGTACTAATGCAGTGCAGTGACAAACTTGTACTAATTCAGTGCAGTGACAAACTTGTACTAATTCAGTGCAGTGACAAACTTGTACTAATTCAGTGCAGTGACAAACTTGTACTAATTCAGTGCAGTGACAAACTTGTACTAATTCAGTGCAGTGACAAACTTGTACTAATTCAGTGCAGTGACAAACTTGTACTAATGCAGTGCAGTGACAAACTTGTACTAATTCAGTGCAGTGACAAACTTGTACTAATTCAGTGCAGTGACAAACTTGTACTAATTCAGTGCAGTGACAAACTTGTACTAATTCAGTGCAGTGACAAACTTGTACTAATTCAGTGCAGTGACAAACTTGTACTAATTCAGTGCAGTGACAAACTTGTACTAATTCAGTGCAGTGACAAACTTGTACTAATGCAGTGCAGTGACAAACTTGTACTAATTCAGTGCAGTGACAAACTTGTACTAATTCAGTGCAGTGACAAACTTGTACTAATTCAGTGCAGTGACAAACTTGTGTTAGTAACGGAAAGCTATTCATTATATTACAATGAAAGGAAGCAACAAGATCGAAACCTGGAGGAAGCCACCTCACGAAGTCCAAGAAATCAAACATGTTTGCAGAAACAAGGTGAACATATCAGATAACATATATGGTTGTTTGTATGTATGGTACGCATGATACGTCTGCTTGTGTGTGTGTGTGTGAGTTTATCTGTCTGTACGTACGTACCTACGTGCGTGGATGTGTGCGTGTGTATATGCATATGTATGTATGCATGTAAATTTTGGCCCATCCCAAAAGAGCTGATGTATGGTGAACTCCTCAAGAGAAATAAACTGGCTGGTCGACAGAAGAAACTCTTCAAAGACTCTCTCAAGAAAGTTAAATACCACATCTTGGGAGTATGTCGATCAGATTCGCCCAGTGTGGTGCAGCAACACCAGCAAATGTCCGTGCATCGCCGAGAAGCATCACATCTTAGATGCGCGGAGGAAAACGTGCTCCTCGAATATAAAGAACACCAAACACACAGACGGACAAATCTAATCATAAATGTCTCAAATGTGGAAGGAGATTCTATGCCAGGATTGGGTTTTTCAGTAATTTCCGCACACAGTGCACAAGACAGATACACCACCACATTCTGAAACTGTTGTGATAATCCCATACAATGGACGGCTACACACACCACAGAGATGCACCAGCACAAATCTGAAACTGTTGTGATAATCGCCTACGATTGACGTACACACACACCACAGAGATGCAACACCACACGCCTGAAACTGTTGTGATAATCGCCTACGATTGACGTACACACACACCACAGAGATGCAACACCACACGCCTGAAACTGTTGTGATAATCGCCTACGATTGACGGACACACACACACCGCAGAGATGCAACAGCGCAAATCTGAAACTGCTGTGATTATCGATTACGATAGACAGCTATTATTACGTTTTAATGGTCGCTCTGTCTTTTAGACCATTGGTTCTCAAATCAGGCGATATAGCCCACCCTCCTCTGGAGTCACGGAGACTTAAAGGGGACTGCAGATAATATATGACACTGGGGAGGGGATGCACAGATTCGTTCAGGGAGCCACAGTAAGATTACCACAGAAAGATGACCACTTGACGATAATAAACAAGAGTTATAACAATAACGCTTATAAAGCTTTGGTGTAGTATTTTAATGAGTATTATAATGAAATAGTTTATTCACAGTGTGGTTACCGTAACAGTAGTCATTTGTTCCGTTCCTGATCATACAGATTCATTAAAATTGCACTTGTTTTAAATAGAACATAACTTGTTCTCGTGAAAAATACCGCCCAATCCATGTATAAGGGAAAGAGTTGAATGCATAATTCGGCTGAGTTAATACTAGGATTTTACAGCCTGATTTATGTCTAAGTTTTTCCAATATTCCTGTTCAAGTATGCGGCACTCTAGGCTTCTTCCATATTTTGGCCGCAAGGCTTAATTAAATAATTGTATTAATTTTATAATCGTATTTCTTATTTTTATGTGCTTCTGATTTCTGTTTGAACTGCCTCCATCTGTCTGTTTGTCTTTGCTCTGTATTTGCTGTAGGTGTCACATGATTGAATGATGATCCGCTTTCCAGCTATGTCATATGTTTGATCGCTCGGTATACAGTAATATTTTCACGTCTCTTTACAGATATTATATTTTTCAATCTACCTTCTGTTTGGTCTTTCTCTACCTCGTATTGTTTCTACTCTCGTATTACATGCTCTTGCTGCTAGCCACTATGGATTAATTCTCATTTCATGGCCGGACCATTCTCTGTGTTTCAATATATTTGACCGAGACATTGTTTGAACAGTTTGTGTAATCTCTTAATTCATGCCATGGTATCTTCTTCATTTGATTTTGCATCTGTAATATAAAGATATATAGAGGGCGTGAACGAGTGAAGATTATAGAGGGCGTGAACGAGTGAAGATTATTTTGAGATTAGATCATATATTTCATAACCTGTTTCCGTTTTTAATGGCCAAAATGTAATTATTTCTACTTGATTTATCAAATTCTATACACGTTTGTTGTGAGAATTCATTCATTCATTTTCCTTTTGCGCTGAAATTAGCGCATAGGGCAGAGGTCAGATCTCTCCAATTCTCTCTGTTCAAAGCTATTCTGTGCAGTTCTTGAATAGTATGAATATTAGTTGTTTTACTTTCTCTAAGTATTGTTCTTCTGAGGGTTTATTTTGGTCTACCCCTTGCTCTTTTGCCTGTAGGTATCCATTCAAGAGATTGGTGGTGTATTCTGTTGGTGTCTGCGCGTAGCACATGCCCGATGTAGGACCAACGGCGTTTTCTAATAGCACGTGATGAAATTTTGATGTGTCTCTTCTCTGATTTTATCATTCGATTTGAATTCACTCCAATGGGTGTTAGTTATCCTACGAAGACATTTGTTCTCGAAACTCAGTAATTTCTTTTCTGAAGATAAAGAAGATTTCTTTTCTTACATCCATATGATAGCACCGGAATAACACAGGAATTAAATAAGCGCATTTTCGTGCGTGTGCTGATTGACTTTGACGTCCAGATATTAGACAGTCTGTTAAATGCACTTGATGCTAGTGCAATGCGAGTTGTTATTTCTGGCATGACATCACCGTCGAGTATTAATTTGCTTCCTAGATAGGAGAATTTCTGTACCTTTTCAAGTTGTTGTCCATTTAAAGTAATTTCGTTAGGTGAATTGGTGAAGTCCATAATTTTTGTTTTTGCTGAATTGATTTGGAGACCTATTTGTCCTGCAATGAGTTTTAATCTATCAGTTTTTGTTTGTGCATCTTGATGGTTTTCACTCAATACTGCAAGATCATCGGCAAAATCCATGTCTTCTAATGTTGTTTTATTTATCCATTTGATTCCTAAATTTGTGTTGGATGTGCTTTTTCTCATAGCCCAGTCAATTGCGATATTGAATAGTAATGGTGACATAGGGCAGCCTTGTTTAACACCAGTAATCACAGGGAACCATTATGAATTGCCTTTTTCTGTTCAAACACAGCATTTTGAGTTGGTATAGAATGATTTTATCACATTTATATATTTATTTTGGAATCCATATATTTTTAAAATTTCCCAAAGCGATGGTCGATGGATGCTGTCGAAGGCTTTTTGAAAATCAACGAAGTTTATTATGAAATTAGATCTAAATTCTAGACATTCTTCCATTATTGTTCTAAGAGTGAATATATGGTCATGGCAGGAACGACCTGGTCTAAAGCCTGACTGCTCTTCTCTAAGTCTTTTGTCTAAGGATGACTTTAATTTTGCAAGCATCATATTACAAATAATTTCGCCAGGTACGGATAGCAGTGTGATTCCCTTCCAGTTATCACAATTTGTTAGTTCTCCTTTTTTTTGTAATTTGATAATGATGCCATTTTTCCATTGTTGGGGTGGGAATTCGTTTTTGCAAATCATATTGAAAATATCCAGTAAAAGTGACAAGGTATTCTCATTTGCTGCTTTTAACATTTCATTTGTGATGCCATCTTGACCTGCTGCTTTATTGTTTTTTAATTTCTTAATGGTTTGTTTTACCTCTTCAAGGGTGAAATTTTCTATCGAAGCTTCTAATGGTGGCATTGTCTCCTCTTTCTCTAGATTTGGAGTAGATTGGGGGGGGGGTGGTCTGTTAAGAAGATCTTGGAAATGTTCGGCCCATCTTTGCTTTTGTTGCTCAGTTGTTAGAACTTTGCCATTTTTGTCTTTAATAGATGCGTCTGGGATAAGTGGCTGATTGCACAGTTGTTTGGTTATGTGGTGTAGTATCTTGCTGTTGTTGTGTTGTGAGGCTGATTGCACAGTTGTTTGGTTATGTGGTGTAGTATCTTGCTGTTGTTGTGTTGTGAGGCTGATTCAGCTTCCAATGATAAGTTGTTTATATAATTCTGCCTGTCCTTTCTAGCACTTGCTTTAACTTCTTTTGTTGTGAGAATAAGTATGTAAATATTTATAATCTGGTGTCAGTACACTTTTCTATCATTCACGTCCTCATTATATCCTGATGAACTCCAACAGAAACTATTGCAATTGCTATAGTAATCACTTTATATTACCAATGAACGCTATCAGAAACTATCGTATCTGTTTATATCTCAATCAGCGCTAACAGAAACTATCGTTAACATGTTTATATCCGCATGAGCGCTATCAGAAAATATTGTCATCAATAAAATTGACGAGGTGCAAACACAAAACATTAAAATGCATGGAGAGAGGCTGCAACACGTAGTGTGTCATGTCTTGGGCTTATAATACAAAACTGATGTTAAATGTGACATAAATGTCAAAGAAGAGCAAGAATACTTTCAATGACAATAGGGATATACTAACATCTAAACACATCGCAAACTAACAATAATGAGAAATCTAAAGTGTTACATCTACTTTACATTAATGTATAGTTCATTAACAAGGATAATAAACAAACAGCTAGAAGCTACAATTGTCTTTGAGATTTGGATATATAGAAGAACAAAGAGAAATTCAAGGGAAGAGAATAAAAGAAGAAACTATTACTGCGTGTGAAAAAAATCTTAAAGGTAATTTTAAAAAATCAAAGAAATAATATATTTTGGACTTCTTAAAAGACATGACACAGTATTCGAGATTTGACTTGAAGGTAAAATTTAGGGGAGTCGAGCAAGAGGTAGGAAGATATACAAGTGGGAAATAAACATCACAGGACGGGCAGGCTACAGTCTAACACAGAGTGCACCACCAAGGCAAGAAATAGAAAATGTTGGAGGTCTGTTGTAGCCAATATTCGTTGTAGAGATGGCACCTGATGATGATAAGACAGGACACCGTGGGGATACAAACGAGACCGACATATCGTGAGATAGACAAGGTACAGTGTATAAGATGGCACCTGATGATGATAAGACACGACACCTTGAAGTGGCATATCGAGACTGGCATATCGTGAGATAGACAAGGTACAGTCTATGAGATGGTACCATCAAGGTATGAGATATAGTATATTAGAGGTCTGTTACAACCAACAGTAGATTCGAAAACGGAACTTGAAGATAATATCTTCATATTGGAAATCTAAACGCAGATTCATCTGAAACAATTATTCATAAAGCAAACATTTGATTACAGTGGAAGGTGAAGGAGTTATATAAATATTTTGGGCATAGACAATGAAATAATAGGTTAAAAGATTCTTGATGTAGTCAAATAGTGAGAAGAGTATTGATGTAGTCAGTGAGTAAAAGAATATTGATGTAGTCAAATAGTGAGAAGAGTATTGATGTAGTCAAGTGAGCAAAAGAATATTGATGTAGTCAAATAGTGAGAAGAGTATTGATGTAGTCAAGTGAGCAAAAGAATATTGATGTAGTCAAATAGTGAGAAGAGTATTGATGTAGTCAAGTGAGCAAAAGAATATTGATGTAGTCAAATGGCTAGAAGAGTCATGAAGTAGTCAAGTGGTTAGAAGATTGCTGATGTAGTCAAGTGGTTAGAAGATTGCTGATGTAGTCAAGTGGTTAGAATATTGCTGATGTAGTCAAGTGGTTAGAAGAGTGCTGATGTAGTCAAGTGGTTAGAATATTGCTGATGTAGTCAAGTGGTTAGAAGATTGCTGATGTAGTCAAGTGGTTAGAATATTGCTGATGTAGTCAAGTGGTTAGAAGATTGCTAATGTAGTCAAATGGTTATGAAAAATTCAGAAGTACTCAAGTGGTTAAAAAAGTATTCATGTGGTCAAGTAGTTAGAAGAGTCCTGCTGTAGAGAAATGGTTACAAAAGTCTTGATGTAGTTAAGTGGATAAACAAATCTTCGTGCAGTCACGTGGTTAAAATAGTCTTAATGTAAAAGAAAAACGTAGGTCCCATGGAATCTGCCGTCGAGGATGAAGATAACTCTTCGTGTTGCAGAAACTATTAGGTGGAGTAGACAGTTTCCTTCCTTGTTGTTTTTATCTTCCCCTAACTCAAGTTTTAATGTAGTCAAATGATTAAAAGAATCCTGATGTACTTAAGTTTTGAAAGAGTCTGATGTAGTCAAGTGGTGAAAATAATTATCATGTGGTCAAGTGGTTAGACGTTTCCTGAAGTAGCGATGTGATTAAACGAATCTTAATGTAGTCAAAAGTTAGAGGAGTACTGCTGTAGTCAAGTAATTACAAGTCTTGATGCAGTTAACTCATTCGCTACGGAGTAGAGGAGCACTGCTGTAGTCAAGTAATTACAAGTCTTGATGCAGTTAACTCATTCGCTACGGAGTAGAGGAGTACTGCTGTAGTCAAGTAATTACAAGTCTTGATGCAGTTAACTCATTCGCTACGGAGTAGAGGAGCACTGCTGTAGTCAAGTAATTACAAGTCTTGATGCAGTTAACTCATTCGCTACGGAGTAGAGGAGTACTGCTGTAGTCAAGTAATTACAAGTCTTGATGCAGTTAACTCATTCGCTACGGAGTAGAGGAGCACTGCTGTAGTCAAGTAATTACAAGTCTTGATGCAGTTAACTCATTCGCTACGGAGTAGAGGAGTACTGCTGTAGTCAAGTAATTACAAGTCTTGATGCAGTTAACTCATTCGCTACAGAGTATTTTTAGCGTTTGTACTGAATTAATGTTGTTTTTTTTAGATTTGTGTGTGTGACCCAATGTCATGGGAACAAGAAATAGTTATAAATATATTTACTTTATAATGTGCCATGCAAATTGTGAAACATCATAAATTAACAGAAAATGTGATTATGACAAGTTTATTTTGAAAACAATTGCCTTTATTATTGAAAAAATAATTTTAATAATAAAAACTAATCTATAAATAAAAAAATTAAAGACGTTTCTGACATGAATTGTGAACTAACCAAACTTTCCAATGAATAAGTTTCATTCAAACTGCATCAGTTTAGTAGATAATTCAATTACAAATACAAACATGTATAGTAGGCCCTATATAGACATAGTGCTTCAATTATGTTTGTAATTCCCAAATAATCGGACCGGTTCTCTGAGATTTTACAGTATATCTAAGATCGACATTTTTGTCAGATTTGTCATACACATTTGCGTAAATCAGCTTAGTTATGTTGCCAGTTATTGCCAGGATGGATTTCAATAATTAATGCGACCAAAGAAAATAAAAAGTTATACGTTTAGGAAACGTACATCGCTCGAAAATATATATTTACAAAATATAAGGACAAATGCGTCACATATCATATACGTTCAAAATGTATCAATAACTTACATAATTGATATAATCCAAATAATGTCAGAAGTAATGTGAATATTAGACTTTCGGTCGGAAACTTCATTATGTTCATATAAATACCTAAAATGATCAAATAAAAAAATATATCCACATCGCTTCATAGACGGTCCGTAAATGTAATGGTATTATAGGATCGACTAAAAGACGCTAAGTAGAGAAAGAGTTGAGTGGCTAAACGAGTCTTCGTGTAGTAAAATGGTTAAAATAGTCGTAATGTAGTAAAATGGTTAAAATAGTCGTACTGTAGTAAAATGGTTAGAAGAGGCTTAATGTAGTTTAGTGTTCAGATGAGGCTTGATGTAGTTGTGTGGTTAGAATAAGTTTGATGTAGTTGTGTGGTTAGAAGAAGCTTGATGTAGTTGTGTGGTTAGAATAAGTTTGATGTAGTTGTGTGGTTAGAAGAAGCTTGATGTAGTTGTGTGGTTAGAATAAGTTTGATGTAGTTGTGTGGTTAGAAGAAGCTTGATGTAGTTGTGTGGTTAGAATAAGTTTGATGTAGTTGTGTGGTTAGAAGAAGTTTGATGTAGTTGTTTAGTAGAAGCTTGATGTAGTTTGTAAGAAGTTTGATGTAGTTGTGTGGTTAGAAGAGGTTTGATGTAGTTGTGTGGTTAGAAGAAGTTTGATGTAGTTGTGTGGTTAGAAGAGGTTTGATGTAGTTGTGTGGTTAGAAGAAGCTTGATGTAGTTGTGTGGTTAGAAGAAGTTTGATGTAGTTGTGTGGTTAGAAGAAGCTTGATGTAGTTGACCGCCGAAGACGGATGTGTCGGGCCATTGGCGCAAATAAAACGGCGACACAACGCATTTCCATTCTCTGGACTACATTCTGCTGGAAGTCTAGTAGGACATGTCCTGCTACAGGAGAATTCAGCAGGAGTTTGAGAATGTACGCTGAAGAAGAAGATGTAGTTGTGTGGTTAGAAGAAACTTGATGTAGTTGTGTGGTTAGAAGAAGCTTGATTTAGTTGTTTAGTTAGAAGAAGCTTGATGTAGTTGAGTGGTTAGAAGAAGCTTGATTTAGTTGTTTAGTTAGAAGAAGCTTGATGTAGTTGAGTGGTTAGAAGAAGCTTGATTTAGTTGTTTAGTTAGAAGAAGCTTGATGTAGTTGAGTGGTTAGAAGAAGCTTGATTTAGTTGTTTAGTTAGAAGAAGCTTGATGTAGTTGTATTGTTAGAAGAAGCTTGATGTAGTTATCGGTATTTATAAGAGGCTTGATGTAGTTGTTTAGTAAGAAGAAGTTTGATGTAGTTGTGTGGTTAGAAGAAGCTTGATGTAATTGTTTAGTTCGAAGAAGCTTGATGTAGTTGTTTAGTTAGAAGAAGCTTGATGTAGTTGTGTGGTTAGATGAGACTTGATGTAGTTGTGTGGTTAGAAGAAGCTTGATGTAGTTGTGTGGTTAGATGAGACTTGATGTAGTTGTGTGGTTAGAAGAAGCTTGATGTAATTATTTAGTTAGAAGAAGCTTGATGTAGTTGTGTGGTTAGAAGAAGCTTGATGTAGTTGTGTGGTTAGAAGAAGTTTGATGTAGTTATTTAGTTAGAAGAAGCTTGATTTAGTTATCGGTATTTAGAAGAGGTTTGATGTAGTTGTTTAGAAGAGGCTTAATCTAGTTACCGGTATTTAGAAGATGTTTTATGTGGTTAAGTGGTTAGAAGAACTCTGAATCAGTTAAGTTGTTCGAAGAGTTTTGATGTTATCATGTTAAAACAGACTTAATGTAGCCAAATGGTTAGAAGAGTTTTTATGTATTAAAGTTATTAGATGGTTAGTGACGTAGTAAAATGGTTAACTGATTTCGGGTTTAATAAATTGGTTAAAGGAGTGATCGTGTAGTCAAATGATTACATTAGTGCTGATGTAGTAAAGTTGTAAATCAATACTGGTGTAGTGAAGTGATTAAATGAATGCTGCTTTAGTAAAGTGAAATTCATGCTGATATAATCTTCTTCTTCTCCTTTGGTTCTCAAACTCCTGCAGATTAGCAGGTTGTAGTCCGGAGAACGGAATGCGTTGTATCATGGTTTATAGCATTGCTGCGATATCTGCGCCTTCCGGCTTGACACATCCTACTCAGCATGGCTTTGGGTCACTGACCCTATATGGGATGAGACAGCCAACTCCATCCCATAACTTCCTTAGTCGCCTTTTACGACATGCGTGGAAGGTAAACAGTGTTGCTATTCTTTGCTCCCCTTTCGGCCCCCGGCACCACACGGGCATAAGCTGGTATAATAAAGTGGTTAGAAGATTGCTATTGTAATGAAGAGGTTAAATGAGTGCTGGTGAAGTGAAAGAGTGCTGTAGTCAAGTGGTTAAAAGCAGGGAGTGATGTAATCTTTGTGTTGTGAGTGTTAGTTCTCAACCGATGAATTTCCACTAGCTTGAAGTAACAGATCACGCATACTCGCAGTACAAGTCCCTCTCTAGAATCATTCTATGGAACGATCTCGGATCAGTTTAGATTGGTGACATATATGCCTTTTTGCACGTGCTACTCATTGATTGCCAACACAAAGTATATTCAAAGTGACAAATGACTTGTCGAGTTAGACCAGATGAATGACTTAGCACGTAGAAGCTGGGGAAGAACATTACTGAAGAAGGGCATGGGTAGTGCCGACTTGATTTCAATAACATCGATTCTTATACACCTCCGGTTATACTAAAACTCATGCAGAATAGTACGATGTAGTAGGTAAAATAGACCACATTGTGTCCTGGTTTACAGCTGGTTTGTGATGTCTGCACATATCCTACATCATCAACGCTTCTCGGTCAGTTTAACCCTTTATTGTAAGGGGCTTCAATATGTTTAGACGGCGAGCACTGCTCACATGTAATCGCGAGCACTGCTCACATGTAATCGCGAGCACGGCTCACATGTAATCGCGAGCACCTCTTAACTCGAATGGCTCGAGCACATGTCCTTACGAGTACACCAAGGTGCTCGAGAGCACCAGGTTTAGAACGTCTGTTCCATGGTATGGAAGAGCCAACCCTAAATCAAAGCCTCCTTAATCACCTCTTACGACATGTATAACAGATTTCAGTGTCACTATTCTTGTCTTCCCTCCCGGGCCTTGGTAGCATACAGGCGACATTGATTTTAATATAGAAACATACACGATCACAAATTGGATTAAAGAGTTTGGTAAAAAGGGATAGATATGATCATAAAATCTGGCATAGCGTGCAAGGAATCTCATATTTCATCAATATCTTTTCATGCAGATGACCATTATTTATGTGCAATGAGCGAAATGATATCTCGAAAAAAAATCTTGTTTTCGAATGATGGTCGAGACACTCAATTATAATGATGCATGCGCCCATCGTTGTACACAGTTTTGCTGTTGCACACGCCTTTTTTTGAATGCATTTAGAATGAAAAGCCAAGTAAATAAAAAGAAATAAGGCATATCAAAAGGTCATGAAGATAAAAAAAAGAGAGAGAAAGTCGTGCCTATAAGAAAATATTGTAGTTAAAATGATATTTAGGAGAAGATTATCTCTGAGAATTTAGGGTACAACCGTAATATTCTTTCGCAAATCTGGTAGGAGGATCTGCGTGGGAAACCAATAATAGCAACAGGCGCCATGCATATAGTAAAAAGCGATTAAGTAAAGTTGGAATACGTTTCACAGTGAACAATTTATGACAAAAATTTCAACAAAGAATATTGTGTTTGCTTGTCTTGATCCAGATGAATTATGAACATCAAAGCTCTTGTTTTTTTTCTTATTTCTTCTTGTTTCTTATGTGCAATACGTTTTTGGGGAGAAAGGAATTTCTCCATTGCTTTATTTCATGCCAATAACATTTCAACTCTCAGCGGTATGCAATGCTCGGAGACATGGTCGTAGATATGACTGTCTTAAAGAAGGGGTTTTTATCTAAAAAAAAAAAAAAAAAAGATCACTTGTTCGATTTCGTGAATAAATTTCACTTTCTGGCTAGAAATTGTAAGACTTTTTGTGAACCAAGTACTAAAAGCCATGTTCATATTTGGTGGGAGGGGGGGGGGGGGTTGAGCTTTCAGCCCAACCTTTTTTTCTTTGGACCTGCTTAGAGAAGAAGCCTCCTACTCAGAGGGATATTTATGTGTGTATATAAACGGCATGTTCCACCATTATGTATGCAGAGGTCCAGTTGTTTGAAAGTATTACAGTGTGCCGCAACACCACGAGCAAAAGTGCTTGCATCGTCAAGAGGCATCAACATTTAGAGGCATAGAGAGATAGCGTGCTGCCCGAAAAGACAGAACAATAAAGGCAAAGGACGGCCAATTCTGATCATACATGTGACAAATGTGGCCTTTGATTCTATACCAGCTTTGATGTTCTAGTCATCTCCGCGTACATCAGAGAGATGCAACATCACAAGTATTAATCTGTTGTCATCATGTTGTTTGTTGTTCGTCCATCACAAGTGATGATGACCATTTGTTACATCCACTTTTGAAAATTCAATTTTAGTTATGTCCTTGATAATGAGTTCGTAGATGGGTAATGAGCCCTATTCGAGCTGTAAATTTCCTTGGACAGTTTGGACATGGAATGACGACTGTAGACGGATCTTGGTCTATCCGTGACTTTCTAGCTGCTCTCCGCTGTTGAACTGCTGCATTTCTTTTCTTTTCACAAGATGATGCGCTCTTTTTTATTTTAGAACGCCATGTAGATCTATTTTGTGCAAGTTCTTCCCATGTATCGTGGTCTATTTCAAAGGCTTTCAGTGAGTTCTTTAACGAGTCCTTGTAGCGCTTCCTTTGGCCACCTTGAGATCGTATACCCTTCTCTAGCTCACCATAGAGAAGTATCTTTGGCAGACGGTGGTCTGGCATACGCACCAAATGACCTGCCCAACGAATCTGTGTCTACATCAGGATCGTGTCAATGCTAGGGATACCAGCTCTATCAAGGACAGTGGTATCTGGAATCTTGTCTTGCCATCTGATGTTCATAACTTTTCTGAGATAATTTGTATGAAAATGATTGAGTTTTTTCACATGACGTCTATACACAGTCCAATGTTTCACTAGCGTATAGCAGCACTGGAAGTACCACTGCTCTGTAAACTTTCAGCTTAGTCTGTAGGTTAATGCCATTTCTACGCCAAACATTTGCGTACAATCTGCCGAAAGTCGTGAATGTGAAAATGACTTGCACTGGGGATTTTGATTAAAGTGAGGAAGAGTTGTGCAAAGCGTCGCCCTCACTCTCTTGTCGGACCTCATTTGAAACCAGTGGCAAGACGAATCGAGACGACTGGAAGTGAAGTGCGATGCAGTGGATGACCATGGTTTTCTACGTGTCTCACCATGCCCGATGCGGTCCACACCGCGTTGCTGGCGTTCGCCTATATTACCCGGTGGGCCGATAAACCATCGTACCTCATACGCGTAAATTCGCCGAATATAAGACTTTACGTGTTTAGGTTGACAAGACCGTTATGCTTTTTGAGATAGTCTCAGCACAATATCACCTACTTTACGACTGCCTAACAGGCTGTCAGTCGAGTGTGGAGCCAGAACACGCCCCAGGCAGTCCACTGGTAATGTGTTTCACACGACACGTCAAACCTGTTGTCGTAGCTACATGGTGAACAGTGAGCAATTTAAATGTGTTATTGACACCGAAGTAAATTTGTTCATCACATAAACTTTAACATTATTATATATAATCACTCTTTACACATCACGCAGATATATCCATTTGATAGCCTCAACTAGACTGTCTTAAAATACACAATTTGATGTTATACACTGCTTATGATGTTAACACAACTTTGAAAATATTAGTACAACTGACACTGAAAAAAAATACCGCGCCATATTGGCTTGATATGTGGGGCTCTTTTGGTCTAAAACATGCGCTTTCAGCATACCTTTTGGGGTCTCTTTTGATGGGAAGTCTTATTAGTGGTAAATATAACTCTGAAGAAACCCATCTCACAAATAAATCCCTGGAGAAACCCATCTCACAAAATAAAACCCTGGAAAACCCCACTAAACTAAAAAAACCTGGAGAAACTATCTCACTAAATAAAACACAGAGAGATCCATTCTATTAAAAAGTTCTTGGAGAAACCCATCTCACTAAGTATAACCCTGGAGAAACACATTTAAAGGATACAAGAGTACTTTTAATTTGCAATTCCTGGGACCAAAAAACAATAATGTATTCTGTCCTGTTGAACTATGTTGTGACTAGAATCAAGTTGAACTATGTTGGTGGAGACTAGAATCATGTTGAACTATGTTGGTGGAGACTAGAATCATGTTGAACTATGTTGGTGGAGACTAGAATCATATTGATCTATGTTGGTGGAAACTAGAATCATGTTGAACTATGTTGGTGGAGACTAGAATCATGTTGAACTATGTTGGTGGAAACTAGAATATGTTGAACTATGTTGGTGGAGACTAGAATCATGTTGAACTATGTTGGTGGAGACTACAATCATGTTGAACTATGTTGGTGGAGATTAGAAGCATGTTGAACTATGTTGATCGCGACTAGAATCATGTTGAACTATGTTGGTGGAGACTAGAATCATGTTGAACTATGTTGGTGGAGACTACAATCATGTTGAACTATGTTGGTGGAAACTAGAGAGAATGTCATCTGTATGCTAACTATGCTACTATGAAATGCTCGGGATAGTTTTGATGGTTAAGACTCTGTATCACTTCGTCGTGAAGCATTAGGGAAATCACAAAAATATATTTATATACACGAATTAAAAAACTCGACATTGGTTGAAAAAAAAATTGGAAACCATGGATTTCTAGATTAAAGGATACTACATGCAGTACAAATACTAGGTATCTGGTGTAATTGGCAAGCTCCTGTTCATATCTCCCCTCTTTACACTAACAAAATTCATTTTAACTGTGACATCCCTGCGGATTGCTTTTGACGATACCAGAATTTTCTAACTGGTTTCCCCATTCGCACTGCCTGGTTTGTCTCCTGAGTGTGAGATTTGCCTAGTCAAGATAACAACTGGTTATAAACACAAACAATTCTGGTAGTTCCCTTATATTGCCTAGTTTTACTGGTAAAAGTTGTATAAGTAACGTTATAGCCTCTTTGACAAGCTGTCACCAACATAGCTCACAATCTTAGCTGAGAACTCATAGCCATGTAAAGGAACTTACTGCTATGATTTACAACCAACCGTTATTGTGACGTAGAAAATTCCGAAATGTGTCATTAATTCTAGAGCAGTAGTTCTCAAATGATAAAAAAGTGGAACTTGAGGTCCCAAACTAATAAAGGGCATATCATAAAGATGATTATTTAGATGATATTAACGTAATACGTATAATTATAATAATCCAGTAATTCTGACAAGTTTCGTTTTAGATGCACTGTAAACCGTAAAAGTAAAATCATCCTGAACGTGGGCCACGGACGAAAAAATGTTGAGAATCTCTGATATAGAGATTCATGTTACAGATTATAAGATCTTGTTCACAAGCAAAAGACCTTACTCAAAATAATATACATTCGGTCTTATTGATATTTTACCTATCGGACTGACAGTAATTTAATTATAAAACTGACTCAAAAGCTCAAAGAGGTTTGACTTTATTGTACTCTTGTTTATATATATATATATATATATATATATATATATATATATATATATATATATATATATATATATATATATATATATATATATATATATATATATATATATATATATATATATATATATATATATATATATATATATATATATTATATATATATATATATATATATATATATATATATATATATATATATATATGTCGTCCCTCTCAACGTAGTGACACGTAATCTGCTAAGAGTACTACTTATAACACATAATTATGTAGCTTCGTAACCTTTGGGGACCACTAAAAAATAGACCTAAAAACAAGAAATCCTCCTGGAGTCCGAGCAAACATAAAAAAAATTATGAGCCTTTTTAATTATAATAAAAATTAAATTGATAGATATAAAAATAGGAAGACAGAAACAAAGATAAATAATGCACATTTTGTTTATTATAAATAACCTGTAAATAGAAGATAGTAGACAGGATTTGAACCAGATAAATTCAGAAATTGCCAGGCGAATAGGTGCTAGAGGAACCGACCTGGTTCAAATACTGTTTACTGATTTCTGATTATTCCCATGACTCATGAATGCTTCCGATTTGTTTCAGATAACGTTCGCATAATTATATAAATGTCATTACACAGTGAGCAGGTAAGGTTGATATATACAGGACTTCAATGTAGGACCTGACTGAACGTCCAAGAACGCAGCCTCGGAGCTGAATATCAATTGGTGCCGATCAGACAAAATCTAAATTACCGACTGGACAGGATGAAATATATACTGCATGATTGATTTGTCTCGTACTTAGCTCGCTAGAAGAATATAGATCTGTGAAACGATTAAATGAGTATTGTGTTCAGCGATGCCGCAGCTGGGGTTTTTCACTAGATCTGAGGTTTTTGGCCACCGTCAAGAGTGCTGGAGTTATTTTTGCATAATTTACATTAATCTGTTGTTTTTTTTAAAATAGAAAATTTACAAACTCCCCTTTGAATTTAGTAAATGGCCTTTTTTTCCTAGGGATTTAGCTAAAAGACGGTAAACTCTCACAGACGATAAATTTCGAAACAGGTAACCAAAGGTCTCATGGAAACGATGTAATTGCACAAGAAAATAAACGAATGAACGTTTTTAGGCAAACTCTCTTGCATTGCTGGAGGCATATTCAGATGAATTATATAGTCTGGATTTATCTGGGGTTTGTTTCAGGGCGATCTGGGATTATTTATGTGGGTCTTTTTTTTGTGGGTCACAAATGGATTTAGTAGAATAGGACGATAACGGATGTCTATAAATTACGCCAACAATATTTTGGCCACATTTTGACCTCTGTCAGCAACTGTTACGGAAGGATGGACAACACTCCCCTTATTCCATTAGTTACAAAATGTTAACCGTTCCACTTAAACAAATTTTAGCAAAAAAAAAAAAAAAAAAAAAAAAAAAAAAATTATTTCACTTCTTTTAAAGAAATTTTCTTTAAATCAAACAATTTAATTTTCGCTTCTAGTGTTTTTCTGCTTATGCTGTGAGGCGTCGCAGGGTTGAATGACGAACGGTTTTCGAGTTATTGCACGTCTGGTCACTTGATATGCAGTAATACTGTGCCATGTCAAAACGTTGGCAACTCCTTCAATCCACCTTCTTCTTGGTGTTCCTCTGTATCTTGCTGTTTCCATTTTCATGTTGTATGATCTTGTCGCTGGCCAATAACAGTGAGAACACCAAAGAGGGGGATGTGATGGATCTACACTGATGGATCTGTGATTATACATGTTCGCTGTGCTTGGTCCGTCACAGCTCAGTGCGCAGGTAAAACGATCAGGGAGGAGAGTGGTGCCTTTGCGGTCACTACGAGTAGTATGACCATGGAGACTATGGCGGTGACCAGGGCATTTGAGTGGGTATGCACACAGAAGGTAAAGAAGGAATGTAAAAATCATTGTTGTTGTCGTCAACTGTTGTCAACCCCCCCCCCCCCCCCCTTCCTTTAGTAAAGAATTAATTTTTTAAAATTATATCCTTCTAATTGTCCTAATTGTTGATATCATGTATGGAGAGGCCCTAATTTCTGATGCCATACATGGACAGCCCCTAATATTTGACATCATACATGGATAGCCCCTAATTGTTGGCACTATACATGGACAGACACTAATTGTTGACACTATACATGGACATCCCCTAATTGTTGACACTATACATGGACAGCCCCTAATTGCTGACAACATACATGGACAGCCCCTAATTGTTGACACCATACATGGACAGCCCCTAATTGTTGACACCAAACATGGACAGACCCTAATTGTTGACAACATACATGGACAACCCCTAAAAGAACAATTAGAACAATAGTGTCTACTGTTTATAAGCAACCCATTGACATAATACTTTCAATTGCAACATTGTTTGACTACAGTTAACACAGATAATTTATTCCTGAACATATTCAAATATGGAACATTTTTGGAGTCCGCAGCAGAACAAAATATTGAAAGAGCGTCCGCTATAAAAAAAAGTTAAGAACCGCTACCACAGACATTTCTTTCATTTTGCAAGCACAACCCTTTGCTAAATTGTCTTGGACAGGTCAGGTGCTTTTGACATCACGTCAAATTATCTGAGTTTACGTTTCTGCAACATTAGAAATAAAAACAGAACCCGTTGAAGTTTGAAATTCATTTCTTCCTAGACAAACGTATTGATTGTAGCCAGATAATTACACCCATATTTCCAATGGTGCTGTAAGCGGATCCGTTAGATATTACAAGAAATATTGAAGAGTCAAGTTGCGCAACAAAACTATGGGGTGTCATTTTTGTGTGTCGAAAACTGACTCAGAATTTCCTGTGGTTCCATTCTCGGTCACTCACCATCATCTTCAAGCGCCGTCTCCGTAACGAAGGTTGGCAAAAACGGCATCCAACATTTCTATCCTGCTTTGGTGGTGCACTCCACTAGATTGCAACCTGTCAGTCTCGTATGTCTGCCATCCTCTTGCTCGCTTCCTCTCAATTGTACATTGAAATAAGGTCTCGAACAAAGTATACTGTCTTGTATTATGTTCACAATTATTTCTTTGTTTGATGTTTATTTCCGTCTTCTTTTGCATTCGGTTGATCATTACGAATTTCATGTGATTTTCGAAGGAAGCGTGAAGTACTTTGTGCTACCGTTCACGTTACCACATGTGGGCATAGCACATCTGATTTCGGCATGCTTTTAATTATTGTCAGCTTCCATAGACCGTGACAGCCTTCCTATTTGTCGCCAGGCGAAGGATGTGTATCGACTCTACACCGTAACGGTTTATTAACCGCTGTGCCCTATGACTCCGAGGCAGCGGTAAGAGGGGATTTAGACTTGGATTCGCTCGTGTGTTGCCAGGGCCCGAAAGGGGAGCAAAGAATAGCAACACTATTTACCTTCCACGTATGCCGTAAAAGGCGACTAAGGAGGTTATGGGATGGAGTTCGCTGTCCCATCCCATATAGGGCCAGTGACCCAAAGCCATGCTGAAGTCGGATGTGTCAGGCCGAAAGGCGCCGATATCGCAGCAATGATGTAAACCATGGCACAACGCATTCCATTCTCCAGACTACATCCTACTAATCTGCAGGAGTTTGAGAACGAACGCAGAAGAAGAATAAGAAGACTTGGATTGTACGTCTAACTCGCACGAGGTATTTCGATGCCAGTGAATTTGTCTCGTGAAATTAGATGCACTGTCCCTGGTGCTCTCGGGTACTGAATATTTTGCCTGCATGCATGGTTCTGGAATAGAAAATCTCTACAATAGAGGTGGGTCGGATTCGTTCGACATCTTATCCGATGTTTCATTCACCGACATCGTGAACCATGGTCCAAGTCTGAACCTCTCCACATATTTAGGAGCACCAGGGTACATTTTCTGCTTCTTTTCCACGAGAAATTCTTCTTTGAGGTAGCTAGAAACTTCTTCTCGAGCCGATGATTGCTTTAGTTAAGATTTCAACATAGAATTTTCTTCATTCTTATTTTAACATGTTGTTTCCCTCTCATTGTACTCAATCATCATCATCAGGTGCCATGAGACAGGCAGGCAGACTTGGAGAACATTTTACTCAATATGTTAGCCTTACTTCTCTGGAGAACTGCTGAAAATTCTCGATATTCGTGAACTGTGGTCATGACAGTTCGGTAGTCCAGGTCAGACGCTGTCTTATACTCTGCTGTAACATTATTTTGGCTGTGGGGACTGCGGAGATAGTGTATGTCTTGTGCAAACACAGCTCATTCCTTCTCAATCTACACTGCCTGGACACGGTCCATAAAGTGTTAACGAGAGTGCTTTGCACGAGCTACGAAGTAGCCGGTTTTCAGGATTAGGAAGTTTACACAGTTTCCACATTGAGGAAGTACATTTAGGATCTAGGTTATCTGCTAACTCTGAGTCCGCACGAGAGCAATGTGGATAGTTTATTTTCGAAGTGTTTGTCAGAACATCTTTGTACGTTTTCCTCTTTCTCCTGTAAGTTCTACCGATTCATCTATATGAAAGTAAAATTAACCCATAGCATTTAGGGGTGTGATGTTAACTATCCCACATTTCAATGGCTCTGCTATATGAGAACGGTAGCCATCGCCTCTCACTCGCAATATTTAATTACCGGATTAATCCAATACGCACTTAACTGCGCTACTCGTCCACCCATATATATATATATATATATATATATATATATATATGCCTGCAAGCGTGAATTTGTAAGGATTGTATAAGTTGTACATACGAATTATCATTGCAAGATACTGAACAAGTTCATAGCTGTCTCGTTTAATGTTGATGTAGTAATCTCATCTTATATTTACTTTGTTTCTCTCTCCAGGACGTTTCAGCGGTTACTTCAATCTCTGGTAACATTGAGAGCGAATATGATTAACACTTGTGAACATTTTCTAAACGCACAAGATCTCTCAATACAATTGTATCAGTAGAATTAAATAGAATTATATCCGAGAAACTCATTGATGTACTCTTCGACACTGTTGTCGGGCTAGCCAGCTTATAAGTATAATCATTCCCCTCAATACCCGTATGTCTATCTGATCACAAAAATGAAAGTAATATTTTTGGTGGTAGATTGTGGCAGCAACTCCACTCGTATGTAAGGATAATATTATACCACCAATCTCATAATTTACTCAGCAGCAGTAATACTATCAAACTGTGTGTTTGTGAAACCTGAATAGTATACGTCAGGCAGGCGAGGAGATTCAACCATTTCCACATGCGCTGCCGCTGTAAAATACTCAACTGCTACGGCTGAGATACAATACCAGATAGTGAGGTACTGATTAAATCTAAATCTCTAGGCACACATAAAATGTACATCAGGGCACAAATACGTTGGTCAGGCCACTTGATCCGAACGAAAGATCTTTATCTGTCAAGAAACCTGCTGTATGGAGAACGTCAGAGGGGATCCCTGCTAAGTGTTATTACTACTCTCAAACACGCTTCTAAATCTTTGGGTAGGCCTACCCATTTCGTACATGCTGCCACATCTTGCAATATGCACAATTTTTGTATGACATCCTCAGCACGTCCCATCCACGACTTTCCTTTCTTAAGTCTGTTACCTTTAACTTTCTGTATTTCAGAATGCAATAGATGTTCCTTATGTGCATGTATCTGAAAGTACGCCCGTGCACGGCAATACTGTAATACTTGCCGTAGGACAGTCGAGTAAGTACCGCATAGCTTTAGTCGATGTATCTCTTGTGCACTCAAGAATGATGCGCATTGCTGCATTCTGGATTCTATCCAGTCTTTCGATCTGAGTTTGGCTAAGAGTCGGAACTGCCAGTGCATATTCCACCACAGTCACCACCACACCCTGGTACAAAAGAAATAACGAACTTCTGCTCATACTGCGCAGCAGCCACAACCTTCATTGCTGCTAAGACCTTGGCTGCCCTTATGATAACAGATTCCTTGAAACTCAGACTTCTGTCAAAAATCACTCCCAGGTATCTCATTGTGCTGGTTCTTTTTAACCTGTTTCCGGTCAACGAAACATGTGACATGGGTGTCTTTACCATGTTCAAGGAAAACCAAGTTACGAATGTTTTAAAAGAATTTACCACTGTTCCCGTATCTCTACACCAATTCGTCAGTCTGTCCAGCTCCCCCTGTAGTTCCACGACGCACTCTTCTCGATTTCTGCCCTCCCATACACCAGGATGTCATTGACGTATGACATTGTTCTTTCAGCACAAGTGATTTGATTGCTGGTAATGTGTACTATGTATACATTGAAAAAGCACAGGTGATAGAGGCGATCCCTGTGGCAGATCCGGGTTAATAACCGTTGGTGCCGATACTCAGTTACCACACTTAAGAACTACTTTGCTGTGCATCAGGGCCGCACCAACCCACTGCGCGACGAAAGGATTTACTGCAAGATTTAACAGTTGGTCCATCAAGACGTCTAAGGACACCCAAATGTAAGCATCCTCAAGATCTATTGCGACCGTACATGTCTCCATGCCGGAGTCGAACCCCTCAGAAACATCCTGCAAAAAAGGCTACATTCTGCAATGTCTTCCTAATTTATTCAACTGTAATTATCATATGATTTTCCATGCTCAAGTTCTTACACATGCCTGTAATCTTTTTTCCTGATTTCTTGATATGTCTCCACATTTCTCTGACCAATTTCTGTGGTATAGTCTATCATCAACGCAGCACCTTTTGCCTCGTCCGTATACTGCGAGGCTGTATCAGTACTTTGAGAATCGGGAATAGTCGTGCGTCTTGTCAAACTATTGTTGGATTTGTGTAAGTGCCAGAACAATTTTAGTGACTTTTCAGGTATGATCTAGCAAAATTCGTCCCAGTTCGTCGTCTTTTCTGACTTTGCAATCTCTTTGAATGTTTACACTTTATCTTTCCTCCGTCATTGTGCGACCTCCATGGGCTGAGCAGCCACACTTTTTCTTGTTCTCTGCCATATTACTACTGCTTTCCGTTTCTCGCTCCATGCCCTTTGTACCTCTCCGTTCCACTAGGGTATCTTATCCCAAACCAGAACTTAATTTGGAATGTCATTAACACCGTATCATGGTCGCTACTAATGTCTCCTCCTGAAAAAGTTCGTGTTTTTGCCTTGTTTGTACTGGAAAAGTCCAAACTGGAAAAGTTCTTACTGGGTGTAAGAATTAAATAAATTATAACACTTTTAGAGCATGTCATATTGCTCTCCTTGAGATCTTGTGTAGAAATAGTGTATTGTATTTATAAGCAACTGTGAGTTTCAATTTGTTGGCAAAATCCAATAGTCTTAAACCTCGTTCATTGGTTTCTCCTGTTCCAAATTTCTCTACTATACAAGCCTATCGATTATAAGTCTCAGGTACCACTGTGAATATAATGCCGCTCAACAGAAGCTTGCGAAAAGTAAGGTACGAACTGCTCAATATCACACAGACTCCCCCACATATGTTCAAAGCACCACCGAAGACGAATGTGTCGGGCCATTGGCGCATATAAAAGGGCGACAGAACGCATTTCGGTTCTCTGGACTACATTTACTGGTAATTTAGTAAGACAACCGTTCTGCTACCAAAAAAATCTAACTGGAGTTTCAGAATGAACGCTGAAGAAGAAGAATGTTCAAAGTGAAGAAGGAAATTCTAAGCATGTACAGTATTGATTAGTTACAGTCGGACACTTGGTACTCATCATCATCATCCCTGTTGAGTTTATTGGTCATCGTCGACTACGACCCACGAGCACCATTTTACATGATTAGTGGATCGCAAAACTAGCAGGTGATTTTAAGATACAGCGAGAAACAAGAATATGATAGCCTTCTATGTGAGTCCTCATGTGAGAGACCTCCTATGATAGACCTCCAATGTGAGTCCTCATGTGAGAGACCTCCTATGATAGACCTCCAATGTGAGTCCTCATGTGAGAGACCTCCTATGATAGACCTCCAATGTTAGTCCTCATGTGAGAGACCTCCTATGATATACCTCCAATGTTAGTCCTCATGTGAGAGACCTCCTATGATATACCTCCAATGTGAGTCCTCATGTGAAAGACATCCTATGATAGTTATCCTATGAGATTCCTCCTATTAGCCCTATGAGTATCCCTATTCATCTATTCTATATTAATGTATGGCTCAGAAACATGGACACTAAACAAACAATCAGAAGATATAATTTATGTCTTTGAGATGTGGGTATATAGAAGAATAGAGAGAACATCATGAAAATTGAAAAAAAAAATACAGAGTAGCTAAAAACACTTAATATAAAGAAAGAATTACTAAGAGAAATAAAGATCAGGCTAATAAACTATTTTGGACACGATAAAAGACTTCATTGAAGACCTTACTTGAGGGTGAAATCGAAGGGAAGCGAGCAAGAAGTAGGCAGAGATACAAGTGGGAGAGTAACATCACAAGATGGACATGTTACAATATAGCAGAGTACACCACCAAAACAAGAGACAGAGAATGTTGGAGGTCTGTTTAAGCCAACCTTCGTTGTGAAGACGGCACTTGATGATGATGGGTATCCCTATGAGAATCCCTATGAGAATCCCCTAGAGTTTTCCTATGAGAGTTCTCCTATGAGAGTTCTCCTATAAGAGTTCTCCTATGAGAGTTCTCCTATTTCTCCTATGAGAGTTCTCCTATGAGAGTCCTCCTATGAGAGTCCTCCTATGAGAGTCCTCCTATGAGTATTTCGATGAGAATCCTCCTATCAGAGTCCTCATATTAGAGCCCTCGGTCCTATGAGGATGCTTATTTTCCTGTTTCTTAAATTTTCACATTCTATCTGCTTTTTTTTTAATTGAAGGAAATTTGATATAAAAGGAAAGTTGTTCGAGAAACTATAGAATAAATATAGTTTGCAATGAAATATTAGAACAAATATGGTTTGCAATGAAATATTAGAACAAATATGGTTTGCAATGAAATATTAGATCAAATATGGTTTGCGATGAAATAGAACAAATCGGTTTGCAATGAAATATTAGAACAAATATGGTTTGCAATTAAATATTAGAACAAATATCGTTTGCAATGAAATATTAAAACAAATATGGTTTGGAATTAAATATTAGATCAAATATGGTTTGCATTGAAATATTAGAAAAATATGGTTTGCATTGAAATATCACGTCAAGGTTTACATTCCATTCACGCTGCCACACAACAGTCCCAGTTACGATAGTTCGACCACCTCTGCTGAATGAGAAAGAAGTTGACATCATGACATGCACGGAAATCAAAGAGATAGGGATCTCCGCACCAGGAACGACACAGAGCAAGAATAGAGGACAACATTAGACAGCCTTAGAAGGACTGAGGACTGGAGTGAAACTAAATCATTAAAATATTGCCAATAAGATCTTCTGTACACCGAAATCATACATTTCTCTTCCAAACGGCCGATAAGATCTTCTGTACACTCAAATCATACATTTCTCTTCCAAATGGCCGATAAGATCGTTTGTACATTTCTCTTCCAAACACTCATCCCAAACACTGAGACCAGAAATAGTCTGGGAAGGTTCGGTTCAATATTGTTAATTACAAGAGCGGAACTTAGGTGTCACAGAGAAGAGTAGTCGGGATTTTGTGGCAGAAAATAAGAATATTTAAAACTGTTACGAACCTGATATTTATAAACAGAACAGGTCACGATATGTGAAAAAAATAGAAATCAAATTCTTCTGCCCCGTCGAAGACGGACATGACGGATCATGTGCGCAGATGAAACGGCAACACTATGCAATTTTATTATCTGGATTAGATCATGTTGAAAGTCTAGTAGGACCATGGTCATGTAAGAAGAGAGATCCAGGGGGAGTTTGGGAATCAATGCTGAAGAAGATCTTCTGCATGAAGTATTAGTACCATTCGTATTAACGGTGTAGCGCTCAATTAATTGTTTTATTATATGTTATGTTTTTGTACGCAATATAAATACTCTCACATAGGTTGCCAGTGCTGTCTGAAAGCTCGGCTGCATAAATTCCGACGGCGGGATTTGAACCTGCTTTCTTGGCAGCTCAAGATACGTTCTTTACCTATTCCCTCAAAGTACCAAGTTTGCATAAAGGGCAAGCACTTTCACGGACAAATTGTCATGGGAGATAATCAAGTCCATCTAGACCAGACGAAGATATTTTGTCCCTACAGAAACACAACACTGAACTTGTGTTGTAGAACTTAACATGATTAGAAGAGTACATTTAACATTTTCAAACTGGGATATAGTATGAACGAGAGTAAATACAAAAACCAGTAATGGAAATTATATGTACAACAAAATGTATGCAGATTTATAAAAAAAAAATAATAGAGGACAGTCTGCTGAGTATAATTAATATCAGACTCTTGGGGGTCATTGTGACAGAAAGATGTGAATCGTGACATTAAGTTGTTTTTTGGTAATAGGTGTGTTTTTCGAAATAATGTGAAATATAAGTTAAAAGGAGAATAAGACTTATTAAAAATACTTTCAATGACACGAGGAAACGGTGTATTACAATTTCATACGTACTACAGTGTTGTGACCTATAAGAGGGGTGTTAAGCGTGGATACCAAACAGCTCCGTTCTTTATATAACTTCACTTATCTGACATAAGTGCATTCAACAATAAATACCCCAGCCAAGAATGTACGAAGTCATATGGCGAAAATCTGTTACAGTTTAACAAATAGTAACCTACATTTCTCATTACTTAACACCCCCCTCCCCTCCTAGAAGGTCACTCCCATGAAATACGGGAGGTTACATGAAATGTACCAAAGAAACTATTAACATCTAAACGAATAACAAACTAAAAATGAGAATTGCAAAATGTTTCATTTGATATAGAACATCGTTATACAATGTGTGCTAGGGACACGAAACGACAGAGGAGAAAGACTTATACAATTATGTGAAGAGATAACAGGATCATATGCAATATATGTTTTAAACAAGAAAATTTAAAATTATATTCATCAAAAACATTTGAAGACGGAAATAGAAACCAGATAGATCTTAAGATGACCAACAACAAATTTAGGAATAGGGTAAAGAATGCAAAGACATACCCGGGAGCTGATGACAACTATGTTCACAATCCAGTGCTGCGTAAAATTCATAAATATTATTATGAAATTTTATTATGAGCTTAAGAAAACAGAATGTAGAAGAAATAAAGAACCGCAGGGAGACGCATGATCGCTGAAACAAGCAGACAAACAGCAAAAATACCTTAGAGGTCACTGACAGATATGAACACCATATGATAGAATTCTTGAAACAATACAGAAGGGGGAATCCAGAAGTGAAAATAGACAATAAATGGGACAGTAGATGGAAAGCCATTAAATAAATTAATGAAAACTTACAGGCGAGAAGCGCCAAGAACAAACAAATATAGATGACGGATAAAATGCTATACAAAATGTTAGAAAGAAAGCTAAAAAAAAACACCCCAAAAATATTCATTACTAGACAAAGAGATATGTAAAATGTTCCGAACCATAAAGGAACAATGGTTGGAATAAAGTGCAAGGAAATAGAAGAGATATAACTTCAACAGAAGAATAATGAAATGCACAAGTAAGTAAGACATATCACAATAATAAAAAATATTGTAAATAGGGGTGGATACACTTAAAAAGGGGGAAAAAGTATCTTTAATAAGACAGAAGTACTGACGAGATGGACAGAATATGTGATAGACTTGTTTGATAACTAACGAAACAAACAAAAACCACACAAGGCAAAAGAAATGTCTACATTTGTAATATTTTAAATATAAACCTAAAATTCGTTCGTTCACCCTTTAAGATAAATTGTAATTAAAAACACGTGAATATTAAAGCAGAAAATTATTGAACCATTTAGATCATGCTAAGTGCCCATTTACAAAATAAACATCAAAAAGCACAAGTATAGATAATAAATTGCTGTTTTTAAAAACGATACATAAATATTCACAACAATGGACATATAATTTATGATAAAGATGAAAATATCTTTAGCTGTGATCACTTAGCCCTTGACAGCTCATAGCCTTTCTGACAAAAGTACAGGACCTCAGTTCAGTAACCACGGTCATACCCAGAATCCTGTAAGGTTGTTTTTCAAAGACACAAAGACTTTAGTGTCTTCGTCACTAAAAAGAATTGTATGTCTATATTTTTATTACCCCCCCCCCCGGGAGAGAGTTGAGGGTGGGGGGGGGGGGGGGGTATTTGATGCACGTTTAGTCCCTGGATGTAGGCATTCCGTGCTGCAGTATCCAGAATTATTAGGTCTGTACAATATCGCAGCACATACATCTGGGAAAGTTAAAATTCGTCTGTCAGCTTTGTGACTTGCAGTTATGGCATATCTAGTATCCCCCGCCACCGAGGAGTTACAAAAGAACGAATGTGCAATGTCCAATGGCCTGCATATCTTCGTCATCCATGTGAACCATTTGAACAAGGAAAACTAAGTAATCAAGACATTTGGGGAAAAGACTGTAAGAAATCAAGACATTTGGGAAAAAGACTGTAAGAAATCAAGACATTTTGAAGAAAAACTGTAAGAAATCAAGACTTTTGGGAAAAAGACTAAGAAATCAAGACATTTGGGGAAAAGACTGTAAGAAATCAAGACATTTTGAAGAAAAACTGTAAGAAATCAAGACATTTGGGGAAAAGACTGTAAGAAATAAAGACATTTGGGGAAAAGACTGTAAGAAATCAAGACATTTGGAAGAAAAACTGTAAGAAATCAAGACATTTGGAAGAGAAAAACTGTAAGTAATCAAGACATTTGGAAGAGAAAAACTGTAAGTAATCAAGACATTTGGAAGGACAACTGTAAGTAATCAAGACATTTGGAAGGAAAACTGTAAGTAATCAAGACATTTGGAAGGACAACTGTAAGTAATCAAGACATTTGGAAGGAAAACTGTATGACATTTGGAAGAGAAAAACTAAGTAATCAAGACATTTTGAAGAGAAAAACTAAGTAATCAAGACATTTTGAAGAGAAAAACTGTAAGTAATCAAGACATTTGGAAGGACAACTGTAAGTAATCAAGACATTTGGAAGAGAAAAACTGTAAGTAATCAAGACATTTGGAAGGACAACTGTAAGTAATCAAGACATTTGGAAGGAAAACTGTAAGTAATCAAGACATTTGGAAGGACAACTGTAAGTAATCAAGACATTTGGAAGGAAAACTGTATGACATTTGGAAGAGAAAAACTAAGTAATCAAGACATTTTGAAGAGAAAAACTAAGTAATCAAGACATTTTGAAGAGAAAAACTCAGAAATCAAGCATTTCGAAGGAAAACTGTAAGTAATCAAGACATTTGGAAGAGAAAAACTAAGTAATCCAGACATTTGGAAGAGGTAAACTGTAAGAAATCAAGACATTTGGAAGAAAAACTGTAAGAAATCAAGACATTTGGAAGAAAAACTGTAAGAAATCAACACATTTGGAAGAGAAAAACTAAGAAATCAACACATTTGGAAGAGAAAAACTAAGAAATCAAGACATTTGGAAGAGAAAAACTAAGAAATCAAGACATTTGGAAGAGAAAAACTAAGAAATCAAGACATTTGGAAGAGAAAAACTAAGTAATCAAGACATTTGGAAGAGAAAAACATAGAAATCTAGACATTTGGAAGAGAAAAACTAAGAAATCAAGACATTTGGAAGAGAAAAACTAAGAAATCAAGACATTTGGAAGAGAAAAACTAAGTAATCAAGACATTTGGAAGAGAAAAAATAAGTAATCAAGACATTTGAAAGAGGCAAACTGTATAATCAAGACATTTTGAAGAGAAAAACTCAGAAATCAAGACATTTGGAAGGAAAACTGTAAGAAATCAAGACATTTGGAAGAGAAAAACTAAGAAATCAAGACATTTGAAAGAGGCAAACTGTAAGAAATCAAGACATTTGGAAGAAAAAAACTGTAAGTAATCAAGACATTTGGAAGAGAAAAACTGTAAGTAATCAAGACATTTGGAAGAAAAAAAACTGTAAGTAAACAAGACATTTGGAAGGAAAACTGTAAGAAATCAAGACATCTGGAAGAGAAAAACTGTAAGAAATCAAGACATTTGGAAGGGAAAAACTGTAAGAAATAAAGACTTTTGGAAGGAAAAAACTGTAAGAAATAAAGACTTGGAAGGAAAAAACTGTAAGAAATCAAGACATTTGGAAGGGATAAACTGTAAGAAATCAAGACATTTGGAAGGGAAAAACTGTAAGAAATGAACACATTTGGAAGAAAAACTAAGAAAAAGACATTTGGAAGGGAAAAACTGTAAGAAATAAAGACTTTTGGAAGGAAAAAACTGTAAGAAATCAAGACATTTGGAAGGGAAAACTGTAAGATATCAAGCCATTTGGAAGAGAAAAACTGTAAGATATCAAGCCATTTGGAAGAGAAAAACTGTAAGAAATGACATTTGGAAGGGAAAAACTAAGAAATGACATTTGGAAGGGAAAAACTGTAAGAAATCAAGACATTTGGAAGAGAAAAACGTATGGTAGTGAAAGCTGGAAATCAACTCAAGCAACAGACAACAAACTGAACATCTTCGAAAACAAATGTCTTCGCAAACTGATGAACATAAAATGGAGCGACTTCGTCACAAATAGTGATCTAAGAGACAAAACATACCAAGAATATGTTTCAAACATCATAAGAAAACAAAGATGGAAATACCTTGACCACGTTTTACGACTAGATGTAAACAGAATAAACCAACAAGCCCATATGTGGTCACATGAGGGTTAAAGAAAAAGAGGAAGACCTAAAACAACCCTTAAAAATACCATTCTTAAAGAAAAGGATTTAATAGGCTGTAAGACCATCCAGGAACTAAAGTTGTAGGCAGCGGGCCGCATCATATGGAGAACCAAAACCTCTGCCCTATGTGTCGCTTGCGGCACGAAAGGAACAAACAAACTAACAACGCATTTCCATTCTGTGGACGACATCCTGTTGGAAATCTAGTAGGGCTTCGATCCTGCTTCAAGAGTGATGCAGCGGGAGTTTTAGAATGAACGATGAAGAAAAAGAAGAGGAACTATTATTTTTTTTTAGGGTTTGGCTTAGGGATTGAGTTAGGAGAGTTTTGTTTAACATAAATAAACCTAACACTAAAAAAATTTATATTAAAATTAATAAAGAATAAAAATAAACTTACAAACATTGCTAAGGGAAATAATCACACCGTATGGTAATGGGGGAAATAGGGTACTCGTTCCAAACAAGAACCGAATACAGTGGCCCTATTTTATCTGGAACTAGAAGTCCGTGTACCGGTTGCCATACTGGCGTCAACAATAATTAACCAATATAAAAATATAGACACACAATTTCAGAACTATGGATAAATCACGATTTAAAAAAGAAAATATAGACACAATTCAACAACCTTCTTGTAGAAATAAATATAATATGCCATCTTCATCCTTCCATTTGTACAATTTGCGACGTTGAACTGTTTATTTTGTGTTTTTCCTTGTCAAAAAATGATGGCTGCTATTCACAACAGCATAAAGAAACATGATCCTCGTCAGAGCGTATGTCGCCATATTTTTGGAGTTTTATCGATAACATTTTCCATATTCAGGTAAATTTATCCCTTCAACAATTTTATATATATCAGATCTATCATTTAAACGAGGAAATAAGAAAAAAACAGCGTAACTACGTAAATGTCTAAGATTAAGTCTGAGCACATGCTTATTGGGCTCGGACATCCATTAGCGCAATGGCAGTAAACATTTGCTGTTTTTTATTTTTGCACATACGGGAGAAAAGCTTTCATTGGAACGAAACTTAATGACAATCAGATTTATATCTAACACCAGAGCGTATTTACGACATAGTTCTTTCCGTTTATAAACGAATTTTTAATGTTTACGAGATGGTTTTGTTTCAGATTTGGATACGAAAAAAATGTCAGCCATGATAATATAGAAATATAGAAAGAAATATATAGCGTTTATACAGGGTGTCTACAAAGTCGCATACACTTAATTTGAAAGGAAATACATATATTCAATATGATGTCATTGAAAGTTGTGCATTTATATCGTGCAGTGTACTTTGCAGATACGTGATAACTGCATAATTAGCGCATTTGTTTAGTTGACCACGAATGGTGCTGATTTATGTACAAATAGTATGTATAGCGGAACAAGTGTTTTGTAACGTAACTAAATATACTAAAGACATGAGAAAATTCACACCAAAGATTCGTAATGCACAAGTTTCAACTTCTGCTGTAGAAATAACCGCATCGTGCTACGGGCCACTTTATACAAATCAGGAGTAACATGATCAGTAGTGTATGGTAGAAACTGGTATATGGTCAAAGTATTGGAAAAGATCAGTTTATATTCAGTTAAAATGGCAATTTACAATTATGCACTAACTACAGAGCTGTCGCTTTGATAAGTCAAGCTAGTAAAATACTATTACATATCATAATGAAGATAGTGCAAAATAAGATAGAAACAGAATTTCGTGAGGCACAAGCAGGTTTTGGATTCGGAAGAGGCATCAGAGATATGAGAATCATAGCAATATGCAGGGAATTCAACATAGACCTACACGCATGTTTCATCGACTACACCAAGGCGTTCGATTGTGTTCGTCATCGCCAATTATGGGAAATTATGATCGACATTCAGAACATCCCATACATTTAATTGCAGTACTGTATCACGAACAAGAGGCAGAAGCAAAAGTGGACGGAATAATATCAAAATGGTTTAATGTACAGAAAGGAGTTAGACAAGGATGCACACTATCGCCGTAGCAGTTCATCATATGCGCTGAGAACATAATGAGAAATGTAAAAGACGACATGACATTTGCTGATTCCAACCTCTTACCATCGGCGGTCAGCAGATTGAAGAAATCAGTTAAGCTGATGACAGAATTCTCTTAACAACAAACGAAGATGGTCTAAGCAAATATTACTATCAACATCAACAAAAATACAGTGAAAACCATAATATGTTCTTAAATATTAAGAAAAAAAATGGATAACGTAAATGTGCAACCAAAGATAATAATTGACAATTTCAAACTAGAGGATGCAACAGATTTCGAGTATATGTGCACAAACATAAGTATCCCAGGAGACTACGCTGTAGAAATAAAAAGAAAAATTGCATTGGCGACATTGAAACTTGCCCAAATAAAAAATATTCGGCAAGGTACCAGCAGCATGGCAAAACTATGTATAATCAGAACATGCGTATTTTCGGTGGTAGTATACGGTTGTGAAGCATGGCCATTAAATAACATATACAAGAGAATCGCTGTTTTCGAAATGAGATTCAACAAAAGAATTTCACGTATACCATAAAACGACAAATCAAGAAACGGTAAGATCAATAAATGTCGATTAAGGGCTGGCTCCTAATAATATCATAACAAGAAAGCTGTTAAATATTAATAGCTGAAGGCAGAGTTAGCTGCAATAGGGCAATAGACGACGATGGTGGAGTGATAAATCAGATTGTTTAAATCTGTCTCTAGCTGCGACTGATCAACTAGTCCAGAATCACGGAGTGTTCAGAGAATCCATAAGCAAGACAACGCTCTGGAAATAATATGTCACATGATGATGATGAGCAGTAGTTGATTATTTCATACATTTTTAGCCTTCATAAGATCACACAGATTCGCACTAAATACCCACAATTCATGTGCCGCAGTGTCACCAAGAATGTTAATGAGTGTACAGTGACTAAATACTGGGCCAATTATTCCTTTTATTGCAACACAAAATGCTACCAATGACAACAAAAACATATTTTCCAAAGTATCTTCATTCCAACACTGTGCTACCAATGTGAAACATGATCCTTAACAACAAAACATAAGAGACAGCTGGTTACAACAGAGATGAGATGTCGGAGAAAGGTCACATGAGTGACCAGAAGACACAATTAAAAACGAGGTCTAGGAGAAATAGTGGGTGTCATATCAATTCTACAATACATACACAACCATCAGATAGAATGGTTCGGTCATCTGGAAAGAATGCAGTGTTATTCATTAGTTTATAAGGCATATATGAATAGAGGAGAAGCAGAAAGAAGAGCCAGGGGTAGACCTAGAGTACGCTGGATCGACAACATCAAAGAGACATTACACGAGCACGAAATAACATTATCTGAAGCTGCCAAAAACACTGTATCTCGACACCAGTAAAGGGTAAAAGAGGAAGTAAATGAAGAAGAGTAAGAAGTACAGTGACTGTATGGATACCCTAAACGCTATGGAAGAGTGTATGGATACTCTATACGCTATGGAAGATTGTATGGATACTCTATACGCTATGGAAGATTGTATGGATACTCTATACGCTATGGAAGATTTTATGGATACCCTATACGCTATGGAAGATTGTATGGATACCCTATACGCTATGGAAGATTGTATGGATACTCTATACGCTATGGAAGATTGTATGGATACCCTATACGCTATGGAAGAATGTATGTATATACGCTATGGAAGAATGTATGGACACCCTATACGCTATGGAAGATTGTATGGACACCCTATACGCTATGGAAGAATGTATGGATACTCTATACGTTATGGAAGATTGTATGGACACCCTATACGCTATGGAAGATTGTATGGACACTCTATACGCTATGGAAGATTGTGTGGACACCCTATACGCTATGGAAGATTGTATGGACACCCTATACGTATACGCTATGGAAGATTGTATGTATATAATTTCATTCAGTAAAATAAGTATACATTCTGGTAGTTCATATTAAAAATATATAAATTTATACATTATTTTATTATCAGTATTATCATCAAGTGCTGTCTCCGCATCTGTTGGTTGCAGCTAACTTCCAACACTTTGCCTATTGCATTAGCCGTACATTCTGCTAGACTGTATTTTGTACATTTTATTATGCTTCCCTCCCATTGGTATCTCTGCCAATTACCTCTTACTCGTCGTCCGTCGAGTCTTCCTTCATGTAAGGCCTTCAACAGTGTTGTATATTTGTATATGTCCAAATATTTAATTTTTATTTCATGTAGTAGTTCTTTTTTCATATATTAATGTAGAATATATGTAGTATTTTACAATTCTCATTTTTAGTTTGTGATTTTATTGTAGTTTAGTAGTTTTTTTAATTTCATTGAAAATACTTCTAACCATTCCTATTTGGTATTAAATTTCTTTTTTTTTTAAATACATAAACCATAACTTGCGATTATGTATGCAAGATATAGGAAATATCAATTTCTTGTTTATGTGCAGCGTTTTTTTGAATGCTGACTTTTGTGGTTTTTATTTTCTGTGTGTTAATATCTAGTCCAAATTCTCTACTTGATGTGTCGACGAATTATTCGTCTTTGTAGCTCCTGTTCACTTTCTGCTGTGAAGACTAGAGTGAATATTATTTTTCTATTGATCTTGAGCTCTGGCATTCCTTCCCTGTTACAAATTGTTTCTCTGCGTAGATTTTAAATAGGTTTATTTGCTTTTCGTAAATCCAAAAGGTTCTTCACCTTCACTATGTTTATCCTGTTTTTAATTCTTTCACAGATAATCTTTAAGTAATATTTTGGTTATGTGGCTCATCAAACTTATTGATCTGTTTTATGTGTTACTTACGTGCATCACAGGGTCAATCAACGTATATAATGAACTCACAGACTATCAGACTGATGTGTAGTGTACGGGGTATTAAGAAAATACAGACTACATTATACAAGACAGTTGTTCGAACGTTTCAACCTTAATGTCTTTATCAAGAAATATAAGACAAACAGTGAACAAACAGTAAAAAACAGTCAAACTAAAGACCTTATCACAAATACATTAGACGGCTGAAATTTAACATCAGAGACATTCAAGATAACAATGGCGTACGTATCCACAAGTATTGTCGTAGAAAACACATTAAAATATTAGGAGTAAGAACAAAATAAAACAACTGTACCTGAAAATAACATGAACGACAACAAAACAACATTTGTGCCCCAGGTCCCAATAGTCTGATACTTAGTGCGTTCAGTTGTTAAGCTGATCGATTTTGTGTTTTACGTATGTCCTATTGTTATACAGTTTTACGTCTGTACTATTGTTATACAGGTTTACGTATGTCCTATTCTTATACAGTTTTACGTCTGTTTCATCTATAATCTATTGTCTATATTCTGTACAATCCACCACCCAGTGCTTCTTATGTAGTGGTATAAATACTGATGCTTTTAAGTCATTAGAGATATGGCCTGTTGAATATATGTCATTTTAAAAGTTATGTGATAGATTCTACACCAAATTAATCCAGTTTTATTGTGTCCTTTATGCTGTCAGTGACTGAAGCCGTTTCACAATTTCGTTTTTATTGCTTTTTCTACAATCGTTTACACTATTCTTGTGTCATCATAGTTTTTTTTATTGGAATTTTGTTATTATTTCGTTGGTCTCAAACACGTCTTTCACATATTCTGTCCATCTTGTCAATATTTGTCTCATCAAACATAATTTATTCACTTTAATTTTAATACAACCACCCCAGTGTATGGGATTTGTGATATGTCTTACGTCCTTGTGTTTGTCTTTGGTCTTGCCATCTTCTATATTTTTTTACACTCAATTTTTATTTATTTTTCCTAGCGGTTCTGTTCAGGTTACATATATCTCTATCTAGCAATGAATATTTTGGAATGTTTTCTGTCTTTCTTTCTGACATTTTACCGTATTTCATCTGTTATCGGTATTTTTCTGTTCTTGGCTTTTTTCTGGTTAGATTTCGTTTGTTGTTTTATTACTTTTATTTAGGCTATCCAATTTTTGTCTGTTGTATTTTCCTAAACCCTACATATATGCACATTGGAAACAGAAATTCATTTGATCGTAATTCCCCGGGAACGAAACACATATTTTACCCAAATTTAAAATAAAAATCAAATCTTCTAACTCGCTTAGCAAAAGTGCATAGACAAGAACAGCTAAGGTATAACTGACGTCTTCTTCAGAATCACTGGTCTCTTTCAGAATCACTGGAATCTTTCAGAATATTTTCAGAATATGAAATGAACAATATTTTATTTTCCCTCTCGATGGAGCGCTCCACTAACACACTAATATGGCTACTAAAGCAATATTATCCTCCGTTGAGATGAATACTGCTGGAGGTACATCAAGTTTACCCTTTACACGCTATTGGGGTATACTGTAGAACACGGTGTTAGAAACGTATTTTTCATTTACCAGTGTCATATCTAGGAATGCTGTAGTCAACATCACGCCCGCCACGTTTATGTTCCCAGAAAACCTGGTACCCATTCCTCAGGATTGATGGACCTATGAGTCGCTGGTGATTTAAAAATATTTCTGTTTAATCTGGAAATTCTTCTTGAATCTGGATAACCCATGTAAGTAACCAGTTCACTAGGAATCTGGATAACCCATGTAAGTAACCAGTTCACTGGGAATCTGGATAACCCATGTAAGTAACCAGTTCACTAGGAATCTGGATCACCCATGTAAGTAACCAGTTCACTAGGAATCTGGATAACCCATGTAAATAACCAGTTCACTAGGAATCTGGATAACCCATGTAAGTAACCAGTTCACTAGGAATCTGGATAACTCATGTAAGTAACCAGTTCACTAGCGACTGAACTGCCTCGGTTCCAAAGGCCTATTGACTGAATTTGTACTATAGCTACCCCATTATGCACTCTGTTCCTCTCAAGGAAGCAGCAGCACACCGCCTGTCGAATTTATCATGCATAGCACGTAACTAAAGAGCTCTAAGTGATACTCTTCAGGGATCTCAGAAATAAATTGATTTTGTAAACAAAACAGTACGAGCGGGATTCAAACCAAAGATCTCTTGAACACAAACCAAACGGCTTAACAACTGCGCCAAGGAGATCATGGACAACTACGAATGAATCAATCATTTTGTTTTGTGGCATGTTTTGAAATTCAAAGAAAGTCATGACAAACGTTTCCTCTGGATTAAAATGTCGGATTTATCGGGCCATTGGAACAAGTTAAACAGCGGCACCGTGCATCTCCAATCTCTGGACTACATCCTGGTGGAAATTTAGGGGTACCAATATCCTGCTACAAGATAGATTCAGTAAAGTTTGAAAACTCGCTCTAAGAAAAGAATATCCCTCCAATTCATGACTTTGCACCCTAAAGCTACACTGATTCAGAAAATATATCAACAATTGCCCAAACGGAAGAAACACTACTCTGGAACAGAACACCCTACACCTACACTGATTCAGAAAGGAATCTAAAAATCACCTAAAGAGGAGAAACATTGAAGCAGAAAATAAATTTCAACCTCCTGCATACGAAACAATAATGTCAAACCTGTATTAAACATGTAGCGAGACATGATACAATTTCTAAAATGATTTTGAAATGAACAATCGAGGATAGAAGGTGAAGTGGAGTAAACAGAAAATCATAGATTGATAACATCAAGGAACTGTCTGTGCATGATTTTTCTACACTCCTCAGAATGGCTGATAGAAGTTTTCGGAGGGATTTATGTGATGATGTGGCACCACTACGACCCTAACCGGTTATGGGTCGTATTAGTATTATTATTATTAGTATTGTTGTTGTTGTTCTTTGTTGCTGTTGTTGTTGGTGGTGGTGGTTGGTCTTTGTTGTTGTTGTTGTTGTTGTTGTTGTTGTTGGTGGTGGTGGTTGGTCTTTGTTGTTGTTGTTCTTTGTTTTTATTGTTGGTGGTGGTGGTTTTGGTGTGGTTGCTGTTGTTGCTGTTGTTGATGATGTTGTTGTTGTTGATGTTATTGTTATTATTATTATTATTTTATTATTATTATTATTATGTGTATCATCATCATGATTATTATTATCATTATTACTATGATTATCATTACTATTATTAATATTACTATTACTACTATTACTATTACTATTACTATTACTAGTTTTGTGCTGTATTGATTTCACACTAGTTTCCTTATTCTGCTCTAGAGAGCTAAGGAACGCTTATTAACAATAAATGATCAGCCAACAACCTACATGTGTTTACTTGTATCCAGCAATTATTTATTCTTAGATCATACGTTAGGTAGATGAAGATGAATCCACTGTGTCTTCTAGATAATGAATTAGCACTGGAGGTAAATGAACAATAAAAATAATCGTGGCATGATAGAACTGAAATCAATAAAAGAAACGACAGGCTTTTATGTCAGAAATGACAAAAATGTTAACCCGTTCCGATTGTCATAGATTATGTGGAAATCGATGAAAGTGCGAAACAATTACCAGCGGAGCCATACATATGTCAAGTTCCAATTCATGGTTCATACACATATCCCGTCCTCAGTCAAGATTCATACACAAATCACGCCATCAGTCAAGATACATACACATGCCACGCCCTCAGTCAGGTTTCATACACATTTCATGCCTCCAGTCAAAATTCATACACATGTCACGCCCCCAGTCAAGAATTGTACGCATGTAACGCCCTCAGTCAAGATTCAAGTAGCTGTTTAATATGAAGACTGGCTTAATTAGATTTATAAATGATAACAGTGCGATCTGTTACCATCTTGTCTATGTTCTCTGTTACCATCTTGTCTATGTTCTCTGTTACCATCTTGTCTATGTTCTCTGTTACCATCTTGTCTATGTTCTCTGTTACTATTTTGTCTATGTTCTCTGTTACCATCTTGTCTATGTTCTCTGTTACTATTTTGTCTATGTTCTCTGTTACCATCTTGTCTATGTTCTCTGTTACCATCTTGTCTATGTTCTCTGTTACCATCTTGTCTATGTTCTCTGTTACTATTTTGTCTATGATCTTGACTAAAGAGGTTTCAGGGTGGAAATGGATGGTCTATCTCAGAGCAGTGGTTTTAAACCTTTTTTCCATTATTCCTGGGGCCGTAAAAAGTTCGTTAACTTTCTTCAACGCCTACTACATTAAATATATATATTTATATCATATGGAATAACGCTAAAATAGTTAACATTCTATGACCCACACCACACAACAAGCCTTTGGTGCCCATTTACAATTTTGTTCTAAGTCCCCTTGAAATTGTTACCCTTGGGTCGCCTTATGGTCTAACTTTTGAGGATGAAATTAATCAAGAATCCTTGCTGATGTCGGATTTGTGGGGCCGAAATGCGCAAATATCGCAGAAAAGATGTCAACCATGGCAGAACTCATTCCGTTCTCTGTATTACATCCTGTTAATCTGTAGGAGTTTGAGAATGAATGCAGCAGAAGAAGGTATAACAGCCACCACCAACAGAAAGTAGTATATTCTATAATATTATTTCTCTGGACTTGTATCGTCTGTCGCCATCTCTTTCCTTCGCAACCCGAACCACGGCGCCTCCGCTCCTCGTACGCATCAGATTTGTAAGCTAACCCAGACTGATTACAGCTAGAGGGAGGCGACTCAATTTGTATTCATCTGGTTATTTCGTTCTTTCTCTTGTACCGCCTGAAGACTTCATCCCCCTGTTAATTACACTGACGGGGGCCATTACGCGTGCTACAGTGCCTTGTCTCATCCGGTTCAGGAAGCGGTTTTGAATACCGAAAAGTTTTCATAGAAGCGACCACTCTTGACAGGGGGTGAAACCAAATATCTTTTTCTTCTTTATCTAGTGTATTTCCTTCTTGAATATAGGGGGCCATTGTTTCATCACTTGCCACTGCCCCATCATCATCATGATGTGATCTTTGCCAACATTTCTCAGCATGGGTAATATGCCTCACAGAAAGCTACACAGTTTTACTGGGGAGAAGCACAGTTCTTTAAAAAATGGGGGAGTCACGATCCTGTCGTGAGGGGGAGGGGAGTAGAGTAATAACTACTGAAAATCTGAAACAATTTAAACGATATTTAATGTTATATAATCATCATCATCATGTTGCATATCCTGAACAGGATGTAGTAGTCATCACATCCTCGAAACTTCTGTCGATCTTGAGTCAGTCTTCCTGCTTCTGTTACTTTCATGTTCAGGTGGTCTTTGATGTCTTGGGTCCATCTTCTTCTTGATCTGCCTCTTGTTCGTCTCCCTGGCATCTTCTCCTCTATTATGGTTTTCTCTAGGCTGTCATGGTGTTTGATATTGCCATAATATTGTAGTTTTCTGGAAAGAATCATGTTGTTTAGCCAGTTTTCTTTTACATTTATTTCTCTCAGGATGGCTACGTTGGTGTGTGTTATATAATAGTAATATAATATAACCCATAATCGATTAGGATTGTAAGGGTTTCACATTGCAGCATTCACGCAGTAAGTTCTCTAGTCGTCTCTGTCATCCTGTCTGGAAACTTCACATCGTGTCCACTCGTGATATTGTCGAATCAAGTCTTCTTCTGGCCACCACATTTTCATAATTAATGTCTCAAAGTGATAGTTCAGTGGGGCTTGTTTTAATACGATAGTGTCCAACTCCTCTCCGAAACTCTCACAGTGAAATGTTCACAGAAAGACACAGTTGTTATCACACGCCATTTTATCGAAATTTCTCGTTATGTGGCTATATAATACAACTCCCTGAAAAAAGATAACAATCCTAGATCTAAAAGGATGGGGGACGATCAAGGAATAAAATTTGTCATGAAAGAAGGGCCCTCGAAGGAAAAATATTAAGAATGACTTATTTAAACTGTAATGTAAGCGTTAAAGTTTTTATATCGTTTATTTTTAAAAAATGTGTTTTAACTGATCTGTACCAGCAAGTTTTTTTGTTGTTTTGTCTGTTGTCTTGCTCCATGTCTGTTGTCTTGCCCCATGTCTGTTGTCTTGCTCCATGTCTGTTGTCTTGCTCCATGTCTGTTATCTTGCTCCATGTCTCTTGTCTTGCTCCATGTCTGTTGTCTTGCTCCATGTCTGTTGTCTTGCTCCATGTCTGTTGTCTTGCTCCATGTGTTGTCTTGTCCATGTCTGTTGTCTTGCTCCATGTCTGTTGTCTTGCTCCATGTCTGTTGTCTTGCTCCATGTCTGTTGTCTTGCTCCATGTGTTGTCTTGCTCCATGTCTGTTGTCTTGCTCCATGTCTGTTGTCTTGCTCCATGTCTGTTGTCTTGCTCCATGTCTGTTGTCTTGCCCCATGTCTGTTGTCTTGCTCCATGTCTGTTGTCTTGCTCCATGTCTGTTTTCTTGCTCCATGTCTGTTGTCTTGCTCCATGTCTGTTGTCTTGCTCCATGTCTGTTGTCTTGCTCCATGTGTTGTCTTGTCCATGTCTGTTGTCTTGCTCCATGTCTGTTGTCTTGCTCCATGTGTTGTCTTGCTCCATGTCTGTTGTCTTGCTCCATGTCTGTTGTCTTGTCCCATGTCTGTTGTCTTGCTCCATGTGTTGTCTTGTCCATGTCTGTTGTCTTGCTCCATGTCTGGTGTCTTGCTCCATGTTTATTCTCTTGGATGTTGATACTATTTATCCACACTAACCGTTAAGCGTAAATGTTGGAGCTTTAGCTTTTGTTCCAAACCCAGATGTGTCACCTCAGTTACACTATATCCTGATGTGTTCAGAAGACCCTAGTTACCATCTATTCATTGTTTTCTTGTCCCTGCACTGTAGCCTGATATCGATTCATTATATAAGTTTGTATGGACTTGCGTGTATTCCATCTCATATGTCCACCATTGTATGTTCTTTCATTTGATATATTAATGCACGAGATAATGCACACATTATTTCTGATGCAATTACTTAACCTGCCAAATCTTGCAACTCTGACAGCCTTTTATCGCGCATTTCATTTCCTTTGTTATTATCATTCTCTTGTGTGAGGATGTCAATGTCCATGTATGTCACTTGTCATAGAATGTTGGTAGTAAAAAATACTATTATGATTTGTTGTTTAACTTGAATTTTGATCAAATGATATGTCATCCTGTTTGCAGTTTCACATTTTGTTTACTTTTTTGTAAATACTTTATTATCGGTGCAAATACTTCCTTGATATTTGAAATATGAAACTTGTTTCACCGTGATATTATTTATTTGTAGATTTAATGGAATTTATGAACTTCTGATTGATTTTAATAGCTTCTATGTTTAGTCATTGTTTCATAATCGCTTGTTTTTTCCACTATAATTTGGAAGATAATGCTATAGTGTTGAGCAATCTGTTTTGTGTTCGCCAGTGTCCATGAAGATCAGAATTGGGCAACCTTTGTGGGTCTGCGGACCGAATTGAGCTCTCTCGTACGGTATGAAGCCAAAACAAGTTATTTTAGTCCATTAGATCTCCGAGTAGTGGTTTCTGAACTCGAGGGACTAGTGCATATAGTACTTTTAGATCAACCTGCAGGAACATATAACATGGCTCAGTGGGGCGACATTTACCTGGGGGCAGTACTATGTACACTATTGCTCGAGGTTAACCAACACGCGACAAACAGCAAATCCCTAGTAAATGGCGTGTATATACAGCAAATGTGAGCAACAATGCAATATTATCTCCCTGTAATGAGGACCAAAAAAGCTTTGTTATTTTTAAGAATGGTAGAAATGGGAGTGACTAGAGGCAATGCAAGAAAGTGCTCCCTCTCCGGAAAGATCAGAAGAACGCAAGTTCTGAACGTAGCAGTATTTATTGGTAACTAAAGTTGGTAACATATTATGATATTGTATTCAGGACGTAGCACAAACCAAAAATATTTAATTGGCTGTATGTCCATCGTCTTCTTGGTCTGCCCTTTCTCCTCTTGCCAGGTACTCTTCCCTCCATTATTTTCTTTCTAAACAGTTGTGTCTCTTTATATGACCAAACAGTCGTAGTTTTCTTTTTCTTTTTGTGTTTAGTAACCAACACTCTGGAATCTTCCATGTGTTTATAATATCTGAGTTTCTGATTTTATCCTTTCATGATATTCTAAGTATCTTTCTGCATCATTTCAGCTCGAAGGCGTTGATCTTCTTTGCCGCTGTTTTACTTAGGGTCCATGTTTCACAGCCGTATGTTGCAACCGGAAAAATAAAAGTTCGTAACATTAGCACTTTCGTTTCTATTTTGTTGTTTTTCCATATGTTTTTCAACCGTGCTATTTTGCAATATGCCATTGCCAATCTCTTCCTTATTTCTGCCATGCAGTCTCCTGCACCTCTGATGTTTGCTCCTAAGTATTCAAATGTATCCACACATTCTATCTCGGTATTGTCTATTCTGATTTGTTGGTTCATTGGCTGTAGTGATTTTAAATACAATATAAATACATTCAGTGTGTAACTATTGCTTACTGGACTTGCGAAATGCACAGTTGTCTGCGGCAGTATCTGGTACCTGGTATCTTGGCAGCGAAACAGCTACCGCTTGCTAATTACCGAACAGCGGTAGCATACATAGATTTCTCTGCCCACCAGGAACTCCTATGGATCTACTACCAAGGTTCTGCTGGAGTGCATGGAAATGAGCAAACTGAAGTGCCGGTTATAAGAGCACCTGTGGTGAACACTTTTGATATGGACAAAGGTCAGATCTTTTAACAAATACTTAGTTGACGACGGATTTGTCGGACCATTGGCGCAAATATTAGAGCTACACAGCTCATTTCCATTTTTTGGACTACATTCTGGTAGAAATATAGTAGGATCATTCTTCTGCCACAAGAAAGATCCAGCGGGAGTTTGAAAATGAACGCTAAAGAAGTTTGAAAATGAACGCTGAAGAAGTTTGAAAATGAACGCTGAAGAAGAAGTTATATATTTTCTTAAAATAGGGGGGAAAGGGGGGGGGGAGAAATTAATCATACCGACTTTGTACTCGTATCTGCGGTGTGTTACTAAAACTACATAAACTAACATTACTATCGATACGACTACTACTACGAATATTACTAATACTTCTAACACATTCCGTTCTCTGGACTACATTCTGCTAATCTGCAAGAGTTTGAGAACGAACGCAGAAGAAGAAGAAGACATACTTCTATTACTAACAATAGTATTACTATTACTACTATTGTTAATACTAACACATAGCTGTCGTAGCTCTTTCTAATACTAATACTACTACTGCTACTACTACTCTTACTGCTACTACTACTTTTTTAAGTATACAAGGCAGTGGTACTTCCAGTGCTGTTATACGCTAGCGAAACATGGACTGTGTATAGACGTCATGTGAGCAAAATCACTTTCACACAACTTGTCTCAGAAAAGTCATCAATATCAGATGGCAAGATAAGATTCCAGATACTAGTGTCCTTGACAGATCTGGTATCCCCAGCATTGACACTATCCTGATGCTGACACAGATTCCTTGGGCAGATAATTTGGTACGTATGCCAGACCATCGCCTGCCAGAGATACTTCTCTATGGTTAGCTGGAGAAGGATAAACGATCTCAAGGTGACCAAAAGAAGAGCTACAAGGACTCGTTCAAGACCTCACTGAAAGCGTTTGAAATAGACCAAAACACATGTGAAAAACTTGCACAAAATAGATCTACATGGCGCTCTACAGTCAAAAAGAGCGCATCACCTTGTGAAATGAGAAGAAATGCTGCAGCCAAACAGCGGAGAGTAGCTAGAAAATCACGAATAGGCCACAATCCGCCTACAGTGGTCATTCCATGTTCAAACTGTTCAATAACATTTACAACTCGTATAGGGATCATTAGACATCTACGAACTATTAGACATGGTCATAATTCTAACTGAATTTTCAAAAGTGGATGTAAAAATGGTCATCATCACTTGTGATGGACGAACACACACATAACAACAACAACAACAACAATAACAACAACAACAACAACTACTACTACTACTACTACTACTGCTTCTTTTGCTGCTATTACTACTACTACTGCTAATACTACTACTAATGCTGCAACTACCACTAATGCTACTACTACTACTACTACTACTGCTACTGCTACTACTACTACTACTACTACTACTACTATTACTACTACTACTACTTCTTCTTTTGCTGCTATTACTACTACTATTACTACTACTACTGTTTCTTTTCCTGCTATTACTATTACTACTGCTACCACTACTACTATTACTACTACTACTACTACTACTGCTGCTACTACTACTACTACTACTACTACTACTACCACTACTACTATTACTACTGCTACTACTGCTACTACTACTACTACTACTACTACTACTACTGCTGCTGCTGCTTCATTTGCTGCTATTATTACTACTACTACTATCACCACAAACACACCTGCCGCTGTCACTATTACTAATATCACTAGTGTTTATACATATTTCTGTTACTATAACTAGCTTTGCATAGAGCGTTCTCCAATCTACTACTACTACAAGTATGACTGTTACAATCGTGCCCTTCGACGATACTTATAAGACCTCCGTACATAATTTATTAGGACCTCATTCGTTCCGTTTTTGATTATTATTGTGTTTTCCATTTGTCACTATTTATATACTTAGAGTCGACTTGTCTACTTTTGGCACACGACTTCAGGTATATAAATAATGATCAACGGAAAATACGAAAATAATCCACTCTAAAAATGGAAAGAACGAATCCTAATTAATTCGGTGCTGCTAGAGGTCTTCTTTTGTACAGACGGTCATGGTACAACCTACTGCCGCTATGACTACTCTAAATATTTTTGCACCAGAATTGATTGAAGAGCTACACTTTAGATCGACACCAGACAGTAGTCGGTTATATAATCTAACACTTATAAAGACAACGGAAATTACTGAAAATTTGACCTCTCGATTAACGGAGGTGTAAATATAGAGACCAGTTAGTGTTTGGTCAAGTGAGCAGTTGAGTGGTCAGAATTATCCTCTTGATGGACGATGACTAGTTTATACTTGGTTACTAATGTACGAGGGATGGATATTTATGCTGAAGAAAACTATTAATTTGCGACAGTTTGATTTATTGATAGCTCAAAAGATATACAGCAGAAATATAGTGTCGACGTTTTGGGGAAGTGATGCTTTGTTATGGTACAAGAAGAAATATTTATAACAATCAATATTATTAGACTATATTTACTGCGTTATTCTAAACCGTGTCCCTCTTCAATTATAAGGGAATATTTTAAAACATATGTCAAAATGATTAAATAGCAGTTTACGTAAAACCTACACAAATCGCCGTTTTGACCAAAGGGTCTTTATCACGATAGGGACAAATAGTGCAGTCACACAGACATTCATATCTCATATATCTAGTGTGCGCATATATATATATATATATATGATTGATTGATCATACCATCCCTCATCTAGCGTTTCGTCTTCTTTGCTAATTTCGTATAAACAATTGCACCAACACACACGAGAACTGAGAAAAAGTGCTGTAACGAGCTGTCAAACTTAATCAGGCTCTCAACATAAATTTGCCTTGCCCGTTGTTAGTCTTTTTTATACAACAAACATCGTACATCAGAGGCGTAGATAGGGCTTTGCTCGTCTTTTTACAACAGACATTGTACATCTATCCCAGCTGTAGATACCACTTTGTCCTTCTTTATACAACATACATCGTACATCAATTAGGGGAGTAGATACGAGTTTATAATAGGGGTGGGAGTTCTTAAAAAATGGTTTCACGATTTATTTGTTTTCTTTCTATATTTATGTGCAGTCCCGTAGATAAGTAGGTTTGGAGAGAGGCGTGAAACGTATCTACGATTCTGTTTGAAAAAACCGTTAAGAAGTATGAAGACTTACGGTTTTTAAACTGTGTACCGCAGTACTAAATCTCATCGCAAGTGAGTTCTTGGTGATAGACAGGGGAGCACAGAATAGAGACTATGTTACCAGCTACAAATGATGTAAAAGGTAACTTGAGAGGAATTTAGGGGTGAAGTTGGCTGTCCCATCACATAGAGGATTAAAACAATTCGACGACTGGCTGAAATCGGATGTGTCAGGACGAAAAGTGCAAATATCGCAGCCAAGCTGTCAACCCTATCACAACTCAATCCGTTCTTTCGACTACATCTGCATAATTTTCAGGAGTTTAAGAACGAAATCAGAAGAAGTTATATTTCATAGCTAATGCAACAAATACTAAAATACAGAAGCTAACACGACAAGCCTCGTATATATAAATAACCAAATGGTCAGAGGGTGTCCGACAAAGTGGATGGTGCCGCAGTAACATAATGAACAAATAGTCAAGCAAAATGAATTAAACAGGTTACTAAAACACTTACCGTGCCTATTAATAAAAATATATTTAAAAAAAAGTATATATAAAAAACATACAATAAAACTAAACAGGACAATTCTCCACGTATCGGCTCAAATTGAACCTTTTTCAAGAGACAAACAACAGAAAACAACAAAATAAAAAACAAAATAGATGACTAGATTTCATCAAGCCCCGTCTCCATAACGCAGGGATGGCAACGCATCTAGTAAAAGAGAAAATGCGTGCATTCATTATAAACAAACCGAACGTGGGAAATTAGAGGCACTATAGATGTAGTTGGGATGTTTATAATGAGTGCAAGAATAATAAAAGAAAAAGATAAGAAAAATACCCCTTCTGTCACTTTATCAAACAGGCAGGTTCTAAGAACATAGTCACAACAGGCAAGACTGAAGGGAACAGAGACAGATGGGGATGTGAGAAAATATTCATGTGACAACCTAGCAAGACTTGGAAACAACGATCCTGATAACAATACTGTGAACAGAGAACCATGGTCACCTACGCCAACAAGAATGGCATATGACAATGATAGATGAGTAATGATGAGGTTGTGTGGTGGTGGGGTGAGTGGGTTTGGGGAAGGAAGGATACAAGAAGAATCATCATTTGAAAACGCATGGAATGAATGTGAAACCAAATATAGACATAAACATATATATATAAAACCAAACCTAAACATACATAGAAATGTATACACACACCAAGAGTTAAGAAATAAATATATAACAAAATGGACACAGATGTGTGAAGGATACCCACACAAAATGCACAGGCATGTAAATGTATCCACACATAGGAAAGAGATTAAAGATAATGCTATAACAACTGCATATGTATACATACAAATGTGTGGCCCAAATGTGTGGATACATATACATGCCTGTGCATTTTGTGTGGGTATCCTTCACACATCTGTGTCCATTTTGTTATATATTTATTTCTTAACTCTTGGTGTGTGTATACATTTCTATGTATGTTTAGGTTTGGTTTTATATATATATGTTTATGTCTATATTTGGTTTCACATTCATTCCATGCGTTTTCAAATGATGATTCTTCTTGTATCCTTCCTTCCCCAAACCCACTCACCCCACCACCACACAACCTCATCATTACTCATCTATCATTGTCATATGCCATTCTTGTTGGCGTAGGTGACCATGGTTCTCTGTTCACAGTATTGTTATCAGGATCGTTGTTTCCAAGCCTTGCTAGGTTGTCACATGAATATTTTCTCACGTCCCCATCTGTCTCTGTTCCCTTCAGTCTTGCCTGTTGTGACTATGTTCTTAAAACCTGCCTGTCTGATAAAGTGACAAAATGGGTATTTTTCTTATCTTTTTCTTTTATTATTCTTGCACTCATTATAAACATCCCAACTACATCTATAGTGTCTCTAATTTCCCACGTTCGGTTTGTTTATAATGAATGCACGCATTTTCTCTTTAACTAGATGCGTTGCCATCCCTGCGTTATGGAGACGGGGCTTGATGAAATCTAGTCATCTATTTTGTTTATTTTGTTGTTTTCTGTTGTTTGTCTCTTGAAAAAGGTTCAATTTGAGCCGATACGTGGAAAATTGTCCTGTTTAGTTTTATTGTATGTTTTTTATATATACTTTTTTAAATATATTTCTATTAATAGGCTAGGTAAGTGTTTTAGTAACCTGTTTAATTCATTTTTCAAGCCTCGTAATGTTTGTCGTTGTATTCGTGCTTACTGACGTTAATTTAAAATATTAACTCTTCATCTCAGTTAATAGGGGACTTAGACCCACGCCAAAAACCGCTCAGCCTAGAAAATATACATTTCTATAGTGAGATATAAATATATTAGGACAGGTGTGAAACAAACTTTAAACATAATAAAGAGTTTAATCGAGTGCAGGGAAATTGAGCTCTCTTGTCAAATTCGACTGAATGCCACGAGGGCTACGTAAGCCAGAGTAATGGATTACCAGGAAATGTTTTAAAGATGTGTTGCTGTTTTTGTGAATACGTAAGAAAAGTTGTTTACATAATTGTACAATTACACGCGCTGAACAACACGTTCATAATAAAAGTAATCTAATTTGTAATTTAGAAATACTTCAAAAATATCTCAGCGAAATTGCAGTTTTAAGAATATTTTAAAAGTTAGCATACATTTGCCTTGAATGAAAACATTGCCATTATGTAAGGTCTCAACCCTCTGCCGACCTCTCGTGACACAGGAAATGTAGCACAAGAGATTCTCTCGTTATTGCGGTTCTATTGTTGATATTAGAGAAATAGGAATTGCCCGAGGCGTGGCTAAGAGCTCTCCGTGTGCCTTTGTTTGATATTTGCAAAGTGGAGAGAATAAGAGAATAGAGGAGACGTAAAACAGGGTTAGAAATTCAGTTTTAGGGGATGAGAGAGAGAGAACTAATCAGTTTTAGACAAGTCTTGTAGCGGAATTGCAGGAACTCAGTTCAGTGAATAAAAGAGGCAGACATTTTAATCAGTAAGTCAACACTCGTTTGCTATTATGGTGAGCCACATCCGTTGCTATTGCTTCTTTCCATTATCCTTCCTCTTTTCATTTTTTGCTTTCTCTTTCTTGTGTTTATTTATGTTCAAGATCAATAATGGTCAAAGTTAACGCTGCACACCTGCCTACGTGGGTATCCCAGAGGCGCAGTTGTGGTCAAACCATTAATCTTGTTTCCACGATTATGCCAGTGAGCTTACTTGTGTGTTTCCACGGTGTCGTGATCAAGCCATTGAAATTGTGTTCATGAATTTGCCAGGTCGAAATCGGATCGTGAAGTCTTGTTTACAAATTATTTTTTTCTTGTAGTCCCTGAGAATTAACGTTTTAGCTGCAGAGTATCGTCATATTTTAACGTGTCGTGCGATTAGCGTAAATAAAACTGCCAGACATCACGTCTTCATTTTCTGGCCTACAACCTGGTAGAAAACTAGTAGGAGGACCATGTCCTTCTGCAAGAACGATCCAAGGTAGCTTGAGAGTGACCGCTAATAAACTGTTACGACGTTACAGTTTCCATCATCTGAGCTTATCCACGAATACGGTTAAACCAGTAGTTTTCATTGACATGCAACAGATGGTGTGATCAGCATGATGCCCGCTGTCTTTACATTTCCAGAAGATCTAGTACACATTTCCTTATGCCGGGTGTCTTTACATTTCCTTATGCCGGGTGTCTTTACATTTCCAGAAGATCTAGTACACATTTCCTTATGCCGGGTGTCTTTACATTTCCAGAAGATCTAGTACACATTTCCTTATGCCGGGTGTCTTTACATTTCCTTATGCCGGGTGTCTTTACATTTCCTTATGCCGGGTGTCTTTACATTTCCAGAAGATCTAGTACACATTTCCATATGCCGGGTGTCTTTACATTTCCAGAAGATCTAGTACACATTTCCATATGACGGGTGTCTTTACATTTCCAGAAGATCTAGTACACATTTCCATATGCCGGTGTCTTTACATTTCCAGAAGATCTAGTACACATTTCCATATGCCGGGTGTCTTTACATTTCAAGAAGATCTAGAACACATTCCCTTATGCCGGGTGGACCAATAGCCCGTTGGTAATTTAAAAACAATTCCAGTTGAATTGGAAATTTAACCTTGAATCACCGGATTAGGAATCCAGTGCACTAAGCAAGGAGTTACTTGGTGTGTTGTTTTGTAGAAAAAAAAACACATTTTTGGTGCATCTCAACGTGTTTATAAGCGTTGATTGCATATCACGATACCCCTTTCTGTCAGCCATTAGAATGGTATTCAGTCATTGTCCTTTTATATTTTAGCCGTTGTATTGGGTCACTATCGACTTAACTACGTACACCACTATGAGTTAACAGATTCTCATTATATGTCGTCTGCTTTTTGAGCACATTTAAAATTTGCAGCATTTGTTATCAAGTTCATGTATATTATTTGTTATCAAGTTCATGTATATTATTTGTTATCAAGTTCATGTATATCATTTGTTATCAAGTTCATGTATATTATTTGTTATCAAGTTCATGTATATTATTTGTAATCACGTTCATGTATATTATTTGTTATCAAGTTCATGTATATTATGTGGTTGCAATTCAATAGCTGGAATGAATTGTGTAATAGTCTACAGCTGCGCTGCGCTATTTGCACCTGTCGTTCAACTTGATACACCACTCATATTACGCGAGAAAATAAATGATTTCAGATGTGCAGACTGTCTAATCTATGTACTGTATGTCTACTTTATCAAGTGCCTTCTCGAAACAAGCTTCGGTTACAACAGACCTCAAACATCCCCTGTCTCATGGTGGTACACTCTGATAGATTATCTCAGTGGAGGAGAAAATCCTGCTCACCAAGTAAATTTATTTTCATCAGCTCGCTTAGCTTGTCTAAAAAACAAATAATGTACCGGTGGCCTTAGAGCTCAGAAAACACTTCTTGGAACCTCAAATGACTTAGAAAATGTGGTTTTGTACCATACCTCACGATATTAAGGTCAATCCTGCCCACCGACCCAAGAATATTGCCCACTTTCGATTTAACTATACACACACAAAAACTATAATTGTCTGGTGACATGTTCCTTCCAGAACATTGTTTCCATAACAGTCAATCGAAATCCCATCCTAGTCTGCGCCAGGTACAACTCCCGAATGAGAGTGGTTGCTTATCACCTTGATATGATACTCCTTGCACACTTCAGTTCTGCCCATCCCAGAAACTCTAAACAATGATTTTATATGATAAATTTCAAGATCATTAGCATGATCAAATAAATTCTGTATAATTTTTCCCAAATTTTGTTCACGTAAACAAGTGGTACAGAATAATTTTCCCAAAATAGCACCCCCAAAAAACCTCACCACAAGAAATCAATTTTGTATTGAAGCCTGATCTCATAGCTGTGTTCATATTGCTGGAATAAACATGACTGAACTCTGATACATGGCAAGTTAATGTGGCCATGTTTAACACTTCCTGCCCGGTCTTATTTAACCAGCAAATTTGCATGCAGTTTTAAGAAGCACATTTCTTTTCTTTTTTTAAAATGAGTGATATCCTATTTGCTAAGTAAATCAGTCGGCGCTGTGGTAGAGTGGTTAGTAATTCCACCTCACACACAACTCCCACTCGCTAAACAATTTTTACATAAAAAGTTCGAAACAACTAAATGATTTCAGTAAAATAAGAATAATAAAAATTCTATATAGTAGGTGTGTTTTAAAAAATGTCGAATTGATGAGATCAACTTTTGTTCTCCCCACCTAGTCAGAAATTGTAAAACATTTTCAGACCATTCCCGGTGGTTGGTGACGTAATTTAGGGAACACCCCCCCCCCCGCTCCTCCACCATAATAGTTCATCCGAGGAAAGGATACAATCACGGTCACCTAGATATATATATATATAAAGGACCCTCGGCTAAGAAGGCGAAAGAGCCAGGGTCCAGCTCTTCTGATGAGTTCTTCCTCTTACGGAACCAGGCTCGCAGATGAGAAACGGTTCAGTACCCGATGGGCACAGGCACAGTACGCCCAATTACACGATGCAAGTTCATAGACGGTGAAACACCTCGTGCGAGATAGACGTGAACGACAATAGTCCTGGCGAAGAGTCTCACACCCGCGTGCCCGGCGACAGATAGATAGGCTGTCACGGAGTAGGAACCAAACCCGAAATAAAGGAATGACGAAAACGGATGTGCTGGACCTCGGACGTCCAAACCACAGAGTGGCCAACCGAGGTGCAAATAACAGTTCTACTGTGTAACCTGCAGCACAACGAACTTCACGAATATAAAGAATATAAAGGACATACTATAACTTGACAGAAAAGAGGCGGTTGTAAAGAAGTGTTTCCAGAATGTCCCTTCCTTGAACTATTTATTACGAGTATAGCTGGAAAATGTCTGATCCTCACGTGTACCACTACTCTCTCCAGAATAGTCTCGATTCTGATCACACGTGGCTCTACTTGTCTTTGATTCCTCAACCTTTTTCTTTCTTGTTATACAAAGGACATAAAGAATTGCATCAGCCAAGAGGAGTGACTTTGCGTGATTTCACAAGGGACCATTCTAGAGAAGGAGCGTAGATGTTTGATGAGAAGTACAATCCCGACTAGGGACAACTGGTTGTAGCGTGAACGTAAATGAAGATCGCGAGAGGAAAATATCTAATGTCTACTTTCATTTTTGTCTCTTTCCAATTCCTTTGAGTATATCCTGATGAACTCTCATTTTTTTTGAGAAATTGCTAGAGACATATATGTCCAACGGCTTAACCTTGCAACCAAAGATGTATGGAACTCCAGACAATGATTGAGTTCATTAGGAAAATATGACTGTCGGTGTAGAAATTCAGCAGAAAAAAAGATGGCAAAAAAAAAAAAAAGAAATACTCATCCAGCTCAGCGGCAATGATCAAAAAGCCGTATTTGTCTGTTTTAATTTCTATAAATTGCGAGCAATAGAGCATTTGTTTCCTTAGAGAACATTTTGGCGGAATTGGGGTGTCCTCTAGAACTCTATTTCATATCATCATCATATCAATCCCATAACACTTCAGGGGTCGTAGGGGTCCCATTCTGGAAATATCAGCACACAAATTTCGTCACCCCTCCATGTTCTCACTTCTCTGTTTAAGTGTGGCAAATCTTAATCGTGTCCAGTCTTTATTATTATCAATCCATACGTTCCTCTAACTCCTCTTCTTCTTCAACTCTCTACTGTTCCCTGCAAGATAGTTTTGGAAAGGGAATCGTGTCCCATCACAAGGTCAAACCACACAATTTTGCAACGATTAACCACAGCCATGAGATGTTCTTGTTGACCTACAAGAGTATGTATTTGTTTCTGACATATATGTTCGTTTTATGATTTGTATAATGGATGGTAAGAAGGAAGCTACAGTAATTTTGACACTTAAACTACCCAAACAGAAATAGAAAGCATGCGCTGGAAGTAGGGCTTTCAATATGTACATAATCGGTTATAGATTCAGGGAAACTAACTTTTTGGGATAAAATGAACATATTTTTGGATATTTCGCAGAAAATGTGATGTTTTGTGCGACAAAATTGTGAAAAGTATGTGCCTGCCATTAGGTTTCCGTCTCAAAAACTAACATAGATTAACTGAGTTTAGCATATGCATAAAGCATAATGGTAACTTCGGGATGGAGCATTAAGTCTTTCATCAGAGGTATAGTTTAAAAATTAAACTACGATATGTGGAACAATAATAATGTTTTGTTAAAATAAGATGAGTTATCACAAATAAGGGTTATGAGTTATCACAAATAAGGGTTATGAGTTATCACAAATAATGGTTATGAGTTATCACAAATAAGGGTTATGAGTTATCACAAATAATGGTTATGAGTTATCACAAATAAGGGTTATGAGTTATCACAAATAAGGGTTATGAGTTATCACAAATAAGGGTTATGAGTTATCACAAATAAGGGTTATGAGTTATCACAAATAAGGGTTATGAGTTATCACATAAACATATGAAGTATTTCATCTGCTGATATGTAACTGCGCCACCTGGTGTTGTCGGTAGTTTCCTACGTGTCAAGTTTAGGTAGAATATGTTAAATCCTTTATGAGATATATTATGAATGCCAACTGAATATGTTGGAAAAACCAGTTTTGAGAAAAATTCAAATATGTAACTTAAAGTGATGATTTCCTATGTAAATCCATACTTAATGAGTTCATGCTGCATAGGAATCATCACTGTTCCTTGGCTTCTTGTATATTGTGTCTTGCTTTTTTATCTTTCTATCTATTATATTTCCTTCTTTGACTACTCTTAGTCTGGCTCGGTCGAAACTCTGAAATTCTGTAACACTGTGGTGCTAAAACTGAGTCCTAACTGCTGTAAACTGTCAACCCTGCCTAAATCCCCTTCAGTGAATACAATAATGACATCATTAACAGCAAATTGTTATCTATCTTTTGCTACAAATGTTGCTTTAGGACATTTATCCTAGATCAGCTGATGGAAGGTGTCATTTCAATTTTGTGTTCCATCACCCAAACATGTTTTAAACAAACTGCCATCCGAAAGGTCCTCAAAAACATATTTTATTATTTCCATGACAAAGTCAGGCAGATTATTTCTTTTTTGACTATAACACCATGATTTCGAATAGTTTAGAAGTATTTCTTGCTTACGTTCCCAGAGTGCCCATATTGCTTTCCTCATAGTGTTTATAATTCCCACATCAGACCTAATTTGACCACAGTAGTGATCTTGAGTTCTCTTTATTGCTGTTTTTTTATAGTCTTCCTGATTCTCCAATCCCTTTATATTCTCTGCTATTCCCTATAAATTATTTGATCCTATTAACATACATTTTTATCTTCGAGTCTTTTGCCCACAAGATGAACATGGCTGTAACTTCATCATTTAAAAAAATCAATTTGTCGGCACATATGGGGGGATCCGACACAGGCATTTTTTGTATAGCTTTGTAGTGCCGAAATCACTAACCACAATATATTAGCTGATGTACTTTCACATAGACATACACTAGAAATTGCCTCGGTAAATTCTTTTCAGCAAATCTCTTTTTAGGATGATAAACTTGTTTTTTCTTACCAATAAGGTATACAAATGGTAATGTGTGTAATCTAAATACAATATATATATATATATTATGGCGCCTATAACAGAAATAGTGTGACTAAAACACTGAATCTGTCTAGTAACATGTGATTACTTGTGAATATAATAGATCCTTGAAAGAAAAACATGGCTTCCACGTTAGTGTCTATTATTTGCGAAGTGATCCCTGATTGGCTGAATTTGAAAGTAGCTTTATTTCCAAATTGAAACTAAACGAATGAAAATGTACTTTTTATGTAAATTCCCACATGGAGACACATTTATTTGTAATTGAATACACAGTATTCTGTTGAAAACAGAATCAAATTTCGTACAATTCTAAATTTATGATGGTTTCAAAAATAGCTTTAACAACAGACCAGTAACCATGGAAACTAAAAATTAATTTAAAATACTTCCAGATGCATGATCACAGCTAGACATTATCATTGTTTGCACAAATGATTATAAATTCCAATAGATTGAAAAACTAATATTATCAACATTTAAAGAAAAATACTAATATTGAGGGTTTAAGTTGACATGGTGGTATCGAGAGGTTGATTCTGGAGGGCAGAGTGCCAGGTGAGAGAAAAAGAGGAGGACCAAGTAGACGATGTATCAGTGACATCGAGGAATGTATGAACATATCTAAGACAGATGCAAGCCTACTTGTCCGTGACAGAGTATCCACGATGAGGGCAATGTTCTGGTTAGAATATGTCACATGATATATATATATAGTGGATGCGCAATATTTCATACTCAACAAGCGAAACTTGAAATAGCGTTAAAAAAAAGTCTGCTGGTAACACGTACAGACACATGGACGTTTGGATCAAAAGGTCTTTATCTAGAACACAACATAACACACGATGAGTAAGAAATGACACTGTCAAAGTTCACATAATAATGGCTGGGGTTCTCACAGGCGTAGTGGTTAAGGCTGTTCGCCATGTGTCCAAGAGGTCACCAAGAGGCGGAGATCCCTGTGGAATATCGCTTGAAGCTACGGAGACATATTTAACAAAATAAATTTTAACTCAACCCAAGATAAGTAGGCTGACGTTCATGATATCCTTGTGTGCCAGGACCGCTGCTGAGAGATTATATATTAGACACTAATTTAATCAGCTTCGTGTCTCCTCGTTTAGTGATATCCGTGTGTGCCAGGACCGCTGCTGAGAGATTATATATTAGACACTAATTTAATCAGCTTCGTGTCTCCTTGTTTAGTGATATCCGTGTGTGCCAGGACCGCTGCTGAGAGATTATATATTAGACACTAATTTAATCAGCTTCGTGTCTCCTCGTTTAGTGATATCCGTGTGTGCCAGGACCGCTGCTGAGAGATTATATATTAGACACTATTTTAATCAGCTTCGTGTCTCCTCGTTTAGTGATATCCGTGTGTGCCAGGACCGCTGCTGATAGATTTTATATTAGACACTATTTTAATCAGCATCAGCTTCGTGTCTCCTCGTTTAGTGATATTCAATCGATTTCTTTTCTTCGGTAGCAAATAATTTACAGCAAAAAAATCACATTAAATTATATATAGTGATAAGAAAGGTAACAACAATGTTCTTGCAATGTATATACCGTGCCGTCTTTTCAAACGATAAGTATTATTGTTGTGTTAACTATCTATCTATATCTATACGCTGTGTCCCTTGTTTGCCTTGCGGCTCCAGTGGTGGAAGAGTTCTCTGGATATGACCTTCTTGTGCGCTGTTTGTAAGCTTGTTCCTGTGGCTTCTTTGATTTCTGTGATCCATCTTTGACATGGTCTGCCTCTGGCTTTATAACCGTTATGTCTATGTGTCATGGCCATTTGTGGCATGCTATATGTCGGTAGTCTGGAAGCGTCTCAAAACCACCTGATCTGTTGTCTTGTGATGAATTCCAATACTGGTATTGTACTGGTATTGTTGTGTTATAAGAAATGTAATCTGCGATCCATAGCGGTGATGGATATTACACCCGAGGCAGACCAATCTGGACCACAAAGAGTCCTCCACAGTATGGACACGGAATTACTGGCCGACTCGTATCATTGTTTGCTGTTGTGTGTCGTCTTAGATTTGGTAGCCATTGAATTTGCACAGTTGGTTGAATTGAATATGGGCTTTTAGTTTCTGTCGTAGAGTCGTGAATCTTTTCTTTTATATTGAAAACAGCTTTTAAATTTACTCCACATTTTGCATTTCCGAGAGTTCTTTTTGGTACTCAGTTTGATGTTAATTTTAAATGTCTATGTCACAATATATATTTTTATTGTTTATTTGAATTCCATAGAACCATAAGAAATGCACAAAAATTAACTGTTATATTAACGCTATATACTCATCGAATTATTTCTTTTTTCCCCGTTCTTTTCTTATTGTTGACAATATCCTGAATTTCAACTTGACTTTAAAAACGTCTACAAAATATTTAAACATTTACTATTCAAATCTGAGTGTCCTACTGTAGGCATATCTTTATTTTAACCAGTCTGCGATTCTCAATTTCTGACCTAAATTTTAGCACTCTGACAACTCAACCCAAACAAGAATTTTTGCTTGTGACACCTTGTCGTTGTTGACATAAATCAATACGGAACTACAGTTGTACTGACAAAATAATCTTCACAATTCCCCACAAAGAGAGGCTAAGGATAATTGCGTCTCTTTTGGTATTGTATTATTTGAAATCTCCACTCTTTCAACAGATTTTGGTTATAGTCAATATAGTCAACTATAGCAGCGGATCTCAGCTTCTATTTGTCCCGTGACCACCGTTTTTGAAACGCTGTTTTAAATTTTGTAACCCCAGCTCTCATGTAGTGTATAAAAGCATGTTGCTATTTTCACAATTTGTTACTAGATATCTTAGTAATGCCACAGATTGGTTGTTCGTCACTAGATCTGGGGTTAATGTGCGTTGTCTGTGGTTTTTCCACGGCGTTCTGTATTTATTTCTAAAACTTCAGTGGTAACGGTGATTGTACTAAATATCTTTCAAATAGTTTCCTTTCTGTAGCCCCTAAGTCGGGTCTGTGATCTTGTCCCTAATTTCAAAATTTTCTTCTTGAAACCTTCACGTCTCTGTGACTCCTCAACGGGCTATATGATGATGATGACGACGACATTACTCCTTCGCAAGCAAAGATGAGCATGGCATGATCCAATCAGAAAATTCCAATTTGGTTTGATTGTGAATCATGAGATGGCTGATGACTCCAATCCGAGTAACTGAATACCTGTTGTAATGTGAGCAGGAATATAGTAGGTCTTGAAATGTGGGGGAAACAGTCTGATGAATCATTTCTTTCCTATTTTGTATTTTGTGAGTCGCCTGCAATGTTCTACCATGTTCAAAACTTGTAATATCTGCTCTGATCTGACTGTTTCAGGCTGAACGGTCAAGAGCTATGGTTTCCAAAGAGCTTGGGTCGATTCTGTAGTGCTTGAGAGATGTCATCGGGTATTCATACAAGCGTTTCTTCTGACCTCCTCTTGAACGCTCACCTGCTACTAGTCTAAAGGTGGACCATATAGCACATTCTGATAACCATTGGCCAATAGTACTCAGGAAACGCAACCTGTGATGAAGTGGCGAGTTTTAGATTTCCCGACGATAAAGGCTTTATGACGTGATGTGTAATGGCTACAGTATTTAATCTTTAAAGTGTTGCTAGACTCTGTGCAACTATATCTTTGCTTTCAGAGTACACGTTCATTTAATGATTTCGGAAACAGAGCACATTATTTTTCTATAGCTTCTATTTTCTCCTATGGAAAGTCTACGGATCTTATTACTGACCTAGAAGACAACCCAGTCAAGTATACTATTATACTTCTATAGCACGTTTCACTAGTTTTGCCCAACTTCAAAACGATGTATCCCAATAAATAAATAACACATGCAAATTAAGTTTTGTGTTTGAATTTGAAAAGGTATAGATCCTATGAATTATTTTTTTCATTAAATTGCAGTCATTTGTTTCAATTTTCTCACGTTACTTCTCAACACAAATCTCACGCTACTTGTCAACACACATCTCTCACTCCACACATGTCACAGTGCACATTTTTTAAAGATGGTTACAGTTAATTATAAGACATACTTTACTCATGATTAGTTTATTCTAAAATTGGCCGCCCTTGTGTTGCCGGGACTCGAAAGGGGAGCAAAGAATAGCAACACTGTTTACCTTCCACGCATGACGTAAAAGGCGACTAAGGAGGTTATGGAATAGAGTTGGCTGTCCCATCCCATATAGGGTCAGTGACCCAATGCCATGATAAGTCGGATGTGTCAGGCTGAAAGGCGCAGATATCACAGCAATGCTGTAAACCATGACACAATGCATTCAGTTCTCCTGACTACATCCTGCTAATCTGCAGGAGTTTGAGAACGAACGCAGAAGAAGAAGAAGAAGAATACAATTGGCATGATTTAAGTTGCACTATTTTGCACTGTTGAACACAAAACAGACTGTGTTTAAGGATGTATCTGGTGGAACGCCCAAATTGTCCGTCAGCAGTATTTTAACAAGTGTTACATAGTTTAGTAGAAAACATAAGTTTGCGAGTACAGTTTATGACATTATAGTAGATTACAAATACGATATTTAAGTATTTCTGGAATGAAGCTACTCGAAGAAAACTGTATATTTCAAACCAAGAAAAGAGAAAGGGGACTGACTATTCATGTTTTGGTAAACGATCACTGCACTGTTGGATAGCAAAATCAGAAATTTTAAATTCAAGTCGAACAAAATACACACGAAATTAGGCTAAGAGTCGTGGATAATTTTGACAGAGAATTTATAAGAAAAAAAATGATCAATATGTTTTATAATAAAGAGGCAGTGACTTTAATGAACTTGAAAAGTTGGTTAAGACAAAATAATGACATTGCTATTTCTAAATCTACTCAATGAAAGACTATTATTATGGATTCAATTTTAGAAAATGTGTTGGTGGTAGAAATCTTATTTGTGTGAAGCCTCATATAGTTGCAATGAGAAGCAGATATTTACGCGAGGTCAGAGAAATGAGAAGGAATGAAAATAGTGTATTAAGATGAAAATTGGATCAATGAGCACCACAGTACTGCACGAGAATGACAATGATCTGATGGGACAACTAGGAGACTAATACCAAGAAGCAAAGGACAGTGTCTAATAATTGTACGTGCAGGAAACACAAACAGCAATCATGATCTTCTAAATAATACTTAACTCATATTTGTTTCATAATCCGCAGATAATGTTAATTATCATATAAAGATGAATGACAAGATATTTCATGATTATATTATTAAATATTTACTTCCTTCATTGGATAGATGGTCGTGTTTGGTAATTGATTTAGATATGTACTTCCTTCATTGGATAGATGGTCGTGTTTGGTAATTGATTTAGATATGTACTTCCTTCATTGGATAGATGGTCGTGTTTGGTAATTGATTTAGATATGTACTTCCTTCATTGGATAGATGGTCGTGTTTGGTAATTGATTTAGATATGTACTTCCTTCATTGGATAGATGGTCGTGTTTGGTAATTGATTTAGATATGTACTTCCTTCATTGGATAGATGGTCGTGTTTGGTAATTGATTTAGATATGTACTTCCTTCATTGGATAGATGGTCGTGTTTGGTAATTTATTTAGATATGTACTTCCTTCATTGGATAGATGGTCGTGTTTGGTAATTGATTTAGATATGTACTTCCTTCATTGGATAGATGGTCGTGTTTGGTAATTTATTTAGATATGTACTTCCTTCATTGGATAGATGGTCGTGTTTGGTAATTTATTTGGCCTATGCCTAATCAACTCACAGAATCTGTGTCTGGGGTGGTAACATTTCTTTTTTAGAAACACAATCATTACTATGCCGACAGATACCAAAGGATTTCATTAGTTGATAAAAACTGGTTATTATGCACGAATATAAAGTATATATTTAATGGGCCTAATAAAATACAATATCATATGCAAAACAAAATGACATGAATACGTTAGACGGTTAACAAGATAATTTACATTTGTTTGAGAGCAAAGCTAGTGAAACGCGATATAGCAGATGCTATGACTACACAGCGAAGCTTTCCTTCGGTGAAAAAATGTTTAATGTTGTATTGCTTGTTGTCATGAAATCAGGGGTTAAATACTTGTCTTATCGTGGGTTAAATGTGTGTTTTATGTTGTATGATCTGAAGTCTCTTAAACGTGGATTAAATTCATATTTTTGTTGTCCTCCAATTATTGGTTAATGCATGTATTATGTTGTGAAATGCACATCAGAGGACAGCTGTTAGATAATATAAACGCTTACATATCAAATATACCAAAGCTCAGTAAGAACAACAGATGGAATGACTGAGCCTTTCGAAACAAGATCTGGAGTAAGGTTAGGTTGCGTGATTTCTCCTCAAAATCCATCTGACATAGCAGTGATCTTACAGAACAATGATCTTACAGAACAATAATCTTACAAAACAATGATCTAACAAAACAATGATCTTACAAATGATCTTACAGAATAATAATCTTACAAAACAATAATCTTACAGAACAATGATCTTACAAAACAATAATCTTACAGAACAATGATCTTACAAAACAATGATCTTACAGAACAATGATCTTACAGAACAATAATCTTACAAAACAATGATCTTACAAAACAATGATCTTACAGAACAATGATCTTACAGAACAATGATCTAGCACAACCATGATCTTACAGAACAATGATCTTACAAAACAATGATCTTACAGAACAATGATCTTACAGAACAATAATCTTACAAAACAATGATCTTACAGAACAATGATCTTACAGAACAATGATCTGGCGAAACCATGATCTTACAGAACATTCTTGTCTCGTCTTGTCTTGCCTAGTCACAAATGAAGTGAAGCGTTAGGTGGAGCCGAAGTCTTCTTTCTAATGCCAAATGTGTTGTATCTGTTGTTGTAATACCATGTTGTTGTAGTATGTCTCTGATTTTATCGATCTATCTTCCTCTAGGTCTTCCTGCCGCTCTGTACCCAGATATTCGTTTGTGAACAGTGGTTTGAGGCCTTGAAAAGGTGAGGTTGAGAGTGGTTACATTTATTTTCGTCACGCGACATGTGGGTGTTCGAGGCAATGAAAGAGCGGATCAACTGTCATCACGCACGATTGTGGCACAGGACGATGGGGCAATGAATCGTGCTGACGTTTGAACTCTTAAGAGATATAGCACGCGAGAGTGAGACTAATGTGGATGATGATTCCTTTTCAATGGCTAGGATTAAAGATCAGGGATTGAATTGTGGTGTTGCTAGAAGTGAACATTTTGGATGGCGCAGAAGAATGATCGTCAACCAGCATAGGACCGGTACTGTCAGCAGAAGTATAATGGCGGAAACATTCAGGGAGAGATTGGATCAATTATGCACGTGTCCAGTTTGCAGTGATGATGTTCCGACGACTAACTAACTAACTAACTAACAAGACACTATCGAGATCTTACTTGAATACACTGCGATACATGACACTAGCGAGATCACGACAGCTGCCATACAAGACATTTGTCATACAAACTGCAGCGATACAACACACTCTAGTGAGATAATATTTGAGGACAGTTACGCTCAAATTTTTTGACAAGTGTTCACAGAAGTGTTTCTTTTCCTGCCAAATTTTCTTTTAAATTTTGACGTCCCGATCAATTTTTCACATTAATGTCGCCATCTTGGATGATACATCGTTATGACGGAAGAACACAATATCTGATGTTTGTTTCCTCATAAAAAAACTGCTTTCTAATGTGATCTTCGGAAAGAGAAAACTAGACATGTCACATGACCGTCTCCATATGAAGACATGTGTACATAAAATGTAAACATAACATGAAAGACCGATTTTAATTATTTCTGTTCATTTCGATAGTCGGCTTTGGCTATTTTTTGCATGCGACTTCAAGCATATAAATAGCCACCAATAGAAATCACGACAATTATTTAAAAAGTAGCGAATACGTACTAATTAATTATGTACGGATATCTTATGTTATCGTCGTAGGTCACCACTCGTCTACTGTGCACTTGTTAAAAATATGCTTTTTATCATTCCCACACACGAAATTGCCTTTCAGACCAACCGTCTAGCAACTCTAAACGTCTAGTACACGGCAACCGTCAAGCAACTGTAAACGTCTAGTACACGGAAACCGTCAAGCAATTGTAAATTAGTACACGGCATCCGTCAAGCAATTGTAAAGGTCTAGTACACGGCAACCGTCAAGCAATTGTAAAGGTCTAGTACACGGCAACCGTCAAGCAACTGTAAATGTCTAGTACACGGCAACCGTCAAGCAACTGTAACGTCTAATACACGAAAGCCGTCAAACAAGTGTAAAGGCCTAGTACACAGCAACCGTCAAGCAACTGTAAACGTCTAGTACACGGCAAACGTCAAGCAACTGTAAACGTCTAGTATACGTCAAGCACATATAGTGAGATTTTCCTTGTACATAAACCTTCCAACATTCCAACTGTACAATTATGTATTGTAGGGGGGGGGGTTATTTTTCAAAGCATTGCACACCACTGTGAGTATGGGCCATCTGTATGTGAAATAAAGCACTGGATAAACCTCTACATGTCATTAAAATGGATACAAAAGCTGTGTTGCTCATAATTCGTATCATTATAATAAGTATCGAAATAAACAAATATTATTTCTACATGTGGAAAGTCTGACCAAAAACCATGCTAACCCTTAACTCCTGTATTTTTGTTTAAACAACAAACCAATTGTACACATATATTTTAGTCATTTTTTGTGTTCACAATTTTAAGAGTTATTTTCTTGTAAAGCTAGATATTTTTTGACAAATCCCTGAATATTTCAGAATTTTACATAATTCGTATGATATAAATTTCAATTTTTAAAAGCAATTTTTGACACAAAAATGTGCACAGAACAATTGCGTGCACCTTTTATACAAGGTATATTTTGTTATTTAGTTTCATTCATTTAGTTTCCTACGATGAAATATTCAGGATTTATACCAATTTAATTTACTTAGCATTCAGTTTTGGACCAAATAAACTCCTGTACAGTACAAGTAGACGCCACAACATTTTTAATTATTTCCCTTCTCTGTGTTTGTAAATTTCATGTTCATCATCTAATAATTGAAATATTTATTTATTTTGGGTTGGGGTTAGTTATATAAAACACAAATGATCCTAATTCAAATCCAAAAATAAATTCATATTTTAATTATTAAATGATGGACATGAAATGTACAAACATAGACAAGGGAAATAGCTCGGCTATGTAGTGACCACTACTTGTATTGTACCTAACCTCCTTCCCTCCCAAACCAGACATCATAAAGAAATGAACACAATACCAATAGAAACACTAATGCACAACATTTCCTATAGTATAGTATGTAAGCAAGTAAAGTAACACATAACATTTATTAATGCCGTAGGGGTGTGAGATGTTAGCGATCTCACATTTCAGAGGCTCTGCAAATGAGGGCGGTAGCCATTTCCTCTCCCTCGCAGTCTTTACTTCCCGGATTAATCCGGTACCCATTTAAGGCTGGGTCGACCAGGGAGCCGTTACGATCTGAAAAACATTTCTGGGGAATGAACCCAGGACCACTCATATGCGAAGCCAGTGCGCTAACCACTGCGCTAACGCGGCTATACGTTTCACTAGTTCAGCCCTCAATACAAAATTAATTATCTGATTAACGTCACATATCATATTAATTATAAATTACCATATTAATTCTACATTTTGCATATGATGTTATATTTGGTTAGACTCAATAAATGTATACTTTATATTTGTACATCATGTCCAGATTTTATATATCAATGAAATTCATTGATCTTTGTCGGCATCCTCATTATTATGTCTCCAGAAAAGAAATGTTACCACTTCAAATATTATACCGGATACAACATTAAGCACTATCATTGTGTTCACGAGTGCAAAATCGTGCAATATGGCAATTGTATGATAAACCAATCATGTGTAAATGACGTCGTATAATTGACTGTAAACATCTTTATAAATGTGTGTGAGATGTGTGTTGACAAATAGACTTCTGAGGTATATCGCAAATAAACGAAAATTGAAACCAATGCCTGTACTTTAATGAAAAATGTAATTCGTAAGTTAAGGTATATGCCATTTGAAATTCACACACAAAATTTATATTATATATGTTATATATTTGCTGAGATACATCATTTTACAATTTGGAAAAGCTAGTGAATAGTGCTATAGGTTTTTTTTGTGGACATATGCTGCTTGAACAGTTTTGATGACAAATTCTTCAACATTCGAAGGCTTTGAGCAAAAGCCAAAATAAAATCACACATCATCAGATATGTACTATTGATGACGACTGTGCCAAAAATAACAACCATGAGGCTGATCTACAAATCGTAATAGACAAATTCTCTAAAGTATGTACCAACTTCGGGCTTATTATTAATATGGAGAAAACAGAAGTCACGTTAATGTACCAACTTCGGGCTTACTGTGATAGTATCTGGTTGCGGAACCCTTCACAGGCAGGGGGTTTCACAGAAAGAAGTGAGAACCCTTCACAGATAGCAAGAGATGGACAGCGTGAAATGCAATACATTGAATGTTTTGCTCTTGTGTAAATGTTGTCACTACGGACGCTGGTGGCACACAATGCGAAAGTGTGTTTATCTAAGAACGTGTCATGCGACGATAAAACACAAACGTGTGTTTTTTATAAGAACGCGCCAAGCTATGATCAAGTGCAACGTTTGTTTACCTAAGAACATGTCAGATAATAGACAGACGGGAATCATACCAGGTAGAAGCTTTCTGGTTAGTCTGAGGCAACGTGGGTTTATTGTAACCAGAAGGATCCATTTCTGATTGGCCAGAGGTTTTTTTCTCTGAGGAAATGAAAGCTTTTGATTGGTTGGAAGTTTGGAGGAACTTAGGAGTGGAGGAGGAAGAAGGATTGCATTATCGACTGCCGAGCAGGGCGGTCGCATTTCACTCCTGAGGAAGTAGTCCCCGGAGTCAGTCCCCGGGTTAGAGGAGTCTCCATCAGGCTTGTCTCGGACAGTCAGTACTTATCTCCCAGGAGAGACAAGTCCTAGTTTAGTATCACAGCTGAGATAGACAGTTTTCGGTCTCCCAGGAGAGGCGAAGAGTCAGGGCCAGATAGTCAGTTGGTGTATAATCTCTAAGACAGCTTATAACCCGAGTGAAACAATTCCTGGATGTGTTAGCGTAATTTGTAAATGGCGATTATTATATTATTGCCCAGTTGCAGACAATTTAGGATTAGTCTGCAGAGGACGGACTCGAATAAGACTAGATTGGGACTTGTGACTAGTGTTTATTTGCCTCTCTTATGAGTATGATGCTATTAACTGATCTATATCAACTTGTGTAAATAAACCTCATATTCTTGTGAAGGAGTGCTTTGGTTAACTGATTGATGTCGAGCAGTATTACACAGATTTAGACCTGGTCACAGCACCAGTATTCCAGTAAGTCATATAAGGCATTTTCTTCCGTCGCAAATTATTGTGACGCTGCAGATTTTCTTTCTGCCACACTAGTCTGTCCAGGACAGACAGTCAACTATATGTTTTCGGTAACAAGTTGTTTTCTGTCACACCAAGTGCAGAGCTTGTTACTGTTACATTACCATTAATACGGAGAAAACAGAAGTCATGTTACAACCAGCTTCTGGCACAATCAATCATGAGCCCTGCGTACATGACGTAGCACTGAAAGTTGTGAATAGATTCACATACCTAGGTAGTACACTATCACACAATACTACGTTTGATGACGAAGTGTATACCAGAATCTTCAGGGAAAACAACGCTTTCGGCATATTGTATGCAAATGTGTGACATAGAAATAGCATTAGCCTACATACTTATGTAAAAGTTTACAAAGCAGTGGTACTTCCAGTGTTGTTACACGCTAGTAAAACGGGCTGTGCGTAGACGACATGTCGGGAAGCTCAATAACTTTCAATTTTCACACAACTTGTCTCCAAAAAATTATGAACATCAGGTGGCATGATAAGATTCCTGATACCGCTGTCTTTGACAGACTGGTATTCCTAGAATTGAAACTATTCTGATTATGACACGAATTTGTTGAACATGTCATGTGGTTAATGTTCCTGATCACTGCCTACCAAAGATACTTCACTATACTGAAGTGTACTGTTACCAAAGATACTTCACTATACTGAAGTGTACTGTTACCAAAGATACTTCACTATACTGAAGTGTTCTGTTACCAAAGATACTTCACTATACTGAAATATCCTGCTATCAAAGATACTTCACTATACTGAAATATCCTGCTATCAAAGATACTTCACTATACTGAAGTGTACTGTTACCAAAGATACTTCACTATACTGAAGTGTACTGTTACCAAAGATACTTCACTATACTGAAATATCCTTGCTACCAAAGATACTTCACGATACTGAAATATCCTGCTATCAAAGATACTTCACTATACTGAAGTGTTCTGCTGCAAGAGAGATCCAGCGGGAGTTTGAGAATGTGTCCCACTGCAAGAAAGATCCGGCGGGAGTTTGAGAATGTGCACTACCACAAGAGAGATCCCGCGGCAGTTTGAGAATGTGCCATGCTACAAGAAAGATCCCGCGGCAGTTTGAGAATGTGCCGAGCTACAATAGAGATCCAGCGGGAGTTTGAGAATGTGCACTACCACAAGAGAGATCCCGCGGCAGTTTGAGAATGTGCCCTGCTACAAGAGAGATCCAGCGGGAGTTTGAGAATGTGCCCTGCTACAATAGAGATCCAGCGGGAGTTTGAGAATGTGTCCTGCTACAAAAGAGATCCAGCGGGAATTTGAGAATGTGCCCTGCTACAAGTGAGATCCAGCGGGAGTTTGAGAATGTGCCCTGCTACAAGTGAGATCCAGCGGGAGTTTGATAATGTGTCCTGCTACAAGTGAGATCCAGCGGGAGTTTGAGAATGTGCCCTGCTGCAATAGAGATCCAGTGGGAGTTTGAGAATGTGTCCTGCTACAAGTGAGATCCAGCGGGAGTTTGAGAATGTGTCCTGCTACAAGTGAGATCCAGCGGGAGTTTGAGAATGTGTCCTGCTACAAGTGAGATCCAGCGGGAGTTTGAGAATGAATGCTGAAATATAAGAAGAAAATGATAATGAATATCTTCTTGTAAATTGCATGCGTCAACTCCCGTGACTCTCAACGTGGACAATATGCCCCTCTCACACCCCCCCCCCCCCAGGTTGCCATAGATACTACTGGGTGAGGAAATATCATGGAGAAAAAACAATTTGTTGGAAGGGCAGATGAAGTGGACACGAGAAGAAAATATTCTATTAAGTAGCCACGATAAAATAAAAGACTTCCTTTTAAGAAACAATTCATAGAAAAAGAAGCAATAAACGTATCGTACTTATTTAATATATGTAATTTGATCAAATTAACTGCATCCTAAAAATCGATGCTAGATTGTAACCAAACACCACATCGATACAGGATTTATGATTTGCAAAACAAACACCTCTCTTCTTCACAGTATATGCCTCTCCTCCATAAGACAGGATGGGCATAAGATAAAGTTCAAATGAAATATATGTAAATAGTATTGTGAAATATGACCGTGTCGATCGAAGTGAGGAAAAGAGTTTTGCAGTGCTATATAACTTTTATACTAACATTTGGATGCGAGTCTTGGACAATAAACAAACAAGAAATTGGGAAGTTAGAAGCAGTAGAGATGTGGTTCTACAGAAGAATGCTAACAATACAAAGACATGCCAGAATAATCAACGTGGAGATGTTGAATGAATCAAATGCCAGACGGAACTCAGTAAATAATATAAGAAAAAGACAATCTTCATTTTTTGGCCACGTTGTAAGACAAGGATGTTTGGAGAACATAGTCACAACAGGTAAGATTGAGGGCAACAGAGGAATAGGGCGACAACGTGAGAAAATATTAGACAGTCTAACAACCTGGCACAGCAGGGAAACACCAACGATTCTGATACATAATACTGGAGACAGAGAACTGTGGAGAGCCATGATCGCCCACAACAGTCAGCATGGCACCTGATTATGATGAACCAAACACCACATCGCTACAGGATTTATTATTTACTAACCAAACACCTCTCCCTACAGGATTTATGATTAACTAACCAAACACCTCATTGTTAGAGGATTTATGATTAACCAACCAAATACCTCATTGTTAGAGGATTTATGATTAACTAACCAAACACCTCATTGTTAGAGGATTTATGATTAACTAACCAAACACCTCATTGTTAGAGGATTTATGATTAACTAACCAAACACCTCATGGTTAGAGGATTTATGATTAACTAACCAAACACCTCATTGTTAGAGGATTTATGATTAACTAACCAAACACCTCATGGTTAGAGGATTTATGATTAACTAACCAAACACCTCATGGTTAGAGGATTTATGATTAACTAACCAAACACCTCATGGTTAGAGGATTTATGATTAACTAACCAAACACCTCATGGTTAGAGGATTTATTATTAACTAACCAAACACCTCATTGTTAGAGGATTTATTATTAACTAACCAAACACCTCATTGTTAGAGGATTTATGATTAACTAACCAAACACCTCATGGTTAGAGGATTTATGATTAACTAACCAAACACCTCATGGTTAGATTAAATTCTGAAGACTGACATGAATTGAACCAGCTCCGTTCTTGCTGCACCGAATTACCTTTCAAATTTAGTAAACATGTTTTCCTAACGTGATCAAACACACCCCCAAAAATAGATTAAAGAAGATTTAGGATTTACTTAAGAGCTTGAAAAGGATTAAATGTTTACGTTCATGAAAAATTTCCATTTTAAAGATTAGATGTCTTTCTTTATGTCTTTTCTGTCATCGTCAGCCTGACAGAAAATTGTGTTTCCATAGTAACTGATATGAATGCTGGTAAATAAAAATAAGCATGGATTTCTGTTTGTCATTTCGTTTTGTAAACGTTTCTACATTGTCATATCGCTAGACTTCCCCACCCCCACCGCACGCTCAGAAGCTCGTTAACTGTCATTTAGATATATAGAAGGTAATGTTACGGTTTTGCAAAAAAGAGTCGTTTGTTAGGAAGAGTTGTCAGGATGCCATGTTCTTCTGAACCATTTCTCACGAGTAGTCCTATTGCTGAAAAAAGTACAGGTCTCCTGTTTACAAGCCCTGATACAGAATATTTCTGCGAGCTGATATTACGTCGTGTCATTTATCTTTGCTTATCCGACCTTTTCAGTTATTTTCATTGAATGTCGACACAATGTACACGCAAATTATCTAATAAATTCACTAACAAATTCACTAACAAATTCACTAACAAATTCACTAAAGTTACATTAGCCACGATTGCTGATGCTGCGTGAGATCAGCACTCAGGAACATTCAGGAAATGACTTGGTATTTATTATAAAGAAAAATAGCATTTATTTGGCAGTAGCCGACTCTTTTTGTGACGCCGTATCATGACCTCATTAATATCTAAATGACTGCAGGTTAACCGATTCACTATCAGGTTAATTTAAAAAAACAAAACTTTTGACAACTTATTTTAGCTCTCACGTATTTGTCTGAGTATAAATGCGTCTGTAGTTTTCGGACCTTGTTGCACTGCCTGATATAACCAAAATAAACTTCTGTCTTAGGTTGAAAGGTTCGTGCCTCAGCTAAGAGGTTTTAATCCCCCATTTAACAAACAAACAAGGATCTGGTTGCAGAATTTGATAAATGTGATATCATTTTGTAGATACGTGAATAGTTGGTTTTTCTTTAAATAGTACATTTAAAAAGACAAGAATAACGTAGACGGGTGTGAAATGTTCGTGTCAATTTGTGTTGTTGGGACCTGAAAGGAGAGGAAAGAATAGCAACACTGTTTACCTTCCACGCGACTAAGGAGGTTATGGGATGGAGCTGGCTGTCCCTTCCCATAAAAGGTCAAAGTGATCAGGAAAGCATTTAAAGTCGGATTTATCAGGCCGAAAAGTGCAGATATCGCAGCAACGCTGTAAACGCATTCCGTTCTCCGGACAACATCCTGATAACCTACATGAGTTTGAGAACGAACGGATAAGAACAAAAAGAACTAAGTTACTCTAATAATAACAGCATGCGAAAGTCCTGAAAGTTTCATCAGTGGATCAGTATACTAACCACACTGCAACAGTAACTCCCAAGTAAGTTTTACGCCTATATAGTAAGGCTATTTTTTGTGGAAGAACACTGCTGTGACCTGAAGTCTTCTGGGTATGAAATAAAACTCTCAACCAAAGTCAGAAATGTCGGGTAATTGGCAGGAATAAAACGACAACAGCCTATCTCCGTTCTCTGCGCAATATTCTGCTGGAGATCTAGTAGGATCGATCCCGTTTCACAAGAGGATATAATAGATACGTTATTGGTAACATCTAGATATCGTAATAAAACAACCACACTATAAAACATATTGTGACTGATTTCATGGAGTTTTATGAGTCTTTTTACGGTGGCGAAACAATGTCATAGTCCTAGATTCATGTTCTTGAACACACTGACATTTACCTCGGTCTGATTAAATGGGTTGATTTGACTAGTTTTTGCTTTTGATTTATATAATACATTTAATGAAGTTTCGAATAGACTCATGACTGCGCTATGTTTATAAACAGAATAGACTCACAACTGGGCTATGTTTATAAACAGAATAGACTACCAATGGACTATGTTTATACACAGAATAGACTCACAACTGGGCTATGTATATGAACAGAATAGACTCACAACTGGGCTATGTATATGAACAGAATAGACTCACAACTGGGCCATGTATATGAACAGAATAGACTCATAACTGGGCTATGTATATGAACAGAATAGACTCACAACTGGGCAGTGTATATCAACAGAATAGACTCACAACTGGACAGTGTATATCAGCAAAACAAATGCATGCTGGTATGTCTCATGACTCATTAATGCGGACGAGATGAACGTGTCTCATGCATCGTCTCTGGAAGTTCCATACTTGTTCCTGTATTACTCTAGTAGGCGTTTCACACATGTCTACCGTTATTAAATTCAATACATGATCCTATAGTAATGAGTGTAACCGCATGACTGTTTATATGCGATTGACGTTGTCATAGATATCAGACTGTAAATAACGCATAAGCTGTAGTGGTCAGTGTCTCACAGATTAGCGATAGCGTCAGAACGGGCGAACCAAAGCTGCAAATGTTATACTTCGTCTCAGTGTGTTTTGGGGACAATAGACTGCACACGAGCAGTCTGGTCAAGAAGTAGGGATTCAAGATGAAAAACAACCCTGTACCAAAGAATGTGTATGTTCGGAGAATGATAGAAATGACAAAGGAGAATGGAGAAAAGCATCCTCTTTTCTCTGCAGAGATCCAAAAAACTGGCCGCCAATAATTGATTGAGACACATAGAGTATCCACCCTTAGATCGATGATGACCTAAGCAGCAAAACATTCACGAGTTTACCCCCAATACGTAGATACTAATTTCTTTTTTTTTTAAATCGAGAATCATTTATGTATCATTCGGTATACTAAGAAGCGCTTGGATATCGCTGCCAAGTAGTAAGAAACAAGGCAACATATTGTACGTCAGGAATATATTCTTTCAAACACCATCAGATAAGTCGGTATCAGTGCCATCTTGTTTATTTCCTTAGTTATCTCAAGCAAACCTATCATGTACCGTAAAGTAAACCTAAGACAGGCTCTAAAGGTTTCAGGCCTTCACATTTGGCATTGACTTAGTCGGACAATTCTTTACTCTCAAACATCGCAAGATAGGATCATTCGTGGCACTCAGCAAATCTCACGCCATCCGGTCTGGGACATCAAGTGTTTACACTGAGGGATACTCGATCCGATCGATGGGGTCTTCCCATTTGGACCGAGTGTGAACTTGGTCTAGATCAATGTTGGAATGAATGTAAGCACATTTGTTATAAATGGTATCCGTTACAATTTCAGTTTAAGATCCCAGTTGTACATTCTTCTTCTTCTGTGTCCGTTCTAAACTCGTGCTTATTGACAGATGTAGTCCGGAAAATGAAACACATTGTGAGGTTAACAACGTGTCTTCGATACATGCGCCTTCAGCTCGACACATCCGACTACAGGGTTCATTTTAACTTTCTATGAAATTAGACAGCCAACAGCACCCAAACACCTCCTTAGTCGTCTCCTTCGATATGCAAGGCAGATCACGTGTCACCCCTTCGCTCTCCTTGCGAAATTTAAGGCAGATGACGCGTCACCCCTTCGCTTTCCTTGCGAAATTTAAGGCAGATCAGTGTCACTATACTTCGCTCTCCTTGCGACATGCAAGGCAGATCACGTGTCACTATACTTCGCTCTCCTTGCGACATGCAAGGCAGATCATGTGTCACTATTCTTCGCTCTCCTTTCTGATATCGACAACACTTGAATGGGTTGTTATTAAAATCTGTAAATATGTAAAATGTTATGTGAATATAAAATGTTATGAACATCTAAAAATGCTATGGATTTCTAAATAATTATGAACATCTAAATTTCTGCGGAGATCTAATTAGTTGTTGGCATTTAAATAGTTATGGACTTCTAAAATGTTATGAACATCTATAGTGTTATGAACATCTAAAATGTTATCAATATCTAAAATGTTGTAAACATCTAAAATGTTATGGATATCTAAATGTTATGGACATCTAAAATGTTATAGACATCTAAATAGTTATAACATATATTTTACCAGATCTTCGTTCCCATGTTTCATCACGATTGGTATAAGATGTTATACAACTTAATACCTCTAGCTAAGCTAACAAGTTTTGCTTACTTTCTTATATCTGTTCCTCATCTTCTTCTCGTCCATGCAATATGGCTTTAATTATCATGTCTTTCAAAAGCTGTATATTTCATGTGCTGTTGATTATTTCAGATACCGAGATAATCCCATGCCACATCGCCAGGTGGTCAAGCAACTTCCCTCTTGGACGTTTTCCAGCCACTCTTCTTCTTGAACTTGCTTGTTGTTGCAATGTATTCCAATGATGTGCCCACAAATAGGGACTGTCTCTTTTTGATACGAGCAGGTATCTTTTTGAATTAACTTCTTTCAAGATATCTTCAGTACACTTTTAATGTATATGGTATTCTTAATATTCTTCTATAAAACCACATCTCTAATGCCGCTATTAATCTTTCACTATTCTGCTGATTGCCTAAGATTGCCTTTCATGCACCAGAATTAGTTCTATACAACTTCTAAGAACTCTCTTTTATACTTCAATTGCCTTTGCTTGGGCAATTGTACATTTAACTTCTTTAATACATCTTCCATCTGATGTTATTTATATACCCAAATATTTAAATATGCTGACTTGTTTCATACTTATCCCACCTATTTTGATGCTGCATTCTGGAAATTGTTCTTGCATTATTATTACCTTACTTCATGCCGAAATCGGATGTGCTAGGCTTACAAGGCGCATAACGGTGACACAACGTAATCACACTCTCGGCGGAAATCGCACGGATATCCGTGCTGGTTACAATGGAGCGAATCCAAAACAAAAATTACCTTACTTCAGTTTTTCTGCGATTCAGATTAAGCCCATTGTTGTGAGTTTATTTTTCATCTGTTTTTCACCTGTAAGTGATTAACATTACATATTTCACATCAAGCTAAGAGTCGCGGTGGCTCAGTGACTAGTACATGACACATTAAGCTAAGAGTCGCGCTGGCTCAGTGACTAGTACATAATACATCAAGCTAAGGGTCGCGGTGGCTCAGTGACTAGTACATGACACATCACGCTAAGAGTCGCGGTGGCTCAGTGACTAGTACATGGCACATCAAGCTAAGAGTCGCGGTGGCTCAGTGACTAGTACACGACTTTTCAAGTCAGGTGATCTGGATTTGATTTTTCAGTTCTACTGGCAATTGTTGAGATCACACACGATTTATAGATTAACCAAGTCTAAGTGCATGCCTATAGGTTAAGCAAGTCTATGGGATGCCTATAGGTTAAGCAAGTCTAAGGGGGTATCTATAGGTTAAGCAAATCTATGGGCATGTCTATAGGTTAACCAAGTCTAAGGGGGTATCTATAGGTTAACCAAGTCTAAGGGGGGTATCTATAGGTTAACCAAGTCTAAGGGCATGCCTATAGGTTAAGCAAGTCTAAGGGCATGCGTATAGGTTAACCAAGTCTAAGGGCATGCCTATAGGTTAAGCAAGTCTATGGGATGCCTATAGGTTAAGCAGGTCTAAGGCGATATGTATGGGTTAGCATATTCTAAGGGGATGTCATAAATTATGTTAGCAATTAGGGTAGGAGAGAGGGTATGTAAAAGTGTGCCAGGTATTGACAAAGGAATAGGGGAATTGGCAAAAGTTGGTGTCAACAATACCGTATTTATACACCATTTGTTTGAATTTAAAATGTTTTCCTAAGAATGCGAAACAAATTATGTATTTTTTTTATTTTTTTGTACTTTTTCTGTTGCACAATAATTTAGGATTGGGAGGAGGGGGGGATACTTTTTGATATAGTTAAGCAAGAGGTCCTTGAATTCTTGAAGGATGTTATCAGATAGGGTGAGGTAAAAATTGAAGAAAAAAAATTGTACCGTGAGGTAATTTATTAGACAGTCCATAAAGAAAAATGCTCACGAAGCACTAGAAACGTTATGTTTCTCTCAACCCTCAGGAAAAAGATAATGAGACTTTCCTTTCCTATGTGCAATGGCGCAAAATATTTCTTTTGTGGAAAGAAATACAACAAACTAAGACGATCTTATAACACTTCGTATTAAGAAAAAAAGAACTACACAGATGTATTAATGAGAATACAAATCAACTCATTCTGGTCGTATGTTTTATTCGATACCAAGGAAAAACGAAGGAAGAAGTTGGTGTTATCAATGTGCAACACTGAGGCGTGTGAGTATTCCTTACGGTTGTCTGTCACACTCATACAAAAATGCTTCTGAGAAGAGAGCAATAGCAACGTTTAATTTTGCAGGATTTAAAAAAACACTCATATTAGCAAACATTATGAGAACAGGTAAATAGTTCAAGGAATAACAGTTTGTTAAGAACAGGTAAATAGTTCACGGAATAACAGTTTGTTAAGAACAGGTAAATAGTTCACGGAATAACTGTTTGTTAAGAACAGGTAAATAGTTCAAGGAATAACTGTTAAGAACAGGTAAATAGTTCAAGAAATAACTGTTAAGAACAGGTAAACAATTCAAGGAATAACTGTTTGTTAAGAACAGGTAAATAGTTCAAGGAATAACTGTTAAGAACAGGTAAATAGTTCAAGGAATAACTGTTAAGAACAGGTTTGTATAAATAATACTCTATACTGATGTGACAAAAAAAGTGAAAACCTACTCCATTGCGACATGCTTGACAAGCAGACTTCGTGTACGCACTGATAATAAATTTCTAAAGGAGAACACACACAAATAAAATAAGTCAAAGAGTTCAAGTACCTAGAACGTATCTTCACAGAAGACGGACGATTCGATAGAGATATAGAAACAAGATGTCCAAAGGCAAATGAAGTGACATACGAGCTGTCACCTTTGCTATTGCACACAAAAATCAAAATGGAAGTAACGAAACACGTGATTAAGAGCATCATTATACCAATACTATGCTACCAATGTCAGATTTGACAACTGACATCTACACATAAGAGAAAGATCAAAACTTGCGAAATGAAATTAAGGCTATTCAATCATCCGACTCGACAAAATGCGCAGTCAGATTATCAGAAAAATAATAAATAACATCACGCATCGAATATACAGAGAAATAACACAATGGTTTGGGTGGTTTGAACATCTTATGAGGATGAATGATCAACTTCCCATAAGAGTTTATAATAAAATGTAATCAAGTTACAGGGCCAAGGGCAGACCTAGGAAAAGATCGATAGACAACATCAAGACTATCCTAAACAAACGTGACTACACCTCAACCAGAGCAACACACCTGACTCTGGAACGCAGACTACATCACCTTCACAAACCCCTACGCTAAACGGCATGTGTGGAAGCTACGACAACATCGCCACCTCGGGAAAGACAATATACTTGTAAGATAGAGGATGACAAAAGAGAAGAGACACACAACGATCTTACATCGATACTATTTCGAATAATGTTTCTTATACTTCCTTATATAGAACAAACTCCTGTAAAGAAATGGAAGAACTTCATGAACAAGGTAAATGCAAAAACATGTTCTCTGCTGCAAGAACTATACGAACAAAGTTATCACACCATCATTAAGTGTCATAACAGATAACAAGGTAACAATTTAATGGAGAAGAAGTATGTTTTCCATAGATGGAAAGTGTACTGTCAAGAAATGTACATAGAAACAATACATATTAACACGGAAGACATCAACATACTCGGCAACAAAGACCAAGAACCAGAGCAAACACAGGAGGAGGGCAGGAACTCAATACACAATTTTTAAACAGACAAATCTTCAGGATGCGTTGAGATAACAACAGAAATGATCCAGGCTTGCGGTGAGGTAAGTGCCCTTATATACCATTGCCTATGCAAGATCTGGAAAACTGGTATATGGCCAAAGGATTAGAAAAGATATATATATATATATATATATCTTTACCAAAAAATGGCACCTATAATTATGCACTAACTACAGAACTATAGATTTGAAAAGTCAAGCTAGCAAAATACTATTACATAATATCATAATAAAGAGAGTGTAAAATAAGATAGAAACATAATTTCACGAGGCACAGGCAGGTTTTAGATCCGGCAGACACCAGAGATGATATCTTCAATATGAGAATCATTATAGAAAAATCCAGGGAAGTCAAAAGACATACACGCATGTTTCATCGACTACACCAAGGCGTTCGATTTTGTACGACATCAACAATTATGAAAATTATGGACATTGGATTCCCAGAAAATCTCACAAATTTAATCGCAATGCTGTACCACGAACAAGAGGCACTTCGGTAAAAGTGGACGGAACAATATCAGAATGGTTTAATGCACAGAAAGGAGTTAGACAAGGATGCACACTATCGCTGTACTTGCTCAACATCAACGCTTGAAACACAATGAGAAATTTAAAAGATTACATTGCATTTTCTGACTTCCAACCACTTACCATCGCCGGTCAGCAGATCCCAGAAATCAGATATGCTGACGACAGAGTTCTCTTAACAACAAACGGAGATGGTCTAAAGAAATTGTTACTATCAACAAAAACTACAGTGAAGTCCAAAACCTGTACTTAAATATGAAGAAAAGAAAAAAATTATGACAACGGATAACGTAACAATACAAACCAAAGATAACAATTGACAATTTCAAACTAGAGGACGTAACAAATGTCGAATATTTGGGCACAAACTTATGTTCATATTTATCTAAATAAATAGCTCATGAGATTGCGTTTTAGAAATCAAAAGAAGAATTATAATGGCAACATTGAAACATGCTCAAATTAAAAATCTATGGCAAAGTTTTCAGCAGCATAGTGCACTATCTACTACACTACGGTGCCCCCACACAAGTAGAAGACAGCTGGGAAACTCAATAAGTGATACTAAATCGACCTAAATCATGATACGGGACAAGCTTCCATAAAATACTGCTAATTTTACTCTCCACATCCACCGCTGTATAATTTTATTATATCGCTTCCCCTGAAGACGAATGTGTCGGGTCATTGGCGCAAATAAAACGTCAAAAAAACGCGTTTCATTTCTCCGGAATACCTCCTACTGGAAATCGCGTAGGATCATTGTCATGCGACAATAAAGATCCGGCGGGAGATTGAGAATGAAGACAGAAGTATTTCGCTAAAACAAAACAAGATAAGACAACTCTTAAAGATTATTCGTGGTTACCGTGTTGCGATTGCAACACAAGATTTTCTCATATTCCGGGGTATGAAGCAAATTGGTAATTCCTCCACACTCCCTTTTTCAATCCCCCTCCTACGAGACTGCATATATCTTACTTTATGCTTCCCTTTAACTGTGAGATTAAGGATGCTTCCACGAGCTTAGTGTTCAATTATTAACGCATTACCTCCTCTGACGAATAATATTACTTCCCCTAGTGCATATTACCTCCCCTGAACATCTAAATGTTTCCAATAGGAATATGGAGGGGAAACACCCCCCTCTCCTCCCCCCCCCCTGATTTATCACGTGTTTAACTTACATTATATTTCTTAAATAATTAATTTCTCTGACATTTCTTTCTCATCCGGAGATAGCTTACTTTCTTCACGTTTGTTCACTAACATCGTGTGATTGTTAACTTGTATACAGACCAGATTTACCACGGCTTACAGTCCAACATTTTGTAAACATTAAAAGACAAGACACCTTGTTGAAGACCTTACTTAAGGGTAAAGTCGAATACAGGAGCAAAACGTAGGCAGAGATACAAGTGGGAGAGTAATAACACAAAATGGGCAGGTTGTAGTCTAGCATAGTGCACCACCAAAACAAAAGAATGAGAATGCTGGAGGTCTGTTGCAGCCAACCTTCGTTGCGGAGACGGCGCTGATGACAGTCAAACAAGTTACACTGTTCGTAAGAGTAATAATTTCATTACCAATGTATAGGTTTATTACTTAATTCGGATATCGTGGTGGCAAAATTACCTTAAACGCGATCTCCGAAACTTTTGATAGTCATAAACACGGATATAACCACACTGAATTCAAGTTAGTGATTGAAAAGTGCGCACCTCACCACGTCTTTATATGGCCCATGCCGTATGGTGTTGATTATTGTGTGTTTCTACAGCTTTCTATTTCGTGCGTTGTCAATCATTTCCGATACCGATGGTCGTCCATGTCACAATGTTAGGTCTCCAAGCAACTTCTCTCTTCATCTTCCCTTACCTCTCTTGCTCTTCAAATTGTCTGTTGTTACAGTAAGTTCAATTTTCGTGTTCTTCTCGTGTGTCCAAAAACTGTGGATTGTCTCTTTTTGATACGGGTAAGTACCTCTCTTTTTGAATTAACTTATTTCAAGATATCTTCATTACTCTTTTTATCTGACCATGACTTTCTCAATATTCTTCTATAAAACCATATCTCTGCTGCCTTAATATAATTTTTCACTGTTCTGTTGAACGTACAAGATTCACTTCCATACATCAGAATTAATTGATTCTATATAACTTCTAAGAACTCTCTCACCTCAACTGACAAAGATATATTACATAGGATGATCTTCATCTTGTGAAATATTGCCTTTGCTTAGGCAATTCTACATTTGACTTCTTTAATACATCTTCCATCTGATGTTATTAATGCACTTACATATTTGAATATTTAAACTTGCTTCAGTTCAGACTGATCCCATCTACTTTAATGTTGTATTCTGGAGGAAATTTTATTTTCTCTGATATTACCATTACTTTAGGTTTTCTGCAATTCAGACAAAGCCCTTTGTTTTGACTTTATTGTGCAATGATTTTCATCATTTCTTGTGTTTTATTTTGTGCTATCAACACTGTATCATCGGCATATCGTATATTGTTTATAATATTCACTCAAATTGATATTCCTGGCTTATCTTGTATAGATCTCATTTATCATTTCACTGTATGCATTAAACAGATCGAGTGACGGCACACAACCTTGTCTAACCCCTTGTTTGATGTGTTGAAATGTTCCTGTTTGATTATCGATTCTTACGGCTGCTGTTTGTAATCAATATATATATTCTTTCTTATTCTCAAATCTTTAACATCAAAATTGTAATTCTCCAATATTCGAATTATTTCTTCATGTTTCCCCTCATCATATGCCTTAATATTGTCAATCAAACATGGACTTTGTATAGACGTAATGTGAAGAAACTCAATCACTTTCACATAACTTGTCTCAGAAAAATCATGAACATCAGATGGCAAGACAAGAGTCCAGATACCACTGTACTTGACATATCTGGTATCCCTAGCATTGACACTATCCTGATGCAGATACAGATTCGTTGGGCTGGTCACTTGGTGCTTATGCCAGACCATTGTCTGCCAAAGATACTTCTCTATGGTGAGCTGGAGAAGAGTACATGATCTCAGTGTGGTTAAAAGAAGCGCTACATGGACTCTTAAAAAACCTCACTGAAAGCCTTTGAATTAGACCAAGACACATGGGAAGAATTTGCACAATATAGATTTACATGGAACTCTACAGTCAAAAAGGGTGCATCATCTTGTCAAAAGCGGAGATATGCAGAAGCTCAATAGTGGATAGGAGAGTAACAAAATCCTTCTACAGTAGTCATTCCATACCCGAACTGTCCAAGGACATTTCAGCTCGAATATGGCTTATTATATCTACGAACTATTAGGCATGTACATAATTCTAAATGAAATTTCAAAATCAGATGCAACAAGTGGCCATTATCACTTGTGATGGACGAACAACATTCTATCCAATCTATCACTGTTGTTAGGTAGTTACAAGATAACTGGACAGACAGTTCAATCACAACTCAACCAACGTTGTTAGTAAGTTACAGGATAACTTGATAGACAGTTCAATCACAACTCAACCAACGTTGTTAGTAAGTTACAGGATAACTTGATAGACAGTTCAATCACAACTCAACCTACGTTGTTAGTAAGTTACAGGATAACTTGATAGACAGTTCAACCACAACTCAACCTACGTTGTTAGTAAGTTACAGGATAACTTGATAGACAGTTCAATCACAACTCAACCTACGTTGTTAGTAAGTTACAGGATAACTTGATAGACAGTTCAACCACAACCATTCACTGTTTTTGTTATTTGCTTTGTTTTTCCAATCTCTATGAAGAACACGCAAAAACGTTTTGTTTTCAATGCATTATTTTGACGAGGGGAGAGGGGAGTGTCCAGTCTTCTTTCGTGCCCCGACAAATCCAATTCTCAGCTGTATGCAATCCTTTCAGAAGACGTTTTGTCCTAAACAGAGGGTAAAAAAAAAAGGGGGGGGGGTCTTATACATGCATGAAGGTTCCACCATTTTATGTATGCAGACATCCAATCAAATAAAAACTAGTAATCATTTGCTGGTATCAATGTTGAATACTTTTTACCACTCATCCCATATAACTACATGGCTTTAATAGGCCTAACTCCTTCATTGCATTTTTTTATTTTTAATCTCTGTGTTCTACTAATTTCTGTGTTTGATTTTTCTGTTTGAAGACTTGTGTACACAATCATCTTAACTCCCTGCTTTTTACAAGACTTGATGAATGAGATATCGTTTTTTTTAGATAAACTTCTTTTCTCTTAAAGTATAATAATTATATTATATACTGGAACAGAAAGAAAAAAAGACACGTAAAAGTAACGTAAAGTTGTTCCTTCTCAACGCCATTGAGGAGTATGGAAGAACGTATTGTTAGATCTTGATTATTTGCAACCAACGTTATACTTAGCCAAACGTATATTCAGTATGATGTCAACTACCTATACTTTGCCAGAAGTTATAATGCCCATTTCCTGATGGCCGCTCAAATGAAGCTATTGGTTGTCTTCTGCTTCTTCTGTGATTATTCTCAAACTCATATAGATCATCATGATCTAGTCCAGAGAATGAAATTTGATATATTGTGATTTACAATTTCGCTGCGATATTTGCATCGTCATGTTGAGTTCTGACATAGATCACCCACTACACAGCGAGCTCCCTCGTATGAAGGGAAGCAGGCTCAAGAGAGGCAAATCGTGGATGGGTCGGGCCGAGTATACCGTTAAACATATCTGCGCCACAGAAGACATAACTCCTGGCAAGAAATGGATACCTATTCCTACGGTCTTTTAAGAGGCAGTCAAGACCGTCATTACACTCAATAGAGAGTGCAGGGTACACAGCTCCGTGAGCGTGGATGCTGAGGTCAAGGAACTGATCTCCGAGAATACCGATTACACAGATGTTGTGATTTACACAGACGACCCTGTGTATTGTCCTTTACTGCCAGATCAAATGGAGGAATAGTACATGAAGCCAGTGGTGCCTAAACAGCAACAACAAGCAGTCTAACAATGGAAGTATTTGTCTTAACGAAGACACTTAACTGGCTGGAATCACAAGCCTATTCTCATGCGTGCATACTGACTCACTGAATGTGATTCAGAAAGTCAAAACAGATGATTTACGTAGGGGATGGGTGGAGTCATCAGAGATTGCTAAAATACGAGCATCGCTACGAAAACTCATGCTTATTTTTGTCTTCAAACACGCGGGCTTGGAGGGAAACAGACGTACCGACCAACTAGCTAGCCTCGCCACCACAACAGATGGTCAGCCAATAGACAAAGCAGACATACTCATGGCTCTTAGTGAGTCCTCATGATCAGAGGTTTCGAGTGAATGAGCATGAGTCAGTATCGAGAAGCGCAAATTGAGAGTGAGGATAGGCGTGGTCCGTAGAGAACCCCTGACAAAGATTTAAAAAAAAGGAGTGAACCAACATAGAACCGGAAGCATCCGTCGTTATAACCTGAGAGATTTACTGAAGCGGAGATCTGAGAACAATGGGCGTGTTCGGTGTGCCAAGAGGACAATCAACAGATCTAATACCTAATACCAAATTTGCGCCTTTCGTCCTGACATACCCGATTTACTGCATTTTCTGGGTCCCCTTGATGGTCTGTCTATAAGAAGTGATAGTAAACTCCCTGCCCCAAAACTTCCTTAGTCGCCTCTTAATGCATCTAAGAGGACTACATGTCCTCTTAATGTCCTGTGTATATTTTTAGTGTCTAGTCACAACGTCATTAGCCCGTGTTTTTTGTTTGTTGCCTATAGCAGGGGTTTCCTAAGTGTGCGCAGAGGCGCCCGGAAGCACTGCAAATAGTCTTCAAGGGCGCCGTGTTAGCCTCGCCAAAACAGAAAAAAAAAGAAAAATATAAGTTTTGCTTCATATTAAGGGCGCCGCCGGAAATAATCTGAACGTTAAGGGCGCCATGGCTTGAAAAAGTTTGGGAAACCCTGTCCTATAGTATTGTGTAGCAGTTTAAGAAAACGTCATTAGCCAGTGTTTTTACTTTTTCCTATAGCATTGTGTGGACTGCCAGAAAAACTAATGTGGAAGTGTTGAAAGAGTCAAATGCGAAACGGACCTTAATTAACAATATAAGAAAAAGGCACTCTTCTTTTTTTGTCCACTTCATGAGACAGGCAGGTTTAGAGAACATAGTCACAACAGGCAAAATTGAAGGCAACAGAGACAGAGGGCGACAACGTGAGAAAATATTACACAGTTTGACAACCTGGCACAGCAAGGAAACAACAACGACTTTGATACATAATACTGTGGACAGAGAGCTGTGGAGAGCCATGACCACCTGCGCCAGCCAGCATGGCACCTGATGATGATGATAGTATTGTGTAACAGTTTATGAAAACGTCATTAACCCGTGTTTTTACTTTTACCTATAGCAATGTGTGGAAGTTTTAGAAAGTTGGAGTTATGTCTTCAAAATTTAGAGTAAAAAAAGACAAATTGCAGTAAAACTGTCTACCGCGTTCCAAAATGTATATATATTATATACATTATAAGAAACGCTGCCTTGAAATATTTCCTATGGATACATTATGCAGTCGCGGTATCCGTACGTTCCCAGCAGTTAAATGGATTCCTTTCACTTGAGACGAGAGGTCATTCTTCCATCTCTTGTGGTCAATAACGACATTCAGTTATTTTGTTACGAAAATGTAGCTACAGAATAAAGTCGTAACTGGAAGAGAATGTTTCCTTTCAAGAGGATCAAAAATTGGATGCTTGAGTAATGTCTTTTTCCCATACTTTGTTTTTCTTCTAACGCAGGAACATTCTCTTATTTTTGGATAATTTTCCGGCGAGTTTTAGCGGATGAGTAATATTTTTTCTTTAATGCTGTCTTCTGGTCCTTTTTTTTTCTTCGCTAAATCTCGCTTTATTTCTTCTTTTATTTTGTAAAAATGTCATCTTTGCGTTTGATCATTAGCTTTCATTTGTTACTATTTATCGTATGCCTTGTTTGCGTTTGTTTATTATCGTCATCTGTTACCATTTATCGTATTTCTTCTTAAGGTTTAACACACTTTATTTTGCTTCATTTATTTCTAGCTTCCATTTCGTCTTGTGTTCTGTTAACTTATGTTACTTTTGATTCCATTCCAGCAAATGTTAACATTTTCTTACATAAAAACAATACTGTCTGCCACTGTCCTCCCTTTCAATAACTTCTTCCTTTCCAGTAATCTTCTTTCCTTTCAATAGCTTTCATCTCTTCCTATAACTTTCTTCCCCTCCAAAAACTTTCTTTCCTTTCCAGCAACAACTTCTACCTTTCTTATTTCATTTGCCTCATAAATTCTGAATTTGAAAACCCTAAAGTAAAACCAATATTATATTCACGTTTTCATTATAAAAAATTGTTCCATAGATGTTCAACTCTCATAAAAAAATTGTTCCATAGATGTTCAACTCTCATTTTATATTCACGTTTTCATTATAAAAAAATTGTTCCATAGATGTTCAACTCTCATTTTATATTCACGTTTTCATTATAAAAAATTGTTCCATAGATGTTCAACTCTCATTTTATATTCCCATTGTTCCATAGATGTTCAACTCTCATTTTATATTCCCAATCTCTTTATTTGGATGCGCATTCTAATACGCGTGTAAGTGCATGCAACCCCATCCCCCTTTCTGTTGTTATTCTCCCTAACATTCTCCTGGGGTCAGGGTCCTGATCAATTCCTTCTCTATGAACTCCATTTTCCCATCTCTCATGGATTACTCTCCACATACATCAACAAAGATGAAGATATAAGTTCAACTCGTTCACATATTCCCAAAATTGTATCATAAAACTTGTAAATGTTTCTCGTAAATCTCGAGCACAGTTTCCGTTTTAGCAATACGTGGTTCATATTCAATAAATGCAGAATCACACCCTAAGTTTCCAGATTGACTAATATGAAGCAGACAAAATGGCATCTACAGATTTATTGATGTTATTTCTAGATATAAAGTGGTTCATTCAAGTGGCGTATACATTTATTAACCGAAATAAAATCCCTTTAGCTGTGAGTATCATATTATTATGACTCATTATTATTCATTTAACAATAAATTAGAAACGTTGAATTCTCAAAAAAAGGCTCAAAAGTTGTAGACGATTGACTTCAACGTAATCGTGTCCCCTTATACGTACACAATGGTACGGGTTGTTGTTGTTTTTTTTTTTATAGTAGGACATGCGTACTCCTCGGTAAATTTAGTAAAGCTATTTAGAGTTCATTTTCCATTTTATATATATATATATATATATATATATATATATATATATATATATATATATATATATATATATATATATATATATATATATATATATATATATATATATATATATATATATATATATATATATATATATATATATATATATATATAAGATTAATTTATTGAGAACCACAGGAATTGCGAGCAATTAGCTCTTACTTCTTATGTGCAGTTGGGTGGTTTTTGTGAGATTTCTTTCATAACCAGGAGACTTCAGCTTTTGCAATGCCTATTGAAGGAGATTTATACTCAGAGGGGTTCTAAAATTGTATAAATGACATGCTACACAACATTTATAAGAGAGCCTCAATGTAGCAGCATGTCAGTTACTAAGGTTTTCTTTTGCATGGGAGGTTTATCTAGTGGGCCATTGGTATGACCCACAGACGAAACCGCATTCGTATATATATATATAATATTTGTGCGTGTATGTAATCACGCACATTCCTATCGCTCTTGTCTCTATTCATCTTCTTTCTTTTGTTATATGTCCAGCCCGTTAGTTACCACTTGTCTAAATATAGTAGCCTCTTCAATTTAGTGGTTTCATTGTTCTATTGTTCTTATATGGATAAAGACCTTTAGGTCGAAACTTCGAGTCTGTCTATTGTCCCACGTAAACTGATATTTAACCGGGGTTTTTTTCTATAATCACTAAACAGAATAGTAACGTCTTTTGTATGTGTTACTGCTATGTGTCATCCTCGAAGTTCAACTTGGTTATTTCAGAACCTAACTAATAATGGAGGTTGCAATTCATGTAGTAGACAGTTTAAGTATACATTTCCGTCCAGGCCCCTAATGAAAATATGTCACTGTTCCCATTGATAAAACGTCACTGCGAACAATGTATGTAGACCTACTCCTCCACTCTCAACAAAACAGCACCCACGTACCGATGCCCCACATACCGATGCCCCACATACCGATACCCCACATACCGATGCCCCACGTACCGATGCCTGCTTTGTTTACATGGTGTGTCCAACTTTTTTACTCATAGATATATTACTTCGTTTTTGTTTTACTTTTAATTCAATAATACTCAGCGTATGCCACATGGTCTCCACGGGGGCCGTGGATACTTTAATAGAGGGGGATTGTGTCCAGATATCTTCTTTTTTGTTCAATTGGGTGACCACAGACCCATCCAGGAAGGGGAGCACGGGAAGGACATTATTTAAATGATAGCATGATTTAGCGCACTAAAACCTAAAAAGACTAGCAGACTTGCAGAGTAAGTCATTTTTTTATGCACCAGGAGATGACGCGAAGAATTTGTCCCACAAGGTGGAGACCCACAGTTTTAATAAACCTGTTTTCACATTTATCTTACAAGCTAATATATTTACGCATATAGTGTTCAACTCCACGTATGTCTGATTCTCCTTTATGGTAACATAGATACATACTTACTCTCTCAATGCGTTTTTTTCTTTCTAGAATTATTCTTCCTGTTTTCTGTGTCAGTCCTCTTCTAAATAAAGGCCTTCTGGTAAAAACGTCGATTCTATGTATTGGCTTTATTTGTAAATCTTCCTTCTTAGCATTTTTTGGGTACTATTCATTTACCATTGTGGTACATAATATACTAATGGTATTGGGATAGTGTAAGCTAACAACTGACTTTCTTCAACAATAACGTACGGAATCTGGCGATAGTTTTTTCTTTTAACACCCTCGTGACATGATTTTTTTGAATATATATTATATATAATATATTATTATAATAATCATATTATACATATGATTTTATGACGTATCATATGACATATGATACGCGTGACATGTAACAGCGATGTTCGCTGAGCACAAACCAGGAATACTTGATAGCTGCTTCCATTATAAAGACAAATGTTGAGGGTGTTAATGCTTCATTCAGACACTCATGAAGAATTTTGTTCTGGTTCAACTATTGTACCCTACTATCATATGAGATGTCAGACATGCAAATACGATATATATAAATACTTTTAAAAATCTGTCTCTTGCATGAGTCTGTGAGATGATGATAATGATGATGATGAAGAAGATAATAAAATAGTCCCTTTAGCTGTTATTAATTAGTTCTTAACAGCTCAGAGTCTTTCAGACAAGAGCACGGGTTTTTTTCAGTTTGTGTAACTAAGGTAATACCTGGACTTATGGAACGTTTTCTCAATGACATGGGGGTTGTGCAAGGGAGGTTAAATGAGGCATGCTAAGTCCCCAAACGGAGGCATCCCATTGCGTCAATATCACAGGATTATCATGTCTTATTAGGAGCACAGCACACAGTATCACAGGATTATCATGTCCTGTCAGGAGCACAGCACACAGTATCATAGTATTATCATGTCCTGTCAGGAGCACAGCACACAGTATCACAAGATTATCATGTCCTGTCAGTAGCACAGCACACAATATCATAGTATTATCATGTCCTGTCAGGAGCACAGTACACAGCATCACAGTATTATCATGTCCTGTCAGGAGCACAGTACACAGTATCACAGAATTATCATTTCCTGTCAGGAGCACAGCACACAGTATCATAGTATTATCATGTCCTGTCAGGAGCACAGCACACAATATCATAGTATTATCATGTCCTGTCAGGAGCACAGTACACAGCATCACAGTATTATCATGTCCTGTCAGGAGCACAGCACACAGTATCACAGGATTATCATGTCGTCAGGAGCACAGTACACATTATCACAGTATTATCATGTCCTGTCAGGAGCACAGTACACATTTCTGAGCTAACTCATCCTTGCTGTGTCATATTTGTTGACTCAGTGGTGGCACATCTAGTATTCCCCGTCACGTCTGCTACAAAAGTTCAATGTCCGCTGGTCTGCATCTCGTCGTCATCCAAGGGGATTATTTGACAGAAGACAAACGGAGGAAATTGAGACAAGATCTGATAATATGATTTTTTTCACAGGTGACAGTTTGTCCAATTATCTCTAAACCTTCCCCTCTTACGATATGCATGAAAAGAAGACAGTTGTCGTATTCTTTTCACCCTAAACTAGAAGTTCAGATTACGGTTGCCATAACAGTGCTAATGTGCGATATCCACGTAATGATAAGCTAGCTAGCAGACAGATATCAATCCACAGAACTTCCCCATGTTACTTCTGAAGCAACCTTTGTTTCCGTTTATGCGTTATTTATGATTTTTCACATCACAGCACGTAATCCAAATTGCTCCATGCAGCACGAATGCCCAATTGATCCGTGTCTGCTGGGATTATGTTTGTTGACATCGGGGAAGTTATATATATGTTCAATTTGTATGTAAATGTGTGTATCTAGATGTACCGGTTCACATGACTTGAGAATATACACGTTGGAAGTATTCACTGTAATCGCGTTATGTTTTAAGGGTTGAATTCTGTCAATAAAACAACGGTCAATACTGCATTTTACCAGTTCAGGCGATGCAGGGAGGGGATTTAATAGCTGTGTGATAAAGGCCGCATGCTCTTGCTGTCGCCACGTCATGTACAGGGTGAGTTTTTTTTTCTCCGACAGAAAAACCCAGTACTTACCGGGGATCGAACTCTAGACCTCACTCGTGTGAGACTAGCGTTCTTACCTCTCAGCCATGCGCCACACTCAATTCTCAATGGTCAAATTCGGAATACGTATTAATTAAGTTGCGAGTTGATTGTAGCGTTAGCTGAAAGGATCTGTTTCACGACTAGTCTGCTACTTTCAGATTTGTTCTATGAACTTATAGTGCATAGTCAAATAAAGATGAATGAAGACGGTGGTGCAAGAGAATATCTTTAAACGTATAGAAGGAATGCCATGACTTAAGATCAGTGGGAATATAATAAACAACCTGAGATATGCAGATGACAATGTTCTTTTAACAGAAAGTGAACAGGAATTATAAAGACACTAATAGATCAAGTCGATAAATCAGTAGAGAATATGGACTGGATATAAACAACCCCCAAAAAACCATGATAATTAGAAAAGTTACAAGAACAGGAGCTAAACATAAAAATACACGAGAAAAACTGCAACAAGTAGAACATTATCAATATCTCGGACACATAAACACATAATCACAAATGACGGCAGATGTGAAACATATGTTAAAAGGAGAATAGAAATGGCTAAAAGTACTTTCAATGACGAGGAAAATATTAACATCTAAACAAATAACAAACAAACTAAAAATGAGAACTATAAAATGCTACACCTATTCTATATTAATGGATGTCTCAGAAACATGGATAATAAACAAACAACAAGAAGTCCGAATTTATGCTTTTGAGATGTGGATATATAGAAGAATAGGGAGAACATCATGGAAAGAGAAGAAAACAAACAAAGAGGTTCTAAAACACTTAATATGAAGAAAGAATTATTAAAGACATAAAGATCAAGAAATTAAAATATTTTAGACTTATTTAAAAGACATGACACCTTGTTGAAGACATTACTTCAGGGTAAAGTCGAAGGGGGCCGTAAGAGGTAGACAGAGGTACAAGTTGGAGAGTAATATCAAAAGATGGACGGTTACAGTCTATCAGAGTGCACCACAAAAACAAGATACAGGAGATGTTGGAGTTATGATGCATCCAACCTTAATTTTCGGAGACGGCACTTGATGATGATGATAGTGAAGTCTGGAGAGGAAAAACCAAGGAACGCAGAAAAGCAGATGTTCCATGACAAGAAAATTATATTAAAGTTGTTTAGCAAGATCAGTGGCGGAGTGGTGCGGATCAGTTGCGAAGTGGTACAGACGCGTCTGAGACGGCTACGGTATCGAGTTCGAAAACCTACCACAGACAATTGTGCATCCGGACAGTTCAGAAAGCAATAGCAAACTATTGAACTTATTTATATTGCATAGAAAATCAATACAGCCAAAAAATTATGGATTGATGGCTACATCCTGAATATGATATGCTACCAATTGTTCTTTATTACGCACATGCGATGGGTCTACTTGTTGATAAAAAGAGTGAAGTATTTAGTGAGCACATGCGATGGGTCTACGTGTTGATAAAAAGAGTGAAGTATTTAGTGAGCACATGCGATGGGTCTACGTGTTGATAAAAAGAGTGAAGTATTTAGTGAGCACATGCGATGGGTCTACGTGTTGATAAAAAGAGTGAAGTATTTAGTGAGCACATGCGATGGGTCTACGTGTTGATAAAAAGAGTGAAGTATTTAGTGAGCACATGCGATGGGTCTACGTGTTGATAAAAAGAGTGAAGTATTTAGTGAGCACATGCGATGGGTCTACGTGTTGATAAAAAGAGTGAAGTATTTAGTGAGCACATGCGATGGGTCTACGTGTTGATAAAAAGAGTGAAGTATTTAGTGGGCACATGCGATGGGTCTACTTGTTGATACAAAGAGTGAAGTATTTAGTGAGCACAGGCGATGGGTCTACGTGTTGATAAAAAGAGTGAAGTATTTAGTGGGCACATACGATGGGTCTACGTGTTGATAAAAAGAGTGAAGTATTTAGTGAGCACATACGATGGGTCTACTTGTTGATAAAAAGAGTGAAGTATTTAGTGAGGCACAGGAAGGAATTGGTTACAGTACAATTAGACACCACCACATAGTCGAGTTATTTCCCTTGTCTATGTTTGTAAATTTCATGTTCATCATTTAATAATTTAAATTTAAATTTATTTTGGGATTTGGGTTAGGGTTAGGATAGTTGTATTTTACATAACTAACCCTAACCCTAACCCTAAATAAATTAATATCTCAATTATTAAATGGTGAACACATTTACAAACACAGACAATGGAAATAATTAAACATGTGGTGGCGTCTACTTGTACAGTACCAGGAATGGTATCCTACGAGGAATAATAAGTGCATTTAAACCACTCAGCCCCAGAAATCATTAGCATCATACACTTTGACATCTGCTAAGTAAAACGTAGCCCATATGTGATTATATTGAGTTCAATGTCGCTTGTTCATAACTAATTACCAAAATGTATGCATTCAGAATATTTCAGAAAGAAATTGTAATTGTGTATCTTTTTTGAACGCACATTCATAATCATAAAACGATAGCATACAATTATATACAAACACATTCAATGCAAATTGTTTGTTATGACATCGAAAGCTTTCGTCCGATTTTCCAGCGGATTACCCTCTTTCTGTTTAACCTAATGATCTCTATTCAACCGAAAGTCTCTCTCTCTTTCTCTAAAATTCAAAAATTACATCTTCATAATAAGAGTAAGAGAGAGAGAGAGAGAGAAATAGATTCGTTAACTCCTAGTTTACGCAGTCTAAAATCAAACTTTTAAAGTGCTTGCATGACAGAAAGAGTGACAATAGCTATTCAGTAGGCACACCGCTAAACTAGATTTACTTCCGTGACTGTCTAATAGGCTCGTCGGATACTAAGCGTTAAACAAGTATAGAGAACGAGCATGTCCATGATATTTTATTTACTATAAACATCTAATAATTCTGGACAATAATACGTAGGAAGAAGGTCTTAGTTTTCTGAGACATTTCATAAACATTTCACTGGTATTTTTCTAACCGTTCTTGTCAAGTACTTATTGATTAGAGATAGAAGCACCGGGTTAAAAAAAATATCCTAAATTTTCAAACTGTGTTTTAAGTGTCTGATCTGCTCTTGTCAACGATCCCTTGGATCTCCAGTTTTTATTCTTCGGCACAGTTCAACAGAGTGCCCATGGCTTTCATACAACCCGATTTCGGGGAAAATGTAAATACATTACGTGTGGGTGATTTTTAAATCTCCAGACATCATTGCCAATATTCACTATAAGATAACATAGTCTCCTTCCCTTTCTGTAGTCTTCGGTCAGGCACCATTTACTCCAGCATTTTCCGTGTGATTTTTCTATCCAGCAACTTCATTTGTAAAATCTTATATGTGTTGTCGGTTCACATTAAGGGGGCACAGAATAGTGACACTGCTAGCTGTCACGGATGTCGTAAGATGTGACTAAGAAGGTTTAGAGAGCGAGGTTTACTAATGTCCTATCCCATAGATGGCCAAAATGACCCATAAGCTATGCTGAAGTTAGATATGACCCGTCGTAGTACCCGTCTATCGATATGACCCGTCGTAGTACCCGTCTATCGATATGACCCGTCGTAGTACCCGTCTATCGATATGACCCGTCGTAGTACCCGTCTATCGATATGACCCGTCGTAGTACCCGTCTATCGATATGACCCGTCCTAGTACGAAGATATAGCCACGTATGTAGAAACCATGACACAGGGCATTCCGTTCTCTGGACAACCTCCTACTGACCAACACAAGTTTGAGAACGAACGTAGAGCAAGAAATAGAAGAGCTTAGATATGCTTATTGTAAATAGACAGAGACAAATATATATCAGAAACAGAATTGACGCTCAAGCCGAATCTATCTCTAGAATGTTCCGCATGTAGATTCCAGATAGCTTCCCTTAAGGGATGTCCATAAATTACGTCAACACATTTTTCCCCAATCTTTTGACCCCCTTCACCATCTTGTCAACAGGCTGTCAAGACTTTAGGGTCTCTTCCCCCCCCCCCCCCCCCGCCTGTTTAATAATTATTTCAGAATGTTTTACCCCTTCCTCTCTTTTTTTTTTCCTAAAGAAATATATTATTTTTTCAGAAAAAGTACGAAAACGGTAAATGATATTGTTAAAAAAAATAAATGTGTCACGTTCAAGCAATTTATTTGGTATTATATTTGAAAAATGTTAATGTCAACTTTTGTTAATCCACTTTCCTGGCAACACTTTCCTGGCAACAACTGACAAACTTGTTCAGAAACCTGTACCTGTTCAATCTAATTGTTTAGAAATTTACAGAAAGCCCCTTATTTTAGCTTTCCAGTGTTTTCCATTGGCTGGTAACACAAAGTAAGCGCAAAGTGACCAATGATTAGTCGCATTATCTAAAATAACTGACTCTGGTGGTATCTGCACGCAGGACTATTCAATAGAAGAACTTGCTAAAACACATTATAGAAACAGACATGGCACCAAAACATCACTAGCAATTATTTTATTGTTAGGAAACATTAATCCAGAGTAATGTCAACGTATATGCCCCAGCAATATGTTTGATCTAGTCAAGTTCACGAACTAGACACAATGTTTTATTTTACCAAGCCAAACACAGAATTATATTTAGATACATTTGATACAAAGCAAGAGGACACCCACGCAAAAGATAGATCACAAAGATATCAGAGTCCATGAAAATAACTTAATACGAGCTACATAAAATGGCACTTTCTCAATATTTCTTACTTTATGAACGATGCCATGTATACTAGTATCATGCACACAAAAAAGGGAAAACAAAGAAGATAACCGAGGAAAAGCTGCAGATAATACTCCAAATGAACACTGAAAACAAGAACTGTACATGAATAAAACTGAATTGCTCTGAATAATTTCATAAAAATTAATTGGAAAATGATCGTTTCTGAGACAATATTTTGGTATATAATATCTTGGTCAACTGTTCTGATCAGTCACAACATGAAGATCAACACAGCAAAAAACAGAAGTAATGTCTATAGGCAGAAAACACAACACAATCAACATAAAAATAGATGATCAACTACTGAAATAAGTGCAGGAATTTAAATATCTAGAGGGTATTTTTATAGCCAATGGAAGAATGGACAGAGAATAGAGTTTGAAGCAAGAATTCAAAAAGCCAACTACGTAAATTATGAACCTACAATAATTTTGAAACACACATCTATCACAATAGAAACCAAAAGGCAAATCAAAAAATCAATATTCATCCCAACATTATGATTTCAATGTCAGGCATGAATTCTAACTAAAGAACAAGAGAGAAAGTTTACTAAGTGTGAAATGAGATGTCTAAGAAAAGCAGCAAACAGAACAAGAGATCATGTGAGAAATGAGATTACAAGAACTGTTGGAACAACATGAAATGGTTTTGGTCATCTAACGAGCATGAATCCTTATTGACCACCGACAATAGCATACAACATGAAAATAGAAACAACATGATACAAAGGAAGACCAAGAAGAAGGTGGATTGAAGGAGTAACCAACATCCTGACACGTCACAGTATTACCGCATATTAAGCGACCAGGCGTGCAATAGCCCGAAAACCGATCGTCAGTCAATCCTGCGACGCCTCACAGCATAAGCAGAGAAAAGATAATAGATATTATCAGTCGCTCTACGAGCAGTCGCTCTATCAACACTTCTTTATGCTGCGTCATCCTGGACTGTCTATGCGAGATACGCTCGACAGCTTAACTCGTTCACCTTCGGTGCCTAAGAAACCTCATGGAAGTACGTTGGCAGGATCGAGTACCAGACACGGAAATCTTTCAAAAGTCCCGTACACAAAACATCCATGCCCTGCTGACTAGGTTCAAACTCCGCTAGAATGGCAACATCGTCCGTATGCCAGACAAGCGCCTTCCAAAGAGATTATTCTATGGGGATCTGTGCGTTGGGTAAACATTCAAGAGGAAGGCAGAAAAGGTGCTTCAAGTATCACCTAAAAAAATATCTCAAGCACTACAGCATTGATCCTAGCTCCTGTGAGACTACATCACTTGATCGCTCAGCTTGGCACACCAAGATCACTGTCGGCATCAATAAATTTGAAAAAGATAGAACACTGCGGGAAATTTACAATTGACAAATCCAAAGGAAGGACAAATTTGGAAGGACAAATCCAAAAACTCTCCTACCCCGAACCCTCTGCACTCCTGCATGCACTGCAACAGAACTTTCCTGACACGAATCGGACTCATCGGGCATCTACGAACTCACAAACTAAATTAGACAATCACGTTTTTTGTTCTTACTTCTTCATCACGTCTATTGTTGTTCATGTCATGGTCATCTTCGCTTGTGAAGGAGAACACCATCCTTATATTTAGAAAAAAAGGCATTTCTCTTTACTTTCTTTGACTACTACATTAATTAAATCTTGAAGGTCTTTCTCACTTTTAGCAATTAGATCATTGTCAGCCGTATATCTCAAATTATTTATGTTATGTAGGCTCACTGATATTCCTGATATGCGTAGATTAACTGTTCATTGTACACATTAATGAACAGTTTCTTGTGACTGAATTTCGTGATAGTGACACACGTTGATATAACCACAAGAGACTCGTGTTAACGGTTGATTGAATGTCTCTCAATAAATCTGGCTCTAACCCCTCCATTATCAGACGTTCTTATATAATGTAATCTGATAGTTTCAGAAATCGAATCTTTACAAATAGATCCCTACATATGAGAAATTTGAGGGGCGAGGTAGCCTAGTTGATAGTGAGCTTGCTTGCTATCACTGGGTTACAACGTGCCAGGTTCTAAACAACTTCCGGACAAAACAAAGTCACGTTCGTGAGAGTTTACTTCACCCCCTAGGTTATCTTCACCCACTGGGTTATCTTCACCCCCATTAGTCTCAAGATTTTTTAAATTTATCCTCATGCTTCCTACTTGAATTTACTTGTATAAGCTTTTCTTTTAAGTAACATTGTACTGTCTCTATGTGATATATGTTTACAAGAAGACCTATTGGCCCTTGTAGTATGAATACGTATGTTCTATGTTTGTGATCCTGGGTATACATTAATACTTGTATGGAATGTTTGTTGTTGTTGTAATACTTGTCTCCATTGATCCGTTCTCAGTAAATGAGTACACAGTTTAAAGGTCATGACAAAATTGCATCATTTTTGGGAATGTAGTTCGTAAAGTACGGAAACCCCGTTTACTCGCGTTTGCAATTCTATTCTTTGCAGCTAAAACGGACCTAGTTAAATTTCTATTAGTTTTAAGAATGTTCATCCCCGACGGCAGGTTGCTGCCATGGACCTACCTTTACCTTTACCCTACATATATTTCAATGTTTCAAATCACAAGAATAAAAAAAGTACTAAAGTGGAAATTAACGGGGTGGAGTTAGATGTCTCAACCTATATAAAGTCAAAGAGACACAGGAATCACGATGAAGTCGGATGTCAGGTCTGTGATATCAGCGCATTTCGACCCGAAATATCTGACTTCAGCGTGGTTTTGAGTCACTTTTACCTTTTGTAGAACAGCCCATTCCAAATATCCTCTCTTACGACATGATTGAAAGTGGACAGTGTCGTTATTCTTTGTTGACAATGTGGCTCTTCTTTGCCCTCCTCTCAAACTTCCTTCAAGTACTGGTCACCTGTTCATTTAATAGTTAACCAATTAGGTTGTGTGCGCAGAAGGGCCATGAATCAGAGATTGAAATAAATATTTTGAAAGATTGTACAACCAACAAGTTACGTGACCAGATTGTACAACTAACAAATTACAGGAGCAGATTGTACAACTAACAAATTACAGGAGCAGATTGTACAACCAAAAAGTTTAAGGAACAGATTGTACAACCAAGTTACGTGACCAGATTGTACAACTAACAAATTACAGGAGCAGATTGTACAACTAACAAGTTACGTGACCAGATTGTACAACTAACAAATTCCTTGACCAGATTGTACAACTAACAAGTTACGTGACCAGATTGTACAACTAACAAGTTACGTGACCAGATTGTACAACTAACAAATTACAGGAGCAGATTGTACAACTAACAAATTACGTGACCAGATTGTACAACTAACAAATTACAGGAGCAGATTGTACAACTAACAAATTACGTGACCAGATTGTACAACTAACAAATTACAGGAGCAGATTGTACAACTAACAAATTACGTGACCAGATTGTACAACTAACAAATTACAGGAGCAGATTGTACAACTAACAAATTACGTGACCAGATTGTACAACTAACAAATTACAGGAGCAGATTGTACACCTAACAAATTACAGGAGCAGATTGTACAACCAACAAGTTTCAGGAGCAGATTGTACAACTAACAAATTACAGGAGCAGATTGTACAACCAACAAGTTTAAGGAACAGATTTACGTGACCAGATTGAACCAAGTTACGTGACCAGATTGTACAACTAACAAATTACAGGAGCAGATTGTACAACTAACAAGTTACGTGACCAGATTGTACAACTAACAAATTACAGGAGCAGATTGTACAACTAACAAGTTACGTGACCAGATTGTACAACTAACAAATTACAGGAGCAGATTGTAGAACTAACAAGTTACGTGACCAGATTGTACAACTAACAAATTACGTGACCAGATTGTACAACTAACAAGTTACGTGACCAGATTGTACAACTAACAAATTACAGGAGCAGATTTACAACCAACAAGTTTCAGGAGCAGATTGTACAACCAACAAGTTACGTGACAAGATTGTACAACTAACAAATTACAGGAGCAGATTGTACAGCCAACAAGTTTCAGGAACAGATTGTACAACTAACAAATTACAGGAACAGAATGTGAAACCAAGTTTCAGGAACAGACTGTACATCCAAGTTATAGGAACAAATTGTACAATTAACACGTTCAATCAATCAAATGGCATGCCTAATGACGTAGGCGATCATGTTTCTCCACGACTCTCTGTATCTTGTGTTGGCAATAAGCTCGGCTTGGTGAACTTCTACGGTGCCACAATACTAGTACATCTAGCAATTTTTATCTTTGTAGTCCCCTATCTTTTCTCCTCTTGATCTTACCAGTAGTTATTAAGTGTTCAAGCTGTGTACTTCTCATCATATTCCCTAGAAATCTTGACTGTCTGCCCTCAATGTTTGACATGATATATCTTTTTTTTACGCCAGCATTAACGAGAACCACTTGCATTCGTTTCTCAAAGTTACACAGGTTCATATTGCACAATTGCACAACAAACAAATTACAGGAGCAGATTGTACAACCACGTTACAGAACCAGATTCTACAAACAACAAGTTACAAGGACAGATTGCTCAACAAACAAGTTACAGAGACAGATTGCACAACAAACAAGTTACAGGGACAGATTGCTCAACAAACAAGTTACAGAGACAGATTGCACAACAAACAAGTTACAAGGACAGATTGCTCAACAAACAAGTTACAGGGACAGATTGCTCAACAAACAAGTTACAGAGACAGATTGCACAACAAACAAGTTACTGGGACAGATTGCACAACAAACAAGTTACAGGGACAGATTGCACAACAAACAAGTTACAGGGACAGATTGCACAACAAACAAGTTACAGGGACAGATTGCTCAACAAACAAGTTACAGGGACAGATTGCTCAACAAACAGGTTACAAAGACAGATTGCACAACAAACAAGTTACAGGGACAGATTGCACAACAAACAAGTTACAGGGACAGATTGCACAACAAACAAGTTACAGGGACAGATTGCTCAACAAACAAGTTACAGAGACAGATTGCTCAACAAACAAGTTACAGGGACAGATTGCACAACAAACAAGTTACAGGGACAGATTGCACAACAAACAAGTTACAGGGACAGATTGCTCAACAAACAAGTTACAGGGACAGATTGCACAACAAACAAGTTACAGGGACAGATTGCACAACAAACAAGTTACAAGGACAGATTGCACAACAAACAAGTTACAGGGACAGACATTATCTACTCCAAAACTACTTCTCCTCACGTTCAACTCTTTATCGTTGTCAAGCCGCTATACTACCATTTCGAATCACAAGCAGTGCCGGTAAGCCGATAAATTCTTCTTGTTATAGTGACGTATAATTATGGCCACTGTACAGAGACACTAACAGGGATAACAAAAGGTGATATCCAATATAGCTTGTTGTGTGACTACCGCTTTTGGGCTAAGCGAGTATGGATAGATAAGAGGGAATGCAAACCTGCGGACAAATATCTTTATCTCGAAGTCTCACATGGTGTTGACCAATGGTGGGCAAAATACGGTCCACCAATTTGATTTAAAAGTACTATATATATATTACATATATATATATATATATATATATATATATATATATATATACTGGTCCCAGATCTCATGATATATAATATATCACAACTATCTTTGCCGCAAGGTCTGAAGAGATTGTGAGCTCCATACGCTAGAAATGACTAATAGATCCATATGTTAAATTGACTTGGTCGAAACGTCGATTCTGTGCATTTGCTAAACGAAAAACTGTGTTTAATCTATTATATATGTTTTCTTACATGTATTCACCAAAATGTAATACCTCTCAGAGAACGAACTGCGCAACACAAGCGCCAAAACGCTCCCCCATGCTACTAAAATCAGTGCAGACGTAAACATAATATCATTGGTGATTTAGAACTAACAGCGTCAAAAGCATATCGGAACTTGTAGAATTACCTTAACCGCAACCTCCTTTATTTATGATGCTCAAACGCTATGCGATCATCAAATTCGATTATTGTCGCGTTTTAAAGTGGCATTCCTCACCATCAGAGAGGAAAGTATTGTTACTCAAAAAGGATTGTTCGACACCTAATATTAAGGGTAAGATCTATTTAATTCCATCGTCTTCTTGTATCAATGATCTGCAAATCCTTCTGCTTACGCCAGGTTATATTGCTGTACTTCATTAGGGATTTTGTATTCACCAGAATATTTTGTGTATATTTTTAAAACAACTGTTACGGAAAGCCGTCTAGACATTTCTATTTTTCAGTTTCTGATCAGAATTTAACACCGTACAATAGGGTAGAAAAACTCCTGACTGATTATAATGTTTTGTTGGTGTGTTGTTAGGACCTAACGGAGAGCAATGAATAGCAAAAATGTAGCCTATCATACATGTTGTAAGTCATGACGAAAGAAGATTATGGGTTGGATTAGATACCCCCCATACCATACGTGAAAGTGAGTTTGTCGAAACGTTGATTCCGTGTATTTTTTCATGTAAAAATGTTATTTAACTCAGTATACATTTTGTTGTTTATTTATTTACCAAACGTCATGATTAAGAAGGATGTGGTGGGCCGAAAGGTGCAGATATCGCTTATGTGAAGTAAGTCATGATACATCGCAAAACACTCTTAGGATTACATCCTGCTAGTTAGCATAAGTTTGAAAATGTTAGCAGAAGATATATTTTAGGCAATATATTTTCAGATAGAGATATATTTTGCCTTTTTCCATAAATTGTTTAGATTGGAGATATTAGGGTGAGAAATATAAATATATATTTCATAGAATTTTTCTTCCCCATTCGATGTCAAACTCCTGCAAATTAGCAGGATGTAGCCCAGAGAATGGAATGCGATGTTTCCAAATTTATAACCCTGTGCTTCAGACGCTGGTTTCAGACCAATCATACGCTTAGAAATAATGTATGATGATGTTAGCTCTCAGAACTGACAACGGAAATTCCAGATCTTTACTAAACATTTTCTCCGAAAAGAAGAACAGATACCTGAAGCAGTATTACAAGATTGTATAATGCATGTTTTTCTAAACTAGTCAATATTTTTAATAGGTTGGTAAAAACGTGTTTTTTGCGATGAAAAAAGGGGGACAGCTACCTATCTAATTTTAAAATATCACTCGGCGTCCACGCTCTAAATATTTACGCTGCACCATTGGAAATGAATCCCTTATCTTTCAGTTTTGGACAAGGCATGTCAGAATTAATAGCTATTTAAATTTATTGTCATCATCAACCACTCGTGTAAACAGAGACCGTTGGTAGGAAAGACCTCTGTTCAGAAAGAAAACAAGACTTCATTCGTTACGTTTTTATTATTGTGATGTTTTTCGTTGGTAATTATTTATAAACTTGGAGTCGCTTACCAAGGTCGACAAACTAAATGTACAGAGATAGTCAGAATCAGCCTTCTTGGTCATGCATACTTTCTGTACACGGGTCTTTACTAAAGCCCGGTCGTGTGTAAACACTGCTCTCATCCTAAGGAAACAGCTGAATACCTCATCAGGGATATCCTTCCGTCTTAAGGGCCAATAAAAAAAATGCTTACATATATCATTGACAGTCAATAACTCACTGTATGGATCGCTAAGTCAACTACATAAGGTTTGCTTTTTCTTAAGAACATCATTTGATCTGGTAATAGTAGATTTGACACAGGAGCAACTGGGTATCGACAACAATAATTGTTGGAACAGTATGAGATTTGTGACCAATGCTTTCCCTTACTGCATTTACAGTCTCCAACTGTCTAATTCGGGTACTAATTTGCACGCCTACGTATATTGGAGAGTTTTTTTTCTAGACATGAACTTATAACCGTTGAAAGGTAAATCAGTGTGTTATGAATTGCACAAATATTACAGTCAATTTTTTATCAAGTGTCTGCAAATCTACTCAGTAACTCAAGACATGGGTAAACAAAGAAGCTCATTCATATGTCTACTTTGCCCTAAAAGGTCAATGCGATGTTTACATGTTATCATGAAGACGGATGTGTAGGACAGAAATGTACAGCTATCGCATCAAAGTTTTACTGTAAACCATTAAGTAATGCATTTCGTGCTCCCTATTACCGCCTGCTAAGTCAGTAGGAGTTTGAGAACGAAAGCAGACGACATTATTATGAGTATTTCAAGATTAAAAACTAATTAACCCGTCTCTGATGATCCAGAAATAAAGACATTGGCTTCATTTGTTAATCTCATATTTTTGTAATCGATCACCAGCTGCTGGATTATTTAAACAGAAAATCGTGTGGGAAAAACTGAAGAAAAACATAGATGAAATATTAGAAAATCTAAGATTCAGTATATCAGGCAGAAAAAATTAACCGTGTTCTGTAGTTATACATGAGTGAATACGAGAAATTGGAGAAGACTTTTTTTTAAAAATAGTATACTAAATTTCAAAGTACAAACTAAACCGTACATGCTGGTACATTTAAAGATAAAGCCAGATGCAGATTTGCGTACACGATTATGTTTAATTTTAAAATATAAACGAGAAAGTACACGCCAGAAATTAGAATATATTAAATGCTAGATGATTAAACTCATTCACTTCCAAATTCAAGAACACTGTTGTTGAATTAAGTATGGTTGGTTCGATGTTTTTCTCTGAAAGACATAAACTTACCTGCATGTTTCTTAATTGTTTACAGAACTTCATGCCAGGGTTTCCAGATGGTTAGGACTGTTTATGGCCAAATTGTAAGTCAAAAATTGACAAATAAGTGCCAAATTCCAATACTGTATCAACATTCATTCATTTCACAATAACAAATATATGATATTACTAACTTATTTTAATTATCTAAATGTTACTTCAACAGAATCCCCCAGCGATTTATATCTTTAACGATGCAAATAGTGAGGAAAACTCTTGTCCTGTCCATTCCTTGATATTGTTTGTCTATGCTTGTATTTGTCCTCCTCTACTTCTTCCACTTTCGACGGTTCCCTGCAGTATTTCTTTTGACAAGGAATAATGTCGGCATATATGTCTAAACCATGTAATGAATAATTGATATCATGAAATGATATACAATTGTTAATAGATAAATGCATGTTCTCTAAAAATTGAATAATAAATTCATTTTCATATGTGATGGTTTCACATTTCGTTTGATTCAATTATATTACCACGTGACACCTTCTTCTGCTTCCTTCTCAAACTTCTGATTTGCAGCGTGTAGCATATACAACGAAATCGCTGTCATGGTTAACAGCTTGTCGCGATATTTGCACCTTTCGTCCTGAAGAATCAAATTTTAGCATTCTGATTTACCCATTCAGTAGTTTCTTTGCCTCTCAGGTTATTAGCAACAGTTTTATTTAACGTTTATAATCCGTAATTTAATGTTCAAATAATTATCTTGTGTCTATGACATTCAGGCTCGAACTCAGGATGCGAGGTCTGTTTTACGTATATATTTTTGGAGTCCATGGGTATTATCGTTTGAGCTGCGACAGAACGTCTGCTGAGCAATAATCTCAGAAGGCTGCTTGCTGCTCTGACGAGAGGAACGTAGTGTATGTGTAAAATGTAATAAAATGCCGCCCCCCCCCCCAAACCGGAAATTTTAAGGATCGCCTCTTATTAGTTTTTTTTTATCCAGCAACTAATAATGTACCTCATTAATGCTAGTAAAGTTCAACTATAGTTACCATTTTAGTACTTTTTACACAAGGTCTAGTGCATTTTCCAATCGGTTAGTGCCAAAACTTTAGAAATACGAGTAAGAGTGAACGGTTGTAGCGGTTTTGTTTTTTTGGGCCGAGTTTTCAACTATATTTTTAGACCTGGAAACAAGAGTATTCGTTACTAAAGCGTGTGTGCCCGAGACAGTATTTGTGTGTTACGCAAATTTTCATAGAGAGAACATGTGATGAAATTATGAAGCTGTAGATTGTTCTGGTCTAACGATTTAGTGAAAGTCCAAGAATTGTTTATATTCACTTTACCTTAACACACACAGCGAAAACAAAGACTAGAAACACAGCGCAGAGAAATAGAGATGTCACTATAACGGAAAACAAAAGAAATACATACGGAGATAAGACACATCACAAATAGGAAAATTCTTATAAATAGGGTTGGCTGTATTAAAGATAAGAGTGGGAAAAATTATATTTGTTAAAACAGAAGTACTTAAAAGATGGTCAGATTGTGTGGCAGACATATTAGATGTCCAACAAACAAAACAGTACAATACACAACTGATGAAATAAATGATGATTAACACACACAGCTGTTATACTTACAACCACGTGGTCAACGGGCTGATCCCTTCTGGAACTGATGTCAGGTTTTGACCAGCACAATCCAATTTAGTGCCAACACATCGACACTCCTCTGGACAGAATATACCAAACATGTAGTTGCTGATGTTACCGCTGCTGACTTTTCTTTCGAAGCCTGATATATCGAAAGGATTCGAAGAAAAGTCATTACTGACAAGTTCTGTATCAGGCTTGTCTACATCTTGTCCTGAGTCCGTGAATTCTGTACTGTAGTCAATAATATGATCATTTGTCGTCAAGTGATCCATGTGACTTGTGATTGTGTCTGAGATTGGATCATATTTCTCCATGACGTCGCCTCCAGCCTTTTCAAAGTTAACTTTTTCAGGCTCGCTATCCAAATCGTAGGAGTCAGAAGTGTTGCTGACATAATCATCATCCCTGTATTTACCAACTTTATTGAAACTCACATCGCTCAGATTGTTTACAATATCGCTATGATTAGAAATGTTCAGATTATGAGAATGACTGAAATTGAAGGGTAACGCCCATCTGGGTTTGAAGGCTCCTTGAACACTCCAGATATGGAGGCAGATCAAGATGGAAATGGTCCTCATGATGAGCCGTTATTAAAACTCATCAAAAACAATTTTGACATTATCGTCATTCTCCTTTAGCATCGTCATGTATACAAAAAACGTTTACGAGTGGGCTGTTATAGAGATATTGGTGTGTGTTTCACGAAGTGAAAAATATATCTGTAAAATTCATTGTTCTGGGATTTGTATACTAGAGACGAATATTTCCATATGTGCTAGGTATATGTGTTATGTGCTAGGTGTGATATGTGCTAGGTGTGATATGTGCTAGGTGTGATATGTGATAGGTGTGATATGTGATAGGTTTTATATGTGCTGGATGTGATATGTGCTGGATGTGATATGTGTTGGATGTGATATGTGCTATGTGTGCTATGTGTGATGTGTTCCAGGTGTGATATGTGCTAGATATGCCTATACAATGTTAAAGGTAAAAATTACATTTTCTCTCATGACATAATCTGTATGATAAGTACACCAAGAAACAGTCAAAGAAGATTAGTTTTGATTGAGGACTCGGTTATTTGCCCTGATTGTGCGATGTCCTGTTGGATATTAGATTATTACGTGTATATTGACATGTTCGTTGGCGTTAGGTGTACCACTGAGAAGAGGACCGATGCACAAGTCGGCAGGTTATAAATCAAACTGCGTGCGGTTTCCTGTCGGCACCTGCAAGTAAATAGAAGTGAAAAGTGATTTCAATTAGCAAGGGTCTAAATTAGTCTTTGATGAATTTTTATATGCGGTATTGGGAAAAAGGGGGGGGGCAGAATGTGAATGACCACCAAATAGATAACTTCAAGGTGTTGTAGATAAAAATGCATCTTAAAACTGTCGTGTGAAATTATTGGTAGCTTTAGTGTTCACATGTATATGATTTTTTTTTTAAACATTTGTGTTTCCTCAACTGACTCAAGGAGAAGGAATATATGTTGGGGAGATAGAATTAGCTAGCGATCGACGGAACAAACTGCAACTCAGAAGAAAACTACGAGATATGGTCGTTTTATAGGATATCAGAAGACAAGAGTTTGAAATGATTGAAAAATAGATTAGTGTAGGCAATTTCATCAATTCTTCAGAAACATAACCAAGAATTCATGTGATCAAGTGGACACGTATACAGTGAGTACGCATAGAGAATTAGTTAAAGATAGAACTACTCATATCAATGTGACCGTCGATGTTATTATTGTTCGCTTTCTGTTATATGTTTTAATTTTGTTTTAATTGTCTGTCTTGATAAAGTCATTCTGGTCGAAACGTCGATTTGTGTGTGTCATTATGTGTGTTATCTAGTATCAGCAAAACTTTATTACCCATTTTCCTTGATCTACCTGTAGATAGAACTGTGGACAATGTGTAACTAATTAGTGTATATTACAGTTGGTGTGTTAAACATTAAGTAGACAAAGTTAGTCTACAGAGAATATGATTCAAACTGGTTAGAATTAGCTGAATACAGCGTAAGAGTTACAATCTGAACAGTATAAATAAACCAGGAGTTAGATCGGTCGGAGTTCAACACCAGACTAACTTGTCTTCGCAAAGTGACCTAATTAGTAGATAGTGTCAAGGAATTTCATGGTGTGTCAGAAGTCGATATTAATAAACAAATAGACAATACATAACTGACATACTTGAGGGTTGCCACTAAGATACTAATATTTTGGAAAAAGTCAGAGGAATTAAACTTTGATTTTATGGTAAAGTCAAAATATGGAAAGGTATTAGATAATTGCGGACAAGCATTTTATGAACAAAGAATGTAGAGATGTAGTAACATGGAGTTGTTGTAGTAAGACATAAACAACATAACATAAGTCGTTTGAGGAAGATTACTAAACATCGAACTAGTATTAAGTGGAACAGTGAATAGATAGATATATCTTATTTGACTTTATATTACCAGGATTGGTTGCAGACAACAATATAATCCAGACTAGGAATAGCCAGATAATTAGAGATGTGTAGAATAATCAACTGATAGGCGTAGCACATTAATGAACAAACATCAAGGTTACCACTAACCTTTTTGAATTGAAGTGAAACCTTAAGACATTTAGTAGAACCAGGAACAACTATCGAATACTAGAGAAATTAGTTGAAGATACTAGTGGTACCATCAAAAGTGAGAAGATAATTGATTTAACTAAGAGAGGAAATAGAAACTATAGATAATAGAATCAACTGATAACCTAGAGACAGTTCAGATCGGTTTAAGCTTAAATCACTACTAACTTGGGATAACAGGATATAGTTACTTGAATATCATACGGAATGGTGAACATTTTTCAATAACATTGATGGTACATTCAATTAGAACTTAGTATTTACGAGTGTAGATTTCAGATCTATCGCAGTGACGTGTTACAAACACTCGATAACTATCGTTTTAAACAACAACAGCCGACAAGAAGACCTAACAAAATTAATCGTTCATGTTGACAACGGATGTACGACGATAACGAATCACATGATAATGGAGAATCACATGAGAAATAAATTATTCATTGTGAGAAAGGAAATATTCACCACGAAAGATACATTAACGAACACGAGAGATAAATAAATTTCCATTACGAGAGAAATATTCATCATGACAAAATAACAAACTAGCCATAACGAGAGACAAAGGAAATATTCATCATGAGAAAATAACAAATTAGCCATAACAAGAGACAAAGGAAATATTCATCATGAGAAAATAACAAATTAGCCATAACAAGAGACAAAGGAAATATTCATCATGAGAAAATAACAAATTAGCCATAACAAGAGACAAAGGAAATATTCATCATGAGAAAATAACAAATTAGCCATAACAAGAGACAAAGGAAATATTCATCATGAGAAAATAACAAATTAGCCATAACAAGAGACAAAAGGAAATATTCATCATGAGAAAATAACAAATTAGCCATAACAAGAGACAAAGGAAATATTCATCATGACAAAATAACAAACTAGCCATAACGAGAGACAAAGGAAATATTCATCATGAGAAAATAACAAATTAGCCATAACAAGAGACAAAGGAAATATTCATCATGAGAAAATAACAAATTAGCCATAACAAGAGACAAAGGAAATATTCATCATGAGAAAATAACAAATTAGCCATAACAAGAGACAAAGGAAATATTCATCATGAGAAAATAACAAATTAGCCATAACAAGAGACATAGGAAATATTCATCATGAGAAAATAACAAATTAGCCATAACAAGAGACAAAAGGAAATATTCATCATGAGAAAGAAAGAAACGTTATTCATGAGAGAGAGAGACAGAATATCCATCACGAGAGAGAAAAAATATTCATCACGAGAGAGAAGAATATTCATCACGAGAGAAACTATCCTTCACAAGAGAGAGAGAGAGAGAGAAAACCATTCATCGCAAGAGAAAACGAAACGAATCATTATGCATAAGAAGTCCATCATAGAGAGAAAGCGTTCATTAAAGAAAGAAAGAAAATACCGATCACTAGGAAGAAAGAAAGAAAATACCCATCACTAGTAAGAAAGAAAATTTCTATATAAGTCAAAACAAAATGACTGAACACACAGAGAGGTCAGACAGAAACAGTTTATCACGAGATGGAATGACGTTTCTTCATGCCCTACAGCAGAGTTCAACGGCCTGGATCGCCTCTACTAATTGCTTGCTGGACTAGAAGGTTATATCCACTGAGATATGGATTTGTAGAAGAAATGTGTGGATATTTTGTGGATGCATAAATACAGAGCTGAAAAAAATCTGAAAAAATAAACATATTTAGTAAATTAATGACATACATTTAACATGGTAAATATAAATATTTTATTTTTCAGCGGCTTTTTTTTTCATTGCAATAATTTGCTGTAAAAATCATAGTAAAGTAAGTAAAGTAACCCATAGCATTTATTAATGCCGTAGGGTGTGAGATGTTAGCGATCTCACATTTCAGAGGCTCTGCAAATGAGGGCGGTAGCCATCTCCTCTCCCTCGCAGTCTTTGCTTCCCGGATTAATCCGGTACCCATTTTAAGGCTGGGTCGACCCGGGAGCCGTTGCGTTCTGAGAAACATTTCCGCCTCAACTGGTGATTGAACCCAGGACCACTCATATGCGAAGTCAGTGCGCTAACCACTGCGTTACGTGGCTCCCTAATCATACTAGATGGGGAAAAATATTTTGTTGTGGAAACAGATTAGATCAGATGTCAGAAACAAAATATCTGCAATGGATCTCAAACAATTTATGCCATCTGTCTTGGCGGTACACTCTGATACACTGAAATTTGTTAATCTTTTGATGGTTCCTTTCCACTTGTGCTACCTCTTGCTTTACAGCGTTATAACAATTTTAGCAAGTTTCACCAGTATAGTCTAAAAATGTCTTTTAGAACCTGTGTAGATCGGCTGGCCAAATTAAGGAATACATTTTTTTGGGAATCAGACAAATAAGTTTGTTTAAAGTCATTTCAATATTCCCAAAATGAGGTATAGCTCATTTGGCAAACTGTTTAACACTGCTATTTAACATGAAGCGATGCGTTGCACATAAAGCTAGAGATTTTGTCACCTCCACTCGAAAATGAAAAGCAACATCAACGGTGTGATGTAATAATTTCCACCTTATAAGTGTTCAGCATCATATTTTACAGTTTTGATGAGATAACTTGCGATTTGATATTTTCTGTCATTACATGTTATTTGGGAACAACAACGGTATCAGATGGAAAGAGTTCAACAGAGATAAGAAACCGAGTTGACAGACAACAGCAGAATTCCTAATAGCATTCCACTTCTTTCAAAATGTAGAAGATAGTTCTTCAGAGCTATATAACACCAATTCTAATATATAAATGTGAGTCTTGGACAATAAATAAAAAGAATAATAGAAAACTCGAAGCAATAGATGTGTGATTCTATAGAAGAATTGTGAGAGCTCAAAAAGTCAAAATGAGAGAAAGGTGTTACTTAATCATATCAGTAAATGACAATTTTCTTTCGTAACGTTATCAGATGAAGAGGTATAGTGAACACAGTTACAATAAGCAAGATAACTTACAAGAGAGATCAAAGACGATAATGTGATAAATATTAGATAGTCTGATAACGAGGCACACAAAGAGTCCACATTAGATAGTCTGACAACGAGGCACACAAAGTGTCTGCATTAGATAGTCTGACAACAGGCACACAAAGAGTCAGAAGTAGATAGTCTGATAACGAGGCAAACAAAGAGTCAGCATTAGATAGTCTGACAACGAGGCACCCAAAGTATCAGCAGTAGATAATCTGACAACGAGGCACACAACGTGTCAGCATTATATAGTCTGACAACGAGGCACACAAAGTGTCAGCATTAGATAGTCTGACAACGAGGCACACAACGAGTCAGCATTAGATAGTCTGACAACGAGGCACACAAAGAGTCAGAATTAGATAGTCTGACAACGAGGCACACACAGAGCCAACATTAGATAGTCTGACAACGAGGCACACAAAGAGTCAGCAATGATTCTGGTAAAAAAAAAAAAGTAAAGTAACCCATAGCATTTATTAATGCCGCAGGGGTGTGAGATGTTAGCGATCTCACATTTCACAGGCTCTGCAAATGAGGGCGGTAGCCATCTCCTCTCCCTCGCAGTCTTTACTTCCCTGATTAATCATGTACCCATTTAAGGCTGGGTCGACCTGGGAGCCGTTGCGATCTGAAAACATTTCCGCCTCAGCAGGGGAATGAACCCAGGACCACTCATATGCGAAGCCAGTGCGCTAACCACTGCGCTAACGCGGCTCCATCTGATTCTGTTTATCTGATTCTGGTAAACAATACTGGAAATAGAGATTCATGATCGCCTATACCAATCGTCACGGCACCTGATGGAAATGATCAGTGTATATAGTCTTTCTAAATAAGCCTGAAGGACCAGTAAAAATGTGGATTAGCGGGGTTTTGAAGCCATCAAGATTAAATGACCATTAGTATGACATAATCCAATATAAACCAATACAACGTTTAGTCAAGCATCTAACTTACCGAATACGTATCTGCCACCCTGGTCGGGAGAGGGCGTTGGACTATACAAACTATACATAGGGGGGGGGGGCGGTAGCAAGAAAAGTTTGAGAACAACTTGATTAAAGGATAGACATACAGACATTAGATAAATATGTATGTACGGTAGCAAGTCGAGTAGATGGACAGAGGTAGATTGGTTATTAGGTAGGTAGAAGATTGCGTTGGTGGTTTATTAAGTATAATAATTATGACGAACTGCTCTCCCGGCGGAAATCGCACGAATCTCCGTGTTGATTATTATGGAGTGGACACAAATAAGAAAAAACAATTATTTTGACGGTGTTGATGATGATGATGATAGTGGTGGTGGTGGTTATCGTGTTGATGTTCGTGGTGATGTTGTACGCAGTGATGGTATTGGTGATGTTCGTGGTGATGTTGTACGCAGTGATGGTATTGGTGATGTTCATGGTGATGTTGTACGTAGTGATGGTATTGTGATGTCCGTGGTGATGGTAGCATGCATGGTTGGTAGCATGTAAGTAAACAGACACATATGTTGGTAGGTAGGTAAATGAATAGTTACTTAGGTATGTAGGCAGCTATGTAGATAGGTAGGCAGGTAAATATGTTGGAAGGTAGGTATGTAAGTAGATACGTATGTATGTAAGTAGTAAGTAGGTAGTTAGCTAGACATGTATAAATACCATTTAATTTAGTAGATGAATACCTGGATAGTTAGATAGCCGTGTAAGTAAGTAGGTAGGCAGTTAGCGAGTATGAATATAAGTATTCAGGTAATTAAGCAGAAAGGCATGTAATAAGGTAAATAAACAGGCTGGCTTGCAGAGATGTAGTTAGCTAGGGAGCTAAGTTGGTGGATAGGTAGGTAGATTGATAAGGAGACAAATAAGATTGGTAGACAGACATGCATATAAGTAACTGGGTATGTAGACAGGTAGGTACGTAGTAGTTAGGTAGGTAGGTAAGAAGGTAAGCATGTATAGATATTACGTAGGTAGAATAATAGGCAAGTAGGTAGAAAATTAAGTAGATATAGCCATTTGGTAGATTGGTCGGTATGCAGGTAGGTAGTTATATGATATGTAGATAAAGTAGTCAGGAGGATAAATGAATGAAATATCTATAGATAAATGACTGGATATAAAGTAGTCAGGAGGATGAATGAATGAAATATCTATTGATAAATGACTGGATATAAAGTAGTCAGGAGGATGAATGTTATGAAATATCTATAGATAAATGACTGGATATAAAGTAGTCAGGAGGATAAATGAATGAAATATCTATTGATAAATGACTGGATATAAAGTAGTCAGGAGGATGAATGAATGAAATATCTATAGATAAATGACTGGATATAAAGTAGTCAGGAGGATGAATGAATGAAATATCTATAGATAAATGACTGGATATAAAGTAGTCAGGAGGATGAATGAATGAAATATCTATAGATAAATGACTGGATATAAAGTAGTCAGGAGGATGAATGAATGAAATATCTATTGATAAATGACTGAATATAAAGTAGTCAGGAGGATGAATGAATGAAATATCTATAGATAAATGATTGGATATAAAGTAGTCAGGAGGATGAATGAATGAAATATCTATTGATAAATGACTGGATATAAAGTAGTCAGGAGGATGAATGAATGAAATATCTATAGATAAATGACTGGATATAAAGTAGTCAGGAGGATGAATGAATGAAATATCTATAGATAAATGACTGGATATAAAGTAGTCAGGAGGATGAATGAATGAAATATCTATAGATAAATGACTGGATATAAAGTAGTCAGGAGGATGAATGAATGAAATATCTATAGATAAATGACTGGATATAAAGTAGTCAGGAGGATGAATGAATGAAATATCTATAGATAAATGACTGGATATAAAGTAGTCAGGAGGATGAATGAATGAAATATCTATAGATAAATGACTGGATATAAAGTAGTCAGGAGGATGAATGAATGAAATATCTATAGATAAATGACTGGATGGATGGATAGATAAGTAATGTGTCCACTCTAGAAAATAATGTTGTAACTATTAACCCCCCGGAAACTATATCTATTGACTTGTTATCTTACGTCAGTCATGGTTCCCAATGTTTAATCTTTGAATCGATTCAATTTTTGTTTAATTACTTGTACTCATTTGACTTGCTTCTAAACTGATTTTGTACAAGACATTTGGCATCCCATGGGAAGTTATTAGGTTTCATTGACAGAGCAGACCAGCGTAAGAATCAGAAAAGCCTTAGAATCGTCAGACGTTAACATATTTTAGTCACAAGAAAAGCTCACTTAAGATACGCAGAAGATATAGAAAAGAGTCAAAGAATGATATAAGGAACGTACACATATGTTCACCGATCTGTGTTAGACCATAACATTGACACACAAAACATCTGAAAAATCATATGAAATCACCCACCAAAGACGGATGTGTCGGGTTATTGGCACAAATAAAACGGCGACAGGGCGTTTTCATTTTCTGGAATACATCCTGCTTGAAATTTAGTAGAAAAATTGTCCTGCTACAAGAGAGATCCAGCGGGAGTTTGAGAATGTCCTGCTACAAGAGCGATCCAGCGGGAGTTTGAGAATGTCCTGCTACAAGAGAGATCCAGCGGGAGTTTGAGAATGAACGTTGAAGAAGACGAAGATGATGAAATCATGAACTAAGATTATAGTAAAAATAAGATTATAGTAAACTGTACTATAATCTTTCTATATATTTGTCTTCAGCGTTCGTTCTTCACAACTTGTTAGTAAACAGATTAAAAACAAGTCACATTTTTAGACATTCAGCAATAAACTCTAAATAATATCTCCATAATTATATTATAGTATCGCCCGTGTGTTGCCGGAGCCCGAAAGGGGAGCAAAGAATAGCAACACTGTTTACCTTCCACGCATGTCGCAAAAGGCGACTACGGAGGTTATGGGATGGAGTTGGTTGTCCTATGTGTCAGGCCGAAATGCGCAGATATCGCAGCAATGTTGTATATTATGACACAACGCACTCCGTTTTCCGGACTACATCCTGCTAATCTGCAGGAGTTTGAGAACGAACGCAGAAGAAGAAGAAGAAATATTCTAGTATATCTTTCTTCAGCGCCGAGTACATAGTGAATAGTACGCTCTTCATCTTGGGAAATGTAATGCTGCTGTTTGTAGTCCTTGCACTTGGGAAATGTAATGCTGCTGTTTGTAGTCCTTGCACTTGGGAAATGTAATGCTGCTGTGTGTAGTTCTTGCACTTGGGACATGTAATGCTGCTGTGTGTAGTTCTTGCACTTGGGACATGTAATGCTGCTGTGTGTAGTTCTTGCACTTGGGACATGTAATGCTGCTGTGTGTAGTTCTTGCACTTGGGACATGTAATGCTGCTGTGTGTAGTTCTTGCACTTGGGAAATGTAATGCTGCTGTTTGTAGTCCTTGCACTTGGGAAATGTAATGCTGCTGTTTGTAGTCCTTGCACTTGGGAAATGTAATGCTGCTGTTTGTAGTCCTTGCACTTGGGAAATGTAATGCTGCTGTTTGTAGTCCTTGCACTTGGGAAATGTAATGCTGCTGTTTGTAGTCCTTGCACTTGGGAAATGTAATGCTGCTGTTTGTAGTCCTTGCACTTGGGAAATGTAATGCTGCTGTTTGTAGTCCTTGCACTTGGGAAATGTAATGCTGCTGTTTGTAGTCCTTGCACTTGGGAAATGTAATGCTGCTGTTTGTAGTCCTTGCACTTGGGAAATGTAATGCTGCTGTTTGTAGTCCTTGCACTTGGGAAATGTAATGCTGCTGTTTGTAGTCCTTGCACTTGGGAAATGTAATGCTGCTGTTTGTAGTCCTTGCACTTGGGAAATGTAATGCTGCTGTTTGTAGTCCTTGCACTTGGGAAATGTAATGCTGCTGTTTGTAGTCCTTGCACTTGGGAAATGTAATGCTGCTGTTTGTAGTCCTTGCACTTGGGAAATGTAATGCTGCTGTTTGTAGTCCTTGCACTTGGGAAATGTAATGCTGCTGTTTGTAGTCCTTGCACTTGGGAAATGTAATGCTGCTGTTTGTAGTCCTTGCACTTGGGAAATGTAATGCTGCTGTTTGTAGTCCTTGCACTTGGGAAATGTAATGCTGCTGTTTGTAGTCCTTGCACTTGGGAAATGTAATGCTGCTGTTTGTAGTCCTTGCACTTGGGAAATGTAATGCTGCTGTTTGTAGTCCTTGCACTTGGGAAATGTAATGCTGCTGTTTGTAGTCCTTGCATGATGTTGAGACCCATAGTAATACCCTCTTTGATAGTTGTTTCGTGAAGAGTTTCTGTTGGTCGCTGTCTCTTTTGTATCCGTTAGTGATTGTAGTGACATTTTATTTTCATTCATTCTAAGTACATGTACACTATAAGTCCACCTTTTTCTTATTATTGTCATAGAAACGTATTGCAGTTTGTAGTCTTCTGTTATTTGCTGGGTCTATTTGTATTCTTCACAGCCAATATTGAAGAGCTTTCTATCAGTTATTTTCAAATGAATTTAATTTTTTAGTACTTTTGTTGTTTTCCAGCTTTCGCAATAATGCGTGAACATAGATACTACATTGTAGTTATACAGTAGTGGTTTGGTATATTTACTTATTATATTTATTTTCAGATATCTACAAAATACAAGAAATATAATCACGTACAGTTGTCATCGTCAGTTTTTAGCAATGACAAGTGTGAAAATGATACATTCACAAAATAGATATTGAATATAGTGGAAGAGGTTCGATAACTTCAAAAGAGCAGACAGAAACTCTCAACTGGTTATCATAGCTGCTGCAATTATCCCGTGGAAATTTTACATGAGAAATGTATTAAATATCAATAGATCGATCACAAGCATTCAGATATAATGCATGCAATCACGCACACATAAACACATATGAACATACGTCCACGTTCACAAGTGGTGTTAGAGGCTACAAACTTGTAGATAATTATTGTGGGGTGTATGTTCCAAATCATCTTTTCTCTTGAAAAAAAAGACATTTTATACTAACAATCTGTAAGATGCGGATATATAAGTATATATATCCAGCTATGTGGTAGAATGGTACAGAGTGCGTCTGTGACAGCCGAGGTACTGGACTCGAATCCCGCCGAAAGAAATTGTACATCCGGACACAATTCAGAAAGCAATTGCAAACTACTGAACGTATTTATATTGCCTAGAAAATCACTACAGCCCAAAACGTCTGGGTTGATAGCTATCTTCGTAGTAGGATATACTGCCATTGTTATATAAATATAGTGTCTACAAAGTCGCTGTGCACTCATTTACATTGATAGTGACATTACGTCTCATATCAATTCTGGGCATTTAGTGTAGGCATGTGTGGTAAAAAGTTATTTTTTTTGGTCACATTAAAAGGCACGACGACATAGCGAGAATATTACTGGTAGGGATGATAGAAGGCAACAGGGGCAAAGGCCGCCCAAGAAGCCGTTGGACAAAAGACAATCAGGAATGCTTGCGCATGTCACTGGAAGAGGCAGGACAACTTGCTCAAGACCGCGGAGAATTCAAGAGATCCATAGGAAAATACGTTCTGGAAATAATATGTCACCTGATGACGATATGTGGCGGTGGTTTACAGCGGCTTATAGACACCCGGTACAAGAATATGGAGAAATTAATGGAAAGAGAAGAAAATATGCAAAGAGGTTTAAACAAAGGAAAAATTAACTATTAAAAGAAATAAAAATCAAACAAATAATATGCTTCGGATATATTCAAAGACAGGATATAGAGATGTGTGATGCCAAGCAATGGGTTGATGGTTACACAAACAATACATCACGTTCCTCGGCATCAGCGGTATACAAAATATGGCATGCGGTCCACATCCGGCCCGTCAATTCACATTTTACTGGCCCTTCAGGCTTATTTAGAATTACTATATACACTGATCATCAACATCATCAGGTGCCGTAACGACTAGCGTAGTCGATCATAAATCTCTATTTCCAGTATCTTTTACCAGAATCGCTGCTGACTCTGTGTAGCCTCGTTGTCAGACTATCAAATGCTGACTCTTTGTGTGCCTCGTGGTCAGAATATCTAATGCTGACACTTTGTGTGCGTCGTTGTCAGACTATCTAATGCTGACTCTTTGTGTGCCTCGTTGTCAGACTATCTAATGCTGACTCTGTGTGTGCCTCGTTGTCAGACTATCTAATGCTGACACTTTGTGTGCGTCGTTGTCAGACTATCTAATGCTGACTCTTTGTGTGCCTCGTTGTCAGACTATCTAATGCTGACACTTTGTGTGCGTCGTTGTCAGACTATCTAATGCTGATTCTTTGTGTGCCTCGTTGTCAGACTATCTAATGCTGACTCTGTGTGTGCCTCGTTGTCAGACTATCTAATGCTGACTCTGTGTGTACCTCGTTGTCAGACTATCTAATGTTTTATCACATTATCGTCTCTAATCTCTCTTGTAAGTTATCTTGCTCATTGTAGCCGTGTTCTCCATACTTCCTTGTCTGATAACGTTACGAAAGAAAATGTACTTGAAGATAGAATTAGTGGAATGCGATCCACAAGTAGGCTGAAACACAAGTGGCAAGGAAACATCACGAGATGGACAGAATGCAGTCCGTAAGAGTGCATTCCCAAGGTAAGAGGCATATTGAGGATACATTTCAGCCAACATTCGTTGCACTTACGAAACTTGATGACTAAGAAAATAGTTTATAAATTAAAATAAACAAATTTTTATTTCGTTGTTTTCAAAAAGAAATTCAACAAGATAACTCCTAAAATCCAAGTGGAACTCTCCTTTTTTTAGCTGCCAAAACTTTTTTTTAAACACCACCTTTCCCGTTAATGAGAGTCCCCCTCAGGCAACAGATGGCTAGAACTACCCGTTCGTTTATGGTGTGCGGGATGATAATATAAACGTTTACTGAAAAAATTAGTCCCTTGTCAATTATACAGTCCTTTCGACTCATCGATTATCATCACTCAAAAATGACGCTACTTGAATTTTGTTCTGATTTTCAATGTTAACTTTGTGTTTAATTTGTGTAAACATTCATAAAAAACATGGCATAAATCATATAGCCTCACTTTTGAAGGATGATATTCTATCCATGTCATTATGACTATATTATTGACGAGGGACGGAAGAAAGTCTAGCAGCGGCCTGTATCTAGTTTTTAAACAGAACAAGAACATTATACGGCATGGTTCCCCTTCCGACATCATACAGCATGGTTCCCCTTCCGACATTGTGTTAATAATGTCAAATGGACGCTAACATAAAATGGCAGGAGGAAATAGGTAACATGAAAAGCTTAACGGCAGTAGAGTACAACGTAAGACGTACTAGAAATACCAAGAAAATACCGGTTCTGGAGCGACGTCATCACCAGACAAGTTGGTATCTTAACGTGTCAGACATCATCAAAAGTCAATACATTAAATGATCAAATGGTGTGGTCACGTGACGTAAAATAAATAGTAAATCGTTCCATAAGTAGAAATATTATTCAGATATAATGGACTCAAAGGTCAGATGTCGCCGACGCAAAAGATGACCAAAAATATGTCAGAAGTAATGAAGATTACTAAGAGTGAAGTACATACAAATCGTGACGTTACACAGAATAGAAGATCTGAGCACATAATTAATTAGGCTTTGATTCGTTACGTTCTTACGTTTTTGACTTCTGTCCTGATTTCTGTTGGTCACTTTTTATATACTTGGAGACGCCGTGGCTATTTTTGACATGTAATTCCAAGTATGTAGACATTGATCAACAGAAATCACGACATTAATTTTGCTTAAATAACGAATGCATACCTAATTAATTTTGTGCACATGTCTACAAAAGTCGACGGGCACGATACAAAGCATGACGGGTCTCCAGTAATTAAGACTACAGAAAATGTAAACATTACCTGAAATGCCTTTTTTAATTATTTCCCTGCGTTTCGTCGGTCAACGAATCACAACAATAATCAAAAACATAACGAATGAAGTCCGGTGCAGAGGACATCTACCGCCAACGGTCTCGATACGAAGCATGGATGGCTGCGTTTAGATGACATAAAACATGTGAGCTAACCCATGACGTGTCACAACTTACGGTTGACCGGTTTTTAAAAAAAATCGTATTTAATCTAAGGTCAGTCATGATACGACGACCCACTGTTGGTTGTGATTCCCCGACCTTTATTTTATTTTATGAGCACAGTTCTCATATTTGACATTTTTTGTGTGTAGAAGTAGCACTAGTAGTAATTATTAATTATTCGTACAGTACTAGTGGCAGTAGAGGTGGCAGTAGTAGTAGTAGTATTAGCAGTAGTAGTAGCACTAGTAGTAGTCGCAGTAGTAATAGTAGTAGTAGTAATAGTAGTAGCAGTAAACAGAGAGGGAGATGTGGTAATAGTAGTAATTTTAGTAGTGATAGTGGAAAAGACAGTAGTAGCAGAAGTAGTAATAGTCGCAGTAGTAGTATTAGTAGTAGTGTTAGTGATAGTAGTAGCAGTAGAAGTAGCAATTATGATTGTAGTAGTAGTAGTAATTATAGTAGTAGTAGTAGTGTTACAGCAGTAATTGCAGTATTAATAGCAGTAGTAATCGTGATAACGGTAGTAGTAGTAGTAGTTGAAGTAGTGGTTGTAGTAATATTAGTAATAGTAATCGTAGCAGCAACAGTAGTAATATTATCAATAGAGTAGTAGTAACAATAGTAGTAGTAGCAATAGTAGTAGTACTAGTAGTGGTAGTAGTAGTGACAGTAGTAGTAGTAGTAGCAGTAATAGTAGTACTAGTAGTGGTAGTAATAGTAGTAGCAGTAGTAGTAGTAGTAGTACTAGTAGTTGTAGTAGTAGTCGTAGTAGTAGTAGTGGTAGTAGTAGTAGTAGTAGCAGTAGTAGCAGTAGTAGTAGTAGCATTGTCAGTGGTAGTGGCAGTTATTTGGTATATGAAACGACAACCCAATCAATACTACATTAGTGATACACATATTCATTCTAAAGCGGATTCCAGGCATATAAATCACTCCAGACTGCGGTGCCAAGTCATATCATTCTAGACAAAGTCCTCTCTGGAGGGCGACTTGTCATTATTTTCAGATCAGCAAGAATTATACTGCAGTGCTTCAGGCTAGACCTGACCTTTTCTGTCCACCTCCAAAACTACCCATTTTTCTCTTTTACTAATTTTCTCCCACGAGTAACTTTCACTAATTATTTCTCTTTCCTTGACACTTTTTTTTAAAATAGACATTATCCCATTAGTGTTAATTCATTAAAGACGTATTGTTTGTTTGGTTTTTCCGTTGCATTTGTCACTGTCACAATTTTTTTAATCTTACCGTAATGTAAAAAAAGGAAAATTACATTACGTTTTGCCAAATTAAATTGCCAGACTGTGTTTAAATATACTGAACTATGCTTTCCGACATGTTATACCATATTCCAAGTCATGGATGTTACTTTTGTTCGTTAAGGTTTACAATATTAACTGAATCCAGACTACCCATACATATGTGACCGTCGATATTATTACTGTTCGCTTTCTATTATATGTTTTAAGTTTATTGTCTGTCTTGATAAGGCCTTTTGGTCAAAACGTTCATTTGTGTGTTCATTGTGTGTTATCTAGTGTTAGCAAAACTTTGTTAGCTTTTTCATGGATCTACGACATTAACTTGTGGTTTTTATGTGTTCTTAATCGTGCGGAGTAAAAATTATGTAACCTTGGATAATCAATAGAAGGTGGTACTGCTAGTAGAACATAATTGAAAATAATACTCACGTGAAGGACAGGTAATGGAGTTCTACTTGATGACGACTAATACACTATCACTGACGGATGTCTACATGAATTAATATGGTATACACAACAAAGCAAAACACATAATATAATCATACAAATGACAATACTTCATGACATAATCGACGTTTCGGACCAATAGGCCTTTTTTCAAGATACGCACATAACATACAAACATAAAAATACCACAAGTAGAAATGAATGCACTACAACAAGCGAGTCCGAGTGAAATATGGTAGTCAAACATGGTGAGTAACCTTGGATAATGTAACTGTTCACACACCAGTCAACAGGTATCTATCTACACACCGCTATGTTCACTCATGCTCAGATGTCACCCGGTCAAGCTAGGCCCGATAGCTATAATTAAGTTTAGCACTAGCAAAGTGGAGAGCAAACCTCGTCAAAAAGACCCGTTATGTTTTACAGGAATTAAATGTCCTTTATCACTTGAGCACAGTGTCACAAATCTTCAGTAGGAACACTTTGGCGAGGGCGGAGAAACATCAAGTCATGTTTAACGGCGATAGTGATCACTTGGATAGAACAGGGGCGTCTTCAAGTGCTAATAGCCCCAAACTTTTCCTCCTTCGACTATTCTTCTATCTAGCCTTAACGAGTGGATCATAATCGATATTAGCATGCAACAGCAACGACACATTCGAAACCGCTTCGGCGTTCGAAATTAGTGAAGGCGGCAAATTTGATCTGTGCTCATGGCTTCGAATGTATTGGTCCATGTTTTACCCAGCATGTAAAGTCTAGATGCGGCGGACTGGGAAAAGAGCTCAACATATGTGGGCCACTGGGCACAAAGGCGTCATTCAGCTAGCGTCGTAGAGCGTCAAAGAACACGGTGAGACGGTATGGCAACATGGACATATACTGCACCCAGACACACACTCAGTCGTCATGACTAGTCTTGCCACTGAGATCATGTGTAGGGGCGAGAGAGTGAGGCTGACGACATTGCGCAACTTTCCCTTTTTTTAATCAATTTTCATAGCGCAAGTCATGGCTTTCATCATCAAATATTCTATTGGGGGTGAGGGGGGGGGCTGCGCGATAGCAAACGTTCAAGCGGAGGGGAGAAAAAGCGCTTGAAGGATCACCCAATAAACTATCTCAAGCACTGCAGCATCGAATCTAGCTCCGTGGAGACTACAGCCCTTGATCTCTCAGCTTGGCACACCCAGATCACTGCTGGAATCACTAAATTTGAAAAAGAAAGAACAATGCAGGTAATATACAAGCGATGGAAGTAGGACAAATCCGAAAACTCTCCTACTCCGAATTTTCTATACTCCTGGAACGAATCGGACTCATCGGACATCTACGAACTCACAAATCAAATTAGACAATCACAAATGTGTTGTTTTTTTCCTACTTGTTCATCACATTTATTGTTTTTCATGCCATGCTCATCTTCACTTGCGTGTGAGGAACATCATCATCAATGCAGAAAAACGATAAAGTGAATTTTTACAGTCTTACCGGAACTATGGATAAGTAAAAGTAACGGATATAGCGACGTTTCTGTGATAATGCGATTATATGATCTTCTCTTTACTTTATACAGGTTTTCTCTTTACATGTATCAATCAATCAATAAACCCATAACCCTTCAGTGTCGTAGGGGTACCACATTGGATGCTTCAGCACACAGAGTCCTCCAGCGAATTCTATCCTCAGCGATGCGGATTAGTGTGGAAATATCGAGCCCTGTCCATTCCTTGATGTTGTCTGTCCATGTCTTTATTTGTCCTCATCTGCTTCTTCCACCCTCGACAGTTCCCTGCAGTATTGTTTTTGACAAGGAATCGTGCCTGCATACATGCCCGAACCATGCTAGTTTTTGTCGTTTCACTATTGAAAACAATGACTCCTGGACACCTGCACACATCTCTACTTTATTTCTTACGTACACATTGGTCTTATGTTCCCTATAGGAAATTCGTATAATTCTTCTGTAGCATTTATACTCGAAAGCCTGTAATCTTCTCTCCATGTCCGCAGTGAGTGTCCAACTCTCACAACCATACAACACAACAGAAAGCACCAGCGACTTATACAGTTTGATTTTCACTCCAACACTGATGTTGCTTTTCCAAATCACTGTTAGCCTTGACAAGGACGATAAAGCCGTCTCCAGACTTATTTTTACATTTATATTTATACTTATATTTACATTTATACAGGGTGTCAATTTAGTGACATGGGACTGATTTGAATTAAAGTAGAACGAAACGTCATTTTTACGCCACGGTTCGAACTCAGTATATCTGTACTTCATAATTTCACTGTTATATGCAGATGCTTCAGTATCTGACCTCCTAACTAAATTTAAACCACGGCGGATATTTCCAACACCTTTTGTAAAGTGAAAAACTACCCAAAATAAGACACACAATAGCAGTATATGTTGCAGGTGGGGAATATACTATAGTTTGAACAGCAATATTTTCACAACAACGTAGTTATTAACGTGACACCATATATTCCACTTGTCGTCTTTATATTCGTCATCATCAAGTGTCATCTCTGCATCGAAGGTTAGCTGCAAGGGACCTCCAACATCCTTTATCTCTTGCCTTGGTGGTGCATTCTGATAGAGTATATTCTGTCCATCTGCTGATTTTTTTCCTCTCACTTGTATTTATATCTATCTCTTGCTCACATCTTCTGACATAGTGGTTAATCCGTTCTCTTTGTGCTCAAGAGACCATGGGTTCGAATCCCCCTTGAAAAGTCTTGCTCCCAAAGTGAATTTTTGGAGATCCGTGGGGATTATCATTTGAAACTGCGGATATACGTACTATGGGTAGTATTCTCGGCGTGCAACTTGCATGATATGTTTGGGGTGACGCGTGTGCTATGAAGTCAGTCCTCTATGCCGTTTTTACCATTTTAACCACACCTTTTGCTAACCTCCCCTCAAATTTACCCTTAAGATACAGTTGTTTTTCTTCAATATAGTTGTATTAGCAAATGCTGTAGAAGGACGTCACACATAATAGAGTTAGCGACTACGTATGGACTATGTGGTCACGAGTGAGAGCAATATGGATACCATCGAATAGTTGCAGAATTTCTATGTGATTGGATGTCTGAATACAAAATTATGAAATATGCCTTCTACATACACACAAGAGACTCCCTCTGAGGTTTTACTCTTAAATCATTGCATGCCACGGTGACTTGGGGAGAGGGTGGGGGGGGGGGTCTTCTAAGTATGACAGAAACTTCGTCCCTTTCCCTTCTAAACTGTCCCTGTAAGAATCATATCTTAAAAGTAGGTCCCATGGCAACAACCTGACGTCGGGGATGAAGATAGCTCCTCGTGTACTAAGACGCAGCAACTATTAGGTGTGGTGGCTAGTTCCCTTCCTTGCTGTGATATCTTATTACCTGCCTAAATCACACATGTTTGCCAGTTTCATCACTGGACCGGAGATACTATTGTTGACTTACAAGCGCAACTATTTTATTGTATATCTGTTTTATGCTCTACGTAATGAATACTTAAAACTCCTCTGCAACATCACAGAACGCGCATCACACGGATAGTATGGTCAGAGTATGATCTATCGAAAGCCCTAGAGACAGTATATCTAAAAGATATTCTGAGACGACGTTAATATCAGTATTATGATTTATATTCGTATGCTGGGGAGAGAGAAATCCAGATCCCATGAGCCCAGCGTACAGTGAAAAAACATTATAACGACCTTAATATCAATCAAATATTTTTACAACCGCTCCAAAATTTGTGCTAAGATTGAAGATTGAAGAGCTATAAGATCTCTAAAATTTCTCTTCTGAATGCACGAACATTTACTGCATTTCATCAAAAAGAAAACAGTAAAGAACTGCGCATACCACTGTGGCATAATATAAATATGAAAGATTGATATAATAGCAAGGATCAATAATAATAGCAATATGAAAGATTCGCAAGGATTAATAATAATAAATAATTGAAGTACATCTTTGTATCAATATCAAGTGCCGCCTCCGCAACGAAGGTTGGCTGCAACAGACCTCCAACATTCCTGTCTTTTGTTTTGCTGGTGCACTCTGCTAGACTGTGACCTGTTCATCTTGTGATGTTACTCTTCCACTTGTATCTCTGCCTTTCTTCTTGCGCGCCTCCTCTCGACTTTACCCTCAAGTAAGGTCTTCAACAAGGTCTTTTAATGTGTCCATAATATTTTATTTGCCTGAACTTAATGTCCTTTAATAATTCTTTCTTCATATTAAATGTTGTTAGAACCTCTTTGTTTGTTTTCTTTTCTTTCCATGATGCTCTCGCTATTCTTCTATACATGTGTGGTCGTCCATCACAAGTGATGATGACTATATGTTACATCCACGTTTGAAAATTCAATTAGAATTATGTCCATGCCTAATAGTTCATAAATGGCTCACTGAAAGCCTTTGAAATAGACGATACATGGGAAGAACTTGCACAAAATAGATCTACATGGCACTCTACAATCAAAAAGAGCGCATCTTCTTGTGAAAAAAGGAGAAATGCAGCAACTCAACAGCGGAGAGTAGCTAGAAAGTCACGGATAGACCAAGATCCGTCTACAGTGGTCATTCCATGCCCGAATTGTCCAAGGATATTTACAGCTCGAATAGGGCTCATTACCCATCTACGAACTTATAATCAAAGACATAGCTCTAATTGAATTTTCAAAAGTGGATGTAACAAATGGTCATCATCACTTGTGATGGATGAACAACAGAACAGATAGCTAATAAGTTATATTCGAGCTGTATATGTCCTTCGACAGTTCGAGTATGGAATATTCACTGTAGATGGAATGTGGTCTTTTGAGACTGCAAACATTATACGTGTCAGTGCCACCTAGGTTATTCAACTGAGAATGACCTATGCTTTTTGTTAGATAGGCTATGAGCAGTGCCGGATTTACCTATAAGCTAAACATGATATCGCTTAGGGCCTCCACATTTTTTGAAGCTCCCAAATTTTTTTTTTATTTCACTATTTACATATTCTTAATCGTTAAAGGGCCCCATATCTCAAATAGCTTAGTGCCTTATATCTCAAATAGTTTAGGGTCCTATATCTCAAATAGCTTAGGGTCCTATATCTCAAATAGCTTAGGGTCCTATATCTCAAATAGCTTAGGGTCCTATATCTCAAATAGCTTAGAGCCCTATCAAGTTTAAGTCCGGCTACTCCAAAAATTAAAGAGATTATTTCATAATCAACATCATTACCAACCTGAGATAATGATTAGTTCAGAAAGGAAGAAATGGTGATATCGAAATGATAAACGTAGACCCAATGTCAGTGTCATGTGAAATGAAATATGAAATGAAATGTGAAATGAAAACGCCATATATATTAACATTTCTGCATTAATTATACAACATATTGATAAATTATATGCACTCAACGTTTTTTAATTGGAGATTACCTGGGGAAGTTACCTTTAAAAATGGTAACGCCTTATTCTTTTGTTTTCGTAGAATATTTTTAAAGACCTTATCTGGGAAAATCATTGGGAGAGGGGGCATTATCTTCTTTGCTTCTATTCTAATATTAAATATCTTGTTATGACTTCATTGAGGGGTAGGGGTTTACCCACACACCACACCCCCCCCCCCCCCGTTTATCTACGTGCTTGATACTAATACTTTATACAATTCTCTAAAAAACATTAATTTAGAGCTGATTGCGTGTAAGGCAGGATGAACTTGCTAATATTGAGGTTCACTATCACCTACCTGACGTGCATGTAACAGCTGGGTGTACTTGCTAGGCTGACTACCTACTGTATTTGGTGAACTTGATAATGTCATAGGGATACAAGAAATTCATAAATTTTCCAACAACATTCGTGAAAATTTATTTTATGCATGCAGTATCCTGACATCACTTCTTGACATCCGCCTCTTTTATAAACCCGCAGTATGACCTTATATTATATATATATAGTCGAGGGGAAGCGAACATGAGATAAGCAGAGATGCAAGTGGGAGAGTAACATCACAAGATGGACAGGTTACAGTCTAAAGAGTGCCCCACTCGTTGCGGAGACGACACTAGCTGATGATACAAAGATATACTTCAATTATTTATTATGATTAATACTTGAGAATTGTTCATATTTTTATTATTATTAATTCTTGCTAATATATCTATATATCTATCTATTCGCTGAAACCGTTTTTTGCCTTTCAGCGACAGGGGTAGAAGAGTTTTCTGGAGACGGCCCTCTTGTGTGCTGAGTATATTGTGAAATTTGTCGCCTCTTTTATTTCAGTGGTCCATCGTTTTCTTGGTCAGCCTCTAGGTCTGCTTTAGCTGTATCTGTGTAGCATAGTGTGCTGTGGTATGTTGTCTGATGGTAGTCTGCTGATGTGTGCAAACTTTTTGATCTGTTGTCTCTTGATGTATTCTAAGATTGGGGTTGTGCCGGTTTTTTTGTCGGATGTCCTCATTCCTCACCCTGTCTCTTAGCGATATTCCTAGGACTCTGCGTAAGAATGTCATTTCACAAGTTACGTTTGTCTTGTGCTGTCGTTGTCCATGTATGACTTTGGTAGCACAGCGTTGGCATAATAATCCTTTTGAATAGTGTTATTTTGGTGTTTAAATCTACATTTTTGTTTCTGAAGATTGGTGTCGTTTGCCCTAGGGCTTTATATGCTTTAGTACATCTATTGTGTATTTCTTTGGCTTTATATATGTATATTTCAGTCTTTCATATTTATATTATGCCACAGTGGTATGCGCAGTTCTTTACTGTTTTCTTTTTGATGAAATGCAGTAAATATTCGTGCATACAGAAGAGAAATTTTAGAGATCTTATAGCTCTTCAATCGTAGCACAAATTTTGGATCGGTTGTACAAGTATTCGATTGATATTAAGGTATATATATATATATAAATATATATATATATATGCGCTTGTTTTTAGTACTATGAAACTCCAAGTAGTGTTTCCAGAGTTCGCAGAATTATGTAAATAGCGCATTTAGATCAGCGTGGTGGGCTAGACACAAATGTAAAAATGTCTTAGCGCACTGGACACTTGGCCCCGGGTTGTATTTGCAGACAAATCGTGTTCTATATCGCACACTTATAAATACTGTTCACGCTATCATGGTGTATAGAATACGTTATTATGCATTTTTCTGTGACTACTGTACTCTAAGGGTGATGTGGTCAGTAAAACTATGTTTGCTTTAAATTTTTTCGATTTATTAAATGTACTATGGATACCCATTATAACAAACCGGTCTCGACCGATGAAATATTTGTCATAACAGTTTTCCTATATGAATAAACCTATATGGTTATATACAATAAACAATAACAAATAATAAATCAAAGATTTTGAAAAGTATTGTTAAAGTTAAATGGAGAATTTTTTTACAGAAGTATTTGTAAATGCATAACTAATCTATTTGAGAAGTAGCGAGCGAGGATACTGCAGTAAAACTGTGATCCATATGGTAATATAGGTAATAATTGTCTATCCCCAGTGGGTGATGGTCAGAATATTCACACTTGCTGTTAAACGCATGGGTGGTGACTGGGAGTTAGTTTTATTTGTCTATCCAAGGCCAGATGTGTCACCTTGACTGCGTTAAATCAGTATTTGTTCAGTTTTGTCTTGATTTTATCTATCCATCTTGTTGTAGGTCTCCTCCTCCCCTGTATTCAGATATTCGTATGGTGTATGCTCTTGTTGGTAGTTGGTTTATTCTCATAAGGTGTCCAAATCATTTCATTTGTTTTTTCTCGGTGTATTATGTGCATGGTCGTATTCCGATTCTTCTCCTGATTTTATTATTTCTCATTTTGTCTAGTTTGATCAATCTTGCAGCTTTTCTCGTGTATTTCATCTCACATGTTGTAAGTTTATCTTCTGGGCTGCTGTCAGCGCCCATGTCTGACATTGACAGCAAAGTGTTGGCATAAAAATACGGTCTCATGACTTCCATCTTGATCTTTTGGTTGAGCAGTAATGGTGATAGCTGGTATGTCACTAAGTTTGCTTTCTGACATCTTGTCTCAATCTCTCTGATTTTCCGTTGTCTGTGAATATACTTCCCAGTTATTTAAATTCAGAAGTTTGTTTCACTTTAATTTTGTTTTATTGTTAAGTTCACCATAAACAGTAGAACGTTGTCTTTCACTGTCTTAAAATCTAAATAAATAATAATATCGATATAAAAGTATGGAATGAGTTTCACGAAGAACACATCTAGTGTATTTGTTCAACTCACAACAGCTACATTTCCCATTTTATATCTTATACACCAATATATTCTGTATCGATCCGGAAGACATCGTGAATCGTCAGGCAGCTTATTCTGTACAGTATACAGCAGTCATCACAGACTTTCCAAACCCCTGTCGATCTTGACAAATCTTCCTGCCTGTGTGAGTGCCAAATTCAGATGGCCTTTGATATTTTGTGCCCATCTTCTTCGTTGCCTACATTTTTTTCGTTGCCCTAGCATCATCCCATCCATAATGATCTTTTCTATGTTGTCATGTTGTTTGATGTGGCTAAAATATTGTAATTTTCTGGAGAGAACTTTGTTGGTCAGTCAGTTTTCTTGTTCTTTTTTTTTTGGTTTTATCCCAGCTAACCATATCGTTATTGCATTCTCTGATGATCCATCTGTGAATATATGGATCCACTGTGAGCTGGGGTATTGGGTGTCTAGGGGATCAAGTGTTTTGCCTTGAGAGCAGTAGCAATTTCTATAGTTTTTCTCTATATGCCTTGGATTGCAAGTTCTTCAGTATATATGGGTGAGGTGTTTACGATGTTGTAATATGATTATATATGTTCCCATTTATTCGAAATTTTACTGGTTAATTCTTCATTATCATAAGCTTTCTTGATTGAAGCTTAGTTATTTTCAGTCGGTTTTTTTTCGGTTAGTTTATTTTTTTCTTATCTATAGAGTTATTTTTCAGACGTCTAAATTTTGTTATCCTTATTGTGGTTTTCTAATCCCTGCGGTCTGTTAGAATTTGTAATCCTGATGATGCTTCCATTGCCATTATAAGTGTGCTACTTAGCCCTACTGTAATAATTCGGAGACCTGTATTCTGAATTTTGTCCAGCTTCTGTAGATTGGTATTTGGTGCTGTTGCATATGTGCTCAGCCCATATTCCAGAGTTGGACGAATATGGCCTATATAGACTAGTTTTATAGATCTTATCTCGAAAACAACTCGTCCGAACTTACTCATGGCCCGAATGAGGATTATTCATGTTGTAAGGAAGGTAGCGAGAACATCATGGAAAGAGAAGAAAACAAATAAATATGTGCTAAAGACACTTAATATGAAGAAAGAACTACTAAGAGAAATAAAGATCAGGCAAATAAAATATGTTGGACACATTAAAAGACATGACACCTTATTGAAGACCTTACTTGAGGGTAAAGTCAAAGGGAAGCGAGCAGGAGGTAGGCAGAGATACAAGTCGGAGAATAACATCACACGATGGACAGGTTACAGTCTAGCAGAGTGCACCACCAAGACAAGAGACAAGGGATGTTTCAGATCCGTTGCAGCCAACCTTCGTTGCGGCACTTGTTGATGATGATGAAGGAAGGTAGCAGACGGATTTTAACTGGGCCCGTTCAGTTGACAGCGATTTGACTCGAAACTTGAGTCAATACGCTTTCTGAATTCGACCAATCCGAATCCCTAAACAATATTCTATTTATAGTCGACATATAACGTTTATATTAACAAGAAGTTACATAACGTTTACTTAAAACGTAAAGATAAAAACGGAAAAATTATATTTGATAAAAAAGAAGTACTTACACGATGAGCAGAGTATGTGACAGAACTGCTTGACGACCAGCGGAACAAAAAAAACAATAATACACAACAATGATGGACCAGCAATACTGAAAACAGAAGTAGAAAACACAATAAAATGTGGAAATGCTGCAGACTCCGACAACATAACAGCAGACATAATAAAAACTCTAAATGAATTGTGTGTTGATATTATCACAGAACATTGCAATGACATATACGAAATAGACCACATACCTAAAAACCTAACATCATCAATATTCATACCACTATGAAGCCCAGGGCTGTGGACTGTACAGAATATAGAACAATAAGTCTAATGAGTCATTTAACTAAAATACTACTTAAGATAATTACATGAAAGAATTAAAAACAAGATAGACATGGAGGTCGGTGAAGAACAATTTGGTTTTAGGAAAAACAAAGGAACCAGAGAAGCTATACTTAGTATCCGACTAGTGATAGATAAATATATAGGTTCAAAAAAGTATCTATATTTGCTTAATAGACTAAAGCAAGACCTTTGACAGAGTCAAACATAAAAATTTAATCGAATGTTTTCGAGAAATAAGCATAGATGGAAAAGGCATCGGACTGTATATAAATATATATTTGCAACAGACTGCATCACTACGGTGTGAAAAAAATTACTCGCCATACATAGAAATGAGAAGAGGGGCAAGACAAGGATGTATTTTATCACCCAGCCTATTTAATATCTACACAGAGAATAACTTAAAATATATAGAAGAAATGATAGGACCCAATATCAATGGACAAATTATAAACAACCTGAGATCACAGATGACACTGTTCTTTTAGCATAAAGTTAATAACATGAACTACAAAGACTAATAGATCAAGTCGATAAATCAAGTAAAGAATATGGACTGGATATAAATATCCAAAAAGGAAAAACCATGATAATCAGCAATGACACAGAAGAACAAGAGCTAAACATAAACATACAGGGCGAGAAACTACAACAAGTAAAACAGTATCAATATCTTGGACACATAATCACAAATGTGGCTGATGTGAAACATGTCAAAAGGAGAATAGGAATGGCTAAAAGTTCTGTCAATGACATGAGGAAAATATTAACATCTAAATACCTTACAAACAAGTTAAAAATAAGAATTATAAAATGCTACATCTATCATATATTGATGTATGACTCAGAAACATGGACACCAAACAAATAATTAGAATACAGAATTGATGCCTTTAAGATGTGGATATATAGAAAAATAGGAAGAACATCATGGAAAGGGAAGAAAACAAACAAATAGGTTCTAACAACACTTAATGTTAAGAAAGAATTATTAAGGGAAATAAAGATCAGGCAAATAAAATATTTTGGACACATTAAAAGACATGACACCTTATTGAAGTCCTTATTTGAAGGTAAAGTCGAAGGGAAGAGAACAAGATGTAAGCAAAGATACAAATGGGAGAGTAACATCACAAGAGGGACAGGTTACAGTCTAGCAGAGTGCACCACCAAAATAAATGACAGGGGATGTTGGAGGCCTGTTGCAGCCAACCTTCGTTGCGGAGACGGAACTTGATAATGATGATGATATAACGTTTATATTATGAAGTTATTATATAACGTTTACATTATCAAGTTATTATATAACGTTTATATGATAGTTATTATGTAACGTTTATATGATAGTTATTATATAACGGTTATATTATCAAGTTATTATGTAAGGTTTATATGATAGTTATTATATAGCGGTTATATTATCAAGTTATTATGTAAGGTTTATATGATAGTTATATTACGTTTAGATGATCAAATTATTATATAACGTTTATACGATCGAATTATTATATAACGTTTATACGATCGAATTATTATATAACGTTTATTTAAACAAGTTATTATTAATGCGAAGCTGTTGATTAAGACTCAAACAACAGCACATAAATTGCATTAGTATGCAAACTCCTTGAGGACCACAACCATTTAAATTAGTACCCCAAATTTAGGCACTGTTTTGCAAAGGACCATTAGGCTTTCTTGTATGAGGTAACAAACATAAACTAACGCAAGCAGAAACTAACGCAAGCAGAAACTAACGCAAGCAGAAACAATGTTGCTTCAGATGTAACGTGGACGAATAGGACGAATTCGGAAAACATGTTAACACCCATCTAAAAGGTCACCTCCGTGTAGTACAGTTAACGTGTGTTAACGTAGAAACAATTGGTTTCTACAACGTGTTAACGCAATCACACAGCGCATGCGGTTACATCTGTGGGTCTCACCAATGGCTCACTAGACAAACCTACCATGCAACAGAAAACCTGAATAGATGACATGCCTTTATATTGAGGTTATCTTCTTTTAGAAGCTTCGTGGCACATCAGCTATACAATCCCGTAGTCGTAACCTTCGATAACAGTTACCATGTTGTTCCGACAGGCCGACGTGGGTGGGCGGAACAACAAAGAAACCTGTCGCAAGGGCCAGAGTTGTGCTCTGATGTTGACGTCTGTTTCAGCGGCATTAGACTCGAAACACCGAGCTGGATGGCTGCTGGAACAGAGGGCGGAGCACTTATGGGAATGCCCAGGCTTGTCCATAGGAATGTTATTCCCATGGGAAACGTCCCATGGGATGGGATGGGATGGGACAGCACATATTTGTATTTCCCATGTATTTAAAGGCTTGTCTAGGTTTTTCTCAATTTGACGAGCGGTAACACTGCCAGACTGGCACATTGAGCATGCGCGCGGCTAGTCAGCCATTGTTGATTGTCGTCTTTCGCGATTTGTAAATACAAAGCTAGTTTTAATCTGGTGTAATCTGTTTCGTTGCTGAATTTCTGCTGAATTAGTAGAAGCAGTCGATCAGCGGGAAATTGATAATGTGCTGAATGAGCAGAGTGACTCAGAAATGGTCTAATAAAATGAGAGTGTCAGAATGATACTGAATTGTCATAAAGTTAATAAATTTTGTCGTTTTGCATGTCTCTTTGTATATGTAGTCCTATTTAGTTGACACTAAACCTAAACTTTCATAAATTTCATAATTTTATTTTAAATGTATTCCATATTAATATTATAATAGTGATCCCATGGGATGGGATGGGACAGGCATAAATTGCCATGGGATGGGATGGGATGGGACAGAAAAATATGTCCCATGGACCATGCTGGGAATACCCCACGTTTTGTGAGGCCTGTTTCTAATCAAGAACCAAGAACAATTGGCGCAAGTTGTGTGTTTTATGGACGTTTTTAATCGTTACTAACGAATATTTGTCAAATTGGACATCACGTCCTTCGTCCATTACGTGGAAATCCCGTACGACAGACTTTTATATTTACAGAACAGGGACTAGATGTATAATAACTGATCACACAAGAAGAAATTGCCATAATGTAACACAGAAGAAGAAATTGTCCTAATGTATCACAGAAGAAGAAATTGCCCTAATGTATCACAGAAGAAGAAATTGTCCTAATGTAACACAGAAGAAGAAATTGTCCTAATGTAACACAGAAGAAGAAGCTGCTCTAATCTTTTGTCTTTCCCTGGGTGGCCTGTTATCCACTGTTTTCGTTAAGTGTAGAGGTGATGGGAGCTCGAACTTGTGTTCATTAATGCATTTTTCTTTTGACATCTCGTCTCTATTCTCGTTACATTGTCTTTCAAAATACTGCCGAGATCGTTTAACTCCGATATTTGCTTTACTCCTATGTTGTCTATCTGTCTAACTAATCACAGAAGAATAATTTGCTCTAACTAATCACAGAATAATAATTTGCTCTAACAAATCACAGAAGAATAATTTGTTCTAACTAATCACAGAATAATAATTTGCTCTAACAAATCAAAGAAGAATAATTTGCTCTAACTAATCACAGAATAATAATTTGCTCTAACAAATCAAAGAAGAATAATTTGCTCTAACTAATCACAGAAGAATAATTTGCTCTAACTAATCACAGAAGAATAATTTGCTCTAACAAATCAAAGAAGAATAATTTGCTCTAACTAATCAAAGAAGAATAATTTGCTCTAACTAATCACAGAAGAATAATTTGCTCTAACAAATCAAAGAAGAATAATTTGCTCTAACAAATCAAAGAAGAATAATTTGCTCTAACTAATCACAGAAGAATAATTTGCTCTAACTAATCACAGAAGAAGAAATTGCTTTAACTAATCACACAAGAAGAAATTGCTCCAACTAATCACACAAGAAGAAATTGCTCCAACTAATCACACAAGAAGTTGCTCTGACTTATCATAGAAGTGGAAATTACCCTAATGATGACAAATGGCTGTCCATAAATTACGTCTGCTATTATTCGAAAGGCTATCTAAAAAAAATTGACAGCTGTTGAAAGGGCGTGAGAGGGTCCAATCAAACCACTGTTGATAGAGTGTGCAGGGTCTTCTTCTTCTTCTGCGTTCGCTCTCAAACTCCTGCAGATTAGCAGGATGTAGTCCGTAGAACGGAATGCGTTGTGTCATGGTTTACAGCATTACTGCGATAGCTGCGCCTTTCGGCCTGATACATCCGACTTCAGCATGGCTTTGGATCACTGACCCTATATGGGATGGGACATCCAACTCCATCCCATAACCTCCTTAGTCGCCTTTTATGACATGCGTGGAAGGTAAACAATGTTGCTATTCTTTGCTCCCCTTTCGGGCCGCGGCAACACACGGGCGTGTGTGGGGTCTAAACTTCTTCTTCTTCTGCGTTCATTCTCAAACTCCAACTGGATCTAGCTGGATCATGGTCCTGCTATATTTCCAGCAGGATGTAGTCCAGAAAATGGAAATGTGTTGTGTCGCCGTTTTATTTGCGCCAATGGCCCGACACATCCGTCTTTTGCGGAGGGGGTCTAAACAAACAACTGTTTACTTAATTTATGGACAGCTGTAATATTAAATTTAAACAGAACAAGCGTACGTGTATGTCTATGACGATAGAGATAACGGTGAAAAAGTCAATCGTGTTTTACTGTTATTAGCTTTCATGCTGGTGTCCAGTGTACGATGAACAAGTTCTCTAGTACAGCCGGACTACTAGTGATATGTTTCAGACGTCCACCACTTGTTTGGAAGTGTTAAAACACTTAACGTATTAGCTACCACGCCGAAGATTGATGTGACTACATCCTGATTGAAATCTAGTATGACCACTGTTCTGCAACAAGAGAGATCCAGTGTGCGTTTGAGAACGAACCCAAATCAACTTTAACAAACAATCTAGTTATATTACCGAAACTTGTCCATAATCGTGAAGTAAGTCACAGTATAACAAGTCTTCCAAACATGTAATCACTAAAGTAATATACTTATTACATTTGTTTACCAATACCGCGATGTGTAGTCACTGACTGTTGAGACTGTACAGCGTTGTTAATGAGAGAGATCACGCTCTGTGGCGGAGAAATTTCAATGTCACACGTGCAGAATTAACACTGCTGTCCGTTCAGTTTACCGCCACTTCGCAGCCACAGCTGTTGGCTGATCCTCAGTCTTCATTTAATCGAACAAGTTCTCGTCTGGTGGTTTTGAAAGTCTGGAACTAACGTCTGCTTATGTCGCTTCCAAGCTTTTTGATAGTGGGATTCAACAGAATTGCGAGAGAACGGTGCCAATTTACTAAGGTTATTCTGTTGTGTTTGGTCAGGGGTTCTTTTGCAATGTATCATATAGTCCCCCTCGTGCATGGAGACATGCAGGGGGTCACGGAAAACAAAAGTGAAATGGAGAGTGGGGGAAGGTTACGGACATGCCCAGGTGAGCTATAGGGTGGCAATTATATTTAATAAATTTGAGTACTGTACATGTCAGTAAATCGGAAAGAGTTGCTAGACCCTAGCGAAATGTAATGTCCTTGTCATGATCTGGAAAGAGAGAAGGGGGGGGGTAGCTTCAGGGAAAATTGTGTCCCCGAAAGTGGCTACGATTAATAAAGGTTGAGAATCAGTGTATTAAATAATGAAATGTTGAGATAATAGCATATATATATATACGAGGTCTCGAAGAGAAATATGATAGAAAAACGATGCATCATCATTGGATGCGTACAGACTGGAAAATCACAAAGTATAGTGGCCAGACAATTTAATGTTGTTAGAAGCACCATTAGTCGCCTTTGGATGAGATTTCAACAAACTGGCTCAGTGGCAGACCGGCCATGCAATGGAAGACCCAGAGTCACAACTCCTGGAGTAGACCACTTCATAAGGCTGCGTAACCTCAGGAATCGATGTGCATTTGCCTCATCTACAGTGCAATAACTGTCAGCAGCTCGTCGAATTTCAGATCAGAAGATTAGAAACCGGCTACACCGCGCTGGTGTTTGTGCTATAAGACCCCATAGAGAACCTGTTCTTACAGACAGGCATCGCAAGAACCAACTTCAGTTGGCGAACCAGCATAGTCAATGGACCGCTGGGAATGACTGGCGACGGATTCGGTTTAGTTAAAGTCTGAAAGTTTCTTCATGCCAGGGTTGAAACACAAATTCCATAAAATAACATTTTATGTTATAGTACAAGTTTAAGTATTATGTTTAAGTGCAAGTAAATATACATGTGTGTATGTAAGTGCAAGTAAATATACATGTGTGTATGTAAGTGCAAGTAAATATACATGTGTGTATGTAAGTGCAAGTAAATATACATGTGTGTATGTAAGTGCAAGTAAATATACATGTGTGTATGTAAGTGCAAGTAAATATACATGTGTGTATGTAAGTGCAAGTAAATATACATGTGTGTATGTGAGTGTATGTCAGTGAGTAGGTGCATGTAACTATTCATTTGTTTGTGAGGAAGTGCTCGTAAATATTCATATGTCTATGTGAGTGTACGCGATTGAATAGGTGCAAGTAAATATTCATGTGTGTATGTGAGTGTACGCGAGTATGTGCAAGTAAATATTCATGTGTGTATGTGGGTGTATGTGTCCGTTTGCATGTATAGCTGCGAAAATGCACGCGTCGTATGAGTGTACAGAAAAATGAAACAATGAAGCATAGATCTCCGACCAAAAAATACAAACGACCAAAAAATACAAACGACCAAAAAATACAAACGAAGGTAAGCATATACTGCGTCTAATACATCGCTACATTGAAATGGCAAATCAGAAAAACTCTCCTACCCCGAAACCTCTGCACTCCTGCATGTCCTGTAATAGAACTTTCCTGGAACGAATCGGACTCGTCGAACATCTACCAACACACAAACTAAATTAGACAATCACAAATGTGTCGGACATCTACCAACACACAAACTAAATTAGACAATCACAAATGTGTCGGACATCTACCAACACACAAACTAAATTAGACAATCACAAATGTGTCGGACATCTACCAACACACATACTAAATTAGACAATCACAAATGTATCGGACATCTACCACCACACAAACTAAATTAGACAATCACACATGTGTCGAACATCTACCAACACACAAACTAAATTAGACAATCACAAATGTATCGGACATCTACCAACACACAAACTAAATTAGACAATCACAAATTCTTGGTGTTTTCTTTAACTTATTCATCACATTTATTGTTTTTTCATGCCATGCTCATCTTCGATTGCGAAGGAGGAACAACAACAACATCATTGAAATGTGGGAAGTGTATCTGATACACCGAATATCTTCTAAGACATTTTGTTGAGAAACTTCTTATTCTTCTGCGTTCGTTCTCACACTCCTGCAGATTAGCAGGATGTAGTCCGTAGAACTGTATGCTTTCTTGTGTTGTCTCGTGATTCAGTTTCTCTGTAATCAAATAATGTGCGCGTAGTTCTCTGCAACAGCTACAACACCACTGAGTCTATGATGTCATGTTATCGTGTCATGAGCCTGACTTTATCAGGAATTTCTGTCTACGTTAAAGTGTATCTATTTTGTATGACTTCCGGTCTCGCGGAGTTCAATAGGAATTTCCAATAAATCAGTTCTTGTTGGTTCTTGGAGAGGGAGGGTGGGGGGCAGAGATCGTTCATGTTAATTAGATGACCTGATCAGCGTATTTGTGAATTCATCATTTCTACTATCAATATTACTGCGGCTACTGCTAACAATATTACTGCGGCTACTGCTAACAATATTACTGCTGCTACTTCTATACCAAATTATTCTCCAGAATAGAGCTAGTCTCAAGCAGCGTCACTTGTCTTTGCTGGTGCGACTTGTCCCGGTGCTTCTTTGACTGACGACAGAAAAATATGTGCAGTGAGCAATAGCATCAGTCAAGGTGACACTGTTTGGAATTAGTGTAGGACTATTCTGCAGAAGGATTTTGTTGTACCATCTTCTACAAAACTTCTATTTTCACATATTACTATTATAGAACGCAACAGACAAATTCTACGAATTTCCTATTGGGAACATAAGACCAATGTGTACGTAAGAGACAAAATAGAGATGTATGCAGGTATACAAGAACCATTGCTTTCTATAGTGAAACGACGAAAACTAGCATGGTTTGGACATGTGTGCAGGCACGATTCCTTTTCAAAAACAATACTGCAGGGAACTGTCGAAGGTGGAAGAAGCAAAGGATGACATATAAATCCGCGGACAGACAACATCAAAGAATGGACAGGACAAGATGTTTCCACACTCATCCGCATCGCTGAGGGTAGAATTCGCTGGAGGACTCTGTGTGCTGAAGCATCCAATGTGGTACCCCTACGACCCTGGAGGGTTACGCATTTATTGATAGATTGATTGTAGAATAGAACAGTGACAAATTACCAAGAGAGTTGGTCTCACAACAGTGAGATTATGGGCTCGACTCCCGGTAAGGACTGAGCTTTTAAAGTTCAAAAAACTCACCCTGCATATGATGTAACGACAAGCAGACTTTATCACACAAGCCATACGCAACCTCTCCCCAACTTCGATACGGTAAACATACAGTATTCACAAGCCATTTCCAATCTCTCCCTAACTTCCATACGGTAAACATACAGTACTCACAAGCCATTTCCAATCTCTCCCTAACTTCCATACGGTAAACATACAGTATTCACAAGCCATATGCAACCATCTCTTCCCAACTTCGATACGGTAAACATACATCATTCACAAGCCATATGCAACCTCTCCAAAACTTCAATACGGTAAACATACAGTATTCACTAAGTCATATGCAACCTCTCCCAAACTTCGATACAGGAAATATGCAGTATTGACAGATTTGTGCCAGACTATGACAGAAGTAGAAGATATAATCAAACAACAACAAGAATACAGATTGGTATAACTAAATACCACAAGTCAACAAAATTCGTCCGTCAGTAACACTTTCTATTCTCATCAACCTTTGAGCCGAATGTTATGTAAATCGCAACTTTTTTGGTAGTTTCCAGAAAGAAGACGATACGGGTTTATTTTTTTCTTTGCTGTCCATTTGAAACATATTGAAGTGGACTTCTGCTCAAACAAATTTTCTATACAATGATAATACAAAGAAAGTCACAACAGTTTTCGCCAGTTTCACAACACCGACTTAGCTGGACTTATTGACAAAGAGACTGGTTGTGTTTGAAAAAGGGCAATGGCCATTGTGAGAATAAGAATACACTGTTTTTTTTTGTCTGAAGCATTAACAAAACAAACTTTAAATTTTGCAAATAATCAAGATTTTTTGTTGCTGTTTTCCGATGGTTTTTTTTCCTAGGGTGTGAAATTTTGTTGACAATATTTGTCGATTGTCAACTGAAGGACTTATGAAATCGGAAGACGAAAACAAGAGATGTTTTAATAATTATGAAGATGGAACATATAAATGGAACGGTTGGAAGGAGTGGGCTGGTATATGTAGGTAGGGGTATGTGGTAGTTAGCTGCTAGAAATAGCAGTGAGGCAATGGTAAGGCGTGATGGTGTGCAAGAAATATTTCGGTGAACGGATGAATGTATAATATATATAACAATCGATAATAGGTAAGCACTACATCAGAGATGTAATCCAACAGACAAGTCCTCTTCTTCTTCTCGTTTTCAGTTTGACACTTCTACCCAGTTGTGTCGTGCGACATGTCAACTAGTCAGGCTGCATGATACTTTGTTGCTGGTGTACCTCTCGGCCTGGTATCTCTGACTACAGCACCTGTGCTTGGTTGGAATGGACTGTGGTCCTGCTTTATATTCGGTTGGCCCGTCCAATCTTAATTTCCAGCTTCCGTTGACTGGACAAAGTCACATCTCCACTTCAAAGAACAGACGTCGATGGGGTATGCGAAACTTAAATAGATTAATGATTGTTTGCTAATTACTGGTAATACTCATAATAACACAACCAAAGTTTCGACCAATAGCCTTTGTCAAGAACACAGTGATTTTATCAGTGATTAGCAAAGCATCCTAACCTTCTACCAAAGTTCGCCAGTTGAATATCTGGACGTGCAGATTTGAGAACACAGTGACAGAATGAATAGATGGATGGACGGACATACAGGTACATATAAACAAATGCACAAAATGATAGATAAACAGAGGAACTGTACATACATTGTGTCAAGAATTTTTCCCAAAGTTTTGAACACCTCCTTTCACTGTGTCGACAACTTTCAAGAACTCAAGGACCTCTACTTAATTACATCCAATTTTGTACTACTCACATCTAACAAAAACTCAACAGATAAAGGATAAAATACCTACATCATTTATTTCAAATTACAATGAGGTTATCTTAATGATATAAAAGTGTCATTTCCGACTACAATCTTCTTCTTCTTCAGCGTTCATTCTCAAACTCCGGCTGGATCTCTTTCGTAGCAGGACCATGGTTCTACCAGATTTTCTGCAGGATGTAGTCTAGAGAATGGAAATGCGCTGTGCCATCGTATTATTTGCACCAGTGACCCAATACACCCGTCTTCGGTTGTTTACCACAATCAGGACCGTATATACGTCGTCGATGAGGAGAGGGAGTTACTTAAAAAAAGAAAATAAAACTAATTACTACTTTTTTCTGGCTTTTGTATACTTTTTTTGCGTTGAGGGCATCCTTCAAAGAAAAGGTGGTAGTTGTTCACCCAATCAATATTTGCATGCTTTCTAGTATTAAATACATTACTTTCTTCACCGTATTAAATTATTCGCTTGCTTCCTAGTACTAAATCTGTTGCTTGTTTCATAGTAATAGTTGTTTGCTTGCTTTCTAGTAATAAATTATTTTGCTTGTTTCCTAGTACATTTTTTGCTTGCTTCCTAATATATTTTACTTGCTTCCTGGTACTACATTGTTTGCTTACTTCCTAGTAACACATGTTTTTGCTTACTCCTAGTAACACATGTTTTTGCTTGCTTCCTAGTACTAAATTGTTTGCTTACTTCCTAGTAACACATGTTTTTGCTTACTTCCTAGTAACACATGTTTTTGCTTACTTCCTAGTAACACATGTTTTTGCTTGCTTCCTAGTACTAAATTGTTTGCTTACTTCCTAGTAACACATGTATTTGATTACTTCCTAGTAACACATGTTTTTGCTTACTTCCTAGTAACACATGTTTTTGCTTGCTTCCTAGTACTAAATTGTTTGCCTACTTTCTAGTAACACATGTTTTTGCTTACTTCCTAGTAACACATGTTTTTGCTTACTTCCTAGTAACACATGTTTTTGCTTACTTCCTAGTAACACATGTTTTTGCTTACTTCCTAGTAACACATGTTTTTGCTTACTTCCTAGTAACACATGTTTTTGCTTACTTCCTAGTAACACATGTTTTTGCTTACTTCCTAGTAACACATGTTTTTGCTTGCTTCCTAGTTCTACATTTTCCGATTCTTCTTAGTATATTTTACTTGCTTCCTAGTTCTACATTGCTCCGCTGTAAGTGAACTGTCTCGCGTAATAGTCGGATTCTGAACCTCATCTCGACTGTGAGCCTTGTTCTGGTATAATAAATTGCTTAACAGTAAAGTTAGACTCTTGTTGGTTTGCCCTCTACCTGATGCTTCGTTTACCGACATCGTGAACACCTCGTCCAAGTTTGATCTTCTACCCACATTTTCTTCGAACGCAGACCTATGGCATCCTGCTTTTACCTTTCCACACATCTTCTGTCTGAGGACAACTGAAGGCTTGTTCGTGAACATGGCTTCAGTTATGGTTACGAATATTTACACACGACACTTCTCTATGGCGCTGCTCTTCCTGCACATGTACTCAATAGACGTGCTTTACATAGACCGTGTTCTTAATTTTGCTTTCGTGCGCTTTCAGACCAGACAATCCAATCCAAACCAGTCGTTTCCTGGTTCTTACTGGCCGTGTTTTATGTGTTCTTGATAAAGGCCTTTCGGTTGAAACGTCGACGTGTGTGTGTTATTATGTGTGTCATCAGTGATTAGTAAAACATCATTACCCTCTTCCATGTTTTACCTGTTGTCTTTGACTATGCTGCGACAGTGTCGTGGGTGTGGGAGCTGAAATGTTACATTCAGAGATATTATTTTTCATTTGCAACCAATTCTCAATACATCTTTGTCTGCACTGTCCGGACACTCCATAAAGCGTTAGTTAAACTGCTTTGAACGAGCTTCACATCAATCTGTCCAGAGTGCATCAAAAGAAGACGTTGTGTAATATTGGTTATTGGCTAACCCTGGGAATGCACGAGAACAATTCATATCCCTTTGCACCCAGTGGAGAAAGCTGAAATAAAATATTTTAATTACGAAATTAGAATTGATAATAATTTTATGTCAAGTGTCAGGACAGAACAATATGAAATGAACATGTACATACATTTATGTTTATATTCATATAATGTGTTATAAAAATGTTAAGTTAATTTCCCAAAAAATAAATCACACCCTCTTGGCAACAATTGTAAAACTTACAGCCACCCCCCCCCCCTCTTCTCCCACCTGTAATTTGTTGACGTAATTTATCGACATCCCCAAAGAATCAAGAAAATACATAATAGATTGACAGAGAGACGAACGGACATGCATGGGTAGATGGATGGAGGGGTAAACAGATGGACGGACAACAGGTGGGTAGGCAGATAAGTCGAGAGGTAGGCAGACAGGTATTCATATCGGTAAACAGGCAGATAAAGACATACGCCGACTGATGGATGGCTGAAAAAACAGACAGACAAATAGTTGGGCTGTTGGCACACACACGGTAAAACGACAAACAGACAAACATAGTCAGACACAGGCAAACACAGAGACAGATAGATGGACGAACTGATGAACAGCTGAGCTAGCGGGTGGACAGACAGCAAACAGACAGACAATGAGATAGACAAACAAAAAGACAGATACAAAGACATCAAGGTAATCAAACTTGTAGAAGGCTTGACAGACAGAGATTACAGGCAGACAAACAGGCAGACAGACTAGGCAGGCAGGCAGATAGACAGAAAGATAGATAGACAAAAAGGCAGGTAGATAAACAGGTAGGCAGGCAGGCAGATAGGTAGACAGACAGACAGACCGATAGTCCCACATTGAAACCATCAGTACAAAAATCCCACGAAAACATATTTAACCTTTTCACACGGACGAGTATGAAAAAAATAAGCCATTTTTCACAATTTTTTTTATCACGCCAAATTTTCTTTCTTACCTTTTCTGCTTTCACCCTCAACTGCTCCCAATAAGATGGTTGGTTGGTTGCTGATCCAGCGGTCCATAGGCTCATGCCCTTTGACCTAATGCCATGAAATAGCATTATATTGCTGGGAAGTCTGTGGATTTTCGGCCCACCCCGGGACAGAGCCAGAGAATAACTATCACACCTCCAGGATGGTAGGTTTCAACCTATGCACTGCTCCTAGGCACTGTAGCCAAGATATGGTTCACTGTGCTCATCCCCCTGCCCCCACCAATTGACTACTGGTTATGCCGAACTTCTCTATTGCTCCAGGCATGCAACCAAATGTTCAAGTCAAAAGGATTGTCACGTCTTGAGTCACTGTACCTCTATGATGGGTCTAAGCCAAGGGTGGGCAAACTACACCGCATGCGGCCCGCCATTGGATATTTTGCGGCCCTCAAACACATTTTTAAATACACGAACATTGTTAAAATATTTGCAAAACCTTTTATCCATATTAGAAAATATACTGTTATAGTGTAAGTCTGTTAGAAATGTAATTTATTTCAGAAGTTATCTACATTATGTAAAACTACCTTTCTTTACAATAAAAATATTTAATTTATTACTTATCGAGAATTTTAAACAAAAACATACATAATATTATATGCGGCCCTCCAATAGCTTTACAATTTTCAATGCGGCCCTCTGCACAAAACGTTTGCCCACCCCTGGTCTAAGCCATAGGAAAAAACAATGCTGTCAGTTTCCTCCTCCCCAGTGCTGCACAGTACATCTCTGGCTCCCTCCCAACCACAGAGGGTGCATATATATATATATATATTAAGGTAAACATGAAACACATTTAAACAACAAAATAAACGCAAAATTGTGTAGATGACGTGCCATGAAGCTTCTCTAAGAAGATAACCTCAATATAACGGCATGTCATCCACTAAGGTTTTCTGTTGCATGGGTGGTTTGCCTAGTGGGCCATTAGTGAGACCCACAGAAGCAACCACATGCGTCCCAATAAGATAATATTTGTAAACGAAAAGCGTTATTTTCACATGTCCAATCCAGGCAAATCTACACCGTTTCCCCACTGTCAAGCTTTTTCCCGTCAACCTGGAAGTTTGGTTATTTCGTTTTGAACAAATACATTCGTTTTATGTTTTTTGAAACAAATGTGTACCTTGTCTGTATCCAAGCGCCTGAAACCATAGATTATATATCTGCAGTGATATACCCAACTCCCACATCCATATACAATAATAGGTAGTTTTCGTGATTTGAATAGCTTGATCCAGATTACGTTAATATCTCGATCATTAACAGAGAACTAGATTGAGTTACTTGTTTCAAATACCTTGGTTCTATTATAAGCAGCAACTGGGATTACTATGAAGGAGTCAGATGAAGGATAGCCATTGCATCAAATAAACTGATACACATGAAAAAACATGACTGAGCTGCAATAAAATATGTATTAGAACTTTCATATTTCCAATTGAAATATATGGATGTGAATCTTGGAAAATCATCAATAAGGTATAATACAAAATTGCAACATTTGAAACAAAATGTTGCAAAGAACCCTAAAAATATCATGGACTAAAAATATCACCAATGAAAACGTTCCAATTGAATTGAAAGTACAAGAAAATTGGATTCAAGATCTCAAAGAGAAATTACGTTATCTCTAGGAAATTACAATATTTTGGACATATCACACAATATTACAGACTAGAAAAATTCATTATACAGGGGATGATGGCATGGCAGGTAAGTCACACACAAAAGTTGCAGGCCACAAAGAAGATAGCAACGATGACCTGAACATGACACTCACATAAGCAGGAACATTGTCTCAAGACATCAAAAATCACCTGAACATGACACTCATGAAAGTTCACCTGAACATAACACTCACATAAGATCACCTGAACATGACACTCATAAAAGTTCACCTGAACATGACACTCACAAAAGCAGGAACATTGTCTCAAGATCTGCATAAGTTTCGAAAAACTGTGATGACTGCTACATTTCTGTCCAGGATACGATACCGTATTGTGATGATGATTAAGGCAATACTAACAAAAATAAGTAATAAAATATTACTATTGATAAACATCTAATAAAACAGTAATAAAATAGTTGATCAAAACAAAGACGTACTCAACGTTGCGGCGAAGGGAACCTTTATCAGGAAACAAAAACACAAACACAACAAAACGGATAATTCATCTCTTACTCTTTGTCGGGCATTCTCTGATATCTTAGTTATTAGACACCAGGCTAATCTATTATTTTACTTCTCAGTACCACATTCAACTTCACTTTCACAACCACGTTAACATTGAGCACGTTTTACAGTAACATAATTAAGCAAACAAGTATAGTTTAGGTTTCGACAAGCTATTTGTATTATTGTGATAATATGAATACAATCACGACAGAGACATATGGTCTTATGTTTCTGTGATCTCAACATTATCTTTTGATGGTTCAAAGTTATTCTGTCAAGAATATTGTAAATTTAAACATACAAACGTCATCACACGTCATCGCCTCCAACATTTTATTGTTAACTTATAGGTTGATTTCTATTTTACTTTTTAAAGGTTAAAAAACTAATCTGGAATATTGATCAGTCACAGGCCAAATAATGCAAATGTGTATTTTGTTTGTATACAAGCACCACATGACAACTTTTTGGGGAGTATTTTTTAGTTAAAAGTGCTTAGTTTAAATAGTAGAAAAACTGAAGTAATTGTAATAACAAAGAACAAATGTCCTTCATGATCAACATAACAGTAGGCGAGATTAGTCTCACAGAAGTAAATATATTCAAATATGTGTGTGCTTTAATAACAGTAGACGGAAGTTGCATTAAAAAAGTCAAATGTAGAATAATCTAAACCAAAGTGACATTTCACAGAATGAAGAACATCCTAATATAATAGTATGTATATATATATATTTGTCATTTGAGGTGAATGAGAATGAGAGATTTTAGAAGTTAGGCCTATATGCTGTAGAATCATTGTGATGTAGTGAATCTTGGAAAATAGGCAGAATATTAACAAACTGTATGGTTTTCCATAAAAAATATTGAAAACACTATGGGCAGATAATGAAGTGTAATGAATATCATTTGAAAGTTAATTTTAAAAAAAGAAAGCTTCTCTCTCGCATCTGAAGATGACAGTTCCACATTTTCTGACGCATCACGAAAAGAGGAAAGATGGAGTACAGCATGACAACAGGTAAGTTGAAAAGCAAGAGGGATAGAGAAATATCAACCGAGAGGATGCTGGGAATCTTAACGTTGCGGCATTGGGGGGGGGGGACTTCGGTATTGAGAAATGGTTGACAGCACAAGAAACAGGTGTCGGCAGACAGACATAATAACAAATACCACAAGAAACAGGTGTCGACAGATAGACATAATAACAAATACCACAAGAAACAGGTGTCGACAGATAGACATAATAACAAATACCACAAGAAACAGGTGTCGGCAGATAGACTTAATAACAAATACCACAAGAAACAGGTGTCGACAGATAGACATAATAACAAATACCACAAGAAACAGGTGTCGGCAGACAGACATAATAACAAATACCACAAGAAACAGGTGTCGGCAGATAGACTTAATAACAAATACCACAAGAAACAGGTGTCGACAGATAGACATAATAACAAATACCACAAGAAACAGGTGTCGGCAGACAGACATAATAACAAATACCACAAGAAACAGGTGTCGGCAGACAGACATAATAACAAATACCACAAGAAACAGGTGTCGGCAGATAGACATAATAACAAATACCACAAGAAACAGGTGTCGGCAGATAGACATAATAACAAATACCACAAGAAACAGGTGTCGGCAGACAGACATAATAACAAATACCACAAGAAACAGGTGTCGGCAGACAGACATAATAACAAATACCACAAGAAACAGGTGTCGACAGATAGACATAATAACAAATACCACAAGAAACAGGTGTCGACAGACAGACATAATAACAAATACCACAAGAAACAGGTGTCGGCAGACAGACATAATAACAGATACCAGAAGAAACAGGTGTCGGCAGATAGACATAATAACAGATACCACAAGAAACAAGTGTCGGCAGACAGACATAATAACCAATAACACACAACATGAACATTAAGAAGAAGTTATGAAACGTAGGACGAGTAATCAATAGACAACAAATATAAAGTAATCAATAGACAACAAATATAAAGTAATCAATAGACAACAAATATAAAGTAATCAATAGACAACAAATATAAAGAAACCTCTCAGCAAATTCATTTTAAAAATTGAATTAAGTTGCCGTGAGAAAACTAGTTTACATCGCATTTCAACGATCAACAAAAGCCTGCATTCCGGAATATTTTGTGCAGCTAATAATTGTGGAATATTTTATCATAATTCTTTCGTTTATGTTGTTTCTGTTGTGATTTTTTTCTGACTATGTTATCACATTATCGTTAGATATGTATACACTTCCTTGTGTGTTTTCTACTAATTAAACATCAGTACAAATTGATTTATAGTGCATCATATTGATGTCTGTTAGTGAATCATTCTCCTCATCTGAGAGATGCACTATCAATGATGACTCAGGAGACTGTTCCCTTCTGAATTTACTGTACAAATTAAGAAGTGATTTCTGTCCAGCTACTTGCGATGATACCTGCCTGCTTATGTCTGAGCCTTCATCGACTGTTAAGTCGTGTAGCTGACATGATCTGATTTTAGTTGACTTGACTTTCTGTCTTTTTAAAGACTTCAATTTCCGCGACTTGGTTTGTTTATTTGCCTTGTTTCCTACACCTTGTTTGTTCCTGAGTAATTTACCTCTTAAAGGCAAACGCTTTTTCTTTAGAACAGCAGTTGGAGACTTTAAAAGCTGCTGTCCCATCTGTACCTTCCCATATTGACGGACATTACCTGGATAAACCTGAAGAAAAACGAGAAACATACCTGTCAGTATTCCTATGCGAACATACATAAATAACACAGGCTTACATATAAACAGTAATATAAACAATAATAGCCTTCTAAAGGGCACAGTGAAAGAAGACTGGTTGCACAGCTATTTAGTTCCACTACCCAAACTTGGGAGGGATCACACCAGGATACATGGCTACAGAATAATAAACATGCAGAATGCGATAGGCAAGTTTTTGGAAAAAATTGTAGCCTGGAAGGTATCGTGTTATCTTGAAAGAAAGAAATGTTTACCAACATTGTTAGGAGCGTATCGCCCAGAAAAGAAGACATGGCAGAATGCAGCCATATTTGCCAATGATGTTTTTTAGGGATTCGATTCGCGTATGGAGACATGTGCGGCTGCAATAGATCTTGAGGATGCTTACAATAGGGTGTCCTTGGATATCTTGATGGACCAGCTGCTAAATCTTGCAGTAAATCCTTTTGTCGTGCGGTGGGTTGGTGCCACCCTGATGCACAGGATAGTAGTTCTTAATGTGTTGCAAATGGATACCTGCACCAACGGTTATTAGCCTTGGCCTACCTATCTCCTGTACTTTTCAATGTATATACAGTACATATTGCTGGCAATCACATCATAGGTGCTGGAAAAACGATTTCATATGCCGATGATATCCGGGTGTACAAACAGGGCAGAAATCAAGAAGATTGCGTCGTGGAACTACAGAAGGAGCTGGACAGACTGACAAATTAGTGTCGAGATACGGGAGCAGTGGTTAATTCTTCTAATGCATTCGCAACGTGGTTTTTCTTGAACAATCACATAGTAAAGACACCCATTCCACAAGTTTCGTTGTCCGGGAAAAGTTTAGAAAAAACTAGCACAATGAGACATCTGGATGCGTTTTTTGACAGAAGTCTGGTTTTTAGGGAACATGTTGACCACGTTATCATAAGGGCAGGAAAAGGCTTAGCAGCAATGAAGGTTATGGCTGCTGCGTAGTGTGAACAGAGGTTGCTATTTCTTTTGTACCAGATTTTGGTTGTGGCTGTGGTGGAATATGCACTGGCAATTCTGACTCTTAGCCTAACTCAGATCGAAAGACTGGATAGAATCCAGAATGCAGCAATGAGTATCATTCTTAGGTGCACAAGAGACACATCGACAAGAGCTATGCGATACCTACTTGACTGTCCAACAACTGAGCACAGATTACAGTATTGCCGTGCACGGGCGTACCTTCAAATACATGCAGATAAGGAACGCCCGTTGCATACGGAAAAACAGAAAGTTAAAGGCACCAGACTCAAGAGAGGGAGGTCGTGGATGGGACGTGCTGAGGATGTCATACAAAGCGTGTGCAGATTGCAGGATGTGGCAGTTGGTGCGAAATGGATAAGTATACCCACAGATTTCGAAACTTCTGTTTGAGAGTAGTAATATCACTTAGCAGGGAATGCAGAGAAGGGTGTCCCACAGCTGTGGAGAAAGAAGTGCATGATTTGGTCAGTGAGAATACCAAAGAGGTGGATGTGAGTACATACACTGATGGATCTGTGATTAGACATGTTCGAAGTGCTTGGGCCTTCACATCTCAGTGCGCAGGTAAAACGATCAGGGAGGAGAGTGGTGCCTTTGCGGTCACTACGAGTAGTATGACCATGGAGACTATGGCGGTGACCAGGACATTTGAGTGGGTATGCACACAGAAGGTAATTCAGGTCTGCATCTTGAGTTTGTTTGTTCGTTTTTCGTTCGCTCCATTGTAACCATCACGGATATCCGTGCGATTTCCGCCGGGAGCGTGATTACGTTGTGCCACCGTTATGCGCCTTGTAGGCCTAGCACATCCGATTTCGGCATGCCTTGACAATTCGGGTGGGCTACCCTTAGCCTGTGACAGCCTCTATATCTGTCTCCAGGCACTCGTAGTGGTGACTCTTCGCCCAGACGATTTTTTCTCTCGTCTGACTCGCACAAGGTGTTCCACTGTCTATGAACTTGCCTCGTGTAATTGGACGTGCTGTGCCTGTGCCCATTGAGTACTGAACCGTTTCTCATCCGTGAGCCTGGTTCCTTAAGGGGAAGAACTCAACAGAGGAGTTGGACCCTGGCTCTTTCGTCCTCTTAGCCGAGGTGTCATTCACCGACATTGCATCTTGAGTGACTCTATGAGTAAGATTAAAAGTGAGACAAGTGAGTCTCGTTCGCGAACAGTGGATTGAGGCCTTGAGAAAGGCGAGGCTACAAGTGGTTAAATCTATTTTCGTGCCGGAACATGTGAGTGTTCGAGACAATGAAAGAACGGATCAACTAGCATCATGCGCGATTGTGGCACAGGGCGATGGGCCAATGGATCGCGCTGATGTTTTGAACTCATTAAGAAATATAGCACGCGAGAGAGACTAATGTGGATGAAGATTCATTTTCAATGGCTAGGATTAAAGATCAAGGTTTGAAATGCGTTGTTGCTAGAAGTGAACATTTTGGATGGCGCAGAAGAATGATGGTCAACCAGCATAGGACAGGTACTGTCAGCAGAAGTGTAATGGCGGTTACACTTAAGGAGAGATCGGAGCAAATATGGACGTGTCCAGTTTGCACTGATGATCCGACGACTAACTAACTAACATATAAACATACGTACATCTATATGAAAAATAAAACTGTGTATGCAAATATCACGGTAATAATTTACGTTTTAGAAAAAAAAACAGCTGTGTTATCACTGATGTAAATCATTTGGAGCTCTTGTAGTCAATAGGTTAGGAGTGATTCGTAGTTATGTGGATAGAGTATTGTTTTTACATGGCTGTACTCATTAATAAAAAAATATAGAGAAAGTAAAACAATCAATATCCATACTATTCAAGAACTGCACAGAATAGCTTTGAACAGACAGAATTGGAGAGATCTGACCTCTGCCCTATATGCTACCTTCAGCACAAAAGGAAAATGAATGAATGAATGAACTCATGAATAGCAAACGAGTTGCTATTTTCAGACGACCAAGCACTAGTAGCATCATCAGAAGAGCAACTACAACGATAAATAGACAGATTACATCAAACATTCCAAACCTTTAACATGAAGATAACATAGAAAAGACCGAAGTAATTAAGATAGGAAAAACAGAAAGAAACACCAATATATAAATATATATATATATATATATATATATATATATATATAGGAAACAATAGACTGAAACAAGTGACAGAATTAGCATACCCAGTAAGCAATGCAACAACAGATGGCAGGAACAGTAAGGAAATACATAATAGATGTAGTAAAGAATACCTAGTCCTGAGGCAAATGACACAATCTTTAGAAACAAAAATGTAGATTTAAACACCCAAAAAAAACCACTATTCAAAACGATTATTATGCCAACGCTGTGCTACCAACGCCAAACATGGACAACGACTGCACAAGAAAAATGTAAAATTGTAACCGATTAAATGGCATGCTTACATAGAATCTTAGGATTAGCGTTAAGAGACAGGGTGAGGAATGAGGACATCCGACAATAAACCGGCACAACTCCAATCTTAGAATACATCAATAGACAACAGATCAAATAGTTTGTACACATCAGCAGACTACCATCCGACATCATACCACAGCAAGCTATGCTACACAGATACAGTAAAGGCAGTTCTAGAGGCCGACCACGAAAACGATGGACCACTTAAAGAAAAGAGGCGACAAATTCCACAATATATTCAGCACACAAGAGGACCGTCTCCAGAAATCTCTTCAACCCCTGACGCTGAAATGCAACAACGGGTTTAGCGAATAGAGAGATAGAACTTATGAAATAGCCAGATAATGTATGTTGTCATTGTTACACGGATATAGTGTTGCTATCATTGTTACACGGATAGAGTGATGTAATTATGGATAGAATGGTGCATATAGTTATGACATAGCCAGATAGTCTATGCAGTTATTGTTAATTAAGTGTATACGGCGTGAAAGTAGTAAATGTGTTAGTGATTATCGTGCTGGTGTAATACCTCCATGTATTACATGGATGTATTGATGAAATAGTAAAGTGGTTAGAGTGCTGGTGTAAAGTGGATGTATTGATGAAATAGTAAAGTGGTTAGAGTGCTGGTGTAAAGTGGATGTATTGATGAAATAGTAAAGTGGTTAGAGTGCTGGTATAGTGTAGTTACATGAAACACACGGTTCTGCAGCAGCCGTCGGTAGTATAAAAGACCTAACTGCAGAAAGTAAACAAACCTTAATTTTTTTACATTTGTATTATTGTCTTGCTATTCGTTGGTCACTATTTATATACTCGGAGTCGTCCTCCACAATTAGCGAAGACTGACCACTGACACGCAGGAAAATTATGAAAATTAATCTTCTGGGTCCACAGGTCTGAACTGGAGCCAGGTTGTAGTTCTTCCTACTCTAACGACCTCGGAAGCAAACAATGTGACACCATTTTTCGAAACGTCATATAGTCACACTGGGGACAGCATCACAAAACACTATCCAAACATTTCTATGCTCAGCTATTCCAAGGCGTGTAGAATAATCACTCCTATACCATTTCTTCATGTTGTTATCAAACCAGGATTTTGTCCAGTCCCCTTCTTCTCCTTCCATTCTCGACTATTCCTTGCAAGATAAATGTAGAAAGTAAGTGGTATCTCGTTGCATGTCCAAACCAAACAAGTACAGGCAGTTTCACAACTGCCAAAAATAGTTATTGATAATTAACCTGACAATCAATAAAAGATAATACTGCTAGTAAAATTGTATGGACATAGTAAAATAGTGTTTGAGGGAACCCAATTCATCGATGACGCCTTTACATGTGAAACCCGTAATGTAATTTACGTGGTCATATGTAAACGTTGTGGAAAGCAATATACTGGCGAAAATGGCTTAAGATTGAGCGACAGTTTCTGTAACCACCTTCATGCCATCAAGCATAGTACACCAACTCATGTGGCCACATACTTCAACAGCGATGGCCACCGTGGTGTCCTTGAAATTCAAATCATGAAAGCTGCACCACCGATGATAGATCTAGGTACGCTCTAGAAAATCGTCTTATTTCTGAGTCGGGTACCCTAAAGCCATTTGGACTAAATTCCGACAACTCTTTTGTCTAGTTCTTAGTTGAAGTGGTCTTTGTCTTTATTCATTTTGTTCGCCATTTATGTCATCTTTTCGTTCGTTTCGGTTCCACCTATACTTACGTTTTTATATCCTTCCGGTATCTCATATCCATATTTCATTTTTCACTCGGACACGTTTGTTGTGGTGTAGTCATTTCTACTCATCGTCTTTTTATGCGTATCTTGATAAAGACTTTTTGGTTCGAAATGTCGATTATGTCCTGTATATTGTTATTTGTATGATTATATTCTGTGTTTTGTTGTTATTTCACGTAAGCATCCTACAGTGACAGTATAGTGTGTTAGTCTTCGTCCAGTAAAACTTCATTACCTGTTTCCCATGTGAGTATGATAATTAACCTACAAGCTTGTTTATTCGCTGCCCAACAAATACATATGTCTTGTGTTCTATATGGCTAATTCTTAACAAACGCCTGTAGTACTTGCTTTCAAAAGTCTGAATCCTTCTTTCCGTGGTTGCTTTGAGTATCCAACTTTCACATCCGTATACATGTATATTTAGCATTAGTGATCTGAACAGATTGATCTTTACTGTAATAAGGATCTTACTTTTCTAAATCATATTCAACCTTTCGATGTAAGCAATCTTCATATCTGAGTCTTTGAAATTCTATAGTATGATATTCATCCGTCGTAATCGACGATGTCCAAAACTCAACCAAAATAATAATGATAAGTAATAAAAGAATAAAGTTAATAGTGTGTTTTTAAATGACTAACAAGTCCAATGCGAGCATACAAAGTTCTTCCACACAATTTACATCTGTAGAGGTACGCTCTAGAAAATCGTCTTATTTCTGAGTCTGGTACCCTCAAGCCATTTGGACTAACTTCTGACCACTCTTTTGTCTAGTTCTCAGTTGAAGTTATCAACGTCTATGGGATGTTAAGATCTTTTATCTTTTCTACTTGCCCGCTTCTGTCTTGTAGTATTTTGCCTGGTCTCTTCCGCCGTTAGTGTTCCAGTTCTGAAACTGTAACGCCATGCTGTTCTATCCTGAGCGAGGCTCTCCCAAGAGCCAACGACAATTTTATGATGTTTCAGTAAGGACTTGATTGTGTCTCTGAAATGCTTTTTCTGTCCACCAGCTTTTCAAAGTTCTGTCTTGAGTACTCCATAATATATTAGTCTTGGTAGACGTGAGTCCTCCATATCACGGACATGTGTCTCTGTGTGTGTTACATAGTGCATTGATTTCATTATTTTTTAAGTAGGTGTGTATGGTTGATGGTGTTAAATCACTAGTGTAAATTCTATTATATATGTTAGTGGATTTTTAAGTCTGTTCTCTGATGGATTTATTATGATATTGGGTTATTATTAGGCTGTATTCGCTGTAGAATAAGCTATTAGGATTAGTGTTAGGATTAGGTTACATTAGTTTTAGAATAAACTATTAGGATTAGATACTAGGTGGTTAGGGTTAGATTTATGATGTATTATAGGTAGAATGTGTTATTAGGACGGTGAATAAGCTGTCTAAAATTAGTTGTCGCAGTTATATTTCTTTCACACTGACGTCTTTTTTAAACCACACAAAAATGACGTAATATGGTTGTCACGTTTATAAAAAAAGAAATATTTAGAGTATATTTATTCGAAAATAGAAGCAATACCCGGAATTGCCCGAGTGAAAATATGTATATTAAAAAATAGTACAGAACACATATCCCGTTACTGAAGGGCGCCACGTTATAACATATGTAGAATTTAATTGGATAATAACTCGATTTTTATTCCGATCTTTCAGAAACCTCAGAAATTACTAATGGGAAAAGTTTTCAATTTAAACTGCTGCAGTAGAACTGGGTGATTTGAGTGAATACTTTTAAAATCACAAACAAACAAAATAGAATGGACGATAATTATTCTTGTAATGCGTCAATGATTTTCATCTGTTTTCTACAAATTAAAGGTGGAAAAGCCACAGTTTCTAGGATCGAACTCTGAATATAAAAATAGTACAAAACTGGCGGGAGCACTATGAACTTATCTAACCGTGAACGGAAGCAATTTAACGTAAAATTGAACATTTATATATACACGATACAATATTCTTGATTCGTGATTAGAAACTAACTTCACAGCACATGGGGTATTCCTATAAGTGTTCGCCTTTCGTTCCAGTAGCCATCTCAGTGCATGTAGACTCAGAGTTCCGGTCAGGTGTTGATTGTGTGATCTTCGGGGACTTCCAATAAAATTACTTTTCCTTCCCTGCCCTCTAGATAAACCCATTTCTAACATTCTCTGTATGTGTACGTTCTCAGCCTCATTGACATCATCTTCATCTTGAAATGAATTTATTACTGCCTTCATTAAGTCTGCTTTATCTCTTCTCTTCTTGTTTTCTACTGACACGGTGAACATATGTACCCAAATTACCAGTATAGTATTCCATTCGAGAGAGAGAAATGGTTCTTGTACTTACCCGCTGGTCACCAAGCGCAAAAGCTAACCTCGGCCCTGCATGTTTGACCTTTTACCGCGTTGCTATCGACAAAGTCACATACTGCCATATTCAACGGTATGATCAAGTTAATACTATAATATCAAAACGCATGTCATTGCTCACCTTTGTTTTGTCTCTTACTAAAATCGTTGAAAATTTGGAATATTTATTATAAACACTTTCGTTGCAGCCAATCTCAAATTTAGACATTTGACTTTCTGAGGAAGTGGCATCATGCTCAGAATCTACGATGTTCTTCAACGACGGATGCACAACTTGTCGGTAGCTCAGATGTGGAGAGTAAATCCCTTGTTTATCTTGAGGTGCAGCTTCAATCAGGGCATCATTTGTAGCACCTGATGTAGGATATGTAGAATACATGCATGCAGGTGTCATAATAATAAACTTTCTAGATTCTACACAGTGTATATATAAATAAAGGTTGTGGAGGTGGTAGTGATGGCGCTGATGCTGATTATCATAATAATGCTACAGTTAATGATGATAATGACTGATGATGATAAAGATTAATGATGACAATGTGGAGGATGATGATGATAATGTGGACGATGATGATGATAATGTGGATGATGATGATGATAATGTGGACGATGATGATGATGATAATGATTGATGATGATAAAGATTAATGATGATAATGTGGAGGATGATGATGATAATGAGGACGATGATGATGATAATGATTGATGATGATAATGTGGACGATGATGATGATTGATGATGATGCTGATTGGTGACGAAGAGGATGATGGTGGTAGCGTTGGCGACAGTGACCATGAAAAAGAACATCGAATGAGTATAGGTTGGTGACTCTTGTTGTCTGTTTATGCAATTTAGGTCCAGACTCAGCTATTCAACTATTGTTGTTCTGTGAGACTTGTATAGACAGAAAGATTTATACGAAGGATATGTTGTCACATACGACTGTGACCCGCGTATTTGTATCTGAAGAGGAGAAAAGATATCCACATTAAGACGTGCCATGCGTGTCTGAAGGGGAGGACAGATATCCACATTATGACATGCCATGCGTGTCGCAAGATGCGACTAAATAGAGTTTGGGGAAAGGGCTGATATTGGATACCCCATTCTATAGATCATAGTAACTCAAAAGCCACACTGATTTCTGATATCTCACAATGGATTTATCATACTGGATGTGTCATATTGGATGTGTTATATCGAAAGACACACATGTCGTCGCGAAACTGTAAATCATGACACAACTTAATCTGTTCTCTGGACTACGCCTTGCTAACATGAATGTGTTTGAGAAAGTACTTGAGAAGAAAAAACAACTTAAGAATGTAATATCGTCCGCGAGATGATCTCATTTCAGAATGGATCGTGATTGCAGTACAAGTCATCACCTCAACATTTCCAGGCTGATGTCGTTCGCTACACTGGTTATTCATTTCGTCACTCTAATTATTTCCAGACCGTTGTGTGGTTCCTTACACTGGTTATTTATTCCGTCACTCTACTCATTTACAGACCACTGGGTCGTTCCCTACACTGGTTATTTATTCCGTCATTCTAATCATTTACAGACCACTGGGTCGTTCCTTACACTGGTTGTTTATTCCGTCATTCTAATCATTTACAGACCACTGGGTCGTTCCTTACACTGGTTATTTATTTCTTCACTCAAGTCTGATGTGAACTGTCAATCATTCCTTATTAGTCTATGCCTTCCCCTCGCATCCCTTTTGATGCCCTTTTGTTCCTCTCCCTCCACATATAGGGACACGTGTTTTCCTATCCCCCCTTTTGGGACACTTTTCTGCCTTGCCCTCCCCCTTCGGGACATTTTTTCGGCTGTGCCACCCAACACCCCTCCTTTCCAGACATTGTTCATTATATGGCCCCTGTTAAAATACATTTCTTCGTGACTATCTGTCTGGTTCATTCTTTCATAGGTTTCGTTTCAGGGTATGCTTCCTATGTGTCCCGGTTTCGTTTCAGGGTATGCTTCCTATGTGTCCCCATTTTAATACAATTTTATCCATCGCCCGCCGCCCCTTTTCGAGATAGGTTTTCTTCTGTGGCCTTCATTCGGCGGACTTCCCTTTTTCTTCGTGGTACCCTTTCGAGACATTTTTTCTTCCGTGCCACGCTTTCCGGATATTTATTTCTCCGTGACTCCTTTTCGGAACACTTATTTCTTGGCCCCCTGGAGATTAAAAAATCTTGTCAACTTTCTCCAAGACATATTCAATATCTTATTAAATTTCACCATAAAAGTTTCGTTTCTGCAGACGGTTTCGTGACACCTTTTCTCCACGCCACTTTTCGTTTTTTATCCTGCCAGCAACATGCTATTCCAATGTGGTGCCGCATGTCATAGTAATTCATTTTAGACCAAAGGTGGACACTTTTTTTATTCAGTGGGCTGGATCGAGTTTTTATTCAGTGGGCTGGATCGAGTTTTTATTCAGTGGGCTGGATCGAGTTTTCATTCAGTGGGCTGGATCGAGTTTTTATTCAGTGGGCTGGATCGAGTTTTTATTCAGTGGGCTGGATAGAGTTTTTATTCAGTGGGCTGGATGAGTTTTTATTCAATGGGCTGGATCGATTTTTTATTCAGTGGGATGAATCGAGTTTTTATTCAGTGGGCTGGATTGAGTTTTTATTCAGTGGGCTGGATCGAGTTTTTTCGTGTTGTGCGTGGTCAAAAATCTTTCTATTGTAGTCTTTTGGAAGTCCAAGTAATATATTTCCTGAGCTCTGTTGGAACTCCAAGTAGTGTTTTTCCTGAGCTTTGTTGGAACTCCAAGTAATCTTTTTTTCTGAACTCTGAAATCCAGGTATCATTTTTTTTCTGAGTTCTACTGGAAACCCAAGAAGTGTTTATCAAGCTCTGTGGAAGTTAAATTAGTATATTTTTTTCTGTGATCTGCTGGAAATCCATGTAGAATTTTTGTAAACTAATCTTAAAGTTATTTTTTTAAACTTCTCGTAACTTCGTCCGATGACCAGACAACGATTTACTTACCTCTGTCATCCAATGGAATCTCAAAGTGGTCCATGGTAGAAGTATCGTCATTGAAAGGGTAGTATTCTTCCGGTGAGAAACCGTAGATTGGCATTGTCCCCTGCGACCATCAAGATATTTGATATCATCAAAATTTAAAAGAAAGAAAAGACACAAGTCGTTAAATACTTACCACTAATTGTTTTCTTCACTAGTCCGTTATAAAATTTCCCACTGTATATCTCCTACAATGGACATAGATTTTCAGCAGGATGTAGTCCAGATACACAAACATGCGAAATGTGTATGTGTAATTTGGGATAAAGAACGAGGGAAAACAGGGAAATAATACTTGACAATATCAAATAGTTTTTTTCTGCTAAAAAAAGGTTTAAAAGTCGTAGAAGATTGACTTCCCTGTACTCGGTTTCCCATATGTACTCCGTCACTCTCAACGAAGCGGCACGCCGCCTGCCGAGAGTACCACTCATAGCACGTAACTCCGTAGCTTCAAGTGATAATCCACAGGGATCTCCGAAAAACATCCACCTTATAAACAAGATGGCACGAGCCGGATTCTAACCCGTGACCTCTTGAACACAAGGCGAACAGCTTAACCAGTTTTTTTGCTAATCAGATTATACATGGTCGTTGGTTGCTGATCAAGCGATCCATGAGCTATGCCCTTTGACCCAATGCTTAATGACATTATTGTGTTGAAAACAAAAGAAGTTTAAATGATAATGAATAAAGATAAAATAATAAAAAATTGGTCAGAGTATATAACAGAATTATCCTGAGTTATCAGACAGCTGCAGCTCAGAAACAAACATGCATTACCAAAGTGAAGGACTATCAATATTAACATCGGTGGTAGAGTGCAATATAAGAAGACACATAAATCCCCTGGATCAGATGACAATATCACTGAAGAGTTAAAACTGTTAGTGAATTTGGTGTAGAAGTGATAACAAAATCGTTGAATGACTTCTACAACGGAGAATATATACATAACTGAAGTTCTCTTGAAATTTTCCTAGCTCTACCAAAGCAACCTAGTGCTATAGATTGTGGAAAGTATCACAGAATTAGTTTGATAAGTCACGTGGCAAATATAAGTCCACATATTCCCAGTAGCAATATTTGGGTGTGAATCTTGGACAATCAGCAACAAAGTGAAAAATAAAATAGCAGTATTTGAAACAAAATATTACAGAAAAATTCTCAGAATAACATGAACCAAAAAGATTACCAATGTAGCCATTCTGAGATAAATGCATAAAAAGAAAACTGGCTAAACAGCATAGTTCTTTCTAGAAAACCACAATATTTTGGCAATATCAAACGCCATGACAGCCTAGAGAAGACCATAATGCAGGGGGTGATGCCAGGGAGACTAACAAGAGGCAGATCAAGAAGAAGATGGACGCAAGACATCAAAGACCACCTGAACATGACAGTAACAGAAGCAAGAAGACTGACTTAATATCGACAGAAGTTTCGAAAGGTTGTGATAACTGCTATCAGATGCATGCTGCTGTTCAGGATATATACCAATGATGATGATGACGATGATGATGATGATGATGATGATGATGACAAAAATAAATTATGATGCAAAATTGTATGAGAATAATAAGTAAATCAAACAAGGATTTATAGATGAGCAATGAGGACCGATAGTTATTCGAAATACTGCTTTCCTCTCTCTCTCTCTCTAGAAAGTCACTAGAATGGACCGATCGAGACAAGGACTATTACAACAACAACACTCATCCCGTACAGGTATTGAAATATCCTCAGTAACAACAAACATATAACATAATATCCGTATTAGTTATACAAGGGCCGATAGGTCTTCTTGTAAACATGGATAACATATATAGACATATATGTTAGGAGTTAGAGTTAGGAGTAATGAGAATATTGGAGAATTCAAACATTGGTAGTAAAACTCTGAGAAAAATAAGGAATATATACTGGCAACAAAAAAGTAGTCATAAAAAAATCGATACTCATACGGAAGCTTTTCAACATATTAAAAATTGTATTATAAAATGTTGTGTTCTGCCACCTGATATGTTCAGTTTTTACAGATAGATAGATAGATAGATAGATAGATAGATAGATAGATAGATAGATAGATAGATAGATAGATAGATAGATAGATAGATAGATAGATAGATAGATAGATAGATAGATAGATAGATAGATAGATAGATAGATAGATAGATAGATAGATAGATAGATAGATAGATAGATAGATAGATAGATAGATAGATAGATAGATAGATAGATAGATAGATAGATAGATAGATAGATAGATAGATAGATAGATAGATAGATAGATAGATAGATAGATAGATAGATAGATAGATAGATAGATAGATAGATAGATAGATAGATAGATAGATAGATAGATAGATAGATAGATAGATAGATAGATAGATAGATAGATAGATAGATAGATAGATAGATAGATAGATAGATAGATAGATAGATAGATAGATAGATAGATAGATAGATAGATAGATAGATAGATAGATAGATAGATAGATAGATAGATAGATAGATAGATAGATAGATAGATAGATAGATAGATAGATAGATAGATAGATAGATAGATAGATAGATAGATAGATAGATAGATAGATAGATAGATAGATAGATAGATAGATAGATAGATAGATAGATAGATAGATAGATAGATAGATAGATAGATAGATAGATAGATAGATAGATAGATAGATAGATAGATAGATAGATAGATAGATAGATAGATAGATAGATAGATAGATAGATAGATAGATAGATAGATAGATAGATAGATAGATAGATAGATAGATAGATAGATAGATAGATAGATAGATAGATAGATAGATAGATAGATAGATAGATAGATAGATAGATAGATAGATAGATAGATAGATAGATAGATAGATAGATAGATAGATAGATAGATAGATAGATAGATAGATAGATAGATAGATAGATAGATAGATAGATAGATAGATAGATAGATAGATAGATAGATAGATAGATAGATAGATAGATAGATAGATAGATAGATAGATAGATAGATAGATAGATAGATAGATAGATAGATAGATAGATAGATAGATAGATAGATAGATAGATAGATAGATAGATAGATAGATAGATAGATAGATAGATAGATAGATAGATAGATAGATAGATAGATAGATAGATAGATAGATAGATAGATAGATAGATAGATAGATAGATAGATAGATAGATAGATAGATAGATAGATAGATAGATAGATAGATAGATAGATAGATAGATAGATAGATAGATAGATAGATAGATAGATAGATAGATAGATAGATAGATAGATAGATAGATAGATAGATAGATAGATAGATAGATAGATAGATAGATAGATAGATAGATAGATAGATAGATAGATAGATAGATAGATAGATAGATAGATAGATAGATAGATAGATAGATAGATAGATAGATAGATAGATAGATAGATAGATAGATAGATAGATAGATAGATAGATAGATAGATAGATAGATAGATAGATAGATAGATAGATAGATAGATAGATAGATAGATAGATAGATAGATAGATAGATAGATAGATAGATAGATAGATAGATAGATAGATAGATAGATAGATAGATAGATAGATAGATAGATAGATAGATAGATAGATAGATAGATAGATAGATAGATAGATAGATAGATAGATAGATAGATAGATAGATAGATAGATAGATAGATAGATAGATAGATAGATAGATAGATAGATAGATAGATAGATAGATAGATAGATAGATAGATAGATAGATAGATAGATAGATAGATAGATAGATAGATAGATAGATAGATAGATAGATAGATAGATAGATAGATAGATAGATAGATAGATAGATAGATAGATAGATAGATAGATAGATAGATAGATAGATAGATAGATAGATAGATAGATAGATAGATAGATAGATAGATAGATAGATAGATAGATAGATAGATAGATAGATAGATAGATAGATAGATAGATAGATAGATAGATAGATAGATAGATAGATAGATAGATAGATAGATAGATAGATAGATAGATAGATAGATAGATAGATAGATAGATAGATAGATAGATAGATAGATAGATAGATAGATAGATAGATAGATAGATAGATAGATAGATAGATAGATAGATAGATAGATAGATAGATAGATAGATAGATAGATAGATAGATAGATAGATAGATAGATAGATAGATAGATAGATAGATAGATAGATAGATAGATAGATAGATAGATAGATAGATAGATAGATAGATAGATAGATAGATAGATAGATAGATAGATAGATAGATAGATAGATAGATAGATAGATAGATAGATAGATAGATAGATAGATAGATAGATAGATAGATAGATAGATAGATAGATAGATAGATAGATAGATAGATAGATAGATAGATAGATAGATAGATAGATAGATAGATAGATAGATAGATAGATAGATAGATAGATAGATAGATAGATAGATAGATAGATAGATAGATAGATAGATAGATAGATAGATAGATAGATAGATAGATAGATAGATAGATAGATAGATAGATAGATAGATAGATAGATAGATAGATAGATAGATAGATAGATAGATAGATAGATAGATAGATAGATAGATAGATAGATAGATAGATAGATAGATAGATAGATAGATAGATAGATAGATAGATAGATAGATAGATAGATAGATAGATAGATAGATAGATAGATAGATAGATAGATAGATAGATAGATAGATAGATAGATAGATAGATAGATAGATAGATAGATAGATAGATAGATAGATAGATAGATAGATAGATAGATAGATAGATAGATAGATAGATAGATAGATAGATAGATAGATAGATAGATAGATAGATAGATAGATAGATAGATAGATAGATAGATAGATAGATAGATAGATAGATAGATAGATAGATAGATAGATAGATAGATAGATAGATAGATAGATAGATAGATAGATAGATAGATAGATAGATAGATAGATAGATAGATAGATAGATAGATAGATAGATAGATAGATAGATAGATAGATAGATAGATAGATAGATAGATAGATAGATAGATAGATAGATAGATAGATAGATAGATAGATAGATAGATAGATAGATAGATAGATAGATAGATAGATAGATAGATAGATAGATAGATAGATAGATAGATAGATAGATAGATAGATAGATAAACATCGTGTATATCTATCGACATTTTATCTGTTTTTAAAGTGTTCTTTTCTGATTCCCTGCAGATTTTATCTTTTTTTGTAATATTGTCCGCTGTATTATTTTTGGCTTAGTTGTCTAATCAATATGTGAAGCAACTATTTCACAAAACACAGATCTATCATACATGGACACAGCTCTAAAACTAGGCAAATGTTTAACAAAACACAGATCTATCATACATGCATAGAGCTCTGAAACTAGGCAAATGAAACAGAATTGCGATTAGTTTATATAAATAATAGAGGGGGTGGTGCAGAATTTGTTCTAGGAGTCTGAATACTTAGCTTTAACCCTACAAGATATACAAGATATACTAAAAGCTTTTCGCAGTCACGATAACATTTGTTTATAACGAGACATCCTTGGATGCTCCCTTATAGTACATACATTTGCCAGCTAAAATTTTGAAATTGTCTTAAAACAACATTATAAATAGTATGACAGCAAAAATTTGGAAACACGGAGTAATGAATTTTTGCTAATCACTGAAAGTACGAAGGAAAACAAACACATAACCTACTGATGTTTTGACCAAAGAACCTTTATCATGAACTTAACATAATACACAACAAATGTAAGACTAGTACATAATAGCAATTTTGTTTACCGCAATAAATGTCACAAGATGTGGTAAAGGACGATTTGGCGAGAAGGATGTCACACCCGTCCTACAGCTTACAGAAGGTCAACGTTATTGACAAAAGTATATGCTCTAGTTCCTTGTGTCGGGCAAAAGCCGCAGTTATCATATGCAAGCTATATACCATAATACACATCACTTTGTTTTCTGAACTACATACTGCTAACAGGCAGAAATCGAAACAAACGAAGAAGATAGTATTGTTTTATCTGTATACTTGTGAGAAGCACGGTAGCCAAGTTGATAGTCAGCTTGCTTACTATCACCGGAGTACAGCTTGCCAGGTTCGAAGCCACGTCCGGATAATAAAAATTGTCCAGGTCGTAATTTCTCGCCTGGAAGGTCCGCTCCTCCGGTCGAACAGCTGTAAATTGATACCTGATGCATGAGTTAGGAGAGGTAAAGATAGTAAGGAAGAGAAATGGTCACTCAATATAATAGTTTATGCTGCGGCTTAGTACGAGAAGAGTTATCTTCATTCTCGACGGCAGGTTGCTGCCATTGGACCTTTATACTTTACCTTTCATTTGTGCTCCAAGGCGAGCAGATTTTATTGAATGCGCAAACAGGTAATTTACTCTGCATCAACATCATCATCATGTTTTTTTTTTAAAAAGCAGATGTCATTCTTATTATTACAAATCACATTATGTTTAATGAATGTAAGTTTATCACAGTAAGTTTGCTGAATATACATTTATCACAGTAAGTTTAATGACTATGTTTATAACAGTAAGTTTGTAATGAATGTAGGTTTATAACAGTAAGTTTAATGAATGTAGGTTTATAACAGTAAGTTTAATGAATGTAGGTTTATAACAGTAAGTTTAATGAATGTAGGTTTATAACAGTAAGTTTAATGAATGTAGGTTTATAACAGTAAGTTTAATGAATGTAGGTTTATAACAGTAAGTTTAATGAATGTAGGTTTATAGCAGTAAGTTTAATGAATGTAGGTTTATAGCAGTAAGTTTAATGAATGTAGGTTTATAACAGTAAGTTTAATGAATGTAGGTTTATAGCAGTAAGTTTAATGAATGTAGGTTTATAACAGTAAGTTTAATGAATGTAGGTTTATAGCAGTAAGTTTAATGAATGTAGGTTTATAACAGTAAGTTTAATGAATGTAGGTTTATAACAGTAAGTTTAATGAATGTAGGTTTATAACAGTAAGTTTAATGAATGTAGGTTTATAACAGTAAGTTTAATGAATGTAGGTTTATAGCAGTAAGTTTAATGAATGTAGGTTTATAACAGTAAGTTTAATGAATGTAGGTTTATAACAGTAAGTTTAATGAATGTAGGTTTATAGCAGTAAGTTTAATGAATGTAGGTTTATAACAGTAAGTTTAATGAATGTAGGTTTATAGCAGTAAGTTTAATGAATGTAGGTTTATAACAGTAAGTTTAATGAATGTAGGTTTATAACAGTAAGTTTAATGAATGTAGGTTTATAGCAGTAAGTTTAATGAATGTAGGTTTATAACAGTAAGTTTAATGAATGTAGGTTTATAACAGTAAGTTTAATGAATGTAGGTTTATAGCAGTAAGTTTAATGAATGTAGGTTTATAACAGTAAGTTTGTAATGAATGTAGGTTTATAACAGTAAGTTTAATGAATGTAGGTTTATAACAGTAAGTTTAATGAATGTAGGTTTATAGCAGTAAGTTTAATGAATGTAGGTTTATAACAGTAAGTTTAATGAATGTAGGTTTATAGCAGTAAGTTTAATGAATGTTGGTTTATCACAGTAAGTTTGAAATGAATGTTGGTTTATAACAGTAAGTTTAATGAATGTTGGTTTATCACAGTAAGTTTGGAATGAATGTTGGTATAGAAATACTCACCCTATTTCTTTTGCCGCGATAGACTAATCTTCGAACCCAACAGCACCAAACCATCAAGAGGTGACAGCAGCAAGTTACCATAAGCCATATAACAGCAGCAATAATCGCTGTTTGTCTAAGCGTGATTATCGTTAAAAACAGTATTATTTTCACAGCTTATTTTGTATTTATATTTATTGTGTTTGATTTATTTATGTCAGTGCTCTGTAACATTTGTGACGTGTACTGGCTAAATTTTCAAGAGCCACGGTACTATTGGCATAAAGTATATGTCATGTCAGTACTACAAGCCTTGCCACATAAAGTATATGTCATGTCAGTACTACAAGCCTTGCCACATAAAGTATATGACATGTCAGTACTACAAGCCTTGCCACATACAGTATATGACATGTCAGTACCACAATCCTTGTCATGTATAATATATGACATGTCAGTACTACAATCCTTGTCACATATAACATATGTCATGTCAGTATTACAATCCTTGTCATATATAACATATGACATGTCAGTACTACAATCCTTGTCACATATAACATATGAAATGTCAGTACTACAATCCTTATGACATGTCAGTACTACAATCCTTGTCACATATAGTATATGACACGTCAGTACTACAATCCTTGTCACATATTGTATATAACACGTCAGTGCTGCAAAATGTGTCGCATATAACATATGACATGTCAGTACTACAATCTTTGTCACATATAGTATATGACACGGCAGTACTACAATCCTTTTCACATATAGTATATGACATGTCAGTGCTGCAAAATGTGTCGCATATAACATATGACATACATATATAGAAAATAGATGGTTTTCACACATCAGCAGACTAACATCAGACAGCATACCACAACAAGCTATGCTAAATAGATACAGCGAAGGCAGACCTAGTCCTCGCTTGACCTACGGTGAATTTACCAAAACCATCTTCACATACACGTACCTTACCGTGAATTAACCCAGTTCATCTCCACATAATACACTGTGACTTCACACAGTTCATCTTCACATACACATAACTTACCGTGTATTCATTCAGTCCATCTCCACGTATACATAACGTACCGTGAATTCACCCAATCCACCTCCACATATGCATAACTTACCGTGAATTCATCCAGTCCATCTCCACGTATACATAACTTACCGTGAATTTACCCAGTCCATCTCCGCGTAGACATAGTAATGTCCATGGGGATCAGTGAAAGAACACATCTGATAAATAATTGTGACGACGATGTGGAAAACGTTGAAAATCAACGGATGTATAATGTGAGGAAGACGCGTCGGAATGGCTGTTACTGAAACATGTATGCCAGTGAATGACGCCATCAGTGCTAGGAAGAGCTTTGATTCACCGAGATTCTCTTCTGAAACCATAAGTCAGTCAATTGGTTACAATTTTTAATGGTACAAATTTAACGTCTTATATTTATTAACCAGCATATAATATACTGCTAACCACGCTGCACAGAAATAACAGTTACATTAACTTTTAACCTCTATTAAATCTATGCCCATCAACTCTGCCAAGACATTCTTCATTTTTTATAGATTTCCAAATGCATTGTCACAGTGCTAGAAACATCTCATGTAGATACAGATATAATTAGCAAAAGTTAGATAAAAATTGATACATCAAATACTGAAATATCAAAACTCGGAGATAATACAGTTTTACTTGACAAAATAACGAAAAGTTGACTTTAACTTTTTGAGCATGCGGGCCGGATTGAAGTTTCTCTTGTGTTACCACACGAGCCGAAAATATTTTTTAACTTGTGTTTTATTACCTCGTATGCCAGGCATATAACATTTTAAATCAGCCAACCATGCTATAAAAAAAAGACTGGTATACTGGATTTGGCCAGGGGGTCGTACTTTGTCCATTCGTGATTTACAAGTCTGTAGAGTTTATTGAGGAATATATCACAGTCACTGTTGCTTTTCTGTAACTGGTTTTACTGGCATGTGTGTTTGTATGTACTCTAATCGATTGGAAACCTCATGGGAGTACGTGGGCACGATCGAATACCAGACACGGAAATCCTTCAAAAGTCCCGTATTCAAAGCATGAATGCCCTGTTGACTAGGTTCAAATCTGCTGGACTGGCCACGTCGTCTATATCTCAGACAAGCGCCTTCCAAGAGATTATTCTATGGGAAGCTGAGTGATGGTAAACGTTCATGCGGAGAACAAAAAGCGCTTCAAGGATCTCACGCAAAAACTGCAGCATCGATTCCAGCTCCTGGGAGACTACAACACTTGATCGTTAAGCTTGGCACACCCAGATCATTGCTGGTATCACTAAATGTGAAAAAGTGAGAACACTGCGGGCAATTCACAAGCGACGGAAGCGGAAGGAAAAATCTGAAAACTCTACTATTCTGGACCCTCTACACTCCTACATGCACTGCAATTGAACATTCTTGGCACTAATCAGACTAGGAACTCACAAGTCCATCTCCAAGTTAGACAATCACAAGCGTTTTATTTTCTTTCTACTTGTTCACCACATTTTTTTTCATGTCGCGCCCATCTTCGCTTGTGAAGGAGGAACATCATCATCATCATTATCGCCTGTTCTACATAATAGTTCCAAAAGTTTATGCACATTTACGCAACGCTAACTCCCATGCACCACTGTCTCTGGTCGCATTTCTCCAGCAATTGTAGTCAATAGAAAGTGTTTTCAAGCTTGGCCTTACATATATCTTTGTATATATGAATATATCAAATGATATATTCTTTCCAGAACATTGTCTTCGTTGTGGATACTCTGAACGCCTCTCTGTACCGGGCAAGCATGCCTATATTGGCCAAAGACATGTGCATACATTCTTCGATGTCGTTGGTCCATCGTCTTCTTGGTCTTCCTTTTCTTCTCTTTCCCGGCACTCTACCCTCTAGAATCAGCCTTTAGATACCATCATGTCGCTTTAAGTGTCCAAAATAATGTAGCTTCCTTCTTATGATGGTATTTAAAAGCCACCCTTCGTTTAGTTTCAGTAATTTCAAAACTTCTATGTTTTTTTCCACTGCCCATGATATTCGTAGGATCTTTCTGTAGCACTTCATATCAAATGAATTTATTCTTTTGGATATTGTCTTGTTTAAAGTCCAAGTCTCGCATCCATATGTTGCCACTGGGAAAACACATGATCTTAAAAGGGTTAATTTAGTGTCGTTTTTAGTCCGGCTCTGTGTCGAAGTGGTACAGAGCGCGTCTGTGACGGCCAAGGTACCCAGTTCGATCTCCGCCACAGGCAATTGTGCATCCGGACCGGTCAGAAAGCAATGGCAAACTACTGAACATATTTATATTGCCTAGAAAATCATCACAGACAGCAAATGCTGGGTTGATAGCTAAGTCCTGTAAAGGGCTACCAATTTTTTTTTATTACTGCTTTGCCATTGCTTTTTCATTTATATATGAATAAATATGATATATTATATATATGATAAAAAGATGAAACTGATTTTTTTTAAATTGAGAACATGCCAAGTGTTATGTACATATACATTGCTATGAAATTGACCATTAGTGATATCAACCGCTTAAAATGAACAAGACACAAAATTCATAATGGTGTAAATCATTGCTGATAACACTAATTCTCTCACAATACCAAATATTTATACAAGTTTACAGTTTAGCTACACTGACAGACATGATTAAACTCATCCAACACGTAATTATACCCGGGGTTTAGACGTAATTATACCCGGGGTTTAGACGTAATTATACCCGGGGGTTAGACGTAATTATACCCGGGGTTTAGACGTAATTATACCCGGGGTTTAGACGTAATTAATTTTAGGCGAACTTTGTGGATCGCAACATGATTCTGGCGCAAGCTTCCAGAAGACAAAGTATTAGCTATGGAAAGTCATATAAGATATCAAAAGAAAGATAATTGAATGTGAAATTCATATAAAAAATAAAAATATAAGAATTGTAAGAACAATAATACTTGTCATTTATGAACCAACCAAGGCAAATTTGGAGGGTATATATGGAGTCCCGTTATAACGGGCTTACGTCCTTAAACGCCCTGTCCTGTTATAACGGGCTTATGTATGAATTGAGTTTTAAACACAATCAAGTTAGGATTCTACAGCGTCGGACATCCTCCTTATAAATCAAATAGTAAATATCATATCAAAAATGTGAATTATTATGTATTTCTATGCTGACAGTTTGTTACCATCTTTACATTATAGTTCATACTTCAACAACGGATGACCATATTATTTTTCTTCTTCAGCGTTCATTCTCAAACTCCCGCTGGACCTATCTTGTAGCAGGACACATTCTCAAACTCCCGCTGGACCTATCTTGTAGCAGGACACATTCTCAAACTCCCGCTGGACCTTTCTTGTAGCAGGACACATTCTCAAACTCCCACTGGACCTATCTTGTAGCAGGACACATTCTCAAACTCCTGCTGGACTTATCTTGTAGCAGGACACATTCTCAAACTCCCGCTGGACCTTTCTTGTAGCAGGAAACATTCTCAAACTCCCGCTGAACCTATCTTGTAGCAGGACACTTTCTCAAACTCCCGCTGGACCTATCTTGTAGCAGGACACATTCTCAAACTCCCGCTGGACCTATCTTGTAGCATGACCAATTTCCTGCTAGATATCCAACACGATGTAGTCTAGAGAGGGATAATGCGTTGTTTCGCCGTTTTATTTGCGTCAACAGCCATAACCAATAACCAATAGCACATCCGTTTTCAGCGTATGACCGTATCCATAAGCATGATCTTTCACGGCGGGTATATCGGTATACATCACGACTCCGCAACTGTCACACAGGTGACCGTAACCATAGACACCTCTTTCCCAGTGGGTATATCCGTAACTGTCAGCAGATATGGAAGACCTACTTGCTAAACGTAAACATATCTTCATTCGGCACGTTTTTGTTATTATTGTCACGTTTTCCATTTGTCATTATATATATATATATTGGTCAACGGAAGACATGAGAATAATTTTTAAAAAGAAACAAGTGAAGGAATCATTAATTACGTTAGAATGCATGTAGTACTCTGTCGATAACGATGGTATATCGGTATACTTCATGGCACTGCAACTGTTAAACTAAAGTATCTGTACGCACACACAGCCATACCTAATTCATGATACGACGAAGTTCACAACTCAAAAGTAATCACAGACATTTGTTGCCTTTGTGTCACAACTCAAAAGTAATCACAGACATTTGTTGCCTTTGTTTCACAACTCAGAAGTAATCACAGACATTTGTTGCCTTTGTTTCACAACTCAAAAGTAATCACAGACATTTGTTGCCTTTGTTTCACAACTCAAAAGTAATCACAGACATTTGTTGCCTTTGTTTCACAACTCATAAGTAATCACAGACATTTGTTGCCTTTGTGTCACAACTCAAAAGTAATCACAGACATTTGTTGCCTTTGTGTCACAACTCAAAAGTAATCACAGACATTTGTTGCCTTTGTTTCACAACTCAAAAGTAATCACAGACATTTGTTGCCTTTGTTTCACAACTCAAAAGTAATCACAGACATTTGTTGCCTGTGTTTCACAACTCAAAAGTAATCACAGACATTTGTTGCCTTTGTTTCACAACTCAGAAGTAATCACAGACATTTGTTGCCTTTGTTTCACAACTCAAAAGTAATCACATACATTTGTTGCCTTTGTTTTCGACCTCCCGCTGGATCTCTATCGAATTAGTTAACTATTCCTTCAACAGAGCATAGTCCAGTGAACAGAGATGAGTTATCGTCATTTCATATTCGCCAATGGCCCGATACACCCGGCTTCGACTGTGCTAATGTAAAGTGTTTTACCAATTCCATAGAACTGTGTTTTATAAACATTGCCCGTACGGAAGGCTGGTCAACAATCTGTAATCTAACAACGATTCAACTTGCTTGACCTGTCTGTATATCTCTATGTGGCGTTGCCACACCACCCAGCGCATAGACATGATCTTTCATAGCTGTATACTTTCACAGCTGATATGACGGCAGATATACTTTTACAGCTGGTATACTTTCACAGCTGGTATGGCAAAAGATATACTTTCACAGCTGGTATGACGGCAGATACACTTTCACAGCTGGTATACTTTCACAGCTGGTATGGCGGCAGAAACACTTTCACAGCTGGTATGACCGCAGAATACGCTCACAGCTGGTATGACGGCAGATATACTTTCCCGGCTGGTATGACGGCAGATATACATTCACAGCTGGTATGACGGAAGATACACTTTCACAGCTGGTATACTTTCACAGCTGGTATGACAGTAGATATACTTCAGTATTCGGTAACAACAAAGTTATGACTATACACACATACGCGACTTCTCGTAGGTCATGTTGCGTCAAGTTAATCTTTAAAAAATAAACAGCCCAAAGCGGAGCAAAGAATAGCGACACTATTACCTTCCATGCATTTCGTAAGAGGCGAGTGAGGAGGTTTCGTAGGTAATGTTGAGTAGACATAGCATCAGTCTACCACACGCAAATAAACAACATATAATCAAAAGCACAATCTCACAGAGTGTCAATGTGACACAGAAACCATGCTGAAGTTTGATGTATCAAACTGAAGGGCGCAGATATCGCAGACAAGCTGTAAACAATGCCAAAACTTACTGTTCTCCGGATTGAATCTTGCTAATATGTAGGAATTTGAGAATGAGCACAGAAGAAGAACAACAAACATACATGGCCGTTTATAGTTCATGCTACAACCAGAGTCGACAACTGAACGAAAGACCAAACATAACTCACCCATGTTCTTTAAAATCATGTAATACATCACGTTACATGACATGATGTTGGGGTACAGACCATTGTACATCAGCCAGAGGATTTTAAAATGCCAGGGCGTTTGATGCATTCTCACTATAAAAAAATAAACATCAACTCAGTAAAACAACTTACCTAAATTTTAAATGTTGCAACCATCAACTCAGTCAAACAACTTACGTCAATTTTAAATGTTGCAACCATCAACTCAGTCAAACAATTTACCTCAATTTTTAAATGTTGCAAACATCAACTCAGTCAAACAACTTACCTCAATTTTTAAATGTTGCAAACATCAACTCAGTCAAACAACTTACCTCAATTTTAAATGTTGCAACCTTCAACACAGTCAAACAACTTACCTCAATTTTAAATGTTGCAACCATCAACTCAGTAAAACAACTTACCTCAATTTTAAATGTTGCAACCATCAACTCAGTAAAACAACTTACCTCAATTTTAAATGTTGCAACCTTCAACACAGTCAAACGACACACTCCAATTTAAGTGTTGCAACCATCAACACAGTCAAACGACACACTCCAATTTAAGTGTTGCAACCATCAAAACAGTCAAACGACACACTCCAATTTCAGTTTTACACTTCAACACAGTCAAACGACTATAGCACGTTTCACTAGCTTTGTCTAACTTCAAAATGATGTATCTCAGCAAATATATAGAGAATATAATTTAAATTATGTGTTTGAATTTGAAATGGTACTAACTCTATCAATTAAATTGTTCATTAAACTGCAATCATTGGTTTCAATTTTTGTTTATTTTTGTTATATATCAAAAGTTTACTTGTCAACACATATCTCACGCACATTTTTGTAAATTGTTTACAGTCAATTATAAAACATCATTTACACAAAATTGGTTTATCATACAAATGGCAAGATTTCGTGAAAATGCACTATTTTCTATTATGGAATACAAGACTGTAAGACTGGAACACAACCGTCAGTGAGAACAAAACGGCTCGTAGTAAAATGGAGAGTTTTCTGAAGTTGAATACTAATATCCCGCCGAAGACGGATGTGTCGGGCCATTGGCGCAAATAAAACGGCGACACAACGCATTTCCATTTTCTGGACTACATCCTGCTGGAAATCTAGCAGGACCATGATCCAGCTAGATCCAGTTGGAGTTTGAGAATGAACGCAGAAGAAGAAGAAGAATACTAATATTAAGCAACAAAGGAAAAATAAAACATAACATTTGCTGCAATCCACATCTGTGGGGGAATAATAAGAAACAACACCTGATTGATGAAATGAAAGGAGAAACACTAAAATCCTAGGACTTGCAGATACGAGGATAAAAGACAGGGGCTGTAAGAAACTATATTAAAATTACACGTGCCTATACAGTAGAATTGACCCACTTTCCAGAGCGAAGCAAGTAGTGGACTTTCTCGTAGATCCAATATTCGCTAAGAACGTTGTTCAATGTACAGATCAGAATGAACGATCAATGTCGGTCACGATTATAATAGACCATGTAAACACCACATTTATACAGGTCTATGTCCGATGTAACACACCAAACAAAGGAAACGAAAGAGAGGAATTTTTAGGAGGTAAGCAGATTAATAAATAACAGCAACAATGATGATGACCTATAGATTTTGGGAGATTTAACGCACATCTTGGTGTAAATAGAGAAGAAATAGATACATATAAATGACCATTCGGCGACACAAGAAACAAGATTAACGACGACGGATATAAACTAATAGATACATGCATCCAGCACAACCTCTATATAACGAACAACTTCTTTAAACATAGTCACAAGTATACACATGGTAAAAATAGAACAGCTTGGAATGCAAGAGCCAGATATAGACTTTATACTCACAAAAAGAAACAATAGACGAATAATAACACCTGCACAAGTAATACCTAACATGTGTGCAGACGCTGGCCATAAGGCAGTAATAATAACAGTCAAAACAAACAGCGAAAAATAACAAGCACAAGAAAAGCGTAAGTACCAAGGACAACTAGATATGCAGAAATTGGAAGAACTAAACATGCGAGAAAAAGTTATCCACAGGAAGTTAACTAAGAATTCACACAGCTACCAGAAAATCACCAGTACATAGAAGAAGAATGAAAACAGTTCAGAAATTCCATCATACAAACAGCAGGAAACATGTCATGTGTGGATATAAAAACCATAAAGGCACGAAATAAAAAATAACAGCTTGGTGGACAGAAGAAGTAAATAACACAGCAAAAAATAAAAAAACAAAAATATAAGAAATGGGCAACAAGCAAAACGCACGAAGACTATTTAGCAGCATGGTCCATGGGACATATTTTTCTGTCCCATCCCATCCCAGCCCATGGCAATTTATGCCTGTCCCATCCCATCCCATGGGATTACTATTATAATATTAATATGGAATACATTTAAAATAAAATTATGAAATTTATGAAAGTTTAGGTTTAGTGTCTACTAAATAGGACTACATATACAAAGAGACATGCAAAACGACAAAATGTATTAACTTTATGACAGTTCAGTATCATTCTGACACTCTCATTTTATTAGACCATTTCTGAGTCACTGCTCATTCAGCACATTATCAATTTCCCGCTGATCGACTGCTTCTACTAATTCAGTTAATTCGGGTAATCCGTGAACCATTTCCACAATGTTCATCTTACATGCAAATCTGATGTACACAGAGTTTATAACGAGAGCTGGTGACATCAGTTTTCGTAAAATACTCAACAACAATACGGCCATGGGAAATACAAATATGTGCTGTCCCATCCCATCCCATGGGACGTTTCCCATGGGAATAACATTCCTATAGACAAGCCTGCTATTTAGCATACACGACAGCAAAGAATAACACCAAAAAAATCATAAAATATTAAAATATGGTAAGAATATGGAGAAAGCCTTAACAGGGATAGACAAAACGCACGAAAGATGTTCTATAAGAAAGAACAAAACATGAGAAGTAAAAAAAGACATGTATGAACCAACATAAATAATTAATCAACGATGATCACAGCAACACACTAAATATGTCCCAAGAAATCATGGAAAGACGAAAAAACTAGTCAACTGTTAAATATAAAGGAGAGAGCGCCCATAAGAGAGCACCCATATTCAATATAATGGCATGTCATCTACTAAGGTTTTCTGTTCTATGGATGGTTGTTCTAGTGAGCCACCAGTGAGACCCACAGACGCAAACGCAGATCCACAGATATTAGGGATTATCATACAGAGATGGATGGCAACATATTTCAAGATTAGATTGTGAAGCATGTACTTCCTTCATTGGATAAACCGTCGTGTTTGATAACGGACATTGCTTCATATCACAACGATGTGGCAAAAGAAGATACAGTTTCTTATTTATCAAATATTAAAGATGTTATAAAGATTTTGTTGACCAAAAACAACATTCCATTCAACGAATTGTTATTGAAGCTTGAATTACTTGGGCTTGTGAAAAAGACACAACATTCAAAGATAATTCATATACACACAGGAATGCAGGATCATAGTCAGAGATGTTGAGCTCTTTATCTTCGTAAGGTTTTCCTACATTGCAATATTATATTTAGAAATTATCTACAAAAATTAATTTTATAGAGGTTTATGGCATAATGGTACTACATGACTAACTGTTTTAGTGGCGTGTCAGACATAAGGAGTGAATACGTTAGACAGTTAATCAATTACATTTGTTTGAGGGCAAAATTAGTGAAACGTGTTACAGCTTCAATTTACGTTTTAAGTTGCATATCCACGTGTGCAAATGTTTGAGCTTTCAGTAGAGCTGTATATTTGTGTCATTCTGTAAACCTTTCAGTTCTCTCTCTACAAGCCGACCTACTTAATGTCATTCTGTAAACCTCCCAGTTTAAACTGTAAAAAGCTGTCCTTATTGTTATTCTGTAAAGCTATCAGTTCTCCACACGTTGTCCTCCTTGGTGTCATTCTGTAAACCTTCCAGTTTAAACTGTAAACAAGTTGGCCTGCTACTTTCAACGTTATATTCAGGATACTCACGATATAATTGATTATTGGTCATGGACCGACATCGTTGCACTCCAGGAAGACCCATTGATGCTCAGTCTCCCCTGGGAGATGACGAAGGGCATGCATATTGATGGTTCCTGTGGCCCGTTGGTTAAACATATTTCTCCTTCTTCCCTGCAAGCATCCTGTTCTAGTACTAGCCCACTTAATACTGAATTCTTCACATCTCAGCCTCGGTGTTTCATCAGTCGTCGAATCTGTATCCAACTGGAGCTCATGAAGAAGTTTCAATACATCCTCTTATCTATTTTTAACGCTCCGCTTTTTGGTACCTGGAATGCAAGTCTGTCTGCTCTCTCGTTACTGCGAACTCCGGCGTGTCGTGGGCAGTAAATTCAGTGTGATGCCGTGAATGTTTGATATAGCTATAGATGCTGTCCACTCTTATCGATATCTCGATATTCATTTTTCCATCCAAGTTGTGCTCGACCTTTACATCTTTTAATGATTATTTTACCTTTCCTTTAAAGACTAGTCATTTGAACCAATTGCATCTTTTTTTAAATACCTCAAATACCTGACCTTGCATCGTACTGTTGTTTTTTGGGTTTTTTTTTACGTTTTTCCGAAGTCATTTGTAAACATTTCTGAATCATTGATGTAGCTTTATATTCATGTTTTATATGATTCCTCTTGATTCTTGAATATTATAAACCAGCATAATGACAGAAGGGACTTCCCCATAAATTATCACATCTCCGGACCAGTAACCATCCAAGACTATTGCGTAGTCTCAGTACGATATTGCTTCTGTAATTTTCGGATCTTTCCAGATGGGACACTCACCCCTCGTTCATAGTCACCGGCATTTCTGTAATGATTTGTACATGTACATTCTACCTCCACACATCGACGTTTTCACTATGCAGCAAACAATGTTGGGTTAATGGCTACGTCCTGAATATGATACGCTACGAATTTCTTTTAGTAAATCCACAACTGTCCGTATTAGGTCGGCAGTACCTCTTCTCAGCTCTGGGTCAACCACAATATCGCTGACCAATGAGTCTGATTTGTCCTTGTCTCTGAGCCCTGCGTGGACAGTATATTCATGTAAAACTTTAGACAACTGAATTATCCAGTCGCTTGACCCATTCCTTTCTTAAACCTTTGTATCTATCTTACACAGACTTTTGGTTGGTTGGTAGGTTGGTTGGTTGGTTGGTTGGTTGGTTGGTTGGTTGGTTGGTTGGTTGGTTGGTTGGTTGGTTGGTTGGTTGGTTGGTTGGTTGGTTGGTTGGTTGCTGATCCAGCGGTTCATGGGCTTATGCCCTTTGACCTAATGCCATTAAATGGCATTATATTGCTGGGAAGTCTGTGGATTTTCGGCCTACCCCGGGACAGCCAGAGAATAACTATCACACCAGGAATGTAGGTTTCATCCTATGCACTGCTCCTAGCCACTGAAGCCAAGATAGGGTTCACTGTGCTCATTCCCCGCCACCAATTGACTACTGGTTATGCCGAACTTCTCTATTGCTTTAGGCATGGAACCAAATGTTCAAGTCAAAAGGATTGTCACGTCCTGAGGCAATGTGTCTCTATGATGGATCTAAGTCATAGGAAAAAATAGTGCTGTCTGTTTCCTCCTCTCCAGTGCTGCAGAGTACATCTCTGGCTCCCTCCCAACCACAGAGGGTGCATATATATATATTCAGGTAAACATGAAACACATTTCAACAACAAAATAAAAGCATAATTGTATAGATGACGTGCCATGAAGCTTCTCCAAGAAGATAACCTCAATATAACGGCATCTCATCCACTAAGGTTTTCTCTTGAATGGGTGGTATGTCTAGTGGGCCATTGGTGAGACCCACAGAACCAACCACATGCGTACACAGACTTTTCAGTCTGAGATTTTCACCGTGTGCGTTAGTATTTTCCTTTGGTTTTTTAATTCAAGCAGCGACTGAATGTTGAAAACTTCATGATAAATGTGATGCATGCCATTTCAAACAATAAATCATATCTACGTCAGAGATAGGCAATATTTTTTGGTCCACGGGCTGGTTTTCTTATGTGACATGAGGGCAATTGAAAGAGATATTTAATAACAAAGACTGAAATGGATCGGCCACTTAATGAGAATGAACCCTTATTGGTCAGCGGAAACAGCATACAACATGAAAATGGATAAAGCAAGAAGACGACCAAGAAGAAGGTGGATAAAAGGAGATACAAACATTACTATTGAGACGTCACAACATTACTGCATATCAAGCAACCAAATGAAACCGATTCCGAAACATAGCCTGAAACCGATTGTCATTCAATCCAGCGACGCCTTACAGCACAAGCAGAGAAAATATAGATAGATAGCAGCTGGTCAAAACATTTTTTTAATTCCTTAGAGTTCCAAGAATTTTTTCAGGAGAAAATGCATAAAATATTTGATAAATTAGCTTGTCGTGACAGTAAAAATCGCTTTGCGAGCCGGATATGGCCATGAATATTATATTGCTCTTCCCTAATCTAGATGATTGAAGATGACACAGTCAAATCCGTAGATAATGGGAGGTTTGAACCTGGAAAATCAAATCTTGCCTTCTAGTACTAAGAGCTTAGCCAAAAGTCTTTATTTTACCCCCCCCCCCCTAATTCCCCTTTTTAAAAAACTATCTTTTGCGTAAAGGTTATCAAAAATACAATGAAAAAGAGGAATTTCCAGCGGAAATGACTATTTTTAAGTTCGCTTTGCAACATTATCCTTAGTATCTACGACACTGCTAGCTGTTTTTAAACAGATGCGCTCATATGACGTTTGAGACATAATAATAATATATGTAGTGCTTTAGTAAGGTTTAACATGGTCACCTCACATCGATGGTGTCTCTATCTGAAATAGTATCACTTCGTTTATGACAAATTCATAAGTATTCCGATCGTATTCTCTAAATATGTATTAGTGTAATGAAATTCAAACTGTTTTGCACTTTTCTTGTGTAAGTGCCATTTAGCCAAGAGCTTAAAAGCACCTTCTAGTGGTGCATCCTGGTAATAGATAATTTCGAGCTCCTAAGAAATCCCAGACCAACGCCTTAGAGATCGACTTCAGGAAGTACAGATGAGATAGAATGAAATTTGTTTGCATATAGGATAACAATGGCATATCTCGGTCCCCACCGTAAAATAAAAACTCTCACAGTACAATTAGCTGTGGCAACGACTGACCTTGCTTGCTAAGTTGTCTGTTTACATAGTCTACGAACACAATCAAAAAATGTCCATACTGCATGTTTTCCATTAAGACGTTGCAGGAAAGTGGTAAATGTTGCTATGTGATATGTTTGACTCACAGATGTGAGTGAGACCAACACCCCAACCTCATGGCCATAGACCAAATTGAGTCTACGCCTCCATTAAAGGAAAATTTCCCCGCAATTGTGCGTTATATCTATTGAATACAATGTGAAATCAGTATAGCAGCACAAGGCCGTGCTAGTGCAAGTGGCGGTATATTCGAGACAGCTAATTACGGATCCATGCCAAAAGCAGTGTAAAAACGAGTACTGACTTCATTTTTATCTTCCATAAGACGTGGAGTAGACGAGAAAATGATATCAAGAGAAATGTGTGCGGGATAACGAATTTGAATGAGACTATCACGATGTGGACGAATGAAACTTCGGGTAAGAAAGAGTGCCAACTATATTCCACTTCTACTGTCGAATGTTTCCAATACCGGAACCAGGTTCTGTGTCGATAAAGAGGTTTGTATTCTTGGGTATAAAAACAATGTGCCGTCTAATTAGAGCAGGTGTGTTCTCTGAAAGCGAAACATCTCATACGAGATAGACGTTGTCGATCTAAGTCTAATTCCTTGCCTACCGTCTCCATCCGAAAAACATCCCCCAGTGACATCTTCTTGACTTTTAAAGTCTAAGGGCACAATGCATGACAAACCATCATGGTTTAGCACAAGCTTTGGCAGATTGGAAGGTTGTCACATGCTAGGGAAATCAGTCAGATTCAAGGGCATTCTGAAATCTTAAGCTGGCCAGAGAAGAGTTTATATATTTAGTGACATAGTAGTTAACTGCCTCGCTGAACTACAATTTCAAGGATAACAGAATAAATTGGTAGCGTATCCTATTCAGGACGTAGCCATCAACCCAGCATGTTTTGCCTGTAGTGATTTTATAGGCAATATAAATTCGTTCAGTAGTTTGTCATTGGCTTCTGAACGATATGGATGCTCAAATGCCTGTGACGAGGATCTATCTCGGTACCTTGACCGTCACAGACGTGCTCTGTACCATTTCGCGACAGAACCAGACAACAATATAATAACGATATATGAAAGAATAGAAATATTACTACAAACATACAGTCAATGATACTGTCAATGATAAATGAAAGAATAGAAACATTACTACAAACATACAGTCATTGATACTGTCAATGATAAATGAAAGAATAGAAACATTACTACAAACATACAGTCAATGATACTGTCAATGATAAATGAAAGAATAGAAACATTACTACAAACATACAGTCAATGATACTGTCAAAGATAAATGAAAGAATAGAAAAATTACTACAAACATAGTCAATGATACTGTCAATGATAAATGAAAGAATAGAAACATTACTACAAACATAGTCAATGATACTGTCAATGATAAATGAATTTTGATCGCTCAGCTTGGCATACCCAGATCACTGCTGGCATCACTAAATATAAAAAGAGAAACTGCTCGCGATTTACAAGCAAAGGATGCGTAAGGACAAATCCGAAAACTCTCCTACTTGGGACCCTATGTACTCCTGCATGCACTGCAACAGAACTTTTCTGTCACGAATCGGACTCATCGAGCATCTTCACAGAGCCAAACCAAATTAGACAATCACAAATGTTTTTTGTCTACTTGTTCACCACATTTTCTTTTCATGACATGCTCATCATGGCTTGCGAAGGAGGAACATCATCATCATCATCAATGATAAATGAACGGATAGAAATATTGCTACAAACATAGTTAATGATATTTTCAGTGATAAATGAAAGGATAGAAACATTGCTACAAACATACAGTTAAATCTCTTTATAAAAACTTGGTTTAACAATGAAATATGTATGTAATAACGAAGCTCGCTATATACAGTAAAAACAATAAAGAATAAATATAATTGAACATATTGAAAAGTGTTGTTATAAAGGTAAATGTGTAATAGAAGGATGCTCTACAGAGGGATTCCACTGTATTAGCATTTTGTAAACTTTCACTTACCTAGAACAGGACTTGGTATATTGAAGTATATCCAGAGGAGATTGATGATTTCCAGAAACGAGTGTAGGAAGGTGAGCACTGCTAGCCAGGAGTGCATGAAAATAAATCTTGAGCAAGGGGTTGCGTTAGCATACTCGCCAACAGTTGGGAAGAAGACGTGAGCTGACAGCAAGAAGATGAGTAATACACTGAACACTCGCCATTGAAGATATTGTGCACGCTGACCGTACTAGATGGGATCATAAAGGATATGGCTGTTAGTACTGTCTCAAACTAAGCTTAAGGAATCAGGAATCTCTTATTTGCTAATGATTTTACCCTCATTGCACACTCTGAGTGCATATAAAACTCATATACTAGATTTTACGAGATTCAACAACATAAAAATTCAAAATGTTCCATTATTAAAAGGCAACAATTTTACATATTTAGGCACCAATCTAGCATTGGATGGAGACTCATCAAAAGAAATTTTACACGGTATTGCCCTTGCAGCGGGTGCTTTCAATAAACTACGTAACATGTGGACGTCAAACACACTAAGAAAAACTACAAAACTCAAGTTGTTTAACTCCAACATCATCCCTAATCTATCAAATGGATGCGAAAGTTGGAAAGCCACAGATAAGAGACTAGACTCCTTTGAAAACAAATGCCTACGTACCATTCTGAATGTTAAGTGTAGTAATTTTAAATCTAACACTACTATAAGAACGGAAAGCAAACAAACCTATCTATCTTCCTTCATTAGACAAAGGCGTTGGACTTACGTCGGCCATGTTCTCAGAATGAACAGCCTAAGAATTCCCCAGCAGTCACTATATTGGATGTCACCCGGAGTAAGAAGAAGAGGGAGACCTAGTGAAACTCTACGAAGAACCATTAATAGAGAAGGCATGTCAATGAACCTAAACAACACGCAACAATTGAAAGACCTGGCAACACAAAGACAGAAATGGAAAGCTATGGTTTCTGCCTATGCGCCGCCTATGGCCCTGGAGGAACATAACATAACATAACGAGGCTAATCTACACATTATTCTATATTTATTCTCCAAAGCTTGTTTCAACTTTAGGCTTACTATTAACACGGAGAAAACAGAAGTCATCACAATCAGCACCTAGCAAAAGCTACCGCGAGCCATGCGTACAAGTAAATGCTGTAGCACAACATACTTAGGTAATACACTATCACAAACTGTCACCATTGATGACGAAGTGTATACCAGGATCGCCATACAGGAAGCACTTTTAGCAGATTTTACGCAAATGTGTGGTACATAAATGGTATTAACCTAGAGACCAAGCTGAAAGATTACAGAACAGTGGTACTTCCAGTGCTGTTATACGCGGGTGAAACATGGACTGTGTATACACGGCCTATAAGGAAACTCAATCACTTTCATACAACTTGTCACAGAAATTTTATGAACATCAGATGGTAAGACAAAATTCGGGATATCACTGTCTTTTCCAGACCTGGTATCCCTAGCAGTTATACTATTCTGATGCAGACACAGACTCGCTGGGCATGTCATCGGGTATGTATACCAGGTCATCGCCTGCAAAAGATACTTCTCTATGGTGAGTTAAAGAAGGGTATACGATCTCAAGGTCAGCAAAAGAAGCGCTACAATTAATTACGTATTAAAAACTTCACTAAAAACCTTTTAAATAGACCAAGATACATGGGAAGAACTGCGTGAGTGAGTGAGTGGGTGAGTGAGTGACTGTGTGAGTGAGTGAGTGGGTGAGTGAGTTAGTGGGTGAGTGGGTGGGTTTTGGGTGAGTGAGTGAGTGAGTGAGTGGGTGGGTGGGTTTTGGGTGAGTGAGTGAGTGGGTGAGTGAGTGAGTGGGTGAGTGGGTGAGTGAGTGAGTGAGTGAGTGAGTGAGTGGTTGAGTGAGTGAGTGGGTGAGTGGGTGGGTGACTGAGTGGGTGGGTGGGTGGGTGGGTGGGTGGGTGAGTGAGTGAGTGAGTGAGTGAGTGAGTGAGTGAGTGAGTGAGTTGGTGAGTGAGTTGGTGAGTGAGTTAGTGAGTGGGTGGGTGGGTGGGTTTTGGGTGAGTGAGTGAGTGAGTGGGTGGGTGGGTTTTGGGTGAGTGAGTGAGTGAGTGGGTGGGTGGGTTTTGGGTGAGTGAGTGAGTGAGTGAGTGAGTGAGTGAGTGAGTGAGTGAGTGAGTGAGTGAGTGAGTGAGTGAGTGAGTGAGTGAGTGAGTGAGTGAGTGAGTGAGTGAGTGAGTGAGTGAGTGAGTGAGTGAGTGAGTGAGTGAGTGAGTGAGCTATTTCGTCAACTTCATTATAATCACAATAAAACATAGCGGTACATATTGTTCTCGTACCACTTGTAAAGTAAAAATAACAGTTTCTCTCATGTTTAAGGTTATGTTACTAATCAAGCAGTCTGAAGCAGCTCCACTTTTAACAATCTGGAAATCTGAGAATGCTAACACACTGTTAGCATATTATTTTTGGCATATATTATTGTTTCTGACATATTATTATTTCTAGTTTTTGCTTCCAATTTCACTTTTTCATTATACAAAGGCGAATTGAATAAATGTGTCTCATATGCGATAATTGTATTAATATTCAAGATACACATATGAACTGTACATTTTCTGAAAACTTGGAATGTCTTTATAAGTCAGTCAGTTCCTCTTTATTCCAAGTTTGGCACATAGGGCGGATGTCATAGTTCTTCATGCCTGTCGGTCAGTTGCCAAGGATTGCAGGTCCTGTGCATTTATGCCTGTTGATTTTAATTCATTCATAAATGTTCTTCTGAGCGTTGTATTTGGTCTTCCCTGTTTTCTTTCCCCGTCTGGTGTCCACATGAAGGCTTGTCGTGGGATTCTGTCTTCCTTCATTATAAGTACGTGGCCGATGTATGTCCAGCGGCTTTTTCTGAAGATGTTCGTCACGTATTCTTTTGTCTCCTCTCTAGGTATGTCGTTTGATTTGAAGTCTTTCCAATTAGTATTTGTGATTTTTCTGAGGCATCTATTCTCGAAGGCAACTAACTTCTTATCCATTATTACGGTAGATTTCCAACTTTCACATCCATATGTCAATGATGGAATCACACTTGCGTTGAATAGTCGCAGATTGATGTGTTTACTTGCGATCTTCGATCTCCAGATATTTGAGAGTTTGTTAAAGGCGTTGGAGCCGAGAGCGATTCGAGTCTTGATTTCTGAGTTGGTATCCCAGTCTGCTGTTATCTTGCTTCCCAAATATACGAAATTTGAAACGTCTAATATATTATACCTCATAAGTGAGGTGTCATTATTTTTTCCTCATAGTCCCCATTCCGGTCCACGCTAAAACGCCAACGTCGGACTAGTTGTTGCATCCCGTCGAGAAAGAAACCAGACGTTTTCCACTGAAACCAGGTGCGCACGGCTGCTTGAACCTCCTCGTCAGAATCGTAACGGTGCTCCTTCAGGTGTTCCTTCAGCTTCGAGAAGAAAAAAAAAATAATGTGCCAGCTCGAGGCTGTACGACGGGTGCAGTAAAATGTCATCAAAATTAAGACGTTCCAATGTAGTCACTGTTTGTCGACTCTTGTGTGGGCGAGCATTGTAATACTGAAGAACTGCGGAATTGCCCACACGAACACGCTGCAGCTAGTTCGATATATATATTTATATATATATTTATTTATTTATCCAGAAACTAGAACAAAATAAACATCTCAATGTGCCTGGTCGATACTTTAGACGTATCCCTCGTCAATTTTATAGTTCTGTGGACTCAAAATGTCACCTTTCAAATTTGATGATATTTTACTGTTTCCATATTTGTATTCACTATAGACGAAAAGTATACTTCTAAAAAGTAGATAAAAAGTGTCACATTTTAACATCAAAGAACACAAAAATAACTTTTAAAACTTCAAATACATCTCACAAGGTCATCAAATTCACATATTTTTTTTTTTGGTTGCGTTCGCTCCATTGTAATCAGCACGGTTATCCGTGCGATTTCCGCCGAAAGCGTGATTACGTTGTGCCACCGTTATGCGTCTTGCAGGCCTAGCACATCCGATTTCGACATGACCTGACGATTCGGGTGTGCTACCCTAGTCTGTAACAATCTCCCTATCTGTACGCGGGTGTGTTGTGACTCTTCGCCCAGACGATTGTCGTTCACGTCTATCTCGCACGAGGTGTTCCACCGTCTATGAACTTGCCTCGTGTAATTGGAGGTATTGTGCCTGTGCCCATCGGGTACTGAAACGTTTCTCATCCGTGAGCCTGGTCCCGTAGGAGGAAGAACTCAACAAAAGAGGTGGACCCTGTCTTTTTCGCCTTCTTAGCCGAGGTGTCGTTCACCGACATCGTGAACCCTCGTCCAAGTTCGAGTCTCACACCATACGTTTGATAGCAAGGCATTCTCGAGCTGAGCGACCTTGTCCCAATAGTGCCTGAGCCCATCGGGTACTGAACCCTTTCTCTCTGCAAGTGTATTTCTGGTATAGGAAGCTTGACAGTAGAGTTGGGCTAGGGTTAAAATCGTTGTCCCTTTTGTGCCTGAGTCCATCCGGTACAGAACCCTTTCTCTTCGCGAACATGTTTCCGGTATAGGACGGCTCGACATTAGAGTTAGGCCAGGTCTTCTTGCCTTGCCGGGCACCCATGATTGGGTCTGGGTCTCTGCCCATAAGGATCACAGGTAACTAGAAGCTCGTCTCGAGCTAACAGGGCTTGTAGTTCCTATTTTCTTGGAACGTTTTCACTTTCTATTTGCAGTTGATGCTTCCCTCTGGCGCTGTTCTGCCCTTTCATTGTACTCAGTATGAAATCTACTCGTTTATTGCCATGAATCTACCTTTTCGTGCCTTTTCCATTGGCCGCCCCTCCATTGTTTGGAGTGGACTGACTAGCGTCACTGTGTGTCGACAGTGCCGCTGCATGTGTTGGTGCTGGTGAAGTCGGAGATATTGTCTGTCTCTTATGCATTCAAATCTATTTCCATCTGCTACCTCCACATTCTCGGACACGATCCTCAAATTATTTGGCCAGAAAAAGCTCCAGCTGCAGTATTTCTGTTTCTAGGGTGCACCGAGAGGCGGTACATTTGGGATCTTGGTTATCTGCTAACCCTGGATCCGCAGAGAGCAATGCGTTCCCTTTGCACCCCATCAAATTCACATTAAAACTTCACATATTTATCTCACAAGATCATCAAATTCACATTAAAACTTCACATACCTATCTCACAAGCTCATCAAATTCACATTAAAACTTCACATATTTATCTCACAAGCTCATCAAATTCACATTAAAACTTCACATACTTACTTCAAAGATAGTGAAATCCACAAATTCGTAATGGTTTAAATAGAACCGGTTAAATGAAAATTCCTTCAACAGTTCTTGACAGATATACTTTAATGGATTCAGACGCAATGAGATCATGTGACTCATGGATTCTCTGATCAGAATTCCAGAAATAATGAAATTATTCTTGTGTAAACATAAATTGACATATATTAGTAAAGAATATGAATTATTGTTTAAGATTCTTCTTCGGCGTTCATTCTCAAACTCCCGCTAGGTCTCTCTAGCAGGATCATGGTCCAATTAGATTTCCAGCAGGATGTAGTCCAGAGAATGGAAATGCGTTGTGTCGCCGTTTTATTTGCACCAATGTCCCGCCACATCAGTCTTCTGCGGAGTTTAGGATTCAATAAGTGAATATTTGCTGTTGAGATTCCTATTGATCTTTCAACATTTTTTAGTGTTAAAATTTAAAGTGTATAGACGTCACCAGAAGAGACCGAGTGAGAAATGAAGACATCAGAAAGTTAGTAAAGACCATATCAGTCACACAATATATGGAAAGACTATTTCCAGATCAACTGGTTTGGACACCTTATTCGAATGGAACCATCACAACCAGCCATCCACACGTACAAAAGCAGAAAGAACGATTACAAGGCAAGCGGAGGATCAAGAACAAGATGGGAAGATTCAATCAGAGATTGTTCAGAATCACGGCCTGACCATGGCAAACACAACAAAGATGGCCAAAGACAGAAAAACTTCAACTTCCCACGACGCCTAACTACTTTAGTGGACAATATATAGATAGATAGATAGTTACAATTTAAATAAATATTTCTTTATATTTGTACCTCTTACGTAAAATGTATCCCTTATGTAAAATGTATCCCTTATGTAAAATGTATCTGTTATGTAAAATGTATCCCTTATGTAAAATGTATCCCTTATGTAAAACTTCACATATTTATCTCACAAGATCATCAAATTCACATTAAAACTTCACATATTTATCTCACAAGATCATCAAATTCACATTAAAACTTCACATATTTATCTCACAAGATCATCAAATTCACATTAAAACTTCACATATTTATCTCACAAGATCATCAAATTCACATTAAAACTTCACATATTTATCTCACAAGATCATCAAATTCACATTAAAACTTCACATATTTATCTCACAAGAATATGAATTATTGTTTAGGATTCTTTTTCTTCTTCGGCGTTCATTCTCAAATATGTAAAATTCCCATATGTAAAATGTACCCCTTATGTAAAATGTATCCCTTATGTAAAATATATCACTTATGTATAATGTACCCCTTACGTAAAATGTATCCCTTATGTAAAATGTACCTCTTATATAAAATGTACCTCATATGTAAAATGTAGCTCTAATGTCAAATGTATCCCTTATGTAAAATGTAGCTCTATTGATAAGATATGCTACTTTCAATGCGGACGATAGCCAGTTTGGCTTATCAGAGCAAAATATTAAAAACATATTTACAACATATGTAAAAAAAAGTTGAGGTTGCGGTTCTAGTAATCCATTCACCACGACCTCCAGTAATATTTATATGTGTGTATGAATATTCATGAGTGTGGTTTTACTCCTTTCGACAGACGGTAATATACCAGCTTGCTAGCAGGGAAACATGAAATGAAGATATATTTCAGGTTAGTATAAGTATCAATCATCATCATCATGTGCCGTCTCAGAAAATAATACTGACTGCAACTGACCTCCAAAATCATGTTTCTTGCTTTTTGTGGTACACGCTGCTATATTGCAACTTGTCCATCTCGTGATGTTTCCCTTCCACTTGTTTCTCTGTCTACCTCCTGCTCGCCTCCCCTCAACAAGGTCTTTTAATGTATCCAAAATAATTTGCTTGATTAATTTGTATTTCAGTTAATAGTTCTTTTTTCATACGAAGTGTGATCAGACCCTCTTTGTTCGTTTTCTTCTCCCTCAGTGAAGTTCTCCCTCTTCTTTTATATACCCACATCTTAAATGCGTCAATTCTGTCTTCTAGTTGTCTGTTCAGTATTCGTGTTCTGAGCCATACATTAATTCCTTCATTAAGACTAATAGTTTCATACTTTGCCTTCGATTTTTTTTTTTACAATCTGGTCTTTCTATGTCAACCTAATCTTAAAAACTATATACCACGGGAAACTCTCACATTGTACTAGACGAAGTGGCTGATCAAACTCTCACATTGTACTAGACGAAGTGGCTGATCACATTCCTCATACATATATGTATGAAAATCATCATCGAATGTTTTTTTGTCATCGCTTCTGACAGCTCTTCCCAGCTGTCAGAAATGACGTCACATAGGAAACATCCTACTACGCTAGTGGTGATAAGACATGCGACAATTCAATACTGTGCAGAACAGAAGAATGATGGCTCAGACATAAATGTCCATCGATGGCATTTTCCCATGCTTATTCTGCATCAAACCACATGACTCGTGGATCGGCAGATTTAGCTATGAATAGACATGTTCGGTTTATGCTCGTTTAACTTCACCTGGTACAAGCTTGCTTCAGACCATCTGTCAAGAAGATTATGACTATATTTGTAACTAATATAAATTCATTGACAAAGTCTTCTTCTCGAAGACATTTCTTTTGTTCTCAAACTCCTGTAGGTTAACGGGATGTAGTCCAGAGAGTGGAATGAGCTGTGTCGTTGTTTACAGTGTTTTTTTGTCGCTTTTATTTAATTTTATTTTTGTGTGTCGTTGTTGGCTGTGATATTTGCGCTTCTCGGCATGACACATCTGATTTTAACATCGAGTATGTGTCACATTTTACTTGTGGGATGGAACACTCAACTCCACCATAAATCTCTTAGTTATTTCTTGTAACATGCATGGTAGGCCACTGTGTTATTATTATATTATTTCGGGCCACATCAATGTACTGGCAACTGAAGAAACACAATAGAAAATTTGTAAACGGCAACATAATGTGCAATGAACAATTTTCATGTTAATGCAGTGAAACGGATACCCCCCCCCCCCCCCCCCCCATCGTGAGTCAAAAACATCGATACATAACACGCTCTGGAAGAAATTTCACCTGAATGAATGAATGTTGTTTCCCCACAATCATGAGTTCAGAACATCGATACATAACACGCCCTGGAAGGAATGTCACCTGAATGAAAGGGTGCCATTTGACACTTTGCGCTCACCCACAGTATTTTATCGCCCACTTTGAGAAACCTTGATTTAATACCTTAGTCTTTCATATATTTTCTTTCCGTGTTCATTCTCAGACTCCAATTTATCTCTCTTGTAGCCGGACAATGGTCCTACTAGATTTCCAGCAGAATGTAGTCCTGAGAACAGAACGCGCTGTCGCCATTCTATTCACACCAGTGGTCCGACATACTATTAACATCCCAGCTATAACATTGAATGGACCTAGAAGTATGAAATCTCAACACGCTATCATGAGTTTCACTGTTGAAATAAATTATATGTCTCAGCTTGTGTGTACGTTATATTCCAAACATGTATACTTACCAGCATTAAATAAATGGATTTTGTTGAAGATTTTTCTGATGTAGATATTTCTGCTGCAGATGTTGTTGATGGTGCCGGCAGTGATAACGAATATCCCAGTCAATGTGATGACAACTGCGATAGATTTGAAAACTCTGCAGTTGTCGCAAGTTTCTGAATTTGTTAAAAGCATTTATGTATCTTAATGCTGATGTTATGTTTTTAACTATATCACTTTCCTCTGAGAACATGGCGTCACAGATTTTTCAATTCTCAAAAAAAATGATAATTCATTTTCAAGCAACGCAATGCGACTTACTTATTTACAACGTATAAAAGATTATCTACCAAAAAGGCAACGCTAGAAAAAAATGTAGACTATAGACCCTGCGTGTAGATATTGAATCAACAAAATAGATGTTAACGTCCGGAACACTTTAATTTACGATTCTTATCAAAGTTGATATAATATTAACTTAAACATGATCCTTTCTTGTCCACAAGAAACAATAATGTTTCTTGGTTGACTGAACTACACGTTGGCAGTTATGTTTCGTCTCTGAGTCCAATTATTATTTTGAGGCTTGTTGCCGGCATTAAAAAGAACAGCCAATGATTCAATTGGTTGCGACTAAATGCAGCTCCGACACTTTCATGATTGCTATAAGACCGATACCATGTATTTATCAGGATTTGTTCTTTTACGGGACTTCCAGAGAAAATAAGAGTAAAGAGGTTAGTTCCTTCCTTCCATTGCTTGACTACATTTAATTTCATACTTTCATTGCACACATTTCTAGGACTAACATTTCTGACGGAAGGAACATCGGGACATACAAGTGCTGAACAGTAACTATATGTTTTCTTTCGGGAATTTCTTTAACAGAGTGTGCAACTTCTGCTTCATTATAGGATATATATATTATCTATTGACTTTCCAATTTGTGTTTACTACGAACGTGTGCGTTTCCTTTGGCGACATATGAATGTGAAGCATGGACACTAAATAAAACAGTGGCCAAGAGAATAACATTTGAATTAAAGTGCTATAGAATAGTTCTGAGAATACCATCAATAAACCCGTAACCCTTCAGGGTCGTAGGGGAACCACATTGGATGCCTCAGCACACAGAGTCCTCCAGCGAATTATATCCTCAGCGATGCGGATGAGTGTGGAAATATCTTGCCCTGACCATTCCTTGATATTGTCTGTCCATGCCTTTATTTGTCCCCCTCTGCTTCTTCCACCCTCGTCAGTTCCCTGCAGTATTATTTTTGACAAGGAATCGTGCGTGCATACATGTCCGAACCATGCTAGTTTTCGTCGTTTCACTATTGAAAGCAATGGCTCCTGAACACCTGCACACATCTCTACTTTTTCTTACGTACACATTGGTCTTATGTTCCCTATAGGAAATTCGTAGAATTCTTCTGTAGCATTTGTATTCGAAAGCCTGTAATCTTATCTCCATGTCCGCAGTGAGTGTCCAACTCTCACAACCATACAACACAACAGAAAGCACCAGTGACTTATACAGTTTGATTTTCACTCCAACACTGATGTTGCTTTTCCAAATCACAGTTAGCCTTGACAAGGACGCTAAAGCCATCTCCAGCCTTACTTTTAGTTCTGCTTTGCATTTACCATCGCTGCATATGCTGGATCCGAGGTATTTGAAGGTATTCACCACCTCAAGCTTATGTCCATTCATCATGATATTAGTCTGGTTTTCTGTGTCTCTGCTGTTTACCAAGATTTTACTCTTATCTGTATTGATTTCCATTCCGTACTTGCTGGTAACTTTTTCCAACTTTGTTGTTAATTCTTGCAATTATTGTTCTGACCCAGCTATAAGATCAATATCATCAGCGAAATAGAATGTTGTGTTGTTGTTCTCTTAGCATTCTGACTCTTAGCCAAACTCAGATCGAAAGACTGGATAGAGTCCAGAATGCAGCAATGCGTATCATTCTGGGATGCACAAGAGACACATCGACAAGAGCTATGCGATACCTACTTGACTGCCCAACAGCTGAGCATAGATTACAGTATTGCCGTGCACGGGCGTACCTTCAAATACATGCAGATAAGGAACACCCGTTGCATTCCGAAATACAGAAAGTTAAAGGCAGCAGACTCAAGAGAGGAAGGTCGTGGATGGGACGTGCTGAGGATGTAATACAAAGCGTGTGCCGATTACAGGATGTGGCAGCTGGTGCGGAATGGATAGGTCTACCCACAGATTTCGAAACTTGTTTGAGAGTAGTAATATCACTTAGCAGGGAATGCAGAGAATGGTGTCCCACAGCTGTGGAGAAAGAAGTGCAGGCTTTAATCAGTGAGAATACCAAAGAGGGGGATGTGATTATATACACTGATGGATCTGTAATTAGGCATGTTCGCAGTGCTTGGGCCTTTACAGCTCAGTGCGCAGGTAAAACGATCAAGGAGGAAAGTGGTGCCTTTGCGGTCACTACGAGTAGTATGACCATGGAGACTATGGCGGTGACCAAGGCATTTGAGTGGCTACGCACACAGAAAGTAACGCAGGTCTGCATCTTGAGTGACTCTATGAGTATGATTAAGAAGGTACAAGTGGGTCTCGTTCGCGAACAGTGGATTGAGGCCTTGAGAAATGCGAGCTTGAAAGCGGTTACATTTATTTTCGTGCCGGGACATGTGGGCGTTCGAGGCAATGAAAGAGCGGATCAACTGGCATCGTGTGCGATTGTGGCAAAGGGCGATGGGGCAATGGATCGCGCTGACGTTTTGAACTCCTTAAGAGATATAACACGCGAGAGTGAGACGAATGTGGATGATGATTCCTTTTCAATGGCTAGGATTAAAGATCAGGGATTGAGATGCGGTGTTGCTAGAGGTGAACATTTTGGAGGGCGCAGAAGAATGATGGTCAACCAGCATAGGACCGGTACTGTCAGCAGAAGTGTGATGGCGGATACACTCAAGGAGAGATAGGAGCAACTATGGATGTGTCCAGTTTGCAGTGATGATGATCCGACGACTAACTAACTAACTAACTAACATCAGCGAAACGCAAGTTGCAAATAGAGGCGACCTCCGATCGATATAGACGTGTTGTAGTCATGTAATGTCTCTTGTATGATGTGCTCTAAGTATATGTTAAAATGTACTGGGGACATTATGCATCCCTGTCGAACTCCCACATTTGTTTTGAAGAACTCTCCAATTGTATTGTTTGACAAGACAGCACTATTTGCATTTTTGTACAGAGCTTCACTAATGTCTATAATTGTGGTGCCAAAATGACGGAACAACCCAATATCATGCGTATGTCATGCACTCATTAATTTCCAAAGGAACATACGCATGACATACGCATTACATCGGGTGTTCCGTCATTTCTCTGTCTCTTTTTCACATTTATTTGGGTTTGTTTTGGTATATTCCCTATTTTTGTACATTTCCCGTTTGTGTCACCTCTCACCTCTGACCTAATGTATATACTTCCGGCCATTTCCCTATATATGTGAAAGCAAATTGTGTCGTTCCTACTTCTTGTTTTTGTTGTATGCGTGTATATTAGTCTTGATAAAGACATTTTGGTCGAAACGTCGATTTGTGTGTGTCTATGTTTGTTTCGTGTTATTAGCAAAACTTGATTATCCCGTTTCATGCTTTACCTTTTGGATTTCAGTTTTACGCAGTGAGTATATATTTTCAATTTTCAGCATGTCTTTGTGTCACTTTGTGTCACAATTTTCAGCATGGCACTTCTGCCCTAAATAGGATGGGACAGTCAACTCCACAGTCGCCTCTTACGACATACATGGAAGGTAAATAGTGTTGATATTCTTTGCTCCCCTCTCGAGCCCAGGCAACACATGGGCGCTGGCTTTTGATAATAATAATAGATTATTACGTTATGGTATATCTCACATGAATTTTGAAGACACATTATACTAAGAAAATCTACTGGAGTGATGAAACATGCATTAATCAGTCAAATCACATTATAAACAACTTGGTCTGGAGTGATGAAACATGCATTAATCAGTCAAATCACATTATAAACAACTTGATCTGAAGTGATGAAACATGCATTAATCAGTCAAATCACATTATAAACAACTTGATCTGGAGTGATGAAACATGCATTAATCAGTCAAATCACATTATAAACAACTTGATCTGAAGTGATGAAACATGCATTAATCAGTCAAATCACATTATAAACATCTTGGTCTGGAGTGATGAAACATGCATTAAACAGTCAAATCACATTATAAACAACTTGATCTGGAGTGATGAAACATGCATTAATCAGTCAAATCACATTATAAACAACTTGGTCTGGAGTGATGAAACATGCATTAAACAGTCAAATCACATTATAAACAAATTGGTCTGGAGTGATGAAACATGCATTAATCAGTCAAATCACATTATAAAACAACTTGATCTGGAGTGATGAAACATGCATTAATCAGTCAAATCACATTATAAACAACTTGATCTGGAGTGATGAAACATGCATTAATCAGTCAAATCACATTATAAACAACTTGATCTGAAGTGATGAAACATGCATTAATAATAGAATTATATTTATTCTGTATTGTTTTCTATATACAATAGAAACAATAAAGAATAAATTGTTTATTTGTTGGAGATCCCCAGGATTTGTGAGCGAACAGCTCTTACTTCCTATGTGCAGTTGGAAGGTTTTTCTGAGCTTTCTTTCATGCCCAGGAGACTTCAGCTTTTGACTTATTGCAATGCCTATTAAAGGAGACTTCTACTCAGAGGGGGTATATAATTGTATAGATGACATGCTACAAAGCTTCCATAAGAGAGTCTCAATATAACGGCATGTCAGAAGACACTACAGCTGTTTGTAGATTCCGTGTCAAAAGTTCAGGGAGTGTCTGGACTACAAGTAGCTGATGCATCTATAATGTAGTGGATAACTTTTTTTTTTTTTCATTATGTATCTGGTCTTGTGGTAAAGCACAAGCCAAATTAGCATTCCAAAAAAATGAGATCCATTTTGTGTAATGTAACATTATCAATGCAGACCTGAATTTGAGTGGTGAGATGTTATATTCAACAAATTCGTTTTTATGGATTGTAAACAAAAAATTTCAAAATAAACTGGAGGCTACAGAAATGTGGTTTCTGAGAAGAATTATGAAAATACCATGGTCAGCTAAGAAAACTAATGCAGATGTTCTCAGTGATGCTGATGTAAAAAGAAAAAGCATAGCAAATATTAAGGGCAGACAGTAAAGGTTTCTGGGGCCTGTGCTGAAAAGAACACAGCTTGAACACTTAATAACTGATGAAAAAATCAATAGGAGAAGAGAAAGGGGACAACAAACAGAGAAGTTGCTAGATAAACTAGTATTGTGGATAGTATTACTAGTATTACTAGATAAACTAGTAGAAGTTCATCAATCTAGCTTATTGACACCACAAGAGACAGAGAGTCGTGGAGAAACATGATCGCCTACACTTTTTGGAACAGCACTTGATTAATTTATAAGTACATTTAATTATAACACAACATAGTTTAATTATAACAAAATATTATAGTTTATTATAACAAAAATTTACTTTGAAATTGGTTAAGAATTTAATCCCAAAGAATTATGCTGAATCTTCAACAAACATACATTTTAAAACATAAATTATATTCTCTTATGCAAATGAGTTTGTATAATCAAAGACATTAATTCTCCGATCAAATTTTGGACCACAGGTTGACATTAAGTATTTACAAAAACTACATAAGACTAACCATAAATGACTGAAAATGTCAGAATAAAAAATAATCTCATTCCATAAAAATACAATAAAATGTATATACTTTTCATACAGAACAAGACTGACTATGAACAACTAAACATACACGAATTATGACTGCAGGTTATCATTAACATACACCGGAAAAATACATAGATGCTCAGATCCTCATCTTAATGAATCCAACAGAGTGCAGAAGCTGACAGTTTCAATACAATAATAATTTATATGTCTCTTCATATATCTATTATGTTTCTCTCTACAGTCCATTCTGATCTTTACACTAATCTCATGCAGTCTTGAAAGTGACCATGATTCACACTTGAAATTCTTCTGACAGATGAGGTCCCTTAACATATTAACTATGTCAGATCGGTCTATTGGTGTACCTATTGACACTGTAGCTATGCTTGCCAGTGTATCGTTCATTCACTTCTCTCAACACCCGCATGTCATGACATGAATATAAAGGAAATCTTTCTGGTCTTAGATTGTATCAGTAACTATATTCATTGACTCCTGTTTCAACTTTGCAGAACATGTTCATCGAGTCACTAAGTATGGATGCATGAGAATAGTCCTGTCACATCAACTATGACAGTACCTCTGTCACTGTCCGTATCTTGGATATGCATGACCATGAACTATCTTACGATGGAGGTGAACATTTATGGTGTGACACTCCTATGGAAAAATTAATAGACTGCATCACCTTACTACTGGCTCACTCAAAAATGATAGGTTATGTTGTTGACAGTTTTTACCAAACAAAGAAAAATTGGTTAAGATTGATATGGTTATGGAGCAATCCAACAACATGAATTGCTCTTGAAATAGAATGTATATATTAAAGAATTGTAACAGCCCACCTCACAATTAATTGACTGATCGTTGATAGTGCCAGGAATAAATAACACATTGAGCACATCTACTGGTAGATCTTTCTATTGTTTTGATTTGTTCTAAGCTAAAGCATGTGGTAGAGCCATTGTTCAATGTTTAAATGTAATGAAGCATGCTGGATAACTACTTCCTGTATAAGAATGGAGGTTGGGGGTTATTAATACACACTTCCAATAGCTCCATGAGAAATAGTCAAAATCGAGGCTAATTCTTGAAATAATTTAAAATGACCAGTGTGAGCTTGGTAGAAAGGCACGCTTTCAACATTCAAGGACTTACAAGTATTTACTGCCTTAGACTTGCAGACATTTGAGTTAATGAATAAGCAGACAGGTTTCCATAAAAAATATCAGATTCATGTTGGATATGGGAATACACTGAACACAATTCGTTCCATGCAAAGGAAGAATAACAACTCATTAAAAACTAAATCTAACAGCATATAAAACTAAACAATATTACCGATTCATACCATTGTGCTGATCAGTTTACACAACTATTTTCTCAAACTATCACAAAACTAAATTATCCAAATCTCAAATAGTTTTTAAATAAATGACTATGCCTTTATATCAAAAAAGGTTCCAGGGTGAATCGGTTAACAACCGACGTTGTGCTTGAACTAGTTACGGGCATGGCGTGGTTGGGCAGAACAAAGAAACTTGTCGCAAGGGCCAGAGTTGTGCCCTGATGTCAACTTCTGTTTTGGTGGCATTAGACTCGAAATACCATCGAGTCGGATGGCTGCTGGAATAGAGGGTGGAGCACATGGGAATGCCCCATGTGCTGTGAGGCCAGTTTATAATCAAGAATCAAGAAAGATCAATTAACAATAAATAAGTTTGTCAAGAGCTACTTTAAGAACAAAAAGCCATTTAATTGAAAATAAAATTTTTAATTGTGTCTTCTTCTGCATTCATTCTCTTACTCTAGAAGATTTACATGATGAGTCTGGAGAACAGAATATGTTATGTCATGGTTTACAGCTTAGATGCAATAAATTATCTCCAACTCTTGGCCTGATACATTTGACTAAAGCATAAGTTATGGGTCACTTTGGCCATATATGGGATGGGACAGCCAAAATAACAGCAAAACTTAGTCTACTCTTATGACATCAAGCCTGGCAGTATTCTTTGCTCTCCTTTCAGTCCCTGACAAGATATGGGTGTAAAAAAAACTCTAAATAAACCAAACCAAATTATACTTCAATTGTATTGTCTTAGTAAGAACTCTAAATCGATCAAACCAAATTATACTTCAATTGTATTATCTAAGTAAGAACTATAAATCAATCAAACCAAATGATACTTCAATTGTATTGTCTTAGTAAGAACTCTATAAATCAACCAAACCAAATTATACTTAAATTGTATTGTCTTAGTAAGAACTCTAAATCGATCAAACCAAATTATACTTCAATTGTATTGTCTTAGTAAGAACTCTAAATCGATCAAACCAAATGATACTTCAATTTTATAGTCCTAGTTAAGAACTCTATAAATCAACCAAACCAAATTATACTTCAATAATGCTATTTATTCTCCTTAGAAAAACCACAACATAGCATTTACTGTGTTGATACTGTGATTCTTCTTTTATCCTTATCCCTGCTATTGCTATTGCTTTTATCCTTATCCCTGCTATTGCTATTAACTGCCATAGGTTTGGATGATGATGATCAGTTTTCAGGCTATGGAATGTTTAGATGTTTGATATGCAGTGATGACATAATGACACAGTACATCTGTGACTCCTTCAATTCACCTTCCTCTTGTTATTCCCCTGCCTCTTTGTGTTTCTATTCTCATATTGTATCCTCTTTCTGCTGGCTAAATATGGTTCTTTTTTCCGCTTTATATCCCTTTATGCTTTGCAGCATCAGGGATTGAAGAGTGAAGATGGCACACAAGCCTTTTTGTGTGCTTCACATATGTTTGTTTTCATTGACTCTTCTATTTTTGTAAGCCATATTTTACTTGGTTTGCTCCTGGCTTTGTATGAACACACATTTCAAAGTCAGTCTAGGAACACACATTTCAAAGTCAGTCTAGGAACACACATTTCAAAGTCAGTCTAGGAACACACATTTCAAAGTCAGTCTAGGAACACATACCACAAAAATGTGTCTTAACAAATGATACCATTTGGAAATAAATCACATAACAGAATTACTCATGTAATGCTGGAACCCAAAATGAGAGGAAAAAAATAGTAAATGACCTGTCATGCATGTTATAAGAGGTGCCTAAGGAGTATTGGGTGTAAATTACAAGCTGACATTATATAAGTCAGGATGAAATGAGCATATATCACAGCTAAGCTGTACATCCTAACGCATTTAGTTCTCTTGGCTACATCCTGGCAGAAGTTTGAGAACACATGCAGAAGAAGAAATGAAATTAAGAAAATAAACCCACAATCTCAAAAAGATGAAAAACAATGAAGCAACAATTTAAAAACAATATACCAGGCTGAGAATCGTAAGAAAATTCAGAATAAAATAAGAATTAAAACTCACTTTCTTAGATACTTAAAAATAAATATAAGCAACAAAAACATATAAAATTGGGTTAAAACGCAGCTTTACATTGAACAAATACACATAATCTATGTTACACCAAAAAAACATCTTAATCAAGATAGGGGAAAATGCTGATAATAACAAACAAAACTAAATAGAAGAGAAAATAGAATGTTGTAAAAGAAACTGACAGATCTGGCAATAAGAAAGTAGTAAACAAAACACAATGCAAAATATTTTAAGATACATGTAAAAAAAAAAAACTGTAGTATACAAAGAAACGGTAGCTTCTATCTATTACAACATTCTATCCACATTTTGCATCTCACATCAACATTCCGCTCGGACACATGTTTGTGTCGTTGTCATTTCTACTCGTCTTTTGATGTTATGTGCTTGTCTTGATAAAGGTCTTTTGGTTGAAATGTCGATTATGTCATGTGTATTAGTATTTGTATGATTATATCCTGTGTAGTGTTGTGTGTATTATTATTTCATGTGAGCATCCGACACTGATACTGTGTTATTCGTCGTTCAGTAAGACTTCATTACCTGTTTCCTACGCAAGTACTATTTTCATAAAGCTGTACAGCAGTATTGCCTTTTATTGATTGTCATTTTACAACCTACCATGTAGTTTTTCTATATATTTTATCCCTTCTCTATTGGTTTTACACTATCTTCATAAAGATCTCTCAGTTAAAAGGTGGATTGTGTGTATATGTTCATTGTAAAACTGCATTTTAACCAGCATTTAGTTGCCTCCTGCATTTTTTATGTTGGATTTTTTTTAACCAATATTTATTTACAACATGGTTTAGTGTAGCTGCATTCTCCCATTGATTCAAGTTATGGAGCTAATAATCTGAGTTTTCCTCCATGTTCATTCTCATGCATTACTTCTCATGCATTCATTCTCATGAGTTTATTCTCATGCATTCATTATCATGAGTTCACTCTCATGCATTCATTCTCATGAGTTTATTTCATGCATTCATTATCATAAGTTCACTCTCATGCATTCATTCTCATGCTCCAATTCCTAATCTCATCCGGTGTGTTGCCGTTTTATTTGCGTCAATGGCTCAACACATCCAACTTCGGCGGTAAGGTCATTTTAAATTATTTCAAGAATTAGCCTCGATTTTGACTATTTCTCATGGAGCTATTGGAAGTGTGTATTAATAACCCCCAACCTCCATTCTTATACTGGAAGTAGTTATCCTGCATGTTTCATTACATTTAAACATTTAACAATGGCTCTACCACATGCTTTAGAAAAATGAATCTTTCTTGCAGGATAACAAAGGTCCTAATAAATTTCTAACAGGATATAGTCCAGAGATTAGAGATGCATTGTACTGATGGCCTGACACATCAAACTTCAGAGGTTACCCCCTCCAAGATAAAATTGTTTAGACAATTCAAACAGATTTCATGTGCGATCTTACACACTTCACAACATGTTTTTTGCTTTTACACAAGAGGTATGTACCAGTTTGGAATGTGAATGCTATTCTTATATTTATTTTCTGTGCGCATGACCACTTAGAAAATTACCTATTACTGAATCAAATGTACAAAAATCTACAATCCCACACACAACCTCGCATATACAACACGCAGGTTATAAATTTAACCAAATTAAACACTGTTCCCATATACAAAATTTCATTTAAAAGCAATGTAATATAATATCATGGCTAAAACAATTTCTCGTCATGTTGCATGAAATTTTTTTTTTAATGTAAGAACAATATAGTACATTCTCAAACAATTGTAAAGTATTTAAAATTACAGAGATAAATATCTGGCAAGTATACACTCTATGACAAACAAACTTCATCTGTACATACGTAACTTGTAAGTATATAGCCTATGACAAACACACTTCATTTACACACATGTAGTTTGCACAAATAAAGTCTATGACAAACATACTTCATCTACACACATGTAACATGTAACTTACAAGTATATAGTCTATGACAAACAAACTTCATCTACACACATGTAACATACAAGTATATAGTCTATGACAAACAAACTTCATCTACACACATGTAACATACAAGTATATAGTCTATGACAAACAAACTTCATCTACACACATGTAACTTACAAGTATATGTTGTTAATCCATCGTAGTTTATGACAACCATAAAGCTCAACCAGTATGATGATGATGATGAACATGATGATGTCTGTGGTGTGCCCGGCTGTGACTAATGAGTCTGATGTATGCTTGGAAGTTTCTATCACACTCAGCACATGTGTGCCTTTCTTCTAGCATGTTTTTTGCTGCACAGTATCAAGTCTGAGGTTCCCTGCAGCTGCTGCAAAACTATTGATTCTGTGATGCCAGTTTCATCTGTCATGTGCAAGACTCCCCCATGAATTTATGTCTATGTTGAAATGACATATTAGTCCATAGTCACTTTCTGCTCCTGACCATTTCAGTACTGTTTGCTGCTCACTCGGTCGTTGCTACACATGTCCTTATGTGGTTCAGATCCGCCCATTTTATTTCCCACTGCCACTTTCTCCATCGATGAGGTCTTCAAATGTGAATGCTGTAATGTAATTTATGTTATCATATGTAAACTGTGACAAGCAGTATATCGGGGAAACCGGATTATGATTGAGTGACCGCTTCTGTAACTATCTTCACTTCATCAAGCACAGAACACCTACTCTTGTTGCCACACACTTCAACAGTGATGGCCACCGTGGTGTTCTTGATATTCAGGTCACTGCCATTAGATCCTGCACCATCAATCTAGGTGCGCTTTAGAAAATCATATTTTTGAGTTGGGTATCCTCAAGCCATTTGGACTCAATTCCGACCACTCTTTTGTCTCATTCTCGGTCAATGTAGTCTTTATCTTTATTCATTTTGTTCCGTCATTTACATCATCTTTTTGTTCATTTCGTTTCCACATATATTTACGTTTTTATGTACTTCCTTTTCCTATCCTTCCCGCATCTTACATCCATATTTTGCTCAGTCACGTTTGTGTGGTGAGGTCATTTCTACTCACGTCATTTGATGTTATGTGCTTATCTTGCTAAAGGCCTTTTGTTTTGGTCGAAACATCGATTATGTCCCATGTATTGTTATTTATATGATTATATCCTGTGTTTTGTTGTGTGTATTATTTCACGTGAGCATTTGACAGTGATAGTGTGTTAGTCATCATTCAGTAAGACTTCGTTACCTGTTTCCTACGCAAGTACTATAGTCATCTGCATAGAGAAGTTCCCTGACCATCATGTCTTGCACCTTAGTTTTGGCTTGCAAACATCCAATATTGAAAAATGTATCAATTGCTTTGTATTTTACATTAATGTTTGTTATGTGGCTTGATAAAGATGTATCTGTCAGCATGGCAGAAAACATCAGGCTAAATAGTGTTGGAGCCAGGATGAATCCATATTTTACCTCATTTGTGACAGGAAAGTCATTTGTGACAGGAAAGTCATTTGTGACAGGAAATGCTGGTGATGACACTCTATTACTGATAATGACAGCCATCATGGATGTTGATAAACTTTGAAAGAAGCCAAATCTAGCGAGCACTTTCCACAGCCGGTCTCTGTTCCTTGTGTCAAATGTCTTTGAGAGATCTATAAATGTGAAAATGTTTCCTTTGCTGTTTTTGGACCTCTTCATATAGTTAACGAGTTGCAAAGATCATGTCCACCTGTGACCTGCATGACATCCTCACTGATATTCAGACAGGTCATCTGTGAGTGTCTGTAAATCGTTTTAGCATTACACAAATTTAACAGGAAGTGACCCTTTGCCCTGATTCACCTGTGTGCAGGGTTATGACTGCCGCTTGAGCAAGCATTCCACACTTTCTTGTTCGCAAGTTCCCCATCACCACAGGACTTGTTTTGTTGGTTATAAAAAGGGTGGTAATGATGATGGATAATGATAGTTGTTTTATGACTAGCACTGAACTTTGTTTAAAGTGTGGAAGAGTTGCGTCGACCACTCTCACTTCATGATCCAACAATGTTCCAGTGACAAGATCAATCAAGATAACTGGAGATGTACCAGGATGCAGTAGATTATCAGAGTGTTCTACATGTCCCAAAAAGCCTTTTACGTTCTGGTGCCTTTCAGCGAGTTGAACATTAGATGTTTTATCCACGCTGTCTGCCATATCCAGGTTTTGCATGCTTGGGCAGACATGCACTACATTTACCTCCAGGACATATCCCCTCATATACCCACACCTGGTTAGGCCAGCCTGCCGAAGCTGTTACTGGAGTGTGACCACTGCCACATGCTGACAACTACTGGAAGCCCTAGGTAAGAGCTGATTGCCAGGTGGAGACCAAGGATGTAAGAACTACCCCAAAGGAGTATAAACATATAGTATAAACATACTTCATCTACAAGTATGTAACTTGCAAGCATATAGTTTACGATAAACATACATCCTCACAGACATATCCTGAAACCACATAAACTATTGATAAATATCAGCTACACATGTGTAGATGAAATATTGCATTGAGAAAATATTCATCTACATTATGACAGTTTCAATAATAAAATATATAAATATTTAAACAAAAAATTACAATTGAAATAAAATAAAATTTGACTGAACATTTTGCTCAAGATAAGAATAAATAATGGAAATTTTAAATGTACATAGAAATACTGCATTCACAAATAAATGTAATACTCAATTAAGTTTCAGAAAAAAATAGCAAGTATCAAAGCTAGACATAAACCGAACTGCTAGGGCTGCATAAAAAAATTAACACAAAACATAGAACTTCAATACAACACAAATAACCACGGTTTTCCATACAAAACTTGATCAAATCTGAGACTTCTTCATTCAGATTTAGAATGATCTTTAACAATGTCCCTGGAGGTAATCATTTATAGACTACCATATATGTTTTGAAGTGAAATATTGGGTCTGCCAATTGAGTGGAAATGTTTTTTTTTTAATTTTTCAACAAAGACCCTCTGGTCAAACGACAGAAACGTAGTAAACATTGCAAAAAAAATATGTATAAAAGAAGCATAATTAAAAAGAAATAAAAATTAACACAAAACAGCATAAGAAGATTCAGAGAACAAATTCTTTAGATATCTGAGGTAATGCAGCAAACTTACTGGGTTGCCCAACTGCAGAGCAAAGAATACAAATCTGCAGAGTGCAGGACTATCTACAAATCAATGCTGATAAAGAACACCCTCTACACCCTGAAATTCTTAAAGTAAAAGGCAGTCGACTTAAGAGAGGAAAATCGTGGATGGGGTGCACAGAGGATATTATACAGTGTGTGCAGATTGGAAGATATGCTACCTGATGCGCAATGAAGTTGTGCGCACTTAGATTGTCCAACAGCCTTCAAAGTAATAATAACACTCAATAGAGAATGCTAGGAATGGTGTCTGACAGTGGTGGAGTCGGAAGTACTCATTCTGATCGGTAAAAATTCCAAGGAAGGTGATATGATTGTATATACAGATGGGTCGGTTGAGAGACACATCACGGCTCAAAGGTGGGGGAAATCATCAGAAGAAAGTGGTGCATTCGCTCAGACAAAAAGCAGCATGACAATGGAGATTTTGGCAGTAACGAAAGCTTTGCAATGGGTCTGCTTACAACTATCTGTGAGCATGCCTGCATACTCAGTGACTCGATGAGCATGATTGTGAAAGCTCAGGCACGATACACTCGGGAACAGTGGCTGGATGCAGTGAAGAATTCCTGTGTGCATAAAGTGGCTTTTATTTTTGTGTCGGGACATGCAGAAGTCCGGGGTAATGAGAGCAGATAGGTTGGCTGCACAGGCTGCTACTACGGCTGTTGGTGGAGCGATGGATCGAGCAGATATTTTGAAAGCCCTATTTCAAAACAGATATTTTGAAAGCCCTACGGGAAAACACACAAACAAATGACTGTATAAGTGATGATTAGTCTTGTTCTATGACTAGAATAAAGGAATTTGGTTTGAAATGTGGTGTCGCTAGAAAGGAGTAGTTTTGTGGGCAAGAAAGAATAATGGTCAATCAACTGCGTACTGGGACCATCAGTCAACGTGTAATAGCAACTACACTCAAGGAGAGATCTGAGCACCTATGAACTTGTCCGAAGTGCAGCGATGATGATCCAATGACTAACTAACTTCAGATTGAGAACATATACCAATTGTGCTATCAAATACAAACAACAGTAGACAATTTCTATCTTTTTCTTCTATTCAGCCTTCACCTGTCATCATATAATAGTTGTCACCATGCAAGGACTGCAACATCTCTGAAACCATTATGACTGTTCACATCTGTGGAGGTAGATTGTGGACTCTATGCCTTATTTATCTAACAAAAGGGCCTATGTTCTGCCCACGAATGCAAAATCTGAATGTGGCAGACTGTCACATTGGGTAAATGGGTAGAAAGGTGCCATTGAACATACATCGTAGAGCTCTGTGAGCTCTGTGAAACTGAAAGTCACCTTGGTCATCTACTGCACCTCAACACAGACTATTTTTTTTATTGTCTATTGTCTTTCCCCAGGTGAATGATTGTTGATCGCATTTAAAAACTTGCCGTTAAGCGTAGGGGTGGGAGCTTAAGCTGTCGTTCCACTGCCAGATGTGTCGCAGAGGCTGCATTTAGTCCATGTTTGTTCAAGGTTATTTTGATGTTTTCTATCCACCGTTTTCTTTGTCTACCTTTGGCTTTACGCCCGGATATTCTTGTATTATATGCTCTTATTGGTATTTGGTTTGGCTTCATTCTTATAAGGTGACCGAACCATTTTACTTGCTGTCTCTCAATATGTTCGATACATGATATTATACAAACTCTTTTCCTAATTTCTTCATTTCTTATTTTATCTAGTTTGGTAACCATTGCAGCTTTTCTCAGACACTTCATTTCACATGTGACGAGTTTGGTTATATCAGAGCTTGTGACAATTTTTTAAGATGTACAATTTTTACAAAACACAGAACTAATTTAATAAATCTTGGGTTGTTCATTGTGCGTACCTAATAGTATTCCAGGAATGTTGTTTATGATCACTGTACAGGGAGAAACATACAGTGCAACCAGCAAAAAAATTTTTGTTTTACATCTTAAAAAATTGTCACAAGCTCTGATATAACCAAACAGGACTCAGATTCATGGTTGAATAGAACATTCATGGTCATCAGAAGTAAATTATTTCTTTCAATCTTTACACTCAAAATCCCCTGGTTTCGTTGGTATGACTATGAATATTGATTTCACTTCAGAAGTTAGTAAAGTTAAAATGTGAAATGACAGAAACTGAACAATTATGAGAAAACTGAAGAAATAAGGGGAAAATATTATATATTAGAATTGTGCATATTATGTCAGAAAGGCCAGTTTTATTTTCAGGTAGATTAGCGGTGACCAAGAAAATATAGAAGTAACAAGCAAATGCATGTTATATAACTGTCACTGAGTTACCTGGTACAGAGCATCATGTAATGCAAGCAAAAGCAAATGTATATAAAGTTCATGAAGAACAGAAAGAATACACTTCAATAAACATAAACATTTAGATGTCTAATTCTGACACCTGCTGTTCATAAGTTCAAGCTAATTGATTAAGAACATAGTCTCAACACCTCATCAAAGCACACAAATAGTAGCAGAAAAACTAAATAACCAAAGAGAAAGCACTTAAAATATGGATTAGAAAAATAAATGTGCTGATGTACATGAACTGTTTCCACTGCATTTTTCCAATATTTTGTTTTCCGCAGACACTGTCTACAAATTACATGTTTATATGAGATACCTCCATAAAATAGACAATGCTGAGAGAATCATACATGCACATCATTGGTAACATATGTTTTACACAGACGTATGAAGAACTATCACAATCATATTGGCAAGGAAGACAAACAATAACACAACAAATATGACATACGGAGACAACAGCCCTAGCAGTAATTGTCATACAGTCTCTACAATATCCTGTCTCCAATATGGAGGGATGGAAGAATCTGAGGAATCTGTGGGCACAGATGTCACACATGTAGTTGTTGAATCGAGATCTGAAGACTTCTGGCGCTGTCGTCTTTTGCGATGTGTCCACTTTCTTCTCAGGTTCTCAATCTTGAGAATAAAACATATAACTATCACATATTATAAAACATATAACTGTCACATATTATAAAACATATAACTGTCACATATTATAAAACATATAACTATCACATATTATAAAACATATAACTGTCACATATTATAAAACATATAACTGTCACATATTATAAAACATAGAACTATCACATATAATAAAACATATAACTGTCACATATTATAAACATATAACTGTCACATATTATAAAACATATAACTGTCACATATTATAAAACATATAACTGTCACATATTATAAAACATAACTATCACATATAATAAAACATATAACTGTCACTTATTATAAAACATATAACTGTCACATATTATAAAACATAACTATCACATATAATAAAACATATCACTGTCACATATAAAAAAAACATATAACTGTCACATATTATAAAATATATAACTGTCACATATAAAACATATAACTATCACATATAATAAAACATAACTGTCACATATTATAAAACATAACTATCACATATAATAAAACATATAACTGTCACATATTATAAAACATATAACTGTCACATATAATAAAACATATAACTGTCACATATTATAAAACATATAACTATCACATATAAAACATATAACTATCACATATAATAAAACATATAACTGTCACATATTATAAAACATATAACTATCACATAATATAAAACATATAATTATCACATATTATAAAACATATTAACTATCACATATTATAAAACATATAACTATCCTATATTATTGCTGTTGTAACAAGGATTACATTTTCAAGTTCTGGCAGGAGAGACTGGATCCCTAACCAGGTGGGTCTATCTGTGGGATGCCTATTGTCTTTCCTCAGGTGAATGATACTATTATTCCACGCTTGCCGTTGAGTGTAGGTCTGGGAGCTCTAGCTTTCATTCCATGGCCAGAATTGTTGAATTGGTTGCACTGTATGCATGTTTGCTCATAATATCTTTGATGTTATCAATTCATCTTTTTCGTGGTCTTCCTATGACTCTATTGATCTTCATCTTTTTTTATTCATCCTCAAACTCCCGCAGATAAGCAGGATGTAGTCCGGAGAACAGAGTGTGTTGTGTAATAGTTTACAGCTTTGCTGTGATATCTGAGCCTTTCGATTTGAAACATCCGACTGCAGTATGGCAGTCTGGGTCACCATGACCCTCTATAGGATGGGACAACCAACTCCACCCCAAAATATCCTTAGTAACATCTTACAACATGCATGGATGATAAACAGTGTTACTAGTTTTTGTGTTACTAGTCTTAGTTTTCTCTGTGAAGATGTCCGTGTCCAAGTCTGGAACTGGTAACAGAGTATTTTAGAAAAACACTTTCTCATTTGCTATTTTCAATCTTGATCAATCAAGCTTGAAGTAAGGATGATAGTCTTTCATGGTCTTAATGGGATTCTTTCTGTTGTATGTCCACGGTTACCAGATAGGTAAAATATAAATGGCCACAAACTCCTAAATTATGATAAAAACTATTGTAAACATAATAAAAAGAGCTTGATTCCAGTGAAATGCAGTTAAAAGCTTCAATTCAAATAACTGCATGTAGGAGATTGTCTTTGTTTCCTTGTTTTGTTTTGACAGCAAATTCAAGAGAAACAATTCTACCAATGATACTACATGCTGATGTACCAGAGTTCATCTTCGTAATTTATGTGAGAAAATATGTACAAATTAATACATTTCTAAATAATTCAAAAATGTTAAATTTCTAATAATAAATTTTATTGCCAGTAATTTTGAAAATGGCAAAAATTTGTTAAATTTGGCCATGCAATGAACAATATGGTATGGTAACCTGCTTTGTCCTTTATTTTTCTTTAATTTCTAACACATTGCACACAATTCTTTTTATAATACACTCAAAGCTGTATGAGAATAAAGATACACTTTCTACCACAAGAACATATACATTTTTTTTTAAATACCAAAAACACTAAAAGGACATTCTGTGTTGACAGTTATAAAATACAGAAGCCAAAATAAGATGATATTCTACGAGCATTTTTTCTCCAGCTGATTAACAGGATTTTTTTCTCCAGCTGATTAACAGGATTTTTTTCTCCAGCTGATTAACAGGATTTTTTTCTCCAGCTGATTAACAGGATTTTTTTCTCCAGCTGATTAACAGGATTTATTTCTCCAGCTGATTAACAGGATTTTTTTTCTCCAGCTGATTAACAGGATGTAATCCAGAGACTAATCACGTGGCATGATACATATGGAATGGAATACAACATATTCCGTTCCATATGTATCATGCCACGTGATTATTTTTTTTGTCCTCTTCCTTACACTGCAAAAGAGTTCCCAAATCTAATCATTCATTTTCATTCATTCATTTTCCTTTTGCGCTGAAGTTAGCGCATAGGGCAGAGGTCAGATCTCTCCAATTCTGTCTGTTCAAAGCTATTCTGTGCAGCTCTTGGATAGTATGGATATTGATTGTTTTACTTTCTCTAATTATTGTTCTTCTGAGTGTTTCTTTTTGTCTACCCCTGGCTCTTTTGCAAGTAGGTATCCATTCAAGAGATTGGTGATGTATCCTGTTGCTAGCGCGTAGGACATGCCCGATGTAGGACCAACGGCGTTTCCTGATAACATCAAATCTAATCAACAGTGAACATATTTCTTTTACCCTTTTTCAAAGTATATTTGCTCTATTGTCATAAAAAAATGCACACCTTCAATAATATTTACAGTAAACTACAATATTTTGTTATTTCTCACCTTTTCTCCTAAGAAAGATAAAACTGTGAGTATAACTAGAACTACCAAGGCTGCATGAGTACATAAACGTAATCGATCTCGATATAAACGCCTGGAAGAAGAAACAAGATTCATGCATCAGGAAGTTGATAAACAGTGACGAACTTCAGAAAAGCTATCTTCATGCATGCACTTAGCCCCCACTCACATGTACATGCAGTCACACACCCACCAGCAGTCATACACCCATGTGGATAACTTAAGCTAACTGCTCAACCTTTAATACTTACATGAGATGCAACAGGTTCTGCATTGCTCTCGCGTGGAGCAAGGGTTAACAGATAATCAAGATTCTAAAAGCACCTCCTCATGGTGCACCCTGGAGACTTCTTCACAGCTCGTGCAAAGCAGTCTGATTAATGCTTTATAAATTGTGTCTGGGCAGTGTAAATTGAGAAGGCAAGAGATTTGTTTGCACATGACAAACAAGATCTCCGAATGAAATCTCCACAGCCAAACCACTATCGCAGCAGTCTAAGAGTATCTAATCATGAACTGGCGAGCTAGTTCCTCCAAGAACACGAACATTGAGAATCATGAGCAAGTCTCCGGAGCAGTACGGCTAACATATTGATTACAATGAGAGGGCAGCGCAGCATTAGAGTGCAGCACTGTGTGCAAATAGAATAGACAAAATGCTATATTTAAATCATAATCATTCAATTTCTAGCTACTCTCAGCTGTTGGGCTGTATCATTTCTCCTCTTTTCACAAGATGATGCGCTCTTTTTTACTGTAGAGCACAATGTACATCTATTTTGTGCAATTATTCCTAAGTTTCTTGGTCTATTTCAAATGCTTTCAATGAGGTCTTTAACCTTTAGCATGCTATGTTTACAATTACGTAATTACTCTCCTGCCACTGAATTAGTTTTTTGGAAATGTTATGTAATCATTGGTGGCGGTTTTGAAATTGTGATAATTTTTTTTTTGTTAGATATATTTAAATAATATTTGTACATATAAATAAAGAAAGGTCTGGCATATGTACCAAATGACCTGACCAACAAATCTGTGTCTGCATCAGGATAGTGTCGATGCTGGGGATACCAGCTCTGTCAAGTATAGTGGTATCTAGAATCTTGTCTTGCCATCTGATGCTCATAACTTTTCTGAGACAAGTTAATATGACATACATAGCATTCAGTGTTATTATTCTTAGTCCCTCAATCAAAACTTGGCAACACAATTACCTACCGTTAAATTCTGAATATAAACCCATCCGATTGTAGGCCGATAACCTAACTATCCCTTCCCAAAAGTGGAGAAAGTCGAAAGTTCGACTATAGACCGACATCCCCAACTTAACAAAGCCGGCAATAATGAACTTCATCATCATAAGAAAGAACCGACATGCTAAATGGAAATTAACACAAACTTTTGCAACTCTAAGAAAATAGCATTCCTTTCATTTGCTTCACTCACGTAACTTGAATGAATCAAGGAATGAAACCCCGGTGGCTACTGTATTCTGGATCAATATATCCGAAAATAATGAATACCCGGTAGGCTGACTTCCCTATCCATGACTATAGATGGTTTATGAGGTGGCGAGACTTTGGGGAACAAAGTTTTTCCTGAATGAATTGTCTGTGTTGGGTGTCTGGGCGTTATGACGCGGAACAGCCCTAGTGAATAGTAATTACTACGTAACTATTATGTCACCGGCTTCTGACAGTGACGTTTAAGTGGGAAATGATGAAAGGCAAGACAGCGAGATCACCTTTGTTTTTATAAGATACAGAAGAGTTTGAACTTTGTTCCTGGTTATGTTTACCGTGTGGGGAGAATACGGTAATAAAATAAACATAACAGAGGATTGTGAAATTGATCTCGTCTTCCACTAAATGTACAGTGTTTGGGGGAGGGAATCAATTACGGCGCAATTTTACTACAAAATGCCTATGATGTGTTGTGATTTGGAACCTCGTTTCAAATCTTCTATAAAGAAAGATTGCATTTAGTCACTTATCTGAATGGCATCACATAATGTGAGGGAAACTTGGATTGGTTGAGCCGATTGAAATGGGTAGGGCCAGTAGTCCATCTGCGGCCTCAGTGGGCTGGACTAATTAATAGAATATAAGGCTGACTTAGCTAGCCAAGAATACTGCACAAGTAGTTTAGCTTCCAGTTCATACATTTTTATTGTCATTGATTTTATTCGTGTTTTATAAGAAGGATGCCTGGACAGAAACGAACATCGTATACTGCTGGTTTTAAGTTGGATGTTATCGCTTTTGCGGAGAAGTCCAACAATTCCATGGCTTCCCGCCACTTCATTGTGAATGAAAAGCAAGTGCGAGAATGGAGGAAAAAAAAGGAAGAATTGTCTTTGATGCCAAGATCAAAGAGAGCATCACGTGGCCGTACAGCTTCATTCCCTGCGCTGAGTCTAGACAGAACGGATTAATTATAACCCGCACCAATATTCGAATCAGGGCGCTCTCGATATTGAAAGATCCTGCATTCCAGAATAACAAATCTGAGGACTTCGTTGCGTCAATGGGATGGTGCAATCGCTTTATGAACAGACATCACTTGTGTCTACGAACACGCACTAAGCTGGCGCAAAAGTTGCCGAAGGAGCTAGAAACAAAAATTGATTTGTTTCAACGTTTCACTATCAACCTGAGGAAGAGATTTAACTACGATCTATCTCAAATAGGAAACATGGACGAGACACCTGTCTGCTTTGATATGCCTTCTAATCGCACCGTTGAATGCAAAGGTGCGAAGACAGTTTTTGTAAAGACAACTGGGCATGAAAAAACTTGATTCACTGTTGTGTTAGCTTGCATGGCAGATGGGTCACGTTTGCCCCCCGTGATTATATTTAAACGCAAGACTCTGCCTAAGGGTATTAAATTCCCAAGTGGCGTATTTGTGCGTGCTCACACGAAAGGTTGGATGGACGAAAGTGGTACTCTGGAATGGCTGGATAAAGTGTGGGGGCAGAGGAAGGGGGCCGCTTTAAAAAAACCATCCATGCTAGTCTGGGATTCATTTAGGGCGCATCTCACAGAGAAAGTGGAACAACGATGCCGTGAGATGGGGTTGTCTGTTTCCGTCATTCCTGGGGGACTTACATCCCTCTTACAGCCACTAGATGTCTGCCTGAACAAACCATTCAAGGACAGACTCCGAGCAAAATGGAATGACTGGATGGCATCATCTGATTTAGCAGTGACGAAGGGTGGTAACATTAAAAAAGTTGACATCACCACAATCGTTACGTGGGTCAAAGAATCGTGGTCTGATATTTCATCCGAAATGATCATCAGATCTTTCAAAAAGTGTTCAATAAGTAACGCAATGGATGGAAGTGAGGACGACGCTATCTTTGAGGACGATGCCGACGACGACAATGTACCAGAGACTGACGATATCCACCCTGATGTTTCCATGACAGATGATGACATTCATGAGTTATTTCAGACTTCAGACAGTGATTCGGACTTTGAAGGATTTCAATGACTGTTTCGACTGGCACCGGTAAGTTTTTCCTAAATTTTATCGATATTTGATGTTATTCTGTGTTCTGTTTTTGTGTCTACACTACAGATAATTGTGTTTAAACATTTTGCTGTACGCAAGCCAAACCTCCTATAATTTAGTCTGTTACTATCAAACACTACCCAGTAAGGCTAGACTATAAACGCCAGTTACCGTTATATAGATGTCATTTGTTATCACAGACATTATATGCACCCGGTAACTACCGGTACCTACACTTTACTGTAGTTAATAAATAACATCAGATACTGGTATACTTTTCTGACCAATTTCGATGATCAATTGAAACCATTATGATAGAAATATATGTGCCGTAACGGTAAAAAAAACGGTAATACCCATTGCTATAAATAGCGTTTCCGGGAAATTATGCTAAAAAACATGGTGGCGTGTCTGAAATAACAATATAGACCTAGTAAGTGAGTTTTTATCAAGAAATATCGGAGATTTCGAAGGAAATATTGTATGATATATAGAAATTAATGTAATTAGAGGCCTAGCATTATGGTAAGTACGCTCTAGATTGCTGGTGAGCCCTAGTCATTTTATCCTGGCTTAATATATCGGGACATGTGACTGTAATTTTTTTTAAAGTGTTTTTCTCCATTTTTACTGTGATTTGGACGTAATTTTCTTTTTAATTTGATCTTACTCTCGAAAATAAGCCTAGGAGTATGAAGTCATCTCTGTTTATTGTCCAAAAATTCTCGGGTTATACACGGAATTTAACGGTAATAAAAACTTATTCAAACAAAAACACAAAAACACAAAAACATGCTCTCACCATTCACGTAGCTCATCCATATGCAAGAATCTGTTTCTGTAGTCCCTTGGCAGCTCAAATTGTGATGGAGTAGGAACTAGAGACTCATAAAAGTCTTGGAGAATAGCCTTGACCTTAGGAATGTAACTGTTACTGTTATTAAACAATTACTTAATGTTCACTCAAATATAAATATCTACATAAATTGTTACTTTTGTGATGAGATGCTACAGAATGATTCTAAGAATATCAGAGACAGAATGTTAATATAACTTAAACACCCCTACATCCATTCAATATCAGAGTCTGTTACTCTAATGTAAACATTCTTATATCAATTCAAGATCAAAGAATGCTACTCTAATGTAAACATCCCTACGTCTTGGATTTAGTCTTCAGATTTACAACAATCTACCATTTGAGGACATATGTTACAGTGTAACACTGTAAGGACATAAAAATCTACCACTTTGAAGGATATACAAATCTGCACTTTAAGGACATAAATTTATACCATTTTGGGACATAAAACTCTACCACTGCAAGGACATACAAATCTACCTCTTTGACATAAAAATCTAGCCACTAAAGGATATAAAAATCTACCACTTAAAGGACAACAAAATCTACCCATTTCTGGACATAAAAATCTTCCAATTAAAGGTATAAAAATCAATCAATTTATGGACATAAAGTTATAATTTAAAAGACATAAAAATCTACCAATTTATAGACAAAAATATATCTATTTGAGGGCATAAAAAATATATCTATTTGAGGGCATAAAAAATATATCTATTTGAGGGCATAAAAAATATATCTATTTGAGGGCATAAAAAATATATCTATTTGAGGGCATAAAAAATATATCTATTTGGGGGCATAAAAAATATATCTATTTGAGGGCATAAAAAATATATTTGAGGGCATAAAAAATATATCTATTTGAGGGCATAAAAAAGACTACTTACAGTTCTGGCCTCATTCCTTTTGTGTTCAATATTGTCATTAAGACAGATGAACTTCCTGTTTGGGGAAATAAATATGTCAGTAACATGTCAGGAAATTTAATGAAATATTTAAGACAATCTTTCTATTCCCTAGAAAAATATACAGGTAACACACAAAAATTAAGAGGTTTTTCTTCATCCTTGTATTGTCAGATTCTTATAGTGGAGCAATATTAGAAACACAGTTCTCCATCATTTGCTCACTTACAATATTGTCTAAATCTGTAATTTTGTTACCGAAATTAATCCCAACATCCTCTGCAGCTCATGCAAGGGTCCACAGAACCTAGATTCCAGTGTTTCCACTGGTCAGTAAGTCTGCGATAGCATCTCATACCCTGGAAATTCCAGAAGTATATGCCACACAGTCTGTGCTCCCTGTCCAAATGCCCATGGCTGCCCTGCCAATCCCAAATCTTGTGTACACAACATGTCTGTGGAAATAGTTGTGATCTTCCCCAATGTGTTGGAATTCAACATACCCCTGTCTGTTCACAATTTGAGTCATCCTGTGTTGGTATTTATGGTTTTCTGATTGATTTGTACATGTGTCTTTTTCTGGTAGTAAGAGATTGTTACATTTGGTTGGTCGTCGATAGTACCCTCCTTAGCTAGTAACCTCATCTGCTCTCATTTCTTGGTATTCCAGTGAGATGGTATCCACTCCATAGTAAAACTGTGACCTGCCATACATGGTCTAAGAGGTGACTAAGGATGATTGGGATTGGCTCATGTCAAGGAAAGTCAGAATAACTGTTGAGCTTAAGTAAGATGTGTATGGTCAAATGAGTAGCTATCACAATCTGATTTTGTCATAGAATGTAAAAAAAAACTGGTAGCATATCCTATTCAGGCTGTTGTGATTTTTCTAAGCAGCATAAATATGTCAGTAGTTTGCCATTGTTTTTTGAACGGCTCGATGCACAATTGCCTGTGAAGGGATTTGAACCCAGTACATTCACCGTCACATTACGTTCACTGTACCATGCTGCCATAGAGCCTGACTCATAAAATGTTCTTACATTCAAATAGTTCATATTATACACAGAAATATGGGTGGCTACACTATAGCAAACAATAAGATGAGGAGGAGGAGGGAAAGAAAGATAAGGAGAGGGAGGATGATGAAGAAGCTGAACGAATGTGAGGAGTATTATGATAAGGAAGAGGAAAAAGAAGAAAATGAGAGTGAAGAAAATGAAAAAGAAGACAATGAAGCAGGGAAAGAAGGAAATGAAAAATAAAATGAAGAAGAAAATGAGATAGATAGAGGAAAATGAATAAAAAGAAACTGAAGCAGAAAAATGAGAAAGAAGAAAATGAAGAAAATTAGAAACAAGAAAATGAAAAAAGAAGAAAATGAAGGAGAAAAAGAAGAAAATGAAGGAGAAAAAGAAGACAATTAAGAAGAAGAAATGAAAATGAAAGAAGCAGTAAAAAGGGATTCCGCTTATGATAATTAACTTAGCTTCAGGCAATTCCCAAATGGTTTCCATGACAACACTGTACCAAAAACACACACAAAATTTGCTGCTTCAGTTTCATTCAGCAGTTAATACTAAGGAAATAAAACCATGTGTACCCATTAAACTATTCATATAAACAGCATTTATGGGATAAGTATGTAACCTATACTTACTTGGGATGTTTTCTGATGTCATCCAACTGACCAACCACATGTGAGACGTTTGTGTGGATCATCTTGAAGGCAATGTCTGAATCATCAACAATGGTAGTTCTAGTGTAGATAAATGAGTTAATCACTGATTCAATACAGCTTGTGAGTATAGCAGATTGTTAACACAAGAATTTTATTGATATAAATCAATTTTATTGATATAAATCAATTTTATAGATATAAATCAATTTTATTGATATAAATCAATTTTATAGATATAAATCAATTTTATAGAAATAAATCAATTTTATTGATATAAAAATATTTGCAAACATACTTCTAGAGTGTTCTTCTTCTTCGTCCCTGAAAAAGAAACGTATAGCATTTTATTGATCATCTACAAAATCAAGATCTCCAGCTCTTTATAAACTCATCTCTGGTAACCATTTAGATCCACCTTATATGACTGTAGGCTGATAAATTCTCCATTTCTATACAGTGGTGAGCCTGAAGTAAAACTGTTTATCAATTGATATTGACAGAAAACACATAAAGTGATAAATTTTAAAGTTACCTAAGGCAAAAAGAATATATTTTACAGTTTACAAAATTGATTAAATTGGCATTTCGACTAAAAGGTTTACGCATGTGGTTGCATCTGTGGGTCTCAATAATGGCCCACTAGACAAACCACCCATGCAACAGAAAACCTTAGTGGATGACATGCCATTCTATTGAGGTTATCTTCTTAGAGAAGCTTCATGGCACGTAATCTATACAATTGTGTGTTTATTTTGTTGTTGAAATGTGTTTCATGTTTACCTGAATATATATGTATTCATATATGTATATAATACTCAGTGGTTGGGAAGGAGCCAGAGATGTACTGTGCAGCACTGGGGAGGAGGAAACTGACAGCACTGTTTTTTCCTATCGCTCAGACCCATCATAGAGGCACAGTGATTCAGGACGTGACAATCCTTTTGACTTGAACATTTGGTTGCATGCCTAGAGCAATAAAGAAGCTCAGAATAACCAGTAGTCAACTGGTGGCAGGGAATGAGCACAGTGAACCCTATCTTGGCTACAGTGGATAGGAGCAGTGCATAGGTTTAAACCTACCTTCCTGGAGGTGTGATAGTTATTCTCTTGCTCTGTCCCAGGGTAGGCAGAAAATCCACAGACTTCCCAGCAATATAATTCCATTTAATGGCATTAGGTCAAAGGGCATGAGCCCATGGACCGCTGGATCAGTAACCAACCAACCAAGTTTTTATAAAGAAAAAATACAGGACACACTAAGAGCAAACAATAAACATAATATTATTGTACATGGATAAATGAAAAAATGTTAAACAATTAAAATGATCTTGTGGAACAAAAGAATAGACCTTTCAATGGATCCTACAGAAATGACCCAAGTAAGAACAATGGAGAGAGACATAATGGACCAATCCTGCAAAGATATATGGAACCAAAGAAGAATGTTAGAAAATGGTAGAAATCATCAATAAGACTTGTCTGACATCTAGCAGACAAAAGAAAGAAGGACATAAAATTATGGCAGCAATAAAATATTGGTGGAAACACACATTAAAAAACTAGATGCACAAACACAACTAGGACTGGAGACAAATGAAATGGCAATACAACATAACTAAATAAATGAATGATTTGTATTAATACCAAATGGCTTAAGGGTACCATGCTGCAGGATATAATAATTATCGAGATTGCACCTAGCCCTATCGTAAATGGAGCAAGATTTTAGTTCACTGCAAGTAATTTAACTGTAATAACTTACTTATATTTCACCACTGGTTTAAAGCTGCTCTTTACTTGTTTAACCAATTCATCACAATGTGTAAAAAAGTATTTTGTGACCAGAGGCTGAAAGAAGAAATAAGAATAATAAGAATAATAATAACATATTGTCTCAGATATCTATATTAACCATCAGACAATATGGGGGTAGGTAGATCAAGCTACTAATTTCAGTAAATACAGCTGGACAGAGACAATGATGATGTTGTAAACCATTTAGCTATGGGCATGTAGCTCTTGACACAGCTTCTTTTCCTACTTTTCTAAATGCACAGGTCCTCCTCAGTCGAGTAACCTAAGTGGCATCCAAGCTCATATAAAATTTGTTGTCTCAAAGTCTGGTTGTGTTAGCGTGTTTATGAAATCATGTTTGGTCCAAAAGGGAAGCATTCCAATGTGGCAGTATTCCATGATCGTCACATCCTGCTAGGAACATAGCATATACTTCTGGGCCAACTAGTTCATCATTCTTCCATTAGCTTTGACCCACCTTCAGTGTTGGTACTTCTGAAATCCCCATACCTAGTAGTCTGCCACACAAGTACAAAGGTACAATGTCCCATTAGCCTGCCTATCTCCATCATCCCATGGTTATTATTTGATAGAAGACAAAAATAAGAAATTGAGACATGCTTACCTGTCAATTTATTTTTTTTCCATAAATTGAATTTTGTAACATTTAAAATCTGTATTCTTATAAAAATGTCTGTATTAGTAATAATACCTTTTCTCCTCCCCCCCCCCCCCCCCCGGACACCTCTTTGCTTTGCCCATCAATATGTGCAAGTGAGATTTAAAAAAAACATCTGCATTAGTGATAATTACTGAAACTGAACACCTTCTCCCTGCCCTGCATAAACAAATATTTTTTGTTGTAAATCCGTATAAATATGGAAAATCTGTACTAGTTGGCACGTATGATTTAATCCATGAGTGGATCACAGCAGCACATACAACCTAAAATATTTAACCCATGAGTGGACGACAGCAGAAACTACAACATGAAACATATAAACTATGAGTGCACGACGGCAGCACATACAACTTAAAACATTTAACCCATAGTGGATGACAGTAGAACATACAACATGAAACATTTAACCCATAGTGGATGACAGTAGAACATACAACTTGAAAGATTTAACCCATAGTGGATGACAGTAGAACATACAACTTGAAAGATTTAACCTATGAGTGGGTGACAGCAGCACATACAACATAAAACATTTAACCTATGAATGAGTGACAGTAGCACATACAACATGAAACATTTAACCCATAATGGATGACAGTAGAACATACAACATGAAACATTTAACCCATAGTGGATGACAGCAGCACATACAACTTAAAACATTTAACCCATAGTGGATGACAGCAGCACATACAACTTAAAACATTTAACCCATAGTGGATGACAGTAGAACATACAACTTGAAAGATTTAACCTATGAGTGGGTGACAGCAGCACATACAACATAAAACATTTAACCTATGAATGAGTGACAGTAGCACATACAACATGAAACATTTAACCCATAGTGGATGACAGTAGAACATACAACATGAAACATTTAACCCATAGTGGATGACAGCAGCACATACAACTTAAAACATTTAACCCATAGTGGATGACAGTAGAACATACAACATGAAACATTTAACCCATAGTGGATGACAGCAGCACATACAACTTAAAACATTTAACCCATAGTGGATGACAGTAGAACATACAACTTGAAAGATTTAACCTATGAGTGGGTGACAGCAGCACATACAACATAAAACATTTAACCTATGAATGAGTGACAGTAGAACATACAACATGAAACATTTAACCCATAGTGGATGACAGCAGCACATACAACTTAAAACATTTAACCCATAGTGGATGACAGTAGAACATACAACTTTAAAAATTTAACCTATGAGTGGGTGACAGCAGCACATACAACTTGAAAAATTAACCTATGAATGGGTGACAGTAGCACATACAACATGAAACATTTACCCATAGTGGATGACAGTAGAACATACAACATGAAACATTTAACCTATGAGTGGGTGACAGCAGCACATACAACTTGAAACATTTAACTATAAAGATGAAAGTTTGAAAAATTTTCACTGGAAGAAAAACCTCATTATATAATCATATCATCTACTAGAAATATATTGTTGCATGGACGTAGATCTAATAGACACATCATCACATCTTCTACTAGAAGTATATTACTATATGGAAGTAGATCTAATAGACATACCATCTACTAGAAGTATATTACTACATGGAAGTAGATCTAATAGACATACCATCTACTAGAAGTATATTACTATATGGAAGTAGATCTAATAGACATACCATCTACTAGAAGTATATTACTATATGGAAGTAGATCTAATAGACATACCATCTACTAGAAGTATATTACTACATGGAAGTAGATCTAATAGACATACCATCTACTAGAAGTATATTTTTGCATGGAAGTAGATCTAATAGACATACCATCTACTAGAAGTATATTTTTGCATGGAAGTAGATCTAATAGACATACCATCTACTAGAAGTATATTACTACATGGAAGTAGATCTAATAGACATACCATCTACTAGAAGTATATTACTATATGGAAGTAGATCTAATAGACATACCATCTACTAGAAGTATATTACTACATGGAAGTAGATCTAATAGACATACCATCTACTAGAAGTATATTTTTGCATGGAAGTAGATCTAATAGACATACCATCTACTAGAAGTATATTTTTGCATGGAAGTAGATCTAATAGACATATCATCTACTAGAAGTATATTGTTACATGGAAGTAGATGTAGTAGACTCTCCGTAAAACTCTCATACTTTCCTTATGTGATTGCTTAGGATAAAGCCTAGAATTATTTATAAAACTGTTGAAGGTCTTGAAATATAAGAAAAATCCTAGAGTTTTCTGCTATGTTCGCTTGAGTATAAAACTTAGACTTTGTGACTTATGCATAAATACTTTGTATAACTGGCTTTGGCAGTCGATTAAAGTTACTGCTGTGGCTGCCTCTTAATTTCCATTTGTAAACCACCAAAGGGTGTGCAAAGGGTCTCGCATTGCTCTCGTGCAGACCCAGGGTTAGCAGATAACCAAGATCCTAAAAGTACCTTCTCGTGGAACACACAGAAAACAGAAATACTGCAAGGACAAACAATATCTACAACAGCTCTGTGCCAACACATAAAGCGTCATTGTCAACACGCAGCGATGCAAGAAGTAGGCGTCCAAGCATTGGAGGTACAATTGCCAATGAAATTGCAGCGTAATGTGTAGATGTCAAGATGCACAGTGAGACTCGAAAAGATAACATTGAGTACAATGAGAGAGCTGCACAGTGCCAGAGAGCATAACTAGAATGGGAAAATATTTCAAAAGAATCAGAACTAAAGTTCAGTTACCTCGAGACAAGCTTCTAGTTACCAGTGCTGCTTACAGGAATTTTTCCTGAGCAAAATAAAAGTGCAGGTTGTTGCCATGGATAAGGTAAAGGTAGGTCCCATGAGAGCAACCTGTAATCAGGGATGAAGATAACTCTTCAAGTACTAAGCCACAGCAACTATTAGATGGAGTGGCAAGTTACCTTCCTTGGTTCAGTTGCCATGGGACCCACCTTTAATAAAGCCTGCTGAAGACCTATGACTTGATTGCATGGAAGTGAATCAACCATTTTTATCTGCAGCATGCCCTGAGATTGGGTAAAAGTCATTGGCAAAATACAACCAGAGAAGAAGACATTCCAACCAGAGTATAAGACATTCCAACCAGAGAAGAAGACATTCCAACCAGAGAAGAAGACATTCCAACCAGAGAAGAAGACATTCCAACCAGAGAAGGAGACATTCCAACCAGAGTAGAAGACATTCCAACCAGAGTAGAAGACATTCCAACCAGAGTAGAATACATTCCAACCAGAGAAGAAGACATTCCAACCAGAGAGAAGAAGACATTCCAACCTGAGAAGATGACATTCCAACCAGAGTAGAAGACATTCCAACCAGAGTAGAAGACATTCCAACCAGAGTAGAAGACATTCCAACCAGAGTAGAAGACATTCCAACCAGAGTAGAAGACATTCCAACTTGTGGTATTAGCAAAATCCCAACCAGATTATAAGACAGTTCAACTTGAGGAATTGGCAAAGTTCTGACCATAGTAGAAGACAGTCCAACTTGTGGTATTAGCAAAATCCCAACCAGAGAGAAGAAGACATTCCAACCTGAGAAGATGACATTCCAACCAGAGTAGAAGACATTCCAACCAGAGTAGAAGACATTCCAACCAGAGTAGAAGACATTCCAACCAGAGTAGAAGACATTCCAACCAGAGTAGAAGACATTCCAACCAGAGTAGAAGACATTCCAACTTGTGGTATTAGCAAAATCCCAACCAGATTATAAGACAGTTCAACTTGAGGAATTGGCAAAGTTCTGACCATAGTAGAAGACAGTCCAACTTGTATTGGCAAAGTTCTGACCAGAGTAGAAGACAGTCTATTTTGTGGTATTGGTAAATTCCCAACCAGAGTAGAAGACAGTCCAAGTTGTGGTATTGGCAAAATCCTAACCAGATTAGAAAGCAGTCCAACTTGTGGGATTGGCAAAGTTCTGACCAGAGTAGAAGACAGTCCAACTTGTGGGATTGGCCATTGCGCCCAACATTCACATTGAGTAAAACAGCCATCTGGGACTTGAAAAATTTCTTTAAAAACCTCCCCATCAAAAATAATACCAGAGAAATAGTAGTCTTGAACGTAAAGTCAAACTTCACTGCTTGGTATTGGGACCAGAGTGACAAACTCATACTCCCTCTGAAGTCTATCATCATCATATCTGTACTGTAATATATGCACTGTAAAAATATGTGTGCTGTACACATGAATGACTATGTGTACTGTACAAATGAATGACTGTGTACGTGTGTGCATGTGTGAAGTAGTCTCTTTCTATAGAAATGACGCATATGCAGGATGTCATGTAGGCATATATTTTCCTGTAACCTAGTTTCTGATTGGTTTACCTAATACTTCAAAAGAGACTTCTGCAAAACACTTCCAACAAACTTACCATGTTCTTATCATAGTAAACCTCATGCTGATCCTCAGACAGAGTAAGCAGAGTGGGATCTGTAATGTCTTGGGAACAGTTAGCAAACATAGCCTCCAGTCCTGTCAGAGTCTGCAGAGTTTTGGTGTTAAGGGAACAGATAAATTAACAAGTGAACAATGTGCAATTCTTAAAACAAATATATCCACAAATGAACAATGTGCAATTTTTAAAACAAATATATCAACAAGTGAGCAATGTGCAATTTTTAAAACAAATATATCAACAAGTGAGCAAGTGCAATTCTTAAAACAAATATATCAACAAGTGAGCAAGTGCAATTCTTAAAACAAATATATCAACAAGTGAGCAAGTGCAATTCTTAAAACAAATATATCAATAAGTGAGCAAGTGCAATTATTAAAACAAATATATCAACAAGTGAGCAATGTGCAATTTTTAAAACAAATATATCAACAAGTGAGCAATGTTCAATTCTTAAAACAAATATCTAACTCTTACAGCATTTCAAGGCATAGAGATGCCTAAGACATTCAAATCACTGACAATAAATCTTGTTTCACTGACAACAGAGCTCAGTACACATTGAGAATAATTATACAATACAGTATTGTACACTAAAGTCTTTTAGCCTCAATATACTTCAATCCTGTATCTAATTTACATTATAAAATCTTCATATCTTTCTATAATATAGAATAAAGTCTTTTTTGCTTTAGCCTGACCCTTCACATTTTCATCATTATCACATCCAGCCTCCTCTTAATCATTCTGTAGTTAGTTTGTGCAGATATCAGCTCTGACTATAATCCAGCGCTGTGCAAAATACAAGTCAAACTTAAAAAGATAGTACATAGAAGAGTTCAAGAACCACAGATAGATGCATCAGCACTACAACAACCAGACATACAACAAAAATACATTGTAGATGTAAGGAATAGATATCAACATCTAATGATAGAATGCATGGGACATTACAGAAGGGAAAATCCAGAAGAGAAAATAGACAAAAAGTGGGACAGCCTAAGGAAAAGTATTCAAACATCAAATGAAAAAATACCAAAAATAAAAGCCAAGAACAAACAAACATGGATGACAGATGAAATATTAGATAAAATGACAGAAAGAAAGCTAAAAATACCCCAAAATACTCAATTATAGACAAGGAGATAGGTAACGTGCAGTACAGCGAAAAAACAATAGCTAGAAACAAAATGCAGTGAAATAGAGGTCCATAAACATGTCCATACAACAGAAAACAAAATTAATGCATAAGGAGATAAGGCTAATCACAAATAAGAAAAATCCTATAAATGGGAGTGGCTGCATTAAAGATAAAAATGGAAAAATAATATTTGACAAAACAGAAGAACTTACAAAATGGGCAGATTATGTGACAGAAGTGTTTGACAACCAATGGAATAAAAAACCAACAATACACAACAACGAAGGACCAGCAATACTGAAACCAGAAGTAGAACATGCAATAAAATCAATAAAATGTGGAAAGGCAGCAGGCTCTGACAACATAACAATAGACATAATAAAAACTCTAAATGATTTTGGTGTGGATACTATCACAGAACTTTGCAATGACATATACGAAACAGGCCATATACCTAAAGACCTAACATCATCAATATTCATACCACTACCTAAGAAGCACAGGGACTATACAGAATATAGAACAATAAGTCTAATGAATCATTTAACTAAAATACTCCTCAAGATAATACATGAAAGAATAAAGAACAAGATAGACACGGAGGTCTGTGAAGAACAATTCGGTTTTAGGAAAAACAAAGGAACTAGAGAAGCTATACTGAATATCAGACTAGTGATAGATAAATATATAGAAGTCAAAAAAAGTATCTATATTTGCTTCATAGACTACGGCAAGGCCTTCGACAGAGTCCAACATGAAAAATTAATCAAATGTCTTCAAGAAATAGGCATAGATGGAAAAGACATCAGACTGATTAGAAACATATATTGTGAATAAACTGCATCAATAAGATGTGAAAACAATTACTCACTATACATAGAAATAAGAATAGGGGTAAGACAAGGATGCATTTATCACCAAGCCTATTTAATATCTACACAGAGAATATCTTTTAAAATATATAAGAAATCCAGAACTCACGATCAATGTGAAAATAATAAACAACCTTAGATATGCAGATGACACTGTTCTTTTGGCGGAAAGTGAACATGAACTACAAAGACTAATAGATCAAGTCAATAAATCAAGTAATAAATATGGACTGGATATAAATATCCAAAAAATAAATGATAATCAGCAAAGACACAGAAGAACAAGAGGTAAATATAAACATACATGGAGAGATACTACAACAAGTAAAACATTATCAATATCTTGGAAACATAGTCACAAATGATGGCAGATGTGAAACAGAAGTTAAAAGGAGAATAGGAATTGCTAAAAGTACCTTCAATGACATGAGAAAAATATTAATATCTAAACAAATTAATAACAAGTTAAAAATGAGAATTATAAAATGCTACATCTATTCCATATTAATGTATGGCTCAGAAACATGGACACTAAATAAACAATTAGAAGACAGAATTGATGCCTTTGAGATGTGGGTATATAGATAATAGGGAGAACATCATGGAAAGAGAAGAAAACAAATAAAGAGGTGCTAAAACACTTAATAATGAGAAAGAACTACTAAGAGAAATAAAAATCAGGCAAATAAAATATTTTGGACATATTAAAAGACATGACACCTTATTGAAGATCTTACTTGAGGGTAAAGTCAAAGGGAAGCAAGCAAGAGGTAGGCAGAGATACAAGTGGTAGAGTAACATCACACAATGGACAGGTTACAGTCTAGCAGAGTGCACCAGCAAGACAAGAGACAGGGGATGTTGGAGATATGTTGCAGCCATCCTTTGTTGCGGAGACGGCACATGATGATGATGAGTTAGTTTGTAAATGTACTAATTAAATCAGTTGTCTCTTCCCAGTACTGTGACATCTACCACACTATTTCCCACCATCTCTTCCCAGTACTGTGACATCTACCACACTATTTCCCACCATCTCTTCTCAGTACTGTGAAATCTACCACACTATTTCCCACCATCTCTTCCCAGTACTGTGACACCTACCACACTATTTCCCACCATCTCTTCCCAGTACTTTGAAATCTACCACACTATTTCCCACCATCTCTTCCCAGTACTGTGACATCTACCACACTATTTCCCACCAAAGTCTGCTATTGCTATTGCTAATAATAATAAGACCTATAACCTATCAGGGTCATAGGGGTACCACACTGGAGACATCAGCATAAAAGGCCCTCCAAATACCTCTACCCTCAGCCATTCGGAGGAGTGTAGAATAATCATGCCCAGGCCAATCCTTGATGTAAATCAATCCAGGATTTTCTTTGACCACCTCTTCTCCTTTCAACATCAACTGTTCTTTGCAAAATAATTTTAGTAAGTAAGTCATTTCTCATTACATATTCAAATGAAATAGATTTACGCCATTTCACCACTGCCAAAAGTGGTTCTTGATAACCTGCAAGTTTATCTACTCTGCTGCTGGACGAATACATTTGTCTTGTATTCTATAAAACTAATTCTTAAAAAACATCTGCAGCACTTGTATTCAATAGCCTGAATCCTACTTTTCGTGTCTGCATTGTGTTGCGTCTTACAGCCCATGTTGGTACTTGTGCCATCATTTTGTTTATTTAATCCTACTAAATTGTATGACATTTTAACATACCTCCAAATAAAGTGGTAGTTCATACATTCTGGCTGCGAGGGTGCGAATCTCTCTGTCTGACAATACCCTGAGCAAAAGACAATGAAAACTATATGGGGGAAGCATATAAGTCACAAACTAATGTGGCAGAGAATAAAAATGCAATAGGTAATTTTTAACAGTTGAATTTGTGGTTATAACATCAGTTAATGTGATAATTGTTTGGAGTAGATGATAGTTGCACAGATATCCATGCAGCACGGTATGCAGACATATTTTCCCTTTGGATTATATTCTTTTTCTTCAGCATTCATTCTCAAACTCCCGCTGGATCTCCCTTGTGGCAGGACCATGGTCCTCCAAGATTTCCAGCAGGATGTAGTTCTGAGAATGGAAATGCGTTGTGTCGTTTTATTTGCGCCAATGGATTAGTATCAATGTATTATATATATATATATATATATATATATATATATATATATATATATATATATATATATATATATATATATATATATATAATACATTGATACTAATATATATATATATTCTTGTTCCTCCATTTTTCACTGCATTCTCTGCCAGCCCATATGTATACAATCCTGTAACATGAAAACCTGCAACCATTCAGAGGTATCTAATATTGGCTTTTAGCCACACAGCCCACATGATTGCATATCTTAAATATGGCCAATATCTCACACATTAAATCTATATGTTCAAATATGAATAATGTGAGATATCTAACATTTAATTATTTCAGTATCTGTGACACAATCAACCGATACAATTAGAACACAATCAATCGAACTAACCCAGATCGATCTGTGTCCATCATGTCGAAAACTTGTTCTACTGTAATTTCTACTGTGACACCCATCAGATAATAGTAGTATGCAAAGGCATATTGCATGTCTGTGGAGCTGCGAATTTTGTGAGAGGATGTTTCATCCCACTCCATAGGAAACCTGTCACAAGAGAGAAATGTACATTGAGATACCTGGAAGACATCCCGGTTTGGTTAATCTGATGGTTTTAATTTTAGCTAGTTAGTCGTTGGATCATCATCACTGCACTCCGGACAAGTCCATAGGTGCTCACATCTCTCCTTGAGTGGAGTCGCCATTACACGTTGACTGGCGATCCCAGTACGCAGTTGATTGACCATCACTCTTTCTTGCCCATAAAACCGCTCCTTTCTAGCAGCACCACATTTCAAACCAAATTCCTTTATTCTAGTCATGGAACAAGACTCTTATACAGTCATTTGTTTGTGTGTTTTCCCGTAGGGCGTTCAAAATGTTTAATTTTAGTATAAATGTTTAATTCACAGTATACAAGGGGTGGTATAAAAGTTTTGCACTTTGGTGTGAAGGAATCAAGATACTTACCTGAAAATTGATGTGAACTTTAGTCCTTCTCTATGTATTCAACCCTCAACATGATGCACTTCTCCACCTCCTTAATGCAATGATTATAGAACACCTCCTCCTTTGCATGGAAACAAGTCTCCAATTTTGTAATCATCCTGGTTGTCAGAAATATGATGTCCCTGAAGTGGATTCTTCATATTTGGAAACAGGAAGAAGTCACTTGGTGCTAAGTCAGATGGTGCTAAGTCAGATGGTGCTAAGTCAGATGGTGCTAAGTCAGATGGTGCTAAGTCAGATGGTGCTAAGTCACTTGGTGCTAAGTCACTTGGTGCTAAGTCAGATGGTGCTAAGTCAGATGGTGCTAAGTCAGATGAGTAAGGATGATGGAGCATGATTTCCTGTCAGCACTGCTTGGCAAAGACAATGGAGTCATGAGCTTCATAAGCCAGAGCATTGTCTGGAAGTAGATGGATGTCTCTGGACAGCATCCTGCATCTTTTGTACTTAATTTCTTCCCGTAATTTCTTGAAAAGGCTTTGATAGTATGTTGAGTTGATAGTATGGCCACAAGGAAGATAATCGGTGAGTATTATCCTGAGACAGTCCCAAAAGATGGTGAATATTACTTTTCCCATAAAGGGAACCATCTTTGACTTTTTTGGTGGTGACGAACAGGGATATTTCCATTGTTTGTTCTGGGTTTTTTTATCTCGGGATCATAGAGATGCACTCAACATTTGTCCACAGTAACCAATCTATGGCAAAAATCTACAACAAAAAAATCATCTTCGTCAGCATTACAAATGTCCAACATCTTTTGGATGCTATGGCTTGATGCTCCTTTTGGTTTGGGGTGAGAAGACGGGGAACCCACCTGGTAAACACCTTTGACATGTGAAGCTGCTCGTACAAAATCTTCAATGTGGTCCCATGACTTAGTCCCAACTAAGCCATGATTTCCTCAATGATAATGCACCTGTCTGAAAGGAATAGGGTCTCCACTCTTGCAAAGTTGCTTACATCTTCTGCAATAGACAACCTGTCGCATCTCCTTGGCTCATCTTGAACACTGGCGTGTCCCATTTGAAAGTGATTTTTCCATCGCTTCACAGTATCATATGAAGGGCAAACATCCTTATAAACAGTAAAACTCTCATTATGAATTTGTTTTACAGATTTACCCTGTAAGTGCAGGAACTTAATTACTCTGAACCTCTGTTTTATCCATCCGTGGCTTCATACACAACTGAACCAGTTTCCCAACAATTTATCTTTGATACGCTGTACCACACAAACCATATACGCGCTGAAATTGTCAGCCAATAGTGTGTCTTTAAAATGATACACAGTAATCCCACCTTTAATTACAATTTCTTAGTAAAGTGCAAAACTTTTAAACCTCCCCTCGCTGTTCATTTTCCTGTGAAATAAATGCAAATTTTAATATAACTTTCCAGTTCTGTTCAATGCATCTAAAATGTATATCAATTGACAATTGAACAGCCAAAAAAGTTAACCCTATTGATATTGTAACATACAAATCCTTCATGGCAAGTCCTACTCAAGAATAATCATTTGTGCTGATCCCAAGCATCATCTGAATGACCATTGGTTCATTTTAGCATATTTTGTGCAACCAGCCAATGATAATAACAAAAAAGTTTTATTAGCCAAGAAAGGTGATGCTTATGATGTCAGTATGCAGGATTATCTAGAGAAGGACTGGTGGTTGAACTACTGTGAATTAGTTAGTTGGTTATTCCTCTAGGGCTAAAGACGGCACATAGGGCGGATGTAATAGATTTCCATGTCTTGCGTTTTATTGCAATTTGTCTTAGTTCTACATTGTTTCTGATACCGAGACTGTGAATAGGTGAACAATAAAATTGTGTGAATCAGATACTGTGTATCCTGTACAGGACATTGGTTTTCAACCATTGTTAAATTGTGTAGGTGTCACTAATACATCCTCAAAAAAAATCACCAAGAGAGACATCCTGAGAGGTATTCAAAGAAAACTGGCTAAACAAAAAAGTCCTCTCTAGAAAATTACAACATTTTAGTCATATCAAATGACCCAAATGAAGATGGATAGATGACATCAGAGAAATACTAGAACACCAAGGCTGCACAATAGCAGCGACATCACAGTTAGCTAAAGAAAGAAGACTTCGGCTCCCCGCGACACCTAACGGTACACATGAATAGGACAAGACAAATGACACAGCATAAAAAAGACTATAATGGAGGGGTGATGCCAGGGCAATGAAAAAGTCGTAGGCAATGAAGAAGATGGATGCAAGATATCAAAGACCACTTGAACAGGACACTCAAAGAAGCAGAAAGAATAGCTCAAGATCTGCAAAAGCTTCGAAAGACTGTGATGACTGCTACATCCAATTGTATCGCCAGTAGAATATAGACATATGGCTTTCAAACGATTAGCTAATTCGATGAATTGTGTTTGTGCATGAAGATTACTATTAACTCTGCTAAGAAGCTCACAAACCAGAAGCTGGCAAAGTAAGTACTGAGGATGAACCATCTGTGGTCAATCAGTTTCTGTGACTACTAAGAAGCATTGACAGAAGCTTAACAAATTTAATTCAAAGCAACAATCACATCATTGTCACCCAGCTAGATATATTCCAAAAAAGAGGACCTATTATCCTATTATCAAGTAGCTGGGTTACCATAAAATGTATTTGTGGTGAGTTTCACATATGATAATACTTGGCTACACACATGCTACAGCAGCTCTTCTGAACTTGAAAAGTGAATCAATTCCACATCTTCCATTCTTGTTGGAAATGATGCCATTTGAATTGTATTTCTTCCTGTATTTAACGAGCTACTTTAAATGATATATCTCATCACGGACAATGAAATGAAGGAAACCATGAGTTCATGTAGCCAGGAAAGACAACTAGAAAATTTTTTTGGACATTATGAGAAAACTGGTTCAGTGTTTGAAGAATTATATAGCTGTAAACGGTGACCATTGAAAAATAAGACATTGTGATCAATTTGATGTAGTTTCATATCTTTTTATTTCATACAAATATCTATTTCCATTTGTAAGTTGTTAGTGTGTTTTACTTTGTCCTTACTCATAGAGCACTACAGTTAGTGTCCCTAACAGAGCACTGTAATTTGTCTGTGTTCACTCACAGGGCACTCTTCTTCTCGTTCACAGTTTGACATGTCTACACAGCAAGTCCTGTTTTCTTAACAGAGCACTGTAGATTGTGTTCACTCACAGAGCACTATCATTGGTCTGTTTTCACTTACAGAGCAATGAAGTTGGTATTACTCTGAGCACTGTATGTAGTCTGTGGTCACTTAGAGATCATGATAGTTGGTCCACCTTCACTCTTGGATACTGTAATTAGTCCACCTTCACTCACAGAGCACTACATTTGGTCTGTCTTCACTCACAAAGTAGTGTAACTAGCTTCTGCTCACTCACAGAGTAGTGTAGTTAGCCTGCATTCACTCACAGAGTACTGTAACTAGCTTCTGCTCACTCACATTCACTTACAGAGTACTGTAACTAGCTTCTGCTCACTCACATTCACACACAGAGTACTGTAACTAGCTTCTGCTCACTGACAGAGTAGTGTAGTTAGCCTGCATTCACTCACAGAGTACTGTAACTAGCTTCTGCTCACTCACATTCACTCACAGAGTACTGTAACTAGCTTCTGCTCACTCACATTCACTCACAGAGTACTGTAACTAGCTTCTGCTCACTCACATTCACCCACAGAGTACTGTAACTAGCTTCTGCTCACTCACATTCACTCACAGAGTACTGTAACTAGCTTCCGCTCACTCACATTCACTCACAGAGTACTGTAACTAGCTTCTGCTCACTCACATTCACTCAGAGTACTGTAACTAGCTTCTGCTCACTCACATTCACTCACAGAGTACTGTAACTAGCCACGAACATAAATATGCACTAACCTGTCCTGAAGTTCTTGCATGATATTCTTATCAATCATATGAGGCATGTGGCCTGGTACTTTTCGAGACATTATCCCAAACTCTCTATTATAAATACGATTCACGTGCCGTAAAGAATCACCGAATGTGTCCAAGAGCTGTCTCCCTTGCCAACCTTCAACGACATACTCATTGGCTTTCCGATCTTTCTCTCTGGAATCCTAGGAAAACACACATTAATAAACATAATTTTTTTAAAACTAATTATCATTAGCTGTTACAATTTAATAGATGCTCAGACCCTTTTTAAATGAAAGTAACAGAGCAATCATTAAGCAACTAAAGGTAATTCCTAATAAATTTTCCTAAGAAAGTCTGGACACACATTTTCAGCTGATTTGGGCCAAAAAATAGAGTACTATGCCACTCAATAATAGAAACCGAAATCAAAGTTCTTAAAAAAATTTAACAGTTTATGTCGAACAGCAATAAACATTGAATATATTTTTTTTCAGGACGTAGCCATCAACCCAGCATTTTTTGGCTGTAGTTATTTTCTAGGCAATATAAATATGTTCCATAGCTTCCCATTGCTTTCTGAACAGTCCCAATGCACAATTGCCTGTGGCAGGGTTGAACTCAGTACCATGGCCGTTCACAGACACGCTCTGTACCCTTCACCACAGAGCAGGATTATGAATATATAGTGATAAAGTGAGTTCTGACATAGATCACCCACTATACAGCGAGCTCCGACGTGTGAAGGGAAGCAGGCTTAAAAGAGGCAAATCGTGGATGGGTCGGGCCAAGGATGCCGTTAAGCATATCTGTGCCCCAGAAGACATAACACCTGGCGAGGAATGGATACCTATTCCTACGGTCTTTCAAGAGGCAGTCAAAACCGTCATTACACTCAAAAGAGAGTCAGGGTACACAGCTCCGTGAGCGTGGATGCTGAGGTCAAAGCACTAATCTGCGAGAATACAGATGACACAGATGTGATTTACACGGATGGGTCGGTCATCCGTCACCACTGATGCGCATGGGCCTTTACTGCAAGATCAAAAGGAAGAACAGTACATGAAGCCAGTGGCGCCTTTACAGCAACAACAAGCAGCCTAACTATGGAACTATTCGCAGTAACGCAGGCTCTTAACTGGCTGGAATCGCAGGCCTATTCCCATGCATGCATACTAAGTGACTCTCTGAATATGATTCAGAAAGTCAAAACAGGTGATGTACGTAGGGAATGGGCAGAGTCATTGGAGAGAGCAGAAATGTGGGCATCACTATGAAAACTCACGCTTTTTTTGTGTCCCCGGACACAAGGGCGCAGAGGGAAACGAATGGGCCAACCAATTAGCTAGCCTCGCCACCACAACAGATGGTCAGCCTATGGACCGAGCAGACATACTCATTGCTCTTCATGATCAGAGGATTTTGAGATGAATGAGCTTGACTCAATATCGAGAATGCACACATTGGGAGTGAGGATGGGCATGGCCTGTAGAGAACCCCTGACAAAGATTTCAAAAAGAGCAGCAAACCAACAGAGAACCGGAACCATCAGCCGTTATACCCTGAGAGATTTACTGAAGCGGAGATCTGAGCACCTATGGACTTGTCTGGTGTGCGAAGAGGATAATCAACATACCTAATACCTAATAATAATGAATATATAGTAATACTGATTCACCCCTGCTGTCATTATAACAACAGAATAACAAACATGAACAGTTTACATTCATACCTCTGTTATCTTTTGTTCAGTCTTTTTCTCCCATGGGAAACCACCTGTGTCTTTCCCTGCTCTTTCTATGCTGACTAATTTGAGAAACTCCTCATCACTCATCTGAAGAAACAAATTTACTGTCAGGTTATTGATTAACAAAATTATAAATGATCAAGTCGAAGATAGAACACTGAAGAAGCACAAGTTTGTTTTTTATTCTTGTTCTTATTCTTCTTCATTGTTCATTCTCAAACTCCCACTGGATCTCTATGTAGCAGAACAAGGGCTCCATTAGATTTCCAGCAACATGTGGCCCAGAGAATGGAAATGCGTTGTTACAATCACAAAATGCAGGGTTTCAATATAGCAGTCTAGTATAAAGTTTTAATTCATTATTGCATGTATTCCTGCTACGAAATGCTTTATGGAAAGTAAGTACTCTTTGGGCTACGGAAGTAAGTACACTTTGCCATAGCAGTCGTTAAAGTATATGTGTACAGTCATGAAGGTATATATCTATACAGTCATGAAGGTATACAGTACAGTCATGAAGGTATATAGTACAGTCATGAAGGTATATAGTACAGTCATGAAGGTTACCATGATTTTAACACAAGCCTTCGCAATTGTGAGACCAATGTAGATTGTGAGACCAATAGCAACATTGTGACACATGCATGTTGCAAGAGGTGGCTACGGAGCAGGGAGTTGTCTGCCCAGTCCCATAGATCAGTATCCCAGAAGATATGTGAAGTCGGACATTTGAAGCTGATAGGTACAGATATAACATCCATGATGTAAACCAGTTCGATGGACTACATCCTGCTAACCAACAGGAGTTTGAGAACAAAAGTAGAACAGCAGAAACCAACAAGGAAAAAGATATCATGCAACTTCCATTACAGTAATCCCCTCTTTTAATGTTATTTTAACCCTATCTATGAAAACATTACAGTAATCCCCTCTTTTAATGTTATTTTAACCGTATCTAAGAAAACATTGCAGTAATCCCCTCTTTTAATGTTATTTTAACCGTATCTATGAAAACATTGCAGTAATCCCCTCTTTTAATGTTATTTTAACCGTATCTATGGAAACATTGCAGTAATCCCCTCTTTTAATGTTATTTTAACCGTATCTATGACAACATTGCAGTAATCCCCTCTTTTAATGTTATTTTAACCGTATCTATGAAAACATTGCAGTAATCCCCTCTTTTAATGTTATTTTAACCGTATCTATGAAAACATTACAGTAATCCCCTCTTTTAATGTTATTTTAACCGTATCTATGAAAACATTACAGTAATCCCCTCTTTTAATGTTATTTTAACCGTATCTATGGAAACATTGCAGTAATCCCCTCTTTTAATGTTATTTTAACCGTATCTATGGAAACATTGCAGTAATCCCCTCTTTTAATGTTATTTTAACCGTATCTATGAAAACATTACAGTAATCCCCTCTTTTAATGTTATTTTAATCGTATCTATGAAAAAGTCAACTTACCTCATCTTCCAGTCTGTCCTCTCTCATTTTTGACCTCAATCGACCTTGCTGTTTCTCAAGCCTAGCTAAATGATCAGACAGGTACAAAATGGACAACAACTTTCTCCTTGGTCCCTCCTGCATATTTTTAGTATCATTTGACAGATTGTCTACAGATTCCAGTGTTTTTTCTTGTTGATTCACTTCATAAGCAACAGTATTATCTCTAATATGACCATCACCTTTATTTCCGGCTATTATTTTCTCAGATGATTTCAGTACCTGATGACCCAGTGAACCCTGTCTCCCAGTCTGTGAATTCATTCTTCCATCAGATCGGAACAATAGTTCAGATTTTGGATAATTGGCTGAATTATTATGCTGTTCTTTGACTTTGGTTGGATCTATATGCAACTCTTTTCCTGGAATGTTTCCTTGATATATGGCAGACTGCGGCAACCGTTCTTGACTGACTAATCGTTTTTGTCTTTCATTTAGTCTGACCTGTTGCTGGCCTTGCTGTTGCCCTTGCTGTAATAGTAAGAAATCCTCTATAACCTGCTGTTGGGGATTTGCTGTTTGTAATAGACCTGGTCCCTGTTGATTGCGAACTCTATTATTGGGATTCTTTTCACCCCATATAGACTTTGTTTGTTCTTCTTGTTTATCAGCTACAACTAAAGTGTCAGTCTCTAATCTTTTCCTGTCCTCATTCAACTTCTTCTGTTTCCATTCCTCTGCTAACTTCTGCCTCAGCTCTTGAAACTTGGGTTTCAAAGAATTCAATTCGGGCTCAAAATGCCTCACCAACTCATGCAGTCTGATGTTCATACCCAGAGGAGTCAATTCACCTGATCATGAACAAAGACACAAGCAAATAATATAAAAGGATATATGCTAAGTTCATTAAATGTATGTTTATGTAATATTAAAACAAGGTTGCAATAGGTTTTTATTAACAATGACGCATCATCATTGGACTCATCCAGAATGGACTATCATAAAGTGTATTGGCTAAACAATTTCATGTGGTTAGAAGCACCATTAGTCACCTTTGGAGGCGATTTCAACAAACTGGCTCAGTGGCAGTACTTCTGTTTTATACACTACACAAAGGCATTTTACTGTTGGGCTGTCATCATGTCCTAAAGCTCATAAAAAATAGAACAGCAAGCAAGTCTCCAGAGAAGTACGGCTAATTTATTGAGCTACAATGTGAAGGAAGCACAGCACCAGGTGGCAGCACCAAGTGCAAATACCCCAGAGAAAACAAAATATTCAAGTCATAATGGAAGCAATGTTCATGCTCAAGAACAAGCTCTTAGTTATTTTCCAGAAACATGAGGCATGGACAACAGACATTGCACTTTTGTCCATTTGCAGTGGACTACAATGTTAATAGTGGATTACACAAAATCTAACACTTGAGATCCCGGTTTGACATATAGTGTAATTATATATTGTGGAATTGACATATAGTGTAATGACATGTTAGTGGAGTTGACATAGTGTAATGACATAGACATATTGGTGTAGACATATGGCCATATCCACGGTTGGGACAGGATTTTTTCTTTCGGAGGTACAATCAAAATCCTTCCTGTACATGATGTGGCGTCTGCTATGGCAAAGCAACCTTTATTTTCACAGCCCATAGAAAGTATCCCTGCATTTCTTCACAGGAAAACATGCAGTAACGAAAGCAGTGGACTACAAAGGTGATGGGAAATGCGTGCTTTATCATCACTGCAGATGAGTAAACAAATCTGACAGAAGAATGATGAAATATTCAATAAGTAAATAAAACAATCATGTGATACTGCTCTGATCAAACATGCATCCATAAACACTCTAGAGTTACCATGCTTGTGAGACACTGAACCTTAGCAGCTCTTAGGAGTTTCAGTTAACACAGATGAGGAGGACCTGCGCTTTAGGTCAGAAAGGCTATAGGATATCAAGCACTACCTGCTCACAGCTAAAAGCATTACTTAATCATCATATTAACATGTCATTACACTGTATGTCAACTCCACAAAAATATAACTCCACTATATGTTGACTCCACAACATGTCTTTATACTATATGTCACCTTCACCAATATATAATTACACTATTTGTCAACTCCACCAACGTAAAGAGAAAGACCTCTTCCTAAACATCAAGAAAACAGAAGTAATTGTTACTTTAAAGAAACAAAACACCACAAAGTGAATGATATAGTATTAAAACAAGTAAATTACATTATATGTCAACTCCTCCATTATGTCTATGTCATTACGCTATGTCAACTCCACTAACATGTCATTACACTATATGTCAATTCCACAATATATAATTACACTATATGTCAACTCCATCAACATGTCATTACACTATATGACAACTCCACTAACATGTCATTACACTATATGACAACTCCACCAATATATAATTAGACTATATGTCAACTCCATCAACATGTCATTACACTATATGACAACTCCACTAACATGTCATTACACTATATGACAACTCCACCAATATATAATTACACTATATGTCAACTCCACTAACATGTCATTACACTATATGACAACTCCACCAATATATAATTACACTATATGTCAACTCCACTAACATGTGATTACACTATATGTCAACTCCACTAACATGTGATTACACTATATGTCAACTCCACTAACATGTCATTACACTATATGACAACTCCACCAATATATAATTACACTATATGTCAACTCCACTAACATGTGATTACCTTCTTGATCAGCTTTGTGAAGACTCTCCAACTCTTTCTTTAGTGCTTCAGACATGGTAATATTTCTAAATATTTCTAAGATAGTAACATCAATGCCTTCTGGAAGTGATTTATCTTTATTTCCTGAATCAAACTCGAAAGCAACAGGACCTCTGTATATGAATGCAACAAAAATAACAGTATTTAAATTTATATAAATTTTTAAGCCTTCGTTCTCACTCCCACTGGATACCTTGTAGCAAGACATTGGTCCGACTGGATGTAACCCAGAGAATGGAGACAGGTTCTGTTGCCATTTTAATTGAATGAACACATCAGTCTTCATCTGTGGTATCTAACACTTTAGCGGTTTACCAATTCCACTGCATTGTGAATACTTGTAGCCATACTGCTCATAGGCCAGTTGTGCATAATAATCATAATAACAGCACTATTCGCACTGTATACTGGTCCCTTTTACAATCTGAAACTCCCAGTTTCTGCATTCTAGTCATAGGAATAAAAGAAGTAACACATGCTACATCCTCTAACTCCTTAATTGCATTCAAAATAACAGTACTATTGATTAAACTACCACCAGTCACTGTAGCCATGATTGCAAGTCTGATCCTTCATTTTCAGAAACACTCAAATCAAGTGTTTCCTTCGATCCTTCCAATATCATCATGTAATGAATGTTTCTTGTCTGCAGTGATGCGCAGGTACGAACGAGCATGTCATATCTCTGCTCCTTGCATCATTGTAAGATTATCCAGCAAGAAATGCATCACCACTATTTCTATATCTCCAAGAGGCATCCAAGAATGATAGGCTTAGCTTTTGAATCTTAACAAATCAATACATCTGCGTTGAGAAAAATATTGTTCTTCTTCATCATTCATCTTCAAACTCCTGCTGGATCTCTTGTAGCAGGGGCAAAATCCTACTAGAATTCAAGCAGGATGTAGTCCAGAGAATGTAAATGTGTTGTCTCTGTTTTATTTGCGCCAATGACGGGACACATCTGTCTTCAGCAAGGGAAAAATATTCAAAGAATTTAGTCCTGAAATATCTAATATTGTAATGAAACTGCATATGTGTGCAGTAAAGTATACCTGTTGTCGATCTCTTTATTTATAAAGCCAACACTTATATCACCTTAAACATCTATATTGCACATGAAAATAGGACTTAAAATGGCAGGATACATTGGAATTATCACTTATAATGGGGTGCAAAGGAAACGCATTGCTCTAGGCGGACCCAGGGTTAGCAGATAACCAAGATCCCAAATGTACCTCCACGCGGTGCACCCTGGAAACAGAAATACAGCAACTTGTGCTGATTTTGGCCAAATCATTTGGGGATCGTGTCCGAGAATGTGGAGGTAGCAGATGGAAAGAGATTTGACTGCACAGGAGACAGACAATATCTCTGACACCACCAGCAGCACCACATATAACGACACTGTCGACATACAGTGAAGCTAGTCAGTCCAGTCCGAACATTGGAGGGGTGGCCAATGTAAAATGCAGGTAAAGGTAGATGCATGGCGAGAGACAAATATATTTCATACCGAGTACAATGAAACAATGAAAGGGCAGAACAGCGCTAGAGGGCAGCGCGAACTGCAAATAGAAAATGAAAAGTTCCTAGGAAAGGGGAACTACAAGCTCCGTCAGCTTGAGACGAGCTTCTAGTTACCTGTGTTCCTTACAGGCAGAGACCCAGACTCATTCATTGGCGTTTGGTAAAGCAAGAAGACCTAATCCAACTCTAATGTTGAGCCTTCCTAAACCGGAAATATGCTCGCGAAGAGAAAGGGTTCCGTACCCGATGGGCTCAGGCACAAAAGTGACAACGATTTAGCCCTGGCCCAACTCTACTGTCAGGTTTTCCTACACCGGAAATACACTTGAAGAGAGAAAGGGTTCAGTACCTGATGGGCTCAGGCGCTATTGGGACAAGGACGCTCAGCTCGAGAACGCCTTGCTCTCAAACGTGTGGTGTGAGACTCGAACTTGGACAAGGGGTACACGATGTCGGTGAATGACACCTCGGCTAAAAGGGCGAAAGAGCCAGGGTCCAACTCCTCTGTTGAGTTCTTCCCCTTAAGGAACCAGGCTCACGGATGAGAAACGTTTCAGTACCCAATAGGCACAGGCACAGAACGTCCAATTACACGAGGCAAGTTCATAGACAGTGGAACACCTCGTTCGAGTCAGACGAGAGAAAAAGGGCGAAGAGTCTCCACTACGCGTGCCTGGAGACAGATATAGAGGCTGTCACAGGCTAAGGGTAGCCCACCCGAATTGTCAAGGCATGCCGAAATCGGATGTGCTAGGCCTACAAGGCGCATAACGGTGACACAACGTAATCACGCTCCCGGCGGAAATCGCACGGATATCCGTGATGGTTACAATGGAGCGAACGAAAAACAAACAAACATCACTTATAATTTATCTTCTGTAAGTAGTTTTCTATGCTCATGCCCAGTATTCTTTTCTTCTCATTCGTTCTCAAGTTTCATCAGATCTCTCTTGTAGCAGGATGTTTCTACTAGATTTCCAGCAGGGCATAGTCCAGAGAATAGAAATGCATTACAACTTTATTTGTACCAGTGGTCCAACACAGCCAACTTCAGAGTTGGACACTAACTCATTCAGTGTTTTTTTAACACTTCCACTGAACGATGGATGTCTGTAACCATATCGCTAGGAGTATGAGACAAGTGGTTCTCGTACTTACACACTAGTCACCATGCTGAAAGCTAACTGCAGTAAAGCATGCTTGACATTTTTTCTGCTGTTTGTATCGCTATTGATATGGCCACATATGCCTACACTTAGCAGTTTATAAAAGTTAGATGAGTTGGTTGCAGGAATTCAGTTGTGAGCAGGATGTCCTCATAGGTGCTTCACAATTTCTCTATGAGTTTTGTCTTGAGGCCATGCTTTATTTCTCAGGTCTCCAAAGAATAGACTTCAACTGAGCAATACGTTCAGGAGTCTGGGGTCAATTTTAACAATCTTTGTTATTTCAAAAAACATCAACCTCCTAGGAAGCAAAGACCAGAGTAGCATCTTCTGACTTGACACTCAACATAAACAGCTTGATAATCACCTGAACAGAATACAACCACAACTCCAAGGCTCTGATTGAGCATCCATCCTTACAGAACTGCTGACCACCTTTTTTAAATGCCCATCACTGGATAATAATAGAAGAATGTTTCTCCTTCCAAGGTAAAATAAATCAAACACCCTAGATGGAACAAAACAAAAGCTCACAAACACAGGCATGCAATGGAATTGAGCCAACTGCATGAGCTCAATGACCTCCGGAATCAATAATCAAACTACCAACAACCTCAACCTCTGTTTTGTCTTATATTAATTTGTCTACGTGATTTTACTTCCACTGCAGTTATCATCACACAGTGACCTACCTTCGTAACGACACATTCTGAAAGGCTGACAAATCAAGCTGGTCATCAACATTCACATCATCTTTGGTTTCATTTTTGGCCTTGATAGCATCAGTCGTGGGTTTGCTTATTGATGTATCTACAAGCACAGTTAGGTTCACCTAGGCAAACATGTACAGTTTTAACAAAGCAGAAATTTTAAAATGTTAAACAAAATAACCAGAAAACCATCAGCATACACATCCTTCAACATTTTCAACAAAAAAAACTTGCCAATGTGGCAAACAGGGTTTGGACTTCTAGTTCAGAGTGCAAAGAATAGGACCACTGTCTTCTTTCCAAGTATGTCATAGGAAGCAACTATGAAAAGTTGAGAAAGGGTGACAACTTGTCACATGTGAAAAAAATCATAACTGCCACTGCATGTCTTGTCTTGTTTTTGTCTTCTGTCAAATGATCCCCATGCAATGCAGAACAATGTATGCCAGTGGTCATTAGACCTTTGTCCTTTTGTGGCAGACTTCTAGGTGGCAGAGAATGCTGTGTGTGCCATCACTGTAGGAGGGTCAACAGATCTGATAGAAGAATTATGAACTAGTTGGTCCAGAGGTGCATGCTATGTACCTGGTAGGATGTGGTGATCCTGGTGCACTGGAATGTCTCCCTTCGAGGACTAACCATACGAGATGTATAAACCTCCTAGGAAGCAAAGACCAGAGCAGCATCTTCTGATTTAACACTCAACATAAACAGCTTGATAATCACCTGAACAGAATACAACCACAACTCCAAGGTTCTGGCTAAGCATCCATCCTTACAGAACTGCTGACCATCTCCCTCCCCTCCCCCAAATCCCAAAACAAGCATGCATTTGTGGCAGCACATCTTATTTGATTTCTTGTGTTATCTCGGTTACTCAACAGAGGACGACCTGTGTTTTTATCAGAACAGCTATGTGTTGTCAAGAGATACCTGCTCACAGCTAAAGGGATTACATCTTCATCATCAATAAGAGACTGCACACTTACAGGCCTACTTGTGATGTAATGAAGTAGATTACATTAATGTAATGACTAATTTATTAATACAATTATTGACAGTAGTGGGTGAGGTTTATCAGTGTTACATACAAGGTCTGAAAGAGAAGTAAAGAATTGAAACAAGCAATCTACTATGCAAGTTATAACTAAGAAAGGTTAGGTAGAGGATTGGCTACATATCCCACAGTTAAAGCCAAGAACAACTTCGACAAACAACGAACAAGCATGAATAAAACCGAACCCAATCATATTCTTCTGCTGTATTCATTCTTAAACTCCTACTGGTTAGTGAGGTGTAGTCTGAAAAACAGAATGCGTTTTGTCACAGTTTACAGCTTTGCTGTGATATCTGCTCCTTTCGGCATGATATATTATTTCAGAATGACTATTGGTTCTCTGACAAATGGGGTGAGACGGTTAACATCATTTTCAAACATCCTTAGTTGCCTCTTACAACATGCATTGCAGGTCACACAAGCTGTTGCTAATCTTTGAGCCCCTTTCACCATAAGCAACTACAAAATAGAAATTCTGGGATCTCAGAAGCCAAATGGAAACAGAAAATAAGACATTATCCACAACCAACTATATATAGGTATATAAAATATATTACACTTGAAATGTTTTCATCTATCTAACTAACTATCATAGAGGTACCACATTGGATACATCAGTGTCCTCCAGTGATTTCTGTCTTCAACAATGCGGATGATTTTTAACAATGCAATGCTCAGATCTCCGCTTTAGTAAATCTCTCAGGGCATAATGGTTGATGACTCCCGTTCTATGTTGGTTCACTGCTCTTTTTGAAATCTTTTTTAGGTGTTCTCTACAGACCACGCCCATCCTCACTCCTGATTTGCATATTCTTGATATTTACTCATGCCCATTTATCTAAAAATTATCTGATCGTGCATACTCACAAAGAGCAATGAGTATCTCTGCTCGGTCCATAGGCTAACCATCTGTTATAGTGATGAAGCTAGCTAATATGTCAGCCTGTTCGTTTCCCTCCATACCCACAAAGATAAGTGTGATTTTTCTTAGTGAGGCCCGCATTTTAATTCTCTATAATTACAACACCCATCCCCTATGCACATGACCTACTTTGCCTTTCTTAATCATATTCATTGAGTCACTAGACCAACCAGATATACCAATCACCTACCATCAGAAAAAACAGATGATCAAGTCAATAAGAAAGCCACAAACACCAACACAAGATGACTATCATATTATGAACAGACAAGAACAAGTTATAATTCTACGTCTCAGAACAGGACACAACCGACTCCGCAGTCACATGTATACAAAGATCAAGATTGGCAACACGGCCATGTGTACATGTGGACAGGCAGCACAGAGTGCCAAACATATACTTCAAGAGAGTTCTGAGCATGAAATGCTGAAGCAGACATATTGGCCAGAGGAAACAACACTGGAATCAAAACTCTATGGGACACTGTATGAACTACAAAAGACAGTGAGTTTTATTAAGGAGACAGAATTACAGATATAGACATGTTTCAAATGAACAAAAGAAGAAGAAGAAGAATTGAGTCACTTAGTATGCACACATAGAAATAGGCTTGCAATTCCAGCAATTTAATGCCTGATTAATTCCTAAAGTTTTATTTTCACTCTAACACTGGTGTTGCTTTTCCAAATTAAGTTTTAGCCTTGACATAGAAGCTAAAGTATTTTACAGCCTTATATTTAATTTTGATTTGCATTTTCCATAGCTGCATATGCTAGATCCGAGTTATTAAAAAGTATTCACTTCCTCAAGTTTATATCCATTCATCATGATGCCAGTCTGTGCTTCTGTGCTTGCTGTTAAACCAAGATCTTGCTCTTTTCTGTGTTGATTTTAATTCTGTACTTGCTGGTAACTTTTTCCAATTTTGCTGTTAACTCTTGTAGTTCTTGATCTGACCCAGCTATAAGATCAATATCATCAGCGCAGCCGCCCTTGTGTTGCCGGGGCCCGAAAGGGGAGCAAAGATAGTAACACTGTTTACCTTCCACGCATGTTGTAAAAGGCGACTAAGGAGGTTATGGGATGGAGTTGGCTGTCCCATCCCATATAGGGTCAGTGACCCAAAGCCATGCTGAAGTCGGATGTGTCAGGCCGAAAGGCACAGATATCGCAGCAATGCTGTAAACCATGACACAACGCATTCCTTTCTTCTGACTACATCCTGCTAATCTGCAGGAGTTTGAGAACGAACGCAGAAGAAGAAGATCAGCGCAGCGGAAATTGTAAATAGGGCCACCCTATGATCGATATAGAAGTGTTGTAATCCTGAACGATCTCCTGTATGAAGTGCTCTATGTATATGTTGAAAAGCACTGGAGACACTATTCATCCATTCCGGACTCCCACATTGGTTCTAAAGAACTCTCCAATTTTATTATCTGATAATACTCTCATTTTTGTAAAATTATTCAACGTCAATGATTGTGGTGTCAAAATTAAATTGTCTCAGTATGTGCCATAGACCATCATGCCAAACACGGTCAAATACCTTTGTAAAATCAATGAAATTATGGTATAGATCATGTTAGTGCTGAACATGTGTGTCAGTTAATATTCAGATGTTAAATATTTGTTCTGTTTGCTCTGAAGCCAGACTGTTCTTCTGCAATTAATTTGGACTTCTGCTTTATTCAGTTCAGGTGTATTTTGAGTATCACTTTACTCAGGTGTGTTATAAGATTAATGGTTCTGTAATTCTTACACTTTCATATTTTCTGCTGGAGTTCTGCTTTTCTCATGAGTTCTGCTGAAATGTTATCGACACCAGGTGATTTCCCTCCTTTTTTGTATGGCCTCTCTTATTTCATCTACTAGAACTTCTGCAATTCTTATTCTCTGTTGCTTAGTTAAAAATTATCTAATATAGTACAGTCAGGATCACACTTGCAGTTATACAGCTCCTTGCAATACTCTGTTAATCTTTTTTACTATACCTGTTGTTTAATTGAGCATCGTTCCATGTTTATCTTCTATTTTAGATATCTCTAGTCTTTTTTGTTCTGTTATCTTCTTTAGTGTTATATACCTTACTGTTTCTATGTTTAAATCCTGCATTGATTTAATAAATGTCTTACAATGATTCTGTTAGTCTTCTTAATTATGTCCTATCCATCTACAGCACCATCTCTTTAGTTCTCTCTCCACTGAAATTTGTTCATTTCTTTGTGTGAGTTCTTCATTGGTGATCTTATCATACCACTTTAATCTTTCTATTATATGCGAGTATCTATTGATGAAGATCATTCTCATGGTTTACTAAATTTTTGTTTACTCTGTCCTCTTATTGAGGGGAGGTGAACAACAAACACCCAACCTCCAAATCCCCTCTCATGTATGGAAGATTTACATACATTGTGTCATCGATGCAGATGATTTTATGTGTATCTGGAAAACTATCAATGCAGACTCGAATTCGAGTGCTAAGATGTTATATCAAACCAATTCTTTTTTATGGATGTGAAGCATGGACTGTTTTGTGTATTGTAATTTGTATGTTTTCTTGTGTGCACATCATTGCCCACTAGTTTTAGTTATAGTCTGTCATGTCTGGGTGAAGCGATTATATTAACCTGTGTTTTACGTAAGTACAATTGCTGTTACGTTTCACGCGGTTTCCTTATATTGATTGATGTATGGAAGATAGCAGTACTATTATTCTTTATTCCCTTTTCATGCCCCAGAAAAACATGGATGAACACATTCAACGTTGGACTTTTTCTAACCACTGACCTTGTATGTATCATTCCCTCCTTTGTTGAATTCAAGGAAAAATTTCAAGGTTGTGGCATTGACGCCTTTGTTCAAAACTATACTCAAGACCTTGAACTTGTTAGCCACTGCTGCTGTTCTGATTATGGGGTTAGCCTCGTACCTGGCAGACTTGATTTTCCCTTTATCACCCACCAGTTCTGATAAGTTGAAAAAGCCAATGACTTCACCTAAGTTTGGAAAAGTGAAGTAAAGATGTATTATCTGTTGGTCAAACAACAATATTTAGTCTGTGAACAACATATGTACAATTTAACAAACACCTACATAGAATTTCCGCAGACTATACACCATACTGCAATAGACAAGTGGATAAAACAGTGAATAACAATCCTTATTGAATGCCCTGCCATTACAAGATCTGCGAAAACAATTATTACCACCAAACCCCTCCATTAATAACACCCCTATACAGATATACAGAAACAGCACAGCTGAACATACGCCAACTACAACCTGGCGTAAGGAAAAAAGAGTGAAAACTTGCAACCCTGAGGATTTTATGAGTAAGTAAGTATCTGTTAGTAACAAATCTGTTAGTATATGTTACCTTCAAACGTGTCCTTAAATGCTACATTGATCAAGTGCTACTCTATGGAAGTGAAGCATGGACTAAGACATCACAGAAATCATTGGAGGCAGCAGAAATGTGGTATATTCGAAGAATGTTATTCATTCCTTGGACAGCAAAGATTACTAATGAAGAATGTCAGAAGGATGCATGTGAAAAGATGCATTATTGATAATATACAAAAAATACAGTCAACATTTATTGGGCACATAATGAGAAGAGGAGGCATTGAGCATATAGTGACAACAGGATAGATAGAAGGGAAAAGATCAAGGGGAAGACCTAGAGAAAAGATATTGGACAGTTTGACTAGATGGCTTCGATTGACGACACCAACAGTGGTGATGACATATATGAGAAATAGATGTACATGGAGAAATATAATCGCCAATGCTATTCGACACAGCACTTGATGATGATGATGTGATGATGATGAAGTATCTGTTACAGTAATGTACACATTCTAAAACAATGAATATTGTATAGATGTCAATATGATAATTCTATAATACTCACTATGTGATTGTAGTAAATGTATTATAATCCCTGAGAAGTGCAGTAGCCTAGTTGATAGTGAGCTTGCTCGCTATCACCGAGAGCTTGCTCGCTATCACCGAGAGCTTGCTCGCTATCATCGACCGGATTACAACGTGTCAGGTTTGAAACCACGTCCATGAAAAAAAATATAGTCCGGGTTGTGATTTCTCACTTGACAAAACCACTCCTCCAGTCGACTCAGCTGTAAATGAGTTAGAGGAGGCAAAAATACCAAGGAAGGGAACTGACTACCCCACCTAACAGTTGCTGCGGCTTAGTATATGAAGAGTTCTTTTCATCTCCGACGGCAGGTGACTGCTATGGTACCTACCTTTACTTTTATTATAATTCCTATTTAAATGTGGGAAATGTATTACAACTATTATGTGAATGTGGGAAATGTATTACAACTATTATGTGAATGTGGGAAATGTATTACAACCAGTAAGTGAATATGGGAAATGTATTACAACCAGTAAGTGAATATGGAAATGTATTAATTATGTGAATGTGGGAAATGTATTGTCTATTGTTTTCCCCAGGTGGTTTGTTATCCACTCTTGCCATTAAGCACAGGGGTGATTGCAGCTCGAGCTTGCATTCTAAAGCCAGATGTGTGGCCTCAGCTGTGCTATGACCGTGTCTGTTCAGGATGTCCCTGATGTTTTATATCCATCTTTTCCATGGTCTTCCTCTGGCTTTGTACCCTGATCTCATTTGATTATATGCCTGTACGGGCAACTTGTCGTGATGTGTTCTCATAATGTGGCCAAACCACTTGATCTTCTGCCTTTCTATGTATTCTATGCAAGGTATTATATCTATACTTTCTCTGATGTCTTCATTTCGTAATCTATCGAGCCTTGTGACCCCTGCGGCTTTCCTTAAGCATTTCATCCACATGTCACTATCTTTCTGTAATGTGAAAATTAGAGAGACCAGGTTTGGCACCGGTAACACAGTGTTGGTACGAATATACTGTAGATCATTTGTCTTTTAATTTCCATCTCGATCTTGGGATGAAGAAGTAGTGGTGACAGTCTATTTCTCTGTCGAGGCATCCTTTTTCTGTAAAAATACTACCGAGATATTTTAACTCTATTGTTTTACTCCCTATGATGTCTATCTGTATGTTTAGTGGGCTCAGTGTTCTACATATTTTCATAGTTTCCATCTTTTGTGTATTGATCTTCATGTTGTATTTTCTACTTGTTGCAGTGAGTTAACATGATTTTGTAGTTGTTCTTCATTTTCGTATATGAGGCTCTGGTCATCTGCAAAAAGCAGTTCATTTAGTTCATTGCTCAGTAACTCTGAAAAAAATCTGGCCAACATGGTGGACAGGGATGTGTAAACATTCAGGTCCTGCCCAAGCTAGCTTCTGTGACTGGCTTTGCAAGCCGATAGAAGTATTTGTGCACAAACATATTTCAAGGAGCAATCCAGTTGGGAAATGTATTACAACCACTATGTTGAAAGGAAAAGTTCAAAAGGTGTAGAGGATCGATTATATTTGGGTTAATCCATGTCTACTCTCTCCCTCACAGAGTAGCAGCACACCGCTTGCCAAGAATATCACTCATAGCATGTTACTCCATAGCTTCAAGCAATAATCCCCATAAAAATCTGATTTGTAAACACGACGTCACGAGCATGATTCGAACCCGCAATCTCTTGAGCACAAAGCAAATGACTAACTAATTAATCATCTCTCACAACATGAATATCAGATCACAGTGTTACCATTTCTGTCTGTTTGGGCCCAGTAACACACGCACACACACAATCCCTTCCATGTATTATTACACACACATTTCCCAATAATATAGCACTCTTCATACCTGGAGGAAGAATATAATGAACTTTCTCTGTAAGCAGATGAAAATTGTACAGTTTATCATAATTGTCAGTTCCACAATCTCCTATGTCAAATCCACAATCAAGATTGTTGCATGCCTGAAATTAACATCCAAGTGCATATTTCAGTTACATTTTCTTAGATGAATGTACCGTAGGTATCATTAAGGATATCTGATAACAGGTAAGACTGCTGTACAACTATATAACAATAGTACTTATATAGAAAACAAGTTTTGTCATAGTTTTATGATTATAGACTATCAGACTATGTGATATTGGCGAGAAAACATACAAATAATGATATACATGACATTTTCAACATTTCAACCTTAAGGTCTTTTTCAGGAAAATACAAAACAAAGTGAACAAACAAGAAAAACAGTAAAAACAGTGGTACTATCACAGAAGCACTTGACGGCAGATATTGAAAAGCATGATGTCCAAGGTAACAATGACATACATGTAAACAAGTATTATCATAGAGGTGAGTTTGTGTTTTTTTAATAAAAAGAAAGGGAAATGAGAATGGAATGAAAAAAACTATAATTGAAAACAACATAAACAGCAATAAAACAAGGATCCCTCCACCCAAAATTTAAACAAATGAATTATCTGAATTAAGGGTACCAAAGTGAAATATAAACTGATTTTCAAAGGTGTACCTAGCTCTATCATCAGTGATGCAGGATGACTGATATGTAATGGGTATAGAGATATCTAATGTGTGATATCATTAGAAGTCATGTCACATGAGGCAACTAAGGATTTTGGGGGTGAAGTTGGCTGTGCCATTCTATAGTTAGCAGAAGTGGCACAGAAGCTATGCTAAAGTAAGATGTATCAGACCAAAAGGAGCATATATCATAAATAAACTACAAACCATGACATAGTTTAAATATGATATATGTGCCTTTGGACCTGACACATTTTAACAAACCTTCTCTGGATTATTAAAACAGCTGGAGTTTGAGAATGAATTCAGAATAGTACACAGAAGTATAGAATATAGCAATAATGGCACGGTTCAATTTCTTTACCTAGCTATTGTGTAAGTACTCTGCAGCTGACACTTTCAGCTTGCAGAAAGGGACTGAGCACATATGGGGACTTTAGTTTTGCCCTAAAGAATAGTCAAGAAGATTATGTGATCTGCTACTGATTGACAATCAAAATTCATCACTATCTTTTAGTTTTCGTTCTGATTAAAGTATGGAACCACTAATGCAGTCTGACTTCTTACAGGAAAACTGAGCCAGTCAATTATTTGCTCTTGCAGGCAAGGACTTTAACCCAATGTACTTCATCATTCAATTTTCAGAAAAATATTTGCAAGGTAAATAGATCCCATTCTTAAATCAGCAAATTTACTACAGAATTAGTGAATTAATATAAATGTTACTGCTTGCACTCCAGGCAGATCCATAGGGATCAAGTCTATTTCTCTGTCAGATGGATGCGAGGGGTCACTGACACAAATAAAACAGTGACACAGTGCATTTCCATTCTCTGTTCTACATCCTGCTGGAAATCTTATATGAACATAGCCCTGCTACAAGAGATTCAGCTGGAGTGAATGAATGCTGAAAATGAAGAAGTCTATTTCAGAAGATGATATGGACAATACATGTGCTAATAGTTCCCCTAACATTGTACACATATTTTCTTCAACCTTACTGGAGTCCAAGCTGAATCACATCCTGCTTGATGCAGAAAAAACAGTTTTACCGGTTCAATCAATAAAGATCTTGGGCCCCCTAGGGTTTTTTAAAATTCTTGAATGCATAGGCCACAGAATAGGAAATTTTTCCATGTGTCTCTATCCCTGGATATGTTCTGAGCCTTATTCCATGTGATTCACATCTCTGTCAAGTAATTCATGGACTATCTTCTCAATGAGTTCCTAGGTCTTCCATGTTTTTTTAATGCAGATTCCGTGTATTGATCTTTTAGTTATATATTTTACTTGTTTTCTTAGCATGGTCAATCCACCCCCATTAATCTGCTTAATCTTGATCCACCAGATTTTTAAAAATCTCATTTCTTATCTATACATTTGCTTATTTTGCCACTTAACATTTAGTATTCTTCTTAATCAATTATTCACAAATGCCTGCAGTTTATGAATATAGTGTTTTCAATAATAGATTAAAAATGCAGCAAAACTATAATCCAATAGTGAATTGTGTGATATCATTAGTGTTAATATTTAACACTAGTTTTTTTCGGATCTCGTCGGGACCTGTAATGACAAAATTTATTGGGTTGTTTATCCTGATATGCCTCATATTGCCAATGTGCTTGCCAACCTGGCTTACCATATGGGAACAAGAGCGAGTATGACAATGGATCCATATTCAAGCTAAATATATTGATATTAATGAACTCTTTGTTAGATTCTCTGAATTCAATGGGTAAATGCAAATGTCAACGGTTAAAAGGTGGTTCTCCATCTTCGTGAAAATTATTGCAACCTCATTAGATGTTAGTTCATTATAGTGACGTTGATAAGATTTACAATGCGCTTGTAGAACATGTTTACTATTGGGATTTCTCTTCCAGTTTGAGCACCATTCTGAATATCTCATTTTGATATCACATATTAACTGATACGACTGTGCTAGTCTATTGTGTTGACAGAAAAATTGACCGATTTTATCAAGAATTTCTCACTCGCATATAGTATTTGCTGCATGTGCTTGTCAAACGTCTGTTGCTTGAGTACTGTTCATTTGAAACATACAACTGAGCGAACTGTGTAACTTTGTTGCAAGGTGCATATGAGAAGTTCGATGATAAGTTTGTCTATGAACTTTTAAAACATATGGACCTCAACAATCTGTAATTTTTGCTCCCATTGACGTGAAAGAAAGAGCGCTATACGAGCAAATTCTCGTAAAAATGTGTGTACTTAAGGTGTGTATTATCAGAGAGCATGGGGTGCAAAGGGAACGCATTGCTCTAGGCGGACCCAGGGTTAGCAGATAACCAAGATCCCAAATGTACCTCCTCAAGGTGCACCCTGGAAACAGAAATACAGCAGCTCGAGCAGATTCTGTCAAATCATTTGGGGATTGTGTCCGAGAATGTGGAGGTAGCAGATGGAAAGAGATTTGACTGCACAAGAGACAGACAATATCTCCGACACCACCAGCATCACCACATACAGCGACACTGTCGACATACAGTGAAGCTAGTCAATCCAGTCCGAACATTGGAGGGGTGGCCAATTTAAAAGGCACGTAAAGGTAGATGCATGGCGAGAGACAAATAGATTTAATACTGAGTACAATGACACAATAAAAGGGCAGAACAGCACCAGAGGGCAGCGCGAACTGCAAATAGAAAGGGGAACCAAAATATCTGTTAGCTCGAGATGAGCTTCTAGTTACCTGTGCTCCTTACAGGCAGAGACCCAGACCCAATCATGGGCGTTCGGAAAAGCAAAAAGACCTGACCCAACTCTAATGCCGAGCTTTCCTAAATCGGAAATATACTCGCGAAGAGAAAGGATTCCATACCTGAGGGGCTCAGGCAAAAAAGGGACAACGATGGCTGTCCTGGCCCAACTCTACTGGCAAGATTTCCTATACCGGAAATACACTTGCAGAGAGAAAGGGTTCAGTACCTGATGGGCTCAGGCACAAAAGGGACAAGGTCGCTCAGCTCGAGAACGCCTTGCTCTCAAATGTGCGGTGTGAGACTCGAACCTGGGCGAGGAGTTCGCGATGTCTGTTAACGACACCTCGAGTAGGAGGACGAACGAGTCAGGGTCCAAATCTTCCGGCGAGTTCTTCCTCATACGGAACCAGGCTCGCGGATGAGAAACGGTTCAGTACCCGATGGGCACAGGCACAGTACGTCCAATTGCACGAGGTGAGTTCATAGACGGTGGAACACCTCATGCCAGATAGACACCCTCGTCAAGCGTCTTGGCGAAGAGGCACTACACACCGGCATGCCCGGCGACAGATGTCACGGACTAGGGAAGCCTACCCGAATTAAAGGCATGACGAAAATGGATGTGCTGGACCTTGGATGTCCTGACCACAATTGGCCAACCAAGGTGCAAATAACACAGTTCTACTGTGGAACTTGCAGCACAACATACTTCACACTCCCCGGCGGAAATCACACGAAATATTCGTTGTGGTTATATGAGAGCGAACGATGAAGAAGAAGATCAGAGAGCATCAAGCGGTGGGACTCTGGATACGCCAACTTATTACCATGGATGTCGTGTGGCATTGGGAGCATGATCTTTCCTTTTTGGCAACAATTTGTAAACTTGCCATCTCTAGGACGTTCAGCGAGAAAAAAATTTTATCACCACAAAATTGACATATAATATCGAAAATTCCACAGTAATGTGCAGCAACACGATCCTCAGCAAAATTTGCTGTTTCATTTGAAATTGCTTAATTTCGACACATTTGTGACAATGAGTGAGCTTTGGCATCTCCAGCTCAATGTCTCTGCACTTGCTCAAGAGTTTCTTGCTGTCTGTGATGATGTTGATATTCTCTATTCATAGCTTGTTAATTTTCTCATTGCGCTGGTGATTCTAGCTTTGCTCAACGCCGATGCAAATCAGCATCCTTAGAAGGTCGTGTTTGTCTTTGTTGAAGGGTTTCGTGATCAATTCCTTGCATCTCTCTTTCAATTCTCTATCTATGCCATGCAGTATTTGCTGCACAAATCCAAGCGAGTCTCCTCTTACTTTGACAACTCAACCATCTAGCTTTTTGCTCTTTTGTTTTTTTACACTTTCTTGTGATTGGATCATCTTCTATCACCATTTAAAGCAAATTATACATATATTTTACACATAATGTATTTTAGATAACTTTAACCACAAGACAATACAGAAGTTTACCTGTTAGTACATTAATAACATTTGTATACAAACATGTCGTCTGCCTTGAATAATGTCATAACACCAATCATTTTGATTGGATGTCGCACAGAATTCCATGACGTAAACGTGCTATATAGTGTTGCAGAGAGACTGACAGAATACTGCTATTATATTATAGGTTGTGATGTGGCCTATGGCAGTGCCACCATCATTTGTCATGTACTATGTTGTATTCTTGATAAAAGTGGTTTAGTAAAAACCTCAAATTATGTGTGTTTTCAGTGAATAACAAAACTTCATTAATTTATTTTCAATTTCTATTTGTTTAACACTCAGGGATTCATTAGGGAAGACAACCACCAAAGCTGAATATCTCATTGCTCACTATCCCACTGCACAAATAAAATGTCAACACAACACATCTCTGTTCTTTGGACTACATCTTAAAGGACCATTGTCCTGTTACAAGAGAGATTTAGCAGGAGTTTGAGAATGAACACTAATAAACCAGGGAAGACTGATATAAATAGATACTCATAGAACTAACCTGATCACAATACTTGTCAGCAAGCCAATTGTTAGCACACCCTGTAGCACAGTATGCTGTGGGAGAAAACCCATTCAATAACTTAAACACAATTTACATTCACAACCACTGGGTTAGTTATGACAGACTATAACTAAAACTAGTGCGAAATGATGTGAACTTCAACGGCGATGGTCATCATGGTGCTTGTGATATTCAGGTCACCGCCATCAGATACTGCACCACCGATGATAGATCTAGGTACGCTCTAGAAAATCGTCTCATTTTTTAATTCGGTACACTCAAGCCTTTTGGACTCAATTCCGACCATTCTTATGTCTAGTACTGGGTTGGTGTGGTCTTTGTCTTTATTCTTTTTGTTCCATCATTTACTCATCTTTTTGTTCGTTTCATTTCCACATATATTTACGTTTTTTTATGTATGTCCTGACCTTCCGGCATCTCATTTCCGTTGGATACGTTTGTTTGTTGTGATAATTTTCCATTTCGTCTTTTGGTGTTTTGTGTGTATCTTGATAAAGACCTTTCGGTTGAAATGTTGAATATGATTTGTGTATTGTAATTTGTATGTTTTCTTGTGTGCACATCATTTCCCACTAGTTTTAGTTATAGTCTGTCATGTCTGATTGAAGCGATTATATAAACCTGTGTTTTACGTAAGTACGATTGTTGTTATGTTTCACGTTTGCAGTTACTTTGTATTGATTGGGTTAGTTATGGACAACATGCACAAGTGTTGCAAACATTCTGAACAGCATTTATATGAATAATTGTCTATTGTCTTTCCCCAGGTGAATGATGGTTGATCGCATTCACACTTGCCGTTAAGCGTAGGGGTGGGACCTTAAGCTGTCATTCCAAGGCCAGATGTGTCACTGTGGTTGCATTTGGTCCATGCTTGTTCAAGGCTATCTTGATGTTTGCTATCCACCATTTTCTTGGTCTATCTTTGACATTATGTCTGGGTATTCTTTTGTTATATGCTCTTATTGGTATTAGGTTTGGCTTCATTCTCATAAGGTGACAGGACCATTTTAATTGCTGTCTCTCAATATGTTCGATACATGATATTATACCAACTCTTTTCCTAATTTCTTCATTTCTTATTTTATCTAGTTTAGTAACCACTGCAGCTTTTCTCAGACACTTCACATGTAACGATTTTCTTCTGCTACAAAACTGTTAAAGATCATGTACATATTCATAAACATGAATAATGTGCACTTTAAATGGTGACATCAATTTCTTATTTTGGTGGGCTGTCTTCTTCTTCTTTTTCCTCGTTCTTCAGTCAGATATGAGGTTACATGGCAAAAGCTTCAATGAATTGTGTGATTCAATTCAAGTCATTCATGGAAACCCTAAGGTCTGGAAGTAGTGCCATCTCAGTAGGCCATATTTTCTCCCTCTCTTCTTGGTAGAGTTTACAGGCATGAAGAATGAGTTCTGTAGTCTCTGATTCAGTCCACAGTTGCACAGGTCTCGCCAATTTTCAGCTTTCGGAATATATATATATATATATATTCATCTTCTTCTGCGTTCATCCTCAAACTCCTGCAGATTAGCAGGATGTAGTCAGAAGAAAGGAATGCGTTGTGTCATGGTTTACAGCATTGCTGCGATATCTGTGCCTTTCGGCCTGACACATCCGACTTCAGCATGGCTTTGGGTCACTGACCCTATATGGGATGGGACAGCCAACTCCATCCCATAACCTCCTTAGTCACCTTTTACGACATGCGTGAAAGGTAAACAGTGTTGTTATTCTTTGCTCCCCATTCAGGCCCTGGCAAAACAAGGGCAATATATATATATATATATAAATATATATATATACACACACTACATTCATAAATATTTATACTATAAATTACCTGTACGTGACTTACTTTCGGAAACATCATTCTGTACTTCGGCACTCCCTGTTGCACCAAGATGGCAACACAGGCAGACGTTACAATACATTCTTCATATTCTTCAAAACAAAGTGGGAACATTCCCTGAAAACCAGCTTTCATGAAAGAGCAAGATGCTATTCTACTGTCAAATCAGAAAATGCCAGCTCATGCGGCACAGGACTTGACACTGAGAATTTTACACTATACAATCAAATCTATGCACCAAAATCTTGAAACGATAAGCGGTCAAAATGTTGTTCAAGAGCCCGGCCACAAAGTAAACAATGGGCCAGGTAAATATGAGCTCACAGAGCAACAGTATGGCCTAAAGAAGCATTTCTGCAAATGAAATTGTGGGAAACCCAGTGACCTAAAACAAACCACATGACCAATCAGTCATGAATCAGTAGATTTTGCCATAAAAAGACATGAGCAGATTAACTAAATCTAGTATAGGCTTGCTACAGACGATCTATCAACATGAATAAGATCATATAGTATACATGACCAACTTTAGATTGGATATACAAAAATTTATCATCGAAAAAGAAGACAAATTCTGTATTCTAAACCAGAATACACCCAACACTGGATATTTCGACCACAAATTCAGTCCATATTCTGTATAAAGACTACTTCACAGAAAGTACACACTAATGGTCAATATGGGCATATTCAATGAAATGTGATTATTTTCTGTAGAAATACAATAAATCTGTACTTGTTGACATCAGATGTTCAGTAATCATGATTTTTACAAACAAATTCAAATGAGTCTCAATAAAAAAACTTACAAATGTAATCCCTCAGAATTTGGCTACGGTCTCCATGGAAACCTGCACCAAGCTGTACTTGACCTTTTGCTGAAGCTGCAGAGAGAGAAAACATCTTATATAGTCTTTATTGTTCAAATATATCCAGAAATGTGGTCATATGTTCTGCACATACACTGTATTTAGACAGGTAGTAGAGAAAATAACTGAAAACAACCAACAACTGTATATTGCACTCGTTGACCAATAAAATGCATTTGACCGAGTTGACAGAGAACAACTATAGCAAACATTAATATTCCTCTTCCTCGGACTTCAGTCACTATCAGGTTACAGTGCCAATAGCTTCAGTCAGATATTTTAGGTTATAGTGCCAATAGCTTCAGTCACTATCAGGTTACAGTGCCAATAGCTTCTGTCAAATATCAGGTTACATTGCCAATTGCTTGAATGAACTGTGTAATTCACTTCATGTCATCAATGGAACCTCTCAGGTTTGGTGTCATTAGACCATATTTTCTCTCTCTTCCTTGTAAAGTTGACATGCATGAAACGTGTTCTGCAGAATCTAGGCTCAGTTCACAGTAGCATAGATCTGTCTCACCAATTTAGAGCTTTCTGTAGGACTACATGTAACATCAATTAGTTGTGGTAAGTTCGTAGTCTGGAGATAATGGTTTGTTCTTTGCATAACATTTGGTGGTAGGGGTCATTTTGTTCTGCAGCTGGGTATATCTGTTTCCACTTTTTAATAAATTCTGCATATATCATAGTCTTACATTCATGGTATGAAATATCAGAAAACATTCTTAAAATGTGGGATACCACAACATCTAATCAATTTGTACAAGTTATTTATACTAATTTCAACAAATTTAATTTAATGAAAAGTCTATTTCATCTTTATGCTCATCCCTACCTTGGCATCCGCTTGTCAGACTTAGACAGTGTACACCAGATACGTCTGATTGTTAAATCACTTTCACTGATGCTGTATGCACAAACTTCTCAGAATAAGGTGGCACGATAAAGTATCTGATACTGAAGTCCTCACTAGAGCTAATATCTCAAACAATCATACAGTGCTGAAGAATGCCAAAATGAGATGGATTGGATATATTATGCTGCCTTACAAATGAATCCCATAACAGTTGATGTGTGGTGAGCTTCTCAGTCAGGGAAAATGACTGGCTGGTGGACAGAAGAAATGCTTTAGGGACTCTCGAAGTGCCTCTAAAGAGCTTCAACATTGACGCCACATCCTGGCGCTCAGCTCAATGTGGCGCAGCAACACCAGCACAGATGCTTGCATCGCCAAAAAAGCATGAAATCTCAAAGGCACAAAGAAAACATGCTGCCTGAAAAGACAGAACAACAAAACACAGAGGTCCAATTCTGATCATATGTGTACCAAATGTGGCAGTGAATTCTATGCCACGATTGGACTATCAATTATCACCGCATACACCACAGAGATACAACAACAAACTGTTGTCATCATCACCTGCGATGGACAGCTATTACATTACATTTATACCAATAGCCAATGTGCAATTAGAAAATATGTGGCCTCTCAGCAAAATTCCACATTCGATCTAGTGTATGTCAAGGATATAGTCTATCTGCCTTGCTCACACTCCAGGATGCCACTATGCACTCATCCTTACGAAACTGTTGACCATCAACTTTTTTAATGTCTTGGGCTGAATACTGGGAAGATGTTTTTCCATCCATGGCCAGATAAATGGAATACCCTATACACCCTGGATGAAAGTGGCACTCTGGATTGGCTGGATAAAGTGTGGGGGCAACTTTAAAAACAACTATCCATGCTAGTCTGGGACCTGTCTCACAGAGAAAGTGGAAAAACGATGCAATGAGATGGGTGCTGTCTGTATCTGTAATTCTTAGGGGGGGGCCTTACCTCCCTTCTGCAGCCGCTAAATGTCTCCCTAAACAAACCATTTAAGGATAGACTCCAAGCAAAATGAAATGATTGAATGGTGTCATCTGATTTAGCTGTGACGAAGCGTGGCAATGCAAAAAAATGTTGATATCTTCACAATCACTAAGTGGACCAAAGAATCGCGGCTGGATATTTCATCCAAAATGATCCTCCGATCTTTCAAAATGTGCTCCATTAGTAATGTAATGGATAATACCCACAATGCCAATGTACTGGAGACTGATGATATCCACTCTGATGTTTCCAATGCTTCCATGAAAGGACATGAAATTCGTGAACTATTTCAGAATTCAGATAGTGATTCAAACTTCGAGGATTTGAATGACTGTTCATACTGGTAAGTTGTTTTTTTCCCTTCTTACGGGCATTTGATGTTATTCTGTGTTACTGTTTTTGTGTTTCAACCGGAAAATTTTTATTTTGTATTTTGTTGGACGCTGAAATCTCAACATCAATAGCGGAAAAGAAACAAAAATTAATGGTATATATATATATATATATATATATATATATATGGTAAAAAGAACACCAAAATCAAAACCCTGCTATAACTCTGTTTTCAACACTTTGTATGAGTGGAGAATTTTATTTCTGGTCAGTCCTTAATATTATCAATCCAATCTTTTTTTGGAAACCTTTTCTCTCTATCTCAAACATCCCTTGCAGAACAGTCTTGGAAAGTTGATCATGCCTCAACACATTCTCAAACATAAAAATGGACGTGCTGTGTCAAGGATGCACAAATCTTGCAGAAATTTCTAAAATGATATTGCTAAAAGCAGTATACAATACTTGCGCATCAATCGCTAAGAGAAATCTTAATGTTTATACTAAAGTGAACACCAAATAATAAAATAAAATATTATATCAAAATTCCATTCTATGAGTGACATAATTTTAAAATATAAATACTGTTAATAATAAAAATAACATGCTGCAATCGAATGTGTCAGGTAGGAATGAAATATATCCACAGCCAAGCTGTAAAGGACAACACAACACACTCCATTCTACAGACTTCATCCTGTTAGCTTGCAAAATTTTGAGAGCAAATGAAACGAATGAAGACTCATCATCATCATCATTAGGTGCCATGCTGACTGGCATAGGCGGTCATGGCTCTCCACAGCTCTCTGTTCACAGTATTATGTATCGAGGTACTTGTTGTTTCCTTGCCGTACCAGGTTGTCAAACTGTCTAATATATTTTATATATGAAGACTAGACAATTATTATTATTGTTATTACTATTTTAAAAAACAATGAATTTCAAGAAAAATATTCTAAGCATTTCAATCTGTGGTTATAACGATCGTTAAAGATTAATTATCCTTTTAATTATTGCTATTATTTAATTATTGTCGGATGTGCCGGGGCATTGACGTAAATAAAATGGCAGCACAACACATCTCTGGACTACATCCTGCTGGAAATCAAGTATGACCATTGTCCTGCTGCATCAGAGATCCAGCAGGAATTTGAGAATGACTGCTAACAAACAAACATTCTTTGAATTTAGAATTTGGATAAAACATCACCAACAAATAGTAGTGCTTACCAAGACAATCTCCACCATCCCAATCACACTCTGAAGAGTTGCAAGCTCGATCACAATAACCGTCTCTGATCCATGTTGATGGGCAGCCTTCATTACAGTTGGGCACAGGCCAAGTTAAATATAGCTGAGGGTTTTAAAACACAACAAATATATGAAGGTGAAAATGAAAGTCATTGATGTGTACTTTTAGAGACTTTTATCTTTGAAGACCATGTAGTTTAGTTGTATTGCTAGCCAAGTGGGTGAGTATGTGTCTGCTAAGCTGTAAAAACTAATTCATAAGTAATAATCTACAGCATTTTGTGCAGATAAACTGAAACTGCCAGTTTCCATGTTGATTCCATGTTCAAGACCAAGGCTAGAGTGACTTCTCTAGAGCACTTGCCTGGCCTTGACATATGGAGATCATGGGCTGCCCGGTTGTCATGATCCCTCACTCAACTTGTTGGTGGGATCCAATAGAATGTTAAGCATGACATTTGGCCCCAGCATTGTTGCAGGATCTGCAAAACGGAAAACCAAATTGATTTCCAGATGTCTTATTGGCCATCCCTCCATATTTTCAATCTGGCTTTGCTCCCACAAATTTTTTAGTCTCCCAAAAATATCTATAAAAGGTAATACTGCTAGTAAAACTGTATGAAAATAGTACTCACGTGGGAAACAGGCAATGAAGTTTTACTGAATAACAACTAACGCACTATCACTGTGGGACGCTCACGCGAAATAACACATAACAAAACACAGGATATAATCATACAAATAACAATACACAGGACATAATCGATGTTTCGAACCAAAAGGCCATTATCAAGATATGCACATAACATAAAAAGACAATGAGTAGAAATGACCATACCACACAAATGTTGATTATAATAAAACTACTAATATCAATACGACTACCACTTTTCACTGCAGTATTACTGGCAAGTCTGTCTGCTCTTTCATTTTCCCTAACACCTTCATTTCCAGGCATAAAATGACAGTAACAACTTAATAAAGAAAACTACCAAACATAAAGAAATCTGGACCCTACCCTGGTCACAAGCTTGCAAATCTAGCACAATCAATTACCCAAAGAAGACACAGAAGAACTATAGATCTGTTCAGCTTACCTTGAATGTCTATTAAAGATAATATTTTAATATGTTGCCATCACAACTTGTTAGAAAATAAGTCCCTATGGAGATATGCAGATCAGTAAGTTAAAAATTCTTTCCATAACATACTGAAATCATGCGCATACAAATTATACAAAGAATATAAATGTCATTTAACATTGCATAGTATATCTTCAGTGAAAATAATACTCATTTTTGTTCCTGATGTGCTCAATGGTGGTTTAATTAATAAATTTAACGCAAACATTTTCACACCTTTTGTCCGGTTGAATGAGAAAAGAAATCATCTGGCCAAACTGGACTACCAAACATGACATCATCATTCAAGTAAAGGAACTTGTCAGATAAACCAGGTATTTTGTGAATGTTTGCTTCAATGGCTGGTGAACTAAAGGTGGGAAGGTGACTTATATTCTGAAAAAGTTCCTGTTGAAGAAAAAAGATATTTACTATCCATCCTACATAAATAAGGAAATACATACTGCAAAACAAAATCATTGACTTAACATATAAAAGCATACACATTTATAAACAAAATAAACAATCATTGATGCACATCATCAAATGTACCAAAACCTAAGAAAGTAGTTGTATGCACTTCAAAGTTTCATTGGTTCTTTTGGGGGAAAAAAATGATTTATAAAATATTCAAATCAGCTTTAAAAAAATACTGCAAATTTGAAGATGACATGTTTTATTGTTTGTTCAACACAAGCAATGATAACCATTTGTTTCATTGACTTTATACACATTCAGTATGTTATGTTCTCGACGATGAGTTTGTTGATGTCTAATAAGTACTATGCTGGCTGAAAAGTACATAGACAGGCCAGACATGGTATTATCACCTTAGGTGGTGTCTGATCTGCCCATATCCTTCTAACTAGTCTCTTCCTTTTCTTTCTTCTATTCACTTTGTACCCCTTTGTGCCTTGCAGTAGGCAAGTGTACTGCATCTTTATCTGTCAAAGGCAAGTTCAGCATAGTTATGGAAGCAATTTTGTAACTAGAAATGAACCTGCAGAATGACATCACAAACTAAACAAAATTTCGGATCAGAGCTGATTTCTTAAAATTTGTGGAATGTAGGCCCTTTATGTGGCAAAGAACCTTAACTCAACAACAATACTGTGACATGAAATACATACATCGTGTGTGATAATTGTGAGACGTGGACTATCCAGGTTCAACCAGTATGGGATCTGGCCATTTGTAACAATGTAGATGTGACGAACCCATGGAGCAAACTGTTCTATAGATCTCAACGAGTAACGGAGTTCCTGCAAATTGAAGAAATAAATATAAATCTATTTTCAGATTGAATGTTTTTTGTCTATAGCGATATATATAGTAGAAATAGTACTTACATAAAACATTAGGCCAATCAGTTTTACAATTAACGCAGACTATAGGGTATGGATAGGAAAAATCTTAGTCTTTTTCTTAAAAATACAAGACAAACAGTGAAAAAACAGAAAAAAGTAATGGCACTATCAAAAAACCATTTAGATGGCAGACATTTAACAGAAGAGACATCCAATGTAACAATGATAAGTATTGTCATAGAGACATGCATTAAAAAAATAATATTGAGAATGAGAACGAAATACAACAACTATGCCTGAAAACAACATAAACAACACAGCAAATCCCCCACCCCCTTCTCAATAAATCAATGATCAGTATTAAGATCAAACGGCTTAAGGGTACCAAACTGCAAAATATAGTGATTTTCAAGAGCGTATCTAGCTCCATCATCAGTGGTACAAGATCTTAATGTAATGACCTAAATATCACAGGCACCAGCATGATCAACGTCACTGATCAACGTATAGTAACAGGAGTAGATGTTCTGTGGTGAATGGCATGAAGATGTTGGCAGAAACAGTCACTTAGTCCTTTGCTAGTTTCACGAATATATTTCTTGTCCCATCACTTACAAATTATAACGTAAATGATGTTACGACTAAATGATTCACGTGTGAAGGCATTGTCGATAGTGACACTTTGAACACTATACTGTATACTGTTATTTGTATTGTTTTCATACCCATACCTTTAGTCTGATAGTCTGTGTTTTCATTGTAAAGCTGATCGACCTTGTGTTTTACGTAAGTAGTATACGGTTTTACAGCAGTCTCACTTATCAATTTTTATATAGGAACATAAAACATGAAGTATTAAGTTTTCTATATATCTATCTATATTCCTTCAGTTCTAAACACAGTGCATAGGGCAGAAACCAGAGCTCTCCAGTTCAAGCGATGTGATGCTACTGTGTGTAATACTTGCATGTTGTTGAGACTCATAGTCATATTTGATGGTTGTTATGTTTGTTTGTTTTTCGTTCACTCCATTGTAACCATCACGGATATCCGTGCGATTTCCGCCGGGAGCAGGATTACGTTGTGCCACCGTTATGCGCCTTGTAGGCCTAGCACATCCGATTTCGGCATGGGTTGTTATGTGAAGAGTCTTGCTTAGTCTTGCTCTTTTTCTTTTGCCATCTGGTACTTATTTTAATGCTTTTATTGGTAGTCTGTTTTCATTCTAAGTACAAGTCCGATATCAGTCATCATTTTCTTCTTATAGTTGTGGAAACATATTGCTGTTTCGTGTCTTCTCTTACTTGCTTGTTTGATTAAGTTTTATCTGCCAAAGATGGATGAGTCTGGCCAATGGAACAAATAGAACGGCAACACAATGTATTTCCATTCTCTGGACTACACCCTGCTGGAAATCTATTAAAACCATTGTCCTGCTACAATAGGACATTCAGGGAAGTTTGAGAATGCACACAGAAGAAGAAGAAGATTAAGTTTTACAGTTCACAAAACAGATTGAATCAATTTTCCTACCAAAAAGCCTTTATCAAGAAAAAAAATACAAGACAGACAAAGGACAAACAATAAAACATGTTGACAATGGGCTAGACTCTTAGCTATTGGAGTATAACTGTACTGCAGTCCCATACATTAATGAATTCTCTGACAAAGTCTGCTAGTTTTTTTCTGGTATTCTACAGCAATCATCATCATCAGGTGCCATGCCGGCTGGCATAGGCGGTCATGGCTCTCTGTCCACAGTATTAATTGTAGGCCTACTTCTGTGTCGCCATGACTTTCATCTTGGGAGAATAATGTGGTAGTTTCCCGTTGTCTACAGCAATATGTCTTGATATAATCAAGAAAAACTTTGGTCTTAGATTGAAAAATATGTGCCGTAGCCTAAAGAGGTTTTAAGGAGAGGAAAAGAACAAATCTCACCTCATTATCCTCAAATCTGCTAGCTGCCACAACATCATCTGTCACAGCCTGAAATTTTAACACAAATGAGTCATTAACACCAACTAGGACTGTTTTTTTTTCGAGAAAATAATCTTTTTTCTTCTTCTGCATTCATTCTTATATGCCTGAAGATTAGTAAGATATAGTCCAGAAAACAGAATGTTTTATATCATGATTTCATCGACATGAGAATCGAGTCCTGGACTTCTATCTAGTTCATGGCCACAGTTTTCTATCTAGTTCAAGCATATGGCCACTGTTTTCTTTCCAGGCATGTCGGAGGAGATGAATATAAAGTTGGAGAATGGGTTGACATCCTATCACCTGTGAAAAAGTCATTGTCACTGTTAAGAGCTACCTGTTCATAGCTAAAGGGATTATTTCATCATCATTATCATGTAATGGTTTACAGCTTGGTTGTGATATCTGAGCCATTCTGCCCAACACATCTGATTTCAGATGTGTTGATTCTGGGTTATTTTGACCCTGTATGGACAAAAAAAAGACACACCAAACCTCCTTAACTATCTCATACAACATGCATGACAGGTAACAGTATTGCTATTCTTTGCTCCCCTTTAGGGCCCTGATAACACACTTGTGAGACAAAACAATGTTTACACATTCTCAGGTGCATATGTCATAGACAAGGATTTCCATGTTTTTATCCTTAGATATATTCCTAGTCTCATTCTTTGTTGTCCTTTATGGTATCTTCTTCTTTCGTTCACTTGAAACATGTCTATATCTGTAATTCTGTCTCCTTAATATATAATGGTATCTCTTCTCCATGCATTTATAAATCTTCATTGCTTCCTTTTTCTCAGCAGTTCCATTTCTCAACAAGAACCTATTTCAGATTATTGGTCAAGTTAGATAATCAGGAATTGGCCAAGACAAATGGGTAATCGACCAGGAAATCAAGGATCAAAATATGGATAAAAGATTAATAGGACTTTTATGAAAAGTGGCGTACTTCTGGCATCAATTTAGCATGCAATTTTCAGGCTACATGGATCCATTATTACAATGCATTCATTTTTGTCATTTATTAAAGGTGACTGTTGCCACTAAGAAATTTACTAATGTGAAAGTAAAAAAAAAGTTTGTAACAAAATTATTAATAAGTATTCAAGACGCTTGACACAGAAACAAGAGACTCACAAATTTCAGATCCCAGACAAGTTTCACTGGAGACAACCTGAGCTCCTTGCCCTCAATTGTAAAATTCTTGGTCTAAAAAATGCAAAATAATGTTAACTTTTATAATACAACAGTAGAGTTTAAATTAATAACATGCAAATGAAGGATTACAGAAATAAAGGAGTCAACGGAGACAAACATATATGAAGCACACAAAAAAGTCATCGCAGGTGAACTCTTCTACCCCTGACGCTGCAAGGAACAAAAGAGTATAAAGAGAAAAGGAAAAAAAGACAAGTTCATGATCATCATTCTATTATTCCTTTTAACGACATTTACTTCAACTATTTTGATTACACTGGAAAGACTGGATTTCAGATAAGTAGTTGTTTTTTTCTTTTAAATTACTTAGATTTTTCATTTTTTATTATACGGTACTTACTCTGTTGGCTTTCCTTTTACTCTCTTCTGTTCTTGCCATATTTGTCTTTTCTCTCATTTTTTTTCTTTCTTTCATCTTATCCCCCTGATCATCTTTTGTTCCTCTCTTTTATATCATGATTTCTCTGTTATATTCATGTCTTGTTGTTTGTTCTGTCCTGATGAAGACTTTTCAGTCGAAACACGCCATCAGTTTCTGTTGATGCCGCTAGTGTGTTTTGTATTTGCTGTAATACTCCCCACGTTTCTGTTTTTTTCCCTAATTTTTGTCTAGCTTGATTATATACATTGAAATAGAACATTAATTGCTGAAATTATGCTTACTTTTACAAGCAAGTCATAATGTGAAGTCACTGATATCTGGAGCAGTGCCAATCCCTTTTCTGTATAAAGCTTCACCTGAAATAATAAAAATATGTAGGTTCAGTTTTGATTTAAAAATAACAAGTCTTATAAGTGACATTATTTTTATCACATTGAGAGCACAATCAACATAGTCTCATGCATGTGGTTGCGTCTGTGGGTCTCACCAATGGCCCACTAGACAAACCACCCATGCAACAGAAAACCTTAGTGGATGACATGCTGTTATATTGAGGTTATCTTCTTAGAGAAGCTTCATGGCACATCATCTATACAATTATGCTTGTATTTTGTTGTTGAAATGTGTTTCATGTTTACCTGAATATATATGTATTGGTTGGAATATATATGTATTAATATATCTATGTGGTTGGGAGAGAGCCAGAGATGTACTGTGCAGCACTGGGGAGGAGGAAACTGACAGAATTGTTTTTTTTCCTATGGCTTAGACCCATCATAGAGGCACAGTGACTCAGGACATGACAATCTTTTGACTTGAACATTTGGTTGCATGCCTAGAGCAATAAAGAAGCTCGGCATAACCAGTAGTCAATTGGTGGCGGGAAATGAGCACAGTGAACCTATCTTGGCTACAGTGGCTAGAAGCAGTGCATAGGTTGAAACCTACCTTCCTGGAGGTGTGATAGTTATTCTCTGGCTCTGTCCCGGCGTGGGCTGAAAATCCACAGACTTCCCAGCAATATAATGCCATTAGGTCAAAGGGCATGAGCCCATGGACCGCTGGATCAGCAACCAACCAACCAACCATCAACATAGTCTCAGGGTGCAACAGTTTCCTTATTGCTCTCATGTGATTCCCAGTTTTATCAAATATCTATCAATCTAGTCTTTTCTCTGCTTCTGCTGTAATACATCGCAGGATTGAATTATGATCAGTTTTTGGGCTACAGCGTGTTTAGTTGCTTGATATACAGCAATATTGTGACATCTCAGAAGTCTGTAACTCCCTCAATCCACCTTCTTCTTGGTCTTCTTCTGTATCTTGCTGTTACCATTTTCATGCTATATGCTCTTGCTGCTGGACAATACGTGTTCATTCTCATTAAGTGGCCAAACAATTACAATCTCTGTGTTTCAATATATTTGACCACAGATGTTGCTCCAACAGTTCTTGTAATCTCTTCATTCCTCACATGATCTCTTCTTGTTCTATTTGCTGCTTTTCTTAGACATCTCATTTTACATGTAGTAAGCTTTCTCTCTCTCTCATTCTTTTGTTAGTGTCTATGTCTGACATAGATAACACAATGTTGATATGAAGATTGAATCTACGATTTGTCTTTTGGTTTCCATCGGGTTAGATAACAAATAACTGATATCATAAAAGTGTCTCATCGTCATGCATTCCAAAATCAGACACACCAAGGCTCTTGCAATGTTTCTGGTTAAACTTTTAGGGATCATATCCATGGTTGTGGATGCTATAGATGGAATGAGAATTGATTGCAAAAAGACAAGCAATATCTCCAGAACCTCTTAGCTAACAGCAAGTGGCACTGTCATTACACAGTGACACAAAGCATTACAACTCAGATTGCTGGATGTAGATACACTGGATGTGTTAAAAATGTTGATGTTCCAATGTGGGTAGAAGATGCTACAGCATAGCAGCACCTAGAGAACACATTGAATGCCTCTGGAGAAGGCAACATGTGCTAGAGGGTGGCGCTGTGTAAGGATAAAAACTAAGGTGAAAATTAAGTCTCAATTGCTCAGCACAAGACCTGTTAGCCAGAAAGAAAATGTGGGCAGAAGCTCAAACTTGGACGAGGTGTTCACAATGTTGGTGAATGAAACCTTAGCTAAGAGGGTGAATCCAACCCTAGTTTTAACTAGTAACTTTACTGTTTGAGAAATTACCTTTACTGGAAGAAGCTCACAGTCAAGATAAAGGCCAGTACAAGAAGACAAAGGAGAGAAATGGCATCTAATTACATGAGAAGTTCACTAACAGCAGAATATCCCATTCGAGATAGATATAGTCGACCCAAGTCTAAAGTCCTGCTCACCATCTTCTCAGAAACTGCCTCTCAGTGACATGGTTTGGCCTGCAGTCCAGGACTTACTTCGAACAGCCCTAACATGGCAAAGTTTGCAAACGAACTAAAAGAAAAGCAATCTTCTTCTTCTATGTTCTTTCTCAAATTCCTACAGATCAACAGGATGTAGTCTGGAGAACAGACTGCGTTGTGTCATGGTTCAGTTGCAACTTTCATTCGACCTGACATATCCAAATTCAGCATGGTTTATTCTTGATTAGGAACAAGCGTCACAGCACTGGGGCATACCATATATGCCCTGCTTGCCGTTCTGTCAGCCATCTAAAAGTGTATACGCTCAGTTTCCCAGTCAGTTGCTGATTACGCGTTCTTCTGATCTTTCCAGAGGGGAATCACTTTCTCCCATCGCCTCTAATCCCTCCCCTTTCTACTATTCTCTGAATATGTACATTGTTTAGATCAACTTCTTCCTTGTCTTCTCGTAGCATGGCTTCAGCATGCTTCTGGGTCACTATGGCCATATCCCATCTCAATACTTCCTTATTATGACACCTTTTATGACATGTATGACGGATCACAATGTTGTTATTTTGGCACCAATTTTGGACCCCAGCAATATAACTTCCAATTCCACATACATCATACACATTTCATATCACTGGCAGGGGACCCAAATACATTGAGACAAATAATTTGCAAGGGTACTATCACACTCGTTGACAAAAGAATATGCCAGCTGACCACTGATAAAATAAATGGATGGAAGTGTGCTGTGGAAACCTAGTTAATCTACACAAAATGCTATAGAAACTGTCAATCAGCAATTGATGTGTACAGCAATAGTAGTCACTGTTTGCCCACATGACTAACAATCCCAAGATCATTACACACATGGTCTTCAGAGATCAAGTCACCAATAACGATGCACGATTTCATATATAATATACAGCACACCATCTTTGAAATAGGAATATAAATAACCAAAATATCATAGGATAACCGACAAAATGAGAGTGCCGCAGTAACCAAATGAATAAGTAGAAAATACAAAATTAAGTAAAATGGTTACTGAAGAATACTTACCTATCATTAGTAAAAAAAAAATAACAGCTAACAATAAAACATAGATGACATTTGAAAATTGTCCTTGTTCTGTGTTTTGTCAGCTATTATTTTTGACTAATGATAGGTAACTATTCTTTAGTAATCATTTTACTTCATTTTGTATTGTTTATTTGAAATAGGAAGTTTGAAAGTTTTGCAAGCATTGTCACAACAGTCAAATTGTGTTACATACCACTATGGATTCCTTATCTGTAATGTTTAATCTTTTAGCAACTGCTTGCTGTATGTCCCCATCACTATAGTGACTTGGAAATCCTGACATCATAATCATCTCTGGTACCAGAAGTCCATGTGGCAGGCTACCTTCACTGGTCTGAATAGATGCATTCAAAAAATATGAACTCAAAAATATGTCAAAATAAGTAACCATTGTAACTATAATAATTTATTTAATTTCGCAATCATTTTGTCTTTTTGTGACAGCTCGTGGCAGAGTTGATAGTGAGTTCACCTCGCAAGCCCAATTCATCTAATTAATTAGGTTCTATCTATACGCTGTGGCCCTGTTTGCTTTGCTGCGTCTGGGGTGGAAGAGTTCTCTGGAGATGGCCTTCTTGTGTGCTTTTTGTAAGCTTGTTCCTGTGGCTTCTTTGATTTCTGTGATCCATCTTTTACATGGTCTGCCTCTGGCTTTATAACCGTTATGTCTATGTGTAAGGCCATTTGTGACATGCTATCTGTCGGTAGTCTGGAAGCGTGTGAAAACCACTTGATCTGTTGATTAATTTAACCACTTGATTAATGAGGTTCAAACTCTAAAATTCTACATTGCATAAATGATACAATAGAATGTATTGGTGGTGCTTCACAATTCAATAATACCTTAATAGCACTGCCCTGTACACGATATTCTTCAAATAATTTTTTCCCACTTTATACTCAGTCTCCAAGGACTGGAACACACTGGAAGCAATGTTACCTCAATGTTAAAGATGCTTCCTGAGAATATATGTATATGTGACACTGGTGAGTGTTCTTTCCCCTTGGCACATAGTGCTCTAAAATAGTGTACTCATTCTTGTATTGTGTAGTTTTTCTTATTTACCATATTTACTTTTCCATTTATGTTAGGTTACTGAAGACTACATAATTCTATGAAGTCTACTTCTAGCTTCTATATTGATGTCCTTTTCTTTGTTGTCCATTTCTAGATAAAGACCTTTTGGTCAGAACATCGACTTGTTTTGTTGTAGACTCTGTGTAAAACTTATTTAACTTTTTTTTTAATAACCATCTACCGGTACCTAAATATTAACATGTAAACAAATTACAAACAAGTTAAAAATGAGAATTATAAAATGCTACATCTATTCTATATTAATGTATGGCTCAGAAACATGGACACTAAATCAACAATTAGAAGACAGAATTAATGCCTTTGAGATGTGGGTATATAGAAGAATAGGGAGAACATCATGGAAAGAGAAGAAAACAAAAAAAGAGGTACTAAAAACACTTAATATGAAGAAAGAACTACTAAGAGAAATAAAGATCAGGCAAATAAAATACTTTGGATACATTAAAAGACATGACACCTTATTGAAGACTTTACTTGAGGGTAAAGTCAAAGGGAAGCGAACAAGAGGTAGGCAGAGATACAAGTGGGAGAGTAACATCACACGAAGGACAGGTTACAGTCTAGCAGAGTACACCACCAAGACAAGAGACAGGGGATGTTGGAGATCCGTTGCAGCCAACCTTCGTTGCAAAGACTGCATTTGATGATGATGACCAGTACCTGTTCTAAAATAATGCCTTGTTCATCACAAAAGAGACAATGTATAACATTGCCTGTATATGGTCATGAGCAAAACATTTTCAGTTTTGAAAAGAAGGGATAGTGTCATTCCTTGCTATAGTGTCAGGGATAGTCTCATTCCTTGCTCGCCCTCTATAGTGTCAGAGATAGTCTCATTCCTTGCTCGCCCTCTATAGTGTCAGAGATAGTCTCATTCCTTGCTCGCCTTCTATAGTGTCAGAGATAGTCTCATTCCTTGCTCGCCCTCTATAGTGTCAGGGATAGTCTCCTTCCTTGCTCGCCCTCTATAGTGTCAGAGATAGTCTCATTCCTTGCTCGCCCTCTATAGTGTCAGAGATAGTCTCATTCCTTGCTCGCCCTCTATAGTGTCAGAGATAGTCTCATTCCTTGCTCGCCCTCTATAGTGTCAGAGATAGTCTCATTCCTTGCTCGCCCTCTATAGTGTCAGAGATAGTCTCATTCCTTGCTCGCCCTCTATAGTGTCAGAGATAAGTCTCATTCCTTGCTCGCCCTCTATAGTGTCAGGGATAGTCTCATTCCTTGCTCGCCCTCTATAGTGTCAGAGATAGTCTCATTCCTTGCTCGCCCTCTATAGTGTCAGGGATAGTCTCATTCCTTGCTCGCCCTCTATAGTGTCAGAGATAGTCTCACTCCTTGCTCGCCCTCTATAGTGTCAGAGATAGTCTCATTCCTTGCTCGCCCTCTATAGTGTCAGGGATATCTCATTCCTTGCTCGCCCTCTATAGTGTCAGGGATATCTCATTCCTTGCTCGCCCTCTATAGTGTCAGAGATAGTCTCATTCCTTGCTCGCCCTCTATAGTGTCAGGGATATCTCATTCCTTGCTCGCCCTCTATAGTGTCAGGGATATCTCATTCCTTGCTCGCCCTCTAGAGTGTCAGGGATAGTCTCATTCCTTGCTCGCCCTCTATAGTGTCAGGGATAGTCTCATTCCTTGCTCGTCCTCTATAGGGTGATGGATGGTGTCATTCCTTGCTCATCCTCTATAGTATCAGGGATAGTATCATTCCTCGCTTGCCCTCTTTAATTCTGGCTCATGGCAGTGAACCCAGGTTTCATTTCCAATAGAAATTATTGACAAGAAATCAGCATCTTCTGCTTCTAAGTGTTGCAAAAGTTCTTGACAGGCACATCAATGCATCATTGTTTCAATTCTGAAGTAAGCTACCATGACACCATGACAGATATCTAGATTTGTGTCAATGTAAGCTATAGTCAATCTTTGTATGAGGCATTCAACAGCTACGCAATTTACTCTGGTGTCAATACTCGGTGTGTCAGACCTGGTCGTGAGATCTGTCACAGAACTCTAGATATTTTGAAACATCCTACTCTACTCACATACTTACTGGATTAACAGCCTTCCATCACCACACTGAACCTTCAATAATTGACAAAATTTCAATAGCTGTGACCTCTTCATCATCATCATCAGGTGACATTTTTTTTCCAGAATGTAGTCTTCCCTATGGATCTCTTGAATTCTCAGTGGTCCTGAGCAAGTTGTCCTGCCTCTTTTAATGACATTTGCAGGCATTCTTGAATGTCTTTTGTCCAACGGCTTCTTGAGCGGAATTTGTCCCTATTGCGTTCTATCATCCCTCCATCTTCACTGATCAAATATAGATAACAGAACACAGCTAATCTTTTGGTGCATGTCAATAATGGAGCAGCCATCTTTAAATTAAAATTATGACATAATGTTGTTCATCTGCACCAAGATAGTACATGCAGGACACTCCTAACATCCCTAACAACCATATTAACAGGTTATAAGACAATGCCACACTTATTGTAATTGCTATAACACTTTTTATGTATTTTTTTTTATGCATCCTCAAAATTGTTAATGTATATACATGATAACATCATTTGAATTCTTCTTCTGCGTTCAGCATCTGTGGTCATGCTATACCGTCAGGCCTGTCGTCAAGAAGAAGTCCACTGTCTTCTCCAGGTCAGAGCGGCTGCCCCATAGCTTTTGCCTCGTCTGTATCCTCTGGCCAGGTCTGCTGTCTCTGCTCTTTGTATGTTGCAGTCCTGAAGTATGTGTTCCGGGGTCTGGGTTCCAGATCCACATGGACATTCATCTGTGTATGAGATCCTTAATCGGTAAAGGTGACCCAACAGTCTGCAGTGGCCTGTTCTAAGGCGAAATATTGTGGTCATCATTTGAATTAAAGTGCTATAGAAAAGTTTTGAGAATACTATGGACATCAAGGAAAACAAACCAGGAGGTGCTATGAATAATTAACGTCCAGGAAGGCTGGTTTCTGAACACCAAATTAAAGAAAAAGCTAGTTTTTTTCAGGCACATTAAGAGACACGTTAAGAGATACTTAATATGAAGAAAGAACTACTAAGAGAAATAAAGATCAGGCAAATAAAATACTTTGGACACATTAAAAGACATGACACCCTATTGAAGACCTTACTTGAGGGTAAAGTCAAAGGGAAGCGAGCAAGAGGTAGGCAGAGATACAAGTGGGAGAGTAACATTACACGATGGACAGGTTACAGTCTAGCAGAGTGCACCACCAAGACAAGAGACAGGAGATGTTGGAGATACGTTGCAGCCAACCTTCGTTGCGGAGACGGCACTTGATGATGATGAAGAGACACGACAGCATGGAAAGTGTTACTGGAGGGGATGATAGAAAGCAACAGGGGCAAAGGCCGCCCAAGACGCCATTGGACAAAAGACATTCAGGAATTCCTGCGCATGTCACTGAAAGAGGCAGGACAGCTTGCTCAAGATCGCAGATAATTCAAGAGATCCTTAGGAAAGACTACGTTCTAGAAAGAATATGTCACCTGATAATTATATCCATCTAATATAATCACAGTTTCAACAAGCATACCAATATTTACATAATATGTAAGTATTAGCATGTGACCAATACTTACATAGTGGAGCATGGTAAGCTAGTTGATAGTGAGCTTGCTTATTATCACTGGGTTAAAGCGTGCCAGGTTCACAACCATGTCCTGACACACAAAATATAGATTGTGATTTTTCGCCTGACACAATGCTCCTCCAGTCGTACCAGCTGTAAATTGATACCTGTCGCATGAATTGGGGAAGGTAAACACAGCAAGGAAGGGAACTGGCCACCCCACCTAATAGTTGCAGCAGTTTAGTACATGAAGAATTACCTTCATCCTCGACGGCAGGTTGCTGCAATCGGACAGTCCTTTTATGCAGGTTTTAGGTTGTGACCAACACTTACATAGTATGCAGGTTTTAGGTTGTGACCAACACTTACATAGTATGCAGGTTTTAGGTTGTGATCAACACTTACATAGTATGCAGGTTTTAGGTTGTGATCAACACTTACATAGTATGCAGGTTTTAGGTTGTGACCAACACTTACATAGTATGCAGGTTTTAGGTTGTGACCAACACTTACATAGTATGCAGGTTTTAGGTTGTGACCAACACTTACATAGTATGCAGGTTTTAGGTTGTGACCAATACTTACATAGTATGCAGGTTTTAGGCTGTGACCAATACTTACATAGTATGCAGGTTTTAGGCTGTGACCAATACTTACATAGTATGCAGGTTTTAGGGTGTGATTTGTAGTCTGGAAAGTCCATCCTGTTGCTTTTAATTTAAGGATTTCCTTGACTGTAAATTCAAAAGTGTGCCAATAATTTATATGACAATCAATAAAAAGTAATACTGCTGTAAAACTGTATGAAAATATTACGTAGACCACAGGTAATGAAGTCTTACTGGATGATGGTTAACAGACTGTCACTGTCGGGTGCCAGCATGGAAAAATACAAATGACAGTGCACAGAACATAATCATACAAATAACAGTATACAGGACATAATCGACATTTTGACTAAAAAAACCTTTATCATTTACATCAAAACACAAGTAGAAATGGCACAACTAACGTGTCCCAGCAAAATATGGAAATGGACGAAAGGATGGGAACACAGGAAATACATAAAAATTTTAATACATGTGGAAAGGAATAAAATGAGAACAACGCCAACCGAGAACTAAACAAATGAATGGTCAGAATAAAATTCAAAAGGCTTGAGGTTATCAAATTCCAAAATAAACTGATTTCAAGAGCGTACCTAGATCTATAATCAGAGGTGCAGTATCTGAGGTTAGATCAGGGTATGTAAATGCTGTGGTAAGCAGTATATTGGTTTATCAGTGAAACTGGCTTAAGATAGAGTGGTCGCTTCCTTGGCCATCTTCATGCCACCAAACACAGAAAACCTACTCCTGTTGCCACACACTGCAACTGTGATGGCCATCATGGTGCTCTTGATATCCAGGTCATGGCCCTCAGATCCTGCATCACTGATGATTGATCTAAGTACACTCTTGAAAATTGGTTTCTTTTGGCATTTGGTACCCTCAAGCCTTTTGGACTTAATTCTGAGTATTCATTAGTTTAGTTCTCGGTTGGTGTTAATTTTGTTTTATTCATATTGTTCCATCATCTCTTTGTTTGTCTCCTTTCCACATGTATTTACATTTTTATGTATTTCCTACTCATATCCTTCCATCCATTTTGACATTTCACTGGGACATGTTAGTTGTGTCGTTCCTACTTGTTTTTTTATGTAAATGTCCATATTTTCTTGATAAAAGTCTTTTGGTTGAAACCTTGATTATGTCCTGTGTCCTGTTATTTGTATGATTATGTCCTGTGCACTATCATTTGTATTTTTCCACATTAGCACCCACCAGTGATAGTCTCTTAGCCTTGTCCAGTATGTTCAAAGTAAATACACTTTATAGAAAACTGAAAATACTCTTCATTCCTACAAATATTAGTACAATATTCATGATGATGATGATTATAAAATAATGCCTTAAGTTCTGAGCAATTAGCTCTTCTTTCTTCTTCATCGTTCTTCAGTCAGATATCAGGTTACAGCACCAATAGCTTCAATGAATTGTGTGATTCGCTTCAGGTCATCCATGGAACCCCTCAAGTCTGGAAGCAGTGCTGTCTCAGTAGGCCATATTTTCTCCCTCTCTTCTTGGTAGAGTTGACAGGCATGAAGAATGTGTTCTGCAGTCTCTGGGCTCAATTAGCTCTTGACAACCCAGTTTTGAGCAATTAGCTCTTGACAACCCAGTTTTGATCAATTAGCTCTTATCAACCCAGTTTTGAGCAATTAGCTCTTGACAACCCATAACTTTTCTGACATAGGTCCTCCTCCTCAGTTGAGCATCCGAGGTAATGCCAGGACTTGTATACAAGGTTTGCTGCATACATGGGTGCAAAGAATATGACCCACTATCTTCTTTCTAGGCATTTCATAGGAGGTGACTAAGCAATGTTTGGGGGATAGGCTGACAATGTGTCACCTGTGAATAAAAATAGTCACATCTTGTATCAATTTCTTACTTTTGCCTTCTATTAAATCATCCCCACGGGTGATCAAGAGATGGAGGCCAGCAGAAATTGCACCTTGTCTTTTTGTGGCAGACTCCTAGGTGACAGAGTGCTAGATGTGCCATAATTGGGGATGGGTCAACAAATCTGACAGAAGAATGATGAGATACTTGACCCAGATATGTGTGCTGTGCTCATGGTAGGATGTGGTAATCCTGGGATAATAATGGCACTGGAATGCCTTCCTTCAGGTACCACACATACATCTATAAACCTCCCAGTACTCAAGCATGCCTTCCTTCAGGTACCACACATACATCTATAAACCTCCCAGTACTCAAGCATGCCTTCCTTCAGGTACCACACATACATCTATAAACCTCCCCGTACTTAAGCATGCCTTCCTTCAGGTACCACACATACATCTATAAACCTCCCAGTACTCAAGCATGCCTCTGAGACAACCTTATATGAGTCAAGATTTCATCTCAGTTACACAACTGAGAACAACCTGTGCTTATGTCAGAAGGACTACAGGATGTCAAGATCTACCTGTTCATCACCTGCTCTTCTATTATTATCATCACAAACCTTTTCATAATTTTCTAATAGCAACATAGATACAGAGGAAGGTATTTTATAATAGCAATACTCCTCAAATCAGGAAAAGATGGCAACACAGTCTCCAACTACAGGCCCATCAGCCTCACAAGCTGTCTATGTAAAACAATGGAACGCATTATCAATCTTAGGATGCAGTGGTACCTTGAAAGTGAAAACCTTCTGGTATCACAGCAAGCAGGTTTCAGACAGTGCTACTCTACTGAAGATCAGGCAACCTACCTCTCCCAAGAGATTGAGGATGCCTTCCAAGAAAAGAAACTGGTACTAGCAGCATGGATAGACCTCAGGAAAGCATTTGATAAGGTCTGGAAAGAAGGGCTCCTAAAGAAATTGCGAAATTGCAAGGTTAGCTCAAGAATGTACAAATGGGTAAAAGCATACCTGCATAATAGAAGAGCCAGGGTACAATTAGATGGTCGCAAGAGCAAGAAAGTTCTACTGCGTCATGGAGTCCCCCAGGGAGGAGTCCTGTCACCCACACTTTTCTTGGTTTACATCAATGACCTAGTTGCTGAACTACCACACGGGATCAAAGTGGCAATGTATGCTGACGACCTGGTGATCTGGTGCACGGAAGAACATGCAACAGTGGCCACTAAACAAATACAAAGAGCTATCGATGCCCTAACATTATGGGCAAATAGATGGTGCGTCAGCATTAACACAGATAAGTGCAGCACTACACTCTTTACCCTCTCACCAAAACAAAAAGCTGGTCATATCAAGATAGATGGAGAGCTCTTGAAAGAAGACAAACAACCCACATACCTCGGAGTTACTTTTGATGATAAGCTGACATGGAAGCAGCACATAAACAAAGCAACAACAAGAGCCAGAAGGAAGTTAGCTATCCTGAGAAAACTAAGTGGAACCACATGGGGAGCCAGTGGAAATATACTCAGTAAAGTTTACCAGCAAGGCATAAGACCACACCTGGAATATGGTTCAGCTGCGTGGTGTCCTGCATCAAACACCACATTACAAGATCTAGATAAAGTGCAAAACCAGGCACTTAGAATAATGTTGGGAGCAATGAAATCAACACCCATAGCAGAGATGCAGAAAATGGGAAGAATGCAAACACTTGGCGAACGAAGAGACACAAAAAGTACTAATTCAAGCAGAAAAGTTTCAGTGTATGCCAAGTCATCCAATGAAGGAAAGATTCCAAAATCTAGCAATGGGGCGACTGAAAAGGAGCAGCTTTGTCCATCAAGCTAAACGACTCCGTAGACAACTTACAGACCTACCTGAAGTTGACAGCCCCTTAAGGTCTGTACCAGAACAAACCCCGTGGAGTGAAAGCCATGGAATGCCAATATACATTCAGACCCATGTGAAAGGAATACAGTCTAATAACAGAATACAGGAAGACAGTCACCCTCAGTTTCCTGGATGAGGAATATCCACAAGATATATGGGTCAGAGTGTACACAGATGGGTCAGCACAGAATGCTGTGAGGAATGGAGGTGCAGGTGTATATATAGAATATCCACACAAGCCTAGAGATACAATCAGAACACCGACAGGAAAATTCTGCAATAATTATGATGCAGAAATCCAGGCAATTAGTGTGGCAGCTAAAAAACTGCTGAACTCCAACTCTGACCTACAGCCTGTGGTATTCCTGACAGATGCAAGGTCAGTGCTTCAAGCTCTCCAGTCTGGAAAACTAACAGACTTGAAAAAACTACTTAGCGAATTGTCTTACCAGTATAGGGTAACCATGCAGTGGATACCCTCTCACTGTGGAATACCAGGAAATGAAAAAGCAGACCAACTGGCTAAAGAAGGTGCTGCCGAAGACCAACCAGATATACCAATCACCTACCATCAGAAAAAACAGATGATAAAGTCAATAAGAAAGCCACAAACACCAACACAAGATGACTATCACATTATGAACAGACCAGAACAAGTTATAATTCTACGTCTCAGAACAGGACACAACCGACTCCGCAGTCACATGTATACAAAGTTCAAGATTGGCAACACAGCCATGTGTACATGTGGACAGGCAGCACAGAGTGCCAAACATATACTTCAAGAGTGTTCTGAGCATGAAATGCTGAGGCAGACATATTGGCCAGAGGAAACAACACTGGAATTAAAACTCTATAGGACACTGTATCAACTACAAAAGACAGTGAGTTTCATTAAGGAGACAGAATTACAGATATAGACATGTTTCAAGTGAACGAAAGAAGAAGAACTAATAGCAATTATGAAATGAATAACTTCAGTAAGATAGTACAAGGACCATAGATACAGAGGTAGGTATTTTCTAATAGCAATTATGAAATGGATAACTTCAGTAAGATAGTACAATGACCATAGATACAGAGGTAGGTATTTTCTAATAGCAATTATGAAATGTATAACTTCAGTAAGATAGTACAAGGACCATAGATACAGAGGTAGGTATTTTCTAATAGCAATTATGAAATGGATAACTTCAGTAAGATAGTACAAGGACCATAGATACAGAGGTAGGTACTTTCTAATAGCAATTATGAAATGGATAACTTCAGTAAGATAGTACAAGGACCATAGATACAGAGGTAGGTACTTTCTAATAGCAATTATGAAATGGATAACTTCAGTAAGATAGTACAATGACCATAGATACCGAGGTAGGTATTTTCAAACATTCACAAACAACACCTCCCCCCCCCCACCAACAAAAATAGAATATCATAAATAACACTTCAGATAACAAATGACAGCAGACATTCGCTCCAACCGCCCCCCCCTTTCATCTTTAATGATGGCAGGACCAAAAAAATTAATTGGATCCATTATAAATTCTCAGTGTGAAAGTAAGAACTTTTTCTTCAGAAACCCACCCCCTGGAACAGTTGAGATTGAAAGAGAAAGCGGTGGCCAAGGAAATCTTGGAATTACAACATCAAAGAACAGTCTGTGACTGCCAAGGTACTGAGTTTGATCCCCGTCACAGGCAATTGTGCATCCGGACCGTTCAGAACGCACTGGCAAACTACTGAATGTATTTATATTATCTAGAAAATCACCACAGCAAAAAAATTCTGGGTTGATAGCCACATCCCGCATAGGATATGCTACCAATATTATTTCACTTATCCACATGTCTTAGGTCAGAGGTGTCTGAGGGACTTTTTATGCCGATGTTTCCATGTGTGCCCTCTGACAGGTTATGGATTTTATTATTATTATATTACATATTTCCATGTCTTCACAAATCGGCTATATTACATTATATTAAACTATTATATGAAACTATATATAACTTTAAAAATCATACCAAGCAATATAACGTGGCATGGTTCAAAAAAACGCCATTCAATTCGCCATTCAATTTTGCGATGCCTTACAACAACAGCAGGGAAAAGACAATAGCTAGATAGATATAAAAATTCAGATAAAAGCTGTTGCAGCAGGTCTTCTGGCCAGAACACTAATTTCTTCTTCATCATTCATTCTCAAACTCCCACTGGATGTCTCCAGCAGGAAATAGTCCAAAGAATGAAAATGTGTTATGTAGCCGTTTTATTTGCACCAATGGTCTGACACACCCATCTTCAGCAGAACTCATTTCAAAATAATGTCAAAGGGAAAAGAAAATAGGCAATGAGAAAAATAAATGGATCTACAACATGAAAGAGCTGAATTGCCTGAACATAGAAAACTTTAGAAAAAACTTCCACAGTAGATTTGTGGCCATTTTATCTTGCAGACAGTCATTAAGCAAAAAAAACATACTACGTGAGTAGTATCCCTTCTATGCAATCAAGCAACAGCGAAAAAATATTTGAGTTTGGATTGTTTTAATTTGTCATCCATCTTTTTTATATTTACTCAAATGACTCTGCTCCTGTTCATGGTATGTTAGTTAGTCAGTTGTTGGATCATTACTATTGGACATGTCCATAGTTTCTCCAATCTCTCCCTGAGTGTATCCGCCATTACGCTTCTGCTGACAGTACCGGTCTCTGCTGGTCGACCATGATTCTTCTGCACCCTCTAAAATGTTCACTTTTAGCAATACCGCATTTCAAACCCAGAGTTTAATTCTGGATATTGAAAAGGAATCATTACCCACACTAGTCTCACTCCTGCGTGCTATATCTCTTATGGAGTTCAAAACGTCAGCTTGATCCATACCACAGTCACGCATGGGGCAGTTGATCTGCTCTTTCATTGCCTCAAACACCCACATATTCCTGCACAAAAATAAATGTAGCTGCTTTCAAACTAGCCTTTCTCAAGGCCTCAATCCACTGTTCGCGAATGAGACCCACTTGTACCTTCCTAATCATGCTCATAGTCACTCAAGATGCAGACCTGTGTTACCTTCTGTGCGCCTAACCACTCAAATGCCCTGGTCACTGCCATAATCTCCATAGTATGTTAGTTTCCATGCAGTACTAACATTGGCCATTGCTTCCAAATTTTTAGAATCAATAGGGAGAAATTCTTTCATTGAGGAATCTTTGTTCCTCATAAATGGTCAACCATGAATCTGCTGTCATTCAAAATGTTCACCCAGTTGTACTTGCTTGGGAATGCTGCATTTTGACATTCTGAGCACATGACTCAGGTTTCCTATCCTAGTTTTTATTAGGTGCAGATTGTGCACGTTGCTGATGGTAATGGAGCATAATGTAATACCTCAGTATTTATCTTGCCAAGTTCATGGTTTTACAACACAAAACAAATTCTAGCACCTAACTATATTCAAACTAACCTTTGACCTCATTTTCCAACATTAACAATGTAAAGTTGGCAGGCTGGTCTTTACTTTCTTTAATATCTTTCAAACCAGTCACATTCTGAAAAATGTTGTCAGCTTCTAAAAGGTTCTTCATCACAGTGTCACTTGACAATGGGGGATCGAGAAGGATTCCTACACAAAAACAGTTTGTGTATGTGCAGTGTGTTTCTCTAGAAACAGAAAGAGATAGAAATATAATGTTTTTAAACAATTAATGTTTTAATGTTGTGATGTTTTGATGCCATTTTTGTTCATCCATCATAAGTGATGATGACCATTTGGTACATCCACTTTCTGAAATTCTAGTTATGTTTTTTTTCTCACGCGTTCGAAGATGGTTTATAAGTCACATGTTGGCTTAAAAACATAAGCTCTTTGGGAAGGTTTGGTATGAGATGGTTACTTTAGATGATGTTTCATCTGTCCATGTATTCCTAGCATTTATCCTTTCTTTCATAAGATGCTGAAACTTTTTCTTAATTGCAGAGCAACAATAAGCTCAGTTTTGTTCAGCATCTTCCCATTTATCATATCTTGTGCTACAATTTTTTCGTATGTGACATCTTTAACAAGTCCTTGTATCGCTTCTTTTGGCCATTTTGAGAATGCATGCCCTTTTGCATCTCACCATCGAGAAATGAAAGATATTTTGTTACTCAGTTTTGTGGGCGATACCATAGAAATGCAAGATATTTTGTTACTCAGTTTTGCGGGAGATACCATAGAAATACCATAATGAGAGAAAAAAAGAAAAACACACAACCAGTCAATCGTAATATCATCAGGATGTAAGCTCTTTGTAATATGCTGAAAGAAACTGGTCCTAAGGGTCTCTGTCTAGGTAAACATAAGCTGAGTTATGAACCAGTGTTATTGCACACACAGTTTCTCATAAGGGCTCAGCTGCCTAGTCAATAGTTAACCAGAAACCATATGATTTAGAGCAGGGTTAGCACTATTTTTCAACATTCCCAGAGTGTGAATCCTAGGAAACCACTTCCTGGTGGATAGGTGAACAAGACTAATTTTTACTTTCAAACCACTAATGAGTGGTCTCGAAACCCAGGTCTACTTGCCGGCAGATGAATGACTTATACTACCGTGACTCCTCAGAGTGTCTGGGGTGCTAAAAGTCAATTTGATTAGAATATCTAATTATTTTTTTTAATGTTAAAAATAAATAAAACAAATAAAATGAATTTCATTTGTGGCCTTCCCCATCGAGGTCAAGTCCTTGAAGTGGAGATATGGCTTAGTCCAACCAACAGAGGCTGGAAACTAAGATTGGTCAGGCCAACCCAATATTGTGCAGGACCCCAGTTCTGCCCAAGCAAGCACAGGTGCTGAAATCAGAGATACCAGGCCGAGAGGCACACCAGCAACTATGGTATCATGCAAACCCGAATAGTTGGCATGTCTAAACAACAACAAAATTTGTGGGCTTTATATATAACTGATGCTCTCTCTCAAATTTGTCCTGTGTGCATGAAACAAATGTTTGAGAATCCTCAAAATTAATATATATATATACAACTTCCTAAGGTAGGTGATATTATGACTGGTGTCATTCACGTGTTTCCGGGCCTGTACGGAGAGCAAAGAATAGCAACACTGTTTCCTCCCATGCATACTGTAAGAGGTAACTAAAGAGAATATGAAGTGGAGTATCTGTCCCATTTCAAATAGAGTTAAAGTGACCCATAAGTCATACTAAGTTGGATGTGTCAGGTCAAAATATGCAGATATCACAGCAGAGCTGTAAACCATGACACAATGCATTTCATTCTCAAGACTACATCCTACTAATCTGCAGGAGTTTGAGAACGAACGCAGAAGAAGAATAATCAGTTACCAATACCAAAGTTTGATGTGTCAGGCCACTGGTGCAAATAAGACAATGACACAGATATTTCCCTTCTCTGGACCACATCCTGCTGTAAATCTAGCAGGACCATTGTCCTGTTATTAGAGAGGAGTTATTAGAGATAAGTTGGGAGTTTGAAAACAAATTTTTTTTTTAAATGTCAGTTTGCAGATATTTATATAGATCACAAGTAGATAAGGGGGGGAAAATGTCTCAGGACTTGGGTACCAGAACAGATCTGGATTGGTTTACGTAGTCCTGACTCCTGACCACATCTTCTCTAGCATGCCTTTGACATCAGCAAATACATTTCTAACACTGCGTTCTCCATAAACTACAATTAAAGGCAAACTGCAGAATACTGACCACATTATCCCTAGCATGCTACTGATGATAAAAAAATATACGCCTAACATTGTATTCCCCATAAACTACAATTAAAGGCAAACTGCAGAATACTGACCACATTATCCCTAGCATGCTACTGATGATAAAAAAATATACGCCTAACATTGTATTCCCCATAAACTACAATTAAAGACAAACTGCAGAATACTGACCACATTATCCCTAGCATGCTACTGATGATAAAAAAATATACGCCTAACAATGATCACTATCTTACACAGCTGTTGATTCTGTACATAACAGACATTTTAATCCATTACATAAGTATAATGTTACTACAACAAGACAGAAAAACCATTATTTGAGACATGTACACAAGCTGTTACATGCATAGCCATTTAAACGCAAATGTGAAGGATGTTTTATAATCCTGTTCTTTATTGATTTGAATATTTCAGATTTACCTGTTCTTTATTTTTTTCTGTGTTCATTCTGAAACTCCTGCTAGTTAGCAAGATGTAGTCTGGAGAACTATATGCAGTTTCTTTTACAGCTTGTTTACAATATCTGTGCTTTCTTTTCACCCTGACACATCCAACTTCAGCATGTTGTTTTTTGTTTGTTTCATTCATCTATGCAATGGGAGAGCAAAATCCACTCTCCAAGCCCTATATGTTGCCTCTTATAACATGCAATGCAGTTCACAGTGTTGCTATTCCTTGCTTCCTTTAGGTGGTCCTGGCAACATTGAGCAGATTTTTGTTGCCAATCAAAAACAAAGCTGCGATATACACATCTTTCAGCCAACAAATTCTGCACACATGTCCATTATTGATCTCAAATGTTTAAACTGTACACAGAGAACAGATTAGGAGATTATATGCATTCACTACCTAACTATATATCTACTGGTATTTGAAAACTTCTTCTAAAAAAAGATCCCTACAGTAAATGTTTATAAAATATGTTTTAGCAAAGATCTTTGCAATCAACATTTAAAATTCCTATAATTTTTGCCCAACAGCCTTCAAAGTAATAATAACACTCAACAGAGAATGCAGGGAATGATGTACGATTGTGGTGGAGTCAGAGGTGCTCACTGTGATCGTTGAGAACTCCAAGGAAGGTGATATGATTATATATACGGATAGATCGGTTGAGAGACACATCAGGAGCACTTGGGTCTTCACAGCTCAAACGTGGGGGGAGACCATCAGAGAGGAATGTGGTGCATGTGCTCAGATCATGCAGCATGACAATGGATATTTTGGCAGTAACCAAAGCTTTGAAATGGATGTGCTCACAGACTGTCTGTAAGTATGCCTATATACTCAGTGACTCGATGAGCATGATTGTGAAAGTTCAGGTGGGGTACATTTGGGAAGTGGCTGGATGCAGTGAAGAACTCCTGTATGCATAAAATGAATTTTATTTTTGTACCGGGACATGTGGGAGTCCAGGGTAATGAGAGAGCTGATAGGTTGGCCGCACACGCTGCTACAATTGCTGTTGGTGGAGTGATGGATTGAGCAGACATTTTGAACACATGAACAAATGACATAAGTGACAATGACTCTTGTTCCATGACTAGAATAAGGGAGCTTGGTTTGAAATGTAGTGTCGCTAGAAAGGAGCAGTTTCGTGGGCAAGAAAGAATGATGGTCAATCAACAGCGTAGTGGGACCGTCAGTCAACGTGTAATGGTGGATACACTCAAGGAGAGATATGAACACCTATGACTTGTCCGTAGTGCAGTGACGATGATCCAACGACCAACATAATTTTTGTAAAATGCCAAGATCTCAAGATAGAATTGATTTTACTAATATAAATTTGGGATGATGATAAAATAACCCCTTTATCTATGAGCAGATAGCTCTTAAGAGCCCATAGTCTTTCTGATAAAAGCACAGGTCCTCCTCAGTTGAATAACCAAGACAACAACTTGACTTGTATACTTCTTGCTGTCTCAAAGACATAATAGTGTTACTGTGGCTTATTGATGCATATTTAATCTAACTTTCCAGTTAGATTGGGGAGACATTCCAGTGCGAAGGTATCCCAGGATCATCATGTCCTGCAGAATCGCAGTATACATTTCTGGGCCAACTATCTCATTCTTTTGTCAGATTTGTTAAACCATCCACAATGAAGGCACATTTACACTTCCTGTCATCTAAGAGTCTGACATAAAAGAACAAAGATACAATGTCCACTAGCCTGCAACTCTTCGTCATCCATGGGTATCACTGGATAGAAGATAAAAGCAAGAAATTGAGACAAGATGTGGTGACAATGATTTTTTCACAGGTGCAGGTTGTCAACCTATCCAACAACTATCCTTAATTGCCTCCTATGACATGCTTGGAAAGAAGAATCTGGATCTATTCTTTGCACACTGAACAGGCCATGGTTGCCACAGGGTGATAAATTTAGCATAACTAGCTTGAGGCACAATGTACTTCCGTGTTTAGTAATCAGAGTCTTGCATATTAGCACAACATTCCTTGATGAGAAATGTACACAAGCTGTTACATGCCATATAACACAAATGTGCTGGATAATATGATCCTGTTCTTTACAGGTTCGGCTCTGTGGAGGTGTGGCCCAGAGTGCACCTGTGGTGGCCAAGGTACTGGGTTCAAATCCCACCATAGGAAATTGCGCATCCAGACTGTTCAGAAAACAATGACAAATTACTAAACATATTTATATTGCCTAGAAAATCGCTACAGCCAAAAATGTTAGGGGGATGGCTACATCCTGAATAGGATATGCTACCAATTTTTAGTGCATTAACAAAATTAGTTTTCTGATAGTTTACAGCTTGGGAGTGATATCTGCACCATTCCGTTTGACACATCTGACTTTATGTGAGCATGTCTTTTGAGTCATTCTGACATAAAGGATGGCACAGCTAACTCATCCCTAAATCTCCTCAACTGTCTCTTATGACATGCATGGAAGATCAGAGTGCTACTTTTGTTTACTACACTTTTACGTTCCAACACATGAGCCACTGCTCGAAACACTATAAACTTGTTCAGAATATCTTCTTCTTCCTCAGCATTCATTCTCAAACTCTCGTTGGATCTCTCTTGTAGGAGGACAATGGTCTGAGATTTCCAGCAGAATGTAGTCCAGAGAATGAAAATGTATTATATTGCCAATGGCCCGACACATCCGTCTTCAGTAGGTTCGGTGTATATAAAAATAGCAGCTGCTGAGAGATCAGAAGACAGGAAAATAAACTAACGGATATTGTTAATTTATGTTATGAGTGTAGATTATCAACAGCAAATAGTGGTCAAGTCCATAGGTACTCTGACTCTTGCCTCAATCAATTCATCAGTAGCAGCTCACAATTCCAATTTGATATTGATTTATCAGTCTCTGCATAATTTATTTTTTGCATAAATATATGGGCTTGTATGTGTATATAAATATGTAGTCTGCCTCTGCAGTGGCGTGGTACAGAGCTCGTCTGTAATGGCCATGGTACAGAGTGTGAATTCTACCACAGGCAATTGTGCATCCGGACTGTTCAGAAAACTAAAGCTTCAGAACATAAGCACTGCCCAAAAATATGCCTACAGCCAAAAATGTTGGGTTGATGGCTACAACCTGAATCTACTATTATATACACTTGAGATGGCTTGGACACCTACTGTTATAAACACTTGAGATGGCTTGGACACCTACTGTTATATACACTTGAGATGGCTTGGACAACTAGGAGGATGAAAACTTGCAGAATACCAAAGAATCTCATTTATGATGAATTATGTAGTTGAGAAAAAGATATTGGTGTCTACCTCTACTTCAGTGCACGGATGTGTGTTATTAAAATAAATATATGATAAAGACATTGATATGGAATCATGAGATAAAATGCAATAGATTGTGTTTCATAGATGGAACATTTCAGGAACAGTATAAAAAAAGAAAAGAAACACCATGGTACAAGCACGAGAGATCCATCAGGAGTTTGAGAATGAACGCTGAAGAAGAGGAAGACTTAATTAACTCTTAGTGGACTCGGGACAAAACCAGCAATTAGGAAAAAATGACAAATAGGTTGTCACTTGATCCACTACGAGTTAAGAAGAAATTATTAAATACTTATTAACACAGGATTGCATATAAACACTGTTATATACAGTGAAAGAATGAAGAAGAACACTGTTATATACAGTGAAAGAATGAAGAAGAACACTATTATATACAGTGAAAGAATGAAGAAGAACACTATTATATACAGTGAAAGAATGAAGAAGAACACTGTTATATGTTCTGAAACATTATGTATGAAAACATAACTTTTTTAGATAAAATTGTAGGAGACAGTCTTCTTCTTCTATGTGACATGCCATTTGCAGAATGTTGTTTTCACTGCCACTCTGCACACCTCTCAATTATGTGCAAGCTCTCATGTTTCTTCCAGTAACATTCAGAAAGTTTTCAATATCCTGTGTCTATTGAAGTCATGGACAACCTCTTGTTCTTCTTCCAGTACATGATTAATCTTTCTTAACCCTTTGTGTCTTTTCCTATTTATGAAATGTTAGCTTGTGTTTATTGATGGTTTTCAAGAGCCAATCTTCTTCTACATTCAATTCTTTGTGGATATCTGTGTCAGATCCATGCTCTATCCATGGGAAAACAGTCAATTAACCAAAATAAAGAAAACAGAACTGCCAATATTTAACAAAAATAAAAACTTGTGATGAATCAAAATACAACTGCTGAATAAAGAAACAAATAAACATAAAAGTAGTTTCAAACATGTTCCAAAAAATGTCACCAAACCAACATATTTTTTTCCCTTACCACAAAAAGTGACCATTCTCAAATGTAATTGTTTTCATGTCATGAATTGACTTTATTATTTTATATTACAGTGATCAAGTTTAACAGACTGGAAAAATTGGAGCATTGACAACAAAGGGTACTTGCAGAATGAAAAACATTAACTTCTGTTGCTGTCTATCCTGGTGATATTTTCCTGATGGTCTATTTTAGTTGAACAATCCCCCGGACATGTGTCTTATTCTTAATATAATGTTATAATTATTGGCAACACTGCACTGTACCTTTTTTCATTCATACCTTATTTTATATTATATTGTAGATATATCTTTATTCAAATAATACTTTCAGCTACAGATATGGATTTAAATTGAATATCTGCAGTTAAGCAATACAAAACAAACATTGTCTTTAACAACATCCATTTTGTTTAAGTCAAGGAATGGCCAATGTAAAATACATTTGTACTGGTTCATCATGCTGATTTAAAAATACTGTATACACTGAGACTTAAGCGAAGAAAATATAAAATCACAAGCTTTTTAATTCCATCTGTAAAATAGGAATGCTAAATAGTGTTAAGGAGAAAAATAATGCATCAAATCTTACATTTTAGAAGCTGAAAACAGAGTTCCCACCACCAACTTTTGATGCTCAATATTTAAGACTTCAAACACTGTAAGTGCTATGTGTTGCGAGTAGCATTGAAAAGCAATAATGTTTACCTACCATGCATGTCATAAGAGGTGACTAAGGAGGGTTTGGGGTGGAGTTGGCTGTCTCATCCCATATAGGGTCAAAATGACAAAGCAGCCGTGCTGAAGTTGGATGTGTCATGCTGAAAGGCACCCTGTTCTGCAGACTACATCTTATTAATTTGCAGGAGTTTGAAAATGAACGTAGAAAAAGAAGAAACACTGCAAGCCTTATAATCAGTGGCATGCAATTATTTTTTCCCTCAATGTGTTATTATCGTCATTTAGAGGTGAAGAGGAATACCGTAACTTTTTGTGATCTGAACAGCAGCCTTCATTATTTTTTATGGTTCTAATAATTTAGAAAAATGGAATTCACATTTGAAAGGAGAGCTGCCTCACTAAATTTTATTTCCTTTTTACATTTAAGAAAAATAAAAAAGATTCCAGTATCAAACCCAAAACCTTCTAGCAAAAAGTCATTGCTTACCTTTTTTACCTCTCCATCAGCCAGGGTTTAATTATTTGAACCACATTTAACTATTTTAAAGTAATTTAATTATTGGGTTTTGAATAATATGCATTGTTCATTATTGTTTTATTAGAAATAGTTTTATTAGGAGTTATTTTATTCCTACTTCTCCCATTGAGACCAGCATTCTTGATGCAAAGTTGAGATGTAGCTCAGCAAACAGAGGCTGAAAACTAAGACTAGCCAGGCCCTCCTTCAGTCGACCATGGCCAGTCTATCCTGGAAAGTACAGGTGCTGAAGATAGAGGCAACCAGAATTATTACAGGACTAAGGAGCACACCTATAATGGCAATGGAAGAATTCTTGATTAGGAACAAGCGTCATAGCACGGGGACATTCCCATATATGCTCTGTTTACCGTTCCGTCAGCCATCTAAAAGTGTATAAGCTCAGTATCGCAGTCAGTTACTGATTACGCATTCTTCTGATCTTTCGGAAAAGACAGGGAGCACTTTCTCCCAATGCCTTTAGTCACTCCCATTTCTACCATTCTCTGAATATGTACATTGTCTCGTTCAACCTCCTCCTCGTCTTCTATAAGGGTATCCATGAGACGTGTACTTTTAAGTTGGACGTGTGCCGCACAGTGGTTCTACCAACACTGTTTTATGCTGCATCTTGCTGGACTGTCTATGTGAGACATGCTCAACAGCTTAACTCTTTTCACCTTCAGTACCTACAAAACCTTATGGGAGTATGTTGGCAGGATTGAGTACCAGACATGGAAATCTTTCAGAAGTCCTGTATGCAAAGCATCCATACCCTGCTGACTAGGTCCCAACTCCGCTGGACTGGCCACATCATCCGCATGCAAGACAAGCGCCTTCCAAAGAGATTATTCTATGTGGAGCTGTGCAAAGGTAAACGTTCAAGCAGGGGGCAGAAAAAGCGCTTCAATGATCACCTAAAAAAACTCTCTCAAGCACTGCAGCATCGATCCTAGCATCACAAAATTTGAAAAAGAAAGAACACTGCAGGCAATCCACAAGCGCAAGAAGCGTAAGGACAAATCCTAAAATTCTCCTACCCTGAACCTTCAGCATTCCTGCATGCACTGTAATACAACTTTCCGTGCATGAATCGGACATCTACGAACTCACAAACCAAATTAGACAATTACCAATTTATTATTATTATTTATTTTTCATTGCATTTATTGTTTTTCATGCCATGCTCATCTTCGCTTGCGAAGAAAGAACATCATCTTCATCAGGGTATCCATGACTGCTCCAATCAATTCAATCCTGTCTCTTCTTATCTCGGTGCCATTCATCAAGGTTATATCAGCCAACACATCGGCTCTTTCATTTCCCCTGACCCCAACATGACCTGGACTGTAGATCCATGTAATGCTCTGCACGTTGTTGAAAAGAGTGACCCATTTAGTTCTGATCATACACTTTTATATCTTGCGCAGCATACTTTGAGAGTACAATAGAAGCACTGAGTCGTTTGGTGGTTGTGTCGCCAGCCAAGTGAGAGCTGGTGTCACCACTTCTATTTCCATTCTTATACTCAATGTTGTAATGGGGTACACAGCTGACTTCTCAGCTAATTTCTTGCCATTTTGGTACGCCACAAAACCCCAACTACACGTTTGTTTCTTGTGTTACTTCTTCTTCTTCTGCGTTCAGCATCTGTGATCATGCTATATTATCAGGCCTGTCGTCAAGACGAAGTCCACTGTCTTCTCCAGGTCAGAGTGGCTGCCCCATAGCTTTTGCCTCAAGTCTGTATCCTCTGGCCAGGTCTGCTGTCTCTGCTCTTTGTATGTTGGGCAGTCCTGAAGTATGTGTTCCGTGGTCTGGGTTCCGGATCCACATGGACATTCATCTGTGTATGAGATTCTCAATCGGTAAAGGTGACCCAACAGTCTGCAGTGGCCTGTTCTAATGCTCTTGTGTTACTGATCCATCTGTGTAAATTATTATATTGTCTGGCTTCGAGTACTGCAGTATGAGTTCTTGGATCATTCCCTCTGTTCTGCTGACAGCCCAGTCACAGCACTCTCTTTCCATCTGTATCAACTCTGTTATCAATAAATTTCTCTCTTTGCCAAATGTCACCCATTCACAGCCTCTTCCCATTTCCTCCAGTTCACAAACTCTGAGCAGGGTATCTTCTGCTTCTCCCATCCTTCTTCTGCGTTCATTCTCACACTCCTGCTGAATCTCTCATGTAACAGTACCACTAGATCTCCAGCAGGATGCAATCCAGAGAATGGAAATGCGTTATGTCGCCGTTTTATTTGCGCCAATAGCCTGACATATCCGTCTTCGGCGGGCTTCTCCCATCTAATACCTTCCTCTCTCGATACGCCTTAATTTAGTGTTATCTAGAAATTGGTGTAAGAGGTGAAGATCATTACTGGTGACCTTGAAGTATTCTTCAACCTGAGCTATTTTATGTCTTGCTTTGATGCTCGATAGGTCTAGAAGAAACCTCATGATCACGAAAGGTGTATCTCTTGTGTATCCCATGACAGCTCTTATGACGTCGTTTTGAACTATCTGCAATCTATTCACCTGTGTTTGCGGATAGTGTAAGTAAACCTAAACCATAGTACAACACAGATAATACCACTGCCTGCATCATCTAAAAAAGAGTTCGCTGCAGCATCTCTGCAGATGCCATAATTTTGACTGCACTGACACCCTTCCCAGCTTTCTGTATGACAATGTCTACATGTTTTGCTAAAGGTAGACTTCTATCAAAAGTGATGCCTAGATATTTCAGTCAGCTCCCTGTCAATGTTAATGCCCAAGCAGGTGGCTGCTGGTACTGTGTCTGTGACCATGTTGTTGTTCAGTGAGAACTAGACGATGTTTGGCTTGGAAGACTTGATGACTGCCTTATAGTTAGTGCACCAGAGCGGCAAATGCTCTAGATTACTCTGGATGCCAACAATCATGTCTCTTCTGTTTCTGCCATGCTTGTACAGCAAGAAGTCGTCCGCATATGTTAGTATCCTGCTGAGTCCAGCATCCTGAATCTGTGCTATTTTTATGTGTACACGTTAAAGAGTGTAGGTGATAGTGGCAATCCTGATGCTATAGTTCTGATCTCTGATGCCCAGGATCCCAATCTCAGAGCAACATGTCTGGACATTAACACCATTGCTATCCAATGAATTATCCACGAGTCAATGCTGAATTTGCTTAGCAAATTTATCAGCTGGCCGAAGCTGACTGTGTTGTAAGCATCTTCTAGGTCAATCGTGGTGACCACTGTTTCCTCCTTAGCCTGAAAGCCCTCGCAGTCTGTATGAACCTAGAGTGTCAGGAAGTAGACCTCTATTTTCCAAATCAAAGGCCAGTCTTCTAGCGATTATCCTTTTCAGCACCTTGCCATAAACATTTTGTAAAGTGATACAATAACTCTTAATGTTGGAGGTGTCTTCGCCTGGCTTTGCCAGTGGGAGAAGGTAGCTGTGTGGCCACTCTTCTGGTACGCGTCATGTTTTCAGACGCTTTTTTAAGCTGAATAGATCACAGCAAACTCATTTTTAGGCTCTGAACAGAACACTGTAGACTATGAGAACATCACCACAAAATAAAGGTTGTCTAAGCTGACTAATGTTCATGTCAAAAGGGTTCCCAGACTTTAGAACAAATTCTGTACACATGTCCACTATTTGGCGAATTGAGGACTAAAACATGGTTCCAGAAGACAGATTTGGAAGTGAAACAGTTTGGACCTCCGGCTGATGACCAAATTCATGGAGATGGCCATTCTGCTTGTATAGACTGATCAGAGAAGAAGGCCAAAAGGCATATATATCGCATCTCGCAAATTATGACAACGCATTTCGTTCTTCAAATAATATTCTGTTAACCAGAAGCAATTTCAGAACAAATGTAAAAGAAGAAATGTTTTTCACTAATTCTAGTACAAGCACTTTAATTTCTCTTTGTGATTTTTGCCATGTGTGAATACATGTTTTGTGCAATTCTTTACATGTTTCGTTTTTATTTTCAAACAGATTGGTTAATGGCCATATCTAACACCGTTAATGTCACTTCCTAAAACATGCATGATAGGCCTCGATGCATAGTGTTCTTCAGTTCTCTTACAAACCCTGGTAACACCCTGGTATTATTTTAAATGCTATGGTAGAATAATTATTTTCCAATTAACTTGAATAATCACACAGTTCAACATAAACTTGGTTATTTATGTTAGATATATTTATGCTTTTTTTATTGTGTTATTATTCATGCAAATTTTAAAGTGAAATATAAGAAAACACCATAACCATAAAACAAATTGCCTTACCTCTTTGAGGCCTCTTGTGTTCTACAAAATTGCAATTTTATTTTGTTCATATTTTTTTTTTCAATGCTTATTTTTGACATAATTTTATATCTCTATTTATGCCCCGCCGAAGACGGATCATTGACGCAAATAAAACGGCAACAAAAATCATTTCCATTATCTGGACTACATCCAGCTGGAAATGTGATATTTGTTATTTCTTGATGTATTCTTTGTATGATCTTATACCGATTCTTCTCCTGATTTCATCATTTTGTCTAGTTTGGTCACTCTTGCTGCTTTTCTCAGACATTTCATCTCACGTGTTGTAAGATAACATGTCATCCTCTGATGGGCTGCTGTCAGCGCCCATATCTGACATTGATAGCAGAGTGTTGGCATAAAAATACTGTTTATCATCTGTCTCTTCGACTTTCATCTTGATCTTTGGGTTGAGCAGTAATGGTGATAGCTGGTATGTCACTATGCTTGCTTTCTGGCATCTTGTCTAAATTTCTCTAATTTTCCGTTGTCTGTGAGCATACTTCCCAGGTATTTAAATTCAGAGGTTTGTTTCACTTTAGTTTTGTTTATATGCTTATATCTGACATAATTTCCCTACCTCTTAACTTACATGAATATATTGAATTATTTTTTTTATTGACTCTGGTCATCAGGTATTCGGTTCCAAAACAAAATAGCGCAATACAAATGCGCGCAGTGTTAAGAACCTCGACAAATGCGCCCACGAAAAAATATGTGCAGGGCGCCATAACAAAAACATGCACGGCAAATGTGTGTTGATAAAAGCGCAATGATAATTAATAATTGATATTCAATTAATAATTAATTCCAGTGGGAGTTTGAGTGGGAGCAATGAACACTGAAAAAGAAGAATTAACGTTTTTCAAGATATCTTCATTATGCTTGATAAACATATCACTCATAAAACATTTTCCGATGGTTCATTCAATCATTGTGATTTATCCCCTCTATTATTTGAAGAGGACAACACATGTGAGCTGTTTTACTTATTTGACATAGACTTTATAGTATATTATTTTGATGACATTGATAGAAATGTGACTGAAATGTTGCATAACATGCCAGCGGTGCATTCTTGAAAAGGTCTAAGAAAGACATACCACTTTTTTAAATTACACACAGAATGGATGGAAACACTGTACATATACTATTTTATAATTTGGTTATGTGTTTTCGTATTTTATATAGCTAAAATAAGACATTTTAAAAATATGTTGCTCACGGTCATGTGTTGTCGGGACCCGAAAGGGAAGCAAAGAATAGCAACACTGTTTGCCTTCCATACATGTTGTAAGAGGCTACTAAGGGAGTTACTGTGTAAAGAATTGAACCATTTCACACAGGAGTTTGGAGCTTTCAAGGGGAGCAAATAATAGTGGAACTGTTACTTTCCTGGCATGTCGTACAAGGTGACTAAGGAGGTTATGGTATGGAGTTGGCTATTACATATAGAGTAAAAGTGATACAGAAGTCATTTTGAATCGGATTTGTCAGGCAAAATGGCCCAGATATCGCAGCGAAGTTGTAAACCATGACACAGCACATTCTGATCTACTGATATCCTGCTAATCTGCAGGCATTTGAATACTGACACTGAAGATAGAACATTTTTTAATGTTTTCCAATATTATATATATCTGTCTGTCTGCCTCTTCTGATCGTACCATTGGTAAATTACTGAGAAGACATACATTGGCAGACAATGAAAAAAACCGACATGCGAATCCAAGGTTTCCCTTGCAACTGTGGAACGTCCTAGATTGTGTGATCAAGAACCTTCCTCAAACCAACAATTCAGTGGAAGCCTGGCACAGTTCTCTTTCGACAGAATATCGATGGTAATCACCCGGTGTGCAAATTGGTCAAGAAATTTTGTCGAGAACAGGATCACTACGAATTGAAAACCGAGAGGTTTCTGGCAGGCTTTCTCAACATTAACTTTATTTAGCTAACATATTTTAGAAATAACTTTTTGACCAGTTATTTTGAGATTTGGAAAGTCTGATATGTTTAAATATTATGTAATTGTAGTGAATTAAACAATAAGTTTTGTCTGACCCATTACAACAGTGTTTTTTTGCAATACAAGTGTTATTTTATAAATAAACCGTTTATTTGTAACCAACTTTTTAATTATTTTATGCTCTTTTGCCCTGAGCGCATTTGCACTGAGCTCTTATGATGTTGCACGCATCTGTCTGCATGCTATTGTCTTGCTTGCTTAGATCAGGTCACCATGGTATCCATAAATAATGTGTTCACTTTCCTTAGATCCACTCATTTTTGTCATCAAAATCATCAACATTCAATGTGAGTTTTTCTTTTGAATTTTTTCTTCTGCAAGTTCAAGGTTCTACATTGTTCAGCTATCTGGAAAACCTTGAAGAGGACATTATTCTTATCATTTTCTAATAAGTAAGACTTCAGTAAAACTGTGTAACCAATAAGGTATTTACACAGACTACAAGGATTTTACCGTTCACAAACAGATTACCAAATACAAAAAAATATAAACGACAGTATACAAAACAGACTATATAAACATTTCAACCATAAGGTATTTCTCAAGATAAACACAGAGAATGGATAATAAATATAACACCAAAATCACAAAGATTAGGATGCAGACATTTAACAGAAAAATTAAATATAACGATGATGTACGTACACAAATACCTCACGTAATTACATTAATGTTAAATAATATTAAATATTACCATGTCCTGTTATTTAACTATGTCTGCTCAACACGTCTAGTTTTCTTGATAAATGTTGCTGTACTTTGAGTTCTTCAAGAGGCATTCATATACGGCTTTCTGTGGATGTAGTCTCTGTAAAACATTGCTCAGTCTGAAACTGGTTTAGTATACTGCAGTCTTGCAGGATATGTTCTGCCTTTTGTGCTAACTGTGCACATGAGTAGAGGTAATTGAACCAGTCTCAACATGATCTCTTGAGAGTTGTCATTTGGGTGCTCAACCTTTCTAATAGCTTTAATTAGGGTCCTACTTTCCTGGTAGGTAAATTTTTGTAGTCTTTTTTTTCTATGTTGCTCCATCGTTTGCAAGCATAAATGTCCTTTCATACCCTGTTATATCCACTGTAGCAATGTTCTTCTCTGAATGCTAACTTCCGCTGAAGAAGGATGTGTTGGGCCATTGGCACAAATAAAACTGTGACACAGCACATCCATTCTCTGAACTGTATACATACATACTGCTGGAAATCTAGTAGGACCATACCTGCTACAAGAGAAATCCTGTAGGAGTTTGAGAATGAATGTTGAAGAAGAAGAATAATGCTAACTTCTCATCTGGTTTCTTTCATGTATAGCAGTCTATTGCTGTTAAGAACTTGTAGGATGAACATTGCTATAGTTAGAAACACCATCTGACATTAACTTATGCTTTTTTTATTATTTTTACAGCAGTGCTTAGGGCTGTACTTCAGCAAAGTAATTGAAATGTTAAAATTCCAGTTGGAGAACATGTAGATTTATTTTTTAGGGTACATAACTACTATTCAGTTTGAGTTTAATAAATAAACAGTACCTAGCAAACAACTATGGCAGGGTAAAATCAAACATCAATATATTTAATCATTGGAGACTAACAAAAGGGCAAGAAAATCTACATAACCAATGTACAATGCCAAGACTACAAAATAAGCAAAACAAATCCTACCTGGTAAGATTATTCTTTTTATCCAAAGAAACTTTGACTAGTTCCAACTGACGAATGAGCTCTGGGTCGGAGCCATTTACCCAAGTATAGACAACATCAATGGGCAGAGGAACTGACAATCTGAATAAAGAACATTTAAAGAACTACTTTGCAAGTTTTTAATTTTTTTTTCCAGAAACACGTCAACAACAATTAAGGTCATTTTTTGGGCACTGTAATGGCACACATAGACTGCTCTTACTATTAGAGTTCTACTTACATTTAGGCAGACAATGTAGGGAATTGACCCAACATAATGACAGTAAGCTGTCTTTGCACACCAATGTGCTGACTCACTTTCTAGTACAATTTGTCATTTGTGCACCAAGCAAAGAATCAGACCTCTAACTTTAAGAGTTTGTATAAAATAGTAATTAGTGCCACAGTACAGTTTCTGTGTACTACGTACTCTGCCAATGATTCCTCTGACTAACTAATAGGAGTCAAACACTAATGTGGGTGCATTGACTGTATATAGATTCAAGCCAGTTCACAATAAAACAGATATTGTGATCTACAACAATTAATTACATTTGCAATGAACTTATTCATTTAAAATATACATCTGGCATCTATTGAAAGTATTGTTTTCTACTGTTGTTGGTGTGAAGTTGTTTATTTGCTTACTGGGCAAGTACAGGTTTATCACCTTTACTCCCTATATCAGTGTTTTAATTTTGGCTACAACCTGATACCTTTGTAGTCTCTCTTTTTGAAGGGAGGGAGAAGGGAAGCTATCCGCAAGTTTTTTTTCCAGGTCCAAGACTACTATTTTACTCAATTTGATTATATGGTATAATGCCATGAGCTGGAAAGTCTTCAAATCTAAAATGGTCTTTGCCTTGACTATCTCACAATCTTGAAGCATTCTACAGATGAAGGGTCGATTCATTCTCAGCTATCCAGGCATGAGTCTTCAGTAGGTTTCAACACAGCAGATATCACAATGATCCTTGCTTTATTAACCAGATATGTCTTGCGGATGGGACATATCATGGAGAGGTGAATCAATATCTTGACCAGTGTGAAATCTGGCCCTAATGTTCGAAACATGTGTTTTGATCATCTCTGCATCTGGTGGCAGAAGCTGAAAGGCGGGAAGAACTTGGATTTATAGCACAATATGATACAAATCTTCTGACATAATTCAGCAACTCAGCCTACAAGAAATACCCGTTAAAAGACTTATTTGTTCATCCAACTGAAACATGTAACAAAAACATCAACTCAGTACAACCACACTGCATAGACAAATTGGTAACGATTGCACCATACCCTGTAATACACCGAAAATGATTTCAGATGTTCAGTTAGTTAGTCGTTGGATCATCGTCACTGCACTCCGGACAAGTCCATAGGTGCTCAGATCTCTTCTTGAGTGTAGCTGCTATAATGTCATTTGTGTTCAGTGATAATACAAACTAAATTATTGAGTCTTGTGATATTGATATTTTGGACAATTCAGTGTACCTCAAATTATATTTCTACAAATGCAACTCATCATGGTATTAACACATTTTATAGATCTTCGTTATTGCAACTTACCTATCTTTGAAAGATTTTCCAGCAACATTGTCACTAAAGGAGTTGAACACTGCCTCATACTTCTCTTGGCTCCACTCCAGCCATGCCTGGTATTGCAACAAAACAACAATAGTTACATTTGGTATATCATCACATTTTATTGTATGTATCTCTCTATTGCCATTTCTCTGCTTTTGTTGTTAGCCGCCTATAGATTGAATGATGATCGGTTTTTGGGCTATGGCATGTTTGTTCGCTTGAAATGCAGTAATATTATGACATCTCAGATGTCTATCACTTCTTCAAAGCACCTTCTTCTTGGTTTCCTCTACCTGTGCTATGTTATATCTGTGAGTGTGCAGACATTCAATATTTCCACTAATAGAGGCTTTGGAATCTTATTTTTGTTTTGACCGCAATGGTTAGGTATGCTGGTCAGCTAGGCAAGCTATTTTAGGGCACCTCTTCTAGCCCCTTCCCCAATGCAACCAGAGTGCTGCAGAATCCCATTTGCCTTGAGTTTAAACAGGAAATGACCCTTTGTCCTGATCCACCCGTGTACAGTGTTTATGACTGCAGCTTGAGTATTCCACACTTTCTAGTTCAAAACTTCCCCATCGTCACAGAACTTGTGTGAGTTGATGATGATGGTTGATTATAGTTGAACAGTCACTAGCATTGAATTTTGTTTAAAGTGTGGAGGAGTTGTGCCATTCGTCTACCACACTCTCTCTTCCTGATCCAACAGTGTCTCAGTGGCAAGATAAATCAAGACGACTGGAGATGTACTAGGATGCTGTGGATGACCAGAGTGTTCTACATGTCTCACAAAGCCCTTTGTGCTGCACAATGGTCTGTTGGCAATTGCCTTCCAGTCCATTGAATATCAGATGTTTCATCCAACCTGTCTGTCATATCCAGCTTTACATGCTTGGGCAGACAAGTCCTGTGTTTACCTCCAGGCCTGAGTCCCTCACCTTGTTTGGCTTGCCTGTCAAAGCCATTACAGGGGTGTGACCACTGCTGCATGCTGACAACTACTGGGAGCCATATGCACCTTATACTACAGACAAGGGGTGATATCATTTTCTTTCATTTTTTCGGGCCCCACTAAAACGATGATCTGAATAGACCAGACCTATACTAGCAACACTGATGACAGATGTTACAAAATTTAGTTTTTCTCATCTGAAGCCAAGGCATGATAACATTATCAACCATAAAAATATTTCTACATTTAAAACTGTAAAAAGAATAATCTTTGGTTTGGTTTATCTATATCATATTCGTAGCAGCTAGACCCAATAACGTCATGATCATTCAAGTTTATGCCCCAACTGCCAACTATGACGAAGAGGAAATTGACACAACACTAGAAGGCACAATAGAGGAGTTAACAGCAAAGTTGGAAAAAGTTACCAGCAAGTACAGAATATAAATCAATACAGATAAGAGCAAAATCTTAAAAAACAGCAGAGACACAGAAAATCAGACTAACATCATGATGAATGGACATAAGCTTGAGGTGGTGAATACCTTCAAATATCTCAGATCCAGTATATGCAGCGATGAAAATGCAAAGCAGAACTAAAAATAAGGTTGGAGATGGCTCTAGCATCCTTGTCAAGGTTAATGGTGATTTTGAAAAGCAACATCAGTGTTGGAGTGAAAGTCAAGCTGTATAAGTCGCTGGTGCTTTCTGTTGTGCTGTATGGCTGTGAGTGTTGGACACTCACTGCGGACATGGAGAGAAGATTACATACTTTCAAGTACAAATGCTACAGACGAATTCTACAAATGTCCTATAGGGAATATAAGACCAATGTGTACGTAAGAAATAAAATAGAAATGTATGCTGGTGTACAAGAACCATTGCTTTCAATAATGAAATGATGAAAACTAGCATGGTTTCAACACGTATGCAGACATGATTCCTTGTCAAAATCAATACTGCATGGAACTGTCAAAGGAGGTAGAAGCAGAGTAGGGCAAATAAAGACTTGAACAGACAACATCAAGGAATGGACAGGATATTTCCATACTCATCCAATTCACAGAGGATAGAATTCGCTGGAGGACTCTGTGTGCTGAAGCATCCAATGTGGTACCTCTACGACCCTGAACGGTTTATAATAAACGTTATTAATTTATTTATCTATATCATTAACTGGCATCATAATCTCACATCACTCCAGGCCATGGCATAGGTCAAACTAACAAATTGTAAATGCCCTAGGGGCTATAGCCATGATGTCTCCAGTATAAAGACGTGTAGAGAAAAGATAAACATGGCCTGAAAGACATAAGTTTGATTATTTCCATGCGATTGGTTGGTCGCCCTTGATTATTTTTGGCATGCGACTCCAAGTATATAGTTACCAACAAAAATTATGACAATAATCAAAAACGTAACGAATGAAGTCATGTACAGAGGTCTTCTCTTCTACTGCTGACGATCTCACTAACTCTCTAGACCACTTCGTTGACTTCGCCCACACAAGGAAGTCTCATATGCGACTCACCGACGGAGAGTAAACTTTATTACTTTATATTATCTACAAACTATTTTATATACCCACCTGTCCAAAGTGAAATGCAGACAGAGCTAGCAGAAATAATCCTACTATAAGCATTATGATTCCGTATCTGTGCGACAGTAGATCATACACTTTCTTCTGCAACATTTTCTTCAAAGTTTGATCCATAATAATAACAAATCAAATGTCTCCTTTCTTACAAAAATATCTTAGATCAAGTAACTATTTTATATGTCGACACTAAACTACATTCTTTGATACATCATTGCGGTCTTGGTCGTCTGGTTTGTAATCAATACAAAGCAGGTCACAAGATCATAAATGACTTAATAGTTTTAGTTGATACTACCAATGTCGACATCTTGATGTTTAAAACCGGAAGCACGTAAATCAACTTTCGTTTTTACGATCAACGGAGACTTCGGATTTCGGAGACTAGCTTGTGGATAACAGACTACACCTTCACAGAAGATGTGCTGGTAAAATTCTTGTACTTTGTTTGTATATTATATGTAAGAGAAACTTATTATGCACTAGTTTTATTATGCACTTCATTAGTATTGCATCAAGACAAAACCATGATTATTCGAGTATTATGACCAGTAACGCCGGTGCATTTGAGTGATTCATTCTTCATAGTATGATTATTATTAAATAGAGTCATGAATAGTCCTACATCAGAGCCGTGTAGTAGATGTTTTCCACAGACGAGGGGAGGGGGTGTTTACCTTTAAAAAAAGTACATTGAAGCATTTTCGTATGTTTTCATTTCATGAACAATGTGATGACGCTTTTGTGAGATATCGCTGGATGGGGGAGAGACGATTTTTACCTACCTTTTGGCAAGTTCTTAGCACTAAAAAGTTATGAAAGGAGAGGGTAGGGAGGTATCTGAACACCCCATCTTTCCCCTACCCTTATCTATGGGTTTGATAATATTGCTTAATAATAAACATCTGGCTAATATATTTCTCTACAAAACACATTATTTTTAGTGCATTTGCATGCCAAAAGTTATGTTTTTAGCTTCCACTTTGCTGTGTATGTGTTGTGGATTATTCTTTTTGCCTCTCCGTAAGACAGTGGGTGTCAGTGTTGCTCCATTTCGCTTCCTTCTTTTGACAGAGCATCTGCTTTTGACAGAGCATCCACTTTCTTCTGCGTTCGTTCTCAAACTCCTGCAGATCAGCAGGATGTAGTCCAGAGAACGGAATGCGTTGTGTCATGGTTTACAGCATTGCTGCGATATCTACGCCTTTTGGTCTGACACATCCGACTTCAGCATGGCTTTGGGTCACTGACCCTATATGGAATGGGACAGCCAACTCCATCCCATAACCTCCTTAGTCACCTCGTACGACATGCATGGAAGGTAAACAATGTTGCTATTCTTTGCTCCCCTTTTGAGCCAACAACACACTGGCATTCCGTTTTCTCATTTCCCATGATTCCACGGTGTGATGGTTTTCATTGAAGGGCAATAGCTGATGAAAGAAACAAATGGAAGTGAAATACAAACAAGATTCAATACATCTCCTCCAAAGATACCAACAGACCACAATATTTCGCCTTAGGACAGGCCACTTTAGTTACCGATTTAGGATCTCATACACAGATGAATGTCCATGTGGATCCAGAACCCAGACTCCAGAACACATACTTCAGGACTGCTCAACATACAGAGACAGCAGACCTGGCCAGAGGATACAGACTTGAGGCAAAAGCTATGGGGCAGCCGCTCTGACCTGGAGAAGACGGTGGACTTCGTCTTGACGACAGGTGTGACAATATAGCATGACCAAATTTGCTGAACACAGAAGAAGAAGATATTTTTAACTGTAGGCCATATTTCATATTATTAATTGGTTACTCATATTAATTTTTTAATAACCAAGTTGCAGAAAGTATGACATATCCCAGAGTGAGTAGGGCCTATATGGTGACGAAGAGGCGAGGGCCACAATAACATAAATAGAAAGAAATAGGGCCTACTACAAGTAAATAGTTACATTAATAGAATAGATTAATAGAAGTCTAATAAATAAATGCAATTTTTTTTAATATAAATGAGTTACAAAGACGATTTTGCCATTGCAGCCACAGGACATTTATTAAGAAACAAGACAAAATTACAGATAAGACCTATAGAGCAAGCCTACATATTTTAAAAGCAAATAAAAGAAGAAACAATAGCAAAATACAATGAGTATGTAAATGAAACAGAATTGTCTCACCAAATGCAGAGATCCTGTGAAAATAGAAGAGTAGGCCTATAGACAAAAACAGAAGTGTGATGCGATATAAGAAATGATTTATTACTCAGTATCCTATGCGTAAATGTGCACATTCAATCTGCAAGATCAAAAATAATAAAATAATATGCAAAAAATGGTGTACAAACAGAAGATAACTAATACGGATATTGTTATATGTTTGTTGTTACTGAGGATATTTCAATACCTGTATAGGATGTTTGTTGTTGTTGTAATAGTCCTTGTCTCGATTGGTCCATTCGGGTGACTTTGAGTGCTTTGAATGTCTTGACAAAATCACATCTTTTTTTGGAGATGGAGTCAAGTACAGAAGAACGCGTGTGCAATAGTTGCTAGGCGATTTGGTGCCATTGAACGGACTAGTTCAATTCCCGTTATTCTCAAGAATTTTTACAAACAGAAGATAGTGGATCTCTTTCATTAAGAAAACAAAGCACATATATCTAGACATTCTAAAACTTCCTTAATTTTACAGGTACTACATTCAATATGCCTACTGAATTCTACTCGTCTCCCCCTCCCCTCTCCTCCATCATATCGTGGACTGGATGTATCAATCAGTGTCCATATCCAACAGGGCTGGCTAAGCATCCAGAACATATCCCCCTTATACTTCATATAGTGGCCAACTAAAAATAGAATGGATGCAAGTCTATCTGCTGTCTCATGACTATGAACATCCCATGTGTTTCAGGGCCTATATGAGTACAAAGAATAATATCATTGTGACCTTCCATGCTTATAAAGCGAGACAACTAAGAAGATTTGGAAATGGAGTTGGATCCTGCAAGTCAAAGTGACCCAGAATTCATGCTGAAGTCAGATGTGTCAAGCTGAAAGGTGCAGATATCGCAGCAAAGCTGGAAACCATAACATAACATATTCCATTCTCTGGACTACATCCTGTTAACTGTTGGTGAAATGTTGATGTGTGTGCTGTGCAGGATTTACGTATAAGCCCTAAGCTAAACAAGCTATAGTTAGTTAGTTTGTTCCTTTCGTGCCGCAAGCGACACATAGGGCAGAGGTTTTGGTTCTCCATATGATGCGGTCCACTGCTTGCAGCTTTAGTTCTTGTATGGTCTTACAGTCTATTAATTCCCCTTCTTTAAGAATGGTGTTTTTATGGGTTGTTTTAGGTCTTCCTCTTTTTCTTTTACCCTCAGGTGACCACATAAGGGCTTGTTGGTTTATTCTGTTTAAAAAAGTAAAGTAACCCATAGCATTTATTAATGCCGTAGGGGTGTGAGATGTTAGCGATCTCACATTTCACAGGCTCTGCAAATGAGGGCGGTAGACATCTCCTCTCCCTCGCAGTCCTTACTTCCCGAATTAATCCGGTACCCATTTAAGGCTGGGTCGACCTGGGAGCCGTTGCGATCTGAAATCATTTCCGCCTCAACTGGGGAATGAACCCAGGACCACTCATATTCTGTTTGCATCTAGTCGTAAAACGTGACCAAGGTATTTCCATCTTTATTTTCTTATGATGTTTGAAACATACTCTTGGTGTGTTTTGTCTCTTAGATCACTATTTGTGACGAAGTAGCTCCATTTTATGTTCATCAGTTTGCGAAGACATTTGTTTTCAAAGCTGTTTAGTTGTTGTCTGTTGCTTGAGTTGATTTCCAGCTTTCACTACCATACAAGCTATAGTGGGGGGCCCCAAAATTCATATTTGACACTGACATATATAATATTTGGACATATAAAGAGCTCTATATCTCAAATAGCTTATGGCCTTATCAAGTCTAAATCCGGCTCTGTGTGTGTGTGATTATGTGTGTTTCCAGTCATTAGCAAAATTTCATTACCCTGTTTCAAGCTTATCCTGTTAATTTGCGGGAGTTTGAGAATGAATGCAGAACTTATCAAATCTTTCTTCCCTGTGCCAGATAGTGGCAGGTGATTATCTTCAGTTGTTTTGTGTCTGCATAGAGGGTGTTAGTGATGGAGAGCTACGAACTCAGATAAAAAGAATGACTGAATACTATGTCAGTAGATCCATATGATACCCAGAATGATGGAAGCAACTATAGAAGCCATCCACTCATATCAACATTGACTGGGAGTCAGACACCTTAACTGTCTTAGTAAATGAAGTCTCTGACAGCCATTGGAGTGCTGCAATACAGCTTCATAATGGAATTTATCCTATATGTTCATTGTACTTGGAAATGACCTGACTCTCACCATAAAACTCCCAACCTGATTCCTTATCACAGATTTCTAGATTTGCTTTTTGATTGTGAATTCTCTACATTTTCGGCCTTATTATAAGTAATTATAACTTTTTGTGACTCATTCTTCTCCTTTTAATAAAGCCCAGACTGCCATACCCTCACCTGTTCTCTGTACAGAATGTATAATCCATGATATACTGCACTTAATCTTCTTCTGCATTCATTCTCAAACTCCTGCTGGTTATGATGATGTAGTCCAGAGAACAGAGTGCAGTGTGTCATGTTTTACAACTTGGCTGTCATATCTGCACTTTTCGGCCAGAATTCAGCATGACTTATCTGTCACTTTGGTCCTCTATGGAATGAAACAGCTAACACCCAAGACCTCAATTATAACCCACAACATGCATGGCAGGTGTGTAGCACTACTCTTTGCTCGCCTTTCGGGTCATGGCAACACACGGACATTCCGCACTTAATTACTTTTTAGATCATTGGTATTTTTATAGTGGGTGGTCTGGTCTATAGTTGAACACTTATTTGCTTATATCTCACTCTCTATGTGATGTGTCCTTTACCAAACATTGTCCTCACTGCCACTCTGTAAGTTTCTTGGTTCTGTTCTGGCTGCCCAATTTTTCCAGTGTCATTTTCAGAAGGTCTTCAGAGCTGAATGCTTTACAAAAGAAAACATTATGCAACATGATTGAAAATATATACACCAGGGAGGCATGGATACAGGGATATACTGATGGATCGGCAACCAGAGCAGTGAAGAATGGAGGTGCTGGAGTTTACATAAAATATCCAGAAAAATAACATGAATCCACATGTTCACCAACTGGAACCTTCTTCTCCAACTATTCCGCAGAAGTACAGACCCTAAAAATTGCTGCAGAAATAATTTAAAAACACAAGAAGCCAATGTCAAAAGGTGTTTCTTACTGATGCAATGTCTGTCCTACAAGCCCTTGACAGTGATAAACTGCCAGACCTAAAGTAAGCCATATGAGAAATTAGGGCATCCAAAGAAGGGTAGTACTACAGTGGATACCATCCCATTGTGACATACCAGGAAATGAGGAGGCAGATTGGCTAGCAAAAAATTGAGCAACACAGGAACAAAAAAGACCAACAAATCACTTACCAAGAAAAGAGAACCCTCATCAAAGCTATCAGGACAGTCAAAAGACAAATAAAAATGACAGCTATTACTATCTTGACAGAGGTGAGCAGGTTATTATCTTCTGCGTTAGAAACGCTGAACGGCTAAACAGCCACTTAAATAGACTAAAACTGTTTCCATCACCTCTGTGTCCATGTGAGCAGGCAGCACGGGCAGCAGTACATATCCTGCAAGACTACATTACATTAAACCAGCTAAGGGAGGAACACTCTGGCCCACAGAATTGTATATCCACAGAAAGCTGTAGAGGAGCACCAAGGAGTTCTCAAATACAGCAGAAGTTATCAAGAAAACTGGACTTGCTGTGTAAAAATGTCAAACCTCATACAAGAAGAAGAATTGAAGGTCTTCAATGTCATGTGTCCATTGTGTTCTTGGACTGCCTCTTCTTCTCGTACCTGGAACTTTTCCCTCCATGATTAATCTTTCCAACCATGCTTATATATGTTTTCTAAATTAATATTTTTTCTGTATTATTCTGCATTTTATTATGAAATTTTTGTTCCTATAGAGATCTTTGATAGAAATATCAAGTGTTCTTGTCCTTATATTAATGTTTCTGTTATCTTTTTATTATTAGCAGATTTTGTAATGCATATTTACTTATTTACAATATGTACTTATTGACAACTACAAAATCATGTTAGCTCACTATCTGCAACATGTAGAAAATACAACATGAAGATCAATACACAGAAGACGGAAACTATGAAAATATGCAGAATATTGAGTCCACTAAACATACAGATAGACAATGTAGGAGTAAATCAAGTAACAGAGTTCAAATATCTCGGTAGTATTTTTACAGAAAATGGAAGCCTCGATAGAGAAATAGAGATGAGATGTCAAAAGGCAAATGCAGTAACATACCAACTGTCACCACTACTTCTTCACCCCAAGATTGAGATGGAAGTTAAGAGACAAATGATCTACAGTATATTACTACGCAAGTAAATTTAAGTAGGAAGCCAGAGGATAATATTTTTTAAAATTCTTGAGACTAACGGGAATTGAACCAGTCCGTTCTACGGCACCAAATCGCCTAGCAACAATTGCACACGCGTTTTTCAGTACTTGACTAACCGCATCTCCTAAAAATATACTACCAACACTGTGTTATCGTGCCAAACCTGGTCTCTCTCATCTTCACATTACAGAAAGATAGTGACATGTGAGATGAAGTGCTCGAGGAAAGCTGCCGGGGTCACCAGGATTGATAGATTGTGAAATGAACATATCAGGGAAAGAATAGGTATAATCTTGTACAGATTACATAGAGAGAGAACAGATCAAGTGGTTTGGCCACATTATGAGAATGCATCACGAAAAGTTTCCCGTACAAGCATATAACCAAATGAGATACGGGTATAAGGCCAGAGGAAGACCACGGAAAAGATGGATAGAAAATGTCAGGGACATCCTGAACAGACACGGTCATAGCACAGCCGAGGCCACACATCTGGCTTTAGAACACAAGCTCCCGCCGAAGACGGATGTGTCGGGCCATTGGCGCAAATAAAACGGCGACACAACGCATTTCCATTCTCTGGACTACATCCTGCTGGAAATCTAGTACGGCCATTGTTCTGCTACAAGAGATATCTGGCAGGAGTTTGAGAATGAACGAAGAAGACAAAGAACACAAGCTCACACTCTAATCATCCCTACGCTTAACAGCAAGAGTGGATCACAAACCACCTGGAAAGACAATAGACTTATTTACTTATTTACAATATTTACTTATTTACAATATTTACTTATTTACAATATTTACTTATTTACAATATTTACTACTGTTACGTCTATGCTTTGTCTTGCGTGAGAATATGATTGAAATTTATCAGAAGCAGTGCTTTGACTGGGTTTGCGTGCATAAAAACGTCATCCTTAGTTTCTATATCTTCTTCTTCAGCGTTCATTCTCAAACTCCCACAAGATTTCTCTTGTAACAGGACAACAGTTTGGCCGTGGTTACTATATAAGAATCATAGTATCCATTAATATTGGTAATATCAATAAAGACTGTCCAAATCTTGTGGCAGTCATCTTTAGAGAAGTAACCCATGTGCCTGTCTGCTTCTGTTGTATATCACTTGATGAATTACATAAATTGGTAAAGGGCTGCTAAGTATTCCTCCTGTTTATCTCTGATGCATCCACCAGAATTTATAGAACTGATCACCTCTAAAATGAGCTCTAATGGTTTCCCATACATCAACCTAGCATTGACAAACTTCTCAACTATTTCACCTACCGTACATTTCTCAGCCTTTTTATTTCCTCATCTTGATACTGTATTTCTATTATCACCATCCATCCATTCATACTTTCTTAATATTCAATGTTTGTAGCTATTCTTTGTTGGGAACTATTGTTATTTGCCCATTCTTCATTTTAGTATTTTTTACCCTTCTTCATTGACTGCTAGTTACCATTTGTCTTGAGTTGATATTTGAAAATTGTATTTTTTTTCAAATAACCACAAATTTGCCTTTTTTTGGGCTGCTGTTTTGTCTTGAACTTCAATTTTCCCAAGCCCGTATATTGTGTGTGTTTGTGGGGGGAGGGGGGGGTTACACTGCTTCCCTTCCTTAGAAAGTTAGACCATGACATTTAGTACTAGAAAACCAGCCAATAAAATGGAATGGATAGCCTCTCCCCCCTCCCCAAATCATTTAAAATCCCGCAAAAATAAAATAATTAGCTTTTAAACTTTTGCTTTCCCAAATACTGAAGACATATATACTGTTTGTTTTTTTGCCTGGGTCTGATGTTTGCACTAATGTGTCTGTTCTCACTATCTGCTAATCTTGTTCACACACTTTACACAGCAGAACACAATGACTATACAGCAAATATTCATGCCTATACCAAATAGCTGATTATCAAAATGCTTTTTTCTATTACACACACTCCTCGGAGTACAACCCTTTGGATAAAGAGTAAAATATATATTGGCAAAATACCACAACGCAAAAATAGTTTTACGAAGCACAAAACTGACTGCATCATCGATTTCTTTCTGTTTATGTGTTTCACTAAATTACTTTTCCATGTGATATTTTCCACTTGATGTGCAGCTGTTCTGTCTATTTCATTAACAACAGTAGGCCTAAAACATTTAATATCAGATTCAGTTATAGTATTTGCTCATTTATTGCATTATTATGTGCTTCCTTGATCTGCAGTTTAATATCCTGACTGCGTGCACATATTGTGCTTACATTGTGATACTATGTATCGAGGAAGGGATATATGTGTTTTAAGGTTGTACAATTATAATACATATTAAGTTCCACTGTGTATTTCCACAACAGATTATCAAGCTTCCTGATATATTCCCTGCAAAGTCTCTTTAGTCATAGCATAGCTACATTTATGATTGATGTATGGCCATATTGAAGCCATGGGATGATTAGGTATGCAGACGACCCCCTTTAATAGTTCTTTCTTCATAGGGGCAGAGTTGACAGAACCTCTTTGTCTTCTCTTTTCATGAATTTCTCCCTATTCTTATATATATATATATATATTCACATCTCAAAGGTATTAACTCTGTCTTCTATCTGTTCATTATCCATGTTTCTGAGCCCTAGTTCTTCTTCTGCTGTTAACTCTCTGATAACCAACACACACAAAAAAAGTGTGTCATTTCCGCCGGGATCATGAAGTACATTGTGCTGCTAATTCACAGCATAGCTGCGTTATTTCTGCCTTCTGGCCCAGCCCCTCTGATTTCGGCATGCATGTGCCATACATTAGTGTAGAGTAGATGTACCATTTTATAATTCTCAGTTTTAATTTATGATTTGTCTGAATATTAGTAGTTTCCTCATATCAGTGAAAATACTTTTACCCATTCCTATTCTCTTTTTAACTTCTGGTTCACATCTACCATCTGCCTGTGTCGCATGGCCCCACAAGGGGAGCAAAGAATAATAACACTGTTACTTGCCAATCATGTCATAAGAGGTGACTAAGGTGGTTTTTGGGTGGAATTGGCTTCCCATCCCATATACTGTCAAAGTGATTCAGTCATGCTAAAGTCAGATGTGTCAAGCCAAAAGGCCCAAATATCGCAGCTAAGCTGTAAATGATGACAAAGTGTGTTCAATTCGCCTGACATCCTGCTGATCAGCAAGAGTTTCTTCTTCTTCGGTGATCATTACTCAGTCAGGCTGGGACTCCGGATTCTATGATATAGGCTGCTGCTGTTTTAGAGTGTCCACTGTGCCATACAGTTTCTCTTCAACACTGATTGGGGTGGGCCATGTCTTGTTTCTCAGGTCTGCATAATGGGGACATTCTTGTAGGATATGTTCTGCTGTCATATTCGCAAGGCTGCAATGACAGAGCCCAGTTGTACCTATTTTGAATTTGGTGTACAAATGATGTCTCATTTTGTTGTGACCAGTTCTGAGGCGCAGCAAGAGTTTGAGAATGAACGCAGAAGAAAAATACATCTACCATCATTTGTGTTTATGTGCCCAAGATATCAGAAACTGTCTACCTGTTGCAGTATTTCTCCGTGTATTTTTATTTTTAGCATGGGTTTCTCCACATTTTTTCTAATTATCAAAGTTATTTTTTATGACAATATTTAAGTCCATATTTCGCCTGTGTGTTGCCGAGGCCTGAAAGAGGAGCAACGAATAGCAAAACTGTTTACTTTCAGTGCGTCATAAGAGGCGACTAAGGAGGTTATGGGATGAAGATGGTTCCCCCAACCCATATAGGGTCAGTGACCGAAAGCCATGCTAAGTCAGAGGTATCAAGCCAGAATGGGAAGATATCATAGCATTGCTGCAAGCCATGACACAATGCATTCCGTTCTCCGGACTACATCCTGCTAATCTGCAGGAATTTGAGAATGAATAAAGAAAAGTCCATATTGTGGTATGTCTACTTGATCTATCAGTCTTTGTAGTTCCTGTTTAATCTCTGCTAAGAGGACATGATCTGCTTAACGATGAATCATAACTAGAGCACAATATGAAAACAAGCAGAGAATAAATTTCATGCTTTTGCTGCTACTCAATTTTAAGAGTTGTAGCAGGCTACATTCTTAATTAATAGATGCCTGCATGGAATGATGATAATGAAATAATCTGTTCCATCAAAGACGGATGTGTCGGGCCATTGGCGCAAATAAAACGGCGACACAACGCATTTCCATTCTCTAAGCTACATCCTGCTGGAAATTTAATAGGACCATGGTCCTGCTACAAGAGAGATCCAACGGGAGTTTGAGAATGAACGCTGAAGAAGAAGAAATAATCCGTTAGCAGGTAACTCTTGACAGCCCATAGCCTTTCTGACAGGTTCTTCTTATTTGAGTAATTGGGGCAACACCCAGACTCATATAAGGTTTCAACGGCTAAAGTGTGTATGGGAGGGTTTATGGATGCATGTTTAGTCTCACAAGGGGGGGTGTGCCAGGTAATCTCACAATTACCACATCCTGTCAGAGGTACAGCACACACTTCTAAGTGAACTATCTCATCATTCTTCTCTCATATTTGTTGACCCATCCGCAGTGATGGTACATCTAGCATTCCCAGTCAACCTAGGAGTCTGCCACACACACAAAAAAGTTGCAATGATCGCTGACCCGTATCCTTTTGTGATCCATGGGGATATTTGATAGAAGACAAAAGTAAGAAATTAAGACAAGATGCGACTATGAAGATTTCTTCACATCTGCCAGGTTGTCAGCCTATTCCCCCAGCTTTCCTTAGTCACCTCCTACGACATGTCTGGAAAGTAGACAATGGCCCTATTCCTTTAATCCTGAACTAGAAGTCCAGGCCCAGGGGGTTCACATGGGCAACCTGTGTAGAATAGCTTTGAAATGGTATAAGACAACTAATAATAAGGAGCTCGTGCAAACCAGGCATTACTTTAAAAACAGAAACTCCAATACAAGTTCTTAAAGAGACACTAAGACCCACATACAGAAAGCATACTCAAGCATACATGTGGGCAGATGGATCAGTAAAAGGATCAGTATTGTATGGAGGAGCAGGAATATATATATTAACATCAGATGGAAAAGAAATAAAAAAATCCATACCCACAGGCAAATATTTCACAAACTTCAAAGTAGAAATGGATGTCATAACAGAGGCAGCCCCAAAATGCTCATAAATTGCTTGCTGAGCCACATTTTGTCTTTTTAACTAATGAAAGTCATTGTTGCAGGCACTGAAAGATCCAAAGAACAGGAGTATGAATGAACTCATGTCCTGCTTATTGCACCTCAGCAGTACTATTAAAAAAAACAGTACTACAGTGGATGCCTAGTCACTGTGGTATATTTGAAAACTAAAAGGCTGATCTTCTAGCAAGAGAACGGAGATCACTAGAACAAATAGAAAGTGATATTGCATCCTACTAATGTAAGACCATGATAAAAGTAGAATTTAAGAAAATGTGGAAGCTGATGCACCCAACTGCAGAACCAAATGATCCTTGACAGTTTTCTGTGGATATTCGTCTCTGTGAGCCAGTGTTTCTCTCTTTACCAGTTTAGTGTAATACAGTGTTGTAGGATATGTACGGTACCTCCTTACATGGACACAGAGGTGATGTAGCCAGTCTTAGATTATTTAAGTGACTGTTAAGTCTGTTGTGACCTTTCCTGATATATGTGTAAGATAGGTGATAGCCAGCTCTGTCAAGATAGTGATAGTTGTCTTTTGAGTGGTTGACTTTGCTAATAGCTTTGATGAAGGTCCTCTTTTCCTGGTATGACATACATTAAGAAGACCAATGGAAAGCATTGTAAGACAGGCATTGTTCTGCCACACAGGAAAAGAGGAAAACCAAGAAATACTTACAGGAAATAATTATATTTAGAAACACAAAGGCTTAGTTGAACATGGAAAGAGCTGGAAGCAAAAGCCTAAGATAGGGCAAGATGGTGGAGGTTTGTTGAGATTCTTTGCTTCATGGAAAATAAAAGGTGTATAGTTCATAGACTAAATAAGGAGAGACAACATAAGAGATTATTGTTGCGAATATTAGGGTTGAAGGTGGGTTTTATACTGTTGTGCTCATGCAGAAATCAGATGTGCTGTGCCGGAAGGCACAGATAACACAGTTCTGCTGCAAAAAGCAGCACAATATACTTCACACTCCCCAACATTTTGGTGAGAAATAAAATAAACCAGTAGGTGGTTTTGGGCACAATGAAACCTACAGGACAATTACACTCAGTGTAACATGAATATATGCATTCATATGTTGTCGAGACCTGAAAGGAATGCAAAGAATAGCAACACACAGTTACCTACCATGCATGTCGTAGTAGACAACTAAGGAGGTTTTGGGGTTGAATTGGCTGTCCCGTCCCAGAAATAGTCAAAGTGACCCAAAAATCATGCTGAAGTCAGTCATATGTGTCAGGCTGAAAGGTGCAGATATTGCAACTAAGCTGTAAGCCATGACACAAGGAATTCCATTATCCTGACTACTTTCTGCTAATCTGTAGGAGTTTTAGAATGAACAAAGAATACATGCATATGACTACTTTTATCAATCTGTTTCCGGCCAGGTTTATATGATGTGGTGATCTTGCTGGCATAAGGAGGAAACTGACCCAACAGCTAACTCATCCACAGTTTGTCTGTGGTTGGTGGAAATTTCTTTTCTTTATGTGATACATGGGTGGATGATCTGAACTGGACACCACAACATGAAAAACGGTTCTTTTGGTAAAGAGAAACCAGTGTTAGCAGAACCCTGTAGTTTAGTAAGGCATTTTATCTATTGATAGAACACACAGACAGAAAGCAGTCCAATTCAGCAGACTTGGAGTGGCACCTACTGATGTAGCATGGATAAATTGTGTGCTTATGTTTATCCTCGCATGGACATGCTGCATTACACACATGATTTAGGAACGCAGAAAGAAAGAAGAAAGTTGTTACACAATGAGAGATAATGGTATTTAGAGAAGCTCTGAGTTCTTATGCATCAATAGTTTGATGTGAAATAAGCACGATTATCTTCTTGTGTTCATTCTCAAAATCTTGCAGATTAGCGGGTTGTAGTCCGGAGACCAGAATGTGTTGTATCATAGCTCCGGCTATGATATTTTTACAGCTCCAGCAATGCTATTTTTACAGCTCCAGCTATGATATTTTTACAGCTCCAGCTATATTTTTACAGCTCTAGCTATGATATTTGTACAGCTTCAACTATGATATTTTTACAGCTCCAGCTATGATATTTTTACAGCTCCAGCTATGATATTTTTACAGCTTTGATGTGATATATCACCTATCGACCTGATACATTTGCCTTTAGCATGACTTTGTGATCATTTTGACCTTGTGCGGTATTGGACAGACAACCCACCACTAAGCTTTTTTTTCGGTCGCCTGTTATGATGTGAGTGGTGTGTAAGATTGTTGCTATTCTTTGCTCCCTTTCAGGCATTGCAACACACAAGCAAGGATTATATGATTGACTAATGAACTAATATAGTTCTCACCCATGTATTACCAGGGCCAGTAAAGAAAGCATAGAACTGCAACAAAATTACCTGCATTACATGTCATAATAGGTGATTAAGGGGCTATGGGGTGGAGTTGGCTGTTCCATCGCATATTAGAAAGTGACTCAAAAGTCATGCTGAAGTAGGATGTGTTAGACCAAACTGTGCAGATATCGCAGACAAGCTGTAAACTATGCTACAGTTAATTCCGTTCGCCAGACTACATCCTGCTAACCAGCAGTTAAGGATAAACGAAGAAGATATAGTGTTCAGTATGTAACTCTGTCATCCAGTTTACTGTTGCACATGATTATTTATTTTTATATCAATTGTTTTTGTGATTCTTGTTCTACAAATTGTTTCTTCATAACTAAACGTACATTTTTAATTTGTCTTTAGGAAACCATTATCGTTCCCATTGAGTGACAGAATACCAATTCTCAGACGCTCAGATCCAGCTCCAACAAAATATGTACAGGTAGCCGCCACAGCCACTGTTACTACACCCTTAGATTCAACTCCCCCCAAATATGTGGAGGCAGCAGCTACTGCTACAGTTACCACACCCTCTGATTTAACCTCAGAAAAACATGAAAAGGAAACCACCACTGACACAGTTACTACACCCTCAGATTCAACTCCTCCAAAACATGTAGAGGCAGGCATCACTGAGACATCTCTAAATGAGGAAACTGTGGTTGAATGCGACTTGACTGATGCACCACCACCATATACACCCTCCACTTCAGCATCTTATGACCACGTTATTCCAGTTTCAGAACAGGGTTACCAAAGATTTGGTTTGTATTAAATTTAGTTCATAGTTGTTTAATGTGGGCATATTCAAACTGTGGGTGTGAATTCTTATTTCAATTATAGCTTTTTTTAAACATTCATTAACTATGGAAGACAGATGTGTTGGACCATTAATGCAAATCTTCTTCTTCTTCTGCATTCGTTCTCAAACTCCTGCAGATTATCAGGATGTAGTCCGGAGAGCGTAATGCATTGTGTCATGGTTTACAGCATTGCTGCGATATCTGCGCCTTTCGGCCTGACACATCCGACTTATCATGGCATTGGGTCACTGACCCTATATGGGATGGGACAGCCAACTCTATTCCATAACCTCCTTAGTCGCCTTTTACGTCATGCGTGGAAGGTAAACAGTGTTGCTATTCTTTGCTCCCCTTTCGAGTCCCGGCAACACACGGGCGAGTGCAAATAAAACAGAGATACAATACATTTCCTTTCTCTCGACTACATCACAATGGAAATATAATAGAATCATTGTCCTGCTACAAGAGAGATCCAGTGGGCGTTTGAGAATAAATACTGAAGAAGAAATATTCATTATGTCTTGTATTTTTGGGATCCAAAAAAGGAGGCAAAGAATAGTGAGTTAACAACTATGCATGTTGTAAGAGATGACTAAGGAGGTTTTGGGGATGGAGTCGTCAGTTCTATCTCTAATATCAAAGTGACCCAAAAACCTTGCTGAAGTCTGATGTGTCAGAACAAACGGCACCCGCTGAAGACGGATGTGTTGGGCCATTGGTGCAACACAACGCATTTCCATTCTCTGGACTACATTCAACTGGAAATCTTGTAGGATCATTGTCCTGTTCAAGAGAAATCCAGTGGGAGTTTGAGAATGAACACTGAAGAAGAAGAAGAACAAATGGCACAGATGTCACAGCCAACTGTAGACTGTGACAGTGCATTTTGTTCTCTGGAGTATATTTTGCTAACCAGCAGGAGTATGAGAATGATCATATTTTTGTTTTCTTTCACATCTTAATTAATTTTTCTCCGCTAATTTGCTATCATTATTTATGTACATCATCATCTTTCATGGCAGCTGGATTTGTCCGACAATCCACTGTCATCTAGATATGTATAAGGTAATGCTTTAATTTGTCCGACAATCCACTGTCATCTAGATATGTATGCTTTAATTTGTCCAACAATCCACTGTCATCTAGATATGTATAAGGTAAGGCTTTAATTTGTCCGACAATCCACTGTCATCTAGATATGTATAAGGTAATGCTTTAATTTGTCCGACAATCCACTGTCATCTAGATATGTATAAGGTATTGCTTTAATTTGTCCGACAATCCACTGTCATCTAGATATGTATGCTTTAATTTGTCCAACAATCCACTGTCATCTAGATATGTATAATGTATTGCTTTAATTTGTCCGACAATCCACTGTCATCTAGATATGTATGCTTTAATTTGTCCAACAATCCACTGTCATCTAGATATGTATACGGTATTGCTTTAATTTGTCCGACAATCCACTGTCATCTAGATATGTATAAGGTAATGCTTTAATTTGTCCGACAATCCACTGTCATCTAGATATATATGCTTTAATTTGTCCAACAATCCACTGTCATCTAGATATGTATAAGGTATTGCTTTAATTTGTCCGACAATCCACTGTCATCTAGATATGTATGCTTTAATTTGTCCAACAATCCACTGTCATCTAGATATGTATGCTTTAATTTGTCCAACAATCCACTGTCATCTAGATATGTATGCTTTAATTTGTCCAACAATCCACTGTCATCTAGATATGTATAAGGTAATGCTTTAATTTGTCCAACAATCCACTGTCATCTAGATATGTATGCTTTAATTTGTCCAACAATCCACTGTCATCTAGATATGTATAAGGTATTGCTTTAATTTGTCCGACAATCCACTGTCATCTAGATATGTATGCTTTAATTTGTCCAACAATCCACTGTCATCTAGATATATATGCTTTAATTTGTCCAACAATCCACTGTCATCTAGATATGTATAAGGTATTGCTTTAATTTGTCCGACAATCCACTGTCATCTAGATATGTATAAGGTAATGCTTTAATTTGTCCGACAATCCACTGTCATCTAGATATGTATGCTTTAATTTGTCCAACAATCCACTGTCATCTAGATATGTATAAGGTATTGCTTTAATTTGTCCGACAATCCACTGTCATCTAGATATGTATAAGGTAATGCTTTAATTTGTCCGACAATCCACTGTCATCTAGATATGTATAAGGTAATGCTTTAATTTGTCCAACAATCCACTGTCATCTAGATATGTATGCTTTAATTTGTCCAACAATCCACTGTCATCTAGATATGTATGAGGTAATGATTTAATTTGTCTGACAATCCACTGTCATCTAGATATGTATAAGGTATTGCTTTAATTTGTCCAACAATCCACTGTCATCTAGATATGTATACGGTAATGCTTTAATTTGTCAGACAATCCACTGTCATCTAGATATGTATAAGGTATTGCTTTAATTTGTCCGACAATCCACTGTCATCTAGATATGTATACGGTATTGCTTTAATTTGTCCAACAATCCACTGTCATCTAGTTATGTATACGGTAATGCTTTAATTTGTCCAACAATCCCTGTCATCTAGATATGTATGCTTTAATTTGTCCAACAATCCCTGTCATCTAGATATGTATGCTTTAATTTGTCCGACAATCCACTGTCATCTAGATATGTATGCTTTAATTTGTCCGACAATCCACTGTCATCTAGATATGTATGCTTTAATTTGTCCAACAATCCACTGTCATCTAGATATGTATAAGGTAATGCTTTAATTTGTCCAACAATCCACTGTCATCTAGATATGTATGCTTTAATTTGTCCGACAATCCACTGTCATCTAGATATGTATGCTTTAATTTGTCCAACAATCCACTGTCATCTAAATATGTATGCGTTAATTTGTCTGACAATCCACTGTCATCTAGATATGTATAAGGTATTGCTTTAATTTGTCCAACAATCCACTGTCATCTAGATATGTATAAGGTAATGCTTTAATTTGTCCGACAATCCACTGTCATCTAGATATGTATAAGGTATTGCTTTAATTTGTCCGACAATCCACTGTCATCTAGATATGTATACGGTATTGCTTTAATTTGTCCAACAATCCACTGTCATCTAGTTATGTATAGGGTAATGCTTTAATTTGTCCAACAATCCCTGTCATCTAGATATGTATGCTTTAATTTGTCCAACAATCCCTGTCATCTAGATATGTATGCTTTAATTTGTCCGACAATCCACTGTCATCTAGATATGTATGCTTTAATTTGTCCAACAATCCACTGTCATCTAGATATGTATAAGGTAATGCTTTAATTTGTCCAACAATCCACTGTCATCTAGATATGTATGCTTTAATTTGTCCGACAATCCACTGTCATCTAGATATGTATGCTTTAATTTGTCCAACAATCCACTGTCATCTAAATATGTATGCGTTAATTTGTCTGACAATCCACTGTCATCTAGATATGTATGCTTTAATTTGTCCGACAATCCACTGTCATCTAGATATGTATGAGGTAATGTTTTACAAAAAAGAGATAGTTATCAAGATTCATTGCTAGGATGTCCATTCCTTGGAGCATTTTTAACAAGCATAGCTGGAAAATGTATGATCCTCATGTAAACCGAATTCCTCCAGAATAGTCCTGCATGCTGATCTCATGCAGGATTACTTTGTTTATCCAACATATTCCATGGTTTTCATTGGGTGGCAACACAAAGTACACTTAAATTGACTAATAATTAGTTGCATCAGCCAAGATGAAAGGCACTGTACGAGATCAACACACAATACCAGTCTGGAACAGGGCTTGATATTTACTGTAAGGAAAATCCTGGCTATTTGTGTTAACAACTGATTCTTTTTGTGACACTGTTGCATGACTTTATATAGATGGATGATTGGATGGACAGACGGATGGATGACCCTGAACAACCCAACTAATTGTGAACTAGGTTCAGACGCTAAGAAAGTTGTGCTCTGCACATTGCACTGGCCATGCTATGGAATATATGAGGAGCCTACAAATTTGGCATTAGATTAAAAGCAATGTCTTATCAGGAATATGCTTCCATTATATTATTATTTATATATTTTATAGTCATTGTAAAAAAAATATTTCTTTTAAATCAAAACTGAGCTTCAAAATATCATGTACTTTACAAGGTGGAATATTTGTAGCTCTTAGACAATAATTGCGATTATATAATAGAATTACACACTGCTAGGGTTTCTGTGCTGGTGATACAATTGTTTAGCAAGAACCAAGTGAGAGCAGCCATCTTCTGGTTGATCATCTATCCAGACTATAAACACCAAGATTTCAATTGGTCTCATTCTAGTTTCTAGTATAGAATACACTTGTGCCATATTCACAGTGATACGCTAGGATGGACAAGATTCAGAACAAGGCCATTCGAGATCTCAATACGGCAAAAGGCTCAGGATCAAGATGGAAAGATCATGGTTGGGACATGCAGAATGTATCATCAGACAAGCGTGTAAACCTACTTGCAGTGGTCATAGGGAGTAGTGGATACCCACTCCGCCTGCATTACATGGTACTCTTTTTGTTATCACATTCAACAGAAATTGCAGTGGAAACAATCCTGTGTCAGTGGATGCAGAAGCTCCTTGACAGAAAATGATGTACCCAGTAATAATCTGCACTATTGGACCAGTCATTCATCATCAACACTGTGCTCTGGCTTTTTCTGCATGATTAGTGGGAAAACTGTCATAAAATCTAGCAATGCCTTCACTACAACCACTGAGGCACTGTCATGGCTGATGTCACAGGACTATTTCAATACAAGCATACTAGTGACTCAATATACATGCTCTGCAAAGTTGAAGTGAGAATTGTCTGTGGTCATGCCCGTGTGTTGCCAGGGCGCAAGAGGGGAGCAAAGAATAGAAACACTTTTCCTTCCCATGCATGTCATAAGAGGTGACTAAGGAGGTTATGGAGTGGAGTTGGCTGTCCCATCTGATATAGCGTTAAAGTGACCCAAAGCCACTTAATCACAGCAATACTGTAAACCATGACACAATGCATTCAGTTCTCCGGACTACATCCTGCTAATCTGCAGGAGTTTCAGAACGAACACAGAAGAAGTAGAAGAAAGATGAAATCATCTCAAACCTCTGCCAGCTAGCAGGATGTAGTCATAAGAAAGAGTTACATGGCTGACTTTCTTTCTCATGACTTCATCCGGCTAACTGCAGCAGTATTAGATTTAACAATGAAAACATTTTACAATTGATCTCAAATGGTTACACCTCTCCAGACATTTCTGCTGATAATCATGTAAATGCTGTAGCATTGGTCAAGTTGGGTCCAGACTCTTGCCAGATCGTATGTCCCAGTTGTGGTCAGATTGTCGATACAGAAACCTACCCTAAAGCTGGAGCTCTCACATTTATAACTGCTACCCTCTGCTTCTTGTTCTGGTATGTATGCAATTTTTAGTTTATGTTTTTAAAGAACAGTAGTTTTGGATTTTTTGTAATTCACTGTTCCAAAATTATACAGCCTTATTTATCAAGTTCCTTATACCATGAACATTGTTTTTCTTTCATCCAAGTAAGTCATGTGGGCCTTGTTTTAAGAGAAACCGTCAGTGTATTAACAGAGGCTGAAAGAGGAGCAAAGAATAATGATACAACTATTTATCTGATAAGCATGTTGTTAGAGGTGACTAAAGAGGTTTTTGGGCTAGATTTGGCTGTCCCATCCCATATAGGGTCAGTGACCCAAAGCCATGCTGAAGTAGGATGTGTCCGGCCGAAAAGCGCAGATATCGCAGCAATGCTGTCAACCATGACAATCATTCTCTGGACTACATCTTGCTAATTTGCAGAAGTATGAGAATGAACGTAGAAGAAGAAGCAGAAGTCACTGAGAACAAACCAATCGAGACAATGACTATTACAACATCAATGACCATCCTATACAAGTATTGAAGTATCCTCAGGAACACAAACATAGAACATTCACAATTGTACTACAAGGGCCAATAGGTCTTCATGTATAGTAAACATAAATAACATAGAGACAGTACAATGTTGCTTCGAATAATAGATTATACAAGTAAATTCTAGTCAGAAGCATGAGGATAAATGAAAATAATTCTTACAGTTGACTCTATGTTATTTATGTTTACAATACAAGAAGACCTATTGGCCCTTGTAGAACGATTGTGAATGTTCTATGTGTGTTCCTGAGGATACTTCAAAACTTATATGGGATGTTTATTGATGTTGTAATAGTCCTTGTCTCGGTTGGTCCATTCTGAGTGACTTTGAGTACACATTATGAATATCTTAAGGAGATCACATCTTTTTTTTTTTTTTGGAATGTGGTTGGCCAAGCACGGAAAACCTGTTTACTTGAGTTGCAAGGTGATTCTTTGCCTCTAGAACGGACCTGGTTTAATGTAAGCAGTAAGATTTTCACTTATCCTCATGCTTCCTACTTGAATTTACTTGGAGAAGAACAGTGAAAGAAGAGCCCAGATCAATTGGGACTTCTTCTTCATCGTTCTTCAGTCAGATATCAGGTTACAGCACCAGTAGCTTCAATGAATTGTGTGATTCGCTTCAGGTCATCAATGGAACCCCTCAAGTCTGGAAGCAGTGCCGTCTCAGTAGGCCATATTTTCTCCCTCTCTTCTTGGTAGAGTTGACAGGCATGAAGAATGTTCTCTGCAGTCTCTGGGCTCAGTCCACAGTTGCACAGGTCTGTCTCACCAATCTTCAGCTTTCAGAACATGTGACTTCTCAGTCTGTTGTGGCCAGTTCGTAGTCTGAAGATGATGGTTTGTTCCTTGCATGACATTTGGTGGTAGGGGTCATTTTGTTCTGCAGTTGGGTGCATCTGCTTCCACTTTTTCTTATATTCTGCTTTAGACATGGTCTTACATTCATAGTACATATCATTTTCTATTTGTTCCAGTGATCTCCCTTTCCTTGCCAGGAGATCAGCTTTTTCATTTCCAGGTATGCCACAGTGACCTGGGATCCACTGCAGTACTGTTTCTTTGGTAGTACTGATGAGGTGTAGTAAGCAGGCTGTAAGTTCATTCATGCTCGTGTTCTTTGGATCTTTCAATGCCTGCAATACTGACTTTGCATCCATTAGAAATACTACATGTCTGTTGTGACTCAGCAAGCAATTCACGAACATTTTGGCTGCCTATATTATGGCTTCCATTTCGGCTTTGAAATTTGTGGAATGTTTGCCTGTGGGTATGGATTTCTCTATTTCTTTTCCATCTGGTGTTACTATTAATATTCCTGATCCTCCATCTAATACTGCCTCTTTTACTGATCTATCTGTATATACATGTGTCCATATATCCTTTGTGTATGCTTTCTGTATGTGATTCTTAGTTGTCTCCTTTAGTACTTGTATAGTAGTTTCTGTTTTCGAAATAATGCTTGGTATATTGTCCATAATTCTTGGGAAGTTTTTCCTGTCCCGTGTTGGGTATGGGTTAAAGGTGTTTAGTGGTTTTAGGTTTTGTAGGTCTGTATCTGTGAGTGATTTCTGGAGCTGTTTAGCAGAGTGTAGAAAGCTACCTCTTTTGAGTCGCTCTTTTAATTGGGACTTCAACAACACATATGGCACAGCCCAGAAATAGTTGGAGAACAATAGCTGCAACCCTATGTTCCACAGAGAACTGAAAGCAAATAGACAGATTGTGCTGTTATAAGAATTGCATCAGAAGTTTGAGAATGAATGCTAAAGAAAAATAAAATATTTTTTTTAAAACTTTCATAACTGTATGATTTCCTGTAAATGAGTGCAGGGAGGCTTTTTATGGGCTGTGGAAATAAAGACTGCTTTGCCATAGCAGATGCTGCGACATGTACAGGAAGGATTTTGATTTTACCTCCGAAAGAAAAATTCATGTTCTAACCACACTGCCATGAGCTCTACAAAACAAGTTTCAAGTTTACTGCAAGAAAACTATTTACTAGTACAGTTGTAGTGCAATGCTTCTATTGTAATGAAAAGATTATGATGACAACCCTTCTTATTAGTCAATGCTTCTACCCCTTATGACATATGTATTTCTATTTCTATTGTTAATTTAATATTTCCAACACTAACTTTTTCATTGCTTATTTTTTTTAGCGTTGTTTGCGTCTGTCTGCCATTTTGTTTGGATGAACTTCAAGATGTTGAACACCGTTGTCCAAACTGCAAATACAATTGTGGCACCTTCACCAGGATCTAAAGATCGATCAGTATTTGAATATATTTTACCGTTAATGTTATTGAATTGGGTATATATAACATGAAATAAAGTATTAAATTTATAGAAACTTTCCTAGAATGCGGGTCCCACTAATTTAAAACTGTGATTTTTTAAAAATACGTAGCGAAATATAAGTCAAAGTAAGAGGAGAGAACTTGTACCGGAAATTATTTGTAGCAGACAGTGATTGTTTCAGTAAAATAGTTGTAGCAGACAGTGGACTCTTCATTGTAATATATGTATATGACTACCAGCGGTGAAATGCGAGCAGATTATTACATGTTAGGCGGGAGGCAGGGAGTGCGTGTTTCATTCTTTTGAGAAGAGGGGGATGTAAGTGTTTCATTCTTTAATAAAGGTGGATTGTAAGTGTTTTGTTATTTTGGGAAGAGGTGAAATTTGGGGTGAAACGTTCCATACTATACTAAAATGCAGCATTACCACAATGATTTTCAGTAGCAGCATAATAATGCATATCAGTGCAGCTCATACATATTAGTGCATCAGTCAGTCATTTAAAAAAAAACCAGTTTGAGGAATCAGTACTTCAGGGGCTCCACCAAAGATGGATGTGTTGGGCCATTGGCGCAAATAAAACGGCAACACACCGCATATCCATTCTCTGGACTATATTCAACTGGAAATCTGGTAGGACCATTGTACTGTTACAAGAGAAATCCAGCGGGAGTTTGAGAATGAACGCTGAAGAAGAAGTACTTCAGGACACACTTAAAGTTTGGTCATGTTTATATTTTGCCTCACTCATGACATAGGCCTAATGTTTACATTTTGCCTCACTCTCTGCATGCAAATTTTTTCATACGGCTAGTCTCTAAACCTAGCTCAATTGGGCATAAAACTGCTGAATTGGCAACAAGTTGCAGCAACTTGTGCATTAAAAACTGGAAACCAGAATATAAATTATTAAAAGCACAAAGTCTGTCTATTAAAAAGTGTGACTTCCGGGACCCGCATTCTAGGACAGAACCTAGTGATATTTATTTACAGATTTCTGTATAATGTGATATACAGTGGTTGCATTGATCATGGGAACATTCTTGTTTTTTTATTATTTGTTTTTATTTGTGATTATTGGCAGGCTTCATTAATACCACCCTACTTGTATTTGTTTCTATTTGTGAGATATTAACAGGTTTTGTGAAATATCACACCACTTGTTTTATTTGTGAGGCATTAGCAGGCTTCATCAAATATCACCCTGCTTGATGTTTTATTTATTATTTTCTGCTGTATTGTATAAAAGTGAGCTGTTCTAAAGAAATTGGTTACTTATTTTATGTTCTCAAATTTCTGTAGATTGTGCATTGTCATAGTTTAAAGCTTACCTGCACCTTTCAACCTGATATATACATCTTCAGTATCATGAAAAGCAATGACAGTATCATCGCAAGCAATGTTCTATACATGACATTATTTTATTGTGCCGTATTTATCTTACTAATCAACAAGATACTTTTAAAAACTTTTCTTAAATCAAGTCATATACCTCATTTATTTTTGCCAGTAGCCCAACACACTCGACTTCAGCAGTGATAAGTCTGTGTTTAGTGTTTTACATATTCCACCGAATAGTAGCCACCTATAGAAATACTGCTGGTAATTACAGTACCATTAGCACCACATGCTGACCTTTTTTGTTGCTGTCTATATTGCTGTGAATTGGACCACATATTCTTCTTATGGTCTATGCCTTGTGGCATTGGTCATCATGTCTTTCCACAGCCTTCTATTTCGTGTGTTCAATCATTTCCGATACTGAAGTTCTCCCATGCTCCAGTGCTAGATTGCCAAGCATCGTTTCTCTTAGTATTCCCCTACCCCTCTTGTTCTTCAATTTGCCTGTTGTTACAATGTGTAGCAGCTAAACCCAAAAATATCACGATAATTCAAGTTTATGCCCCAACTGCCGATTATGACGAAGAGGAAATAGACGCATTTTACGAAACACTAGAAGACACAATAAAGGAGATCCCCAAAAAAAGATCTATTAATAGTACTAGGCGATTGGAACGCAAAAGTAGGACCTGATGCTTATGATCAATGGGCCGGTACAGTAGGGAAATTTGGAACAGGAGAAACGAATGAACGAGGACTAAGACTATTGGATTTTGCCAATAAATTTAAATTTACTCTTGCAAATACATTATTCCCACATAAGCTTTCCAGAAGAACAACGTGGCATGCTCCAAAAGCAGACATACATAATCAAATTGATTTCATTCTTACACCGAGAAAATTCAAGTCCAGCATAAACAAAGCACAAACAAGAACTTTTCCAGGAGCAGACATCGGTAGTGACCATGATATGGTTCTATTGACGATCAAAATTAAGCTGAAAAAGAATCATACGCAAACAGAAGCACCGTTGAACAAATATTTAACATCCGAACACTAATCGAAAAACATATTCAACACCAACGTGATTTATACCACAACTTCATTGACTTTACAAAGGCCTTTGATCGTGTTTGGCATGATGGTCTGTGGCACATACTAAGGAAATTTAATTTTGACACCACAATTATAGACATTATTGAAGCTCTGTACGAAAATGCAAATAGTGCTGTCTTGTCACACAATACAATTGGAGAGTTCTTCAAAACAACTGTGGGAGTTCGACAGGGATGCGTAATGTCCCCAGTACTTTTTAACATATACTTAGAGCACATCATACAAGAAACATTGCATGACTACAACACGTCTATATCGATCGGAGGTCGCCCTATTTGCAACTTGCGTTTCGCTGATGATATTGATCTTATAGCTGGGTCAGAACAATCATTGCAAGAATTAACATCAAAGTTAGAAAAAGTTACCAGCAAGTACGGAATGGAAATCAATTCAGATAAGAGCAAAATTTTGGTAAACAGCAGAGACACAGAAAACCAGACTAATATCATGATGAATGGACACAAGCTTGAAGAGGTGAATACCTTCAAATACCTCGGATCCAGTATATGCAGCGATGGTAAATGCAAAGCAGAACTAAAAATAAGGCTGGAGATGGCTTTAGCGTCATTGTCATGGCTAACTGTGATTTGGAAAAGCAACATCAGTGTTGGAGTGAAAATCAAACTGTATAGGTCGCTGGTGCTTTCTGTTGTGTTGTATGGTTGTGAGAGTTGGACACTCACTGCGGACATGGAGAGAAGATTACAGGCTTTCGAGTATAAATGCTACAGAAGAATTCTACGAATTTCCTATAGGGAACATAAGACCAATGTGTACGTAAGAAATAAAGTAGAGATGTGTGCAGGTGTCCAGGAGCCATTGCTTTCAATAGTGAAACGACGAAAACTAGCATGGTTCGGACATGTATGCAGGCACGATTCCTTGTCAAAAACAATACTGCAGGGAACTGTCGAGGGTGGAAGAAGCAGAGGAGGGCAAATAAAGGCATGGACAGACAACATCAAGGAATGGACAGGGCTAGATATTTCCACACTCATCCGCATTGCTGACGATAGAATTCGCTGGAGGACTCTGTGTGCTGAAGCATCCAATGTGGTACCCCTACGACCCTGAAGGGTTATGGGTTTATTGATTGATTGACAATGTGTTCCATTTTTCCTTTTCTTATGATGTATTCAAAAAATGTGTGCTATCTCTTTCTGATGCAGGTAAGCAGCTCTTTTTAATTAACTTATTTCAAGATATCTTATTATGTTTTTTATCTGTCCATGGTGTTTCTTAACATTATTCTTCTAACCACATATACCCACCTATTATTATTTAAGAAAACATTACTTCAGTCACTTATTGGGTCTGATGATTTGCTAACTTGAATGATTATTATTAAATATTGTATTGTGAGCATGATAGCAGAGTTGATAGTGAGCTTGCCTCGCAAAACTGAACTTGTCGAACCAGGTGGTTTGAACGCTGATCATCTACATTGTACTGATGATACCATTGGATGTAATACTGGTGTCTCAATATTCTTCAGTAGTTGAATAGCAATTTGGTTCTGCATTGATGCCTTATGAAGCCAGAGTTAGCAGATCACCAAGATCTTAAAAATACTGGTACCTCCTCATGATGCACCCTGGAGATAGAGTGCTTCAAAGCTCCTGCAATTCAGTCTGGCTAACACTTTATGGATTGTGTCTGGGCAGTGTAGATTGAGAAGGAAGGAGATATGTTTGCACCTGATAAACAAGATCTTCAAATGACAGTCAAAATACTGTGTGTTCGTCCATCACAAGTGATCATGACCATTTCTACATCAACTTTTGAAAATTCAGTTAGAATTATGACCATGCATAATAGTTCATAGATGGCTAATGAGCCCTATTGGAGCTGTAAATGTTCTTGGACAGTTCGAACATGGAATCACGATTGTAGGTGGATTTTGGTCTATCCGTTACTTTCTAGCTACTCTCCACTGTTGGGCTGCAGCATTTCTCCTCTTTTCACAAGATGATGCGCTCTTTTTGACTGTACAGCGCCATGTAGATCTATTTTGCGCAAGTTCTTCCCGTGTGTCTTGGCCTATTTCAAACGCTTTCAGTGAGGCCTTTAACGAGTCCTTGTACCGCTTATTTTGGCCACCTTGAGATCATTTGCACTTCTCCAGCTCACCATAGAGAAGTATCTTTGGCAGGCGATAGTCTGGCATACGTACCAAATGACCTGCCAAACGAATCTGTGTCTGCATCAGGATAGTGTCAATACTGGGGATATCAGATTTGTCAAGGACAGTGGTATCTAGAATCTTGTCTTGCCATCTGATGTTTGTGACTTTTCCGAGTTAAGTTGTGTGAAAGTGATTGAGTTTCTTCACATGACGTCTATATGCAGTCCATGTTTCACTGGCATATAACAGCACTGGAAGTACCACTGTTCTGTAGACTTTCAGCTTAGTCTATAGGTTAATGCCATTTCTATGCCACACATTTGCATACAATCTGCCAAAATACTATTGCAGTATAAGAGAGTCTGGCCTGAACTGCCAGGTAGTGATGTCTAAAGCTCATAAACATCGAGTGTCATGAGCAAACCTCCGAAGTACGGCTAACATTTTTAGTAAAATTAGAGGGCGATGTCATGTGCAAATATAATGGGGTGAAAGCTATATGGAACTAAAGCAATGTTCAGCCTGAGAATAAGCTTGTAGTTACCTCCAAGAAGAATGTCTCATGGAATGTCCCCTAGTGTTCCTAAATATGTGTAGATGCTTAGACTTGGACAAGGTATACATGATGCTGGTGAATGAAACCTCTGCTAAAACCACCTCTTAGCAGAGATTTCATTAGAACTCGAGCCCGAACCTGAGTACAACTCTACTGTAGTGTTTCCTATACCGGAACCATGCTCACAGATGAGAAAAGGTTCAGAACCCAAGGACACAGGGATAATGCATCTAATTACGTGAGGAAAGCTCTAGCAGCAGAACACCTTGTGCGAGATAGACATAGCTGACCCAAGTCTAAATCACTGACTACCTCCTCCTCAGAGACTGCCACCCATATTTTGTCCAAGTGCACATCGAGTGATAAATCATCACATCATAGAGTTGATACATATCCATCACCTGGAGACAGATAGGAAGGCTGTTACAGGTTATGGAAGCTCACCTGAATTAAAGGCATGCCGGAATCAGATTTGCTAAACCTACTTGGCACAAATTGAATGATAGCACTACGTACCTCATGCTAGCACTACATACCTCATGCTCCCTGGTGGAAATCACAAGAATTTTGTGATGATTATTTGAGAGCAAATGCAGAAGAAAAATATAATTGTCCTGCACAGGATGTGCTACCATTATATACATATATTGTTATTATTAAATATTTAACTTAGTAAACTGAAAAACAAATATTTTGTTTTCATTCATTCTCAAACTCCCACCAGATGTCTCTTACAGCATGACAATGGTCCTACTAGATTTGCTGCAGGATGCAGTCAAGAGAATGTAGACGTGTTGTATAACCATTTTTATTTTCACCAGTAGCACAGCATGTTCTATGTCATCTGTATTCTTCTTCCTTCATTCGCTAATAATGTCTATTATCTGCTGTGTTGTTTCTTGTATAAATTGGACAGTGTTTTCCATGTCTTGTTTTGTACCATAGAGTTTAACATTGATAGGTATATCAGACGGCCAGTATGTGCACCTTAATGTGTCATAATTTGCACATTCTTGAAAGATATGCTCTAAAGTTTGGTTGGCTTGTCCACATGTACACTTTTCTAATAATGATTATGGCATTGGTAATTAATATTTTGAATGTTTTTACTCCGCTGAAAATGGATGTGTCAAGCCATTGGCATAAATATAATGGCGACAACACATTTCCACTCTCTGGACTACATTCTGATGGAAATCTAGTAGGAACATTGTCCTGCTGGAAGAGAGATCCTGGGGGAGTTTAAGAATGAATGCTGAAGAAGAAGAATATTTTTACCATATTCACTGAATTGTGGATGTCTGTAGTCATATTGCTAGTATAGTAGGCCAGCAGTACAAGAGAAATGAGTACACGCTAGTCAACAGGCTCAAAGCTAATCACAGTCACCATTTTTGCCACTATCTTCCATAACTATCAACATAACCACAGATATCCACAAACAACGAATATGAAAATATGCATGTTCTGCTCTATATCTATTGTCAATCCCCAGGTGAATTATTGTTGATCGCATTCACACTTGACGTTAAGAGTAGGGGTAGTATCTTAATCTGTCGTTTCAAGGCCAGATGTGTCGCAGGGGTTGCATTTAGTCCATGTTTATTCAAGGTTATCTTAATGTTTTCTATCCACCGTTTTCTTGGTCTACCTTTGGCTTTACACTCGTATATTCTTGTATTATATGCTCTTATTGGTATTTGGTTTGGCTTCATTCTCATAAGGTGACCAAACCATTTTACTTGCTGTCTCTCAATATGTTCGATACATGATATTATACCAACTCTTTTCCTAATTTCTTCATTTCTTATTTTATCTAGTTTGGTAACCATTGCAGCTTTCCTCAGACACTTCATTTCACATGTGACGATTTTTCTTTGCTGCGAAGCTGTTAAAGACCATGTTTGACATTGGTAGCACAGTGTTGGTATAAAAATTGTAGATATTATTTGTTTTTTAATTTCCATCTTGATCTTTGGATGAAGAAGTAATGGTGAAAGTTGGTAAGTCACTGTGTTTGCTTTCTGGCACCTTGTTTCTATTTCTCTGTCTAGTCTTCCATCTTCAGAAAAAATGCTGCCTAGATACTTAAATTCTGCTCTATATCATGATGCAATAAGTTACTATTTTTTTGTACTTTAATATGGTAATAGTTATGAATCAAAGTCATAGCACACGCTTTTCCTATGAATGCTCTTCTACTTCTTCTTCTACAGTCATTCTCAAACTTCTGCAGATTAGCATTATGTAGTCCAGAGAATGGAATATGTTATGCCATGGTTTACAACTTTGCGGCAATATCTGAGCCTTCCAACCTGACTTCAGCATAGCCTATGGTTCACTTTAACCCTCTATTGGATGGAACAGTCAACACCATCTCCCAAACTTCCTTAGTCACCTCTTACAACATGCCTGGCAGGTAACAATGTTGCTATTCTTTGCTCCTCTTTCATGATCCAGCAACACACAGGCGCTTCAACGTTCTAAGTGTTCAACTTTCTAACCAGTGGTCAACCAGAGTCTTCCTGACTAATGTTACCTTCTCTATATACTCAATAGCAAAATAACAATTCTCCCAGAGCATTATCCCTGGTATCTATTTCCTGGTGGACCACTGAAGGTGTTTTATTTTTTTCAAACCATGAGTAACAAGTGAACTTGAAATCCATGTCACCTGGTCTGCAGCAAGCGAATTATTTAAACTCTACACTACGGTACCACTCCAATATCGTGGAGCTCATGACAGTATGGCTAGAGTGGCAGTCTCAGAATCCTGGGATCAATCCATGGTTGGGACAAGGATTTTTGTTTTTCGGATGCGCAATACAAAATTCTTCCTGTAGCGGTGATGGCTATGGCAAAGCTGCCTTTATTTCCACAGCCAAAAAGCCTCTGTGCACTCCTTAACAGGAAAACATGCAGTAATGGAAGTTTTTACTACAGTACCATGGTATAAATATTTAATAATCTATTGTGCCTTAATATTATGTACGCATGCATATATGTTGTGAATGCAGAAAATTATGAGAAAATTTATATTTCTTCTTTATTCTAAATGTGTTTGGCATCCTCATTGCTGTGGTGCGTCTTTTTGTTTGCTGCATATATCCTCAGAACCTGTAATTACTGTTGTAGTCTTTGATCTTGCTCAATTATAGTATGTCCAGGTCAGTTTTAGTCTTCAGCTTCTGTTGGCTAAACTAAACCCTATCTCCCCTGCAAGGATTTTGTCTCGATAGTGAAAAAATGTATATATTATAGAATGCAGATAGTATATTATGGTGTATAATGTATTTTTCACTGCAATGATCTACTTGTTTTTTAAATCAATTTCCTCTTTTCTTTATAGAATTATCTTTCTCTATTAAGTTATTTATTTTGATTAAATGTATTTTGATTTTTAGTTTCTTATATGACTGGTTCTGTAGTTGAGATGACGTGTGTCTCAGACAGCCACAGTAACTGGTTAGGTTTTAGCATTTTGGCTTCCTGACCATTTAGGCTGCATTGACAGTCTACTGAGCGTAAAAATTGCCTTGAAAATTTTGCAGTGAAAAAATGATTGGGTTGATTTGCTATATTTTAAACATGGTATGCAACCAACTTTTTTTAAATTATGAAATATAATTTCTCTTACTGTATTTTAATGGGTTTTTTTATTTCTGTTGTAAATTAGGTATCTTTAATGATTTTTTAAAAACGGGTTATTTATTTAATGTATTTTAATATCATTGCACAATGATGTCTTTTCAAAGCCAAAACTGGTGCTATATTTCCAGCTGCTTTTTATACCAAATATATCTGTGATCATTTTTGTTCCTATATACAATTTTACATATATATATATATATTTATATATATATTTAAAATCTTGGTACATGTCCTGAATTTAGGGAAACAGCAGGAAATTTAATTTTATGAGTTTACATAGATCTAAATGAACACGTATGGCTATTGACAAGGTGTGTTGTCATTTTCATGTTTATTCATGATAAATTTGTGTATCGGGTATATTATTACTATCAACTTTCAAGGGCTCTTACTCTGGCTTAGAAGTGACAAGAGCAATATCGATATATATGGAATACCCTGTTATTGAAGAATTTTGTTTCTTCAAAAACTGGATATTTTATCATACATTTTAGTTGTATTCAAATGGCTGTGTAATGGTATTGTCATTGACAAATAAAAATAAGTATAGGGCCTAATAGATGGAGTTAGAATTAGCTCTGCTAGCATGAGAACACTGCGACCTACTATAGGCCTAAGTAGCCCTTATCATTGTCACAAAAATAACCACAATCTTTTTCCACATTTTCCTGTCATGAATATGAAGGCTGATAGATCTGAAAGAACACTAATGATTATTGACAAGTTGTGTTGTTATTTTCATGTTAATTTGTGATACATTTTTCTTCTTCATTCGTTCTCAAACTCCTGCACATTATCAGGATGTAGTCCGGAAAACATAATGCGTTGTGTCATGGTTTACAGCACTGCTGTGATATCTGCACCTTACTGCCTGACATATCCGACTTCAGCATGACTTTGGGTCACTGACCCTATATTGGATGGGACAGCCAACTCCGTCTCATAATCTCCTTAGTTGCCTCTTACGACATGCATGGAAGGAAAACAGTGTTGCTATTCATTGTTCCCCTCTCGGGCCTCGCCAACACATGGGCATGAAGGCTGATATGAATTTGTTCAATGAACTATAATATGGTCAGGGATAGCCATAGAGCTTGTCCATCATAGTTGTTTCAGATGGCCAAAATGTTCTTCTTATGTTGTGTTACAATGAGTAGTTCTGTAAAATATATTCTTTGTTTTCTGCAGATTGTACACATAGGCACACATCAGAGTCACCAGTCCCCAAGTTTCCCTGGCGAGGTTCATAATATAAATCTCTGGGGATTATCGCTATGAAGTTATGTGAGATTGGTAGTACTCTCACAGGCAGCGTGTTGCTTTGTTGAGAGGGATGGAGTAGATGGGGGGGGGTGTAACCCAATTATAATTAAATAAATCCTCTATGCCTTTTTGTCATAAAATGCTAACTCAAAGATGATGTGGGTAATTTTATGGAAACTCATTTGGGATATGAATATTTAAATGTTTTTCTTTGTAGCTATATTCAGGACAAGTACCAAATTGTCTAGTCAGCTTTTATATGAAAGCCTTTGGATTATATTCTGATGTATAACCAATGTCTGTTATCTTTTATGTCACATTTATTCTGTGTAATGAAACTTTACGCAAGATTTCATATTGTAGCTTGTGTAACACCAGACTTAAGGCATTGTTCTAAGATTTGGATCACGTTCAATCAGATGTAATAGTAAGTGTTCTAGCACAATGAAGCTGGAATCAGCATCTTTATCATGTGCCTTAAAGGTTTGTGTAATAAGTTCACTGCTGTCCATCGTATATCATCCATACTGACCAATGTATTTGTATCTGGGCACTGGGTAATAACCATGTATTGCCAGGCTTGAAAGGGTCCAAATAATAGTGACATAGCTAACTACCATGTATTGCCAGGCTTGAAAGGGTGCAAAGAATAGTGACATAGCTAACTGCCATGATGTCGTAAGAAGCTACTAAGGAGGTTTGGGAGTGGATTTGATTATCTTATCCCATAGTCAAGTGACCCAGAATCCATGCTGAAGTTAGATTATCAGTTCGAAAAAGGCAGATACCGCAGCAAAGCTGTACACCATGACACAACACATTCCATTCTCCGACTACATCCTTCTAATCTGCAGGAGTTTGAGAATGAATGCAGAAGAAGATAGTCTGGTCATTAAATGTGAACTTTTTTCGATGTTGGTAAGTAATTGTCAATCTCCCTCAGTAGCTCCTTATTAAAGTGGAATCTTGGTCCAGGCTGACAAAATATGTATGTAATAACAGAATTTGCTATATACAGTACAAACAATAGGGAATAAATATAATTGGGGAATGCACTATAGAGGGATTTCACTGTAGTTGATTTCATTAATGAAATCACATGAGTTAGTCAATTATTTTTACTTGCACGATGAAAGTACATACTTCTCTCCTTTTGTGTTTAATTAGCCAGATGTAGTCCAGAGAACAGAATATATTGTGTCATGGTTACTACAAGGCTGCGCTTCTATTTACATTTTTTGTCCCGGGACATGCAAGGCAAGTCATAATGTTACTGTACTTTGCTCCCCTTTCAGTCCCTGGCAACATATGGGCAATGAGAGCACCAAGTCATTAAAAGAACACCAGTGTGTTCATGAATACCAGTTTGAGAACATTTATTTTACCATGTATAGAGAAAGCTATCTCATCAACACAGGTAAAAAATACTCAAAATTTGCCCTGGTTTTTTTTGGTTTCATTTTCAAGTTTTTTAAACGATGGGTTCATTTTAATTATTGCGGTGGAATCTCTGTACAGTATGTCAAATTGGTCCTGACCAGCAAAATATTTTATTCAATAATCAAAATTTGCAATATATTTAGGAATATCTAATTAGATATTTTGAAAAATGTTAAATAGGGAATTTTTATATATAAACTTATGCACTATAAAGGGATGCCATGGTATCATTTTTTTAATAATAAGAGGAATTGTATTATTTTCCTATTTAAAATATGAAATTGGTTAATAAATCTGAGTTGAACTCATGAATAGTATTGTATTTGTTTCCCAATGCTGTTGATTTTTTCAAATAAATGAGACTGCAGTAACACTATATATCAAGTGACATATTCTTTCCAGAACATTGTCTTCATCATGGATACTCTGAACACCTCTCTGTTCTGGACAAGCAGGCCTGCATTGACCAGAGAAATGTGCATACATTCTTCAATGTCGCTGGTCCATCATCTTCCTGATCTTCCTTTTCTTCTCTCACCTGGCACTCTGCCCTCTAGAATCAGCCTTTCGATACCATCATGTTGCTTTAAGTGTCCAAAATACTGTAGCTTCCTTCTTATGATGGTATTTAGAAGCCATACTTCATTTAGTTTCAGTAAATTCAAAATTTCAATGTTCTTCTTTTTCTCTGTCCATGATATCCGTAGGATCTTGATTAGAAAAAAACTGGCTTCAGAGCACGCGGGGCATTCCCATAAGTGCTCAGCCCTCTGTTCTAGCAGCCATTCGACTCGATGGTATTTCGAGTCCAATGCTGCCGAAACAGACGTCGACATCAGAGCACAACTCTGGCCCTTGCGACAGGTTTCTTTGTTGTTCCGCCCACCCACGCCGTGCCCGTAAGTAGTTCAAGCACAACATCGGCCTGTCGGAACAACATGGTAACGGTTATCGAAGGTTACGACTACGGGATTGTATAGATGACGTTCCATGAATCTTCTATAAGAAGATAACCTCAATATAAAGGCATGTCATCTACTAAGGTTTTCTGTTGCATGGTTGGTTTGTCTAGTGAGCCATTGGTGAGACCCACAGGCACAACCACATGCTCGTTGGATCTTTCTGCAGCACTTCATTTTGAATGAATTTATTCTTTTGGATATGTCTTGTGTTCTAGAATATATTATCTATATATTCTAGAACAAATATACTGGAATAAAGTGCCTAGAAATTCAGAATGGATACATTGAACAGTGGTGCAACTAATAATAACAATGAAAGTTGTGTATGTAAAGAGAGAAGAGGTTTCGGTGGCAGCAGTGCATGTGTTAAACATAAACAACAATCCTATCACTTCATGTGCAGAGACTCAATTTGTATGCAGTAACACTGTGTATCCAATAAGGTACTCATGCAGAACACAAAGGAGTGAGTTCTTCTTCTTTTGCACAGAATAGCCTTCAACAGACAGAATTGGAGAGATCTGACCTCTGCCCTATGCGCTAACTTCAGCGCAAAAGGAAAATGAATGAATATTGTTTGTATTGTATATAACAAATTTCTGTTATATTCATATTTTGTCAGTCTAAACATTGTTATAAAGACATTGCACTCACTATATGAGTACTGCCCTAAAGAAAATACTAAATATATGCGCATGCATTTTCAATCGAAGATGATTTTTTTTAATACGAAAATCTGTACCAGTTGAGATATATGTTTGTGGGAAATATTTACAGTATAAGTTTGATGGGTTGTTTTCTCACATTCCCTTCAAGCCATTTGTTATTGCAACATCTCAAAGTACTTGTGTACCTATGATAAGTGGGCCTCATTCAGAAATTTTAAATAAAGGTGATAAAAGTGACTGGTTTGTTGTGTTCATTATTTTAATATAAACTTTGGGGGGGGGGCCTAACCTAGATGATATTAATATCATTAAGCCCCATGGGTCTAGAACACATGATCATACAATATTAGTAAAACATCTATCTATTTAGGTTCTTTCAGCGCCAAACACAGCGCATAGGGCAGAAACCAAAGCTCTCCAACGTTTGTAGAATGTGATGTGCAATGTGGTGCTACTTTTTCCATTTGATTTCTTTATCTTACCACTTGTCTCCCTCCCATACCTTTTCCCTGTCATACTGTCCTTCCGTCTTCTCACTTTTTCTTTTTATCACCAGGATACCATATGTGTGTCTCTAAAATTAGGTGTCCGTGGTATAGCTTGTCCTGATGAATACTTTTTAGTTGAAACTTCATCTGTCAATTTGTTTCTACTAATTGTTTTATTGACTTTTTGGTACAGTAGTATGTATACCTATTTCTGTTCATTTTGATATCAATAAGTGCCGTCTCCGCAACGAAGGTTGGCTGCAACGTATCTCCAACATCTCCTGTCTTGGTGGTGCACTCTGCTAGACTGTAACCTGTCCATCGTGTAATGTTACTCTCCCACTTGTATCTCTGCCTACCTCTTGCTCGCTTCCCTTTGACTTTACCCTCAAGTAAGGTCTTCAATAGGGTGTCATGTCTTTGTGTCCAAAGTATTTTATTTGCCTGATCTTTATTTCTCTTAGTAGTTCTTTCTTCATATTAAGTGTCTTTAGCACCTCTTTATTTGTTTTCTTCTCTTTCCATGATGTTCTCCCTATTCTTCTATATACCCACATCTCAAAGGCATCAATTTTGTCTTCTAATTGTTTATTTAGTGTCCATGTTTCTGAGCCATACATTAATATGGAATAGATGTAGCATTTTATAATTCTCATTTTTAACTTTGTAATTTGTTTAGATATTAATAATTTCCTCATGCCATTGAAGGTACTTTTAGCCATTCCTATTCTCCTTTTAACTTCTGTTTCACATCTGCCATCATTTGTGACTATGTGTCCAAGATATTGATACTGTTTTACTTGTAGTTTCTCTCCCTGTATGTTTATGTTTATCTCCTGTTCTTCTGTGTCTTTGCTGATTATCATGGTTTTTGTTTTTTGAATGTTTATATCCAGTCCATATTCATTACTTGATTTATTGACTTGATCTATTAGTCTTTGTAGTTCATGTTCACTTTCTGCTAAAAGAACAGTGTCATCTGCATATCTAATGTTGTTTATTATTTTCCCATTGATCTTGAGTCCTGGTATTTCTTCTATATTTTTAAAGATATTCTCTGTGTAGATATTAAATAGGCTTGGTGATAAAATGCATCCTTGTCTTACCCCTCTTCTTATTTCTATGTATGGAGAGTAGCTGTTTTCACACCTTATTGATGCAGTGTGTTCCCAATACATATTTCTAATCAGCCTGATGTCTTTTCCATATTGATATATCCGTAGCTAGAAAATAAACGTCCGGCTCTGTGGCGGATTGGTACAGGGTGTCTGTGACAGCCAAGGTACAAAGTTCGATCTCGCCACAGGCAATTGTGCATCCGGACCGTTCAGGAAGCACGGGCAAACTACCGAACGTATTTATATTGCCTAGAAAATACTACAGCCAAAAAAATGCTGTGTTGATAGTCACGTCCTGAATAGGATATGCTACCAACAAAAAAAGAAAATAAACACAAGTGCAGTTGCTCATTATATTGGAGCTTGCAAACCTACCTCACGAAAGCTTGCAAACCTACCTCCATCCAATACAGTAGAATCCTTTTATAACAAAACATGGTCCGGGTCAAAATTTGTATGTAATAACACATCTTTAAATACAGTACAATATAGAATATATATAATTGGGGAGTTTTTAAAAGTATTGCTTTATATAGGAAAATTGTTATAAAAGAATGTGCTATAGAGGGATTCCACTATACTGGGTACGGTAATTCCGCGAAGCATACTAGTTAAAATAAAAATCATATACTAAATACCGCCACAGACGGATGTGTTGGGCCATTGGCGCAAATAAAATGGCAACCACAACGCATTTCCATTCTCTGGACTATATTCAACTGGAAATCTTGTAAGACCATTGTCCTGTTACAAGAGAAATCCAGCGGGAGTTTGAGAATGAACGCTGAAGCAGAATATACTAAATATGGCAAGAACAACTGTGGCCAGCACCCTAAAGATGAAAAGTGATAGCCATACACGTTGCAGGCTACTTTGCGATCCCATGGGGGATCGAAATAACAGAAGCCGTCTGGCCCAATGGCCTAGATATCACAGCTGAACTGTAAACCATGAAATTAGCATTCTTTGGACTACATCCTGACAGAAATAAGACAAGGATGCATTTTATCACCAAGCCTATTTAATATCTACACAGAGAATATCTTTAAAAATATATAAGAAATGCCAGAACTCAAGATCAATGTGAACATAATAAAAAAACCTGAGATATGCAGGTGCCATTGTTCTTTTTTCAGAAAGTGAACATGAACTACAAAGACTAATAGATCAAGTCAATAAACCAAGTAATGAATATGGACTGGATATAAATATCCAAAAAACAACTATAATCAGCAAAGACACAGAAGAACAAGAGGTAAAGATAAACATACATGGAGAGAAACATCAATATCTTGGACACAATAGTCCACAAATGATGGCAGATGTGAAACAAGTTAAAAGGAGAATAGGAATGGCTAAAAGTACCTTCAATGACATGAGGAAATTATCTAAACAAATTACAATCAAGTTAAAAATGAGAATTATAAAATGGTACATCTATTCTAAATTAATGTATGGCTCAGAAATATGGACACTAAATAAACAATTAGAAGACAGAATTTATGCCTTTGGGGTGTGGGTATATAGAAGAATAGGGACATCATGGAAAGAGACGAAAACAAATAAACAGATACTAAAAACACTTAATATGAAGAAAGTACCAAGAGAAATAAAGATTAGGCAAATAAAATACTTTTGGACACATTATAGACTGACACCTTATTGAAGACCTTACTTGAGGGTAAAGTCAAAGGGAGGTGAGCAAGAGATACAAGTGCTATGGACAGTTTAGTCTAGCAGAGTGCACCACCAAGACAGGAGATACATTGCAGCCAACCGTTGCGGAGACGGCACTTGATGATGGACATCCAGCTGTGTATACAATAGACAGGCGAAAATTTAAGCATTCTATGATTACATTCTGCTAGAAATCTATTAAGAAGACCATTGCATTGTCCATCAAGAGAGATCTAACGGAAGTTGGAGCTCATTGAAGGCTTGAGAAGCAATGTTCGCAAAACTAGGATCTACAAAAAAACAAGTAAAGCAAAGCCAGTAAAGCAAAGTGAGTAGAGATGGCAGGGAGCAGAAGAAGAAAATATATTGGAGAATTTAAGAAATGATAATTGAAGTGTATAAAATCAGTATCGTGAATCAATCCTCGAGATGATTTGGGTGGTCCTAAAAAGGACCTGTTTTTACAAGATTGTAAACTTGCAATCTACTTGGCAGCTGCCTTCTTTGGTGTCTTGACTTTCTTTGCTGCTGGCTTCTTGGCAACCTTGGGCTTGGCGGCTTTAGGCTTTGCTGCAGCTGGCTTCTTTGGAGACTTGGCCTTCTTGGGTTTTGCAACTTTAGGAGACTTTGGCTTCTTAGCAGCAACTGGTTTCTTGACAGCAGTCTTCTTTGGGGATTTAGGTTTCTTCGCACCTGCAGCTTTCTTGGGTTTGGCAACCTTCTTTGGTGATTTAGGCTTTGCGGTTTTCTTTTCACTGGGTTTCTTTTCGGCCTTCTCTCCAAGCCGGAATGAACCTGCAGCGCCAGTTCCTTTAGACTGTTTCAGACCTCCAGCTTTAACACCAGCCTTCAATGAAGCCTTGAGACGAGCATTGATTGCTGTTGGGTTATTTCCTACTTTGTAGTTAGCAATGATGTACTTCAAGATTGCTTGGCGTGACGAGCCACCTCTTTCCTTCAAAGCTGCGATTGCTGCATTCACCATTACTTTGTACTGAGGATGAGCAGATGGAGTCTTTGGCTTCGGTGCGGCTTTCTTCTTCGGTGCCTTTACTGGGGCAGCAGCTGCGGGAGCAGCGGTAGTAGCGACAGCGTCAGACATGATTATATAGCTAAAACTGAATAATTTGGCAAAGGTGATAACTGTGTCTATTGCGAGTAGCGTTGGTATAATAACGCCAATCTGGGAAAAATGGTTTAAATAAATCCGCGCGGACGTCTCGGAGAGCAATACGTCACAGTCAACAGCGGACCAGTGGATAGACCCGCTACTTCAGCTGGTTATGATAGTTCTGTGCGATATGACATTTTTATAATCAAAATCACTCTTTACCTAATATCAACATGAATATCGCATATTATGTATAAATATTGGCGGTTAACATAGTTGTGAATAACAATCATTTTAATATATATTTCAATTTTTTAAGTCTTTTAATATTAGTTTAATGTTGAAGTTGTCATGTGGACTTGTTGACATGACATATTACAAAATGTTTTTTAATAATTACAAAATATTTTTAATATAATTTTTTTATGCAAATAAAATTATACACTAGATGTATTTTCAAAATCATGTATTTTCTGATTGATTTACTAACGATTTTATCTTTAAACTTTAGTTTTTCGTGTGAGCCTATTGCACATTTTGTCATGGCTGATCGTACCTCTTATCGGGTTTAAACTTCAATATTTTCGAGAATATAATATTTTAGCAAAGTCTGTTCTCTCACTTTGAACAATAAAATCATGTATTTCTCCTTTTCTTAATCAAATTAGCACAATTAAATGTTCTAGAACATTACGGTTCAGTTTTCTGACATGGAACATATAGACTCAAATATCCAAATGACTTCACATAGGACTTGACCTTTGTTTACTTCCACTACTATAAACTTTTCTACAACGTTTCTACCCGTTATATTATTTTGTGATGTTGTATTTATTATATTAAATTGTTTATATACAACAAAGCTGTGCAACTATCTTTTATTACAGCTGATGACTTCAAAATACTCGGCGACATGTCCGAAACCAGAGTATTATTATTACTATTATAAACCTGACCCGCCATGTTTTTGTCATTCTATACTGAATCATGCGATAAATAAATATTTGTTTATTTTATGAAGAAAGTATTGATGACAGCAATTCCATTTGTCTTAATTTCTGACAATATTGTTATGTAAACTGTATTTACGTTATATTCTTAGTAAAATCTTGATGTATAACCATCTGGATTAATATTTCATCAAACAAAGCTAATGAGCTGAAGAAGTTATGAACGTCCGCACTTTTATTAGGTCTGTATATAATATAGGCCTATATATATTATATAGACAAAACAAGACAGTGCACATAACTTCAAACATTCATATTTATGTCAAATCATTCTAAACGAATTTTTTTTTCTTATTTGTTTTTACTAACGGGGTGTATAACTAAAGAACGTTAGAGTTCTTAGACGAAAACTACACGTAGCGCGCTGGACATGGAATGTGGGAAAACAGTGTTATTCTTGCATTAGTGGCGGCAAACAACAACAATCATTAAAATGGAAAATATTTTGTGTAATATGACCTTGTCATTAGAAGTGAAGAAGAGAGTTATGCAGTGCTATGTAACTCCTAAACTAACATATGGATGCGAGATTAAGAAAATAAACAAACAGGAAAGTGGGAAATTAGAGGCAGTAGAGATATTCTACATAAGAATGCCGATCATACCATGGACTGCCACGAAAACTAATATGGAGGTGTTGAACGAGTCAAATACGAGACAGAGATTAATCAATAAATATAATAAAAAGACCATCTTCATTTTTTTTTATCACTCTATGAGACGTGGAGGTTTGAAGAACATAATCATAACAGGCAAGATTAGCGACAACAGAAGCAGCTGGCGACAACGTGAGAAAATATTACATAGTTTAACAACCTGGTACGACAGGGAAACAACAACGATACTGATACATAATATTGGGGATATAGAGCTATGGAGAGCCATGATCACCTACGCGAGCCGGCATGGTACCTAATGATGATGAGTGGTTAAAGAAGAAAACGTTACATTCCTTGTAAGCATGCGCATGTATTTTCCTATAGAACTACATGAAAACAAATCTGCATGTATTATTTATTGGTGATTATAGTTTATATATAAGACTACAGACAATGTTAGGAACATCCGTAGATCACATAATCAACAATTGACTGGTAAGCCTGCTTCATTTTTGGACACTGTGTGGTTGCAGAAATCGAAGAATTTGGCAGTTATGCGAATGTTCATTGTAGCATGATGCTAGTTTCTAGTCGACTTCGTCTTACATGGTTGGTTGGTTGCTGATCCAGCAGTCCGTGGGCTCATGTCATTAGAATGGCATTATATTGTTTGGTAGTCGTCTTACATACTAAGTAATGCAGAAGTCGGTTGTTACGGACTATATGAGCAAATAAAATGGCGGCACATTTCATTTCCGTTTCTAGGATTACATCCAGCTAGAAATCTAGTAAGACCACTGCCATGATACAAGGGTGATTCAGTGGGAATGAGAAAAAACACACACAAAATACTAAGTAAAGTCAAAAATGCTTGAACTTTTTTTATAGACCGTTTTCTTCTTCTTCTGCGTACCCTCTCTGATACACAGTACTAAATACTGTGTGATTTCCGCCAGAGAGCGTGAAGTACGTTATGTTGCTAGTTTAAGCGGAGCTGCGTTATCTGTCCGATCCGGTCGCGCACATTCGATTTCGACATGCTTTTATTTCAAGTAAGTTTTCCTAGCATGTGACAGCCTTCCTATCTGTCGTAAGGCAAACGAGTATGTATTTGCTTTACGCCGTGACTGTTTCTAACCCTATGTGCCTTCATGATCACCTACGCCATGAAGTTCCTATGTGGATTTTGCAAGCAAAAACTTGTCTCTGGGTTGCAGTTTCCGAAGAGACGATAAACAGATATTTAGACTTGGATCATGAACGTCTATCGTGTTTGAAGTGTTTACGCTGCCAGTGAACATGTCTGGTGTAATTAGTAATTATATTCCGTTGCCCCCTGTGTCCTCGGGTACTGACCTTTACTTCGACTGTGAGATTGGTTCCTGTATAGGAAATTGCTCAAACCGTAAAGTGTGACTATTCTTGGTCTGTCATCTTCAGCCAAATTCGCATGATCTTCAACTCACTTTGTTTCGTAGCGAGTCAATATGGTATCGTGCCTTTGTCTCTCTGCATAACTTGCTGTCGGAAGATAGCTGAAGGCTTGTTCTCACGTATGGACATTGATTTCGTTATGATTTTAATTTTCTCACTAAAGCGCTATTCTATCTTCGCATGTACTCAATAAACCTGACTTTTTTCTCCACAGACTTGCACCACTATTGTCACCTTCGTGGGCTATTCAACATGACAACATGTCAGTCCATTGAATTATGCTACGACAGAATGTTGGCTGTTGTGGCCTAGAGGTTCTTTTCAGATATTTTGTTGGTCTTATCCAAACAGTTCTCAGTAACCCGTAGATTGGGGTGGAGGAGTTGTAGTATTCAAATCCTACTTAGCAAATCTAACGTGAATTTTAGTACTATGAACTTAACGAAAATGTCGGTTAAAAAAAACCCTTCCATGGTTATTTTTCGCAAAAAGATCTTTAAATTTCCCGCCATTTAGTGCAATTTACACACGAAAATGGACGAAAGGAAGTTTATTTTTTTTTAAATATATATTTTGGGAAGTAAAATCCACGCCTTAGGGTAATCGGGTAATCATATCTACGGTCCTGATCCTCAGTCTACAGTGCCCGGACGTGATCCATAAAATGTTTGTCATCTGCTGCTCACGTACTTCGTAGTAATCTGATTCCAGGGTGCACCACAAGAAAACGCGTTTATAATCTCGGTTATCTACTAACTCTGGATTGCAAGAGAGCAATTTTCTTTTGCACACCGATACAGATCGTGTAAGGTATATTGAATAAATGAGAGGCTGCATTAAAATAAAAAAAATTACTAATGGAAGTTTTGCTTTAATTTCCCTTTTCGTTATTTGTTGTCTTAATGTTATGTAATTTCACACTTGTATAGTTTTTCTCCTTTGTTGTATGGCCTACTCCATTTTTTCATACAAATTATCTCAGAAAAGTTATGAACATCAGATGGCAAAACAAGATTCCAGATACCACTGTCCTTGATAGAGCTGGTATCCCAAGCATTGACACGATCCTGATGCAGATACAGATTCGTTGGGCAGGTCATTTGGTGCGTATGCCAGACCATCGTCTGCCAAAGATACTTCTCTATGGTGAGCTAGAGAAGGGTATACGATCTCAAGGTGGCCAAAGGAAGTGCTACAAGGACTCGTTAAAGGACTCACTGAAAGCCTTTGAAATAGACCACGATACATGGGAAGAACTTGCACAAAATAGATCTACATGGCGTTCTAAAATAAAAAAGAGCGCATCATCTTGTGAAAAGAAGAGAAATGCAGCAGCTCAACAGCGGAGAGCAGCTAGAAAGTCACGGATAGACCAAGATCCGTCTACAGTCGTTATTCCATGTCCAAACTGTCCAAGGACATTTACAGCTCGAATAGGGCTCATTAGCCATCTACGAACTCATAATCAAGGACATAACTAAAATTGAATTTTCAAAAGTGGATGTAACAAATGGTCATCATCACTTGTGATGGACGAACAACTCCATTTTTACTAATTTTATTTCTGTTAATTTACAGTAAACTGCAAAATTCGATGTAGTTCTCTTGCTATATTTGTCCTCATCTTGATACAGAACCATTGGTTCAAACGTCAATTTGTTCCATCTTGTATTTGTTCTTCGTAACACCACTATTTAATCCTTTCTAAGTTTTTAAAAATTATATACGATACAGATTATATAGCACGTTTCACTAGCTTTGCCAGCTTAAAAATTATGTATCTCAGCAAATATATATCGCATATAATTGACATGTTGTGTGTTAAACTGTGTGTATTTGAAATGGTATAGACCGTATGAACTAAATTTTTCTTTAATATACAGCCATTTGTTTAAATTTTCGTTTAAATGCGATATAGATCAAAAGTATACTTGTCAACACACATCTCACACACATATTTAAGATGTTTTACAGTCAATTATAAGACGTCATTTACACATGATTCGTTATCATACAACTTGCATAGTTTAAACAAGCGCCTTCCAAAGAGATTATTATATGTGGAGCTGTGCAAAGGTAAACGTTCAAGCAGAGGGCATTAAAAGCGCTTCAATGATCACCTAAAAAAACTCTCTCAATCACTGCAGCATCGACCATAGCTCCTGTGAGACTATAGCACTTGATCGCTCAGTCTGGCACACCCAGATCACTGCTGGCATCACGAAATTTGAAAAAGAAAGAACACTGCGGGCAATCCACAAGCGCAAGAAACGGAAGGACAAATCCGAAAATTCTCCTACCCCGAACTTCAGCACTCCTGCATGCACTGCAATAGAACTTTCCGTGCACGAATCGGACTTATCGGACATCTGCGAACTCACAAACAAAATTAGACAGTTACCAATGTATTATTATTATTATTATTTTTCATCGCGTTTATTGTTTTTCATATCATGCTTATCTTCGCTTGCGAAGGATATCATCATCAGAATGATATACATATATACTGAAAGTTTGAAAAATGTGGGCCGAAAAGCACACATATAGCAGATCTACTATAAACTAGCGGCACTGCGTACTATCGCTCTTCAATAAAAAAAATACAAGAGAAGTTATTGCGGGTTAATTAATCTTCTACTTCTGCGTTAATTCTGACACTCATACAGGATGTAGTCTGGTGAACAAATTGCGGTGTGTCGTAGTTTACAGCTTTGTTGGGATATATGTCTATTTCGGCCGGACATATCCGACTTCAGTATGACTTTTGGGGTCCATTAACCCTATATAGGGGAGCGCGGTAGCCCAGTTAATAGTGAGCTTGCTTGCTATTACCGGGTTACAGCGTGCTAGATTCGAAACGACGTTCGGACATATACAAAATTCTGGTTATACTTCTTCTTCTAAGTTAGTTCTCAAACAACAACCCCATCGCATAATCTCATTAGTCGTCTCTTACGAGATGCATGGAAGGTAAACAGTGTTTGCTATTCTTTCCATCGGGTCCATATGCTATCGGGTCCCGGCAATACACGGTTGAATCCGGGTTATGATTTCTCGCTTGACACTACCGTTATTTTAGTCGACTCAGCTGCAAATGAGTTCCTGACACATGAGTTATGGGAGGTAAACACAGCAAGGAAGGGAACTGACCACCCCACCGTTGCTAAGGTTTAGTACATGAAAATTATCATCCCCGACGGCAGGCTGCTGCCATGGGACATAACTTTTTATATGGGATGGGAGAGCTAACACTACCCCAAAACCTAAGTAGCTGCATACGACATGCTTGGGGGGGGGGGTAACCTTTTCGGTATTCTTTGCTCTCCATTCGAGGTCCGGAAACACACCGGCGGCTGGTTAATTGAGTAGTGGGTGCTTGTTTAGAAGAGGACTATTTACACAATGATTATTCACAAAGAAAATATAAACATAATAGCATAGAATTACCTGAACTTCGCCCTCCAATATATTTGTTTGGGCACACGCATCAACATAACCGAAATGGGTTCGCGTTTTCATGTGAATCGTGTTCCTCATCACGAAGAAACCAACTTTTTTTTTTTAAAGTAATGTTTAAGGGGAAATAATTACAATACAGTTGTTCCTGCTGGTGTGAATGTATATATTGTAGTTATATACCCTACTATGTATTCAATTGCCGATGATAAATGTCTTCGACATACCCCGGAGGACGTAAAATAAAAAGTGAATCAATTACCAGAACTGCGACCTCCACTTTTGTTGATGGTTGTAAAGCTATTATATAACCAAAATTAGCTAATTTACGCCATTGCAAGTCGTCTTGGGTAGAGATTATGATCTTCATAAAACCATTCGTCTACCAGAAAAAACCCTGCTATATTCAGACAGCTCCCGAAGGCCGAAGAGTAAAAACGATGTTTCGAAGACACATTTAAGGTTTAGCTGACTCACTTCAATCAGTGCGGGATTTACATATAAGCTAAACAAGCTATAGCTTAGGGCCCCCACTGTCTTGCCCCCTCCCCTCCATTTTTATCATTTATTTCACTATCTGTATATTCTTAATCGTTAAAGGGACCCATATCTCTAGCTTAAGGCCCCATATTTCAAATAGCTTAATGCCTTATCAAGTCTAAATCCGGCCCTGACTTCAATGTAGATATACTATATACGTTCATTATAAAGTTTTACACAAGACAGATCCGACAGGTGTCACATTTCATGTTTTACCGAGAGGGGAACATTTCCAAGTCACAGCAGTTTTAACTAATTTTTTGGTTTTGTGTGATTTTTTTTTTAGTTTTATGTGTTTCTTGAGAAAGGTTCCAGCCGGACCGTAACGTGGATAATAGTCCTTGTTCTTTTGTTTATTGTTGTTTTTATTTTTAACATTGATAGTTATGCTTTTGAGTAATGTATGTAGCATTTATCACTTATTCGTTTGGTTACTGCGGCACTCCATTTTGTCGCACATCCCCTGACAGTTAGTTTATATTTACAAACGAAATACCAATGAAATAAATAAACTTAAATACCCCCAAGATAGATACATAACTTAACTTGCTGTACCAACAGGATGTAATGATTTCCAGATGAACATCGTCCTACAAGAGTAAGAATTATTCTAGTGAGAAGTCTATGATAAAACTCTGCAATACGTGATTCTCTCGAAAATCAACTTGGACTATGTAACTATAGCTTGAATAAAGTGACGTGTACACAATAACGCGTTACGTTAGAAATACAAGAACGCACATAGGGATAATTTGTAACAAATTATTATTCCAATGATATATTGTTTCCTCCTATCGTATTGCACATATCGACACGCCTAACTCAAAGCATTTCTCTGCGAGTTGGCGTTCTTCGGCCTTGGAAATATTTACTCTTTCTCTACGTTTGTTTTCGTTTTCAAGCACCTGCAGGTTCATATAGTAGCAGAAAGTATAGGAATACAGAATATATACAGAAGAGGATGTCTATTGTCTATTGTCAATCCCCAGGTGAATGATTGTTGATCACATTCACACTTGCCGTTAAGCGTAGGGGTGGTATCTTAAGCTGTCGTTTCAAGACCAGATGTGTCGCCGAGGTTGCATTTAGTCCATGTTTGTTCAAGGTTATCTTAATGTTTTCTATCCGCCGCTTTCTTCGTCTACCTTTGGCTTAACGCCCCGATATTCTTGTATTATATGCTCTTATTGGTATTTGGTTTGGCTTCATTCTCATAAGGTGACCGAACCATTTTACTTGCTGTCTCTCAATATGTTCTTCTTCTTCTTCTGCGTTCATTCTCAAACTCCTACTGAATCTAACAGGGCCATAATATGTTCGATACATGATATTATACCAACTCTTTTCCTAATTTCTTCATTTCTTATTTTATCTAGTTTGATAAACATTGCAGCTTTTCTCAGACATTTCATTTCACATGTGACAATTTTTCTTTGCTGCGAAGCTGTTAAGACCATGTTTGACATTGGTAGCACAATATTGGTATAAAAATTGTAGATATTATTTGTTTTTTAATTTCCATCTTGATCTTTGGATGAAGAAGTAATGGTGAAAGTTGGTAAGTCACTGTGTTTGCTTTCTGGCATCTTGTTTCTATTTCTCTGTCTAGTCTTCCATCTTCGGGAAAAATGCTGCCTAGATATTTAAATTCTTTGGCTTGTTTCACTTTAGTGTTATCTTAGAAGAGGATGTGAATGTATGAATGTAATTAAAGAGATATGGTCGTTCACGAATATTGTAATACGGTTGGGAAAAATGTGCCGTGATCAAGCTGCAAATAAAACAGAGGGAATGATACTAGAACTCAATAGTACTCAAAGTCATACGATATAATTACTTACACTCATGGCTCAGTAGCAAGAGAAACACACAGATGTGGATGGTGCTTCATTGTCTACCAAAATTGCAAGATGGTGATGGAAAAGTCTGCTGTCTATCCCACCACAACATTGAGCATGAGAATGGAGGATAAAGACAAGATAAGAAAACAGCATAATAAGAAAAGAGTGGGACTCTGTTCTCAACAACGCCCAGAGCATCACATGAATCTACTGTCCTGGCATGGCTGGATTAAGCCATCTTGGTGCCCTAGGCACAAACCCACATGGGTGTCTCCTTCTGCCCCGGGCCCCCAATCCTCCACTGACCGATGGTATATTCAATATTATGCCACAAAACTAAAAAAGAAAAACAGTTGTTAACACATATGTTTGTACTACTATCACTCATATAAAACAGTTGTTAACACATATGTTTGTACTACTATCACTCATATAAAACCTACAATAAGGTATTTCTGTATTAAAATTAATAGTTAAATGATTGTGTAATAATAATGGACACAAATAATGTAACGTTTTTAATAGATGAGAAAGTCAGAGAGAGCACACATTTACATTTTAAAGTTATTTTTTTCTAGATTTACATCTGGCAAAGTTTTTGAGTACATCATCAAAGTTAATTTTGCGCAACAAGTCTGCCTCAACCATCAGCAGAGATAAGGAATCAAGCCTTTCTTGTTTCATTGTCGATCTACTTGGATTTTTTTTTGTACGTTTCAACTGAGAAAAAGAGCGCTCATTTGAACAATTAGTACCCATTCATGTTAAAAATATGCGCAAGGCGATTTCTACATTTTGAAAAGCACATTCGATGTTGTCTCTAACAATTACTTTGTATAATTCTGCATGACTGAAACTGTTGTTTTCAGATTTTGATGCACGAAAATTGTGGTGAATATAGGAGTGGAACTATTGTAGTTCAGTATATAAATTATTGTTCAGATCTTCAGGATAAGCATTTATTAGTCCTTCACAACACTGAGATGTTTGTAGTACATTGACCAAAAAAGAAAATCGAACTGCTATATCATGATATACCTGACCTCGTCTACTCATCTCTGTCTCAAGTTTGTCAACAATGACGTAGAAAGCAGATATACGAAATTTGTCTATGGAATTCAGAGATAACAGAAGCATCACCATCAATGACCACTGTCTTTCATTTACAATTATTGGTCAAAGTTGACTTATAATCTACACCTGGTGTTATTTTTTTTTGCAGCTTCTTCAAATCTTTCATATTCATTCCTAGATTCATGCAAGTGATCTGCTAGTGAAGAATACAAATCAGCACACGTTTTCAAGTTCACGTGCTCATTCTGTAAAGCTTGACTGACCCTGTGAAAATGTTGTAACACTTCTTCCCAAAAGACAACCATGAGAGCAAATTCAAATTCTTGCATCTTCTGTACAATGTTTTCTGCTTCTCTTCTGGTGTCCCCCTTCTGTGCCATAGGCACGTGCCTTGTTTGCCTAATGGTTAATCCAGGCCTGTGTCCTGGTGATACGGGAGTCAGGGACAACGAAAGAGCTAACACATTGGCTGGTAAAGCTATACAAGTAAATTCAAATAAGAAGTTGGAGGACATGCAAAAATTCTGAACGCTGATGGTTGGTTGCTGATCCAGCGGTCCATGGGCTCATGCCCTTTGACCTAATGCCATTAAATGGCATTATATTGCCGGGAAGTCTGTGGATTTTTGACCCACCCCGGGACAGAGCCAGAGAATAACTATCACACCTCCAGGAAGGTAGGTTTCAACATATTCACTGCTCCTAGCCACTGTAGCCAAGATATGGTTCACTGTGCTCATTCCCCGCCACCAATTGACTACTGGTTATGCCGAACTTCTCTATTGCTCCAGGCATGCAACCAAATGTTCAAGTCAAAAGGATTGTCACGTCCTGAGTCACTGTGCCTCTATGATGGGTTTCAGCCATAGAAAAAAAAATGCTGTCAGTTTTCTCCTCCCCAGTGCTGCACAGTACATCTCTGGCTCCATCCCAACCACAGCGGGTGCATACATATATATATTTAGGTAAACATGAAACACATTTCAGCAACAAAATAAAAGCATAATTGTATAGATGACGTGCCATGAAGCTTCTCTAAGAAGATAACCTCAAAATAGCACGTGATCCACTAAGGTTTTCTGTGGCATGGGTGGTATGTCTAGTGGGCCATTGGTGAGACCTACAGACGCAACCACATGTGTCTGAACGCTGATAGGAATTGGACCAGGTCCCTTCTAGCGGCACCGAATCGCCTTACAACTCAAGTAAACAGGTTTTCCGGACTTGACGGATGTGGTTGGTGAAAAATCTATTAACATACATCTATTTACTTGCGTTGCAAGGCGATTCGGTGCCGCTAGATTCTGGGTCAATTCATGTAAGCGTTCAGAATTTCTGGTAAAGCTATAAAGAGACCATGCTGATTTAATTAGACCAGTCACGGATGCACTACCAGTGGCGTAACATCATTAGACTACAAAATGCTTGACATCCCCTCCCATGATTAATCAACTTGAATAGCGCACACAAATTTATAGTTATTTACTTACTATTAACTCACGTAAATATGTAAATACATTTTTTTTTTAAAAAGCTTTGCCGATGTCAAACAAAAAGGTAATAAGAAATGACGCTGTGTGACATACAGGGGTATAAAGTGAAAAGAAAGAAGAAATAAAGACTTTAATCATTATAGAAAGATAATCGCAGGATTTTTCTTGTTTTAAAAGTTATCTGTTCTTAACGCCAAAAAAATTAAAGCATATGTTTTCATTCAGATTTGCAATTTTCATAGGCTGCAGAAGTCATGACCTTTGATCTTTTAATGGCGAATGAATTGTGCTTTCAGACGCTGGCTTCAGACCAATTATACACTTAGAAATAATTTATGATGACACGTATTTCTCAGAATTGTAAATGGAAATCCCCTATCTGTTACAATATTTCATATGTGCATACGCCATACGCTATTATTCTTTTTTGTGTGTAATTTTTCTTGTTCTCCTGTGTTCGTTCTCAAATTCATGCACATTAGCCAGGTGTAATTCTGAGAACGGAATGCGTTGTGTCATGATTTACATCATTGCTACGATATATGCGCCTTTCGACCGGATATATTCGACTTCAGCCTAGCTCGGGTCACTTTTACCATATATTATAAAGGACAGCCAACTTCATCCAATGACCTCCTTAGCCGCCTATTACGACATGAATGGAATGTAAACAGTGTTGCTATGTTTTGCTCCCACCTCGGGCCTCGGCAATACGCGGGCGATGCTTGTAATTAATTTTGGATCCGACATGGTTCTTGTTCTGTGTTGCTGTGAGATTTCTCATTGATTTTCCGAGCATATCCCACACAATTGCTATGTGGCATGCCCTGTATACCTCAGAGTGAGTTCTGATATAGACCACTCACTACACGGTGAGCTGCCTCGTGTGAAGTGAAACAGGCTGAGGACAGGGGTGCTAAGAGACTCGCATTACTCTCGTGCGAACCAAGGGTTGGCAGATAACCAAGATCCTAAAAGTATCTCCTCGTGGTGCATCCTGAAAGCAGAAATACAGCGGCTTTTCGTGTATTCCTGGCCAACACTCTTATGCTCGTGTCCGTGAGTGTGGCGACTGCAGACGGAATGAGATTTGACTGCACAGACAAGCAATACCTCCTACACCTGTGTGCCAACCATACACACAGCGCCAATGTCGACACACAGCGACACAAGACAGTGCGGTCCGAGTATTGGATTGGCGACCAAAGTATTTGGCACGAAAAGGTAGATAAATGGCGAGAAACGAAAAGATAACATACTGAGTACACGGAGAAGGCAAGCCAGATAGCAACGTCAAGTGCAAATTGAAAGGGAAATCGTTCCAAGGAAATCGGACTACAAGTTATGTTAGCCAGAGACAAGCTTTTAGTTACCGGTCTTATGGGAAAATGTCCAAAAGTGGGCGCCCGGCTAAGAAGGCGACCCTGGTCCAACTCTACTATAGAGCTTTCTTATACCGGAACCATGCTCGCGGTGAGAAAGGGTTCAGTACCTGATGGTGGAGGCACAAATGGAACAAGATCTTTCAGCTCGAGAACACGCTTTGCTACCAAACGCGTGGTGAAACTCAGAATTAGAGACGAGGTTGGTGAACGACACCTCGGTTAAAAAGGCGAAATAACTAGGGTCCAGCTATTCTGTCGAGTTCTTCCTAAACCGGAACCAGGCTCCAGCACCAGGATGAGAAAAGGTGCGGTACTCGATGGGCGCAGGCACAAAACGTCTAAATATACGAGGCAAGTTCACTGGCTCATGCGAGATATACGTGAACGACAATCGTCTCGGGAAGAATCATTACATACCTGCCTCCTGTCGAGAGATAGGCAGGCTGTCACAGGCTATGGAAGCCCTCTACCCGAATGAAAGGAATGACGAAAACGGATCTCGGATGTCCGGGCCACAGGGTGAGCCAACCAAGGTGTAAATAACACAGTTTCGCGGTGGAACTAGCAGCACAACGTACTTCACACTCCCGGGTGGAAGTTACACGACTCATTCGTGGTGGTTATCAGAGAGCCAACACAGAAGAAGACGTAAATCGTGGATGGGTCGTGCCTAGGATACCGTTATACAGAATTGCGCCCTTGAGGGCATAACTTCTGGCGAGGAATCGATACCTTCTTTTTCGTACGTTCTCAAACTTCTACAGATTAGCAGGATGTAGTCCAGAGAATTGTTTACAGCAATGTTGCGATATCTGCATCTTTCGGCCTGATACGTCCGACTTAAGCATGACTTTTTGGGGCATGTTGACCCTATATGGGATGGGACAACCAACTCCATCCCATAACCACTTCGCCACAGAGCCGGACTTTGAATCGTTAACTGAAAAGTTAACTACGTGTGAAATGAGATGTCTAAGAGAACAGAACAAACAGTAAACAGAACAAGAAGAGATCATGTGAGAAATTAGATTACAAGAACTATTGGAACAAAATCAATGGTCAAATATTTTGAAAAACAGAGATTGGCCACCTAATGAGAATGAACCCTTATCGGCCAGCGGCAAGAGCATACAACATAAAAATGGAAACAACAATATAGAGGAGACCAAGAAGAAGGTGGATTGAAGGAGTTACCAACATCCTGACACGGCACAATATTACTGCATATCAAGCGACCAGACTTGCAATAGCCCGAAAACCGATCGTCGTGCAACGCCTCACAGCATAAGCAGAGAAAAGACAATAAATAAATTATATAGATAATTATCATTAGAAACTGTCACCGAAAGTTGTTGTCTGCTTACATTTGGTGTTATAAAACTAATCTTCCGCATAGACATATAGTTCTAAATATCCGGAGATCACTACTTGATTAAAAAAGTATTAATACACGTTTCAGCGTTTTTACATTAAATATACACATGTTATAGTATACATTTGCGCTGTCATGTTTTATTTAAAATGTGTTTTCGTTATCTGTATTATACGCGGTTTAATATAATACTTTGAAAGTAGTACTTCGTTTACTTTTTTTTCAGTATATTTTTTCTAACTCCCGTTCACAGAGGCCGAAATTGCGATCTGTATTGTTGCTAAAGATGTCGTCTTGTTTGTGATACCAGTTTGGAGTTACATGATTATTATAGTGATGTTGACTTTAATAAATGTTTGTGAAAGTGCAATACCACAGCTCGGCCCTTGAAACCAGGGGTGATGGCACAGGGCACGGTTACCTGTGCCCTCGTGTACGTTTCTTGGATTTTATTCATCTGTAACGGTAGGCTCTAATCATTATTTTATGCCCTGCTAATAATAGCTGTTGTGTGTTTATTATATTGTCACAGTTGTTTTTACGAAATGGGTTGTCTGTTAGTGATTATATTCCCCATATTGCATGTATCAATTAATTTATAGGTAATAATAACTGCGTATCATGTACGAGTAGTTAATGTGTTCCTCTGGGAACATTGTAACGGGTTCCAGAGCGACAGCAGACATCAAAGAAGTTGCCGTCGGCCATATTGGTTAACATGACCGTTAGGGCGAATTTAATTTCTTTTCTGTTCTCTGTGTTTTATCTCGCACCAAAAGCAAGCTACACACTACTTAAGTCGATGTATATTAAATCTACATTCGTTTGTATAAACTGCACATATCTTTTGGTGTGCAATAAATATATACATATATTTTCGGCTATGGAATGCAGTTTAGATTTCGGTTCGAGGTCACGTGACCTAAGATTTGTGACCTCAATTTACGTTAGTCTCATCACTACTTAGTTTTTACTCTAGACATTAATTAGACATGTTTAGTTTGATGTTGATGACAAATTACATTTTACCATTGTTTGAGGCTTGGTTATTCTATAACTACTTTTGTATTTATGTGTTATATATGTTATAACATCCATACTACTCTGTTAAGTATTAACCCTTTAGTTTATTTGATTTATGCTCGATATTTTTCTAACAAGACTTCATGGTCAGTGTAGTTTCAAGTTTGTAGTAATTCAGTGTAGTTTAAATAGTTATTATTTATTGTTGGTAGGCCTAATTTACTGTAGCCTAACTAATATTAGGCATATGTAGCATAGGGCCTAAGTAGGCCTACAGTATCATAGTAATATTAATACCATTACTATCATAGTATGATTATAGTAGACCAGTTGAGCCTGAGGGTCCCTGTGATTATTGTAATATTTGTTGGCCATGTAGAATGTAGGCCTAATATTCTTTTTTCTTCTGCGTTTGTTCTCAAACTCCTGCAGATTAGCAGGATGTAGTCTGGAGAACGGAATGTGTTGTGTCATAGTTTACAGCATTGCTGTGATATCTTCGCCTTTCGGCCTGACACATCCGACTTCAGCATGGCTTTGGGTCACTGACCCTATATGGTATGGGACAGCCAACTCCATCCCATAACCTCCTTAGTCACCTTTTATGACATGCATGGAAGGTAAACAGTGTTGCTATTCTTTGCTCCTCTTTCGGGCCCCAGGCAACACACGGGAGATTGCCTGAAGTAAATGTATCGGCAAAATAAATATAGCAAAAAATGCTAAAATAATACTTGCGTATTAATGGAATATAATAGTAGGGCCTCTATTTATTTAGTTTTATTTTGGCCAACTTTACCCCCAAAATTGTCATTTTTCCCTTTTTTTTTCATTAGTCTCCTGGGTATGAAAGAAAGCTCAGAAACCTCCCCATTGCACATAAGAAGTAAGAGCTATTCGCTCGTAATTCCTGGGGCTCTGAAACAAACAAACCTGTTTTTTTAGAAATTTATCCAAGTTCCCAACCACTGTATTTTGGATATACACTTTCAAATGGTATTAAATTGTAATACTGTACAATCTTGTATTTTATAATTTATATTATAAAATAAAAAACAATAAAAATCACACTATCTATGGAACTTGTAAATCACATTACTTTTTAGATAAGACTACAATATGCAGCCATGGATGTCGTGGTGATTGGATAAACATAACTAAGATTTCCACTTTTTTTAGATGGTTGTAAACCTCAGATGTAATCAAATTGGACTACAACTTCTGTGGTTGAAAGCAGTGTACTTCACCATAAGAGGTACATTTTACTTAAGAAAACTAACTCATCTAAGACTACATATAAAATCAATGCAAGAAACAGAGGGGACAAATACAAATTGCAGAATGGACTATCATAATAAGTTAAATATTTGGGTTTTGGTAGCCTCAATATGTCTGATCTATTTAAATATACAATATATATCTGTAGGGGTGAAGTACTCCACTTACTGTGGAAGTTATGGTCTCTTGTACTCAGTCCATGATTCAAAAGCTTAGAAATGGTAAATGTCAATATGAATGGATGACATCTCACAGTTGCATCAAACCTACTAGGCATTTACATAGATATATTTCCCTTTACATACTTGGGTTCGTAGTAATGAGAGAGCAAATAAGCTTACATCTAATGTATTTGTAGTTGGTGAACTAAGGATGAATGGGATGCTCTGAATTTACTTAGCAAGCACTAAGCACATGCTGTATGTGGACAGGGAGAAAAATGGCACATCTGCCCGGCACAAAGTGATAAAGGAATATAGAATTAAGTGTGGCATGGGCAGAACTATTAATTTGTGGGGCAGAATTAGTAGTGTGTTCAGCCAGCATGCAACGAATCATCAGCATGCATACCCTTAAACATCTGCTGGAGTAACTGAGTGCCCATTGGTTAGCTTGGAGTGTAGTAACAAGTAGGAGTGAGGTGTAATAAGTCATTGATAAGTATGTTGCACTCCCAGTTTACAGCAGTGATATAAATGTTTGCCTTTCAGCTCAGAAAATATGATTATGCATGTTTGGGTTGGCTTCCCTACCTGTGACAGTCTTCTGTTGACAGGGGATAGGTATGAATGACTTTGTCAAAATGATGAATCACTAACTGTGCACTTGAGATACAGAATCTAAATTTCTCAGTGTCAAAATAAATACAAATCGGACACATTAGAATATTTATTAGGTTGATTGCATCTACTGAAAAAAGTTGCTCGCTATAAGACTGATCCACAAGATATGTAGATTCTTATGCACACGCCATATATCGCTCATACTGCCCTCAGCTACTGAAATATCTATCATTTGGAAGTCTTATTCTAATCAAGGAAACATTAAATGATAGAATTGGACTTGAGTTGCTTGTCTTCTTGCTACGTGAACCACTTACAATCCAAGTATGAGTCAGCACTTAGTGACCTGCGATTTTGATACGTGTGATTTCCGCCGGGGAGCGTGAAGTACGTTGTGCTGCAAGTTCCACAGTAGAACTGTGTTGTTTGTACCTCGGTTGGCCACTCTGTCGCCTGGACGTCCGAGGTCCAGCACATCCGTTTTCGTCTTATCAAGTCTAAATCCGGCCCTGCCTGAACTATCTCAAATATTTCACTATGCCAATAAGATGATCACATCCCATCACTGTTACAAATGTTACCAATATTAGCCAATAAAACAAACTAACAAGGAAATACAGCGGCAGGCACTCGTGGTGTCTCGTTAATTTGTTGTTGTTGTTGTTGTTTAATATTGTTAACACATGTCCCTATTTCTTTTCTCTGTGACATTTGCATTTTGTTACCCCAGGTGCCTCCTCCCCTTTTCCGTTTCTGGTGTTTTCCAGACACTAACTTTATTTCTTGATTACTCTGGTACAGAACACATACATTCAAGTTTATAGAATAAACAAAATTTAAGATATACAGAAGATTCTAAGCGAATGAAAGAAGAATTACACACTATGAAGTTAATATAGTTATGCATATTTTTTTCTTGGTCACCCATACACATCTGGCAATGACAAGATAGATTAGTGTGAAGGGAACATACATTGGCGACAATGCACACAGTTAAAAAGATGTTGGAAGCTGTGAATAATTATACAACTCATAACCCGTTAGGGGTGCAAAGGGAACGCATTGCTCTAGGCGGACCCAGGGTTAGCAGATAACCAAGATCCCAAATGTACCTCCACGCGGTGCACCCTGGAAACAGAAATACAGCAGCTCGAGCTAATTCTGGCCAAATCATTTGGGGATCGTGTCCGAGAATGTGGAGGTAGCAGATGGAAAGAGATTTGACTGCACAAGAGACAGACAATATCTCCGACACCACCAGCATCACCACATATAGCGACACTGTCGACATACAGTGAAGCTAGTCAGTCCAGTCCGAACATTGGAGGGGCGGCCAATGTAAAATGCATGTAAAGGTAGATGCATGGTGAGAGACAAATAGATTTCATACAGAGTACAATGAAACAATGAAAGGGCAGAACAGCCTAAAAGAGGGCAGCGCGAACTGCAAATAGAAAGTGAAAAGTCTCTAGGGAAGGGGAACTACAAGCTCCGTCAGCTCGAGACGAGCATCTAGTTACCTGAGTTCCTTACAGGCAGAGACCCAGACCCATTCATTTGTGTTTGGTAAAGCAAGAAGACCTAATCCAACTCTAATGTCGAGCCTTCCTAAACCGGAAATATGCTCGCGAAGAGAAGGGGTTCTGTACCCGATGGGCTTAGGCAAGAAAGGGACAACGATGGTAGTTCTGGTCCAACTCTACTGTCAAGGTTTCCTATACCGGAAGTACACTTGCAGAGAGAAAGGGTTCCGTACCCAATGGGCTCAGGCACAAAAGGGACAACGATTTAGCCCTGGCCCAACTCTACTGTCAGGTTTTCCTACACCGGAAATACACTTGAAGAGAGAAAGGGTTCATTACCTGATGGGCTCAGGCGCTATTGGGACAAGGACGATCAGCTCGAGAACGCCTTGCTCTCAAACGCGTGGTGTGAGACTCGAACTTGGACAAGGGGTACACGATGTCGGTGAATGACACCTCGGCTAAGAGGGCGAAAGAGCCAGGGCCCAACTTCTTTGCTGAGTTCTTCCCCTTAAGGAACCAGGCTCACGGATGAGAAACGGTTCAGTACCCAATGGGCACAGGCACAGCACGTCCAATTACAAGAGGCAAGTTCATAGACAGTGGAACACCTCGTGCGAGTCAGACGAGAGCAAAAATCGTCTGGGCGAAGAGTTGCCACTACGCGTGCCTGGAGACAGATATAGAGGCTGTCACAGGCTAAGGGTAGCCCACCCGAATTGTCAAGGCATGCAGAAATCGGATGTGCTAGGCCTACAAGGCGCATAACGGTGGCACAACGTAATCACGCTCCCGGCGGAAATCGCACGGGCACCCGTGATGGTTACAATGGAGCGAACGCAAAACATACAAACATAACCCGTTAGGGTCGTGGGGATGTCTCATTGAGACATTTGGTACAAAAATATATCCACGCATTTCTATCTTCTACCACCATACTACTGATTTTGGAAACTTCACGCCTTGTCCACACCCTTGATTATTGGACCTTGACAGCCATGTCTTTTTTATTTTCTCCTCGTCTTCTTTTACCTATCACCGTACCTTGAAGAACATCTGTGAATAAAGCGGTTTGGTTGAATAGATGGGAAACACTGAAAGGAGAAATCTTCAAATATATGGCCTATCCAAGCCCCAAAGACATCAACAAAAAGAAGGAATTGGCTTAAAACAACATCATACTTAATTTAACAATCGTCATATCAGACGGTAACTACCCTATTCTTGAGAAAGTAAAAAATTGTCTAACTGCCATACTGAACACGGTTGTGCCAGGTCAAAAGGTGCAGATATAAGCTGTCACCAGAGTGTTGCCTGTACCCAAAAAAGGAACAAAGACCATCAACGCTGACCTGCCATGCATGTTGTATGAGGTGATTATGGAGGTTTTTGGGGTGGGGTTCAATGTGCAATCCCATAAATCAAAGTAAACAAAGAGTAATCATGAGGTCGGACCGAAAGGCGCAGATATCACATCCAATCTGCCAACCACATCACAATACACGTCTTGCTATTTGCACCAACAGTTTGAGAACAAACGAATAACTTAGCATAACATAGAATATCATAGGTCTTGTTAAGAGGTGTGGGGTGGGTCAGGAGATGTAATGTAAGAAAGGGAGATATATTTCAATCAAAGTAGTACAAAAACATTGCATATTTGCCATACCTTTTATAATTTGACGGTCTTATCTTTTTTCTTATCTCGGCCCCATTTCACTATATAAGTTGACATTTTAATTACCATCCTCTCAAGGCAGAACAGCCAAGGGAGGTGTTTTTTTTCGTCGTGTCAAACTTCACCTCTGCTATACCTGTGACACATGGCAAGGTCGGTTCAAAGTATTAGCGTATGTTCTGTTTTCATTCTTAGGCACAGCATTGAACGTACGGGTGGCAGAACCGTTTGGAGTCACACTTCAGTGTACGGCGGTAGTGAGAAGTCGATAAATAATTGCTGACACGTCTGCAGCTTGGGCTGTAGTTTGTTCACGGAGAAAGGCGTGACAGATGTCAGTATGGAATGAAGAAAAGTTACCGGTACCATGTCATAACACTTTTCTAATACTATTTTCCAGATTATACTTTCACCCTCCTCCTCCGAAGTCATACATTTGTATATACAAGATCTATATCACGTGATACCTATATATTAGATCAAAGATCCAGTTACCAGGGCTTTTGAGCTCTCGTTTTCTTATGCAACGGGCATAACTCTTAGACTGGTGAGCATACTTCTCAGATGAATCTTACTCCAGGTCGATTAATACGAGATTTCTTCTGCGTTCGTTCCCAAACAACTGCCGACTAGCATGACGTTCGGAGAACGGAATTCTTTATGTAGTGGTTTACAGCTAGTATGCGATATCTGTGCATTTCAACCCAATACATTCCATTAGTGGAGCGCATGGCCATATGGTTAGAACACCGTTCTCAGACTCTTGAGATCCCGGGTTCAATTCACGGTTGGGACATGATTTTTTTTCTTTCGGAGGCACAATCAAAATCCTTCCTGTACATGTCGCGGTGTCTGCTATGGTAAAGCGGCCTTTATTTCCACAGCTCATAGAAAGGCTCCCTGCACTCATTCACAGGAAAACATGCAGTAACGAAAGTTTTTGTTGTTAAGTTACATTCCACTGCACCATGCCATTTTTGGTTCATATTGTCCTTCACATTGATACCCATCTAATATGTTTGTTTGTTGTTCGTCCATCACAAGTGATGATGACCATTTGTTACATCCACTTTTGAAAATTCAATTTTAGTTATCTCCTTGATTATGAGTTCGTAGATGGCTAATGAGCCCTATTCGAGCTGTAAATGTCCTTGGACAGTTTGGACATGGAATAACGACTGTAGACGGATCCTGGTCTATCCGTGACTTTCTAGCTGCTCTCCGCTGTTGAGCTGCTGCATTTCTCTTCTTTTCACAAGATGATGCGCTCTTTTTTATTTTAGAACGCCATGTAGATCTATTTTGTGCAAGTTCTTCCCATGTATCGTGGTCTATTTCAAGGCCATCTAATATACCCCATCCCTGAACACCATTACTCTTACGACATATGTTGTAACAAGAATCTAGTACATTCATGCTCAAATTCCTGCAGATCAGCATAATGTAGTCCGGAGAACGGAATGCGTTGAGGCATTATTTAGTTGTGCTGCGATATATGCGTATTTAGGCCGGACACATCCGACTACAGCATGGCTTTTTGGTCACTTTGTACCTATATGGAATCATGTAGCGAAGTCCCTTCTTAGTCACATCTTACGACATGCATGGAAGATAAACAAAGTTGCTATTATTTTCTCCGCTTATTATTTTCTCCACTTTCGAGCTTCAGCGACACACAGACGGTAATAAGAGTGAAATGATACGCAATTGTATACGTTATTATCCTCAATAAGTTCTGTTATCTTGGAACATGTTATAGGAAGGGAACATGGCCACAGTCGTATACTCTGTTCACTCTAAGAATGAAGTGTGTCAGTGCTTATGATTGGTTGTTGGACGCAGAACGCATTAATCGATTGTTAAGTTCCCAGTATTGTTTTTAAATGTGGTTTTTAAGTTTTTTTAAATGCTGTTTAAATTATGTTTTTACATGTCATCATCTGTTTAAAAATCACATTTGCTCGCGGAGTAATGTGAGGATGTGTTTTGGCCCACTTCATTCTTCAAGTGAACAGAGTATAGGCTGACCCACATCGCTTGCGACTACCTCTCTCGCAGTATATGTCCTTCCCATACACTTGACAAGTATTTCCGGGAGATAGTTCCAGATGAAAAACGTCTGTACAGATGGTGGAATTGCGACAACGTCAATACATGCTGACTTTTCTGTAAGCAAATTGCGGACTCACAAACACAACTAGATCGAACTAGTTCGGGGTGTGAAGGCCGATCGTCCGCATGTGTGAATTCAGCAAACCATGAGACAACTTACTCCGTTCTCTGTATTACACTCTGCTAACCTACATGAATTTGAGAAACGACGAACTATGAATTCTAACTGCTTTCATGCCGGAGTAATGGTTATTATTTACAATACAAACACTTTAGGTTCTTGATCAGATGTTAGGGTTGCTTGCCAGCACCAGTATATTCTCTCTGGAAGTGCTTTTGAGACAGGCCGATTCTTTGCCCTTTAATCTTTCATGCATCATAATATCTAGATCAAGGCTGGGTAAGGCACAACCTGTGAGTGAAATCCGGTCCGATACGCCATTTTCAATGCCCGGCTGATTTAAAATTACTATATTCATTGGCCGCTGAGTTCAGAAAATATAAAACCATAAACTACCCGAATCACCCGTGTGTTGTCAGGGCCCGAAAGGGGAGCAAAGAATAGCAACACTGTTTACCTTCCATGCATGTCGTACGAGGCGACTAAGGAGGTTATGGGATGGAGCTGGCCGTCCCACCCATATAGGGTCAGTGACCCAAAGCCATGCTGAAGTCGGATGTGTTCGACCGAAAGGCGCAGATATCGCAGCAATGCTGTAAACCATGACACAATGCATTCCATTCTCCGAACTACATCCTGCTGATCTGCAGGAGTTTGAGAACGAACGCAGAAGAAGAAGAAGGGATACTGTTACTTGCAGGCATGTCGTAACAGGCGACTTCGGATGTTTAGGGGGGGGGGGTTGTCTCATATTAGGGGTCAAAGTGACCCAACAGCATTGTTGCAGTCGGATGTATCAGACAAAGCCGCAGATATCGCAGCTAATCTGTAAGTTTTTACGCGACGCATTCTTTTCTATGAAATACATACCACCAATCAACAGAAGTTTAAGAATAACGAAGAGTAGTAATGATGTCACCGATGAAATCACAGGACTATGCGAGGGACTGATTATGCAAATCCAAAACACCTGTATGAGGTACAGTGGTTTACTTTATTTTTCGTTGTAATCGACATCGCGTGAATAAATAATGTCTATGTGTTCTGCTTGTTAGCACTAGTATGTGCAATGAACCGACGAGTATCAATGGGTTCATAACTTCGCACAATCACGATAATTCTAGACGCAATCAAGGACCATCTGCAAGAATTTATATGGCACAGCAGCAGGTGATTGTAAACAATATTGCCAGAATTTTCCTTATAGTTCTACAGTATTAGTTTTATCAATACCGTTTCAAATATAGGACCTACTGGCTTTGTTTGTTTACTAGTGGATTTGCCTTATTTGGCCGGTGCATGATCCTTTCATCCTAGGAATAAATTCCTTTTTTGATTATATCAGAGCGTCTGGGAGACCTTTGTTTCTTGTAGACGTGGTTCCCTAATTGGCGCTAGAACCTTGCTAGCCAGCCGGGTTGCAGCTGTGGCTTCTAGCTGAAGTCATTAACTGGACTAAATTTTGACCTGTTATTGGTCATGTGAGGGCTTATGGTGTAGCCTGGTTGGGGTAGTCCTTATAACTTTTGGGGTTTCGTTTGGAGTGTCCATCTGGTTGCTGTCGTGGAGATAACCGCAATGTGAGGTAAAAATTGGAAAGGCTTCTTTTTTGGTTGTTCTTGTGTATCCTAATTGAGTCTTCTGTATTTGTACTTTTTCTCATAAAGTCAAAGTGTAGTAAACAATCCCGTACCTTGTAGATTAGCATACTGGCTAATAAGAAATTCAGCCTTTTAAAATGATAATTTCCTTGATTTTCCTTGGATGTAATAAGGAATAATCATAGTGACCAATGAAAATCACGGGAATAGTGACATGAGTAATTGAGCCAGTAGTTCATATATAGTCGAGGTGGTCACAATTATTTTTTGACGTTTTTCAGCTTACCATATGAAGACGTGTCAAACTGGTATCGCGTCCCTGAACCAATTTGCACCAGCTTAGCTAAAAAAATATATTTATTGTAAAGGGAATTCTGGAACTTTGTGTTTACTACAGTCTGCTAATGTGTTGTGGCAAATCTCATATTTAGGCCTTGTTTGTATCTAGATGTCCCTAGCACAATGCATACAGTTTTCTCACTTCCCACACAATATATCTGCCTCGCGGTCTTCTCTGGTGTTAAGGTTCATTAAGTTTTGTGTCATGTTTAACGTACAGTAACATGCACCCTACGATTGACGGACCAGTCTGACATCATTGACGTGTTATTGTCAATTGGCAGTTTTGTGTGAACGCACTGAAAAACCAGTAGTGTTATTCTTATGTGGCATTTCCTCAATTAGCGTCATGTATACGACACTAGCGACATTGTGTTTTTGCTCTTATCTGCTCGTGTCAGATAACCGAGACAAGTGCACAGACATGCAAACTCGTTAATTTTATTATTTTTTTTTACAAGTGTCAGATAGATAACCAGACATGGATTCATTTATGTTCTTTTTTATCAGTGCTAATTGATGCTGGCAGATGGGAGCAGTAGATGAACTTTGCTAGGTGGAAATCTTGTTTTTAATGTTCCTAGACAAGCAGTCTGACCTTGTTTGGCCTATGGTTCTAATTAACTATTTAAACATAGACGCCTACTATACCATGTAACTGTACAGTGTTATGTTTATGATGAGCCGATATCATTGCACTCTGGGCAAACCCATTGGTGGTGTCTCCCCAGCATATGACGAAGTATATGCATGCTGAGTTCCATGGCCTGCTGGTTAAACATTCTTCTCATTTATACTTAAGTACAGTGTATTTTAAGATGTCCATTTGGGATTCCCATTGATAAATATGTACTGTTTCTTTATAATCAGGTTAGTTAAACCATGTTCTATGAAAGTCGTATTTTTCTTCTGTGCTTTGACTTCTAGAGTCATAGTTGTTGCAGTAATTCTCCGATGGTATACATGTGGTATCAGTGATGTCATCTTTGTATTCCACATATACACCACGTACCCCATTTGTTACCGCATTCTGTGCTGATCCATCTGTATGCACTCTGGTCCATATATCACTTGGGTAAGCTCATCGAGAAAGCTGAGATCTATCACCCTTATCTGTAGATTATTCTGCTGTTCATCCCCTTACACACCTGTTATTGTTGTTTGGATGATTGGATGATCACTGGTAGACATGTCCATTTTTCCCATGGGGTGTGATCTGGTTGAGATATCAATGATATTGTTACCTCTGGCAGTTCCGATACCTGTCTACGTAGACGCTTGGCCTGATGTATGAAGCTGCTTCTTTTAAGCCCTCCTTGTGACATATTCTGGAATCTTTCCTTCATTGGGTGACTATGGTGGAAAAGAAACTTTCATTAGCTCCCCAAGTTGTCCCACTCAGTTTCCTTAGTATAGTTATCTTCCTTCTAGCCGTTGTTTCTGCTTTGCTGAGAAATTTCCGGAGAATAAAGAATTGTATGAAGTCCAGGAAAAACGTGAAAAGATGTTAAAGTGACGGTTATGCGAATAGACTTGAAAGCATCCATTGATTAGAACTTGAACTAAGAAATATAACATAGATAACCGGCTGCTTGGAGATTGCTAATGGCGTATGCATCATTCGGTAATAATATTATGTATTAGCACGATGTCTTCTTCTTCTTTCTGTCCTCATGTACCTTTCGGTGTTGAGGGGAGAGTGAGTGTACGGTCTTTTGCCCTTCTATTTGCTTTTATATTTCCGAGTGTCTCTAATACACTATCTATCCACCTTTTACGAGGGCGTCCAATAGGTCTCCTGTTTTCGTATCGTTTGTTAAGTGTTTTTGGATAATACTTTGCTCTTTAGCACAATGTGGGTATTATTTATGTCTTCACTAATTGTAACATTAAAAATCTGTGACGATAGTCAACATAACTGAATTCAAACCACTGCTTAATTTTGCTGCTTTCAGTTTAAGTCAACGAATGTGAATTTTATTCTGTGAGTTTAATTTAATTAGAGATCGCAAACTTGTACCATGACTCTAAAATAGCGGGATACTAAAACTGATGCTTCAAAATACAGAAATTGGATTTATTAAAAATGGGATTTCGAAATTTTCAGTATTTCATTTTCCAAAATATAAATCATTTTCTTAGTTTCCAAAGAAAGAAAATAGCAAATTAACAGATTTTTCAAGTTCAAACAGCTTACCAAACAGTTTATTATATGACAGTTTTAGATGGTCTTTCATTTAGTTTTTTTTATGACTTCAAATGACAAAGTGGAATCATGAAGCAATGTGGCTAAAATTTGCCTGCATCTTATAATTCAATTAAAAACATTGTGATAAAACACAGCGACACCGTTAAAACCTCTTTGATTAATAAACTGCGTAAGTTGGAAAAAAAATAAAGAGAAACTGTCTCTGACACTGGATGAATGGTCGCGTTTAGGAAATCGTCGTTTTATGAACGTAAATATTATTAGTCCTACAATAGTAGTTAATATTTATATACTTATATCCCACCGAAGACGGATGTGTCGGGCCATTGGCGCAAATAAAACTGCGACACAACGCATTTCCATTCTCTGGACTACATCCTTCTGGAAATCTAATAGGACCATGATCCTGATACAAGAGATATCCAGTGGAAGTTTGAAAATGAACGCTGAAGAAGAAGATCATATACTAGGATTGCCTTGGCTATTTTTTGGCACGCGATTTCCAGTATGTAAATAGTGCCAAACCGAAATCCCAATTATAATCAACAAACGTAACGAATGGGGTCGTAATTCTATTGAAAGGTCTTTATTTGAGACGGTCATGGCTTAACTACTAACGGTGCCAGTGTGATGACCGCACTGGGACGTGAAGCAGCGCTTAACCATTAACAGTATATTGCTCACGGTGTGCAGTTGGCAATTTTAGTCCTTTATTAAAACAAAAAGCATTCTTCAACATAAACAGGGCAACATTCTCAAGATTCTGGCTGTGATCATGATAATAATGACAAATGTGATGTTCATGTTACAGTTGAGATCAATCAAAATAATGAATTTATTTTCAAACATCGAATCTAGAAAATGCGAAAAATTGAAAATATTGCAGAAAGTACCCTGCCAAAAATATAATACGGCCCACACATTTATATGTAGTGGTATATGCATTTGTTGTTATATGGCTCAATGTAACCATACGACAACTTTGGGTCGTACTTTTATGTGTGTACATATGCATGTTTTATAGTAATACATGTTAATATCTCTATGTGGGGAATGTTCATATCACTGCATCTATTTATATTTATGTGGCAAATGTTATGTGATGATTTGGCTGTCCCTTCCCATATAGGGTAAGTGACCCAAAGCCATGCTGAAGTCGGATGTGTCAGGCCAAAAGACACAGATATTACAGTAATGTTGTAAATCAGCGTACAGCGCATTCCGTTCTCCGGACTACATCCTGATAATCTGCAGAAGCTTGAGAACGAACGCAGATGAAGAAATGTCCGAAATATGTTAGCTTGAATTTTTTGATATAAGGTTGCCCACATCAAGTCATGTGCCTGATTTCCAAAATTATAAAATTACAACAAAAGAAAAAATATGAATCGGAGTAGTGCATGTATCATTTATGTGTATCGTGCGTATGATGTAGTTTCTCAACAAATGTATACAGCTACAATACATGTAATAAGCTGAGATCTAAATAAGACTTGTTACCATTCTATTTCTTGTATTTCAATAATTTTTTGAAATACATATTATTTGAATGAAAGTTCTGTGTTCGTTCTCAAACTCCTGGATATTAGCAGAATGTAGTCAGGAGAACTGAATGCATTGTGTCATGGTTTACAAATTTGCTGCGACATTAATCATAATATGAAAGGGCCGTAACTCGACCAAATGATGCAAACTCTCAAGTAAACAAAAACTACCTCATAAGTCACCCTCGTCGTCTCCTACGACATGCATGGAAGGTAAACGGTATTGCTATTCTTTGTGGCCCTTTCGAGCAAACAACGGTCAAAATTATTGCTCTTTTTTGCTCCTGGAATTACTGTATTTATAACTAATTAATGGTGTGCTTTATATCTTCAGCCCATTTAATATTCGTTCTGAACTATCTACCTTCGACTACATTTGTTTACTCGGGTCAATAATCCGAGTTTTATTTTCTGTAACTATTTGCTGATGAGGTAGGATAACACTACACTAGGCTTAATCATTCGTTCCATCCATCTTTTCCCGCCACTGATACAGTGGCGCCGAGTCCTAAGCACCACTGCATCATTAAAAAGAAAAATGGAGGAGGGATGGGGTGTGTGTAGATATGTGTGATTTAGAAGTGGGACGAGACCGAACACGTGCCCTTAGGAAAACACACCTGGCTTAGTCCACCGACCCTTTCCCTAACCCGGTTCCCGTAACAACTTCTTGGACAAGACTGACAGGTAACAAACACCGCCCCAAATCTGAAAGAACGGAGGCCAGGGAATGTGTTGCGAGCGCTTTTGAAAACGTGAGGCCAAATGGGTACAGGGCACGAAAGCGTTTGTGTGCGTGCAATGTTTGAGTGTGTGGACAATGATAGAATTGGCTCTGCTGGCAGGAGTCGGGTGACTGGAGGTTGTTAGGATTTGTTTAGTGTCATAAGATTGAAAGGATTGGGTGAATAAATATGGGTTCAACAGGGGAGGGAAGCGAGCTATTTTATCTGCCAGTATCGCAGACATAGATTGCATAAAACATAGCAGCAATTTGTACAATTGTGTATACGACAAAGGAACTTGTAAAATGCGGATAATTTTTATGTGTTGAAATAATGGAATTCTAATGTCATGTCCCTTCCTTAGTAGACCAGCAGAGAAAACATGACATGTGAGATGAAATGCTTGAGAAAATGATGAAATCAGGAGAAGAATCGGTTATAAGACCATGCACAGAATACGCCGAAAAACAACAAATAAAATAGTTTGAACACCTTATGAGAATAAATCATAATCAACTACCGACAAGAATATGTAACATGAGAAGATCCGGATAAAAGGCCAGAGAAAGACCTAGAAAAATGATGGATAGATAATATCAAGAGAGCCCTGAGCAAGTATGGATTCAACACAACCAAGGCGACATTTCTGGCATTGAATAGACAACTAAAAAACGGCAAGTATGGATATACTGACTCATTCACCTGGGGATAGACAATAAGCAATAATGCCATGTTTTCCAAATGTAATGTTTCTGCCCTATGTATTGTATTCGGTGGAGGAACATAGATAGAATGTCATGTGAATAAACAATTTTAGCATATTTATATTTCAAAGTGCTTACCCGGCAAAAGCCTAGCATATATTACAAGTGATAATAAAACATGACCCATGGCAAAATGTGCACGGATTTCGTGCCACGACACAGAGCTACATGACGATCTAAAAAAGGCGTAGCATCTTGTGAAAAAAGGAGAAATACAAAATTAGAACAGCGAAGACTTAGCTAGAAAAACTGGTATATTGTAAGCGTTTGTTCTCAAACTTCTGCAGAGTAGCAGTACGAAGTCCGGAGAGCGAAATGAGTTGTGACATGGTTTACATGATTGTCTTTCTACAATTTCGAGGCGCGTTGCAGATTCTTCTTTTGTTTGCTATCCTGCAGATTATTCTTTCTTTCGCTCTGCTGCTGATAAAAGGATTGACCCCCCCCCTTTTCCCAGGAATTCAAACATGTGTTTTCAGTGGACTTTATTACTGTTAGTCATTGGGTTGAGCAGTTAATCCTACCCACTTCCTCCTTAATCTCCTTATGGCATGCATGGCGGTTAGCAATATTACTACTCTTTGCTCTCATATCGACCCGATAACACACTTGAATTACACTTATAGTCACTGAGGTAAAAGTTACTAGAGAGGGTTAGCTGCCAAGCTACTATGATCTTCCATTAAGATTTTGCTATCCGTTGTATATGCTCAGAAGTCTAAGCAAACAGTTGTGTTGCTTCCATAGAGTCTGAGATTCTCGTAAGTGCACCACAATCTTACTTTCGCAAAATTGAACCCTAAAGTCATCAAGGACTTATGACTACAGGGTGTTTTCTAGGTACCATTTTATTACGTGGATTAGTCATATTGGGCAGACGTGTCTTTGTTATGTGCTTGTAATCTTCATTGACCCGTGTGGAGCCTGAAGATTATATTTTCTGCCTGGTTTACATTGAGGATGGAGTGTTGTGGGTTCTCTGTGCCTGCATGTTTTCCCTTCTGATGAGTCTTTGCATCTAGTCTTCTGACTTCATGTCCAAACTCTGTGGCAGGATGTAGGCCAAAGAATGAAATGTGATGCATCATGGTGTACAGTTTTGCTATGATAACAATTTCAGCCTACCAGATCATATATACTTCAGCATTTCATTTGGTATAACTTTGAATTTCTACATAATGGATTTTTTTTGCTACTCGTTCAGACGTCGTGGAAGCACAAAGATGGGATATCAGCAAATAACATGAAGGTTATCCACGTTTCACCTACTTGCAGAACACTGATCTTGAACAAACCTCTCACTTGAAGTTTGTCTGGACCCAAAATGGGAGCAAAGAATATCGACACTCTTACTAGCCATGCACATCATATGAGATGACTAATGAATTATTGGAGGTGCAGGTTGGTTGTTATATCCCTTTATATCCCATAAAGGGTCAAAGTGACCCAGAAGCCATACTGAAGTTCGATGTGTCAGGCTAAAAGGCACAGGTAACGTAGCAATGCTGTTAGCCACGACACAGCACATTCTGTTCTCATGAATACATCCTGCTAATGTTAGGAGTGAGAATGAAAGTAGAAAAGGAGCAAAACAAACCTCTTCCATCTTTTGCTTTTTTTATCTAGTTCCCTCCATTTCTTTTCGTGCGTTCTCCTAGACCTATATTGTATAACAGGATGCAGCCAGAAATACAATAGATGGCTGTATGAGAGTAACGTAGCAACCTGTTTTGAAGGTGAAATGATAACTACAGAGAGCGTGTAATATGCAGAAATGGCAAGAGATGATACTAGCTGAGCAAGAGCATTTGAAATGTTTATTTTGGTACGGGTAGGCTGAATGGATCAGGATTGAGTCTCATCTGTCACCTGGTTATTAAGGGCAGATTGTTGAATAAACACTGCAAATATAAAGAACACAAATACTAGTAGTGGTTTTACATGTTAACTTACTGAGAGAGATTCTTCTACCGTGACACGTTTTACATTTCTTTCATTGACACAAAAAATGTTGGTAATTGTGATTGGTTTATGTCAAGATGATTACTAATATCATTGTGTTGTGTCTGTTTTAACCAATCATGGTTTACAGGAATGAACATTTACAGTAAACGAAGGGGAAACTTTAAATAAATACTTCTATTGTTTCATACTGTGTTTTTAATCCATTGCTGTTGCATAAATATTCCTGTTTTACTGTCCTTAATTTGCCTCTTACATCGAATAAATGCTTTTATTATACTGCACTTACTCATTGTGTCATCCGTGAATAAAGTATTTCAGAAAGTGCGCAACATACGTGATGTACAAGGAGAAGTAGAATGACGCAAAAGTATATTCATGTAAGATTCTGTGGTCTCGAGGCTATTATAATAGTAATAATCACCCACTTGTTGAAGTGGCCCTAAAGGAGAGCAAACAGTGCGACACGTTATTTCACAAGTCATAAAAGGCGACTGGAAGTTTTGAGGATGACGTTACCGGCTGTTCCATCGCACAGAACAGAGGTCGGCAATGTTTTATTGTCCTAAAGCCGTCTGCACAAATACCAAAAAAGTGAACCTGAAAGCTTAATGACATGTTATTTGTGAGGCCTATATTTATATAATGGGTGTGTTTACTCAGAATGTGTACTGGATTACGGAAAGGACCAGTAATAAAATGGTCTACCGTAACCGTAGTCAGCTATACTCGGTTCACTTTAAGAATGAAGTGGGTCAAAACATAGCCCCACATTACTCCGCGACAACAAGTGATTTTTAAACAGCTGATGACATGTACAAACAATATTATTTAAAACATTTAAAAAACAATATTTAAACAAAAACATTTTAAAACGAAATTTAAAAATATTGGGCACTTAACAATCAATTAATGCGTTCTGCGTCCAACAACGAATCAGAAGCATTGACCCACTTCATTCTTAGAGTGAACAGAGTTTAGTGTTCAGAACTACATTAATATTACTAAATAGTCATGATAATTTATTTTAACTTAGGGACATTTACATATGTAGCATAGGGACCTATGTTTAGGTGCAGACAAATTGATACAATTTATTGAAGTCGTGGTTCTAAAACTGGCTTAAAATAATCGACACAGATTTTTTTTAAGGAACAAATTTTAATCAGCAGTCACGATGCTTGTTGCAGTTCTGACGAGCCGATAATTTGGGCAGGCAGAGTCCAGCTCGTGGGCCTTAGTTTGCCGACCCCTGGCATAGAGGGTAAAAGTGACCCAGAAGCGGTGCTGAAGTTGGATGTGTTAAACTGAAAGGTTAAGTTTACAGTCAAGCAGTAAACCATGACATGCAGGGAACAAGCACCGTGAGCGTGGATGCTGAGGTCAAGGCACTCATCTGCGAACATGCTAATTATGCAGATGTGATTTACATGGAAGATCGGTTATCCGCCACCACCGATGCGCATGGACCTTTACTGTCAGATCACACGTACGGAAGAACAATACACGAACCCAGTGGAGCCTTTTCCGCAACAACATGCAGTCTTACAATGAAAGTATTTGCCATAACGCAGACACTTAACTGGCTGGAATTGCAAGCCTATTCCCATGCGTGCATACTGACGCAATGAATATTATTCAGAAAGTCAAAACAGGTGATGTACGTAAGAAATGTGTGGGGAGATCAGTTAAAATACGGGCATCACTACGAAAACTAACCCGTATCTTTGTCCCCAGACACGCTGGTGTGGATGGAAACGAACGGGGCCGATCACTTAGCTAGCTTCGCAGCCATAACAGATGGTCAACTTATGGACCGAACTGACATACTCATTGCTCTTCGTGAGTCCTCACCATGAGAGGATTTTGAGATGAATGGGCATGACTCAAAATCGAGAATGCGCAAATTGGGAGTGAAGATAGCATGGCCCCATAGAGAACACCTGACATATTTAAAAAAAAAAAAGCAATGAACCAACATAGAACCAAAACCATCAACGGTTATGCCCTGAGAGATTTACTGAAGCGGAGATCTGAGCAACTATGGACATGTCCAGTGTACGAGGAGAATAATCAACAAACTAATACCTAGTACCATGATACGACACATTTCATTCTCTGGACTAAATTCTGCTAATCTACAGGAGTTTGAGAATGAACATGGAAGAGAATAATATTAATTGAAACATACATTGCATAGGACATTCAAATGCAGTAAAGTCAACCCTCTATGCCTTTTGAGCCCTGTCCTAAAAGTGTTCAATATGTCTTGAAAGTTGAGCAATTGTGAATTCTCATACAATTGTTAATCTGTGACACTAAAAAAAACACAGCGATGTGTGTAGACCTATACAAGTTTTAAGCACATAGAAATTGGAAGTTGAAAACAATTGCCTGTAATACACATAAAAGTGAAGCAAAAGCCAGAAGTGTTATTGTGAGTAAACTTTAGTGAGATTGAGACAGTAAATTTCAACTTGAGTATTGTGATAGGTACACATTATTTTATTATGAAAGAAAAGCAGAGGATTAACTTTATTGCACTTTTGTCTCCCCATATGTACTTTGTCCCTTTCAATGAAGTAGCTTGTCACTTGCAAAGAGTAACTGTCATAGCACGTAACTCAGCAGCTTCAGTCGATAATTCCCAGGGATCTCAGAAAAATACGCTTTGTAAACAAGACTTGAGACGGATTCAAACTCGTGCCCCTTGAGCACTAGGTGAACACTGTAATCACTGCACCATGGAGACACCCAATTTTATTATAAATCTTTAACTATAAAAGACAGTAATTTTATTAAGGAGACAAAATTACAGATATAGACATGTTTCAAGCGAACGAAAGAAGAAGAAGAATACTAAATCTTTGACAGATATGAAGTAATTGTGTAATACTTGTTGAGTGACTATCTCAATGTGAGTCATAATTTTTTCTCTCAAGCCCATACCATATAAGAATTGGTTTTAAGACAGCTGAGGTTTTTTAGTTTTCATCCTAATGACTTGTATTTTGGGGTTAACCGCATCTGCGGGTCAAGACAAGTAGGTGGATAAGTTGGTATACTCATATTTTGTGTGTGTGGTTGTGTGTGTGAGCTAATTTCTGCTTTAGTAGGAGTAGTCAGGATTAGTCTTATTGCTGCTGTTCTTTAGGTAGCTCTTTGTTGGTACATTTTCAGTGTGTAATAGTTTCCAGATAATTAAACTGAATTGCTTCAGAAGGTTGTATTCTAGGTTGTATTCTACAATTCTCTCTTGAAATCATGATTTTAATTTTGAAGCAACTGTTGAATCATCCCTCATCCAGCGTTCTCTTCCAACTCTCTCTGACATTTACAGGTTGAATTGAAAGTGTGTCTAAAGAGTGTGCTTATGGCAAATATGCCACATTCTGCAAAATACCAGTATTGGCATAATTTGTAAAAATGTAGTAATCTTAGGTGTTTTTACAAAAATGTCCTTAACTTGTTTTATGTGTATCAGTTTTCCTATTTTAAAATATAGAATAATTCTTTACTCATCATGTGCTGTGTTGTATTCTTTTAGTAGAAACATCAGTTAATGTGCTTTGGATTCATTGTTAAGCAGATGTGCCAAGTATATACCGACTGATCAGCAACGAGAGCAGTGAAGAATGGAGGTGTTGGCGTGTACATAAAATATCCAGAAAAAGAAAATGAAATCACATGTTCACCAACTGGAATATTCTGCTCCAACTACTCAGCAGAAGTACAGGCTTTAAACATTACTGCAGAAATAATTAAAAATACAACAAGCCAATGTCAACAGGTGGTATTTCTTACTGATGCTATGTCTGTCCTACAAGTCCTTGAGAGCGATAAACTGCCAGACCTGAAGGAAGCCATGCGAGAAGTTAGCATCTAAATAAGGGTAATACTACAGCGGATACCATCCCACTGTGGCATACTAGGAAATGAAGAGGCAGATAGACTGGCAAAGGATGGAGCAACACAGGAACAAAAGACCAAGAAATCATCTACCAAGAAAAGAGAATCATCAAAGCTATCAGGAAAGTCGACAACCCAAAAGACAATTACCACTATCTGGACAGAGCAGAGCAGGTTATTTATTATCTTCTGCCTCAGAACAGGACACAATAGATTAAACAGCCACTTAAATAGACTAAGAATGATCCCATCACCTCTGTGCCCTTGTGGGCAGGCAGCACAGACTGCTGAACATATCCTGCACTACACTAACCCAGTTAAGAGAAGAACACTGGTCCACAGAGATGGATATTCACAGAAAGATGTATGGGAGCACAGAGGAGCTTTTAAATACAGCAGCATTTATTAAGAAAACAGGAATTGCTGTGTAGACATGTCAAACTGCAAACGAGAAGACAAAGAAGAAGCAGATGTGCCATATTTTGTGTGTGTGCAGAACTAAATATGGTCTCATAAAAAAATGTAACCAACGTTAGTGTATTTAAACACAGTAGGAGGAGATAAGCAGTGTTAAAAAACTTTATTTATTGTGTCCCTTTATTCCAGCGTAGTTGTTGGGGGCGGTGTCAGAAATTAGGATTGGTGTTAATTTTTTGTTTTATGAGAGGAGGATGATTAGTTGTGGGGAAATTTAGTATTGGTGTTAGATTTTTAGTACTGATCTTTACATGGATGAATGGTTTAGTGTCATCTTTCAATGAAGTGAGATTTCTGTGATGACTCAAAAGATGAGCAAACTAGAACAGAAATTGCATGGTTGCCACATAACATTACAAAAGTTTCAAAGGTTGGACTGTTATCACACAATGAGGCCACATGTATCATATCGTGATTCCTGGGATTAGCTAAACTTTATTATAAATTTTCCAATTTCACCTGTAGGATTACAGTTTTGTTGCAGTTGTTAGCTATTAGCAATCAACCAGGTACCAGTATTTTTTTACTTGTGTGATTTTTCTATACAATTGCTCAGCGAGTTGCCATTACTTTCAGAGATAGCTTGTTGCCCAACTGCATGTGAATTCAAACTTGTTACCTTGATCTTCTGATCATATTTTGCCCTATAGTTTAATCAATTTGTGTGAGATTAAATGGGTTTTGCATTGTTTCCTTGATAATGACTAATGCCAGAAAAATTTTGAAGCTGTTTATTGACAACCATCGATGGGAGTTGAAAATTGACTGTTTGTTGATGAATATGTCATAGTGGTAAATACATTTTATATTTGATTATGTTTTATTTTCAGCTGATCCTCTTCTGCTGTTTGCAAACCACAAAGATGTCCAAATCATTGATGTTACGAATATAAGATCTAACACAACAATCATCATCTCAGATCTGGAGGATGCTGCAGCAGTGGATTATATATTTTCTGATGGCAGTGTCTTCTGGTCTGACGTTACTACAGAGGTTATTAAATGTCTGTTTCTCAATGATACAAAACATCCAAAAACAGTCATCTCAACTGGTCTGGTTTCTCCAGACGGACTGGCATGTGACTGGCTGGGGCGCAAGCTGTACTGGGTTGACTCTGAAACGAATCGCATTGAAGTTAGTAATTTGGATGGGGAACATAGGAAAGTTTTATTTTGGCAGAGGTTGGATCAACCAAGAGCTATTGCATTAGATCCAGAGAATGGGTATGTATTGTTTCATGTATTTATATACAGTAATTTTAACCAGGTTCTCTATATTAATTAAACTCAATGCATGTTATGGTGTTATGACTTAAATTATTATTATTAATTGATGAATTTATATGATATATGGTAAATTAGGGATTGGGGAACTCTTTCATCTATTACCTGAAATTATATTTGTTTGCACTGATTTGTTTCCAGTTAAAAGGAGGAGAAAAAAAGACATATCTATTGTTTGCTCAAATATGAACACTTTGTGAAATATAAAATATTTCAAATAATAATAAAATAACAGCATGTTTTATGTCATTTGACATTATATTGGATGGGATAGCCAAATCCACTTTAAAATCTCTTTAGTTATCTCTTATGACTTGCTTGGCAGGTAACTGTCGCTATTTTTTGCTCCTGTTTCGAGCCCCAGCAACACAAGGCATAAAAGATATATATTGGTGTATTTACTTTTTCTCCATTACTCCCAAGATTGTTATTTTCCCACATTTTGGGGTAATTTAGTTCTCCGACCACTGACTTAAATTGATGGAGTGAACACGAAAACATTAAATTTTAACACGCTACATTATTAATACAATCTTACTAAACAGAATTCAAACTTGTTCAAAGTTTGACTAGATAGTGAAAATGAAAAAATGAATGCAAAGCATAGTAAGTATCATTGATAATGTGACTGAGAAAGTAGTAAATTACAAACACTTTAATAAAGCTAGAGTAATAATAATGTAATAATACAGCCCGAGAAATATATATCACTTTTTCCTTTGTCTTTAATGGTATATCATTTATGACTTTTCCTCGCCATACAACACAGTCCATGACATGATGTTCACATGATTCATATCAATGCATGTATCATGTGACCCAACTTGTTTCATCCAGCTTGAACTCTCCATTAAGGAGATCCTTTGGTGGTATTCTACTGTCTTTATATTGTTACTGTGTTGCAATCTGTTAATGAAACAGGTTGGTTATTGTATACAGTGCAGAAGATTGTTAGGGGATTCTCACAAAATTAACAAATTGCACACCGATAGAGTGTTTACTTAGATAATAATTTGGAGGCATTACTTTTTGATCATCCCTCATGTATTTTATAATAAATCTAATACATCGGATTAAAATTTTTCCATATGCAGATGAAATAATATTGACTGAATAGGCTTATATAAAAATAATTATCATTTTAAGTAAATCAATTTCAGGTATATGTACTGGACTGACTGGGGGGAGACACCAAAGATTGAGAAGGCTGGCATGGATGGCAATGAAGAAACTAGGTCAGTGATCATAGACGAAAATATTCATTGGCCAAATGGTCTGACTCTGGATTACGAGGAATCAAAAATATATTGGGCTGATGCAAAGCTGAATTTGATCCATAGGTTAGTTTTCATACATATATCTTCTTTTCATATCAAACTATCTTATAATAACATTAAGTTATGCTTTGGAAGACCTTCTTATTCTTCAGCGACCATGCATTATTTATATATACCTGAAGCTGTTATGAAACTGAATTTTATAACATGTAGAGAATAGACATGGATGGCTAGTGCAATAAACAAATTTTAACAATACAAATGTTAGTAATAATAGTTGATTTTTGCAGTGTCTGTGGCAGAGAGGTTAGTAGGCCATATCACAAACTTGGCTCACTCAAATTTGCTCATGGTTTGATGCGCAGACAAGATGGCGTAATATTATACTGGCAATGTGATTGGATGTATCATCGGCGCTTATCAACCCAACAATAGTTAAAAAGCAATGTTCTATACAGGATAGACTTCAATTATTATTAAATAACTGACATGATTTTTTACATGCCTCACATTTGTTAATTTGTCCATCCTATCAGAAGAGATATTGTTGGTATAAATAACATGCTGAAAGGTATAAATATAGCAGCTCTGCTGTAAACTAACAGTACAGCATATTCAGCATCTCCTGCTCAAATCATATAAAAACATGTTGATTATTTGCATGCCATAATGCAGAAGAGGAAGAAATATAAATAAATATGTTAAGATGAAAGAAGACAAAATGTATTTTTGCATATCGGAAAGAAACAAAGTTTGGAGAACACCCTATTAACAAAAATTATATATTGAAATCCTAGATAGGGCTTTGTGAGAGCGGGTAGTGCTTAAGCTGTTCACCTTGTGCTCAAGAGTTTGTGGGTTCATGACTGGATCGGACATTTTGTTAACAAAGTGGATTTTTTCAGAGATGAGTTGGGATTATCGCTTGCAGTTACAGAGTTACATGTTATGAGTGAATCTTGGCTGGTGTCCTGCTGCTTCATTGAGAGGAACCGAGTACAAATGGGGAAACTAGAGTACACACGGGGAAATAAAAGTACAATGAAGTCAATCCTCTATGAGAGAGAGAAATAAGGAGAAGAACGTAAAAAATTATAAATTGATAAACAGTTACATTTGTCGCCTATGTGTTGCCGGGGACCAATAGGGGAGCAAAGAATAGCAACACTGTTCACCTTCCATGCATGTCATAAGATGCGACTAAGGAGGTTATGATATGGTCTTGGCTGTCACATCCCATATAGGGTCAGTGACCCAAAGCCATTCTAAATCGGATGTGTCAGTCCAAAAGTCGCAAATATCACTGCAATTCTGTAAACTATGACACAACACATTCTGTTCTCCGGACTACATCCTGCTAATCTGCAGGAATTTGAGAATGAACACAGAAGATTTAACAGTTACAAGGCGATAAGTTGTAGTACAATTTAACTATCAACACTGCCAAGGTTGGATGTGTTGGGCCATTGATGTAAATAAAATTGCAGCACAATGCACATCTCTGAACTATATTCTGCTGAAAGTCCTGCTACAGAAGAGATTCAGTGGGAGTATGAGAAATAGTGAAAAAAACAACTATCCAACAAATTAATATCAAAGGAAATAATATGAGAATGTGCGTTCGTTTGTGTACTCATTTTTTAATTAGTTTTCAGTCTAAAGCACAAATATTCCAGTAAATACTATTATATCCTTAATATTTATCATTCTAGTTGTGATTTTGATGGCAAGAACCGTCGTGCTGTTGTGGAGGGATCTTTGCCTCATCCTTTTGCTGTTACTTTGTATGGGGACTTTCTTTATTGGACAGACTGGCAAACACATTCTATCCACGGATGCAACAAAATTACAGGAACAAATTGTTTTGTGGTATTGGAGAAAATGTATGCCCCCATGGATATTCATGCCTTTATGAGTAGTAGACAACCTAAAGGTGAGAGCCATTATATTATATATACCTTATTTATCTTTTGCAATAAAGAATTAGAGAAAAAGGAACTTGTATAGTAGTTTTCTCAGCTTTTGGAGAGAGATGCTATGCTAAAGGGATTGAGTAGATACACAATTGATTTGAACTACGGTAGTCCCATCATACTTATTGTAATTGGCAAGCCTGTTGATGAAAGGGAGAGGGGTATTTTTAGGGTAAATCCACCCTTCCTTCTTTTAATGAAAATATAATTTAATATTTAATTTGTAAAAAAATAGTAAAAACTAAACAACTGCTCCCCCACCCCCACATATTTTCCCAAAACAAATAAAGTTCAATTCCACAAAAACAAAGCGATTGGATTTTTAAAGCAGTATTCCCTCTCACCTTTCCACCAAAATCAAACCTATGTGCCCGTGTGTTGCTAGGGCCCGAAAGGGAAGCTAAGAATAGCAACACTGTTTATCTTCTATGCATGACGTAAAAGGCGACTAAGGAGGTTATTGGATGGAGTTGGCTGTCCCATCCCATATAGGGTCAGTGACCCAAAGCAATGCTGAAGTTGGATGTGTCGGGCCGAAAGACGCAGATATCGCAGCAATGCTGTAAACTATGACACAACGCATTCCGTTCTCCGGACTACATCCTGCTAATCTGCAGGAGTTTGAGAATGAACGCAGAAGAAGAAGAAGAATACCTATGGCCCTGACACTTGGTCTTGATAAATGTGATACTGTGAAGTGGTGCACTATTTTCCAAGGAGTCTGTACTTCAATTGGTTGAGAAACCCTTGTTATTACATATTTTTGATGTTGCTGCTGCGGTTAATTATTATTGTTTTTAGGTAGGCAAGTGAGATTGGTTGATAATTGCACTTCACTTGTATATTGTAGATAAGACATTTAAGTTGAAGGAGAGGAAAAGCACTTAAGTAATGTCGTTAATACTGCATAGCAGACCTCAGGGTGATATTTTAAATGTTCCTAAAATGTATTTTAAATTTGCACATTGCTGAACAAATAAGTAATTTAGACTAAACAATTAAAATGGAAAAAAATATTTGTTCATTCAAATTGCAATATGATGATGTCTCAGTATTTGTAGATATTAGTGGTAGTAATAATAACAGTTTCATATTATACTAGGCATCTGGAAAATGAAGTTCTTAAACTCAGAACTAATGTCTTGAAATAATGTTAATGCATACAGTAGCCAGCTAAAATTTAATCTTTAGCAGGCTGGATTAAAATTACACAATCATCTGCTACTTTTTTTGTTTGTTTGTGTACAATTGACTTCCATTGTAACCAGCTGATGGATTCCGATCTGGATGTCTCTTGATTTACACATTCTTGTTCTACAAAATACTCCTATTTCCATACACCATACTGATATCGGAAATTGAATGCTACTGCTAACTATGATTCACTGATTCTGGTCACATGACTTTAACTATCATGTGATATTCAATTCGCTGTATTGCAAATGAGTTCTAAATCAGGTAAACTGTCGGCAAGTACACTCGCCAGGGCATGAAGAAGGTTATTATGAAATGATATTAGTGTTTGTGGCAAACATTTTGATATTTTTCCAACAGGTCCCCACAGTAAAAAATAAAGTCAAATTCGTTATGTGACAAAGACGAATTTGTCAGATCATTGGCGCAAATAAAACGGCGATTTAACGCATTTCCATTCTCTGGACTATATCCTGCTGGAAATCTAGTATAATCATTGTCCTATAACAAGAGAGATTCAGTGCGAGTTTGAGAATAAGTGCTGAAGAAAAAATGAGGTTATACCTTCAAAATAGTTTGTATTGATAGCATATTCATATGTTCTTAGTACATCTATGGTATATAGTTTTATATTTCTATTTACATTACACATTTAGAACCACAAATAATAGAACTAGTGGTTGCCCATGCAAGCTATAGATTTAGGGAAAAGCTGAGACAATGAACACCACCTTGTATAAAACAACACCAATGCTCACTCTAGAGGTCTCTTAAACGAAAAGATAAAAACTGGATCAAAGAAAACAAGAATCACTTATCAACACTTTTATTTTGTACAAAGCAAAAAATAAACAAGCATATTTGCTGAATGAAAATTGTACTATGTAATATTACTGTCATTTATGAATAGTGAACTATAATATAGGTGAATATTTACCGGTAGTTCACTAAGTTTTTAACTTTTTTCTTCTGAAAACCAATATGCAACAAAGTATTCTTCTTCTGCGTTCATTCTCAAACTCCTGCAAATTAACAGTATGTAGTCAGAAGAACGGAATGCGTTGTGCCATGGTTTACAGCATTGCTGCGATATCTGCACCCTAATGACACATCTGACTTTAGCACGGATTTGGATCACTGACCCTATATGGGATGGGACAGCCAATTCCATTCCATAACCTCCTTAGTCCCCTCTTACAACATGCATGAAAGGTAAACAGTGTTGCTATTCTTTGCTCCCCTCTTGGGCTCTGGCAACTCATGAGTGGCACAGTAGTATTAACCTAGTGCTTTGGAAAAGTGCTATTATATGTACCAAACAAGAAGATTGAGCATGTGATGCGTGAAATCTTATTAATGAAGGTAGCCTAGTAGTGCTTGTCGCATTTCAAAATGGACATTAATTTTCAACAATATATATACATTTTTTTTCCTGCTTTTGTCTTGGAAAAACTGGTTCTGAAAATTTAAAAATGCTGCAATCAGCTTTCAGAGTAATTCTCCCAGTAGCAAACACCATCATCTCGACTGCAGAAGGTATGTCAGGTCAAGATTTTGTAGATTGCATCTTCAACATTTATGAGCAGGTTCATCGTGAATATGTTCTTAGAGCAGTGCTTCTCAATCGCTCGGACCCGGCAACGTCTACCGCTCCACAAGAGCTTTTTGAATTATTAAATTATGTTTGAGTATGTCAAATTTGCAATGGACCCTGATCTTATAAATTTTACCTGGTTGCAGTCTCACAAAGGTTGAGGAGCACTATCCTAGAGGACTGAGTATCAATACAGAACTTTCCCTAACAGTCCTACAAAATTTCGGTGATACCATGCATAGACATTGCCCTGAGAAGTGATTCACAGACAATTATGCATTATGACAATGAGTACACACACAAGTCTTTCACCATGAATAAATTTTTTATGAAACACAACTCTCCTTTGTTCCCACAATCTCCATGCTCACTTGAACTTTCTCCATTTAACTTTTTCTTGCTACCACAACTTAAGAGAACAATGAATGGTTGCTGATTCGAAGAAATTGAGGAGATTCAAGCTAATGCAATTGAACGAATGAGGGCTATACCAAAAAATGTTTACCAGAGGTACTTCCTTCAGTGGCAGGAGCATAAATGTATACAATCACATGGGAAGTACTGTGAAGGATATAGAACCAATTAGTCTAAGTCATAAATTTTTCTTACCCTCATCCCAAATTTCCTAGGATTTTGAACTTTTGTAAAAAAAAAACAAAAAAAAACTACTTTATATAAAGTTGTTATGTTGCATGTTATAAAGAGTTTTAAGTCCTCATTGTTGGGTTAAGTGTTTGCAGAGGTTTTTCTAACATTGACTGCCTCTTGAACTTTTTCGTACTCTCAAGTCAGATCTGATGTAAAAGTAAATTAGTTGTCAACTAATTTGTTCTCATTGATGGTAGACTCATTTTATTTTCTGCTTCTCTCCATATTCTAGACGATCTGTTTCTACAATTTACCAATTGCCCATGTTTCTAGTTGTCTCATCTTCTAATACTCATCTGGTAATGATTACTTTTTCTTAAGCACCTCATCATCCTCATCACTTAACACCTTATTTTTCCTTTCTAATATCTTAGATAACATCTTAGCTTTTGATGTTGGTAGCAGAGAATTGGTATGTGTATGATATTTGTAATCTGCCTGCTAACTTGATTGTTGATATTTGAGTCAGTAATGCTCGCAGTCTTTTTTTGTGTGTTTGTTCTCAAAACTCTTGCTTAGCAGAATGTAATCCAGTGAATGGAGAGCTCTGTGTCATGGTTAACAGTTTGGCTGTAATATCTGCACCTTTATGCCTGACACATTTGACTTTAGCGAAACTTAATCACTGACCTAATGGATGGGACAGCCAACTCCACCCCCCTCCTCCCAACCTTCTTAGTCACCTTCTACGGCATACATGGCAGGTCATAGTATTGCTATTTTGTTTGCTTTCCTTTAGGCCCTCACAGCACATATATGATGCTATCGGTTATATTTATACAGTGTTCAATATTACCTAAATATTAACGTAACCATGCTCGCGGTGGAAATCACACAAATATCGGTGCTGATTACAATGGAGCGAACGCAAAACAAACAAACCTAAATATTATTTCAATATCTGTGTAAATTCTACCATTTTCTTTACAAATGTTCCTGAGCTTTTTGAACTACCTGTATAGTATCAATTCTACTCTGGAGTAGTGAATATTTAGTACCAAAACACTGATTTGTAACCTGAAATGGTGTGCTTTGATCTCTTTCAACCAAGTTTTAATAAAAATTATTGTTTGGAACAATACAGGATCAAGGCTCCATATATATATATATTAATATATATATATATATATTAATATTGTCAATTAGCAGGATGTTATATGACCTTACATATATTTCACATGCTCAATATTTGTGTTCTTTGAATGAAATTATGTTCTTTGCAGATCTTGTCATGGGAATTCAAAATGGCTAATAGTAGCTATGCATGGAGATTAAAGCTTGCAATGATTTAATGTGTTTGTATTTTAAAGCTATGAGCTACTGCTAGAATGTAGGAGTTGGGGGGGGGGGAAGATTAGATTAAGTGTAAGGACTAATTCTAACGCAAACCCCCTTTCCGATTTAATAAATTCTATTTGGTAACTGCATTGAAAGGGAAACAAATGATTTCTGCTTTTTTCAGTCGAGGGCAAATTCAACATACAAGTTAGCCATTTTACTAAAGATAAGTAGTGGAACAGTAACATAACGGAAGTGTGGCGTCAATAAAATTGTGTGTCCCATGATGACATTAGCAAGTACTAAAAAATTATGACAGGAGGAAATTTTTAAAAATGTGTTTACAGGAAATGCTATATGGACTCTTGATCCTGTATTGTTTCTATTGTTTTATTCAATCCAACATTTTAAAGGTGACCTATTTTGTTGGCAAAATACAATCAGCATGGTACAAATTCAAATGAAAATAAAATAGTTCAGACTTGGGCAAACTTGATCATAATTGATATATGACATATGGTAGTTTGAAATATGGAAAATCCGTACTAATTGACACCTATGATTCAATGAAAACTTGTAGCTCTTTGTTTCTGCCCGTATAAATATATGTGTAAAAGGTCATTAGCTGTAAAAAGTATAAATCACAGAGAAAATAAAACAATGCAGTGAAATGAAGTTATCACAAATAATGACATTGACTGTATTTACTGTAGTATAAAACAAAAAATGGAAAAACTCCAATGTATACAAGAAACAACACTGCAGATATAGAGATTTATTTCATTAATTCATTTTCCTTTTGCGCTGAAGTTAGCGCATAGGGAGGGCAGAGGTCAGATCTCTCCAATTCTGTCTGTTCAAAGCTATTCTGTGCAGTTCTTGGATAGTATGGATATTGATTGTTTTACTTTCTCTAAGTATTGTTCTTCTGAGTGTTTCTTTTGGTCTACCCCTGGCTCTTTTGCCTGTAGGTATCCATTCAAGAGATTGCTGATGTATTCTGTTGATGTCTGCGGGTAGGACATGCCCGATGTAGGACCAACAGCGTTTCCTGATAACATCTGTGATGAAATTTTGATGTGTCTCTTCTCTGATTTTATCATTCGATTTGAATTCACTCCAAGGGGTGTTAGTTATCCTATGAAGACATTTGTTCTCGAAACTCAGTAATTTCTTTTCTGAAGATGAAGAGCTTTTCCAGCTCTCACATCCATATGATAGCACTGGAATAACGCAGGAATTAAATAAGCGCATTTTTGTGCATGTGCTGATTGACTTTGATCTCCAGATATTAGTCTGTTAAAGGCACTTGAAGCTAGTGCAATGCGAGTTGTAATTTCTGTCATGACATCACCGTCAAGTATTAGTTTGCTTCCTAGATAGGAGAATTTATTTACCTTTTCAAGTTTTTGTCCATTTAAAGTAATTATGTTAGGTGAATTGGTGAAGTCCATAATTTTTGTTTTTGATGAGTTGATTTGGAGACCTATTTGTCCTGCAATGAGTTTTAATCTATAAGTTTTTGTTTGTGCATCTTGATGGTTTCCAGGTCTTCTATATAGAGATTACTAGCAAACAAAAGAAGATACTGATTTAAATTGGAATCAATAATTTTTTCTCAACAACTAAACATGCAGGCACAACTAGCATTTACTACCATTAATGGGGATTTAAACACTTTTCTGTCTTTTTTATTATTTGTTTTTGGTTTTGCATCCTGGATACAGATGTTACAAATATTGGAGGTAAAGTGTGTCCAGAAATATGGATTGTTCTATATTAAACATTGCTTATTGTGCTCCTTTTGCTAAATGTATGCTTATTGTGCCCTTATTTTATGATTCAGTTATATTTGTTTGAACTGTGATTTTATTTATTTTTCCAAGCTGTTATTAATGCACCATTGGTATTAATAGGAAAAACAGATTAAAAGGTTTTAAAAGGTTCACAAAATAGACTGACAAACAAAAAATATTGATAATAGAGTGAAACCTCAGACTTTGAGTGTAATTCATTCTGGAACTTGCTTGTAATCCAAGCATGCATATATAGAAACAAATTTCCCCATAAGAAATAATGAAAACTCAGATGATTCATTCCATGCACACAAAAAATACAAGTACTAGGCATAAAAAAATGGATCCAATTGTAGATGAGATGTGTACCACACATTTTGCCAATTTCATTCTTAAATAACTGCATACATTTGTCTATCATAAATTATTGGGATTGTCTATGTAATATTTCATTCTCATAAAACCATATTGAACTTTCATAAATAATTATCACTGTGCTTTTATTTTATTCTCATATAACCCTATTGATTTCTGTCAATATTATTGTCCTTTCGATGGCTTCTTTGTTCATTCTTAACGACATTGATTTCCATAAGTTTGGCAACTTTTCTTAAACCACAAGTCTGTATGCATTGTCTCTCTCACATGGGTATGATAACATGGGTATGGTAAAGACCATTTCATGGTATTGATTATTAAGCTAACAATCTTAGATAATATTTAACTTCACTTCTTGAGCTCATATATTATCAATAGATTACCAAGTCTTCTTGGTATGAAAGAATGCTCTGGAAACCACATTTTTTCCTTATTTTCAACAAACTCTTGTTTTATGTCTACTTATAAATGATCATCTGCTTTGATCAAATAACTTCAGTGAGTTGATTTTATGTATCTTGTTTTTGTATCCTTTGTTTTATACACTGCTTTAAGTATCTTTCACATTGTAATACATACCATGTTATATGTAAACTGGGTATAGAAATGTTAGAAGTATATGTTAATTATTCTTTATGTCTATCTACTGGTATGCTCCTTCAACGTCGAATACGGTGCTAGGTGCATAGGGCAGAAAACAGTGCTCTCCAGTTCGAGTGATTCGATGCTACTGTGTGTAATTCTTGCATGTTCTTGATACCCATAGTCATACGCTATTTGATGGTAGTTCTGCAAAGAATCTCTCTTGGTCTTCCTTTTTCTTTTACCATCAGGTATCCATTTTAATGCTTTTAGTAGCAGTCTGTTTTCATTCATTCTAAGTACATGCCCAATATAATTATATCATTTTCTTCTTATTGTTGTAGAAATACATTGCTGTTTGGGGTCTTCTCTTACTTGTTTGTCTTAAATTCTTCCCAAGTTTTCTAAGGCATTTATTTTCAAATGAATTTAATTTCTTCTCAAGTGCTATTGTTATTTTCCAACTTTCACAATCATATGTAAATACAGATATTACATTGAAGTTAAACAGTCATAGTTTGCTATATTTACTTATTGTTTTTGGTTTCCAGATGTTTGGTATGAATACTCGAACAAAACCCTGATAGAAATTTTGTTTGTTTTATCTCTATCTTGTGACATTTTTCTGCCTAAGTAAGAAAATTTATCAACTGTTTGAATTGTTTTTTCATTGAGAGTAACTTTAAAATTTACAGTTCATGATCATAGTTAAATGTTAAATGTTCTGCCAATTGCTATATTCTTTTTCTGTAATAAGTTGCCTTACTTGTCTCTGATAGTTGTATTTGCAATGAATGGTAATTATTGACTTATTATCAATATCCAATTATATGTTCCTCTCAAGCAAATACAAATAAACAGTTATAAATATGCAGTATAGATTGTGATAGTGTGATGGAATAATAATTTGGGATGTTATATTTGTTTGTTCTATGACTACTCGAGAGGATCTCCTACTGATGACAAGAGTTCGTGGAGGCAATCCACCTACATTTATAGACTGCTGAACATAGGAAATGCATCACAGAAGCACTATGACTTACATTACCTTATTTTAAACTACTGAATTCTTTTGTATGTTTTATATATATATATTTGTGAACTTTTACAATTGTTCATTCTAGGACGAAATATGTGTGGAGAAAATAATGGAGGTTGTTCTCACTTGTGCCTTATGTCACCCATCACACCTTACTTCACTTGTGCCTGCCCAACAGGAGTGCAGCTTCTAATTGATAACAGGACTTGTGCTAAAGGTAAATTTTGAAGAGTGATAGTATTTATGGTGAATTATACATTAATGTAATAGTGGCATAAGCAATACAGGAGTATATATAAAATGAAGAAGAGAATATGTGGATCAGCATATAGGGTAGACTGCAATATTCCTTCTAATTTCTTCTGAATGTGAGAAAATCTGATGATGTCTGAGTAGTGAAAATTTCCATGTAAAGGTTTCTCCTACCTAAAAAAAAGTATTCTGCTCATACTTTATGTGCACAGGTAAATTATCACCATTTTGTGAGTGGTACCTTCTAACGAAGAAAAACATATGGAAAAACAACAGAATTGGAATGAAACTACTAATGCTAAGAACTTTTATTTTTCTGGTTGCAACATACATAAATAACCCAAATATCAGAGGATGACCGACAAAAAGGAAGTGCCGCAGTAACCATACAAATAGAGGTAAGGGCAAATAAAGTAAATAGGTTACTATATCAATATAAAATAATAAAATAATAAATAAAAGGAACAAACACAACAGTCAACGTGTCGGTCCAATTGGGACCTTTAAAGACAACAAAAACAGTTAAGAACAAAAGACCATAACGAATATAAACAAAATGGATCTCTCCCACCAGGAAATCAACAAAAAGCCACACCAGATCCAGTGCAACACAATTCCAACAAGTGCACATCGATGCGTTCAACATGTCTAAACTATTAAATTCCCAAAGATGAAAGACGCAGAACCAAAGAAAAGGGGACACCAAACAGCACTGCCAAGAACGGGGAGGTGGGCAACGGGAGACAAAAGGGGAAAGGACAGAGAAAGACAATGCACGTAGGAGCGGGTGGGGGGGGCACAAATAGACACAGGGAACACAGAAATGTGCAAAGAAGAATAGCATTTGACAGCACATGATAGACAACAACAATATACACACATCAAAACAAAATCACGAACCAAACATGCACACATTCTACCGGACAAACACAGATAACTATAAATATAAGCACATATACATACAAACATTCATTACATATACAAAAGTATATACTGATTTCACAGTTTCACAGTACACATTGAAACATAGACACATACGTGTACATAGGTACCTGCACACACAACAACATATATATATATATATATATATATATATATATATATATATATATATATATATATATATATATATATATATATATACATACATACACACACACACACACATATATATATACATATATACACACACACAAATGTGGATATATATACACATATGAGCATATATATATATACGAACATACATACAAATACAAGTATACTAGGAACAAACATAAGTATATATCTAAAATTTAAATACATAGATATAAGAAAGATACCCACACGACATGCACAAGCATGTAAATGTATCCAAACACGAACAATGGTTCAAACAAGGACAAATGTGCATAATGACACAAAATAAGTATCAACATAATATATACACATGCATTCACATAAATAACATTTTCTCACATGAATAAATATAACATGAACATTCGCACACATAGAGATATATACATGTATTACTCTAACACAAGAATATGCACACATGCAAATGCGAGACCCAAAGCAACTGTATGGATACACAAAACCATGTAAAATAATATGCATATACAATTTCATACATATGTGTGTATGGGTACCAATCTAATTTAAAAAAAAAAGGATTCGATTACACAAAAATAAGGTACATTAATAAAATTGACAGAATGGAATACGATATAAACAACAGAAATAACAAAGACAAATTACAAATACACTGAAATCTAACAAAAACAAAGCTGATGTGGGTGAACATAAAGAAACAATTTCAAAGTACAGAGGGATATGGCTACCAAATAATTAGAAGTAGGCCCCTACAATATAATAAGAATAGGGGGCAGAGGATGTCAAAAAGTAGTGGGTAAATTAAACAAAACGGTGATTAATGTTAATACCGTGGGGTTGCAATACTCCCATATGACAAATGAGGCGATACTCCAAAGATTGACGTTGCCGGTCACCGGAATAGCAACGTAACAGACCAGTGACAGAAATGTCATTGCTTCCTTGATGTGAAGGACCTTTAAAATGAATGGCCACCGGGGAGTCACGATGATTCGTGATATCTCTTAAATGTTCAGCGAATCTATCAGCCAAACGTCTACCTGTTTCGCCACTATACTTCATACCACAACGCTTACATATGATAGAGTATATTAAATTACGGGACAAGCATGAGAACGAGTCTTGAATCTTGAAATTTGACTTACGGAACTGAAGCATGGGAGTATGAATAACAAAAGGGCAAGTCAAGCAATTTCGGGGACAAGGAAAAGTGCCTAATTGACCTACAGAGGTGCGCAGACTGGAGTGAACCAAGAGATCACAAAGGTTCCTATCTCTCCTCCGAAAAGCAACAAGGGGAAGAGAGGGAAATGCAGGGCTAGAAATGGGATCTAATTGGAGGATAGAGAAATGTCGTAATAGGATGCGTAGTGCCGACATATTATATCGGTGAAAAGTAATGGCCAATATAGGACTTTATTTGCAACATACAGCTGTGAAAATTGGACCCTAAGTAAAACAGTGGCAAAGAAGATCAACACCTTTGAGATAAAATGCTACAGAAAGATACTTAGAATATCATGGAAGGAAAGAAAGAGAAACTGATATTATAAACACATTGAAGATACCATAGTGTTGGTTATTAAACACAATAGCAAAAAGAAAACTACAACTGTTTGGTCATATAAAGAGACACAACTGTTTAGAAAGACATAATAATGTAGGGCAGAACACCTGGGTGGAGGAGAAAGGGCACACCAAGAAGACAATATACTGACGACATTAAAGATAACATGAATATATTGTTGGAAAATGAAAGCCGCATGACCCAAGACAGTGAAGGGTTCAGAGACTTCACTGGGAAGACAACATTCTGGCGAGAATATGTCACATGAGAACAACAACCTTCTAATGATGCGCATGGCCGTTCACCAGCACACGTTAGATGGAATATTGGTTAACAGTATTATAACTGGTTACAAATGGTAAAGGATGAAACAAAACATTCTTCTTTGTGTGCCCTAAATATGAAGTTTGTTACACAGTATCACAGTTTATAAGACAAAACATATCTTTGCCTTTAAGTCCTTACAACTCATTCATTTTCAACATTGCATTTTTTAAATTGTTCTGCAGTTCCTATAGACTGCAATGATGCAGCCTGTTACTAGGGCCACTCTTTAGGGTGGGTGAGGCCTTTGTTAACTTTGTTTTCTGATCCTGATTTCTGTCATCCCATAGCATAGACTGAAAATAAAAAATATGGCAGTTTTATAAAGGACATCAAAAAGCTGTTATTTTGACTAAAATTTGCCATGCATTGAAGGAACCAGCAGGGCAGAATACAATAAAATTATTTGATCTGCCATTCATGTTGTTAGAGACCATTGTAGTGAGTTGGGCATTCTTCTTCTGCCTTCAGCATCTTGGTCATGTTATATTATCAGCCTGTCGTCAGGGCAAAGTCCACTGTCTTCTCCAGGTCAGAGTGGCTGCCCCATAGCTTTTGCCTCAAGTCTGTATCCTCTGGCCAGGTCTGCTGTCTCGGCTCTTTGTATGTTGGGCAATCCTGAAGTATGTGTTCAGGAGTCTGGGTTCTGGTTCCACATGGACATTCATCTGTGTATGAGATCCTCAATCGGTAAAGGTGACACAACAGTCTGCAGTGGCCTGTTCTAAGGCGGAATTTTGTGGTCTGTTGATATCTTTGGAGGTGATGCATTGCATCATTTGTCTCCACTTTGCTGTGTATGTGTTATGGATTATTGTGTTTGCTTCTCCGTAGGATAGTGGGTGTCTGTGCTGCTCCTTTTTGCTTCCTGTTTTTGACAGAGCATCCACTTTCTCATTTCCCATTATTCCACTGCGTGATGATATCCATTGAAGGGCAATAGCTGATTATTTTTGGATATGTCACAGTTCATGTCTGATGTTGGGCATGATTTTGGCTAAGTCCTTCCCCAGAATAGTTCTGCATGCATATCCCAAGCAACATCACTTATCTGGGTTGATCTGACTTTATTCATACTTTTCATTCACTTGAGATCTCTTGAAGTGCAAAGTATATGCAAAGTGACCAATGTTACCATAAGTTGAATTAGCTAAGATATGTAATGCTGTTTAAGACTTTGCTAAAATCTTTTCCAGGTAAGAGTTTGGGTTAGCTACCATTCCTAAAGAATGACACGTGATCCAAATATGCCATGCTTAAGTTGGATTTATTGTGTTCAGATATTGTGACTTAAGTTGTAAACCATGATCAACACATTCTTTTCTCTGGACTATATACTGCTAATCTGCAAGATTGTGAGAACAAACTCAGAAGATTAAATAATGTTTTCTTTTATAAATTATTCTTGGTTGGTTGCTGATCCAGTAGTACATGTATCCATGTCCTTTGACCAATGCCATTGTGTGACATATGCATGTGTTTGTGATCTGTTGTTTTGTTCCATATAATGTGTTCCGTTTATCTGGCCTTGGAGGGAGAAGCATTTTCCTGACTTCATCCTGTGTTAGACATAAAAAAAAGTGGTGGTCAACAGTTTCATAGAGATGAGTATAAATTATTCTTCTGCGTTCAATTATTATACATCGAGTCTGATATTAGCCATGCAGAGAGCGGTTTGTTTGGTTATTATGGGTTCCCCACAATTTGTTTCATAATACAATGTTATCTTCATGCAGGTGCAGAGAAAATTCTGTTCTTGGCAAGGCGGCAGGATATTCGTCAAATTTCCCTGGATACTCCTGACTACACGGATGTTGTTCTCCCACTTATAGATATTCAACATGCCATTGCTGTAGACTACGACAGTAGTACGGGATTTATCTACTGGACTGATGATGAAGTTAAAAAAATTCAAAGAGCCAAGTTGGATGGCACAGGTAAAACTCACAATCATAGTGATTAAGTTAATTGGAACTAGTTAGGATCAGTGGTCTTCACTGACTTACAGGATATTCAAATTATTAGTTTTAAATTAGACACTGAATAGTGTGCAGTTACTATACATAACTTTTTATGTAACAAAGGAACATGTTTATGTAGAATTTAGGTGTTGAAAAGGTATACAGGATAGATTTCACTGTTCTCAGGTTACCCCATATGTGATCAGTTATCCTCAACGAAGCGGCATGCTGCCTGTCAGAAATACCATTCATAATATGTAACTCCATAGCTTCAAGTGATAATCCCCAAGGGTCTCTGAAAAAAAGTCCACTTGGTAAAGAAGATGTCAAGAGTGGGATTTGAACTCACAACCTCTTGAACATAAAATTAATGGCTAAACCATCATGCCAGAGAGATTTCCAGACATATAATTGCATCAAATTGTAAATTGACACAACCCATTTCCGTTCTTCAGACTAATCTTACTGTGGAATCTCCATAAGACAATTGTGAAGTCATTGTCTTGTTACAGGGTCATAGGTTTGATATTAAACCGTGACATCGTGTTAGTGCATTTTTTAAGGTCACTGGGGATTATCCTTTCTGTGGATTTATGTGCTCTAAGTGGTACTATTGGCAGAAGACATTCTGCTCTGGTGAGAGAGATGAAGTTCATAGGATGAAACTGAAGTCTATCCTATATGTCAGGGATCGGGTACAGGAAACTATTTCTTCTATCAAATAAATTGTATTTGTTTGCACCTATATTATCCCTTCAAATTAAACAGGACAAAAAATATAATATGACCATTTGACGCCAGCAAAATAAAATATTACACAATAATAATAAATTAATACTTGCATCTTAAATGGTATAAAATTGTATTTGTATTTTTAATTTTACTTGCATCTCATTTGATATAGAATTGTATATGTATATATTTAGCTCGCCTTCATTATTTTAATTATTCATAATCACCCCAAAATTTTCATTTGTACCCATTTTGGGGTAATTTATAACGGTCCCTGAACATTGCTCTATACCTTTTAAACTTATGAAGTTTGAGAATGAATGCAGAAACCAGACCATTATTTTGCTCATGGGGAAAAAAGACCAACATAAATGTATGTGTTATCATTATACATGTTTTGTCATTATACATAGTGGAACTCGCCCATATCAAGGGCCTACCTTGCACTTCCTGTTAACAGTTTTTAAGAAATTTGTGACCATCTTATTTTTTAGTAGTTTGTAATGTCATTGCAGAATTCAATATTTTTGTGACATCACTCTGCAGGTTAATTTCATTCTGTTAGTGCAATGAATGCCAAATCGAAGTTTAATGTGTCTATGACGTATGCAGACGTATAGAGATTAGGCGAGTTTAGACGTTGGACATTAGGGTTAGGATTAGTTCTAACACTACACCCTCCCTCCCTCCCTCTTTAAATTCTTTCATTATCCCTTCTCTTCCAATGAGCACTAGGTGCCATTAAATCATGATAAGGATGCAATATGCAGACGTATAGAATTTAGGGAGGGGGTGGGTAGTAGGGTTAGGTTTAGTTCTAACACTACGCCCCAACCCCTCCTGAACTAGCATTAAAAAACCCTTTTCTTCCGATGCGCACTTGTGGCATTATTTAACCATGATACTTAACATTATATGCTTTCTGAGTCTGAAATGTTTTATGTGAAGACTTTTCTTTGCTGTGCTCATCTGTTTATTGATGTTATCACTTCCTTTGCACATCAAAATATGACTTACCGGGTAATTCGAAATTACCAGTATTTTATGAACTATGTATTACCAGAGCATGAAATGGGAGCAAAGATTAATAATATTGTGACCTGTCATATGAGGTGGCTAAGGAAAAAAAATCCTGAACTAGCATTATTCCTTTTCTTCTGATGTGCACTCATGGCATTTGTGGCATTATTTAACCTCTGCTAACATTAGCCATTTTTGTAATTTATGGCAACACGCTCTGTAAGTGACGTAATTTCATTGACCACGCAAAAACTGTGCCACCACAGCACATTTGCAATTAACCTGTGCATGATATCTAAGTCCATCCACACTTCGCTTATAAACGAAATAGTAGTTGGGTCCTTGATATGGGCAAGTTCCTACATAGTTTTTAAGAGATTGTGCATCTGGTTGCCCCTAATGAGTTATTTTCATATTTTTTTGCAGAGCAAGAGACGCTGGTAGACACAGAAGTTGATCATCCTGATGGTGTGGCCATAGATTGGATTGCACAGAATCTCTACTGGACTGACACGGGTACCGATCGGATTGAGGTGTCTCGTTTAAATGGGACATCTCGCAAAGTTCTGATATCTGATAGACTTGATCAACCAAGGGCAATCTGCATAAATCCTGTTGCTGGGTAGTCTATTTGTATTTAGCAATTTTTTAATTTTATGTCTACAGTAATCACGACACTGTGCTTTTAGATGAATCTGACAACAAATAAGTAGTAGCATATATTATTTATTTTGAGATTAGAGTTATTAACATTCCGTTCTCCAGACTACATCCTGCTAATCTGCAGGAGTTTGAGAACGAATGCAGAAGAAGAAGAAGAAGAGTTATTAATACTTGTTAAAGTCATATTAAAGGCTGTTAAATGTAGCAATATCCAAATAAGAACATGGTGAAAAATATTAGTAATATTTGGGTATTTTATGTAGGAAATGAGAGGTATAATGAGTTTTAAATGATATATTCCATACTGAATCAGAGTTCATTATTTATCTCTGAGAAATAACTAAAATTGACACTTAACACTCTATTTGTTGGTAAACAGTTAATTTCTGCAGTAAAACATGAAAATCTTTGCTGTAATAGAATTTACTCTTACCATATGGCAGATCTACACCCATGAGCCAGAATAGTAATGTTTTTTACAGCTGATCTACTAATGAGATAGTTTTGTTTTGCTGTAGTAAATGCTTAAAAACTTGAATGATTACACTAAGAATTAACTAAGAATTAATCAACGTTGAATGGTTCCTTTTTCCCTCTAGTTTTTACATATCTCTCATTTCACATGCATATGCAAGAAATTCCTCTGAATAATCCAGAAATTATTATAATCTCTTAGATGAACAAATGTGGCTATTGTTAATAGAATTTTTGTCATTTGTGACTATTGTTAATAGAATTTTTGTCATTTATGATTACTTGCAGGTACATGTACTGGACAGACTGGGGTAAAGAGCCCCAAATAGAGAGAGCATTTCTAGATGGGTCAAACAGATCTGTTGTCATTCGAAGTAATCTGGGCTGGCCAAATGGGTTAGCTATAGATCTTGTAGATAAAAGGTTGTATTGGGGAGATGCCAATACTGATCGTATTGAGGTTGCTGATCTGGATGGCAGAAATAGAAAAATTCTAGTCTCTGACAGCTTGCCACATATTTTTGGCTTCACTTTATTAGGTATGTTTTTGTTGAACATTAGAACAATTAATTTGCCTTCTTTCTCTTAGAGATAATATCAGTTTAATGTCTACAGCTTTCCTGTGTGCACTGGTCAGTGAGTATGTGTATGTACATGTGAACTGAATTTATAAAAGGGGCTGTGTTCCATCATCTCTTATTAGCTGAATTTTGTTATTGTTCTAAAAGATATTATTTCCATAAAAATCAGCTTATAATCTTGTTCAAAACTGATTTTTAAATGGTTGCTTTACCCTCTAGACAAGATATTATTGATACTGCTACATACATTTTAGATCCGTGTAGAGCATATGTCCTCAACAAATCTCCATCTTTCCCTCTTATTCTTTATTGCTTCCAGCTCATTATATGTTCTACCAAGCCTCTATCTCTGCTTATAAATTTTTCCTCCAGGTATTTCTTGATCTTCCTCTTTCCCTGTTGGTTCAGGAATAATGCCTATTAAATGAATAATAGATATTAGTGATTATCTGAAATGATAGCGGTATACTCCAGGCATACTCATAGAAATTCCATCTCTTTCAGCAGATGACATAGAGTATACCCAATAGTTCCCATGGTGCACTGATTGTATATATTTGTCCCTCTCTACTATTTTTGCACACCCCCCCACCCCACCCCCCCCCCCCCCCCACCCCCCGGAGAAATTGCAAACTCCTCAATCTCTTAATAACATTAATAACAGTCTCATCCGCCATGGTGCATGTCCAACAGATGCATATATTGTCTATTGTCTTTCCCCAGGTGAATGAATGTTGATCGCATTCACACTTGCCGTTAAGCGTAGGATGATGCATATATATGTACTTTAAAATTGTCATTTGTCCACTGTCATCTGTCTTGACATATGCTTTTGACGCTAGTCTGTCAGTTATCTCATTACCCTAAACTTCAGCATGACCAAGGAAAAATATACACATAAGTAAGAGATGCAACACCCAATATACTTCATCCACTTGGTACAACCATCCAATCTGAATTTTGCTGAGCATGGATTGAGAGTCCAACATAATAAATACCCTGATTGTCACTCTTTCTGAGATTTATTTTAGGACTGCTTTAACTGCCTTGATTTTCATTCTCACACTGGAGATCTCTGTACTACATGCTCCACAATGACTTTTTTTAGAATTTCAGAAAAGCCCCAGTCTGATCTAGATCATCTCCGCACAGAACCCATGCACCACTCCCTACAGAATGTAATTATATGTAATTATTTGATAACTTGAAAGATTTCCCTCAGCTCTTATCCATTTGTCTCCTTTTCTTCTTCTTCTGTGTTTGTTCTCAAATTCTGTAGATCAGCAGGATGTAGTCCGGAGAACAGACTGTTGTGTCATATGATTTACAACTTGGTTGTGATATCTTTCCTTTCAGCCTGACACATCCGACTTCAGCATTCCTTCCCTTTGAGTATTTTTTCTTTAACAGTAGTGATGTGGGAAAGCATCTTCTCCAAAGTCTATCCTGATATTGCTTCATGTAAATGGGAGAGATTAAGTTTATTATTTGTTTCATTTCTCTTTAGATGACTATATCTATTGGACGGACTGGCAAGCGAGATCCATTGAAAGGGTGAACAAGTACACTGGTTTAAACAGATCATCCATCATTGATCAACTTCCAGATTTAATGGGATTAAAAGCTGTCAATATCAACAGGCTTAGTGGTGAGAATAAAAATACAATATTAGTTACTTGTAGTATGACATACCCCATGTTCAATATTATACATGAGATGCTGTAATTCATTGTTTAAGTTTTAATTTGTAAATAAATCTGAAATATTTAGGAAAGAAAGAAAAGGCATAGAGGTTTGACTTCATTGTAGTTAGGTTACCCCATCCTGTCCCTCTCAATGAAGTGATATGTCATTCACACATAGCATGTAACTCCATAGCTTCAAGCGATAAACCACAGGAGAAAAAAATTATATAAAATATGATTGTCATTTTTATAAAATATGAAATTTATAAACTTGGAAAGTTATTTACCAGTTTCTTTTATATGCTCACGCCAATGTGTGGCAACGGGGTCTGGACTTCAAGTTCAGGGTGCAAAGAATATGGCCACTGCCAGTGACCCCAGCAAGACACTGCTAAGATCTTACTTGAAGGAAAAGTTTTGGCATTAAGAAAGAAGTAGGCAGAGATATAAGTGGGAGGGGAACATCATGAGATGAACAAAAAAAGTCCAGTAGAGTGCACCATCAAGGCAAGATGCAAAAGAATGTCTGTTGCAGCCAACCTTCAATGTGGAGATAGCACTTGATGATGATGATGAAGAGTTTCACAGCACTTTTGATTCCTGAACTTGCTAATTACCAGGAATCAAAATGAAAACTAAAGAATCAAAACTGTAGTATGAGTAATTGAGATTGTGTATCCTTTTGTGATATGGGAAGTTTTCTCCAGAGCTTTATTTATATCCAGAAGGCTCCAACTCTGAGAAGTGTGCAATGGTTTGAGAAGAAATCTACTTGGATGGGGTAAAAACATAAATTGTATAGATGAAGTATTGTATTGCTTCCACAAGAGAATAGGAGTATTATGTATGCCATCTACTAGGGGTTTACTGTTGCATGGTGATTAATCATGTGAGATTAATCATCATCAATGTCTCACGTGGGCCTCATGTAAGACATTCAAATCTGCTGTATGTGGGAAATTGCTACTAAAAATTGATATGCTCAGTGACCAATTTTAAAATATATGTTTTAGATTGACCATAGCGGCATGAGTTGCAATATACACATACATAAATGAATGCAGTTTTCATAATGGTAAGTATACTGTATTATGGTATTATGTTAAAACATATTTCATCAGTAACATCGATATTTCTATTTTAGGTACAAATACTTGTGCCGAAAATAATGGAAACTGCAGCCACCTTTGCTTGTATAGACCATTCCCTTTGAAGCATGTATGTGCATGCCCAATGGGCCTGGAACTTCGTGCGGATGGTAGCACATGCATAGTCCCTGAGGCTTTCCTTCTATTTTCAAGCCGGTCAGATATTCGCAGAGTTTCTTTGGAGACTAATCAGAACAACCAAGCTATACCAATACAAGGCATTCAGAAGGCTATGGCTATTGATTTTGATATGCTGGACAATAGAATTTACTGGACTGATGTTGAATTACAGGTAATGAATGACAATTTTGTTTAAAGTGAATACTTGAAATATACAACTTCCATTTTCACATTCATTTCAGACTTTGGTCTGATGTCACATTCTCAATCAATTCTTTAATATGTAGTGTTTGCTTTCCTTCTCTAAATAGCTTTTTATATTTATTGCTTCTACCTTTAACAGAATTAACACCTCATACACCTGATCGCAATGCTGTATCAAGAACAAGAGAACAGTAGAAGTGGATGATGAAATATCTGATTGATGCAATACGCACAAAGGAGTAAAACATGGATTCTCTCTCCCAATATTTGTTGAACATCTATGCAGAAAAAATTTATTGAGAAACATAAAAGATGACTAGACACATGAAGAGTTTCATCCTTTTAACATAAGAGGACTGCAGATTCCAGAAATTCGATAAGCGGATGACAGTTCTTTTAACAACTAACAAGGGAGGTTTGGAGCAACTGATTCTATCAACAACAAAAATACAGGAATCGAAAGAAGAGAATGTGTTTTTAAATTCCTTCTTCTTTGTTTGTTCTCAAACTTCTGCACATTAGCAGGATGTAGTCCGGAGAATGGAATGTGTTATGTCATTATTTACAGCTTTGCTGTGATATCTGTGCCTTTCTGCCTGACACATCCAACTTCTGCATGGCTTCTGGGTTGCTTTGACCCTCTATGGGATGGACAGCCAACTCTACCCCATAAGCTCCTTAGATGCAAGAAGGTAAATAGTGTTGTTTTTTTGTGCTCCCCTTTCAGGTCTTGGGAACACATGAACGACTAGGGATTTTATAGATGCATGTTTGATCCCTGAAGGGAGGCATTCCAGTGCAGTAGCATCCCAAGATCTTCACATTTTCCCAGGAGATTAGCTTGTACTTTTAGGCCAATTAATTTCATCAATCTTCTGTTAGATTTGTTGACCTACCAGCAGTATTGGTATATCTTGCATTTCCTGCCATCTAGTCCACCACAAAAGGATAAAGGTGTTATATCTTCTGTGTCATCCATGTTATAGGAGACAAAAGTAAGAAATTGAGGAAGACATGCATTTAACCCATGAAACATGAAAGTCAGAAATTCAATGGTGGACATACAACATGAAACATGACCATATAACCAAGTAAAGATGAATGTTGGAGGGATTTTCACTGGAAAGAAAAGTCTTACTATATAGTCCATATTATCTACTAGAAGTATGTTACATGCTGGTTTGTATGGTAAATATAAAATATACACCTGAAATATAAAATAAACAGAGTCTTTTCAAATGTGCTCTCGCCTGTGTGTTGCCTGAAGCTAGAGCAAGGAATAACAATACTGACCTGCCATGCATGTTGTAAGAGGCAATAAGCAGATTTGGGGTGAAGTTAGCAGCCCCATTCCATAGGTCTAAGTGACCAAAAAGTAATGCTGAATTTGAATGTGCCAAGCCAAAAGGTGCTGTATACAATGATACAAATAGTTCCTTTCTCTGAACTGCATCCTGTTAAGTGAAAGAAGTTTGAGAACAAACAGAAGAAAAAGATTTATCATCTAGTTTATTTTGTTTTTAACCCAGACTTTGCTTGTATTTATGAATAATTGACATTTATCTAAATGTTGTATTTTATACAAAGCCATATTTTGTCCACATATCTATCACTCTGAAACCAACACATTTCATGATTTATCTACAGTATATCAGTCGAGCCTTTATGAATGGCAGCTCACTACAGCACATCATACAGTTTGGACTGGACTTTCCAGAGGGCATGTCAGTGGATTGGGTGGCTCACAACATCTACTGGGTAGACACTGGCAAAAATAGAATTGAGGTGGCTAGACTAGATGGGTCATCACGCAAAGTTTTAGTTTGGAGAAGTTTGAATGAACCAAGAGCTTTAGCTGTGGATCCACCAAATGGGTAAGCATTTTGACAGGACAAATCAATATCATGTACTCATATGCTATATGTTATTTATCATTTAGATCAGTGTTTCCCAACATTGGACGCACACCCCACAGGGGAGCAATTTGATTGTTCAGAGGGGCAATTTCAAAACATGTTTGGGGAATAATCCAATTTTTGAATTAAAAAAAAATATGGTATATGTTACATAGGGGGCCATCTGAATTTTAAAAAGACTTGGGGCATGGTAGAAAAAAAGGTTGGGAAACACTGATTTAGATAGTCTATACTGGTAACATAATGAGTTGTCAGCATATTTAAAAAAATGTTCTGGAGACTAAGCAAATTTTGTAATTTGCATGTCCTTAACTTTATCATTCTCTTTCTCTCTCCCTTCCTCACTGAGTACACAGGACCATGAAAATGCACAACTTTCGATGTCATGTTTAGCACATGATTCATTTAAAATTCAGTGCACAGAGATTTCATAAACACAGGTATATACAGAAATTCTAAAATTGATGAGTTAGACATAGACATGTGAGGATTGAGCTTAGAAACTGTAGAACACATCCTTAATGCATGACTGCTCAACATATAATAGAGGAAATGCTATTGCCTATCAAAACGGTGGTACTTCCAAATTTGAAAGTTGCCATAAATGACCTGGAACAAATTATACAGTTGAAGCAGTTGCCACCATGTAGCACTAACCTGGTGACCGATAGAACAATAAAGAAAAGATTAGGTCAGAATATTACTGTTTGTACATATTTTATATTGTCTATATTAATACTTAATGGCTTGAATGTTACAGATATATGTACTGGACTGTGTGGGGAGATGTCCCTGCATTAGAGAGAGCACACTTAGATGGGACTAGTCGTAAAGTTCTCATTGCTCACATTGGTCATGCCCAAGATCTAACTATTGACTACCTTGAGAGACGTCTGTATTGGACAGATGTGAACAATCACAGTATTATGTCTGCTGATATGAATGGTTAGTCATCATTAGCAGTAGTTACTTTTCTTTCCTATGTACTAAACAATTTTTGGTTTTACCTTTTTACTTTAATTCTGTATAATCTATTACAATGAACTTCTATTTCATTCTTCTTCTGCATTCTTTCTCAAACTTCCTCAGATTAGCAGAATGTATATAAATAACCAAATTGTCAGAGGTGTCCGACAAAGTGAATGGTGCCGCAGTAACCTAATGAACAAATAGTCAAGCAAAATGAATTAAACAGGTTACTAAAACACTTACGTTGCCTATTAATAAAAATATATATTTAAAAAAAGTATATATAAAAAACATACAATAAAACTAAACAGGACAATTCTCCACGTATCGGCTCAAATTGAACCTTTTTCAAGAGACAAACAACAGAAAACAACACAATAAAAAACAAAATAGATGACTAGATTTCATCAAGCCCCGTCCCCATAAAGAAGGGATGGCAACGTATCAAGTAAAAGAGAAAATATTATTTAGTTTAGTCCTGTTTAGTTTTATTGTATGTTTTTTTATATATACTTTTTAATATATTTTTATTAATAGGCAAGGTAAGTGTTTTAGTAACCTGTTTAATTCATTTTGCTTGACTAGCAGTATGGAGAATGGAATATGTTATCATGGTTTACAGCTTAGCTGTAATGTGTGTACATTTCTGTGCTCAGCACATCAAACTTGAGCATGGCTTCTGAACCACTGTGACCTAACAGTCTTTCTCTTCATCCCCCCCCCCCCCTCCAGTTGCGTGTATTACAGGTCGCATTGTTACTATTTTTTGCTCTCCTTTAAGATCTGGCAACACACATGCAATTTCTATTCCTAACTTGGTTAATATGCTACATAATACATTTTGTGTGCATCAGGAATTTATTTATCTTGTTCTATTGCAATTGTTGAACTGAGACTGCTTCTTCTTCTCCTTTCGTTCACTTGAAACATGTCTATATCTGTAATTCTGTCTCCTTAATAAAACTCACTGTCTTTTGTAGTTCATACAGTGTCCCATAGAGCTTTGATTCCAGTGTTGTTTCCTCTGGCCAATATGTATGCCTCAGCGTTTCATGGTCAGAACACTCTTGAAGTATATGTTTGGCACTCTGTGCTGCATGTACACATGGCCGTGTTGCCAATCTTGAACTTTGTATACATGTGACTGCGGAGTCGGTTGTGTCCTGTTCTGAGACGTAGAATTATAACTTGTTCTGATCTGTTCATAATGTGATAGTCATCTTGTGTTGACGTTTGTGGCTTTCTTATTTACTTGATCATCTGTTTTTTCTGATGGTAGGTGATTGGTATATCTGGTTGGTCTTCGGCAGCACCTTCTTTAGCCAGTTGGTCTGCTTTTTCATTTCCTGGTATTCCACAGTGAGAGCTTATCCACTGCATGGTTACCCTATACTGGTAAGACAATTCGCTAAGTAGTTTTTTCAAGTCTGTCAGTTTTCCAGACTGGAGAGCTTGAAGCACTGACCTTGCATCTGTCAGGAATACCACAGGCTGTAGGCCAGAGTTGGAGTTCAGCAGTTTTTTAGCTGCCACACTAATTGCCTGGATTTCAGCATAATAATTATTGCAGAATTTTCCTGTTGGTGTTCCGATGGTATCTCTAGGCTTGTGTGGATATTCTATATATACACCTGCACCTCCATTCCTCACAGCATTCTGTGCTGACCCATCTGTGTATACTCTGACCCATATATCTTGTGGATATTCCTCATCCAGGAAACTGAGGGTGACTGTCCTTCGCTGCACACTGTTCTGTTCGTCCTCGCTTAGTATTCCTTTCACATGGGTCTGAATGTATATTGGCATTCCATGGCTTTCACTCCATGGGGTTTGTTCTGGTACAGACCTTAAGGGGCTATCAACTTCAGGTAGGTCTGTAAGTTGTCTACGGAGTCGTTTAGCTTGATGCATAAAGCTGCTTCTTTTCAGTCGCCCCATTGCTAGATTTTGGAATCTTTCCTTCATTGGATGACTTGGCATACACTGGAACTTTTCTGCTTGAATTAGTACCTTTGTGTCTCTGCGTTGGCCAAGTGTTTGCATTCTTCCCATTTTCTGCATCTCTGCTATGGGTGTTGATTTCATTGCTCCCAACATTATTCTAAGTGCCTGGTTTTGCACTTTATCTAGATCTTGTAATGTGGTGTTTGATGCAGGACACCACGCAGCTGAACCATATTCCAGGTGTGGTCTTATGCCTTGCTGGTAAACGTTACTAAGTATATGTCCACTGGCTCCCCATGTGGTTCCACATAGTTTTCTCAGGATAGCTAACTTCCTCATGGCTTTTGTTGTTGCTTTGTTTATGTGCTGCTTCTATGTCAGCTTATCATCAAAAGTAACTCCGAGGTATGTGGGTTGTTACTGAGACTGCTAAGTCTATCACTATTACAGTCAAAGAGAAATTTTTTTTTATTGCATGTATACAATTAGGAGAATATATGGACATGTCTATGGCCAATTCAAGCCTGCTTGCGTGGAACAGAGAGGCTTTCAGAGTATACATGATGGTGACAACGTTCTGGAAAGAATATGTCACTTGATATATGTGTGCGATTGTTGGGAAGCTTAGTAATAACATTTCCTCGAGCTTTACTCTGTGGCAAAATGAGCGTAGTATCTTGGCCATGAGAGATGTACAACACATCTGTTATGGCCAAGATACTACGTTAAATTTCTGTTGTAGGCAGTTGTGCATGCAGATCATCCATAAAATAATAGCAAACTACTGTATGTAAATACTGCCAAGAAAATCACTACAGCCAAAATACACAACAGCTGGTGTGATGGCTACATCCTGAAATAAAATATGCTCCTAATTAAAAAAAATATTTCCGAGGAATGACAGCAGTACATGTTTTTTTACCAGTGGTTAAGTGCAATTACAGAAATTTGGCGTGTGTTAAGGGTGTTTTGTTATATTTGGTTTCATTATTTCATAAATGGAAGACTGTCTCTTTCAGTTGTGATAACAGTAATGTGATAACCTGCACTCATGAATAGTTTTTTAATTGTCAAATATAAAATACTATCCATCGACTTCTCAATTGTACTGTCTAATTCTATCTTCAATAACTAGATTCTTCTGTCACTTATTAGTAAGGCATTAACTAAAATCGTTGTATACTTTTTTTTATATTAATGAGCTATTTAACCACAGGAGGTGACCTAAGATTGGTTGTCCAATCGGATATAGAGCAACCAATGGGTCTGAGTCAATACCAGGATTTTGTGTACTGGACAGACTTTAAGCATAAGACAATTGAAAGAGCTAACAAAACCACTGGACTAAACAGGACTGTGATTCAAGGTGATATCGACCTAGTCATGGACATTTTGGTATTTCATGCTTCTAGACAGTCAGGTAAATTGAAATGTCACTTATCTGTAAATTATAGCTTGAGGTGCATAGACATCACATGTGTGGTTTCTTCTGTTTGCTTTAGTATATATAACTCTTTGGAGATAGCTTTGGCTACTTTGTCATGGGTAGATTTAATATGGAAAAGCAACATCAGTGTTAGTGTGAAATCAAACTTTATAACTCACTAGTGCTTTCTACTGTGTTATATGGTTGTGAGAGTTGAACACTTGCTAAAAATGGAGTGACGGTTACAGACTTTTAAATGTTACAGACAAATTCTGCGCACCTACTATGTGTGTGTGTTCGTCTATCGCAGGGGATGATTACCTTTTTTACATCCACTTTTGAAAATTCAGTTATAATTATGACCATGCCTAATAGTTCGTAGATGACTATTGAGCCCTATTCGAGCTGTTTTTGGACAGTTCGGATATGGAATAACTACTGTAGATGGATCTTGGTCTATCCGTGACTTTCTAGCTACTCTCTGCTTTTGAGCTGCTGCATTTTCCTCTTTTCACAAGATGATGCGTTCTTTTTTACTGCAGAGCGCCATGTTGTCATGTTCTTCCCATGTATCTTGGTGTATTTCAAAAGCTTTCAGTGAGGTTTTTAACCTTGTAGCGCTTCTTTTGGTCACCTTGAGATCATGTACCCTTCTCCATCTCACCAAAGAAAGGTATTTTTGGCAGGTGATGGTCTGGCATATGTACCAAATGACCTGCACGCATTATAGAGAATATTTGGCTTACTATAAAGAGCATAAGACCTACTGCACCTACTATAGGGAACATACTGCAAATGTGTATGTAAGAAGTGAAAATAGATGTCTACAGGTTCACAAGAACCATTGCTTTCAGTAGTGAAATGACAGACACTTGCAAGGTTTAGACATGTATGCTGACATGATTCATTGTTAAAAATGATACTACAGGGAACAGTCAACGGTAAAGAAGCAGATGGTAAATAAGCAAAGGAGGAGAAAGAAAATCATAGACAGACAACAGCAAGGTGTGGATTTTTCCTCACTCATCCACATAGCTAAGGATAGAAATTGATGGAGTACTCTGTGTTCAAGAATCACATTGCTACTATTTCTGTGGACTCAGTGATACAGGTGTCTGTTGTATGGGTGATTCTATCCTTTCAGGATATTTACGCCATCTGTGCTGAAGACAGTTATATTCATTTATGTGCCTGAACAAGCTTATTAGGGAAATGAAACAGCAGACAGACTTGACAGTATGACCACAGCGACTAATGTTAGTTCAAATGAATCGTGCTGATATTTTTAATGCAATCAAGGAGTTAGATCATTGGAATATGTATTGTTTATTTCTTTTTCTATGTCTATGGCTAGAATGCAGGACATGGGAATGTAGCAGGGTTTTGTAAGAAATGAGTGGAATTAATGAGTTATGGGCTTATGCTATTGTATATAATCACTAAAATTTTCTTTATAATTTGAGCACAAGTCTATTGTGTGCTAGTTTAGAGAAAAACTGATATTTTCCCTCTTTCAGCCCAGTGAATCCAATTATTGAAATTTCTAGCTACCTTTTATGATCAACATTATTGGTTATATTCGTACATCACCTTTTTGTTCTGAACTCCACCTCTTGCACTGGGAAGAAGAATAATAATCTTTGTACTCGCTCAGAGTTTCACAATCAATCATGTATACTACATTTATTAAAAACTAAATACATTTGAGAAAGCATCAGTGATAAAGGATATTAGTGAGACAGTCTCACAATTTTAACTTGCATTGTTTAAGGTTCACATGCAGTAGTTATGCCATTCACATTGTACTAGCCATACCATTAAACATAGTTTTAATAATTAAGCATATCCTACATGGGACATTGATTTTTAGCTATTGCTGAATTTTTAAAAACTACTTATGCATCCGCCAGTAATATTGCCAATGTAATGGAAGGTCTGCTCTACACTTTGAAACAAAGACATATTTTGTGCATGTTGTTTTTGTAAGATTAGCCTACTAACCTCTCTACCACAGAAGTCAAAACTGAACAATACGAGTGGGACCTAAAAATTCAACATTAGTTGAACAACAAAACCTGTACAGGAATTTGCTTTAATTATTTGTTAAATTCACTTGTCTCCAAACTGTACAGCCATGAATAATTGGACTATACAGTCAAGAATATCTGGAGAACAGCTCCGGACTGATACAAATAAGGGAAGAGAGGAGTTCATATGAAAGAACAACACGTGTTGCTAGGTACAAAAGGGGGTTAAAGAATAATGACACTGTTACCTTCCATACAATGTCATAAGAGGCAACTAAGTAGGTTTTGGAGATAGAGTTGACTACCCCATCCCATATAAGGTCAAAATGACTGAGAAGCCAAGTCAGCATGCTGAAGTCAGATGTATTACTCAGGCTGAAAGGTGCAGATATATAAGCTAAGCTGTAAGCCATTACACAATGCATTTTGTTCTCCAGATTACATCCTGCTGATCTGCAGGAGTTTGAGAATGAACACAGCAAAAGAATATATAAAAGCACAACTGGTAAAGAACAGAAACATGGTTAGAGAAAATAAAACTAATGGCTGGAACTCTAGATTTAAGTGAGTGTGTAGTGACACAGTTACATTTCTTGGACTAGGAACAAGCCAAGATATACTTAATACAACATTCAGTCACATAAAGCTTTTTTTGTTGTTAAATATTTTTTTTAAATGAAGTTTATGCTAAATGTAGAAACTGAGTAGTTTGGTATTTTATTTATGTACCTAGATTTTATTTCATCATTCAGCTGTGTAAAATTGTGATTTTATTTGAAAACTGAAGTTTGGTCATATACTTTTATTTTATTACAGGCACAAATGCATGTGGGCGTAACAATGGTGGATGCTCCCATTTGTGTTTGGCCCATCCTGCTGACTTTCCCAACAATATAACACACCATTGTGCATGTCCAACTCACTACACACTCAATGATGATCAAAGAACTTGTTCGGGTATGTTTGTAATTGCATATCAAATTAGTTGTTGTTATTTTTATTATATTGCAAGAAGCACAGGAATGCACATGTTTAGATGTAAGATGCAATTCTGATATAACAGAATAGAATAAACTAACTGGCAAAATGAGTGATTGACTACAATCAAGCATCTATGTTGGCTGATGGTGGGGCGACTTTCAGACTACGGTCATCAACTGCGATATATAATACTGTTTGTTAGTGGATTATTTTTTTGTTAAGCACTCATTCTCAAACATTCTGGAGGATATTTCTTGTAGCTCGACAATGGGCCTCTCAGATTTCCAGCAGAATGTAATTTGGACATGTATGCCAAATGATTCCCCATCAAACACAATCTTTAATGTACAGTTAAAGGTAGAAGAAGTATAATAGGCCCCAAAAAAATCATGGACAGTTAACGTTTAGGTCTCTATGGGCGCAATATTGCTACTGTAGTGTACATTCCGGGATGCTTATGGCCGCAACACAGCTACCATACGATATCGCCTTATTCTTGAGTATGGAACTTCACGAACTTAAGCTCATGTGACATAGAATTCCCGCCACACAAATCTAGGAATACGCCACAGTCTAAAGGTTAAATTCATTTACACAATGTGATTGTAAAAAGGAGAAAGCCGCTGGATTTGTCAATGCATTGCTGGAGCGACTTTGGCCATTTTTGGTACAACAAGTATAGGTATTTATGAGGATTTATCAATTTTTCCACACATTGCTCAAGTATTAGGGTTGTCAAGAAGTTATATTTGCGATTTTGAAAATGGCGTTTTGCAATTTCCCCCCAAATTTTCAACTTCACAACTTGCTCACAACTGTTATATCACACATACAACAACAACAAAAACATGATTATATTACTATTCACTCCTTTATTTAGATGTGCAAAAATTATTTTGATATCTTTTAAAACAGAAAAGTTATCGTGTTTTCAAAACACCCACCATCAATAATGCAAATTTTCCAAAAAATAAGTCAGCCCAGGGGGATATTGTGTAATTTTAAGTCAGAGCTCTAAAGGATAATATCAAAGACTTGACAGGTCAAGATTTGTCCACACTCATCCACATCATTGACTATATAGAAATTGCTCAACGATTCTTGACACATAAAATGTAGTACCCTTACAACCATGATGTGTTATGGGTTTATGTATGAAGTTTAGTGGTGAATGGAGATTTTCTGTGTTGCTAGTAACCAAGCAAAAAACAGTTGACAAATGAATGAAAAAGATTGTTGCATCAAAATTGTCTTATCATCTAGAGAGGGACAATTTGTGATCACCTACACTAGTTCGTATCATCCTAACAAACAGACCTGGCACAATGTGGTTGTATTTACGCAATTTACATTTGAAGGATTTGATTCATGAATACAGGCATGTGCTGCTGCAAGAGACCTCGTGCTGCAAGAGGATTGGTGCAGTAGAGTCCCTCGTGCTGCAAGAGGATTGGTGCAGTAGAGTCCCTGTCAACTTAACTTTTAGCATGATGCATAAAAATTTTGTAATGTTCCCCTACCACAGCATTCTTTTTTAAATGCGTTATTTATGTAGAGTAGTTAGAAAACGCAATAACTTTTTTGTTTTTGAAACTATTTATAGAGTTATTTTTATGCAAATAAAGGAATGGTTACTGAATGCAATGATGTAAGTTTTGTTGTGTATGAGAAAATGGTGAAGATGAAAAATACAACAAATAAAAAAACCACATAAAGTGTTATTTTTATATATAACCGCCTAAGATGGATGTGTTCGGCCATTGACGCAAATGAAACGGCTACACAACACATTTCCATTCTCTGGACTACAACTTGCTGGAAATCTAGTAGGACTATGGTCCTGCTACAAGGGAGATCAAGCGGGAGTTTGAGAATGAACGCTGAAGAAGTAGAAGAATATAAAACACTTCCCCACCTATCTTTGTTTATATTACTTTTGAAGGTTATAAACTTTCTGAACTAGAGAAATTGCAAAGAAAATATTTAAATTTCAGTTTAATGTGACATTAATTTTTGTACCTGGTCATGTGGGTGTTCACGGCAACAGGAGAGTAGATCAGTTTGCTTGCATTACTACTGTGTCGGACGGAGCAGAGCAATGGATCAGGCTGATATTTTGAATTCCTCATGTAAAATGACACAGGCAATTTAAAATTAATGAGGGTGATGATTCCATTTTCATGTCCAGAATAAAAGAATTGAAATGGGGCTTTGTCAAAAATGATCGCTACTGTGGGCTTAGAAGAATGTTTTTCAACTAACAAAGAACTGGAACTGTCAGTTATCATGTAATGGTGGATACAATCAAGGATGTCAGAGCACCTATGGATGTGTTTGGATTGCAATGTTTGTGATCTGACAAGGAACTAGTGGAAGAACTAGGACTGGCTAGTTCTTGCTCTCCGGGGAGGACATTGAAAGACAATAGATACATTTTCATTTCAACTGTTCACAGAATTAATATTTCTTTGCAAAGACCTGTTTATGTGAAGTATATGAACAATTATAATTCAAATCTATCCTTAAACTCTTTTATTGCAGCTCCAAAACAGTACCTCTTGATGTCAACCAAAAATGCAACCATCCGGTTAGTCATTGAATCTGACAATGCTGTTGACAATCCTGAGGTTGTGTTACCTATCAATGGAATGAAGAATATTAAATCTTTAGCTTATGACCCTGTGGGAGAGTTCATTTACTGGGTTGAGGGGCGACAGAAGATCATCAAAAGAGCACATGACAATGGGACTATGGTATGATAGTACAATTGTACATTTTGCTTTCATTCCTTTAACCTTTCTTGTCAGATTGTTTACGCTGCAGCTGTTTAAAATATATCCAGCATGTGGTCCAAAAATATTGAGTTAACTCACCTGTTGATCTGAAACGAATTCATTTCCAAGATACTATCCTTGGGACTGCACAAACTTGGAAGCATTGCTAGAAGGCCGTATTGAGTTACAGTTGGACTATTGAATTCTGTATAACATCATCTCGTAACTCAAATCTGATATTTTTAATCATTTCTTTAGCTTGGAGCACAACCAGAAGTCACTAGGAGTCATGTGAATATAGAGTTTGGTGGAGCAAGGAAATAGTGTATATAACCAAGAAAGTCTGGAACAGACTTGATGAACGGGCGGGTGTGTTGTCATTATGAAGTTGCCAGTTTCCGAAGCCCACAGATCTTGTCATGTTCGTCGCACAGCAACATGAAGGTTGCAGATGGCCTCCAGAAAGTATACCTTTCATAATATTTTAACCTTGTACATACTCATGATGTATCACATCACGGGAGTGAAAAGAACATGGTTAACATGACTTGTCTATGCACCTGCCTTGCTTCTTTTGTCTTTGGGACTATGACTTTCTACTGTGTCTTGGATTCCGGGTCATATCGGAACATCCATGGCTCTTCACCAGTACTGTTCAGGAAGTTGAGGTGACCACTTTAGAAGTCCAACATGACCTGTGAGACTACCACATGGAGTTTCTTTTGCTCCATTACCAACTTTGCCATATATTTTGCAGACACTTTTTGCATGACCAAATCCTCATTCAAAATCAAATGTACTAAACCAATGCTTATTCCCACCTTGTCAGAAATGGTAATATGATGTATCTGTAAGACCAAATTACAAATTTATTTAATAACCTCATGATTTCTGCTAGCTGAGAGCCTACGAGAATGTTATCCATTGATGTACGAAGATTGTACCAGTCTTTAATTTGGATGGTGTTCATGAATCGTTGCTGAAAGTTTGTTGAATGTTCTGAATGGTTTCCATTTGAGTATTACGAAACCGTAAGCAAAATCTGACTCAATCCTACTGCTCCAGTTATAAAGGCTGGTTATTTTACACCATCACACAAATACTAATTGCCAGCTACTGATATTATCTACAGATGGGAAAAAATTTACGAATGTTTAATTACTCGTCCCCTGCACCTTCCCACCAATAAGGTTGGATTTTTTAAACAGCCCTCATATTTCAATACAATATACATAACACTTATTAAGTTGGTTAACTTTCTTGCTAATTTGATCATTATAATTTTATTCTACCAACGAAGCCTCAACACAAAGTATCCTGGAGATACACTTGATTCAGACATGGTACCAGATGGACTTGTTAATAATGCAACAATTATCCCTTACTGTGGACAGATAGTAAATGTGTGTGATCCATAATAGTCTGTAGACATAGTATATACACCATATCAAAGTTCATGTTTCCTATTAAATTGTCTACATTTACTTCTCAGTGCACTAGTGAGACAACTGCAGGAAAAATGTAGAGAACAAAAGTTACATTTTATTAATCGACATCACAAAGACCTTTGAACTTCTATGTTCATTCTCAAACTGCAGATTCGCAAGAAGTAGTCCAGAGAGCAGAATCCATTAGGAAATGGTTCATAGCTTGGCTGCAATATGTTTGCCATTCAGCCTGACACAATGACTTCAGCATTACTTTTGGGTCACTTTTAACCAATGGGAGACAGCCAACCAAACCCCCAAAACCTCCTTAGTTGATTTTTTATAACATACTTGGCAACATTTGCTTTGTGCTTCCATTTTGGGCCCCACACCATAGTGACAGCCTTTGAACTTATCAGCAGAGATGAATTTCAGAAAATGTTAAAGCAGGCCAGTTTTCCTACAATCATGATCATTCAAAGAGGTTATGAGGGAGTAACAATGTTGAAGAGAGATTATGTCATCAGAAGATTAATTCCAATTTATCTACATTTTGATTTTCTTATTTATTGCTGATGGTCATTGTTTTATAAATGTCATAGTGATTTTTAAGTCACATTTTTGTAAATAATGAAATGTTCAACTTTATTTATCTCACAGATTAGCACAGTTGTAAATGATCCAGAGAATGCCTTTCAGCCATATGACATTGCTATTGACCCTTATGCTCGCACTTTATATTGGACTTGTACATCTAATAATGTCATAAATGTTACACGAATAGATGTGGCACGCTCTCCTATTGGTGTCATTTTAGCACCAACAAGTGGTTTTAAGCCAAGATCTATAGTTCTGTATCCAGAGAAAGGGTGAGTTGCTGCAGTTTATAGTTGTTAGCTAGTTTATTTTATCTCTTGTCAACTCATCCAGTTTGAACAAGAAATTAAACAAAATATATTCAAGTATTCATTCTCAAAATTCGCACTTATTTCTTGTGGCAGGACAATGGGCCATCTATCGCCACATTGCCTGCCAATAAGCCGGCTCCTCCTTTCCTCTGACCCCGGCATGACCAGGGCAGTATTCAATCAATTAAACCATTCCTTTCTGAGCATGCATTTTTCTATCTTGCGCAGCACGTTTTGAGAAACTGAGTATTACTATCTTCTTTTTTTGGCCACTTCATGAGACAGGCAGGTTTAGAGAACATAGTCACAACAGGCAAAATTGAAAGCAACAGAGACAGAGGGCGACAACGTGAGAAAATATTAGACAGTTTGACAACCTGGCACGGCAAGGAAACAACGACTTTGATACATAATACTGTGGACAGAGAGCTGTGGAGAGCCTTGACCGCCTACGCCAGCCGGCTGGCACCTGATGATGATGATGATGAGTATTACGGAGTGTGTTGATGTATCAGTTATCAACCAATTTAGTACTGCTGTAACTCCTATCTCCATCCTCATGCTCAAAGTGACAGTGGAGTATGCAAGTGAAATAATGTCCTAATATATGGACATAATTATGATCTGTTTCTGTAAAAACCTGAACATTGAAAACTGGCTCTTCAAAACTATGAAAAGATGCTAACTACCTTATTTTGGACATATAAAAATACACAACGGATTAGAAAGGTTAATCATGATGGGAAAGGTTCCAGACAAGAAAATAAGAGACAGACAAACACTATAAAGGAAACAGGATATTGACCTGAATATGACACTGGAAGAGGCTAGACAGCTTAGACACAGAGAGAGTCTTACAGAGTGACAGCAAGGACAATGTTCTGCAAAGGATACGTCACAGATAGATAGATGACCAGTATCACATTCAAGCTTTATGTATTTGTCAATTGATATCTTCTTCTGCGTTCATTCTCAAACTCCTGCAGATTAGCAGGATGTAGTCCGGAGAACGGAATGCATTGTGTCATTGTTTACAGCCTTTCGGCCTGACACATCCAACTTCAGCATGGCTTTGGGTCACTGGCCCTATATGGGATGGAACAGCCAACTCCATCCCATAACCTCCTTAGTCGCCTTTTACGACATGTGTGGAAGGTAAACAGTGTTGCTATTCTTTGCTCCTCTTTTGGGCCCCGGCGTAATTGATATCTTTGCCATAACTTCATATAAGATGGCTTAAGTGATAGCAAATTTAGAATCATGTAGAACATGATCTGGAATTGTGATGGCTTAATGCTAGTGAAGATCATAATGGGGAAAGTTTAATACTAGTGAAAATCTGCAGTTGCAATAATTTAGCTTGTCTAATATACGAGGGGTGTTCAAATGAAACCCGCCCATGCTGCATCACCTATGATGCGCGTAAAGTTGTTATCACTAATTTAATAAGTACATATCAATGAACAAATCATCACATGGTAATTGTCTTCGTATGCTTAGTGTCCTGTGCAGGCAATCAACAACATAGTCGGCGTGATAGCGAATTTGACCAACAATCAGTGATTCAGTTTCCTACAGCTGAAGGATCTTGACCAACCAACATTCATCAAAGAATTCATCCAATTAATGGTGGAAAATTGTGTTTCAATGACACTAGTGAAGGATTAGACATGAATTTTTGGAAAGGGCGTCGGGTAACAAATGATCTTCTACGGCCAGGTCAGGCACATGTTGTGACAGAAGACTCAACTTTTGCAATATGAAGATGATCATTGACCAACAACAGAATGACACTGCATACCACACCATTTATTCTTGATTGTTGTATGCAGCTTGTCTAATGTGTACTTGTAGCTGATGGCATTGACATTCAAACTAGGATTTTTTAAATCCAGCCACAAGAGTCCGTCTTTATTAAAAAAGGCAGTAAGCATAAACCTTTCCTGCAGAAAATTGTGATTTTAATTATTTGCTCTTTCGTGATCCAGGATATTTCCATTGGGTGCTGGCTGCTTTGCTGCATGACTCAAGGTGGTGACACCACGATTTGTCACCTACCACTATTCGTGACAGAAATATATCACCATCCCTATGGTAACACTGCAAATGGTTGAAACTCCACACAATTTGTTCTTTCTTATAATGTTCAGTCAATAACCATGGTACCAACTGAGAACATAATTTCTGGTGCTTCAGTTTCTTCTGAGCAATCATTTGGATTGTTCGTAATCATACAGAGGAGGTACAGTAGCTAGTGAACGTAAACTCTGGCAACTGTCAATATGTATTTCAGCATACATCTTGGTGATTGCTTCTTCTGTGACAATAACATGTGCCTGAACCTGTAGCAGGTGATAATTTGTTACTTGTCTCCCTTCCCAAAATATTCTTGCCCAATCATTCACTGTTGTATCACTACTCATTGGTCAAATTTGAACAGATTCGTTATCACCCATTGGCCACATTGTTGACTGACTGCACATGACACTAAGCATCGGAAGATAATGACCATGTGACCATTTGTTCATCTCACAAAAACAACTCTGTCAAACTTGCTCCTGGTTTGAAAGATTTCACATTGCACTGATAAAATTAATTAGTGTAGTGATTGATGTCTACAAATTCTATAATAGTTGCATAGTATGTCCTATCCATGATAAGCTTCAATTTTTTTATTTTTTTTAAAATCAATATTGTTATACTGTTGTGGTAGTATTTTCAAATATTTGCTTGCAATTTAGAATGAACTAGTTCAGTCTTATTTACTTTCTCATGTTTGAATACTTTTTAAATGTGGATTTTCTTTGTTAATTGTGTAAGGTATTTGCTGCTGTAAAACATTTGCTATATTTAGTGTGCATTTCTTTTTGCAGGAAAATGTATTTTACAAATATGGTGAACTCGCCTAAGATTGAGATGGCACTCATGGACGGATCAGAGAAAACTGTTCTGTTCAAGAATATGTTAGTTCATCCACAGTCTCTCACAATTGATATAAAAGATGATAATCTGTATTGGGCAGATTCAAGACTGAACCGAATTGAAATGTCAGATCTGATGGGAGGCAACAGGCGTGTGCTGGTAGATGGGCAGGTATGTTGTACTGGATAACAATTTGCTTAAAATCTGTCAGCAGTTTATTTGGTTCATGTAGTTGGGCATAATGACTGTTTTAAATTTAATAATAAATGTTTTTGGAAAATATGTTGCCTGGGTTCAAAACAGAAAGAAAGAAAAATAATACATTAACATTCAATGCATATTATAGGAAGTGGTTAAGGACGGCTGAATAGCCACATCCATAGTAGAAAAAATATGCATTCAAGCAAAATAATGGCTGTAATGCTATCTAAAAAGTGCACAAAGCACTCACAGAATTGGATGCATTATGGCCAAGACAATATCAGTATCTTTAAAAAATGAACATAAAGGTAAATATCCAAAGTTATGTACAAATTCATGCCGAAAATGGCATGCCAGCATGCATACTACTCTGTCATGTGCTGGGAGAGATCAAGCACCTATTGGTTTACCTGGAGTACATCAACATCGATTCAGAAAAGCTGAACTAAATATGTTATTTTTATATATACTGTTAACAAAAATAAGAAACTCAACATTTTTGGAGTTACTTTTATAAAAGATATTCGCTGATTGGACATCATTCAATCTTTCGATTGTGTCCACCTGATCATTAATTTCACTCATAGTTACCTGAATTGTATTCACCTCATGATTCGTGAGGTCATGAAAGAGGTCACGGACAAAACAACATTTTTGGCAATAACTCGTGACAGGTTGATGAGAATCCTTATGAAACACAAAAAACTATCTGACCATATTATTTAATGCTTATAAAAGGTTGACGGCCCTCAATTGAAAATTCAATGCGCAAGTATGGTTCATCTCACTACAGAACAACGATTATCATTGGACGCTTACAGACTGGACAATCACAAAGTGCAATGACCAGACAATTTAATGTGGTTAAAACACCATTAACTGGCTCAGTGGCAGACTGGCAGTGGAGTGGAACCCAGAGTCACAACTCGATCGCTTCATATGGCAGCAGAATGCCAAACAATATGTCGCTAAAATTGTTTGTCCTCGCATCCTTCCAATTTCCACTGCGCAAATGTTGATTTTTCAGCAGGATAACGCTTGACCTCATGTGACACAACTCACCACCCAGTTTCTCACTGTCATCAACATCCAGACCATTCTGTAGCCAGCCATGTCATCAGACATGAACCCCATAGAACACTTATGAAATGAACTCAACAGATGACTCCGCCAGCGAGATGTGGCTCCAGCCAATTGCCAAAGTCTTCTGTTGCACTGTGGGAAGAGTGGGCAGCCATCCCACAACAGATAAATGGCTAATCGGATCCTTGTCACAGAAATGTCTGTCTCTGATAGAGGCCAGAGGAGGCCATACACCTTACTGAAACAGAGACCTCAGCCACAAAGAATAATAATCTAAACAGCATTTAATGAACATCATTTCATTATTAAAGTCTGAAATGTTCTTCATGCCAAGGTTGAAACATTAATTCTGTAAAATAAAAGTTTGGTACATGTATCAAATTTTGTGTTCATTAGCACTACAATAATGTTGAGTTTCTTTTTATTGAACTGTATATAACAGTTCCCCACCTACATTTTTTTATATTAACTTTGAAAGTTATAAACTTTTTGAACTAGAAATTGCATAGAAAATATTTAAATTTCAGTTTTTAATTCACAGGTTGGAAATCCACGTGGATTGGCTGTTTATGGCAAGTTTCTCTACTGGCTAGCCAAGGAGCAGAATTTTGTTGAAAGGATACACAAAAAAACTGGCAATAAACGCCTTTGGGTGCGAGGCAGGATCCCAGGTTTGAGTGATCTGACAGCTGTGGAACATTCATTGCAAGCAGCCTGGCATCCATGCTTTAATAACAATAGTGGATGTTCACATATTTGTTTCATCACAGAAGAAAAAAAGGCACGGTGTTCATGCCCTATTCATCTCATGCTGAAAAGTGATAAGCAAACATGTTCTGAACCACCAACGTGTGCCCCAGACCAGTTCAAATGTCACAGCGGCAGTGTTCAGTGCATACCAATGGTGTGGAAGTGTGATTACTCTTCTGAATGTGAGGATAATTCAGATGAAGAGAACTGTGTGAAGTGCTCAAATGAGCAATTTTCATGCTCAAATGGTGAATGTGTGGACAAAAAACTGAAATGTGATGGTAGGAAGAACTGTGCAGATGGATCAGATGAAGTTGATTGCTGTTCTGGAGATAACTGTGAATGTGCTGACTGTGCAGGGCACCCAGACTGTGTGGATTCTAACGGTCAACCGTGTCCATCTAAGCCTCCTGAAAGGAATAAATCTCCGAAAGATTACACTATTGCTATTGTAGTGGTGGTGGTATTTTTGTTGGTTGTGATTATTCTTATTCTGGTTTGTCGTCACAAGTCCAGTAGCACACCAGCAGATGAGGATGCTTTGGTTGCAAAAAAGCCATTAAATCCACCGGTTACAATCATAGGTGAGGGATGTAGTCCCCATGACACTTTGTCTCAGATAAAATCTGAAGCTACTGGCATTTCAATGGGGTCAGGGTCAGATCCACCATTTTATGACAGAAACCATGTTACAGGAGCATCATCCAGCAGTTCAACGGTGACTCAATATCCTCTGGAGACGTTAAACCCACCTCCATCTCCTGTCACAGACAGATCTGTGTACACTGCCCCAACAGGCGATGTTTATGTCTCACTCAACAGTCTGTCATCATCAGTCCAGAGGTCAGGCATGGTCAGTGCTGGTGGGAGGGGTGGGCGACGCCGCAATCATCACAGACGCCATCATCACCATCACCACCATCACATTCCACCTCCACCAACTACTCCATGCTCCACAGATGTCTGTGAGGATAGCGAACCATACCATCAGACAGCTCCACTTAACAGCTCAACACCAGCAAACAATAAATATAGTGGTCGTTCATCTCGGTCAAGGTCTTCAAGATCAAATGCCAAAAAATTCAAATACTACTTCAATAACTCTTTAGTGGAATTAAACTATGACTCTGACCCATATCCTCCACCACCAACTCCACATAGTCATTATTTCTCAGATGATGTTAGTTGCCCACCTTCACCATCAACGGAGAGAAGCTTTTTTAACCCATACCCTCCACCACCATCACCTGTAGCTACCTCAGATTGCTGACCTAGCTTGACAATATTTACAAGACACAAATGTGAATGTAAACCCACCAAAGCTTCAATAAACCTCAGGGGTTTCGTGTAGTTGGATATGAAAGTAGTTGTGATTGTTATATGATCTATTGCAAATTTGTTTTTCATGAAAGAATTGTTGGAAGTCTTAAGTTTGAGCAGACTATGCTGTGGATATCTAGTTTTGTGATTCATTTTTTTTGGTTACAACTATTATTTTGATCATGTTATTGAGTTATTTTATTTTACTTACAGTAATCCAGAAAATATTTGTTAACTCTTTAGAAGCTATCGACGAGTTAACTTGCTTTTTGTTATCTATTCCCTCATTGTTAAAAATGATTTCACTCTGAAATTGCCAAGCGCCAGTATGTATCAACTATCTCATTCATGCGGTATATCTTTTCTGGTTTCAATAAAAGCCAGTATCGTGAAAGATCTCTTATTTTTGTAGGACTAATAAGGATTCAGCATAGGGTGAAAGTCATTGGGGAAAGAATTTATCAGACAAAGGGTTAATATAAAAATAGTACTACCTTTCTTATTAAGGAGTTACATGTTTTATTAATTTATGAAGAAATTTGGAACCAAATTAGAAATATATATACACACACACACATCTGAAATATATCTCTAAATATGTTGAGCATTTTTCTGTAATTTTTACTATGTTTTCTATAATTTACCTGTGATGGATTTCTTTGATGATTTAGAAGTCAGTTTGTAATGTTTTGTATTCCCATCATCACCAAGTGTCATGGTGGTTGACATAGGTGATCAGTAATCTCCATAATTCTCCATTGTCAGTGTTGGCTATCGGTTTCCTTGCTGAACTCATTCCATGCCTTTTTACCATGAATGTCTAGAGTCTTTTCTATTTGTTTCCTCATCTCTAGTCTTAGGAATTTGACATGCTGGCACACTCTCCATACAAGCCCATGGAAGAAGGGTTTGTAGGTTTCCCCCCCTCCACCACCACCTTCCAAAGAAAAAATGTAGCCATACAACACAAATATTGATTGTTAAATCCATCTTCTTATGATAACAATACTGGAAATTTTATGGTTTTCCTGAAATGAGGTATTTCAAATTAAGTGATTGGGTCAAAGGGCATGAGCCCATGGACCGCTGGATCAGCAACCAACCAACCAACCAAATTAAGTGATTATTTCAAATTATTTTATATTCAGTGATGTTTTTTTTTTTACTAATTATCCAACATTCATAACCATTGATTAAGATTGGTTTTATGTAACATTGTTTTCTTTTTAAGTTACAAGGATTTATTATACTGTATACTTTTAATCTTTTGTAAAGTCTCCTTTGCTTTGACCCACTATGCTCTTAATGTAAAAAATGCATCTTTCCATCTGTTGCTACCATAGGCCTCAAGTATCAAAATTGACTAGCTTCAGTATAGAGTTGTTTTTTTACAGTGATGTTGCATTTTATGTAGCTCTCTAGTTTATTTTATGTAGCTCTCTAGTTTATTTTATGTAGTTCATTTTTTCTCTTGGAGTACTTCTCATATCCTTGATTCCCACTTTACACTCAGCTCTCACCTGTGGCTTCCAGTAGTTGCCAGCATGTGGCAGCAATCACACCCCAGTAACAGCTTTGACAGGCCGGTCAAACCAGATGAACTGAGGGGCTCTGGCCAGGATGTAAACACAGGGCATGTCTACGCAAGCATGCGAAGCCTGGATATGGCGTTGATGAAACATCTGATATTCAATGGGCTGGAGGGCACTTGCCAGCAGAGTGTTGTGAAACACAAAGGACTTTTGAGACATGTGGAACACTCTGGTCATTCTAGCACATCTCCAGTCGTCTTGATTTGTCTTGCCACAGGAACACTATGGATCAGGAAGAGAGAATGTGGTTGACAAATGTTGCAACTCTTCCACACTTCAAACAAAATTCAGTGCTATTCATAACTTAACTATCATCATCAAACATCATCTTTTTCATAAACTAAGAGAGATGCAAGATAGGTGGTTGCAATAAAAAGCCAAAGATATCCAGAATTTCATGGACAGGAGAGACTACAAGTGATATTACAATGCATTGGGAACTATATACGGACCACATTCTGCAGGATCAACATCTTTACTTAACGCAGATGAGTCAGCTCTGCTCGCAGAAAAACTAGATCCTAAACTGATGGACGCTCCATTTTGAATTTTAAATAAGCCATAAGTCTACAGCAAAAGACCAATAAATCACACATGTCACAGCACAACATAAGAGGAGAGGTTGATATATCTACCAACAAATCACAAAGTAAAATTGCCATCGGGCAATGTCCCATGGAAAAGCTCCCAGTATGGATGCCATCTCAGCATAAACTTATCAAGACCTTTGTTACGTGCTAGAGCTAAAACCTAAAAGAGGTTTCAATTGTCCACCTATATAAAGGGAAATAAACAGTCCTGTGACAACCACATAGGGATATTGTTGCCATCCATAGCTGGCAAAATATTAGTTTGTGTAATGCTAAACCTACTTACATAGACACAGATGATCTTCTGTCTGAAAGTCAGTGTGGAATATATGCTGGTCACAGGACAGTGGACATAATATTTGTTGCCCATCAACTCCAAGAAAAAGTCCAAGAACACCACAGGGAACTAGTGACTACAGTATGTTTTCCAAATCTTTACCATATCTATAGATAGGCCTACATCTAAAACTAGTCTTTCTTCTATTTTGATGTAGTATAGTTGGGGTATAAACTATCATTATGTATCAATCTCATTAAATTGCTTGATGTGGTGATATTTGAATATATATTTATATATATTCCACATGCTATTAAACCTAAAGAAACTGTTGGAAAACCAAAAAAAAGGCAGACACAATAGAAGAAAAAATGAGAATATTGAAGGAATTATGTGTAGTTTGTATGTAGACCCAATTACTATTTTTTATTTCGTTTTACCAACCTGTATTGAGATTACATATACATATGATATGACATATATATACATATGACCTTGATACATAATACTGTGGACAGAGAGCTGTGGAGAGCCATGACCGCCTATGCCATCCGGCATGGCACCTGATGATGATTGAGATTACAATGAAAGATATTGGTCTAACACTGTATTCCCCGTTACACATCAGGAATGAGTATGGTAAACTTCACTTATTGAGAGTAAAAAAAGTAAAGTAACCCATAGCATTTATTAATGCCGTAGGGGTGTGAGATGTTAGCGATCTCACATTTCACAGGCTCTGCAAATGAGGGTGGTAGCCATCTCTTCTCCCTTGCAGTCTTTACTTCCCGGATTAATCCGGTACCCATTTAAGGCTGGGTCGACCTGGGAGCCGTTGCGATCTGAAAACATTTCCGCCTCAACTGGGGAATGAACACAGGACCACTCATATGTGAAGCCAGTGCGCTAACCACTGCGCTAACGCGGCTCCCCAATTATTGAGAGTACAGTAATGTAAAAGTCCATATTTGGCAACTTATTTAAAATAATGTCATATTAGTATTGTCTAACTTGATTTTTGTCCCCAAAAATACAGCTCCTTTAACCTTTAGCAAGCCAGATTAAAAAATACGAAACGTATCCCTGCCACCGGATTCTTTTTTGAAAATTTGCATTATTGATGGTGACTGTTTTGAAAATGTGATAATTTTTTGGTTGTTAGAGATATTTAAATAATATTTGCACATATAAATAAAGAATTGAATTATGCATATATTGGTGTAATTTATGTACGTGTGTGTGTGATACCAGACGTATGAGAAAGTGGTAAAGACGTTTTTCACAAAAAACATATATTTTATAACAAATAAAGAGGAAAAAAATAAGAAAAAAAATAACTTACCTTACATATCGAATTCCTTGGCAACACTGTCAACTAAATCACGTAAATCTGTTGTATTTATGTTCTTTCACTGCGAAATTATCAAAATATAGCCGGGGGAACTGTATAAAACATGTAGATTTGCAGTAAAATCGTTCTTTGAGCTTAGGCCTAGAGTTATTTTTTCTGCCACTTCAAAATATTCGATATCAAACGTACAAGTCCCCAAACCAGCACGACATTCTGTATATTCACTGCTGTGAAACTAAATAACCTAATAATCCATGATTCAATCCACGATTCAATGTTATTTTATTCGAAATACGATGAAATAAAGGTCTGTAAAACCGATCCATCATCATGGCATCGTACCGGTGTACAGATGTGGTCAGATTAATTGCTCTTAAACTTTTACGAATAGCCAGCCATTCTCAAAAACGATCATGTCGGAAGTGGGGGATGTACCGGCTTCGATTGCGCATGTCCCCAGCTATGTGCACGAACTGTGGTACGTGTAAATCTCACGATAATCTCGCTGGGAGGGACGGCCCGCCATCAGCGCGCGCGGCCATTTTGTTTTTCGGCGGCTGGATATCATATCGGCTCGGTGAAGGTTAACAGACTGAATATGGAAATATTTGATGGAATTTGTGCTGTTAATATGTCTTATTTTTAGTCAAAAATTCATGTGCTAGGAAGCCAAATCATTGCCATTGTTGAGTGAGTGCTTTTTTGTTGGAATGAAAAAGTGTAAAAAATATATACTTCACCTCATAAAGCACATATTTAATGTGTCTGTATTTATTAATACCCAGTGGCATTTAATATATGTTTTATCAAGTTATTGTTGTTCAGATAAAAGTACGAGGTATGTTCAAAAAGTTATTTAACCTTTTTTTTTGAAAAATTAAAATTCATCCAGAGCTCTGAAACCCTAATTCCTCTCAAAATATTATCTTTGGAATTGCATACACTTGTCCAAGAAGTGTCAATATTGGAAGCATTTCATAAAGATTTATTAGAGAAAGGAGTATAGCAGGGCCACTGAGGGCCACAATAATACATAATTTATTATTGCTGCTATCAGGTTCCTTTCTGTGACATTCTCAGCTTTGGAAACATCTAAAAATTGCAAGATGGAAACATCAGGAGACAAACTAGAAAAATGATATATTTGGCCAAGAAAGTCTGAATCAGATGTAAAGATTAGGACAATGCATTGTTATAATATAAGATATCAACACTATATAGCTGCTTGGCTTTTTTTTAGTTGGGGTCTTGGGAATGATGTCTCCATAGCTGACTGCACTTTGGTTTCCAGATTGTATCCCCATGACTCATAACTAGTGATTACAGTGTTAGTCAGGTCCATCATTTGTACAGTTCTACAGATGAAGCTGCTTCTGCTCCATCATTAACAAGCTTCATCATTATTTTGCAGTCACTCTGCATGGTCAAATTCTTGCACAACTATTAAGTGTACTGAACCAATGCTTATCCACATACCCATACAGCAAGTTCTCTTATTGTGACACAACAGTTCTGCATAACTAAGGTTCGCACTAGGCCAATGACCTCACCATGTTGGTTTGTTGAGGGTCCTCCAGATTGTGGTACAATGTATGATAATCTTTAAATTGATTGTACCACTCATTAATTTATAATTGATGCTCATGACAAACTTTTGGTAGACTGATGCAATGGTGGTTCAAGTATTTTCATTTTGAAACAAATTAAAATGCAATACTTGTTCACTGCATTCACAAGGTGAATTAATCACATTCAATTTTGTGACTGGTCATTCAGATGTTTAAGGAAATGAGAGAGTGTATAGAATGGCAGGTTCTGCCACAGTATTGATTGTCAGGACAATGGACATGAACCAAAATATGGAACTCTTTGAAACTGCATGATCCAACGAAATTAATGAAGATAATGATTCCTTTTCATTCTCTAGAATAAAGGAGCTGGGCTTGAAATGTGGCATTGCCAGAATTGAACATTATTATGGATGGCAAAGAATGTTTGTCAAACAACAGAGAACTTAACTGTCAGTTGTCATGTAATTGCAGATATACTTATTGCTGATCAGCTTAACAATGAATGTACAGAGTATCACAAACTATTGGGTACGATTATTAAAAAAATACAGATAACAGTATACAAGACAGTTTCAAGTTTCAACCGTATGACCTTTTTTTAAAAAAATACACAAGACAGTGAACAAACAGTAAAAATAAAGACACTATCACAGAAGCATTAAATGGCAAACATTTAATAACAGAAACATCCACGGTAAAAATGATGTAGATATATTGTCATAGAGTGTCATGTGACGTATTCCTTCCAGAACGTTGTCTTCCCAATTAACTCTCTGAACCTCTCTCTGTCTTGGGCGATGTGGCTTGCATTTTCTAGCGATGTATTCATATTATCTTTAATGTCGTCAGTCCATCGTCTTCTTGGTCTGCCCCTTCTCCTCTTCCCAGGTACTCTTCCCTCCATTATTTGTCTTTCTAAACAGTTATGTCTCTTTATATGACCAAACAGGCGTAGTTTTCTTTTTGTTATTGTGTTTAGTAACCAACACTCTGGAATATTCAGTGTGTTTATAATATCTGAGTTTCTGATTTTATCCTTCCATGATATTCTAAGTATCTTTCTGTAGCATTTCAGCTTGAAGGCGTTGATCTTCTTTGCCGCTGTTTTACTTAGAGTCCATGTTTCACAGCCGTATGTTGCAACCGGAAAAATAAAAGTTTGTAACATCAGCACTTTCGTTTCTATTTTGTTGTTTTTCCATATGTTTTTCATCCGTGTTATTTTGCAATATGCCATTGCCAATCTCTTCCTTATTTCTGCCATGCAGTCTCCTGCACCGTTGATGTTTGCTCCTAAGTATTCAAATTTATCCACACATTCTATCTCGGTATATTTAATTGTCATAGAGACATGCCTAAATAAGAACAAGATAAAACATGAATGACAACTATCACCCAAATCTAAATGACCTGTATATAGACCAAATGCCTTACGTGCACCAAACTGCAATATATGACTATTTTCAAGGGTGTACCTAACTCTTATCATCTCTGGTGCAAGATATTATTGTAGTGATCTGAATATCATGGACACCACAGTGATCAGCACTATTGAAATGAATATCGACAGGAGTAGGCGATCTGTGGTTGATGGTTTGAAGATTTTGACAGAAACGGTCACTTAGTTTTTTTGCAAGTTTCACCTATAAATTTCATGTCACAGTGTCTACAAATGATGTAAATGCATCACCAAACAAGTATTTTGTTATTTTACCAACTATATAATTAAACATTCAGCAAGTAAATGATGTATGAGCAGCATCACCGAGCATTTTTGTCTTTGCATGTAAGTCCCATAATGTCATTTACATTATCATTTGTAGATGTGATATGAAATATACAGGTGAAACTGGAAAAACACTAAGTTACTGTTTCTGCCAGCATCTTCATGCCATCAAGCACAGATTACCTACTCTTATCGCTATGCATTTCAGTGGCGCTGATCATCGTGGTGCACATGATATTCAGGTCACTACAATACAAATCTGGCACCAATGTCAATAGAGCTAGGTACACCCTTGAAAATCACTATATATTGTAGTTTGGTACCCATAAGTCATTTGTCTTAATACAAATCATCCATTTATTTAGATTTTGAAGATGGGGCTTTTGTTTTGTTGTTGTTCTTGTTGTTTTCAGGCATAGTTTTTATTTCGTACTCATTCCCCATATTTTTAATATATGTCTCTATGACGACTTACATATGTCATTGTTACCTTGGACATCTCTGCTGTTAAGTGTTTGCAGTCTAATGCTTTTGTGATTGTGCCTTTATTTTTAAGATTTTTATTATATATTTTCTTGAAAAATATCTTCAGGTTGAAACTGTATTGTATACTGTTATCTGTATTTTTCATACCCAATAGTAATAGTTATGTGGTCATTGTAAAGCTGAATGACCTTGTGTTTTACATAAGTACTATGGTTATGAAACCAGATCAAATTTCATTGATAGCCTTCAATAAAAGATCATCTGAAAAGAGAAACGGGGAAGACCCAGACAAAGATGAATGGATAGCATCAGAGAAATACTAGAACACCAAGACTGCACTATGGCAGTTGCATCACAGTTTGCTAAAGAAAGAAGACTTCAGTTCCCCATGGCATCTAGCAGCACACATGGATAAGACAGGACAAGACTATTGTTATATAATTTTACAGCAGTGTCACTTATTATTGATATAGTTAATTGGGGGAGGGGTTGTGTGTGTGTCAGAGTACCTATAGATGTGTCTTGTGCAGTGATTGTCTCTTGACTAACTAATCGCAAGGTGACTACAAACAACAGATATTAACTGAAGGTAGAAAACACTCGTGCACAAAACAGGCACACCACATTTTCTCATCAGAGGACACTTCTCACACTTCATTAATCTACATCTGTGAAATTAGGGTGGACAACTTTTTGAACAGACCTCGAATATGCCTGCATGCAGGGTTGTTTCCAAATGTTTCAATGATCTATATGTTTATGCTATATTAAGTTTGCATACACGAGTTTGTAACAAGTTTGTACACAAGAGGTGTATATGAAACACATTTATATGTAGAAATATGTAAATATATTTAGAATCTGCCTCATCATATATTTATGTGAAGACAAGGAACAATGGAGAGGAGAGCAATCTCGCTTAAACTAGCGATATAGCTTAACAATAGAAATAAGATCTATGTATTTGCATTCATTTTACAATTAAGTGTTTTGTATTGTTTATCATCAGCTCTGTGGTATAGTGGACTCGCCTCGCAAACCCAACTTGGTGAAATTAGCTATTGGTTAAACACTGACAGTCCACATTGTATCGACAATACAATTGGATGTATTGGTAATGCCTTACAATTCAGCAATAGTTGAATACCATTGTGGATATACTTAAATTATATTGTTTATGAGCATATGGTAATCTAAAACTTTATCTCAGATGTGAGCACAAGATTGAAAAAAAATATTGATGCTGTGTGCATACATTTTAGTTAACCGACGATTACTCTGCACTCTATGCAGTTCCACTTACAGGTGCATGGTCTCATTTTTAGCAAATCTGAATCTAATTCATTCTTTTTATGATTTTTTTAAATATAAAAAGCATGGATTATGAGTCTTGCATAATAACATTCAGCTTGGTTCCAGAAAGTAGTAGAACTTTAGTAGCCACCTCAATGTAAGTTGTTGTCTACGGAGATTAGTGCAGTTATAATCACTAATAGAGCATTAAAACCTGCAGAAGACGGATGTATCGAGCCATTGGCGAAAATCAAACGGCGACACAAGGTATTTCTATACTCTGAATTATATCCTGCTGGAAATCTAGTAGGACCATGGTCCTGCTATAAGCGAGATCCAGCAGGAGTTTGAGAATGAACACTGAAGAAGAAGAAGAAGAGCATTACAAATCTCATTAATTATCAAGTCAGAAAACCGATATTTGCTATAATTGCAGTAAAAACATGACAGAAGTCTTAGTTAAGTGCTTAGTATGCTTGCATCACAACAGAGACTAGTGGGAGTTACCGAAAAATGTTGCTAGCATACCCAAGTGATTGCAATCAAAACAGCATTATTTGGCTGTAGAATTTCTCCCCCCCCCCCCCCTCTTCCACACTGCTGAAGCGTTGAGGATTATAGTGTTAAGTGCTTATTTTTCATTGACACCGGTATACCTAGGGATGATGTGATCAGCATCAAGACTACTACCGTTACTTTCCCAGGAGACTTAGTACCCATTTCCTTAGGCTGTGTTGACCTAGGAGTCTTTGTAATTTAAAAGAAAAAATTTCCAGTGCAATTGAATATTGAACATTCAATCCCTGGAGTTTTAAGATAGCACACTAACCACTGTACTACAACATCCCAACTGAATGAATTTGCCATATGCTAGTGGTATTACATATGGTTTATGAAATTACCTGTACACTTTAGTAAGAACATAACATTTGCTCCACAATTGTTTCTGTTAATCTGAGTTTTAGTATGGGCTGTTCAACTTGTTGCTTGACATATTTTATGTATGGTTAAAATGTCTGTATATATTTTCTATTCACATGTATATAATTACATTATTTAACAGGTCCGAATTTATTTACTAAAATCTTTTTCCTGTTTTTAGTGTGTGTATATGATGTACATTTTAATTTTCCAAAGATATTTGTTTGAAATTTTATGATGTGAAGTTGCAATGATATTACAATTGGGCATCTATATATTGAGCATGTACATATAAAAAATAATGAAGCTTTATTCCTGAATTGATTGAAATCTGAAACTACATAGTTGAGTGTAGTGCTTTTCTTTCAAAAACTTTAGTAACTGAAATGGTTACTAATAGCTACATATAAAAAATGCAACAACTCACCGAGAACTACTACTTTCATTCTGAGAATGGAAGTTGAGGTCATTAATGCTGACCAAGAATGTTTTACCAAAGGATGTGTGATTCTAAGGCCTGAAATGGGAGCACAGTAACCTACCATGCATGTCATAAGAGGTTTTAGGAGGTGAAGTTGACTGTCCCATCCCATAGAGGGTCAAAGTGATCCAAAGCCATGCTAAAGTCAGATGAGTCATGCCAAAAGTTTCAGATATCACAGCTGATCTGTAAACTATCTGCATCCTGCTAATCTGTAGAAGTTTGAGAATGAATGCAAAAGTCCATGCTTCAAAATAATCATGTCAGTATGTGTATGAAATATACAGCTGCTACCAAAATACTTGACCATATATTGATCTGCTGCACTGGACATGCTGAAATTTGCAGTATGGTCAAATACTGCATTCTGAAGTATGCATCCCACCTAAGACTGATGTGTCTGGCCATTGGTGAAAATAAAGCAGAGACACATGCATTTCCATTCTCTGGACTACATCCTGCTGGAAATCTAGCAGGACCATGGTCCTACTACAAGGGATATCCAGCAGGAGTTTGAAAATGAACGCTGAAGAAAACGAAGTATGCATTAATGAGCAAGTAGACATTCTTCAATCCAAAACAACTATATAGTTAAGTGAAGATGAATTAGAAAGAACACGTTATAGTTTATTAAAAGTTGTGGCATAAGAACATTGCAACTGATGATGTATCTATGCAATTGATCACACGTGGCTTCAAATGTGACATAAGTAGAACTTGGATACTTGATGAGTGTGTTTAACCAGATAATCACTTCTGCTGTTTGTAAGGCAGAAAACCTATATGTATATGCAGTATTGTTTTCATGAGCTAAATCAGGGTAATAAACTAAATGATCAGTCACAAAACATCAAAATCAGAGTGGTATAAATTCTTGTGGCATAGGGGAATCAAGTGATCATGTGGTGTATGCAAAAGAGAAACATGTAAAGAAAGAACACCATAATATATTGAACCAAATAGAACTACATTGTCTTGTCCTATCCATGTGTGCTGCTAGGCATCATCGCGAGCTGAAGTCTTCTTTCTTTAGCTAACTGTGATGCCGCTGCCATAGTGCAGCCTTGGTGTTCTAGTATTTCTCTGGTGTCATCTATCCATCTTCATCTAGGTTTTCTCCTGTTTCTCTTTTCAGATGATCTTTTATTGAAGCCTATTGATGGAATGCAATCTGGTTCCATTCTGTACAACTGACAGGAATTGAACCAGGTCTGTTCTAGCAGCACCGAATCGCTTTGCAACACAAATAAACAGGTTTTCCGTACTTGACTAACCACATCCTCAAAAAAAGATTTGGTCTCATCAAGACTTTCAGCCTGTGTACTCAAGTCACTGAGAACAGAATTGTTCTGTCTCTATGTTATTTATGTTTACAAGAAGACCTATTGGCCCTTGTGTACGAATATGCATGTTCTGTGTTTGTGTTCCTGAGGATACTTTAATACTTGTACGGGATGTTCGTTAATGTTGTAATAGTCCTTGTTTTGACTGGTCTGTTCTCAGTGACTTGAGTACACAGGCTGAAAGTCTTGACGAGACCACATCTTTTTTTGAGAATGTGGTTGGTCAAGTCCGAAAAACATGTTTACTTGTGTTGCAAAGCGATTCGATGCTGCTAGAACAGACCTGGTTCAATTCCCGTCAGTTGTAAGAATTATTTTCATTTATCCTCATGCTTCCTACTTGAATTTCCATTCTGTAGGTGGCCGAACCATTTGATCTTTTCTACACTGTACCAAACACAAATCAGTGACTGAAGAAAGAGTAGTGTGTAAAAAAAAAAGGTTTACAGTATGCTTGAAGCTCATGAAAAAAGTGCCAGACTTGATAAGAAAACTAACACAGAGAAGATATCAAAACTAAGATATTGCATCACTATATAAATATTAAGGAAGTAATATCATAGCACAGAAATAAAAGACAAAAGTAAAAAAGTAGAATATTTTTAAAGTAAACATGAGGGCACACAGGTATTAGAATAGCTGTGCTGCAAGATGCCATAGAGTCAACAAGCATTAAAAACAAATCTTCATAGAAATTCATATGAAACATTCCATAGATATGTATGAAATAGTAACGCAAAATGAGGTAAACAGGTTACTAAAACACTTACCTAGCCTATTAATAAAAATATATTTAAAAAGTATATATAAAAAAACATACAATAAATCTAAACAGGACAATTCTCCACGTATCGGCTCAAATTGAACCTTTTTCAAGAGACAAAATACAGAAAACGACAAAATAAAAAACAAAATAGATGTCATTATATCGAGACAAACAACAGAAAACGACAAATTATATCAAGAGACAAACAACAGAAAACGACAAATTATATCAAGAGACAAACAACAGAAAACGACAAAAAACCTCTTGAAAAAGGTTCAATTTGAGCCGATACATGGAGAATTGTCCTGTTTAGTTTTATTGTATGTTTTTTTTATATATACTTTTTTAATATATTTTTATTAATAGGCTAGGTAAGTGTTTTAGTAACCTGTTTACCTCATTTTGCGTTACTATTTGTTCATTAGGTTACTGCGGCACCATCCACTTTGTCGGACACCCTCTGACCATTTGGTTATTTAGATATGTATGAAAGCACACCAAAAGAAAACAGCTATTTAAAATTTATCAGCTGTCACAAAAATAACACACACATTTTGTAAACTGTTTTCTATATTCATGCTTCAGAACCTTTTACACTGGGCAGTCTGAGATCAGTGGATTTCATTGACAAGAGCGCTGTTTATAATAATGTTATGAATGACAGATAGATCAAACTGTTTATGGCCTGATATTTTGCAAAATAAATAGTTGATATAAATTAGAAGTGCATGAATGAATTGCTATCATATGACTTTGATGATCATACTTAATATGAAGTTTGAAAATTGAATCTCATTCAGTGAAAGAATGTGTCATCCTGATGACAAATATCCTCTAACCACTCTCCCATACTTTGTTTTTTTTTTTTTTGGTTCTTAATGGGATGTCTTGACAGGAGAGACAGTCCTTATAGCTAGAGCAAAACATTGCATGTATTTGACTAGATTTGTGTTTCTTAGTACATCACCATGGAGATGGCAGAAAGTGATTATGTATGATAAGGGCTATTGATGTAGACGTTCTGCTTATATATGAGCACAATAAAAATAATTAGTGGTAGAAACACAAAAACGATAACACATAATACAGCCAAATAGGCTTACATGTAATAGGAAAAACTTACTGGTACGAAGAATCATTCAAATCCTTCGAAGTTGAAATTACTGTCTGAATTCTGATACAGTATGGTCAGATTTATGTGTTTTCCAGATTTCCAGAACAATACCATCTTAAATTTCTTCTTTGTTCATTCTGATTAGTAGGATGCAGTCCGGAGAACGGAATGCGTTTTCATGGTGTACAGGTTTGCTTCGACTTGATACATCCAACTTCAGCATGGCTTCTGGGACACATTGACCCTCTATGGGATGTGGCAGCCAACTCCACCCTATAACCTCCTTAATTTCCTCTTATGGAAGGTAAACAGTTCTGCTATTATATGCTCTGCTTTCAGGCCTGACAACACACAGTCTGTCTCAAGTTATTTCTGATGTCCTTCTTAATATATAGTCTGTCATAAATGTTGTCTCTTAAGTGCCCTCTCTTTACCTTAACTGGTTTATTCTTTCCCAGTGTTTTATATTGGTGGCTATTCTACACAGGCATTCATTTATATATATAAATGATATATATTATAGATATATGTACATTTATATATGTGTGTGTGTATATATATATAAATATTGGAATCCCTCTATAAGCTCATTCATTTATATTAAATTTCCCTATATAACAACATTTTTCAAAATCTCTAATTATAGGGTTTAAAAAAGGGTTCAAAAGTCACAGAGGATTGACTTCACTGTACTCTGTTTCCCATATGTACTCCATCACTCTCAATGAAGCAGCACGCCGCCTGCCGAGAGTACCACTCATCGCACGTAACTCCGTAGCTTCACGTGATAATCCACAGGGATCTCTGAAAAAATTCACCTTGTAAACAAGACGGCACGAGCCGGATTCAAACTCATAACCTCTTGAACACAAGACGAACAGCTTAACCACTACACTAGAGAGATCCCCTCCTCTAATTATATTTTTCCTATGATGTTTGTACTGTCATCTTCATATGACATTTTCTTTCTAGAATGTGATCGTCTTTGTTGATTCTCTGAACACTGCGATTCTGGGTGAGTTGACCTGTCCCAGCTAGAGACATGTTTAAGCAATCTAATACATCACTGCATCATATTGGGTGCCGTCTTCCAATGTTGCCGTGAACTCTGCCTTCAGCTGTTCAAATACATTTTACTGTATATAGCGAATTTCTGGTATTACATACCGTACATATTTTATTGGTTCAGACCATGTTTTTATAATGGGATTCCACTATATATATTGTTTGTCCATCACAATGTTGATGATAATTTACTATATCTCAGCAGAAGACAGATGTGTTGGGCCATTGACACAAATAAAATGGCAACACAGCGCATTTCCTTTCTCTGGACTGCATCCTGCTGGGAGTCTAGTTGGACCATTATCCTGCTAGAAGAGAGATCCAGTGGAAGTTTGAGAATGAACGCTGAAGAAAATATTTACTACACCCACATTTGAACTATGAGGTTCGTAGAATGCTAATAAAACCCATGCTGGCCCAAAAGTTCCTTGGACAGGATGAACATGATGTGACAACTTTGGATGGTATCTGATCTGCCTTTGTATTTCTAGGTGTTATTCACTGATGAGCTGCTGCATTTCTTTATTTTTTTTCACCAGATGCTGCACCTTGTTTTTTAATTGCAGAGCGTCATGTAGCCCTGTTTTGTAGAGCATCTTGATAATGCTATTGCCAAGGGCATGAACCAAGACATATAGTCCTTTTATATCCACCTTAAGAAAGCACACCCTTCTTCATCTCACCATAGAGCATCTTCAGTAGATGGTGATCTGGCATATATACTACATTACCTGCGCATTGTATTTATGATTGCAACAGAATAATATCAATGCTAGGGATACCAGCTCTTTCAAGGGTCATAATATCTGAGATCTTGTCTTACTATTTGATGTTAATCATCTTTCTGAGATAAATTATGTGGAAGTGGTTGAGCTTTAGCAGGTCACCCGTATAGATTCTATGTTTCATCATGCATGCAACAGCACTGGAATGCTGCTGCTTTCTAAAGCTTCAGCTTAGTCTGTAGGCCAATATCATAACTGTGCCACACATTTACATAAAGTCTACCAAACATGCTGCTCCCCTTGGAGATCATTAGTATACACTTCAACTGCTATTTATATATATATATATATATATATATATATATATATAATTTCCAGTGATGGATGTGAGAGCTGGAAAAGCTCCTTATCTTCAGAAAAGAAATTACTGAGTTTTGAGAACAAATGTCTTCATAGGATAACTAACACCCATTGGAGTGAATTCAAATCGAATGATAAAATCAGAGAAGAGACACATCAAAATTTCATCACAGATATTATCAGAAAACGTTGTTGGTCCTACATCGGGCATGCCCTACACGCATACATCAACAGAGTACACCACCAATCTCTTGAATGGATACCTACAGGCAAAAGAGCCAGGGGTAGACCAAAAGAAACAATCAGAAGAACAATACTTAGAGAAAGTAAAACAATCAATATCCATACTATTCAAGAACTGCACAGAATAGCTTTGAACAGACAGAATTGGAGAGATCTGACCTATGCGCTAACTTCAGTGCAAAAGAAAAATGAATGAATATATATATATATATTTATTTATTCACTCTCTACCACCAAGCCAACAATTCAGCTATGAAAGTTTAGTTTTATCATTTTTATTTTTATGATTCTAAAATATATAAATAAATGGCACTCATTTCATATTTGTTTTATTGATTTTAATATATTTCTAAATGCAATAAAGTTGCCTTTTGTTTTCTTATCCTGACTTTATAGTCTGTTCCAACATTTCTGTATAGAATGTTATTAGTAGTCAGTTCAAATTCTGGTGTGTTATAAAGATTAGTTTTGTGTTGATTATATATGCAATGCAGATATCTGAGATGTTGTTTGATACTCAATATGTTTACAAGTTCTAGATATATGATTCTGTGATTGCTGTGGATTCATACATACATTATTTGATATTTAGATTTTAAATAGGTTATAAAATATTTCAGTGAAACAAACAATTTTGTTGCATGTTTTAAGTGGATTTCAATCATATTTTAATTTCATGATTTATTAAGTGTCAGTATTTCAATTACTAGGATAAAATATCATATATGTAAGCTTGTTCTTTTATAGACTAGCAAATTTACAGACTAGACACTTGCAAGTCTAATTTTGTGATGTAACTGATAGTTTTATTGTTACTGACTAGAAGTGGACATCTGTGGTAGAGTCAATAGCGACCCAGACAGTAGCAAAAACGTTGAGCATTGATGGTTGTGGGCACAATTTAGATGGATGACAAAATTGGTTAGTGTGTGATCAACACTGAAAACAGATTGCGATACACAGCATGATCTTTTAACGATACGGCTTAAGACTACAACAGTTTAGTGGATTTGATAAGCTGACTAGAATAATAGTGTGCATCTTGCTGAAGCCACAGTTGGTAAAAATTGTCTTCTTTTTTTTTAGGTATTTGTTATTTGTAAAAGATTATAAGATTATGTTTAAATATCTTGTAGATCTCAATTTTTAATGTTAATTCTAACTTATCGCCTTTTTAAAAAAAATATACAGTACTTTGTAAAATTTACATCATTCTTTTTATTAAATTTATTATTTGTGCTTCATTGCTATCTTTCTCTAATCTCTGGTTGAAATGGTGTAATTTTTAATAAGCCATGTGTGAATGGAAGTGTATCAGGTATAAAACGCTGACATGATAAAATTGTGATCATTTTTATCGGGGAATGGGTTCCTTGTTTATTGTTATTTTATATAGAGTTTAGTCATGGCTGTAACATGTTATATCTAGCTATATTTATAAATATAAGTTCAAAAACTATCTTATAAACCTTTTTAACAGCCTGTGATGTATTCTTGATTCATAAAACTTGAACTTATATAGTGTGATAGTTCAATGCACTAAAGGTCATGAGTTACTATTGCAGATTTTGAGACAACTGTTTTACTCTTTGGTCTAAAGTTACAATAAAAGTTAAAATCTACATCTGTCAAATTATAGAGAAAAATTGTTTTAAAAAAACAAATTTTTGTTTATATGCTTAGAGGATTTATTTCGTTGTACTAAGGTTTCCTTATGTCTTCATACCTCACTATGAAGTAGTGTGCAAACTGTCAACAGTGTGACTCAAAACATGTAACATTTTAGCTTTATGCAATAATCTCCATAGAAAAATTATCTTTGTAAATGAGTCATAAATCAGATTTGAACACCTGAATTCTTGAGCACATGCAAATGACAACAACTATATCAGGGAAACCAAACCCAGAAGAAACATTCGTTTTTGCTTAATTCATAAAGTGAATTTGACTAGCTTTATTTTGAATCTTTAATAAATTATAATATTATAAGTATATTATTAATGCTTGCAATTATTACTAATGTATTTTAGTGTTTGAAATAAATATCTATCATACTGGAGTAAAAAAATTGAACTTGTGCTTTATAGATTATACCTTGGTGGTTGACAAAATGAAGATTGAAGATCTCATAAAAATGTTAGAAAGTTAAAATTATATGAAAGATCTAAAATAACATATTCCTTAGCTATATGTGTCAGCAAACTTGCAGAAAATGTAAACAGAAGTTAGACATTGCATATTATTTATTATCTGATCTATTCACTATAATGTTAAACATTTTGAAATTGGTAAATGAGATGACTGAAATAGCTGTAGATTGGTATATGTCAATAATTTGAGAGATACATACTGATAACACATAATAATTTAAATAATCTCCAAGAACTAATTAAGATGGTAGCTAAGCCTGTATGACCCTGTCATCTAACAAAAACATCCCAGAATAAACTATCACATTTAGGACATTGCTAAGACACTTAAAAAACATTTTCAACTCTGATATAACATCGGACGGATGGCAGATGTAGCTCAGACATAAAGAAATGAATAGGCCATTGTCGGAAAGTGCACATACAAGTCCATTGTCTATGGAAGTCACTAAGAATACTATGACAGTAGTACTCTCTCTATATGAGCAGCCATTGGTAATAAACAAAATCTCTGAAGGCCACATACGAGTAGATATATTTATATAATAATGTAGGTTTTATCAGCTTACCAGCACAAATGTCAAAGTAGTGATTTTAGCAGTTGATCACAGATAAAGTTATTGACCAACAACAGATGGAAGCCAGCAGATTTTCATACACCGCTGTTGTAAACTCAGTTATGTACATCACTTTATTAAACTAGCGTGTGTGGTGTTCATGACATGCAAGAAAATCAAAGTAGATGTAACTTCCTATAATTTTTATTTGCAAATGTTTGAGTTCCTTGTAAATCATGTATATAGTTTGTATGAGTCATGTTGATTATTATTGCTGAGTTGTACAAGTAAAAGATAATTCAAGCAATTTTGCTTCTTGTCAGTTTTTACATTCAATGTGTTTTCCATATTGTTGGTTACTTGTCAATAAATTAAATGATTCCAGGCGTGGAAGGTCTAATCAGACTAACCACCATGCATTCGCAAAATCCTAAATGACGTGCTTAAATAATAATAGTAGGCACCTTTCTGTCTTTCCAGACGATAGTATTGTTGTGCTATACAGTAGAATCCCGTTATAACAACTTGGTCCGGACCAAAAAAATATGTATATAATAACAAATTTTCTATATGCAGTACAAATGATATAGAATAAATATAATTAGGGATTTCAAAAACTGTTATATAGGGAAATATATTATAAATGAATGCACTATAGAAGGATTCCACTGTATACTCTACAATCAATGGTGATGATGGATGACTCACAGAACCAATCTGAGCCACAAAGTCTTCCACAGTGTGTACAAGGAATCACAGGCCCTTTTGTACCATCAAAAGCTGTAGTGTGTCTTAGACTGCAGCCCGTGAACAATTACGTACTTACCCCTTTGTTTTTATACCACTTCTGATATTTCCCCTCCATGCAACATGATCCATGGCATCCTGTTCTGATTCTGTATCAATGCCTGTATAATGCCATATCATATGTGTACACATCTTTGTGCTGAAATAGAGGTTGACCCTGAGATCTATTCCCAGACCGTAGTTCTTCATAAAGTATATCTTTCAGTATTCTTCCATCCTCCTAGTGTGTCCCTGCCATCTGAGTCTACGTAGACCGAGCCTAGAAAATACTGTGGTATTGCCTGTTCTTTCAATACATCAGTGTTAGTGACTTTGTCCTGCTACTTAATTCCAAGAATTCTATGTATGCAGTACCACAGCTGAAAGTTTAGTCGCCTCTCCTGGTGCATGTTTCTCATGTTTCACTGCCGTAGAGGAGAGTGCTGAGAACACAAGCCTGGTCAACCAGGAGTTTAGTTTTTATTGTTTAGTTTCTGCTTTTTTAATCCTTTTTCCCACCGAAGACGGATGTGTCGGGCCATTGGCGCAAATAAAACGGCGACACAACGCATTTCTATTCTCTGGACTATATCCTGCTGGAAATCTAATAGGGCCATTGTCCTACTGCAATAGAGATCCAGCAGGAGTTTGAGAATGAACGCTGAAGAAGAAGATCCTTTTTGTTAGTCTGTTCATTATTGTAGTTGTCTTGTCAATTCTTATGTTTATTTCTTGATCCAGGGATAATTTATTGTTGACTGAGGAACCTCTAGCTCATCACCATTGATGACAATTTCTGACTGATAGATGGCAGCAGCCTGCGTCATAATTTGCATCTTCTTTTTGCTGATTATTAGTCCAAATTCATGGCAGGCATCAGAAAAAAAATAGCTAATAAGTTTTTGCAGTTCCTCCGAGTCGTAATTGCAGCATCTGCAAAGAGCAACTCTCTTATTACCTGTAGGACCTTTATCGTTGTATTAAGTATTTGGTAATTGCGTTGTAAAAGAGGGCATCATCTCTTAACTCTTGTGAGAAATGCAGCAGCTCAACAGCAGAGAGTAACTAGAAAGTAACGGATAGACCAAGATCCATCTACAGTGGTCATTCCATGCCCAAGGACATTTACAGCTCGAATAGGGCTCATTAGCCATCTACGAACTCTCAGGATTTAGCAGCTGATGGTTCCAGTGCTCTTTTGAAATCTTAGGTGTTCTCTTCGGACCACAAAAGCCTATCCTCAATCCCAAATGGCTCATTATTGATATTGACTCATGATTGTTAAAATCCTCTGATGTGCTGACTCACAAAGGGCACTGAGTATGTCTGCTTGGTTTATAGGCTGACCATCTGTTATGGTGGCGAGGCTAGCTAATTTGTCAGTACGTTCATTTCCACTCACGTGCCTGGGGACAAACAGAATGATTTTTCTTAGTGATATCCACATTTCAGTTCTCTAATGGCTTCAACCATTTCCATGTTTTGACTTTCTGAATTATATTCATTGAGTCAGTATGCATGCATAGGAATATGCTTGCAATTCCAGCTGGTTTAGTGTCTGCAAACACTAACATCATTAAGACTACTACTTGTTGCGGTAGTCAGTGATCCTGACTATACTATATTCTTAACTTGGTAACAGAGAAATAGGAAATTCTAGTAGATGAAATAAAAGAGACTATACACATGCTGTTTGTGTATGTTCTCTGACAACCAACATGAGATTGTGTGTTTTCTGTCGGGAGGAGTGAAGTACATTGCGCTACTGTTCAATTTGCACAATGTAGCCTAGCACATCTGTTTTCAGTATATACAAATATTGAAAGGAGGGAAATCACCTGGTATAGATAACACTCCAGTAGAACTCTTGAAATAAGGAGAAATGAATGTGAAGGAGAAAATACTATGACTAACGTTTGCCAAAATATATGGAACACAAAACAATGGACCGCTGAATGAACATTCACTAATGATACCCAAGAAATGATATTTGAAATTGTAAGAATTACAGAACCATTAGCCTTATAACCTAGCCAAGTAAAGTGATGCTCAAAGTACTAATAAACAGAATAAAGAATGCAAAAGTAATTGCAGAAGAAAAAGCTGGCTTCAAATCAAACAAACACTGTTGAAGAAATATTTAACAGAATATGTACCAGCACTTTTTTGTACCATTATATGTATCGTAATGTCTCCAGTACTTCTCAACATATACCTAGAGCACATACAGTCCCTTCTGGATTATATTATGTCTATATCGATCAATCAGAGGTCGCCCTAATTACAATATGTGCTGCACTGATGATATTGACTTATAGCTGGGTCAGAACAATAACCACAAGAGAAACAGCAAGTTGGAAAAAGTAAGTACAGAATAGAAATCAACACAGAAAAGAGCAAGATCTTGGTTAACAGTAGAGGCACATAAGCACAGATCGACATGATGAATGAGTACAAACTTCAGGAAGTGAATACTTTGTCAAATACCTTGGATCTAGCATATGCAGGTATGGAAAATGCAAAGCAGAAATAAAGATATGGTTGGAGATGGCTCTAGCTTCTATGTCAAGACTAAACTTAATTTGGTTTCAACATCAGTGTTAGAGTGGAAATCAAACTTTATATAACTCATCACCACCTTATTGAATGCCTGTACTACAAGACCTATGAAAACTGTTACCATCAAACCCCTCCATCATGAAGACCCTATATACGAGGGGGAGTCAATAAGTAAGTCACAAATTGATGTTGGATGGCAGGAAAATGCAGTAGGTGGTTTCTAAAGCTGTTTATAGTTGATATCATCATAGAACTTTATGTTTATGTTCGCTAGATGGCGCTAGCTGTACCTTGCGCATGCGCAGCACAAAAAACAAAATGGCTACTGTACTTACAGAGTGTACAATCAATGAACAACGTGCTGTTGTGCGTTTTTTATGGGCAAAAGGACTGCCTGCAAAAGACATTCATAAAGAAATGGCTTCCTGTTTATGCTGACAATTGTTTGTCCCGTAAAGCGGTGCACAGCTGGGTAAAAAAATTTTCTCAAGGACGCTCTAAAATTGTTGACGAAATCCGATCTGGTCGTGCTGTTGAAATTGCAACAGACGCATCTGTGCAGCGGGTTGAGGAGATGATTCGAGGTGACAGACGAGTAACGATAGACGCTGTAGCAGCTGCAATAGGGTGCTCACATGGTTCAGCATACAGCATCATGCATGACTGATTGAAATTTAAGAAAGTTTGTTCAAGGTGGGTGCCCAGACAATTGACGGACGAACACAAAATGAACCGATTAGGCTTGTCATTGGAGCATCTCTGTCAATACGCAAATGAAGGAGAAGACATGATGAACAGGATTATTACTGGGGACGAATCATGGGTGCATCACTACCAGCCTGAATCAAAGCGTGCTTCAATGCAATGGAAACATCCTTCTTCGCCTAGTGTCCAAAAATTCAAGGTTACACCATCAGCAGGGAAGGTTATGCTGACAGTGTTCTGGGATTGTCAAGGAGTGCTTTTAACCAATTTAAAAAAGAAAGGTGACAATGTGAATTCTGAATCATACTGTGAAGTTCTATCAGTGCTTCGGGATGCAATTCGAAGAAAACGTCCAGGGCTGCTGACTAGAGGAGTGCTACTCCTTCATGACAATGCTAGACCACATACGGCTCGATTAACTCAGGAGAAAATAAAAAAAAGTTGGTTGGAAAATTCTGGAACATCCTCCTTACAGCCCCGATTTAGCCCCTAGTGATTTTCACCTTTTTGGTCCACTAAAAACCCACCTTGGCGGGAAGCATTTCGCGACTGACGCAGAAGTTGAATGTGAAGTGAAAATGTGGCTTAAAAAGCAGAGCACGCAGTTCTACGCAGCAGGTTTGGGAGGACTCATAAAACGATGGGATAAATGCATCAATGTTGGTGGAAATTATGTTGAGAAGTAAAGGGATAATGTATGTGTAAAAATAAACAGTTTTCAGGTTTTTATCGTCTTCAGTTTTTTTCTAAAGAACCATTTGTGACTTACTTATTGACTCCCCCTCGTATATAGAGACACAACACAGCTGAAGTAGACATGCACCTACCACCACCAAGCACTGGGAAGAAAGAGTGAACTCTGCAACCCTGGGATCGGATAATCCAAAAAATATAACTCATGGCTAAACACATCCGAATCAATTGTACACACAGGATGAACCACTGTTTCAAAGGGAAGAGTAATATATGCAGACAATCTCAACAAAATCCACATGACAGCATAAATAGGCTACTGTTTAAAGATCAAAACCCCAATATTTAGGCTGTGAACAACATGTACAAATTAAACACCTACAAAGAATTACCGCAGACCACACATCATTCTGCAACAGGAAAAAAAACCAGTTAAACACCACTTTATTGAATGTCCTGTACTACAAGACCTGCGAAAACAACTTACCACCACACCCCTCCATCACTAACACCTTTCGCCTGTGTGTTGCCGGATTCCGAAAGGGGAGCAAAGAATAGCAACACTATTTACCTTCCACGATTGTCATAAAAGGCCACTAAGTAGGTTATGGGATGGAGTTGGCTGTCCCATCCCATAAATAGTCAGTGACCAAAGCCATGCTGAAGTCGGATGTGTCAGGCCAAAAGGCGCAGATATCGCAGCAATGCTGTAAACCATGACACAATGCATTCCGTTCTCCGGACTACATCCTGCTAATCTGCAGGAGTTTGAGAACGAACACAGAAGAATACATATGTAATCCTGAAAGGCTTACTGTATTAAGTAGATGATGCATTTACTAGTAGATTGGTGGGAGAATTCACTGTGATACGAGGACTGGGCATCCAATGTGGCAGAACAAGGAATGTGTTCAACCAGCGAGCCACAAGAACAATCAGCATTAATACACTGTTATAAATAACTATTTTTAATAATTTAACAACACATAGTACAGTGTCGAAATATTTTTATTTTCTATAAATTTTGTTTGTCACTTAATATTTTCCATATTATTTTTTAGAGAAACTAGATCATTTTAATATAATTGTGAATAATTTCAATGAGTTCTTTCATCTACACATGGAAATATCTAAAGATCCAGAACAAAATTGTTTGCAAAGTAATTAGAAATTAGAATCGGAGAGGAGATGGGTGCCACTGAATAAAATTATGCCCTCTGAAATGCTACCATTGGAGTATAGACAATTTGGAGCATGTCTTTTTGTTCTGTCTAATTAGCACCCCTACAATCTTGATGGGTTATCAATCAAGTGCTATGTTGAGTGGGCATAGGTGATCATGTTCTCCACAGCTCTGCCTCTTGAGTTGTTAAAAAGCTCGATTGGTAAGATTTTTGTGTCAGTGACAACCCATTCAAAAATTTATGTTAACCTGTCTCTTCTTCCCTTGATCTTTCTAGTGTTTACAGTTTTGCTTATCTCATCTCATGACCTAAAATCTTAACTCATCATCAAGTGTCATGCCAAATCACGATCATATCTCTCCGTGTACATCAATCTTCCATATATGTCATCATCTCTGTTGGTGTCATCAATCGTAGCCATTTAGTCAATCTGTCCAATATCTTTACTCTAGGTCTTCCCCGTGATTTTTTCCCTTCTATCTTTCCTGTTGTCAACATATTCTCAATGCCTCCTCTTCTCTTTGAAACATTATAAACAGAATTCCACACACTAAATGATGACATCATCGTGGGATAAAATTATCAGCTGCATGTGTTCCGTCTTGAGTTAGGGGTGGATCTTGGGAGTAGGGCAAGGGTTAATTAAGTATTTAGGTTAGGGATGTTTCTTATTAAACATTTTCAATACTTTGCAATGCAGTGGAGAATTACTTTAAAAGCACTTGTGTGGGCCGGCAATATACCGCTAAACCTTAACAACTAACATAAACCCTAACACCCTAATTCTAACCCTTATGCAAGTCTGAACACATGCGGCTGACAATTTTATCACACGATGACATCATTTAGTGTGTGTATATCAGCTTGAACAGTGCTCTCTTTGCCATTTTTTTCATTTGTTTACATTTTGTCATACCATTCATGAATAGTGTGTTACGACTACCAAATTGTGCGACAATGATTTCCACTCAAATTTTTTTTTCTCAAAACATTGGGAGTTGGTCTATCATTGCACCTAAATTTTATATACTGTCATGTGCGAAGATAGTCAAAAGACCTTACTTTTCTTATGTTATATGGGAGTCAATTTGAAATAGTGTTTCAATGTTCTACGTTCAATGTTCGTTAATAGTTTTTGATGACTTTTCCACAATCAATGGTATTCTCCGCCAAAGATGGATATGTCCGGCCATTGGCGCAAATAAAACAGCGATACAATGCATTTCCATTCTCTGGACTACAGCCTGTTGGAAATCTAGGACCATTGTTCTGCTACAAGAGAGATCCAGTGGAAGTGTGAAAATGAATGCTGTAGAAGAATGGTATTCTAAATATCTGTCTACAGCATAATTTTATGCATCAGTTCTCAAATATTCAGCATGAATTTTCATGTGATTGTATCTGGTGAGCATTAAATCCGTTTTACAGCAGAGTTGCGTTACTTGTGCCTTTCGATGTAACACATCTAATTTTGTCTTACTATGTATTTCAGGGAATGGAATTGCATTGCCACAATTTTTATTTGCACAAAGGCCTGACACATCCTACTTAGGCATGCACTTTGACTGCCATCCTTCTAATTCACATCCATCCTTCTTGACTGCCCGCCCCTTCATATGTTCAGTGTTTTACTACTTTCACTAAACATCTGTAACAATATGGCCAGCCATATGAAATAACTGGTTCCCACCTGAAAGCTAACCAGGCAAGTGTGCATGAATTTTTTTACGACTGTAGGCATTGCTATCAAAATAGCTAGCCATTATTTGCTTCTGCTTTATTTAGTATCCATGTTTCACAGCCGTAAATTTCTACTGAAAATATCCTTACTCTAATCAGGTGTAATTTAGCTTTACTGATTGCTGCCCTTTTTTGTGTGTCAGTTTTGATGTCACTGTTACAATTCTCTTGAGTTCTGCTGCATAGTCCCCTGAGATGTGTATACATACTGGAAACAGTAAATATATCAAAACTAGAAAAACCAAATTCTATGGCATGTCTTTTTATTTTGAATACTGTGTGCTGCGATATTTAATTAATAATGGGATTCCTTTGTAAGAATTATGCATTTATGTTTTATTCTAGCGCACAAAAGTTAAGGACCTACTTGAAAAATTCAAACAGAAACCACAGAAACTCTCTCATTCTTCTTTTAGCTTTATACCCATTTTTTACACCTTGTAGCATCAGGAGTAGAAGTGTTCTCTGGAGATGTCTTTTTTTTGTGTGCTTCAATATATGTTTGTTTTGACCACAAAATACAACAGAATAAAACAGAAAATGTAGATCATATGCTCTCATACAATTAAACACCATGTAATATTGGAAGGTACCAATCACCTCAAACTAAAACAAAAATTCAAAATAAAATCATCTATGGCTGCTGAACTTGTGACTGAATAAGGGACACATTCTCAAAGTTGACGTCCAGACATCCTAGATTATTCTGCCAGGTTGACAGGTGTTGCCGAATAATCTGCATGAAATAAAAAATCAAATCAACCAATGTGTTCAGAAAAATCACATTAACCGAACATAAACAGTTTTGGTATAAGCATCTCTACAGTTGTGTATTATGGTTACACTACATTATATGGAAAAAAACAACAGCTCACAAACACAAGCTTATATCACACAATGGCATTGGGTCAAAGTGCATGAGCTTTTATGGACCACTTGATCAGCAACCAACCAACCATATAACTCAGTGGATGTCTATCTATCTATTCGCTAAACCCGTTGTTGCTTTTCAGCATCAGGGGTAGAAGAGTTTTCTGGAGATGGCCCTCTTGTGTGCTGAGTATATTGTGGAGTTTGTCACCTCTTTTATTTCGGTAGTCCATCGTTTTCATGGTCGGCCTCTAGGTCTGCCTTCACTGTATCTGTGTAGCATAGATTGATGTGTTATGCTGTCTGATGGTAGTCTGGTGATGTGTGCAAACTATTTTATCTGTTGTCTTTTAATATATTCCAAGATTGGAGTGGTAAGGTTCTTTGTCTAACGTCTTCATTTCTCACTCTGTCTCTTAGCGATATTCCTAGGATTTTGTGCAAGCATGCCATTTCAGCTGTCACAAGTTTACGTTTATCTGGTGATGTTGTTAATGTTTGTTTCTGCTATCACTCAGCGGATGTGATACCAGAAAATGAAAATGTTATTATTGAAACCTTATTTAACCGTACCACACTAAATATGAATTATGCAACATTCCCCTTCATGCTGCACATTTAAAAATTGCGCAATGATGAAAAATGCATCGAACATTTTTTAAATTACTGACTCACCTGCTCTTGTCCAAACAATGTATCATAATACCTCATTAAACTTATGTTATTTCATAACCAAAATAAAATATTTAGATGTCACTAGCCTTAGATCCAATCTTCAGTAAATCTAATCTCGACATACGTAAATTCAATGCACAATGTACATATATAATGTTGTGATGTTATTTCATAATGACACTAAAGTGTTTATAATTTCTTTGAAAATAAATGTTAATTCCCGACAATTCCCCATATTTAGAAATGCAATCCATAAAATTTCACTAAAAATGGCTTCCAATTCAAGTAAATTTCAATTGATCGTAACATAACTGAAAACTTTAAAATGTCATTACCTTGCTGGTTTTTTTAAACACGGCCTTGACCGAAAGTAAGCCAGATTAATGAATTATGTAGCCATTTTTTACACAGGAGAAAGGCTAAATTTAAACTTTTTATCGTAATTACAACATTGCTTAACAACGGTCGCAATTATGCTACCACTGCATTGAGATATGTGTAACCAACCAGAAGTGGTTTTTCATACGCTCCGATGGCTTGCTCAAAGTTATGAATTATGTATACAATTTTGTGTCTTATTTGTCAATATGTATGCATTATCTGTGGATGAGAAGGAACCAGAGATGTACTGCGCAGCATTGGGGAGCGAGCAGGCAGTTCTAGAAGTTCAGCACAACCAGCAGGCAAGGAATGAGCGATGAAACAAATGAGACAAATTTTGGCTGCAGTAGCTTGAAGAGTGCAGATATACAAACATTCCAGGAGATATGACTTATTTTCTGGCTTTCGCTCTTGATGGGTAAAAATAATCCACTCTCCAGCATAATGCGAATGCTATAATGAAAGTTGTGTCAAAAGCATTGGGGGGAGGGGGTCTGTGTGTACGCGTGTGCGCGCCGTTCGTGTGTATTGGGGGGATTTATAAATGCATGTATAGTCCCTGAAGGAAGGCATTCCGGTGTTGTAGTATTCCATGATCATCATGTGCTGCGGAAGTGTATAGCATATACTTACTTCTGGGCCAACTAGTTCATTATACTTCTATCAGATCTGTTGACCCATCCTATCCAGCATTCCCACCACAAAATGGCTACGGTTCAATACTTGCTGATCGGCATTTCTTTGTCTGCCCATGGGGATCACTTGACAAAAGAGCAAAGTAATAAACTGTGACAAGACATACAGTGGCAATGATTTTTTTTCACATCCATCAATTTTTCTTTGTTGCCTCCTATGACATTCCCGGAAAGAAACCTGACTAAATACATTAACCCAACATGTCCTGGACTGGAATCAGCAGGAAAAGTGTGATGTTGGAAGACCGAGAAGCACCTTGAAAACAACAATAAAGGAAGAGACTAAATCAATTGGGAGATTGTAAACACAGTTGAAGATGACAGCTCTGCACACATTTTTGGAGAGTTGACAGCTGCAGGCATATATTCCACAGGGAACTAAACAGAATGAAGAAAATGACAAAGGTATTTGACTGTAGCAATAAGGTTTTATAATCCAGATTTTGCTATTAATTATAGACTTCTCCTCAGTAAATTTGAGAAAAAGTCACTTCATCTGCCTCAAGAGAAAATGATGTTTATCTTGTGAGTAAATCTTATAATGCAAGACCATTCACAATTGTTCCAGTGCTTACATTATCTACAGATGATACATTCTTGAAAACTTTAGCACCAAAAAATACACACCGGTAGCTGGTGTGCAATCTTCTATAAGTAACCTACTCAAAGGGTGGATTCTTTGCAACAAAACATTTCAATCACCCGTGTGTTGCCAGGGCCCAAAAGGGGAGCAAAGAATAGCAACACTATTTACCTTCCATACATGCCGTAAAAGGCAACTAAGGAGGTTATGGGATGGAGGTGGCTGTCCTATCCCATATAGGGTCAGTGACCCAAAGCCATGCTGAAGCCGGATGTGTCAGGCCGAAAGGCGCAGATATCGCAGCAATGCTGTAAACAATGACACAACACATTCCGTTCTCCGGACTACATCCTTCTAATCTGCAGGAGTTTGAGAACGAATGCAGAAGAACATTTCAATGCAATGTAATTTTTTACTCTTCTTCGGTGTTCATCCTCAAACTATCACTAGATATCCAGCGGGATGTAGTCCAGAGAATGGAAATGTGCCAATGTTTTATTTCTTTGCGCCACTGGCCTGGCAATGATTCATCTTCTGAGGGTTATTTTTACTGGGAGTTTGTTTCCAGCAAGAGACGGCTTGCAACTGATTATGTCTTCTGTGTTCGCTGAGAAGCAAAGTCCTGCAGATTAACAGGATTGAGAATGGAATGCATTGTGTCATGATTTAAAGCGTAGCTGAGTTATTTGCACTTTTCGGTCTGATACATCCGACTTCAGCTTGGTTTTGGATCACTTTGGCCCTCTATGGGATGGGACAGCCAACTCCACCCCAAAACCTCCTTAATCGCCTCTTATATCATGCATAGAAGGAAACTATCACTAATCTTTGCTCCGCTTTTGGGCCCTGGCTACAAATGGACAATTTATTGTGTTTATCATTAACTACAATTCTGGTATCCTACCTGCCAGTGATGTTTGCTGAATGTCCTAAAGGTTGTCGAACTGATAAGCACTTTCTCTTGGATCTGGTCTATTCTTGCTTTCACTGCTTTAGTCTTCAACACTACATAAACAAATCAGAAGAGGGAATATAGAAATTTTAAAGAAAACATTTTTTAAAACATATCTGTATATACACACACAGATAAATGCATATGTTGTGTGTCCATCCTCTACATTATTATTCAGTTTACATTCTCTTTAGAATGTAGTCTCTTTTTGTGGATTCAAATTATGAGCAAATTGATCTGTTGCAGCAAAGCACATGTCTGTCTTTTTGTCATGTAGACGCTATCCATCTCAGATTGCATGATACCATGATTGAAGTTGTATCTCAGATTGCACGATACCGTGATTGAAGTTGTATCTTCAAGAAGATCTGCTATGTGAGCAGGAATGTAGATCCTACTATGAGGGAAAGCAGTTATCTTTCATTTTTCTCTCTTTTGAATCACCTGCAGTGTTCTACTCTGTTAAAACATTTTAATACTCACAAGAGATGGGTCACTCTTTCAATGTCATTACCTTGTAGAGGTATGTAGTTCTTGCAACTCTTTTCCTGGTCTCCACTTAAACACTTATCTACACACAATTCACCATAAACCAGTAGAAGACACTTATGTGGAATGTGTATGACGTGATCAGCCCCACAAAGTTCAGATCTGATCAACCTTGCGTGGATTCTTTCCTTTTCCCTTATTTTTTTTTGGATCACCGTATCCTGGCATCACACACAAAAAAGTTCAGACACCAGATCCGGGCATGAACACCACCAAATGCTGCAGCTATTGCTACACTGATACATCGAAGTGCAATATTGTTGGTGAAAATAATGTGGAGAAATAAAGAATGTCAGTTTCTAAAATGATATAGCTTCTGTGTTTGTATCATAATTATTTTTGCAGCCACTTGTGACTTACCTATTGACTTCCCTTCATATTTACCATATAGTACACTTTTATTGCAGTCTCCTATTCACTCAATATAAACATTTACAATACTAACTTTACATATAAACATTTACATTAACTTCACATATGAACATTTACACTAACTTCACATATAAACATTTACACTAACGTCCCATATTTTAAAAATTTTATGATAATTTCACATTTAACCATTTACACTAACTACATATATAAATTACACTATGACGCAGAGGATTGACTTTACTGTACTATGTTTCCCATTGGTACTTCATCACTCTCAATAAAGCTTGCAGAGCGTACCACTTATAGCACTTAACTCCGTAGCTTCAAGTGATAATCTACAGGGATCTCCGAAACAATCCACCCACCTTGTACACAGGACACAAGCTGAATTCGAACACATGACCTCTTGAACACAATGTGACCAGCTTAACCACTCAGCTAGGGAGATCAGTCACCACTATTAATAATTAAATTATTAGTTTTTCTGTCCTGTATATGTTTTCTTAAAACTAATTGTTGATGAAATAATCCCTTTAGCTGTGAGCAGGTAGCTCTTGACAGCCCATAGTCTTTCTGACATAAGCAGATTATTCTCAGTTCTGTAAATAAGACAACCAATATTTAAGGTTGTCTCAAAGTCATCATTGTGTGTGTTTATGGATGCATGTTTAGTCCCAGAAGAGAGGCACTCAAGTCATGTAAGAAGCACAGTATACACTTCTGGGTCAATTATCTCATAATTCTTGTCAGATTTGTGTGACCCATCCGCAGTGATAGCATATCTAGCATTCCATGCCGCCTAAAAAAAGGTGCAATTGTAGACTCTGTTATTAAAATGTATCTGGGGTGAAATGGCAAACAGAAAAACAATTCTGTAAGCCTTGGATAACCCAGAGTTTAATTTTGCAACCAAGTATCAAGTGTTAAAGTCAAGTATGGACTACACACAAACAATAACTGGATGCTAACTTATGTATTCCTGTGTGCTTGCAAACAAATTGTCTCCACAGGAAGGTAACAATAATACAGTAATTATAAATTCCACAACCATTTCATATGAGGTATTAACTAGAGAAACACACAATCATGGAGCAAAACAACAACCAGCAGGATTGGTTATGGATGAGACTGATGTCCCAATGAAATGTTAAATGGTGTTTCAATACAAATTTTACAGGAGCTAAAAACAATGTATAAACATGCTTTCTATAAGCAATATGAAAAAAAGGTCTAATTTTATAAATCATTGTGTTTTGTTAGTACACAATTGTGTGAGCGATGTAATGAAATTGGATAAACATGGTCTACTCAGTTCAAAGTTCTTAATAATTGATTTGATCTGACCATACCAGCTGACAGTCACGAACTGTGGTTTTCCAAAGCTTGGGTCAATCCTGTAGTGCTTGAGAAATATCTTAAGGTAGTCTTTGAAATGTTTTTAAAGTGTTTTACATCATAATTTTAAGATATGATTAAAACAATAATTGTACATTTAAAACATTTTATTATAAAAAATTATTATTATTTATTAAATTATATTTATAATTAACATTTTTCAATTTTCAAATATTCATGATAAATAATTACAAATTAAAAACCTTGCAGGTCGCATTGTCTGCATTCTTTGCACCCCTTTCCAATTCTGCCGACACTTAGATATAAAGGTGTATGTGGTGCATGTGTAGAGAGAAATAGATTTATAATTCTGACATTAAAAAACACTGCAAGCATTCCTGGACTCCAGGAAGGATAAGTCATGGCTATAAAGGCTGGTTTCCCATGGCTGCCACCCAAGTCATGTACAAGGTACATTTTAAATTTTACCTTCATTAGAAAAAATTTAGTCCTTGCCAAACCTGTGCTATCATGACCAGCATTCAACTATGTAATACATTGAAATTATTCATATTATTAAAGAGTGTTATCTAATATAACAGTTCATTTTATGTTGGTAAATTGTATCTGGGGTGAAATGGCTGACAGATAATAGAATTCTGTCAGCCTTGGATAACCCAGACTTTTATCTTGCATTTTCATGTGAAAGTGTTGGATCAGGTAGAATAAAACACAAATAACATGGAAATGCTATGCCCATGTGTTGCCAGGGCCTGAAATAAAAGAGGAATTGTAATTTACCATATAGTACACTTTTACTGCAGTCTCCCATTCACTCAGTATAAAAATTTACACTAACTTCACATATAAACATTTACACTAACTTCATATATAAACATTTACACTAACTTCATATATAAATTGCACTATGATGCAGAGGATTGACTTCACTTTACTATGTTTCCCATTGGTACTTCGTCACTCTCAACAAAGTCTGCAGAGAGTACCACTCATAGTACTTAACTCCGTAGCTTCAAGCGATAAAATACAGGGATCTCCGAAACAATTCACCCACTTTGTACACAGAACACAAGCTGAATTCGAACACATGACCTCTTGAACACAAGGTGACCAGCTTAACCACTCAGCATGGGAGATCCGTCACCACTATTGACACTATTAACAAGTATGAACTGAGCCAACTGAGCCAACATAAACACACACACCAATTATACATTATCCATGTGTACACACTGACTACACACATACACTAACCGTCAATAACAAATTCTTCAACTTGATCCTTCTCCAGCTGCATTTCTTCTTGTATAACGCTGAAATCCATTTCTTTCCTGTTCTCACACATCTGCATGAATGTCAAGAACCTCATCTTGCGTACATTTTCCTCATGAGACGGGCCTTAACAAAATCATAATGATGGGTTAACATTACATAAGCATGTTACCAAAATGTGTCAAATGCACAGAAAATGTTATCAATACATACTGTAACCATGTTTGATCTACAGAAGACAGTAGCAACAGTTAAACTGTTGTGTGTAGATTTCTGTGTTAAATTCTGTTTTTGGCCAAATGAATAAATGCCTGCCTGATCACTTCTACCATTTTCTAACACATATGGACTTCTATTTTATTTTTAAATTCTATTTTCTTTTACTATATGATGTCTGATTTTGCCAAAGTCTACATCACTAGTCATCAAGAAATGACTTTCTTAAATTTTTCAATAAAAAATTAAAACCCCTTGCAAAATCATCTTGACCATACTTCACTTTAAATTTTCTCAATATTAAAAAAATGACAATAGATACTGTCTTACCAAGTCTCATCTCTGAACACAAGTTCAACTGACATGATCAAAGATATATGACTCGATGTATATGGAGTGTCAGTTGGAGTCATAACGTTCGGTGTCTCATGGTTTTCAGATTGGCTTGTGATATATTTTCTGAGTATAGCATCAGTGTTTATAGTAATTTTAAATCAATCTACCGCTGGGCCATTGGCACAAATCAAATGGCATCACAACACATTTCCATTCTCTGGACTACATTCAACTGGAAATCTTGTAGGACATTTGTCCTGTTACAAGAGAAATCCAACGGGAGTTTGAGAATGAACGCTGAAGAAGAAGAAATCAGCCTGGAAGGCCAGTAAAATCATTTGGTAGTCAGATTTGAGTCATTATTTTGTCCACCTCAATTCTAGTATAACTACTTACATTTTCTAGTCTATAATTTGAATCATTTATTCTGCTGCGTTTATTTTCAAACTACTGCCAGTTAGCAGGAGTTATTCAGAACAGATTGTTTTGCGTCTTGGTGGTCAGAAGAGACAACGATATTAGAATCCTTCAATCCAACACATCCAACTTAAGCACATTTTGGGATCATCTTGAATTTGTATGGTTTGAGTGTAGACACTCCAAACATAATCTTTCTTGGTTTTTAAGACATGTATGACAGATTACAAGTGTTATAATTTTTTGCTGCTCCAAATTTTTCAGACTCCACTTCGCAGATTGAACCATTTAAACGGAGTATATCTTGCTGCTTGTGTGCAGCAAAACTGTGATATTTGCACTTTTCAGAAAATCTGAATTGGCAAATTTAAATTACAAATACGAGAACGGTGGCTGACACTTTAGGAAACTCCACAAACATCAGTTCAAGCTGGATCTCAAACTCATGCTGGATATTTCTTGCAGCATGAGAATGGTCCCACTCGAGTTCAAACATGTGTAGTCCACAGAACGAAGGGCATCATCATCAAACCCATAACCTTTCAGGGTATCACTGGAAACATCAACACAAAAATTTCACCATACCTCTCTGTTATCAGTTCTTTGAGTGTGGAGAAACTTTTAACACTGCCCAGTGTATATTATGAATCTATAGATTCTTCTGACCTACTCTTCTTCTATCCTCAACTTTTTCCTGCAAGATATTTTTTGAAAGAGAATCGTACCTCATCATGTTAGTAGTTAACAAGTGGGTGACCCCCTCACCACTGTCATAAGATGTTCTTGTTGGCATTGCAAGAGTATTTATTTTACTTCTCACATATATGTTGCATTTGCAAAAATTAATAAATGTGCATCAATGTCCCAACATTAAACTTTGGCTGGAGACTGACATATAAAGTAACCCCCAACAACTATAGAATAAAGTGTTGTCAAGTATAATTCACACTTATACTGTTGCACACAGCAACATCTTACCTTCTTAACTGCAGAGGTATCCTTTGAGGAGTGATGACAACTTACCACCATCTCCTTAAGGAGCGATGGTTCACATATTTGTATAATGTATTTTGGAAAGCAACTTAAGGTGTTTAAATACTTTGATTGCCGAATTTAAACTATCCAGAAGTTATCTTAGAATAGACATTTTGTAATTGGATATGCGTGTAAGCATCACTTCTGCTTTTGCATGTCTACACAGCTGCAGTTTCTTTGTGTAACCATCTTACCTAGACTTACAAATATGGCTATGTATAGACTCAATGAATCTGAAATTTATGAACTTTTGGAAGAACGTTTCTGATAATTTTAGCATTAATTTATCTGATGCTGGAAGTGATTTAGAAAGTGTTGATATGCATAGTGACACTAGTAGTGATTCTGAGGATATATGCAGATATATTAGATATATGCAGCACACATTCGTGGTCAGGCACATGTTTATCTTCTTTCGTTCACTTATGTGTTTTATGCGTGGCATCCTGATTAATTGTGCGCCTTTTGGCTGGTTGCCTCCGTCTTCAGCACATTGCTTGCTTGGGTAGGACTGTGGTCCTTCTCGAGTAGGACTGCCCGACCAATCTTAGTTTCTAAGCCCCATCACCACTTCACGGTGCTAGCCTCGATGGGGAGACAAGTGATCGGTAAGGTCCCCATTTACTATTATTTTTTTCTTTTCCCTTTTGCGAGACAAATGTACATAAATGGTTTTTAATGTCTCCTCCACATAAGAAGCATTATGTTTATAAATTTATGAATTAAGAGTATACAGTAATATACATTCAAATTGTTGAACATGAGAACGTGGTGGGCAAATCCGTGACCCAGAAGTCATGTTTAAATCTGATGTACAGACTGAAGGTGCAGATATCACAGCTAAGCTGTAAATTATGACACAATGCTCCACTCATTCTGATCTGTAAAAGTTTGAGAACGAATGTAGATGTAACAACTGACTAAGCCACCATCTGGTAAGCGCATGTACTGTTATTTTTATTGTTGTAGTATCAAAGACAAAGTATTAAAATGAATTTAAACCATAGGAAACAATGTATATATTTCTAGCAATGTCTGCACATCACATCCAGGCAAATCCAATTTCTGCTTAATGAGTTACTTAAACATGTTTATGTAAAAACATACCTAAAGAGTTGATGAAGTCTATGTGGTTCTTATAAAACTGCTGATATTGTCCAAGTCTCCCAGATACGAAGATTGTCAGAAGCTGTAAAAAAGAATTGTATGAATTCAATTATGTATGAATTCAAAGGGTTGACTCCTATATAGCATAATATAACAAAAAGAGATTTGTTTTTTGTCAATGAGAAACATAACATATTCAAAAATTAAAGGTATGCTTTCTAGAAACAGTTATTGGCTGCCCAATAGGATTGTTCCAACATGCACTTGGCTGCGGCAGGTCAACTTGCCCAGAATCATTAGTCTTCTTCTGCGTTCATTCTCAAACTCCTGCAGATTAGCAGGAAGTAGTCCAAGAACGGAATGCGTTGTCATGGTTTACATCATTGCTGCGATATATGCGCCTTCGGCCTGACACATCCGACTTCAGCATGGCTTTGGGCCACTGACCCTATATGGGATGGGATAGCCAACTCCATCCCATAACCTCCTTAGTCGCCTATTACGACATGCATGGAAGGTAGTGTTGCTATTCTTTGCTCCCCTTTCGAGCCCCGGCAACACACGGGCAAAATCATGAGTCATTCAGAACATTCATAAAGAAAATTACATTCTGAAAAGAATCATTTGAATATATAAGAATAGACTTAGTTAAATTAAAAGAATTAGGGAAAACCTGAAAATAAGACAATTTAGATTATACATCGCCCGTGTGTTGCCAGGCCCAAAAGAGGAGCAAAGAATAGCAACACTGTTACCTTTCACGCATGTCGTAAAAGGTTTCTAAGGAGGTTATGGGATGGAGTTGGCTGTCCCATCCCATATAGGGTCAGTGACCCAAAGCCATATTGAAGTCGGATGTGTCAGGCCGAAAGGCGCAGATATCGCAGCAATGCTGTAAACCATGACACAACGCATTCCGTTCTCCGGACTACATCCTGCTAATCTGCAGGAGTTTAAGAACGAACGCAGAAGAAGATTATACAAAATGTTTTAAAAGCAGATAGTCAACAATTTACAAGACAACTTACATCATGGATCAATTCACCCTCCAAGAACTTGACTGGCTTGAGAGAAAGAAGATGGTCCATGAGAAACGTATTTGGATCAGCCAGACAGGTTACTATACATTTGTGAGCATCATCTCTAGCCTGAGAAGCATTGTCCTCTGTGTATGTCCCCAGCAGTTCAATCATTACTTTGGTTGCAATGTCACTAGAAAAGTATAAGAATAGTCATGTCATGTAATGGAAGCAGGTACTAGTAAATTCTGAGACTACCAGTAATTCCAGATTATTCTATGGTAAACTGTATCTGGGGTGAAATGGCAGACAGATATGACAATTCTGCCAGCCTTGGATAACCCAGACATTTATGTTGCATTTTCATGTGAAAGTGTTATTGGTCAGGTAGACTAAAACACAAATAAAACTTAAATGCTATGCTTAGTCCATATGTCATGTTTCAATATCACCTGGTGTTATTCTAGCATAAATGTGGAAGTTGAAAACAAAGTTTATGCAAATACATACTATATCAGCATATATGTATGTTTTGCGCTGAGTCTAGGCAATGGCCAGACAGGTGTGTGCAGCCACATATTAGCAAATTGTCACAATACGAAAACATCATAATAAACTAACCTGGTGACAATTAGATGTAGAGATACAAAAAGGAGCAAATGTTTGCAAAATAACACAGAAAGGGTATGAAAAATGAATATGAAACATTTTAACAAGCATATGGAAAATTATACCATGTATATATTAAAATATTATTTTTCTGTCCTGAATGTTTTCTTAAAACTAATTGATGATGATGAAATAATCCCTTTAGCTGTGAGCAGGTAGCTCTTGACAGCCCATAGTCTTTCTGACATAATCAGATTATTCTTAGTTCTGTAAATAAGACAACAATATTTAAGGTTGTCTCAAAGTCATCGTTGTGTGTGTTTATGGATGCATGTCTAGTCCCAGAAGAGGAGGCACTCAAGTCATGTCAGAAGCACAGTATACACTTCTGGGTCAATTATCTCATAATTCTTCTGTAAGATTTGTGTGACCCATCCGCAGTGATAGCATATCCCGCCGCCTAAAAAAAGTTGCAATTGTAGACTCTGTTATTAAAATGTATCTGGGATGAAATGGCAAACAGAAAAACAATTATGTTAGCCTTGGATAACCCAGAGTTTAATTTTGCAACCAAGTATCAAGTGTTAAAGTCAAGTATGGACTACACACAAACAATAACTGGATGCTAACTTATGTATTCCTGTGTGCTTGCAAACAAACTGTCTTAACAGGAAGGTAACAATAATACAGTAATTATAAATCCCACAACCATTTCATATGAGGTATAAACTAGAGAAACACACAATCATGGAGCAAAACAACAACCAGCAGGATTGGTTATGGATGAGACTGATGTCCCAATGAAATGTTAAATGGTGTTTCAATACAAAATTTACAGGAGCTAAAAAAAAATGTATAAACATGCTTTCTATAAGCAATATGAAAAAAAGGTCTAATTTTATAAATCATTGTGTTTTGTTAGTACACAATTGTGTGAGCGATGTAATGAAATTGGATAAACATGGTCTACTCAGTTCAAAGTTCTTAATAATTGATTTGATCTGACCATACCAAGCTGACAGTCAAGAACTGTAGTTTTTCAAAGAGTGGGTCAATCCTTAAGTGCTTGAGGTATCAAAGACTATCTTCAGGTAGTCTTTGAAATCTTCTTCTGTGTTCGTTCTCAAACTCCTGCAGATTAGCAGGATGTAGTCCGGAGAACGGAATGCGTTGTGTCTTGGTTTACAGCATTGCTGCAATATCTACGCCTTTCGGCCTGACACATCCTACTTCAGCATGGCTTTGGGTCACTGGCCCTATATGGGATGGGACAGCCAACTCCATCCCATAACCTACTTAGTCACCTTTTACGACATGCGTGGAAGGTAAAGAGTGTTGCTATTCTTTGCAATGTTTTTAAAGAGTTTTACTTCATAATTTTAATAGTTATGATTAAAACAATAATTGTACATTTAAAACATTTTATTATTAAAAAAAATTATTATTATTTATTCAATTATATTTATAATGAACATTTTTAAATATTCATGATACATAATTACAAATTAGATCCTGGCAAGTCGCACTGTCTGCATTCTTTGCACCCCTTTCCAATTCTGCCGACACTTAGATATAAAGGTGGTTATGGTGCTCGTGTAGAGAGAAATAGATATATAATTCTGACAATAAAAAACACTGCAAGCATTCCTGGACTCCAGGAATGGCAATAAAGGCTGGTTCCCATGGCTGTCACCAAGTCATGTACAAGGCACATTTTAAATTTAACCTCTAATAGAGAAAATTTAGTCCTTACCAAACCGGTGCCATCATGATTACAAGACCAGCATTCTAAGCATTCGACCAGGTAATACATTGAAAATATTCATATTATTAAAGAGTGTTATCTAATATAACAGTTCATTTTATGTTGGTAAATTGTATCTGGGGTGAAATGGCTGACAGATAATAGAATTCTGCCAGCCTTGGATAACCCAGACTTTTATCTTGCATTTTCATGTGAAAGTGTTGGATCAGGTAGACTAAAACACAAATAACATGGAAATGCTATGCCCATGTGTTGCAGGGCCTGAAATAAAAGAGGCATTGTTAACATATCAAGCACATTTAAAGAGTCAACTAATGAGGAATGTGGGTGGAGTTGTACCATCTTATAGGGGATCAAAGGAACCCGGAAGCCATGCTGAAGTAGGATGTGTCAGGTAGAAAGGTGTAGATGCCACAGCTAAGCTGTAAACCATGACACAACACATTCTGTTCTCTGGACTACATTCTGCTGATATGTAGGAGTTTGAGAATGAATGAATGAGTCTAGACATCACCTACACATTTCATTGACCATGCCGATGATAATCGAAACAGCTCCAACTTCTTAATCTTCGTTCATTCTCAAACTCAAACAGATTAGCAGGATGTAGTCAGGAGAACAGAATACTTTGTCATGGTTTACAGCATTGTTGCGATACCTGTGCATTTCAACCTAACACATCCGACTTCAGCATGGCTTTTGGTCACTGACCCTATATGGGATGAGACAGCCAACTCCATCCCAAAACCTCCTTAGTCGCATCTTACAATTTGCATGGAAGGTAAACAGTGTTGCTATTTTTTGCTCCCAACACAGGCAAAACAGCTCCATTTCTCCAGCGATTTCATGATGTGGATGAATGAGGTACAATTTTGTCTTTTCCAGTCATTGATGTCTGTCCATGTTTTTATTTATCCTCTGCTTCTTCCTCCTTTGACCATTCCCCGTAGTATTGTTTTTGACAAGAAATCATGTTGACATACTTGTCCAAATCATGCGTTTTCGTTGTTTCACTATTGAAAGAAATGGTTCTTGTGAACCTGTATGCATCTATTTTATTTCTTATGTATACATTTGTCTGTACCATTTGTATTCCAGGCCTGAAAATTTCTCTCCATATCAACAGTGAGTGTCCAAAACGGACAACCATATAACACAAATTAATATCTTTATCCAACTACAAGTTCTAAAATCTATACTGACCGCATGTTGCATGCTATGAGAGACTCATGTAGTGTTCTATAGAGCATCTGAATGTTAGCCGAACTGATCTCCCACAAACTAATCCACCTTTTGATCTGCAACCAAAACAGATACACTTAAGCTAAACAATTTACAACACATGAACTCTGTACTTATTGTTCTTATTCTGTGTACACTCATTACCAGCATTCTTTCTGCCTGGGAGTGTTAAGTACATTGTGCTACCATTTGATATGCATCATGCAGGCTTAGCACATCCATTTTCGACATGATACTTATGATCATGCTAAAAAATCAAAAGAACATGTTATAATCATAATATGCAAAGTATCCCCCAAACATATTTTTTATTACCTTTTTTTTGGCAGGAACAAGCTGAGAAGCCAATGAGTCAACCTTAAAGAAGGTACATATAGGTACAATAATACTCACGTGGAAGACGGGTAATGGAGTCCTACTTGATGACGACAAACACACTATCACTGACGATTATTTACATGAATAAATATGGTATATACAACAAAACAAAACACAGAATATAATCATACAAATGACAGTACACAGGACAAAATCGACGTTTCGAGTGAAATATGGTAGTTAGATACCGTAAGGATATGAACAGGAAGTACACAAAGACGATAATACAGGTGGAACGAGAGGAACAAAACAATGACGTAAATGGCGGCACAAAATGAATAAAAACAACAAAGACGAATCCGACTGAGAACTAAGCAAAAGAGTGGTTGGAATTGAGTCCAAATGGCACCTAACTCAAAAATGAGACGATTTTCTAGGGCGTACCTAGATCTATCATCGGTGGTGCAGGATCTGATGGCAGTGACCTGAATGTCAAAGGCACCACGGTGGCCATCACCGTTAAAGTGATTAGCCACAGGTGTTCTGTGTTTGATGGCATGCAGGTGGTTACAGAAGCGGTCGCTCAGTCTAAGGCCAGTCTCACCGATATATTGCTTACCACAGCGTTTACATATGATCACATAAATAACATTACGGTATTCACATGTAAAGGCCTCATCGATGGAGAAACTGGTCTTGGGAAATGAGATGGAGTGCATCTGAACAACATAAGGACATGTGTAGCAACGAATGGTACCAAAATGGTCAGGTGCAGAGGACCTAAGGTGGCTGTGGACCAAGATGTCCTTCAGATTTTTGCAGCGACTATAGGCCACCAGAGGTAAGTTGTGGAAAGTGTCACGGGTGTCAGAACCAGACTGGAGAAGGGAATAATGTTTAAGCAGGATGTGATGGACAGTCGAGTTATGGGGATGGAAGGTAAGAACAAGTTTGACCCTATCTCAGAGGAGGAGGAAGAACCATGGGAATTATTCAAGGTATCAAGGCGAGATAGCTGGCGTACACTGAGCCACGCCAATGAAAGAATGCTGTCAGGGAAGGAGCATCTACGAAAGAACTCAATCATCTGAGAGGATTTGTCGAGAAAATCGTCGTCATCGCTACATAAGCGACGAAGGCGAAGAAGCTGTGAGTAAGGTAGAGAGTTATGACAGGTGGGAGAATGAGAAGAAGTGTAGAGCAGAAAGCCATGTGCATCAGTGGGTTTGTAGTAGACTGATGTGCTGAGGTATAGGGGATGAATAGTGACAATGATGTCCAGGAAATGGACAGAGGTGGTGGAAATGGTCAATGTGAAACATCGATTTTGTCCTGTGTAAGATTATATTCTGTGTTTTGTTTTGTTGTATATACCATATTTTTATTCATGTAAACATTTGTCAGTGATAGTGTTAGTCGTCATCAAGTAGGACTCCATTACCTGTCTTCCACGTGAGTATTATTTTCAATTATGTTCTACTAGCAGTGCTACCTTATATAGGTACAATTAGACCAGTACTAGAATACGGACCAACAGCATATACTTCAAATGCCAATTCCATCTACAAGCTCTGAATATGGTACAAAATCAAGTACTTTGCAGTATCACAGGTATCATGAAGACCTTGCCCATAAATGAAATAGAAAATATTATAGGCTTTACTACACCCTGAACATACAGGTGGGACACAAAATCATGATCCATGCAGAAAAATACAAGAGTATGTCAGTACACACAATAAAGACCAGGTTCTGTGACCTAGCCAGTCGAAGAGAAGCAGCTTTTATTTACAGATAAAAAAAAACTAAACAGAGAATATAAGGAAGAACTACCAAACATAAAAGAAATAAACACTTTTCCTAGTTCTGTGGGAGAAATATCAAAATCTCACCATCAGAACCACCATAAACTACGCTATTAGACAACTGAATGCTCTACAAAAGAAAACAGTAGTATGCAGCATGATTGAAGATATATACCCCAGGGAGGTGTGGATACAGGCATATACTGATGGATCTGCAACCAGAGCAGTGAAGATTAGAGGTGCTGGAGTTTACATAAAATATCCAGGAAAAGAATGTATCCACTGCCAAAGATGGATGTGTCTGGCCATTGGCAAAAAAATAAAACAGCGACAACGCATTTCCATTCTCAGGACTACAACCTGGTGGAAATCTAGGACCATGGTCTTGCTACAAGGGAGATCCAGTGTGAGTTTGAGAAATAACGCTGAAGAAGAAGAATGAATCCTCAAGTTTAGAATAGTTATAACTATTAAGGGATCAAGCCATCAACTTTTAACAATTTTTTTTCTCAAAACTTCAGTGCCCTTCGGTTTATCCAACAAACATTTTTTTTAGTTGATTTGCTTGATCTCTCTTAATAGATATGATTAAAAAAATGTTTATAAAAAAAAAAAGGATCTCATACACAGATGAATGTCCATGAGGATCTGGAACCCAGACTCCTGAACTTCAGGATTGCTCAACATACAGAGCAGAGACAGCAGACCAGACCAGAGGATACAGATGTGAGGCAAAATCTATGAGGCAGCCAATCTGACCTGGAGAAGACAGTGGACTTCGCCCTGACAATATAACATGTCTGCAGAAGATTAAAGTGAAGAGGAGAAACTGTTAGCATAAGATTTCATATTAGAGAGATTTAATCCTATGACAATGGTGACATATGAAGAAGTAAAATCAAATATTTCTGACAATCAAAAACAAAAATACAAAGAGCTTTAAATAAAATAGCTATTACAATTTGAATAAATAATGAAAGACAATATGTCCTGTGAAGAAACGACCAGAGTATCATCTTCAGACTGCGGATACAACATGTACAGCTTAACAATCACCTGAACAGAATACAACATAAGACACTCCAGGGTGCCGGATGTGAACTCATCCTTATGAAAATGTTGACCACCACTTTTTTTGAATGCCCAGCGCTGGATGACATCAGGAAAATACTTCTCCCTTCAGGGCCAGATAAATGGAACACATTATATGGAACAAAACAACAGCTCACAAACACATCCATATATCACACAATGGCATTGGGTCAAAGGATATGAGCCCATGGACTGCTGGATCAGCAACCAACCAATGTATAAATGAATTGTAAGGTTTCTTTATTTTTTTCTTAGTTTTGTGGATAGTGTTTTTATTTTCGTTCTTTATCACATCCTTTACACTTTCCCCTATGTTTTGTTTCTGTACTACATAGGCTACTTATCAAGAATTCTCATTTGGTTGCATGCCTGGAGCAATAGAGAAGTTCGGCATAACCAGTAGTCAATTGGTGGCGGGGAATGAGCACAGTGAACCCTATCTTGGCTTAGTGGCTAGGAGCAGTGCATAGGTTGAAACCTACCTTCCTGGAGGTGTGAGTTATTCTCTGGCTCTGTCCCGGCGTGGACCGAAAATCCACAGACTTCCCAACAATATAATGCCATCTAATGGCATTAGGTCAAAGGGCATGAGCCCATGGACCTCTGGATCAGCAACCAACCAACCAAGAATTCTGGAACCCAAGATGAACATATATGACACCATAATTTTCAGTGCTCTATATCGCAGAAATATTTTTTTTTAATTTAGAAATAAATTCAATAATCCGAGAATATTTATATCTAAGGACAATATTTATATGAATACTAACCTTTTCTAGGTCTACTGGCACCAATGACAGCAAATCGTTCTGGCCAGCCAGCCTGACCATACTGCAGAGAACAACATATCGAACTCTGGCGTCTTCCTCCAGTCCGTAGAATAGATTGCTCAGCCTGAAAATCATACAAAGAAATGGTGTTAATTAATCATAGGACAACAACTTTCTAATTAGGAAGTTTTCTTTTTACGTCTTTCTATATGACTGCCTGTTACAGGTTAATTTGTTTAACCATTTAATCAGAACATCAGTACAGGAGCCTCAGCAGCGCTGTGGTTAGTGAACTTGTTTCATAACTCTATAGATCATCGTTTTATTTCCAGTTATCAGGAATATTCTTATTACACAAACAAAACTAGTGGGCCAACAAAGTCTTAGAAAAGGGATACCTAGACAAATTGAAAAGCATGAGTGGAGCCAAATTCCTACATTAGTCTCTAATGTGAAATTTGTCAGAGAACAGCAGGTCTAACACTGTGATCAAACATCTCCATGATGTGAAATAGAATTATAATTATAAAGAGTTGAACGTTGGATAACAAAAAAGGATTAAATAAACTAATTTCACAAATTAAAATTTGGTTTGCATTATTGAAGTTTAAGACACATTCATAGAAATGCGTTCTGTTCTATTTGTCAATATCTGTACACTCCCTATGGTTGGGAGGGAGTTAAAATGTAATGCACACAGCATTTGGGAAACTAGTTGCACTGCTTCTGAGGCCCATCATAAAGACAGTGACTCAGGATGTGACACGCCTGTTGTCTTGAACATTTAGTTACATGTCTGAAGCCACAAAAAGTTCAGCACAACCAGTAGATAATGGGTTGTGGGGAATGAGTACATTGTATCCTATCTTGGCTGCAATAGCTTGAAACTGTGCAGATATTATAGATACAAACCTACTTTATAGATGGTTAGCAGTTTCTTTCTGTCTTCACCCCTGGATAGAAGATCCAGAACTTTCCAGCATAACAATGACAATACAAAGTGAATGTTGAATTGGTTATCAAGATCCTCGGCGGGCAGTGAATGTCAGAGAATGTCTGCTATGTCAGAGAAATTGACCACTATAAACCTTGGAGGGAGAGCCAGCTGTGTATGATAACAACTTACATGAAACAAAACAAAATTTCACAAACACATTATACACCACAAATGGTTCTGGGCCAAAGAGCATGAGCCCACAGCAACCAACACAATCTAAGGAGTGGTGGTCTGGCCAGAGTAAAATTCACCTGATAGCAAATGGCCCCCCTTTAAAATTAATCAGTATGTTAAAAATATAAAATTTTGTAGTTTGGCTAAAAACATTTTAAAACCAGTCTGGGGGTGCAAAGGATATCACATTGCCGATGTGTTGACTCCCAGGTTTTAGCCAAAAAATTAAAGATCCTAATCATATTTTCTCGTGGTGCACCCTGGAAACAGAAACACAGCAGCTCATTCTGTGTTTCTGGTGAGCACTATTAAGGATCATGTCTGCGGATGTTGTATAGATAGAATGAGAATTGACTGGGGAAAAAGGACAAGCAATATCTCCGATACCTCTATGCCGACACAGCCAACGGTACTGTTGATAAAGTTAGGCAAGGCAATTCGGCTCAAACATTTGTACTTAAGAGGTTGCTGCTTCTAATCTGATTGTGATGTCTTGTTTACAAAGTGTATTTTTCTGAGATCCCTGGGGATTATTGAACAGCCAAAATGCAGATGTGGTCAATATTGATGACCTAATTTGGGTAGATTTTGCTATGGTTTAGCGATACATAGAATGCCTCTGAAGAAGGCAAAACGTGCAGAGGGCAATGTTGAGTGTGGGAAAAGATATATTGGAAACAAGTTACAACTGTCCAGCATGAGACCGATCTTGGGAAAAATATATTGCTCAAATTTCTGATCGAAGCCGTTTTGAACAGAGTTGATATTAGGCGCAATGTAAATGGGGAAGAAATCCTTGGCTTTGAGGATGCAGCAAACCCATAGTCTAACTTGATTGTCAATGTTGCCCAACACTGCTCAAACAGAAGAAATTAGGTCTGAGGCATAGGAACAACAGAGGGTGGTAATGGAATGGTCTTCATAAACTATTATATTTCAACTCATCAGAGGAAGGTACACAGTGGTGACCCTGGCAAAATTCCAGTGTCTCATAACATACACCCCCTCTGATTACAAGGCTACTTCAATGGACATTGCATTAAGTAAAAAGCTGAAGTCTAATGTGTATGAAAGAAAGCTCTGAGAAACCACTGCACTGCACATAGGAGGAAAGATCAAGCTCAAAATTGGAGTGTGGGACTTCTTCTTTGTTCGTTCTCAAACTCCTGCAGATTAGCAGGATGTAGTCAGGAGAACAGAATGCGTTGTGTCATGGTTTACAGCATTGCTGCGATATCTGCACCTTTCGGCCTGACAATTCCGACTTCAGCATGGCTTTGGGTCACTGACCCTATATGGGATGGGACTGCCAACTCCATTCCATAACCTCCTTAGTCACCTTTTACGACATGCGTGGAAGATAAACTGTGTTGCTATTCTTTGCTCCCCTTTCGGGCCCCGGTAACACACGTGCGTGGCGTGTGGGACAAAAGTTTGCTTAGAAAATATATATGCCAGAGATAATATATTCCAGACAAACAATGTTACCCGACCATGCACTATATATGAGAAGATCCATGTGTGAGATGCTAAAATAAAAAGTGCAAAACCACATTTTCCCTTCCAGTTGAAAATTAACTCTGAAATATCAAACTTTGTTGTTATACAGGGATCGACATGCTGTTTTCTGGAAGTAGATGGTTTTGGTATAAAACCCAAGAGCCCATGATTATGATGAAGTAATCCCTATAGTTATGATCATACAGCTCTTTACAGCTTGTCTTTCTGATCAAACCAAAGGTAATCAGTTAAGTAACAGAGGTGACACCAGAGCATGTACGGTTCATTGTCTCAATACATTGCTTTAAGAGGGGTTGGGGGTCATGAATGTATGTATGATCCTTGAAGGGAAGCATTCCATGATGTGCTAATACATGGTGCACAATTTAATGGTAGCACAGCATATTACATGCTCTCTGCAGAAATCACATAAAAGACCTAATGCAAAAAAAACCTAAAAACGTATAGTATAGCAAGTATAGCAAATCAAATGATTGTCAATGTTAGTCACCAAAGTCTTATAATGGAAACTATGTGATCATCAAACTTGGTTAGCAAAGTGATAAGGGGACAAAAAAAAAAGAACGGCAGCAATGCGACTTGCCATGTATAGCGGCAACTCATGAGGTTGTGAGACTGACTGTCACATCACATAGGTCAGTGGTCCCAAAGCCATGCTGATAACATGTCAGACAGAAAGGCAGAGATATCACAGCCAATCTGTAAACCATGACAATGCATTCCGGTCTCCAGATTATATCCTATTAATCTGCAAGAGTTTGATATAAAAACAGGTTATAAAAACTTACAACAAAAGAATACTCACATTCTGAGTCTCAGTGCTGCTCTCTTGTCTCCATCTGGTAACTTTCCTACCTTCTCACAAAAGAGAGTTACAACACTTTCTGCCTCTTGATTGGGTACAACCAGTAAGAGGGAAATGATGCCATTGAAGACCATTTCAATATCTGGAGACAATTTAAATATTATTAGCTTTCTCATTTTACTACAATTGAATAAGACTATGAAATGGGTTTACATCCAATCTCTCTCTATGTGACGTATCCTTTACAGAACGTTGTCCTGTAAGCCACTCAGTTCTGTGCAAGCTACCCAGCTTCTTCTAGTATCTTGTTCAGAAGGTCTTCGATGTCATGTATTCATTGAAGTCTTGGTCAATGAAACAACCAAAAACAACACACACAAATATATGTTGTGTCAATCCTCTATGATATACCAAAATGAGTGTGCTATGAACATCTTAGAAATGAGGGAGAGTATCGTCATGTTATAAATACATAGTAGCTTGCAATCTAGTGGTTGGAATGGGCCTTCTTCATGACACAGGAGGGGGAGGGGGGGGGGATTTATGATTAACAGTTTTTGGGCAGGGTTTATGTCTTTGAAGTTATTTGCAACCGCAATAAAGGATGACAAAGTTGTCATCGGCACAGAAAAATTTGTAAAAATTTATTAGTTGTGGGAATGTGTATCTTTGATTTGAGACATGTCTCTTTACGAAAGCTGGCAGTGAGCATTTATATTCAGTTGGTAATATCAGTGCTCTGGAAATCTAGCAGGGCTATTGTCCCACTACAAGAGAGATCCCGCGGGAGTTTAAGAATGAACACTGAAGAAGAATTAAGCTAGTGATCTTGTATTTCCTGAGCTCACTTGTCCCTGAACATAGAATTTTAATCAGGCTGGTGGGTCAGAATTACTTGGTGGGCAGGATTTTGCTAACATCTACACAATGTAGACAAGTAGACAATGACACATTTGTAAGGTAAAGAAGATGAATGTGGTGAAACATGCAATGGTTAAGTAAGCACATGATTAATGATGAAATCAAAATAATTCCAACAATTACTCACAGACCTGAATCATTGTTCAGATTCCAACAAAACTTGCTGGCCTCAATAATATTTTTCAAGTCAGTTGACAGACCCGTCTCAGCATTTTCTTCTGAGATTTCTGCTCCTAGTGATTTCAGAAATGTTCTCAATTCTAGTGTCTGGAGAATATATATAATCTCACTTTTAAAAAATATGTGATTACAGTTATTATATGCAATATGTGAAGAAAGAGTCTAAAAATAACAGTCAGCAAGTATAAATTTCATTTTTTGTTATAAAAGAGATTTCATCTACTTAAAGTGCTGTGGTGCCAGTTGTTATTTCCTGCTGAAGATGGATGTGTTAAGCATTTGGCACAAATAAAACGGCGACACATGACATTTCCATTCTCTGGACTACATCCTGCTGGAAATGTAGTACAATGGTCATGATACAAGGGAGATCCTGCGGGAATTTGAGAATGAACGCTAAGAAGAAGTTGTTATTTAACCTGTAGCCTGCTTCGTCGGAAAATATAGATGGCGGACATCTTCCCATATACTTCTGTCTGTAGATAAAATTACAGATGCACTATGTACTCATTTATCAACATGTTGTTTAGAGTCATGACCAGAAATATAGGCTATACACCTATATTTTAATTATGCAAATTAGACACCATTATGAATATTAATTAGCTCTGGTTGCATCGGAAAATTAACGCAATATAGTCAACAGATGTGTTGTGCCTTCTCGAACACAAAAACGTAGGTTACCATATATTTTATAAATATATATTATTCAATTGTAATTACGCTAATTAGACGCCATTATTAATTAGCTCTGGTTGCATCGTAAAATTATCACAATGTAATCAACAGATTGGCAGGGGAAAAAACTATATACTTTGTAGGATATCTTATTGCAAATAATTTAAGATACTTATTTTTACAAGCGCCAGAGGCACCTATAGTAGACGATACCACTACGTAGCTAGGGCCTGTAGGCGTCTCCAGTCAACTCTGTTGTTATGCCCCAATTTCTCACTACAGAATTACATGAAGTTACGCTCATATGGAGTAGAATTTTCACGAATCTAGAAATATGTCACAGCCTAAAGGTCAAATTTCTTTACACGTTGTGACTGTAAGAAAAAAATGCAGGCTGATTTTGTCAAATTTCTGGAACTTTTACCATTTTGACGCCATATTTTACTTTCAAATGTAGTACTGCATGGCATGGTAAGTGATCTTCATGCGGACCGCCCCGGGCGGCATCATCGGGAGGGTGGCAAATTTATTTTCGTCCAGTCTTTCACAATCACTGACATATTTTTTAATGTCACAAGGGCGGAAAATTATGATTCCGCCCCGGGCGCCATTGACCCATGCTACGCCACTGCATGGGAAGTAATAGCTACATGTTTTAATTGTTTTTGTGTTTTAGTTGTAATATTATAAGAAGGCAACAGAGACAGAGGGTGACAACATGAGAAAATATTAGATAGACAACCTGGCACGGCAGAGAAACAACAATCTATACTGGAGATACATCTATTAGGTGCCATACATCATCGCCTAAGCCATCTGGCATGGCACCTAATGGATGAATTATAAGAATGTTCATTTATTCATTAATTAAATAACAAAAAACAATATGTATCAGGGGTGCCACGTGTCGGTATGGAAAATAATTACGTTTTATGTCGGCCTAGGCGTGGACATTGTATAATGTATGCCATTTCTTTATGTTTTATTTGTTTGTTCAGTCCATATTATATTAGTTTGGATATGAAACAACAGGAATAGGTATTTAGGAGAATTTTATTAGTGTGTTTGTCTCAACATTGCTCAAGTATTAGGGTCATCAAGAAATTATTTTTGAGGTTTTAAAAAATGAATGGTGTTTTGAAATATTTCCCCCCAATTTTCAACTTCAAAACTTGCTTACAGCTGTCATGTCACACATACAACTACAACAAAAAAAACCACCATGATTATATGCATTATTCACTCCTTTATTTACATGTGCAAAAATTATTTTGATATCTTTACAAACAAAAAAGGTTATCGCACTTACCAAACAATAATGCATTGTCAAAAAAGAATCTTGGTCCAGGGGAGGAATTACATAATTTTAATCTGGGATCCTAAAATGAATTATTAACTGGGCTCTTATTCTTGACTGCAACTTTTTGACCACCGTAATTTGATACTCTTATTATATTTATATGTTCCATGTAGGCTTAGTTGCATTTATATTTTCCTAAATATTTCATTTTCATGTAAATTATTTTGATGCATAATTAATGCGAAAAAAATTCATAACTTTTTTCAGAATTGAAATACAGACTTGGTTGAATTTCAGGTATCGTTGAATTTCAATTTTCAAGGGTCTATCTAACTGTGGTATTTATATATAATGATGTAAACCCATTTTTAAAATTATATCCTAATGCCCAATAAACACTCATGCAGACATTGTCAATTGTCACACTTGGACACTGACACAACAAACAAGAAACAGAAGAACACACAAGTGAAGTATAAATATAATAATTATTCAATAACAATACTAGTGTTCATTCATGATTAAGTAGCCTGACAACAATGAACACTAGGCTAGGCCTAGCCTACATATAATTATAGGCATTTTTGTCGTTCAAGTAACTGCTATGACCTTTGGTCTGGATTCGCAGTGTTTCCTAACCTTCGGTGGAAGTCTGTCATAGGAATGTGATCCAGAGGTGAAGTGTGAGCTGGTAAATGTCGGAGGTGAAGATGGAGGTTAGTGTAGGGGAAAAAAGAACGGGGGGGTTTTACCCCTCCCCCCCCATATTATATTTTTGCAATATTAGTTTACTAAACTATAATTAATTTTCAACAACAAAAAATGGGCTCCTTCTGGAAAAAAGGGGGGGACTATAGCCCACACACTAATTCTTGAAATACTGTAATGGACACAGGACATGTCAAAATGACCAGCTCTGTGCGATACGATTTGAGCTATTTCTTAAATTTATGTAGTAGTGGAAATAAGTGCGTATTTGGATTGGTGTATTCGTGAAGGTTTGATACGTAACTATTATGTGTGTCCGTTGTGTGGCAAATATATGAAATTGATAGCAGAATTGATGGATTCAATGGTTAAAGCAGATAAATTGAATTCAATTGGCAGAAGTCTGCAGATATTTTCCAGATCTTGTGTAGAATAAAGCATGAGTTTATCCGCCAAGCCAAGATGAATGAGGTACGTATTTAATCCAATTAACAATGTGGCTGAAGTACATTATAGTTCTCCGCTGTGACCTTTGCTCTAGTGTCACGGTGTTACCTGACCTTTGTTGTATGATTTGGCAAACTTACGGGTAAGTACTTAGAGTAAGGTTAGGATTAGAAATAATATTTCTAATGTGTGCGCGCACCTCGTTCCGTGTACAGCGGGCAGAAATACTGATCGTTCACCACAAATAGGAAATTGTAAAATATGTGTAAACTGGAAAACAAACAGATTATGCATAAGTTCGTCTGTGTCTAGAGTTAAACTGTGTGATTGTCGAGATGTGACGTCACGGCAGCCATTATTTTGATTGGTGTTACACAGGAATCCATGACGTTGGATCGTTAAAATTGTCAACAGTGTGCTATTTATAGCACATCAGAGAACTATTCTGTACTTTCACCAACAATGTTTATATTTTGAACTAGCCGACTATGGATTTCGCTGTATTCCGCGCAAAGCGAATGAAATGGATGGATCTGCCATTCACAAAGCCCCGTCGCACGTAAAAACTCTCCTTTTTGCTTCTATAGTGTCACCTCACGGCATCCATTAAATTTCATTGGCAGTGCGCGGAAAACCTTGACGTTGATAGTTTGAAATGTAAACATTGTGCTATTTATAGCGCAATGGTTACTTGAACGAAAAATTTACCTAATTATATTTTAAATGCATCTAGATTGATGATGATGTTCGTCCGTCGTGATCAACAATGACCAAAAACTCAACCACAATAATAATAACAATAAATAATAAAATAATAAAGTTAATAGTGCGTTTTTAAATGACTAGCAAGTCCAATGCGCGCACAAAATGTTCTTTTACAGAATTGACAACAATAGAAGGTATCTGTGTGAGGTTGAGATGTTTTTTCGGCAGAAATTTGAATACGTCTACCGCTGGGTTTATTGACCTACTTTCAAGGTATTCCCTCGAAAAGTTTGATGCTTGTGACGTCACGATTCGCGTGGTACAGCTTGCGGGTTCTTGGAGGTTGGAATCGTTACGTCACGGTTCGCGTGGAAATTTTGAACCGACAATGGTGGGCTGTTGGTCAAGCTGGGGGGGGGGGGGGGAGGGGGGTTATACAAATATTATAAAAGTAGTTTTTACAATTTAATTTGTTTAAATACTGAAATTAAACAATTATACTGAAAAATGCCAGTAAATCTGAAGGCTATGTTTGGAGATAACGACGCTACGGTAGCAATCGCCATGATGTCAGCAGGAGTGTACGCAATCATTCCTGGTTTGCGGAAAGCCACCTGGGTATGGGTGATATTTTACTTCTTACATATCTGTGGGTGATGAATGCCAGGACCGGCTTTATCACAACACCGTAAAAGTTGGAGGAGCAAATTCGGTCGTCGAGATAGACGAGTCAATGTTTGGAAAACGGAAATACAACTGCGGAAGAAGGGTGCAAGGAACATTGGTGTATGGTGTGGTTGAAAGAGGGTCCAACAAATGTGTGTTAAAGGTGGTCGCAGAACGAACCAAAGAAGTTCTATTGAGTATTAGAACATGTGTTGCCCGGCACGACCATAGTCTCTGACTGCTGGAGAGCATATTCCGGTATAATCTTCGTATCTACGGTCACCGCGCTAAAAATAGAACACTGTTGACATTTTTAAACAAGCGACGTCATTGAGTTCCGCTAGAAAATCCGGCAACCAATCAAATCCCGCGTGCAATGACGTCACACACCCAACGAACGGCAAGCGATTTTGTGCGTGGCAGACATTTTTTTTTTTAAAGATTTGATCGATTTGAGCAGAGATTTCACTAGCGGAAATCTGCAGTCGCCTAATTAAAAATGTAAACAGTGTGAAATGGGTAAAATGAAGCACTTACCTTATTCACCGGATAAATTCTCCGCAAACCATGCATTAATTATAATATAAATCTCAAATCATAAGAATAACACAAACCATGAGCACCGATCCACTTTGTTGAAATGTGCGGGCTTTTGCTGGTTTCTGATCACGCCTCGGCCAGTGTTGCCAACTCTTTTCATCATAAAGCACCAGATTTGAGTGCTTTCTTTCGTGTTTTTTTTCAATAATTTTATAATTTGAAATAAAAACTGGACATTCAAATGCCATGAGGGGGGAGACCCCCCTCAACCCCCCCCCCTTTTTTGGACTTTCTAATGTCATGTGGGGGGAGACCCCCCTCAACCCCCCCCCTTTTTGGGGCTTTCATATGTCATGAGGGGGGAGACCCCCCTCAACCCCCCCATTTTAAACTTTCATATGCCATGTATTCCCCCCCCCTTTTTTATACCACCCCTCCCTCTCCTTTTTTATTATTTTTTTATCTCCTTTATTTTACTTAAAACCAAACACAACCTAACTAACTACGTAACTCCAAAACGATTCCCGCGCGAACCGTGATATCATAACCTCTCGCACGCCGTGGCACATTTCCGCGCGAACAGTGGATCCGCGCAACTACAGCTTTGGGGAATACCTCAAAACTAGGTCAAATTCCACCATGACCGTAGATACGTGGATTGCGCCCATATTCCTGCTTAGCCGATAAAGGTTATACACATTTAACTGTTAACCACAGCGTGGAGTTCCGGAATGGTGAAACGGGGGCCCACACCAATACAATAGAAGGATTATGGGGCCTCGTGAAGCGACAATTCCGGAACCAAGGTAGGCGGTGCAAAGGACAATTTCCCGCCTATCTATGTGAATATATGTGGTGGAATCGTCATAAAAATCACCAAATTTGTTCCAGGATTTCCTTGGCGGGATAAAACAAGTTCATCTGCCAAGTTACTAGCTGACTACGGTGTTTCATACTGTACCATTTCACACTGTTTACATTTTTAGCTAGGCGTCTACAGATTTCTACTAGTAAAACCAATGAAATCCGCCATCAGATAGATCTATTTTTAAAAAAATATGTCTGCCACGCATAAAATCGTTCGGCGGAGATCTGGCATCATAGTCTGCGTCGATTCCATTGGTTCTCTAGTTTTCTCGCGGAACTCCGTGATGTCAACTAGTTAAATATGTAAACAGTGTGTTATTAATAGCTCGTAACGGTGGACGTATTCAAATTTTTACCGTTTTTTTTCTTTTCTACGTGTCCGCTTCTGTCTTGCAATTTCTTGTCTGAATTCTTCCGCTGCTAGTGCTAGCATCTAGATTAGGGAGGGGGGTAAGGGTTAGGATCAGTTATAAATTAAAAAATGAATTCAATTAGTTATAAAAGTTATAATTAAAAATATGGTTGATATCATGTGCATCTCATCGGGAGATGTGACGTCACTGCAGCCATTAATTTTATATGGCATCCATTAATTTCATTGGTGTTACAGGGAAATCCATGATGTCTTTTAGTTTAAAATGTAAACAGTGTGTGAACTCAGACTGTGTGCTATTTATAGCACGGCGAAGAGTTTATCCTTAGTTTTATGGCGGATCTAGTAGTCGTAGTTAGGCCTGCCCTTCTCTTTAATAACAAAAATATGAATTATTATGATCCTAGGCCCTACTACATAATATTAATTTCAATGAATTGTGTCTGTGAAGTATGATTCATCCAGTCTTTACCTTAAATAAATGTTTTAGGTGAAAGACACTCAAACGTCAAACCGATCGTGAATCTTTGACAATCAAACAGTGAAACTCACTGAAACACTAAACACGTACGTGCGAAAACAGGTGAGCCAATTCTTAATGATCGGCACGCGATTATCTTGATTTGAACAAATAACTTATCACATACATAATTAAAATAAACATATATGTATTTAAAATACCTGGTACGGAACAGCAATATCTATAAAAACTGGTACATTCATCTTCAAAAAGAATTCCAACCCTTATTCATCGCACAATTTCGAGCGTGGATCAATCCTACGATGGAGGAAAATGAAGAGTTCTACACACGGTCAGTGTTGCCAAGTCATCATCATCAAGTGCCAAATCCGCAACAAAGGTTGGCTGCAACAGACCTCCAACCCTACCAGGCGCGTCCACGGGTGGCGGATGGTGGAGGGCACTCCATAAATGTCCATATATGGAGTATTTGCTGCAATGAAGCAGCCGCGGACCAAACCGGTGCTGTTGCCTACCAGGACGGGGCGGGATATCAGTCGGTGCTGATATCCCCACTGAAATACCCCATGTGTCCAGTGACGGGCAGCTTCAAGCGAGTATGAGCCGCTATAAGCTCACGCTGCTGGCGTGGAGTAATGAACTTTTTTTTTTTTTTTTTTTTTCAAAAAATTGCTGCCTTGCAGTCACCATCGGGAGATGGAAAGGCTATGGGAGACAACCCTGACAGTAAAATAGGAGAAGGCCACTCCACAAACCTCCGATGTCTTGCGGGCAGTGCTAGGATGTCCAAGAACATGGATAGGAAGACTCCATAACTTCCCTCACCGAAGACGGAACATGTCAGCCTGAATAGGCGTGGGTACCCAGCAATGGAAATGGGACATGTACGCATTATACAGTTAATGATTATGCTCGGATTTATTGCACGAAGTGGGGTTGCCTCTGTGGTTCATCGCCAGGCAGGAGGAGCTCCGGACCCCCAGCCTCGAATGGGTCCACCAAAAGCTACTGATGATGACTCTGTGTATCGGGGACCCGGGATTAAACAGAGTAGAGCAACCGGCCAAACCAATCATGACAACAAAAACACAATCAAAATTATGCAGTGGAACAGTGAGGGTGTGGCTAAGAAGAAATTAGAACTGCAGAATTTCCTTCAAAAGCAAAAGATTGATGTCTTGTGCATTCAGGAGACACATCTTAATGACAGCAACAGATTCTCCATCAGAGGCTTTGAATGCTTCAGATTAGATAGATTAGGCCACAAAGGAGGGATCATCACAATGGTACGAAATAACATACCTACTACAGAAATCGCACGTAACCCAGAGGACTCAGAACATCTCACCATAAAATTACATACAACCCCAAAACCACTGATTATCACAAATTTCTACTGCCCAAACAACAAAAAATTACACCTCAGGACAATACCTCTCACATCATCAAATCATATTATAGTTGGAGATTTCAACAGTCATTCCCCAAGCTGGGGTTACCCAACTATGGACTTGAGAGGAGAAGAAATAGAAGACTGGATGATAGAAAATAGGCTAATCCTTATAAATGAACATCTATCAGAGCCAACCTTTTACTCCAGACGATGGAAATCTCAGAGCACTCCAGATCTGGCCATTGCAACAGAGGACATCCAACGTGTGACAGAAAGAGTAGTGGCACAACAGCTTGGTGGGAGTGACCACAAGCCCGTAATATTAACAATAAAAGGGAACCACAAGACAGAAAAGCAACAACACAAAATCGCTAGCTGGAACTACAAAAAGGCTAACTGGGACACTTACCAACGCCTTACAGAGGAAAAACTACTAACACATCTTACAGCAAGAAATATACGGAAAGATGCAAAATTAATAACAGGAATAATCCTGGAAGCTGCCAACAACAGTATACCTAGAGGAAGAAGACAAAACTACAAACCCTTCTGGAACAAAAAACTCCAGGCTATGCATGATGAAGCCTCTGCTGCAAGATCCAAGATGGAAACTAGACCAACAGAAACCAATATCATTGAACACAATAGACTGCAAGCAATTTTCAGGAGAGAAAAGCTAAACAGCATTAGATCCAGCTGGAAAGAAAAAACAGCAACACTCAACATGGAAAAAGACTCAACAAAAATGTGGAAACTTATCAAGTGTCTCAATGAAGAAAACAACCCCCAAAGTAGTATCATCATAGAAGACAAGGGGAAGTCCTACACTGGCACACAAGCTGCAAATATTCTAGCAGACTCCTATGCTGAAGAAAGCAAAATTAAGATAACTAGAACAAGAACTGCTGAAGTAAGACGAGAGACAAAAAACCTTGTAAATAAACATCAACCTTGCCCAGGCACAATGACCTCACCTTTTCACAAATCAGAACTTAACATGGCAATTCAAAATCTAAAAAAGAAGAAAGCCCCTGGACCCGATGGAATCACAAATGAAATGCTCCAACACCTAGGTCCTGTGGGTAGAAGCAGAATCCTAGACCTTTTTAATGAATCATGGGCGCAAGGGATCTTCCCAGAAGAATGGAAAGAGGCAGAAATAATTCCAATTGCCAAGAAAGGAAAGCCAAAAACCAACAAACAAGTTACCGCCCTATCAGTCTACTTAGTTGTTTAGGAAAGGTCATGGAAAAAATGGTGAATAACAGACTCTTAAACTACCTGGAGGAAAACAATCTTCTAGATGACTGCCAATCAGGCTTCAGAAAACACAGATGCACTGAGGACCAAACAACATACCTCGCCCAGGAAATAGAAGATGCTTTCCAGAAAAAATCAAAACTCCTAGCCACCTTCTTTGACCTCACAAAGGCCTTTGACAAAGTCTGGAAAGAGGGGCTATTGCTAAAACTTGCCCAGAAAGGAATCAGAGGCAAAATGTTTCAGTGGATAAAAAGCTTCCTACGAGGCAGACATGCAAGAGTCAAACTCCAGGGAATGAAAAGTAAAATGGTCAACATAACAGAAGGTGTCCCACAGGGAGGAATTCTGTCCCCCACACTCTTTATAGTTTTTATAGACGATCTGCCAAAACTATTCACACCATATGTACATAGAGCTCTTCATGCAGATGATCTTGCTATCTGGACCCAATCAGAATACATTGGAGTTGCAAAAGTTAGAATGCAGGAGGCAATAAACAAAGTTGAAGAGTGGGCAAAAACCTGGGGTGTTCAAATAAACAAAAGTAAGACCGTCACTACACTTTTCACCCTCTCCACAAAGCCTGAAAATTATACTCTCACTCTAGACAATACCCCACTCCCAAAAGAAAACACCCCAGTCTACCTGGGGCTAAAATTTGACAAAAGACTTACTTGGGGATCACACATTGAAGAGACAGAAAATAAAGCCACACGCAGACTACAAATAATGAAAAAACTATCTGGGACAGATTGGGGAGCCAACATAAAAACCATAAGACAAGTCTATGTAGGTCACATTCGTCCAACTCTGGAATATGGATTGACCACATATGCAACAGCAGCAAACACCAATCTTCAAAAGCTGGACAAAATTCAAAATGCAGGTCTCCGAATCATAACAGGAGGACTACGGAGCACACCTATAACATCAATGGAAGCAACAGCAGGATTACAAAACCTAACAGACCGCAGGGATGAGAAAATCACAATAATGACAGAAAAATTTAGACGTCTGAAACATCACCCTATGCATGAAAAAACAAAAGAACTAACAAAAAACAGACTGAAAAGACCAAGCTTCAATCACCTATCAAAAAAACTTATGAAAGCCAATAAAAGAAGTAACCAGCAACAATCCGGATGAATGGGAACAGCTAGAAGCATATTGCAACATCACAAACACTTCACCCATATATACAGCAAAACTTACAATACCAGGCATTGAGAGCAAAACTATGGAAACCCCTACTGCCCTTAAGGCAAAAACACTTGATCACCTAGACACCCAATACCCTACCTCACAATGGATTCATGTCTTCACAGATGGATCATCAGAGGGTGCAGTAAAGAAAGGAGGAGCTGGGATACTAATACTCATACCAAACACCCCAAAACTAGAACTCTCAATTGCTACTGGCAAATTATCAACAAATTACAGGGCAGAGCTACAAGCAATCTTGGAAGCATCAAAGGCTCTAGAGGAACGGAGGCTCAAAGGAGCTAACATAGTCTTCTTGTGTGACTGCATGTCAGTACTCCAAACCATCCAAAAGGAACCTAAAGATCTCCTAACAAAAACAACTGTAGAACTTCTAAATCAACTATCTGCCAACAATAAAGTTGTGCTGCAGTGGATCCCTGCACACTGTGGAATAGCAGGAAATGAAGGAGCTGACAGACTGGCAAAAGCAGGTGCAAAAAAGGAACAATTCCACCACAGAATATCACTGATTGAAGCAAAAACCCTCATCAAAGGAATATACAAACATACATGGAGTCAGAGAACAGGCAGTAACTTTCCACAGGACCCTATTCTAAAGCTAAACAGGTCACAACAAACCACAATTTTTAGACTTCGCACAGGACACTGCAGACTACAAGCACATCTCCACAAAATTAAGGCTGCCCAAACTGACCAATGCCCATGTCAAAAGGGCCCCCAGACTCCAGAACATATTCTGCAGACATGCCCACTCTTTGATGACGTGAGAACCAAAATATGGCCTCAAGAGACAGATCTGAAGGTGAAGCTGTGGGGCAACCGTGAGGACCTCCTGCTGACGACTGAATTCATGGAGGCGGCCCACCTTCCTGTATAGACTTATGAGCATAGGAAACTGATCGCAGAAGAAGAAGAAGAAGACCTCCAACAATAGTGGTTGGTTATCCTTGTCTAACGAGAATACAACCCTTACACACTATTAAAGAAGGATGTGTCGGGCCATTGGCGCAAATAAAACTGCGACACAACGCATTTCCATTCTCTGGACTACATCCTGCTGGAAATCTAGTAGGACCATGGTTCTGCCACAGGAGAATTCAGCAGGAGTTTGAGAATGAACGCTAAAGAAGAAGAAGATACTATTGAACTTAACAGCGTGGGGAAAAGGGAATAGAGAGTTGCAGGGAGTACAGATAACTTTCCAAGATAGAAAGTGGAATGTCGTTAACATCTATATGTGAAATTGACTGGGTGTTCGTTAACGAGCTAGAGCATCTCCCTGGAGAAATGCTACTAGTTTGCGGGGATTTCAATGCAGGCAATATCTCTTGGGGAAACCCAAACAACAACCCTCAAGGACTGGCATTAAATCAAGCACTATTCGAGACTGACCTAAATCTTCTGAACTGCGTGAGCATGTCAGACTCCAACGTCGACCTCACACTGGTGCCAGGTCATAGAGCGACAGATGCGAGATGGACAGCTCTTAAATATTATGTGAGCGATCATTTTCCATGCGTCATAAGTTTCTCGAAAGGACGGCAAGTCAGATTGATCAAGATTCACCACCCTTTTAGATATACGTTCGCGAAAGAATCAGCGCTTAACAACTTGAAAAGGCATGGGAACGCAAGTGGGTGAGACCTAAGATTCAACAGCCCCCATGGTGGACTAAAGAGACAGAGGCAGCGTGGCTACTCAAAAAGCAAGTGATCAATGATTGGAACGCAAGAGAAAACAAGCAAAGATCACATTCAGTGATAGACGGGATGCACATAGTGCAATGAAGAAGACAATTGAGGTGTTTAAACAAGTTGTCGAAGAAGCTAAGAAGATGTTTTGGAAAAAATAACTGAGGAGGTCACGGCGGGCAAAGCATTACACAAGTTCTGGAAGTTACATAGGTCAATGAAGAGGAGAACAGAAACGAAACCCAGTACAAGTGTGAGGGACGACTCAGGGCAGACACTGACATAGATGAGATAAAGGCAGAGCCTTCTTTGATAGATATCTTCAACAATCTTATCAGGACGACTTAGATCAAGGCAAAGATGTACTGCGTAGCCTGACATCCATCACGGATACTAGGGACAAAGAAGACCAGCCTGCAGATGTTAAAGAAGTGCAACTAGAATACATCTGATGGTGCTCCAGGCCCGGATGGAAATAGGTACAGTTTACTCAAGGACATTTGGGAGAAAATGTTAGCTAAGATGACATACGATTATAATGCGAGTCTGAAAACAGGAGTAGTAGAGGAGTGGCTACATAGATATCTTATACCCGTGTCAAAACCAGGCAAAGATTCTACGGACATAAAAGGTTATCGCATCATCACACTGTAGAATGTGTACGGTAAGATTCTGGAATTGCTAGACACATAACCAGGAACTAGAGATCGCATGCGTTCTCTCAAACAACATAGGTGCATTCATTCATTCATTTTCCTTTTGCGCTGGTTAGCGCATAGGGCATAGGTCAGATCTCTCCAATTCTGTCTGTTCAAAGCTATTCTGTGCAGTTCTTGAATTGTATGAATATTGGTTGTTTTACTTTCTCTAAGTATTGTTCTTCTGTGTGTTTCTTTTGGTCTACCCCTTGCTCTTTTGCCTGTAGGTACCCATTCAAGATATTGGTGGTGTATTCTGTTGGTGTCTGGTAGGACATGCCCGATATAGGACCAACGGCGTTTTCTGATAACATCTGTGATGAAATTTTGATGTGTCTCTTCTCTGATTTTATCATAATTACCTTTCACTTTACCCTCAAGTAAAGTCTGCAAAAAGGTGTCATGTATTTGAATGTGTCCAAAATATTTTATTTGCCTGATCTTTATTTCTCTTAATAATTATTTCTGCATATTAAATGTTTTAGAACCTCTTTGTTTGTTTTCTTCTCTTTCCATGATTTTCTCCCTATTCTTCTATATACCCTCATCTGAAAAGCATCAATTCTGTCTTGTAATTGTTTAGTGTCCATATTTCTGAGCCATACATTAATATAGAATAAACGTGACCAATATGTCACGTTTCTGCTTCATATAGAAACATGGGTTGATCACATTCAGTCATCTATTTTGTGTAGTTGTTTAGTTTATAAGTTATTAGTCTCTTGAAAAAGGTCCAATTTGGACCAACACGTTGAGAATTGTCCTGTTTAGTTTTATTGTATGTTTTTTATTTCCTTTTTTTATATATTTTTATTCAGAGGTACGGTAAGTTTTTCCAGTAACCAGTTTAACTTATTTTGCTTTACCATTACTTGGATTATGGAATCGAGTTCTTTGTGAAATAAATGATACACAATTGTATCTCCAGACGAAAGGTCTAAATGTGCATCAATGTGCTATGAAAATTTAGACATTACAATTGTTCCTAATCGACAACCGTGATGTTATGATTAACGACGCATTGGATTATGCTAAAAATGTTTGTGAAGATCTAGGCATCGATATAGCTCCTCGCCGAATAAGAAAAACAAAAAAGATGGCTAGTGAGAAAGTTGCAGATGCTGGTTTAAATTACGATATTAAATCAAGACAAGAAGTGTTCGAATCAGTGGTCAGAATAATACAAGAAATCAAGACCAGGTTTCAGCAACTGCATGAGCTGGATGTTAAATAATACTCTTTCCTCACATGAAGCAACTTGTTAAACACAGAATGTGAATAAACCAAGTGTGAATTTGAAGAAGAGCCTAGTGACATCGATGTGAAAGAGTTTGAAATCGAAAGAGGTTACGCAATTTCGTCGCTGTAGCTCATGCAAAAGACCAAAATAAAGTTATGAAGGGATCCTTCAAGATTCTGGAGTTTATTCAACAATGAACTATCGTATTTGCGTGCCGAATATCGTGATAATGCTTCGAATATTTTTTAAACAAAATAGCTATCAGCATTGCAGCATGTGAACGAAGCTTATCAAAGTTAAAGTCTAATTAAAAAAAAAATTACTTAAGGTCTACCATGAGTTCCATAAGATTAAGTAATGTAGCAATTTTGTCAATAGAACAAAGTATCACGGACGAAATTAATTTTGACGTCATAAACAATTTTACCGCCCCTAAGGTTCGAAAAATTAATTGATAATGCATTTTTATTTATGTACCTAATATGTTTTCAAATAAATAATTTCGTCCAGTCTTTTACAATTACTGACTTATTTTTTTAATGTTACAAGGGCGGAAAATTATGATTCTGCCCCGGGTACCATTGACCCACGCTACACCACTGATTTTTAGCCATAGAAAGGAGGCATTCGAGTGCGGCAATATCCCATGATTTTCCCAGGCGTGTAGTATATAGGTATACGCCTAGGCCAACTAGCTCCTCATTCTATTGCTTCATCTTCAGTGATGCCACATCTAATATTTCAAGCTACATAAGTTCTAAAAAAGGACAAATGTGCAATGTCTGCTAGCCTGCATCGCTTCGCCATTAATGAGGACCATTTGACAGACAAGGAATCGAGACAAGACATGTAGTGACGGTTATTTGTTCACTGGTGGCAGGATGTCTGCCTATTCCCCAACTATCCTTAGTCGTCTTCTATGTCATGACTGGAAAAAAGACACGACCATATTCTTCACTTTGTAATTTGAACTAGAATCTTGTTGCCATATGGGCGTCCTTTTATATGGCATAGGCCCAATGCACACATGATTGTGTTGTCAACCTACATTTTTCTGTATCCTTCACATGTTTGACAACTGATTGTGTCATTGTGACCGGTACTGTCAGCAGAAGTGTAAGTACTGTCAGCAGAAGTGTAATGGCGAATACACTCAGGGAGAGGTCGAAGCAACTATGGACGTCTCCAGTTTGCAGTGACGATAATCCGACGAGTAACTATTGTGTCATGTTCTGATAAGTAGAATAATAATCTGGTATTCATCTTTTATTTTGTGGCGTTCTGATAGTAGCCTTATTCACACATCTGTCTGCTCATTAGCAGCACCCTCAATAAATCAATCTGCTTTGTTTCCAGGTATTTTGTAAATTGTAATGGTAGGCGCAAATCGAGCGCAATGCTACCTCGCGTTGCCGCCTAGATGTCATGTCATTAACCTAAAACCATTGATTTTGTTTCAATAACCCGTACTGTTAGAAAGGATATCAACAAACGGTGCGGTGGTTTAATTAAGAATTTATTTAATTAGCACACCTTACGTTGTAAATCTGGGAAAGCGGAATGTTTACATTCCGAAGCAAGCTGCAAAGTATTGTTTTCAGTGCAAATACTTTGCCAGCTCTGTTGGTAGTATAGTAGTTCAGTTATATTAGGCCATATATTCATAATATTGTGTTGTATCTGATGCGGGAACTCCACCTGTTTCACAGTTGTTGAAAGGCACTAATTGTGTCACAGGTTTCAATGGGCTTCCTTTACTTAACAGGTTTTTGTTGGAACCACAACTGGGAATATGCCTGAATATGGTATTGTTTGCATCCACAATGAAATGACAGAAATGTGTCACTGTTTACCGTGATGATTGACCGTGTGCTAACATAACAGCGAATAACGTGTTGATTGCAAAGAGCAGGACTCTTGCTGTAGGGCCTGATTTTGTCGGTTATAGGTTCTAGATCTCACAAGATTTTAGAAGTTTTGGTGTGATTAAAATCAAAGTGTAAAACCGCATTGTTGCCATTTTCATTTTGTGACTGGAAAATATGCAAGAATGGTAAGTAGCTGTTGAAACATAATAAAATGAAATAATTAATCGTATTGTAAGGTTAGCAGTTGAATTAAAATATTTGTTTTTCAGTTATGATTTATGCCATTTGATATTTGAAAGTACAATGCATTTACTACTTAGGCCTATTTCTTCTTCTGTCATGTGTACTTTCTCCATACTCCCTGCATAGTAGTAGGACGTGTTATTTTATGGTTTCTGGATGTAAATGTGCCTTTGGTATGGGGAGGGGTGGGTTAAAATTAAAAATAAATTTTATAAATTCCTTGTTTTCGTGAGTAATTCTAACATTTTCATTAGATATTTAGTGACTTTTGGCAAACTATTAGAGGGTTGAATACCCCCCCCCCCCCAACAACAATCCCCTTATCGAAATGTGTACAACTTTGCTCCAATATCCGCAGCATTTATTTCATGCATTGTGATATGGCCAATCACCCTCCCATAGGTTTATTCTATACAACAGAAGATCAAAGTGATCCATAACTGCCAATCAGAAATTTGATGTGTTGGACCAAAAGGAGCAGATATTTCAGCATGATGTGATGTTTGTTCCTTTCAATCCAGAACATTCATCTTCAGCAACTTTTTATTTTCTGTAGGATGAGGTAACCTACACTGGTGGTAAGCCTTCCATTGTGTCTTACAACATGCATGAAAGGTCATACTGTCACTATTCTATACCTTTCCGTTTGGACCAAGCAACATACAATGTGTATTTCACACATTGTGCAATACCTCAAAATAAGAAAGCAGATTGCCTGCCTAAGGAGAGAGCTGCTGATGATCAACTAGATGTGCCAATAATGTACCATCAAAAGAAACATGATCAAGGCAATTAGAAAGCCAACTCAAAAACAAAATGACTATGAAATTATGAAAATACCATACAAATTGACAAAGTTCAAGATTGGCGACACTGTCAAGTGGACAGACACCTCAGACAGCAGATCATATTCTTCAAGAATGCAAATAACCAAATGGTCAGAGGGTGTCCGACAAAGTGGATGGTGCCACAGTAACATAATGAACAAATAGTCAAGCAAAATGAATTAAACAGGTTACTAAAACACTTACCTTGCCTATTAATAAAAATACCCGGTATGTAAAAATGTATATAAAAAAACATACAATAAAACTAAACAGGACAATTCTCCACGTATCGGCTCAAATTAAACCTTTTTCAAGAGACAAACAACAGAAAACAACACAATAAAAAACAAAATAGATGACTTTAGATTTCATCAAGCCCAGTCTCCATAACGCAGGGATGGCAACGCATCTAGTAAAAGAGAAAATGTGTGCATTCATTATAAACAAACTGGAAAGTGGGAAATTAGAGGCACTATAGATGTAGTTGGGATGTTTATAATGAGTGCAAGAATAATAAAAGAAAAAGATAAGAAAAATACCCCTTTTGTCACTTTATCAGACAGGCAGGTTTTAAGAACATAGTCACAACAGGTAAGACTGAAGGGAACAGAGACAGATGGGGACGTGAGAAAATATTCGTTTGACAACCTAGCAAGGCTTGGAAACAACGATCCTGATAACAATACTGTGAACAGAGAACCATGGTCACCTACGCCAACCAGCATGGCATATGATAATGATAGATGAGTAATGATGAGGTTGTGTGGTGGTGGGGTGAGTGGGTTTGGGGAAGGAAGGATACAAGAAGAATCATCATTTGAAAGCGCATGGAATGAATGTGAAACCAAATATCGACATAAACATATATATATAAAATCAAACCTAAACATACATAGAAATGTATATACACACCAAGAGTTAAGAAATAAATATATAACAAAATGGACACAGATGTGTGAAGGATACCCACACAAAATGCACAGGCATGTAAATGTATCCACACATAGGATAGGGCTCACACCAGAATAGGCGTAGGTGACCATGGTTCTCTGTTCACAGTATTGTTATCAGGATCGTTGTTTCCAAGCCTTGCTAGGTTGTCAAACAAATATTTTCTCACATCCCCATCTGTCTCTGTTCCCTTCAGTCTTACCTGTTGTGACTATGTTCTTAAAACCTGCCTGTCTGATAAAGTGACAAAAGGGGTATTTTTCTTATCTTTTTCTTTTATTATTCTTGCACTCATTATAAACATCCCAACTACATCTATAGTGCCTCTAATTTCCCACTTTCCAGTTTGTTTATAATGAATGCACGCATTTTCTCTTTTACTAGATGCGTTGCCATCCCTGCGTTATGGAGACTGGGCTTGATGAAATCTAAAGTCATCTATTTTGTTTTTTATTGTGTTGTTTTCTGTTGTTTGTCTCTTGAAAAAGGTTCAATTTGAGCCGATATGTGGAGAATTGTCCTGTTTAGTTTTATTGTATGTTTTTATATACTTTTTTACATATTTTTATTAATAGGCAAGGTAAGTGTTTTAGTAACCTGTTTAATTCATTTTGCTTGACTATTTCTTCAGGAATGCCTAGAATACTGAAATGCTGAGAGAAACACACTGGCCCAGAGAAACGACAGTGGAAGAAAAACTCTACTGACCTCTGTATGAGTTACAAAACACAGTCGAGTTTATAGAAGAAACAAAACTTCAGATATAAGTGTTCCAGGTGAACAAAAGAAGAAGAAAAAAACAACAAGCTAAGCAGTTTTTCTACTTCAGAGAATACTTTACCATGATTTTCTTGCAATCTCGAGGTATGCAACAGATGAAAGAGTTGATAGATTTGGATAACTAATCCCACACTCAACCCTCATTAGTTGAGTGAATGAGAGACTAAAGTAAAACTGTACCAATTGATAAGTGAATATTTAAAAAAATATAACAAAGGCTATTAGAACTAATGTGGAGGTGTTGAAAGAGTCAAATGTGAAACAGACCTTAATCAATAATTTAGGAAAAAGACAATCTTCATTTTTTGGTCACTTCATGAGACAGGGATATTTGGAGAATATAGTCACAACAGGCAAGATTGGCGTCAACAGAGACAGAGAGCAACAATGAGAGAAAATATTAGACAGTTAACAACCTGGAATGGTAGAGAAACAGAAATGATCTTGATACATAATGCTGGAAATAGTGAGCTGTGGAGAGCCATGATTGCCTACGCCAGCCGGCATGGCATCTGATTATGATGAACTAAGGATAAATATCCGTTTTATGTGGAACAATAAACATAACTGCTAATTAACCCTTTTTAATATTGTTTTCTATATTCAGTTAGTTGTTTTTAAGACACTTGAGACAGGTCACAGTATTACTATTCTTTCTCTTTTCCCCTCTCCCCTTTGACCCCACAGTAACACACATTAACTGATGATCAATAAACAATGGAGTCAGTAATTGCTGCATGTTGATGTTAAGAAATATTTATATGCTGACAGTGGCCATCACCCAGCCTCAACAGATATCAAATTGAAACTAAGTAAAACAAAATAAAGAATACATTTAAAAGTGATTTGATGTGAATATATTCATGGATATGAAAGTGAAGGACAACTTTATACTTCAGATAATAAATAGTTGATGATGGATACAGTAGATGTGTTGAAGTTACCTAGTGATCGATTGGTTGATGTGAACATTATGATGACGAATCAAATCAGCAATTGTAGGAATTCCGTACGGTATTAAACATGGCAAAACTGAGACATATTATTTGTATGGTAGAATGAGGAGTATTTTTAACCAGTATACCTGCACATGTGGTTGCATCTGTGGGTCTCATCAATGACCCACTAGACAAACCATGCAACAGAAAACCTTAGTAGATGCCGTTGAAGTAGAAAGACATGCCATTATATTGAGGCTCTCTTATGGAAGCTTTGTCATCTGTACAATTATAGACCCCTTCTGAGTTGAAGGTTTCTTCAATAGATATTGCACTTCTTCTTCTTCTGCGTTCGTTTTCAAACTCCTGCAGATAGCATGACATAGTCCGGAGAACGGAATGAGTTGTGTCATGGTTTACAGCATTGCTGTGATATCTGCACCTTTTGGCCTGACACATCCGACTTCAGCAAGGCTTTGGGTCACTGACCCTATATGGGATGGGACAGCCAACTCCATCCCATAACCACCTTAGTCACCTTTTACAACATGCGTGGAAGGTAAACAGTGTTGCTATTCTTTGCTTCCCTTTCGGGCACCGGCAGCACACGGGCGAGATATTGCACTAAGCCAAAAGCTGAAGTCTCCTCTGTATGAAAGAAAATTCAGAAATATCACCTCACTGCACTTATGAAGTAATAGCTAATCGCCCGTAATTCCTGGGGTTCTTAAACAAACAATCAGTATACCACGGGAACAATAAGCATGAATACTCTTTGACTTCTGATAAAGGATACTGAGCACCTGTTGGTTGTCTGGAGTGCAATGAAGTCAGCTCATAACCAATACAATTTAAATAGGTGATATGCTCCCATGTTTTGCCGGTGCCCAAAAAGACAAACAAATAATAGCAACATTGTAACCTGCCAAGCATGTCATAGAAACTGACTAAGGTGGTATGAACATGGAGTTAAATAACGTAGGTGGTCCAAAAGTACTGCTAAAGTCGGATGTGTCAGAGCAAAAGGTGCAGATATCACAACCAAGTTGCCTGCTGAAGACGGATGTGTTGGGCCATTGGTGTTAATAAAACGGCGATACAATGCATTTCCATTCTCTGGACTACATCCTGCTGGAAATCTAGGAGGACCATCATCTTGTTAAAGGGAGATCCAGCTGGAGTTTGAGAATGAACACTAAAGAAGAAAAGAAGACAACCAAGTTGTAAATCATGACACAGTTTATTCTGTTCTTCTAATTTTATCCTTCTAATTAGCAGAAGTTTGAGAATGAATAAAGAAGAAAAAGTGGGGTGATGAATCACATCATCCATAAGGTAATCTTAGAACATCAAATGTGGTTTGGTTGTGAGTTTTGTGAATGTCTCACTCATGTCATGAAGTGCATCGTTGTTTTGTTAGAATGCCAGTCTCACAATTGTGACAGGATGGGTTTAAATAATTATATTGTCTGAATTGTACTTTTATGAGGTACATTTTTAAAATCAACACTTTAGTAGTAATAGTAACAGCTATTCCAAACAGCTTATGTTATCGCAAGCATGCTGGAGGTCCATTGTAAACCAACCTTTGTTGTAGAAATGGACAGTTGATGATGACTTATCACAGCAAAAAAAAGTTCTTTGTTCAATTTTTATGTGTTTTGGCACATTCAAAACTAATTTAAAATAAGCAGGAGCTGTTGACTTATGATGTCCAGGGTGTGTTGGAGATTTTTCAACTGTTGTGTCCCAGTCTGAATCTGAGTTCTCATTTTCTATTGAATTAGCAGATGAACAGAGAGAGAAAGAGAGAGAGAGAGAAGATGATCATTTACAAGAATAGGTTACAAAAATGCTTAAAATGCATGGAGGATTTGCTTCATTGTACTTGGATTTTCCCATATGTGTTCCATCCCTCTAAATGAAAAGATACGCCTCCTCCCGAGTGTACTACTAATAGAACATAACTACATAGATAGCTTCAATTGATAATATTTTTAAAAGTTCACTTTGTGAACAAGATGTCACAAGCTGAATTCTAACCCATGACTTCTTGAGCACAAGACAAGTAGCTTAGCCATTATACCAGGGAGATTCCCTTGAAGCTTTCTACCCCCAAATGATCTCATTTTGTACCAGAAAGTACACAACAGACTAAACTTACATATACTAAGACTGGTTCCCTCATCTCCATTCTCATGTGGATAACCAGCACAAATGGCACAACATATCCTTGAAGACTGCCTTACATTAAACCAATTACGGATTGAGCACTGGCCTACAGAGATAGACATCCACATAAAAATATAGAACTTTCAACATTTGTCAAGAAAATTTAACTTGCTGTACAGGCATAGCTAAACAAGTGTGAACAAGAAGAAAAAAGAAAGACTCCTAAATCATGTAACCTATTATAAATTATGATTAAAAATAACCAAAATTTCAGAGGATGTCTGACAAAGTGGGGAGTGCCAAAACAAAACAAATAAGTGATAACAGATTATATAAAAGGTCCAGTTTAGATCTCATTGTGGAAACAGTCCTTGTTATTGTGTATATTGTTATTTAGTTTCTACATTATTTTGTTTATTTTGATAATATTATAGTAATATTATTAACTTTATATAGTTTGTTATCGATTATAAATGATGATGTATGGGACTTAGTAAGAATGTAAAGCAATAGGCAAAAGTAACAACATTTTTAAAGATCACTTAGTAAGAAAATATGTACTAACTGCGCAAAACTGAAATCCAATAGGTGAAGCTTGAAACAAGGTAATAAAGTTTTGCTAATTGTACGAAACACACATAGGCACACACACAAATCTACGTTTCGACCAAAAGGCCTTTATCAAGGATCACAAACACATGTAAATCAAAAATAAGTAGGGACGACACAACTTGCGTTTTCATGTAGTAAGTTGGTCAAAGTATCATAAAGGCCTTTCGGTCGAAACGTTGATTTGTCTGTGTGCCTATGTGTGTTTTGTACAATTAGCAAAACTTTATTACCTTATTTCAAGTTTCACTTAGTAAGAGGAGCACGGTAGCCAAGTTGATAGCGAGCTTGCTATCTATCACTGGGTTACAGCATGCCAGGTTCGAAACCACGTCCGGACAAAAAAGTATGGATTATGATTTCTCGCTTGACACGACCACTCTTCCAGTCGACTCAGCTGTAAATGAGTACCTGATGAATGAGTTAGGGGAGGTAAAGACAGCAAGGAAGGAAACTGACCACCCCACCTAATAGTTGCTGCAGCTTAGTACATGAAGAGTTATCTTCATCCCCGACGGCAGGTTGCTGCCATGGGACATACCTTTAACTTTAGTAAGAATGTAAACCAAATAGCAAAAGTAACATCATTTTTAAAGATCACAAAGAACATATTAAATGAACATATTTTGTAGAGATCATTTGGTTCATATTTTGGTTGATATAGTCTGTTCTTTATGATCTGTAAAACACAATTACTTTTGTTTTTGGTATTGAACCAAAATATTCTTCAGTGTTCATTCTCAAACTCCCACTTGGTCTCTCTTATAGCACAACAATGGACCTTCTAGATTTCCCAGGATGTAGTCTAGAGAATGGAAATGCATTGTATCACCCTTTTATTTGCACCAATGGCCTGACACATCCTTTTTCGGCGGTTTCCGATTTTTAAAATTTGTTATTATTCCTTTTCAGTTTCTTGTTAATTACATTTATAATCTATCTTTTCTAATCTATCTGTACTTTAGAATCGCAGACTGGCCAGTTCGGTAGAAAGTGAGGATTCAGGTTCAGACTGGGACACAACAGTAGCAGAATCCCCAACACATCTTGAGCCTCTAAAGTTTCAAGCCTCTACTGCTTCTAAAATTGACATGAATGATGAATATTCAAAAGTCACAAGCAAGCCACGGTTGGGGCTTAGAGGTAATGTGCTTATTATATTATGTTTAAATACAATTCTCTCAAAGCATAGCTCTTCACAAATCTCTTCCATCATGTTCTATTCTTAGCTATTGCTTCCAGTTCTTTCCATGTCTTATCTATTATTTTAGGATCTGTATCTAACTCTTCCCTCAAATTATTTCCTCTTCTTTTCCTCTTTCTCAGTGAATTCCAAAACAATGCATGTCTTATGTACTTATGATTCTTGCATTGGTATTACTATTGTGTTTTATCCATTTTCAGCGCTGTTTCTTGAGTTCTCTCTCTACTGGTAGTTGTCTAGTTCTCCATGAGTTCTTCATTGGGTGGTCAAATACCATTTCAAACCTTCTATTCCATGTATGTGTTGCTGTGGCCCAAAAAGGGAGAAAAAAAAATAAAACATTGTTTACTTTATGTGCATGTTGTAAGAGGCAACTAAAGAGGGATTGGAGTGTAGTTGGGCGTCCATCCCATTTATGGTCAGTGACCCAGAAGTCATGCTGAAGTTGGATGTATCTGGTCAAAAGGCACAGATATCACAGCTAAGAAGTAAACTATAACATAATGCATTCTGTTTTCCCAGACTACATCCTGCCAACCAATGAATGCAGAAGAATAAACCTATTTTTACACAAGCATCCATTGATGAAAGTTTGTTGTCTGGGGTCTCCTTTTTGTAGTGGTAAGCTTTTCCAGGGTTTTAACCTTCTGAACCCCCATGAGTGACTATTAGCATTGTATATCTCTCCATAGGACCCTGAGTGCAACTATTAGCCACCCGTTGCTATGCACTCATTCATTGTACGGAATCACAAAATGTTAGGCTCATGTGACCTGAATCAGCGAATCCCTAGCTAGATATAACATTTGACTTCCTTTTCCTGGATTTGGTTTAGAAGGAAAGGATAATATCTGACAAATAATTTTGAATTAAATCATCTGTCCTGACGGTGTGAGATCATCGCGAATCCTGTTGTAATTAAAGTCATCATAAACTCATTATGGATTGTAATTCTGATGACTTCTTGAGAGTTATGATTGTTTTAAAAGTAGATATGAGTGATTTGGTCAGACATTCTTCGATGACGTTGATCCATCATCTTCTTGGTCTTCCTCTTCTTATCTTTACTCACACTCTGCCCTTCAGAATCAGTCTTTTGATACCATTATGTCACTTTAAGTGTCCAAAATACTGTAGCTTCTTTCTTATGATGGTATTTAGAAGCCATCTTTCATTTAGTTCAAAATTAAATTTCAAAATTTTGATTTTCTTCTTTTTCTCTGTCCATGATATTTGTAGGATCTGTCTGTAGCACTTTATATCAAATTAATTTCTTCTTTTGGATATTGTCTTTTTAAAGTCCAACTCTCACATCCATATATTGCCAATGAGAAAACACATGATCTTAAAAGGGTTAGTTTAATGTTGTTATTACTACTTTGCTACATCTTTCTCATTTGTGTTAATTTGAGTGTTGCAATTGCTAGTCATCTCCTAATCTCGACTGAACCATCTCTGGAACTGTTTATATTTGCTCCCAGATATTCAAATTTTTTGTAGACATTCTTGTTATATATTGTCTATGCTGCTTGTTAATCATGATGTAGTGTTTCAACAAGATGTATTAAATGTATGGGGAAGCTCATGTCTCTCATGATGGACCATAGTTGGTGATATTTAATACAATCAAACGCCTTGTGTGGTCTATGAAACACATATGTAGGGCTAAGCTGTATTCTTTACATTTTTCAATTATCTTCTTCTGCGTTCACTCTCTGATAACCACCATGAAAGTTTATGTGATTTCCACCGGGAGCATGAAGTACATTGTACTGATAGTTTCACAGTAGAGCTGTGTTATTTTCACTTGGTTGGTCCAGCATATCTGAGGCCCAGACATCTGAGACCCAGCACATCTGTTTCTGTCTTTCCTTTAATTCGGGCAGTGGGTTTCCCTAGTCTGTGATAACCTTCCTATCACCAGGTGACGAATGTGTATCGACTCTACTTTGTGATGGTTTATCACCCACTGTGCCCTTGAACTTTTCAGGCCAAAACTTGTCCTGGGTGGCAGTCTCCATGGAGATGGTATTCAGGGATTTAGGCTTGGGTAGACCACGATCTCACACGATGTGTTCTGCTGCCAGTAAACTCATCTCATGTAATTAGACATATTGTGCTTGTGCCCATCTGGTACTGAACCTTTTCTCTCCACAAGCATAATTCCAGTATAAGAAAGTATCGATGGTAGAGTTAGGCCTGGGTTTGATTATGCTCTTAGCCGAGGTGTCATTAAATGACATCATGAACTGCTAGTCAAAATCTATACATTTTTTTAGGAGTGCTGGGGACTAGATGTAGAAGCTTGTTCTCAAGCTGAGCAAAACTTTAGTTCTGATTTCCTTTTAACATTTTCCCATTCCGTTTGCAAGTAGCGCTGCCCTCTGGTGCTGTTTAGACCTCTCATTGTATTCACTATGTTATCATTTCGACTCTTGATATTATTTGTCTTGATATCTACCCATTTCATGACAATTATAGTGGCCGCTCCTCCAATTCTTGAGCCGGACTGTCTTGCGTCACTGTGTATTGATAATGATGCTGCATGTATCGTTGGCACAGTGGTGCCAGAGATATTACTTATCCTATTGCAGTAAATTCTAGTTCCATCTGCAGCCTCCATATTAACAGACACGATCCCAAGTGTTTGTCAGAATCAACATGAGTCGCTGTACTTCTATTTCTAGGGTGCACAATGAGGAGGTACTTTTGGTATCTTGGTTATCTGCTAACCCTGGGTCCACCGAGAGCAATGCGGTATCCTTAACATCTCTGAAGATGTATAGTTTTATGTTTGTCTCACGTGTTGTTTCTTATGTTTTTTTACCCATACAGTAGCACCAATGTGACATTTTAATTAAATTTTCTTGTTTTGCATTTGATTTTATTTCCTGTAATTTCCAAATATTTCCTATGCAGTAAAACATTTTGTATTTGTATCCTGACATCACCATATGTTTCTTCCTCTTCATATTTCTGTAAAAGTATGTGCATGATTCTACTCCCTTTAAAGTAGTACAGTCTTTCATAATCTGGTTTTCATTAACATCATTTTCATGATTTTTGTTTCTTTTTCTGTGTATATTTTGTGAAGCCTATTTTGTGTGTATATTGAAGCCTATTTTGTGTGTATATTGAAGTCTATTTCCTGTGTGTGTGTATATTGAAGCCTATTTTGTGTGTATATTGAAGCCTATTTTCTGTGTATACTGAAGCCTATTTTCTGCCATTTAGAATATTTATCTTTTCATAAATCAGATTTGTGGGTCAGAAAAGCAATGTCATCTGGAAAATCTATGTCTTCTAGTTCTTCCATCAGGTTCCAATAGTTTTGAAAGTTGTTTACTGATTTTCTTGATTTTCATAGTACAAACTATAGCCAGCAAAAGCAGAACTAGTGTCAGGAGACACCCTTGTTGCATCTCAGTTCTTATCTAAAAAGAAAATCTAGAGCTTCTTATGGAGACGTCTTCAATTGATTCCTTAATATGTGTTCTTTATTAGGTTTGGGACAGAATTTTTTGGTTTTCATAGCTGCAATAAAAATCCTTCCTGTACACATCATGATGACTGCTATGACAAAGCAGCCTATAAACAGTTTTCCAGGACTCCTTAACAAGACAACATGAAATAACACAATTTAAAAAAAAAATACTGATGTTAAATTAATAATTGTAAAACTTAGTTTTCGTCTATAGAACTGTTATCTTAGATTTGGGAAATTTGTATAAATTATTTGTAGAACTGCTATTTTGTATTTTTAATAGTATAAAACCTACTTTTTGTCTCTTCTTCTCTGCTTGTTCTTAAACTCTTGCAATATTAGCCGGATGTAGTCCAGACAACATAAAGTGTTTTGACATGGTGTTTTGTTTATAGCTCAGTATCGACGCCACCTGACAAATCCAATTTCATCATAGCTTCTGAAGTACATCCTTCAAATAGCTAGGTGTTTAAGTACATCTCAGAAGAAGAAGACCCAAAAAGTAAAAATCGTTTTGATGAGTCAATTTGCAGTCCAAAAACATCTCCTTTATCAAAAACGTCCCTGAGATCATCAAGAGAGAAAACCTGACACCACCTCAACTAAAGTCTCTGGCACGAGAAATTATTGCACAGAAATATAATCCTAAAATATGGACACATGTGTACACAGATGGATTGGGAGAGGTAGCTATAAAAAAATGGAGGAGCAGACATCTTTATAAGATCTAATAACGAATAGAGCCTCAGTAAAATATTCCCAACAGAAAAGACATGCTCAAACTTCAGAGAAGAAGCTGAGGCATTCCTGCAGGCACTGAGAGCTCTCGTTTCCACAGATCATCAAACACCATCCAATGTAGTAATATTCACGGACTGCAGATCCTTATTGGAAACATTACAGAGCAACGAAAAGACAATACACAAAATTACACTAGGACTGGCAATCATTAAAAAAAATCTCAAACATCACTGGAAATGAGAGAGCTGATGCTGTGGAAAAAGCAGGAGGTTTAATGGATCAATTTAGCTATCCTCTGCCATACAGTGAAGCCAAAACACTAATCCGCAACCTTTATACATCACAGTTGAAGAAAGATATGGATATTGACTCGAAACCAGACTCCATACACCAGCTTCATAGGTAACTACAGACCATCATCTTTCGACTTAGAACTAGCCACTGCAGGCTAGTCACCTGTACCGGAACAGGGTGGCATACACAAATGAATGTCCATACGGAACAGGCAACAAGCTTCTGAACACATACTTCTAGACTGTCCAGAATACAAAGAACTGCGAGGCAAAACATGGCAGCAATGGACCGAACTGAGGCAAAAACTTTGGGGCAGTCACTCTGACCTGGAGAAGACTGGAAGCATCGTCCTGGCGACTGGCCTGAAGATCTAGCAAGACCAAAAGATTTCTGAACAAAGAAGAAGCAGAGATTATTAATGAAAAGCAAGCAACTATAAAAACAACAAGGGATGTTGTTTTAGAATGCAGAATTTAGAATACAGAATTTTGCATACTCATATAATGTCGACCAACTCTGAGGGTTCCTGTCAAGTACATATTTGGTTATGTTGCACTATTGTTTATTGAGGGTGTGCCAATTTATTTGCAACTTTTTCCACCAGTGTGTTGCAGTTGCTCGAGAGGGGAGCAAAGAATAACAACACTTTTTCTTCCATGCATGTTGTAAGAGGCGACTAAGGAGGTTATGAGGTGGAGTTAGCTCCCTTCCCATATAGGATCAAAGTGACCCAAAGTTATGCTGAAGCCGGATGAGTTAGGTCAAAAGGTGTAAATATCACATCAATCCTGTAAACCATGACAGTGCATTCAATTCTCCTGGCTACATCTTGCTAATCTTCAGGAGTTGGAGAACGAACGCAGAAGAAGAAGAAGAAGCTACTTTTTGACTTTAATCTCTATCTGTATGGTAAAACTGTTAGTTATATTACATTGTCTGTAGATATGGAGATATCAAGTCCAAATGGAAAGTCTTCAAGTACAGTGTCAAGGTTCGTGAGTCTTTTATTACTACTGTTATCTTGTCTGTATGTTGCATTGAAAATCTTTTAGGCTTTAATTTAGTATTGTGGTGTGATCATAGATATTGCTGCGCTTTACTTCTGCTGCATTCATTCTCAAATTCCTGCAGATTATCAGAATTTTGTCCATAGAACAAAATGTGTTGTGTTATGGTTTACAGCTTAGCTGCATTATCTGCACCTTTTGGACTGGCACATCTGACTTCAGCATGGTCTATGGGTCACTTTGACCCACAATGGGATGGGACAGTCAACTCCATCCCCCAAACCTCTTTAGTCACTTGTTATCACATGCCAATGATGTCATTACTCTGTGCTCTCCTTTCAGGCCCCTGTAACACTAGGCTCCATTCTTTACTCATTGTGTGCTATGTTGTGGTGGTATTTTTTATTGAAACATCAATTTTTACTTTCTTTCCTATGTACTTCTATGAATGAGAATGAGAGCAGAAGATGAATGATAAATTACAATTCTCTATAGGTCCGTAGTTAAGGGGTGTTTGGGTGTTTAAACATTCCCCCCCCCTTTTGGGTGTTAAATTTCGTAGTAATTGTTACTAATGCTGATGTTTTTAATCTCACACGCTCATATTGAGGGGCAAAAAAAATTAAGTACCGTTTTTTGGGTATTTTTTGGGGTGCTAAATACAGACGTTTTTATTAAAATACGGAAATAAATTGTTAAAAATAAGGATTTAAAAAAAAAATAAGTTGACATCTATGTATGAAGCACACAAAAAAACAATCTCCAAAGACTTCTTCTACCTCTCATGCTGCAAAGCATAAAGGGGTATAAAGTGAAAAGAAAGAAAGGCCAAATTCAAGGTAAATACTAAAGGTCAATATGCCATACTCAATAAAAATTGAGTAAATTTAGTACAAAACCTGTACAAAGTGTCAGGTATACAATTCTATGCATTAAAATTGTTTCACTACCTACTGATAACTGCTTGTAGTTGACTGTCATGTTTTTTCATGAATTCTGTTTAAATATCTTCTATTCACTTAGTTCTGTCCCAAAAGCATCTGTTTAGTTATAACAGGAAAGGAGCAGAGCAGAGATATAACCCTCCTCAATCTTCCTGAAGGAAATACTGTGTGGCTGAAGTGCCAAGCTAAAATGTGCAAATATTGCAGCCACACTGTAAAATATGACACAACATATTTTCGCCGTGTGTTGCCGGGCCCGAAAGGGGAGCAAAGAATAGCAACACTGTTTACCTTCCACGCATGTCGTAAAAGGCGACTAAGGAGGCTATCGGATGGAGTTGGCTGTCCCATCCCATATATGGTCAGTGAACCAAAGCCATGCTGAAGTCGGATGTGTCAGGTCACAAGGCACAGATATCACAGCAATGCTGTAAACCATGACACAACACATTGCATTCTCCGGACTACATCCTGCTAATCTGCAGGAGTTTGAGAATGAACGCAGAAGAAGAAAAACAACAACAACATATTTTGTTCTCCATGCTACAACTTGCTAATCTGCAGGAGCTTCAGAACAAAAAAGAAAAATCATTCTTCTGTTAACATCTAAAAAATGTCAAATATAGATTTTCATTAACTGGTAATTCTAACAAGTGTTTTACAGTACATGTGCAAAACGTGTCTGTATCCCTGCATATGTCAGATTCATCAATCAATATTAGCCATTACATAGATGCCAGTGTAAACATTAGTGTTTGGTGCTTATTAAGTGTGCATGCATGTCTGCCAGTCACACAGCATTGGTTATTTATTTGTGATCATTATCAAAGTGTCAATTCCTGGTAGTAATGGCCAGTCCAGAAGCAGAGAAGCTGAGGTAGGAATTATTAGTAAATTGTCTAGTCAGACACATCTCTTTTTTCAGAATAGCAATAATAATAATGTGTTGATTTTAAAGTAATATTGTAGAATATAAGTTTAAAGTATTTGAAATTCAACATGTGACATTATTTTGTCAAATAAATGGCTATAGACTTATATTCTACAGTATTACTTTTTTGTTGTCGGTACCAGAGTTTGAAACAGAGTAAAGAATTACAACACTGTGACCTGTCATGCATGTTGTAAGTGGTGACTAAGGAAGGTTGAGTGTAAGGTTGCCTACACCATCCAGTTGAAAGTCTAAACTAAAAACAATATAAGGAACAAAGAGGAAACATACACTTGGCCATCCAAAAAAGATGAGAATTTACTCCAACAGTGAAGCAAATGATGGATCACGAAAAAGTCAGAGTTGCCAATATACTCTGAAAATTTCTAGATTAGGTTGTTATAATGTCAAAATAAAGTCACAAGCAGGGAAGTCCAACTTAAGAAATAGTAGATTCTCAATTGGTAAAGGTGAACCAAATGTCTGCAGTGGCTTACCTGTTCTAAGGCAAAATAGTGTGGTTTGTTGATTGGTACTTGTAAGAAAAACTACTTTAGCGGAGATAAAAAAAAGTAAAAAGTAAAGTAACCCATAGCATTTATTAATGCTGCAGGGATATGAGATATTAGCGATCTCACATTTCAGAGGCTCTGCAGATGAGGGTGGTAGCCATCTCCTCTCCCTCGCAGTCTTTACTTCCTGGATTGATCCGGTACCCATTTAAGGCTGGGTCGACCTGGGAGCCGTTGCGATCTGAAAAAACATTTCCACCTCAACTGGGGAATTAACTCAGGACCGCTCATATGCGAAGCCAGTGTGCTAACCACTGCGCTATATAACTAATATGCTTCCTATTAGAGGAGATATTAGCAAACAAAATAAGAAGAGGAAATATTGATGATTGTGAAATACTACTTTAGAAGAAATCTTGAGGTGCTTGACCTAAAGAAGTAATACTCTTCTTCTTCTTCTGTGTTCGTTCTCAAACTCCTGCATATTAGTAGGAAGTAGTCCGGAGTATTGCGTTGAATGTGTTGTGAACAGAATGCGTTGTGTCATGGTTTACAGCATATCTGCGCCTTTCAGCCTGACACATCCGACTTCAGCATGGCTTTGGGTCACTGACCCTATATGGGATGGGGCAGCCAACTCCATCCCATAACCTCCTTAGTCGCCTCCTTTTACGACATGCATGGTAAGTAAACAGTGTTGCTATTCTTTGCTCCCCTTTTGGGCCCTGGCAACACACAGGCGAGAAGTACTACTTTAGAGAAGATACTAGCGAAACGAAAAAATATGAAGAAATGCTATTTTTAGAAGAGTTGTTGATCAAAGTATATGTACTCACCATCATCAGGTGCTGTGCAGACTGGCATAGGTAATCATGGATTTTGGTTGTACTATCTTGTTATAATTATCAGCTTTTTGTAACAGACATCTTCGATGGCATTCATTCTCAAACTATGTTGAATATCTCTTGTAATAGGACAATGGTCCTAATAGATTTCCAGCAAGATGTAGTATTAGAATGGAAATGCGTTGTGTTGCCATTTTATTTGCCCTAATGGACAGACACATCTATCTTCGGTGGTGTAAACGACATAATGTATAAATAATATATTAATGAAGCACACCAATATAGAATAAAAATGCATTATTAAAAGCATGCCAGTAGATATATCTTTGGAAAGTGGGGCGGGGGGGGGGGGGTCTTTTACATTATTAAAAAAATAATTTCCTCTTGTGGGGAAATTCCTTCACTTTTGTGAGATTTTTAGTTATATTTTTGGGGGGTAAATCATTAAAGTTGGGGTAGAGCATTTATCTGGTTTCTAGCTTGTTTGCTAGTGCTAAGTGTTATGTTCTGACTTCCTCCCTAAATGGAGATTGGAAACCTGATCCCACATCACCTATTTATAGGCTTGATTATAAGGCACAACCTGGATGAATATGTTAATTTAATGATTTTATACATATTTTATGTCATAGTTTTTCAGGTGTGTGCAACATTTTTTATTTGAACATTTGCAGAGGTAAAATCTGATAGATCTTTTAGAGACCTTATAACATAAAATGTACTTAGATCTGACACAGTTGTTCAGTATGTCTATCCATTCTTCTTCTTCTGCATTTGTTCTCAAACTCCTGTATATTCGCAGGATGTAGTCCAGAGACTGAAATATGTTGTGTCATGGTTTACACTTGGCTGCAATATCTTCTCCTTTTGATCTGACACACAGGACTTAACAAAGTTTCAGATCACTTTGATTCTCCATGGAATGGGACACCCAACTCCACCCCCAAAACCTCCTTAGTCATCTTGTATGGCATGCATGGCAAGTAATGTCGCTATTCTTTGCTTCCCTTTCGGATCCTGGCAACATACATCTATTCTTATTGTATTTAACCATTATTATGTATTAAAAATGAAGAAACACAAGACTTGAACCTGATACATTGTCGAGGCACCGAATGCCATCAATGTGAAACAGGAAAGAAACATCCTGATGGTCTGTGTCTCCTGTGGATGGATGCATCGAGTTCAAATTGTGTGTTCAACCTGCTAATTTTATCATAATTCTTCAAATCTTCCTACTAAATATCCATACCTCTTATGAATGCTTACAGCTTATTTAGAGTTAATTATTTGTATTTCTTAAGGGAAATCTCACAAACAAAAGGTGCCTCTCAGATGTTGTCACCTCCTCCACACCTGACATCATTCCAGAGTGCTTTATCATCAGGTAACATTGCCGTAAAATGTTTTAGCTGTTCATTTTACTAGGTAGATTTTCAGACATCATTATGAATATGTAAAGGAGAGTATAAGGCTGTTAGTGTGCTCATTTGAAAAAGTACCAGTCTGTTATAGGGGCAGAAAGAGGAGTAAAGAATAACAACACTGTGACATGCCACGTGTGTCGTAACACATGATTAACCCCTTAGTTGCGCTGAGTAAAAAGCATACAGTGTGGGGAAATTTCAAGGGCTGTTAAATATTTTTTCTCTAATCAATTTGCCCACTACATTCTCACGTTAAAGAATTGGAATGTAGGCCTATTATTATTGTAGGCATATACATTAGGCCTATAATCTAATTTATGAATTTTTTAATAATGTTTCTTTATATTATGTAGGAAACATGAAAACCTTAACATGCATTTGTGTCGCAAAATAAACATTATGTAAAACAAATAGACCTAATCATAATAACATTTTATTTCAAGCGCAAAGTTTTTCCTACCAGCAATATGCTTCTCAGCATATTTATTTGTCACATCACAAATATCTTGTATAATAGTATCATGTCATACACATTCAAAGATTCTGAAAATGTTTGCATGATCAATGTTTTGAATCTTAAACTATTATTGACAGAAGACAAAAATGTTTACCTTACCCGGTATTACGAATTTGAAACATGTGGTCTACAGATAACTGAATCTAATTTTATATCCTCCGAATCACGAATACTTCTTCTGCGTTTGTTCTGAAACTCCTGCAGATTAGCAGGATGTAGTCTGGAGAACGGAATGCGTTGGGTCATGGTTTACAGCAGTGCTGCAATATCTGCGCCTTTCGGCCTGATACATCCGACTTCAGCATGGCTTTGGGTCACTGACCCTATATGGGATGGGACAGCCAACTCCATCCCATAACCTCCTTAGTCGCTTCTTACGACATAAATGGAAGGTAAACAGTGTTGCTATTCTTTGCTCCCCTTATCACGAATACTAATACTATTACAAATCAAATTAACACTTTCTAAATCACTTTCTACATCAGATAAACTAATGCTAGAACTACCAGAAAAACTTTTGTTCAAAAGCGCATAAATCTCTGATTCATTGAGTTTTCGAATCGACATATTTGTAGGCCTAGATATTGCGGTTAGGAAAAAAAAATAAAAAATTACTGCTCTGTCCACTGACAAAATTTGAAATGAAACTTACATGCATGCCCAACTTCAATGCCTCTATTTGGAATTGGCCTGTAGATAGCTTGGACTAGCCAATAAGAGTATTCTATAACATTGAGGTGCTTTCAGGGAAAACAAGCACATCTTAAGGAGATTTCCGCAACATGGTAGACACTTTTCTTCATATCCTAAAGGCTGCTTCCACAGGGAACGGATTAATGAAGTTTTGGGGTGAAGTTGTCTGTCCCATACAATAGATCAAAGTGACCCAAGAATCATTTTGAAGTCAGATGTAAGAGCCATAAAGCACAGATATCGAACTAAACTGTAAATTATGACACAACACATTGTGTTCTCCAGACTACAACCTACAAATCCAGCTTTGTTAGTTCTGTTGTCAACATCTTGATCTGTTTCTCCCTATTTGCCAATGTTGCTCAATAAATTTTTGGTAAAATTATAACTCTATATAATATACCTCTTTTTTCCGCCGAAGACGGATTTATCGGGACATTGGCGCAAATAAAACGGTGACACAACACATTTTCATTCTCTGGACTACATCTTTCTGGAAAATCTAATAGGACCATGGTCCTGCTACAAGAAATATCCATTGGGAGTTTGAGAATGAACGCTGAAGAAGAAGAATATACCTCTTCTTCGTTCTCAAACTCCTGCATATTAGCAGGATGTAGTCTGGAGAATGGAATGCATTGTGCCATGGTTTACAGCATTGCTGCAATTTCTACGCCTTTCGGCCTGACACATTCGACTTCGGCATGGCTTTGGTTCACTGACCATATATGGGATGGGACAGCCAACTGCATCCCATAACCTCCTTAGTCGCCTTTTACGACATGCATGGAAGGTAAACAGTGTTGCTATTCTTTGCTCCCCTTTCGGGCCCTGGCAACACACGGGACATATACCTCTTGTCTGGTCATTTATTTTTATATTGTTTTGTGTTATTCTTCTTTATTTATTCTCAAATTCCTTCAGAATAGCAGGATATAGTCCAGAGAATGGAATCTGTTGTCTCATGGTTTACAGTTTGGCTAAATTATCTTTGCCTTTCAGCCTCATATATCCGACTTCAGGGTCACTTTGTCCCTTTATGGATGAAGAAGAAAAGAAGAAATATGAAAAGTCTTAGTTGCATCTGTTTGTTGTAGATGAATGCGTAAACTGTCCAACTCAAAACTAATGGAGTAGATGAAAGTGATTAATCTTTGGGACATATTGTTTCCTGTTTTTCTCTGTTGCTTATATATATAAAATTTGTGTTGTAACAGTATTTTCTTTGCTTATTTATGTTTTTTAAAATGTTTATTTAAGGTAAAATGTTTAATTTGTATTTAAACAAAATGTATTTTTTTCCAGATTATGCAGTAGTTGTGCATGACACAGGACCAGAAATTCCCTCACGAGGATATGAAGGAAAGGGCAAGCTGTACACTGTACCTGAGTCTGAGCCCTTTGGTTCACCTCAAACACACATAGGTTTGCACATTACAGGAAACTATAATAACATGAGATATGTCTCCTTTAAAAGCTGTAGAAGTGTAGATGTGGTTAATGGCCTTGAGGCTAGAGCGTCGGTCTTACAACTGTGAGGTCCAGGGTTTTACTTCTTATAAGGTTTTTTTTCTTCTGTTGAAGAGTAAATTTCAAAATTCACCCTGTACGTAACATGACAGCAGCAGGCCATCTACTCCATGAGTTTTGAGTTGGACAGTTTACTCATCCATCTGCAACCAACAGCAAGGGCATGTTGCCTTTATCACACAAGCAACTTTCCTAACAGGACACATGCAATGTTAATAGTTGTAGTGTAGTAATTAATGCACTAACTTTCTATACTGGTGATCTGTAGTTCGATTTCATGTTCTTCTTCTTCTTCGTTCATTCTTAAACTCCCGCTGGATCTCTCTTATAGCAGGACCATGATCCTGTTAGATTTCCAGCAGGATGTAGTCCAGAGAATGGAAATGCGTTATGTAGCCGTTTTATTTGCACCAATGGCCTGACACATCCGTTTTCGGCAGGTATTTCATGTTGAACAGGAACTTTTACATCATAAATATCTCTGTGTGGCATAGAGAGATACTCAAGTAATTCAAAGTTTGCTAACTTAGTCAGGGTTTTGACAGCCATTGCAGATTGAACCATTTCACTTAGCTCTTGCAAGAGTAATAAGATATGTAAGTGGTACCTAGAAATACAATAGTTAGAAAGCAATCCTAAACCTCTAACAACAAGTAGAAAACAAGAACTTCATCACTAGTCTTCTGCATTCAGCATCTGTGGTCATGCTAGAATGTCTAGCCTGTTGCCATGATGAAGTTCACTGTCTTCTCCAGATCACAGTGGCTGACCAATAACTTTTGTCTCAAATCTGTATCCTCTGGCCAATCTGCTCTTTGTATATAGCGCAGTCTTGAAGCATGTGTTCGGGGGTTTGGATTGTGGATCTACGTGGGCATTCATCAGTGTATCAGATCCTTAGTTGGTAGAGGTGGCCCAAAAGTCTGTAGTGGCCTGCTCTGAGGCCAAATAATGTGGTCTGTTGATGTTTTTTGGAGGTGATGTATATATTTGTTTCTTCCATCTTGAAGTGTATGTGTTATGGATTATGGTTTTTGCTTCTCTGTAGGACAGTGTGTGTCTGTGTACACAGCTAGTAATTCCCAATCATTCATCTTCTTTGTTCGTTCTCAAACTGCATATTAGCAGGGTATAGTCCGGAGAACAGAATTTATTGTGTCATGGCTTACAATTTGGCTGTGATATTTGCGCCTTTCAACCTGACACATCCAACTTCATTATGGCTTCTAGGACACTTTACTCTCTATGAGATTGGTCAGCCAACTTCACTCCCAAACCTTAGTCACCTTCTGCGACGTGCATGGCAGGTAACAGCGCCACTATTCTTTGCTCCCTCTTGGGGCTGGCAACACACAGACTATTCCTCAATGTAGTTAGTTAGTCATTGAATAATTGTCATTGCACTCCGGAAAAGTCCATAGGTACTTAGATCTCTCCTTGAGTGTATCTGCCATTACACGTTGACTAACTGTTCAAATACACCATTGATTGACCATCATTCTTCTTCACCCACGAAACCACTCCTTTCTAGCGAAACCACATTTCAAACCAAGCTTCCTTATTCTAGTCATGGAACAAGAGTCATCCTCTCTTATACAGTCATTTGTATAGTAATTTTCTTGTAGTGCGTCAATATGTCTGGCAAATGCATTGCGCCACCAAAAGTCATAGTAGCTGTGTGTGCTGCCAAACTATCTCCTCTTTCATTACCCCAGACTTCCGCATATCCCGGCACAAAAATAAGTCACTTTCCACAAACAGAAATTCTTCAACGCTTTCAGTCACTGTTCCCAAATATACCCCGCCTGCACTTTCACAATCATGCTGATAAAGTCACTAAGTATTCAGGCATGTGTTGCAGTCTGCGAGCACATCCATTTCAAAGTTTTGGTTAGTGCCAAAATCTCCATTGTCATATGAAGGCCCAGGCACTCTTGATGTCTCTCACAAGATCTATCTTTATATACAATTACCTTCCCTGGAATTCTCACAGATCAGAGCCTGTACCTTCAACTCCACGACTGTTAGACACCATTCCTTGCATTCTCTATTGCATGTTATTATTATTTGTAAGGCTGTCAGACACTCTAAGGGCGCCTGACTCCATTTCGCACCAGGTAGCACATCCTCCAATCTGCACACACTGTGTTTAATGTCCTCCAAGCGCCCTATCCATGATTTTCCTCTCTTAAGTTGACTGCCTTTCACTTTGAGAATTTCAGGGTGTAGAGGAAGGGTGCTCTTTATCAGAGGTGATTTGTAGGTAGGCCTGAGCCCTGCACATTTGTATTTTTTGCTCTGCAGTTGTGCAATTAAGTAAGTATCACATAATCTGTGCCGACATGTCTTGTGTACACCCCATTATGATTCACATTGCCTCATTCTGGATTCTATCCAATCTTTCTGTTTCAGTCTGACTCAGTGTCAGAATCACCAGCGCATTCTCTACCACCGCCACCACTATTCCCTGATGTTCCTCAATTAAAACAACAAATAAATAAACCGACATAATAGTTTGTCATTGCTACAGTACGACAGTCAATATAAGGTAACTGCGTGAAACATAACAACAATTTTACTTATGTAAAATACAGGTTTTTTAATAATCGTTTCACTCAGACAAGATGGACTATCACTGAAACTAATGGGTAATGATGTGCACACATTGCTACAGTCCAAGTTGACAGGTGCAACAAGGTTTATTTATTTATTACCATCACCTGATGTTGTGAAAATGATGGTCTGAGATATTTTCACACAAAAAGTATGCGTAAATGCACATTTATATTTATTATACTCACATTTCACTTTAATAATTAGTAGGAGACTATTTGAAAAATTGTCACAGAATTTCAATTTATCTTCAGTTTAGAGTGAAATTTTTAACTGCTGAATGGTAATTACCAGTAGTTTTTATGTTATTCTTGGGTTTGAATAGCCAGCTCTATATAATAAATATTATTATATAGTAAACAATACTATTAAATAATAAACACTGTCAACTTTCGTATAAGTAATTATTTTCAAAATACTTTCACATTATGAAAATGACATATTTTACCTAATGGTTGCATGTTGAGATCAAACTTGATAAGAAGAACAATTATGTAATATTTCAGTCTCAAGTTTTATAAAAAGAGCTGAAGAGAAAAACAAGTCTTCCTGCTGGTTTTTTGTAGTGGGGCTATTCTAACTTGAAAACTAACCTGTTTACCTCCCTTGAAATGACATCAAGTTGAGGGTTGTAAATTTGCCTGGAATGTCACACCCAGTTCAGCCTCTATTGTTTATAGCTTATCTAAAATAGAACAGGGAAATGGCTGTGCCAGGAAAGGTTTTGGTCTGACTTGGGTACAGTACAGAAGTGGTTATTTATTTCGCTCTGTAATATTCACAGACTCTCAAATAAACTGCGTGTTGTCGGGGTCTGAAAGGGGAGCAAAGAATAGCAACACTGTTTACCTTTCATGCATGTTGTACGGGGTGACTAAGGAGGTTATGAGATGGAGTTGGCTGTCCCATCCCATATAGGGTCAGTGACCCAAAGCCATGCTGAAGTTGGATGTGTCAGGCCGAAAGGCACAGATATCATAGCAATGCTGTAAACCATGACACACCGCATTCCATTCTCTGGACTACATCCTGCTGATCTGCAGGAGTTTGAGAACGAACGCAGAAGAAGAAGAGACTCTCAAAGCATGCTGCGTGAGATAGAAAAGTACATGCTGAGAAAAGAATGGTGGGACGTATTGAGTAACTCAATTGTCCAGAGCATTACATGGATATACTGTCCTGGTCATGCTGGGATCAGAAAAAACAAGAGGGCCGACTTATTGACAGGCAAGGCTGTGATAGACGGCACAATACTGAGAAGAGATAAAACAGACTTGATCAAGGAACTAATAAATTCATTTCAAGATGAAGATGATGTCATTGAGGCTGAGAATGTACACATACAGAGAATGTCAGAAGTGGGAGTATCTAGAAGGGAGGGAAAGAAAAGTAATTTTTTGGAAAGTTCCAAAGATCATACAATCAACACCTGACCGGGACTCTTGAGTCTACATACACTGCGATGGCTGCTGGAACGGAGAGCGGAGTATTTATGGGAGTGCCCCACATACTGTGATGCTTGTTTCTAATCAAGAATCGAGAATCAAGTGGCTATTTATTACTCATGAACTAAATAATAGACTTCTTATTTTTAATTTAAAAAAGCAAATTTCCTCTTGATCAGCTAGACATTCTCTTACAGTGGTCGTGTGACATAGTGTCCCTTTACTGTATGGAATGAAGAGAGGTTTGATTATGTCTCTATAACCTAATGTGTTTGTGTGTGTTTTTTCCCAATTATATTTTAATATAAGTTATATATACATTTGTGTAGTCAATCTATTTCAATGGTAATTACTTTCATGTAATGCTGTTGTATCTGTTGCCAATATAAACTACTTGTAAAATAGTTGCACATTTACTAGAAAGAAATGTTCCTCATTTATTAAGTTAGTAATTGTATAGTATATAACTGTAGGAGTTTTTGAGAAATGGTTTGTTCAATATGACAAATTGGAAGAATTGGGTAGAAAGACAAAAGTATAGACTTATACGATAGATCTCCACTGAAAATGGATGTGTTGGGCCATTGGTGCAAATAAAACGACGACATAATGTATATCCATTATCTGAGCTACATACTGCTGGAAATCTAGTAGCACTAATTTCCTGCTGGAAGAGATGCAGCAGGAGTTTTGAGAATGAATTCTGATGAAGAAGAAGAATATGAGAAATCAGAAAGTAAAACATAACTTTATAACGGTGGCACAACATAATCATGCTCCCGGCGGAAATCGCACGGATATCCGTGATGGTTACAATGGAGCGAACGCAAAACAAACAAACAAACATAACTTTATTTTTATCATGAAATTTTTGTTTAACATGCAAGAAATTTGAAAACATTGTAGGCGACATGTATATTTCCTGTAAAAATCTCTATCATATAAGCCCCACCAACTTGTCATTTGTATATCTAATTTCTCGAATATCATTACCTCCAATATTAAGAGGCTGAAACTATTCATACTGTGGGTCTCCTCTTCTCCGTAATATTTTCTGTGGATATATTAAACTTTTAGCACTCTACATTAAAAATGTGTAATTTCCCCCTTACGTGATATTTTTTTTTTAGTGTGTGTTATTTATGGTAGGTATTTGAAAAACGCAATAACTTTTATTTTTTTGGGAGCTTTTTATATATTTATTTTCTTAGAAATAAAGAAATGGTTACTAAATGTAATGATTTAAGCTTTGTGGATGTATGTGTGATGTATGAGAAAATGGTGATTAAAAAATACAATGACTCACCCATCCTTGTCTGATATATTCAATCCAGGATAGAGTTCTGCTAAATACCTAGGTCTTTTCTATTTTTGATGTCATTTCATATAACTAAACTAATGTGTTCATATAATATCATCTGTGAAACAAACAAAACTCAATCTAACTAACATTAGTCTCTAGGTCTAATGATTCTATAAACTTTGATATATTCAATGCAGGGTAAAATGTTTAGGCCTATTCTATTTCTGATGTCATTTCATAATCAACTAACATGTTCATATATTGTCTGTGAAAATAAACGAAACACATCGCTCTAACATTATCAGGTATGCAGATAGAAATCATAATTTAACAATTTTCCTCAAAAATGACTGACATTTCAAAGATTTTAATGGAATACATTGGCTGCTAAAATCAGTCGCAGCATATCGAGCTGAACACTAGCGGAAAAGGAAGTTAATTATGTCTACTTTCATTTCCTCTGTTACCTGGATGAAGGAAGTTAGTTTACAATCAGGAATTCCTTGTTGAAAGAGGTACATATCTATAGGCGATTGTAGTCACAGACAGTTGATGAAAATGCATTTTGGTGTAGAGAGTATATCCACAATCAGCATGGTAAAAGTTAAATAGATGTGAGAGGATGCTACCCTCTCTGACATCTTTTTGGACCTCGAACTAGTGGAATGTTTATCTCTCCTCTCGATGGGCACAGATGCTTGTTGTTCTAGGTAAAGTATTTGATTAGTGATGTAGATGTGAGAAGCCCATAAAATTCATAATATTCCATAAAATTTTATGAGTTGCACATTCCAAAAAGAAAATTTATGATGACCACAAACAATATATTACTATTTATCCTTAATCATAGTTAAAGCATTACAAGACTTCTGCTTTCACTCCCACATAATCAGCATGAATATTCATATGATTTGAGTTAGAGCGTGTGAAGTATGTTGCGCTGCTAGTTTTACAGTGAAGCTGCTCAATTTGCATCTTGTGGTCCTGCATATCCGATTTTGATATGTTTACAGACTTAAAATTTCACCTTCTGATGTAATTTATGAAAATATTTTGATATGAAGCTAACCATAATTTAATATATATGTTATCCCCTGTTTTGTTTTGTTAGCAAATTGGGACGACAGTGATGCAGATGAGCGAGTGTTGAAGGAACTGCAAAAAAATCTGGCAAAGGACAAGCAGAAGCACAAGGTTATATCTCGGGATAAAAAAGTTACACTGGCAGGCATAGACAAGATTAATAGTGAGAATACTTGAAATTTGTCAGTTTGCTTAAAGATTAAGAAAGAAAAAATCTGTAGTAGATATTTTTTGTTAATCGTTTTCAAACTCCTACTGTATCTTTCTTGTAGCAGAACAATGGTTCTACAAGATTTCCAACAAGATTTAGTATAAAGAACAGAGATGCATTGTTTTGCCATTTTATTTGCACCAATTGCTCAACACATCTAGCTTTGGCGGTTGTAACTAATATATTAAGTGTTTTACCAATGCTACTGAATGATGGATGTCCATAACGATATTGCTAGTAGGCCATCTGTATATTGCAATCTGTTTATAAACATCACCATATTGTACACTGGTCACAGTTTTGCACAAATCTGCATGCTAACCATAGTCAAACTTGTTTGACCTTTTGCCGGCTTTCTGTGTCTTGCAATTTGATGTATGAATACCACATGGTTTAAAATGCCTTCAACTTACAATGGTAAATACTAAAGTGAAAAGGTTACTATAAAATTCTAACTATCAATGTTAAAAATATATAACTAACAATAAAATAAATAACAAGGACAATTTTCCTTGTTACAGTCCAACACAGACCTTTCTCAAGAAACACATAACAATAAAAAAAAACAACACAAAATCATACAAATATATGTAGTTTTTAAATAAAATTTTGGATAAAATCTCAGAAATAATCTTTGGACACACACAATTCTACCGTATTAATATTTTGTAGACAGTCATCTTTGGACAGGCACTATTCTACTGTATTAATATTCTATAGACAGTCGACTTTGGACACACATTCTTCTTCAGCGTTCATTCTCAAACTCCCACTGGATCTCGATGTAGTCCAGAGAATGGAAATGCGCTGTGTCGCCGCTTTATTTGCGCCAATGGCCAGACACATCTGTCTTCGACGGATATCTGGACACACATAATTCTACTGTATTAATGTTCTGTAGACAGACATGTCCGGCTCTGTGGCGAAGTGGTACAGAGCGCGTCTGTGACGGCAAAGGTACCGAGTTCGATCCTCACCACAGGCAATTGTGAATCCGGACCGTTCAGAAAGCAATGGCAACCTACTGAACGTATTTATATTGCCTAGAAAATCACCACAGCCAACAAATGCTGGGTTGATAGCTACGTCCTGGATAGGATATGCTACCAATTTTTTTTTTTTAGACAGTCATCTTTGGACACACTTGAAATAGTTATAATTATCTAGTTCCAGGTGAAAATCATGGATACTTGTCAAGTCCAAAAGAGTCTAGATCCAGTGAGTCAGCACAGGAAATATGGCCCAGATCAGACGAAGTGAAATATGGAAAGGTGATATAGCCATCCATGTAGAATGATTTAATCACATTTACGTTTATATATCATCCTTCAGGAATAGAAATATTCACTTAGTTTCAACCAATATAAAGCTTAACAATCGAAGGTTGGAGGAGGTTTCTATGTTTACTTATCTGGTAGCCCAGATTAATGGTCAGGGTGAATCAATAGCTGAAGTTAAGAAACGACTGGCAATGGCCTTGGTCATCATGACAAGATTAACCACCTTTTGGAAAAGCGGGATCACTACCCATGTTAAGATCAACTTATATAAATATTTGGTTTTGTCAATATTTTATATGGTTGTGAGACCTGGACTTTAACCGCAGATTTAGAGAGAAAAATCCAAGCTTTCAAATTTCAATTGAAATCATATTTCAAGCTTTCAATTCAAATTTGTTTGAAAACAAATGCTATAGACATGTGTTGGGTATCTGTTATTGAAAACATAAGACTAATGTTTTTTGTGCATGATAAAATTAATTAATTAGCTAGGCAAAAAGAACCACTGTTGACAATCGTGAAACTTTGTAATCTCTGATGGTGCAGGCACGTGATGATGACACATTCTTCAATGACAAAAGATGTTATTGAAGGTACGGTGGAGAGTGTAAGAGATGAGGTTACCAGAAGAAGACATGGCTGGATAATTGTGACATGGCTCATTGTGACACCCCCTACGACCCTAACAGGTTATGGGTTTATTATTATTATTATTGACATTTAAAAAGAGTCAAATGCAAAACAGGCCTTAATCAATAATATCAGAAAAAGAAAATCTTAATTTTTTGACCATTTCATGAGACAAGGAAGTTTGGAGAACATAGTCACAACAGGCAAGAATGAAGGCAGCAAAGACAGGACGACAACGTAAGAAAATATTGGACAGTTTAACAACCTGGCACGTAGGGAAAGAACAATGATCTTGATGCATAATACTGGAGATAGAGAGCTGTGGAGAGCCATGATCACCTACGCCAGCTGACATGGTACCTGATGATGATGATGATTATTATTATCATCCTTCACATGAAATAGTTCAGAAGGTCTCGCTAGAGGCTCACAAGAGCAACAAGTGTGTTACAGCAAACCACTGGTAGATGCCATGACTGAGAGGTGTTCACTAAGTTTTGGAACATATTTGTTCTGGAAAATCATATTCTGTAGCATGATGATATTAATCTAATGCACATAGTAACTATGTGATAGTGTCAAAGTACCAAATCACAAGTTGGTAACTTTTCACATGCGTTAATTAATTTACAAGTGAAGGTGACTTATTAGTGCTTGTCACATTTAAAAGATTGATGTCAACAACTTGTGTGCACTTATTTCTGCTTTTGTCTTAGAAATCACTACAGCCAAAACTGCTGGGTTGATGGCTGCATCATGAACAGTATATGCTACCAATTCATTTTTTTGTCTTAGAAAAAGTGGTTCTGATACTTTCAAAATGCTTCCATCAGCTGTCAGACAGTCCTGTCTAAAACATTTGAATAGTATTCCGTAACCAATGTATTAATACAACCAGATAAAGCATGTCGGAAATGGACTGGTGTTAGAATCTAGGCTACAGAGCATGAACTCACCTAGTTTAATTTGAAACCACAAGACATAATTATATACACAGACCCCGCTGAAGATGGATGTGTCTGGCCATTGGCGTAAATAAAAAGGTGACACAACGCATTTCCATTCTCCGGACTATATATTCTGCTGGAAATCTAGAATGGATCATGGTTCTGCAACAGAGATCCAGCAGAAGTTTGAGAATGAACGCTGAAGAAGAAGAATATACACAGACTTCTCAGTCAACAGAAATACAAATAAAAGCGGTTGGGGATTTGTTTCATACAGAAATGCCATGAAGTTGGTTGATAATTCATCTGCATATGCCACTATCACTTCGAGTATGAGGATGGAGATAGAGGTAGTTACAGCAGCACTAAATTGTTTGATAGCTGATACATTAACACACTGTTATACTCACAGCCACTCAAAGCATACTGCACAAGATAGAAAAATACATGCTCAGAAGGAATAATGTGATTTATTGAATAACTAAATTGTCCAGAGCATTACTGCCCTGGTCATAGGAAACGAGAAAGCTGACTTATTGGCAGGCAATGTGGCGATAAACGGTACAATGCTGAGAAGAGATAAAGTAGACTTGATTGAGGCAGTCATAAATTCATTGCAAAATGATGAGGTTAAAGAGACTGAAAACGTTCACTTGCAAAGAATGTCAGAAATGGGAGTGTCTAGAGGTGAGGGAAGGAAAAGTAGTCTTTTTAGAAAGACCAAACAATTGTATAATCAACATCTGACTCTACATACACTGGGATGCCTGCTGGAATAGAGAGCAGAGCACTTATGGGAGTGTCCTGCGTGCTGTGATGCTAGTTTCTATTCAAGAATCAAGTGGTATTCTGATTTCTAAAAGTAAAAGCAGATCCTTCAAAAAATAATCTCTGCCAATACAGACATCCATCTTCCATGCAGATGAAATTATAGCGTGTTTGCAAGACACCTATACTCTCTAACAGACATCTGACTATCATAGAGGTTGCAGAGGATATTGGAAAATCAATAGTTATGAGCCATAAAATTGTGACAGGATTTCACAGGAGATGTGTGACAGCGAAACTTGTGCCCTGCTTCCTGACTGAGAACTAGAAGGACAATCAGTTGTTCATTTGCACTGATCTTCATGAATGAGTAAAAAACTATGAAAATTTAATGTCCTCAATAATCACTAGGGATATCGCCATGTGTTGCCAGGGAGCAAAGTATAGCATTAGTTTTACCTGCAAGACATGTCGTAAGAGGCAACTAAGGAGAGTTAGTGCACGGAATTGGCTGTCTCATCCAATAGAGGGTCAAAGTGATGCAGAATCCTGGCTAAACTCAGATGTGACAGGCAAAAATGCTCAGTTATAGCAGCCACCCTGTAAACCATGACACAATCCATTGTTTTTTCCAGACCACATCTCACTTCTTCTGGGTTCAGCAACTGTGGTCATGCTATATTATCAGGCCTGTCGTCAAGACGAAGTCCACCGTCTTCTCCAGGTCAGAGCGGCTGCCCCATAGCTTTTGCCTCAAGTCAGTATCCTCTGGCCAGGTCTGCTGTCTCTGCTCTTTGTATGTTGAGCAGTCCTGAAGTATGTGTTCCGGAGTCTGGGTTCCGGATCAACATGGACATTCATCTGTGTATGAGATCCTTAATCGATAAAGGTGACCCAACAGTCTGCAGTGGCCTGTTCTAAGGCGAAATATTGTGGTCTGTTGATATCTTTGGAGGAGATGTATTCCATCATGTTTGTATTCCACTTCCATTTGTTTCTTCCACTTTGCTGTGTATGTATTGTGGATTATTGTTTTTGCCTCTCCGTAAGACAGTGGGTGTCTGTGTTGCTCCATTTCGCTTCCTGCTTTTGACAGAGCATCCACTTTCTAATTTTCCATGATTCCACAGTGTGATGGTATCCATTGAAGGGCAATAGCTGATGATTTTTTGATCTGTCTTAGCTCATGTCTGATATTGTACAGAAGGCTTTCTGTTTCTCTGCATTGATTCCAGTAGGGATCTGCAATCTGTAAATACACATCTCACTAATCTGCAGGAGTTTGAGAATGAACTTAGAAGAAGAAGGTATCCATTGAGATCCATGATCACCCATGCCAACCAGCATGGCACTTGCTGATGATAAAAACCTGAATTGTATTTTAATGTGATATAATTATTTCTTGTTGTACAGTCATTCTCAAACTCCTTCATATTAGCTAGCAGCATGTAGTCTGGAGAACAGAATGCATTATGTCATGGTTTAAATCTTAACAGCGTGATATCTGTGCCATTTGCCCTGACAACACTCATTCTGGGACACTCTGACCTCCTATGGGATGTGACAGCCAACTCCACCTCCAAACCTCCTTAGTCGCATTGTATGACATGCATGACATATAATGTCATTATATTTTGCTATCTTTCTGGCCCTGAAAACACACAAGTGAATTGTATCTTTTAATACTTCAGTTTTAGTTAAAAATTTTATTGCAGTTTACTATAATTGATATTGCTCTCATTGCAGAGCACTGATAAACGCCAGAAGTGTATCGCATTGACAGAAGATATGTCCGGCACTTCTAGGTTCCAACCTCTCAGCCAATCAGAAGGGACAAATCTACCAGTGATAGCCAGGGATCCTTCTGGAAAAAAGTAGATATTTTTTTATTTTGCCATTTATTCTCAAAAATCCATTTACAGCTAAGCTGTAAATTATGAAACAACACTTTCCATTCTCTGGACAACATCCTGCTAATCTGCAGAAGTTTGAGTATGAATGCAAAAAAAGAAGAAGACTATATTCTGGAAAGAATGTCACCAGAAGTGGTAGTAATGTTGGAAAACGTATGTTATCTCAGGAGAAATATACTTTTAAGGGACTAAACCTATAAAATGTAATAGATTTGTTAGTTTTTACTTTCAAGCTTGAACCTGATGCTCTTAGATTAAATATCATATTTTATTTTATCACTTCCAATGTTCTTTTTTATCAATCATGAAAAAATGAACAAGTTAAATTATAAAACTCACATTATAATAAAAGTTAACATCTGTTAAAAAAGTTAATGTTTAGGAATTTCTGGTGAGTGTAAATGGCAGAGTCTTTTCTTTCATTGTTCTTTTTCATTCATTCTTACAACACTTCTGCAGATTAGCAATGACGATGGAATGCAATTTGGCATGGTTTACAGTTTTGCCGTGATATCTGCACCTTTTCGCCTGACACATCTGACTTCAGAGTGGTTGTGGGTCACTTTGACCCTGTTGTTCGTCCATCACAAGTGGTGATGACCATTTGTTAAATCCACTTTTGAAAATTCAATTAGAGATATGTCCTTGATTATGAGTTCGTAGATGGCTAATGAGCCCTATTCGAGCTGTAAATGTCCTTGGACAGTTCGGGCATGGAATTACCACTGTAGACGGATCTTGGTCTATCTGTGACTTTCTAGCTACTCTCCGCTGTTGAGCTGCTGCATTTCTCCTCTTCTCACAAGATGATGCGTTTTTTTTTAGTGTAGAACACCATGTAGATCTATTTTGTGCAAGTTCTTCCCATATATCTTGGTCTATTTCAAAGACTTTCAGTGAGGTCTTTAACGAGATCGTGTACCCTTCTCCAGCTCACCATAGAGAATTATAATTCTCAAAGATAATTATCTTTGGCAGACGATGGTCTGGCATACGCACCAAATTACCTTCCCAACGAATCTGTGTCTGCATCAGGATAGTGTCAATGCTGGTGATACCAGCTCTATCAAGGACAGTGGTATCTGGAATCTTGTCTTGCCATCTGATGTTCATAACTTTTCTGAGACAAGTTGTGTGAAAGTGATTGAGTTTTTTCACTTTGACCCTATTTGAGATGGGACAGCCAACTCCACCCCAAAACCTTAGTTCTTTCTTATGACAAGCATGGAAGGTAAACTGTTGCCATTCATTGCTTCCCTTTCAGGTCTTGGCAACACACTGCTTGTGGGCACCTTTTTCAAAAAGTATGCGTAAATACTCAAGAAAATCTGAAAATTTGTGCAGACATCACTAATACAATTTCAATGAAAGATTATTTTTCAGTAAATGAAAGATAGTAAATGATATCTTCAGATTGACGACTGTCTGCTTTGATGGGAGTGACGACTGTCTGCTTTGATGGGAGTGACGACTGTCTGCTTTGATGGGGATCATGTTTTCATTGTGTCAGGGATAAATAATCCAACAGAATGGGAAAGCGGGGCCTGCAGATAAATATATCAAATACGAAAAGAACAAAAATAGGTGAAGTGCAGTCTTACTAAGCAGCTAACAAATTATTTTAATTTGAGATAGATACAGTCAATGGTGTGACTAAAAGTCTTAATAAGGATGAACAAATATACATGGAAACATACATTGGGGATGGTAAAGGAGTCACTTTGACTTTCTGCAGGATGAAGTGGCTAAATCAAAATCTGGTACTTTATGGGATAATGTGCCCACACTTTTAATGAAACAAATGAACTTTCGCTAAAGGCACATACAATGCAGCATTAATCAAAATGTATGCAATGCACTGAGAGGCCCCCCTTTCCCTGGAATACCCTTCAGGGACAGGGGCTCTCAGTGCATTGTGCCCAGATCAAATGATTGGTAGCAGAAGCTACTTTTTTTTATCTCCGCATCTTGGAATCTGTATGAAACAAGCCTAATACTAAAAAGTTGGAATGTGTATGAAAACATTATCCCATAATGAATCCTCAATCTTCCTTAGTCACTTTGTGCAATAGCATGGCAGGTCTTTGTGTTACCATCATTTGCTACCATTTCTGGCCCTGGCAAAATATCGACAAGTAAACTCATTTTAACAGGATTTCCCCAGCATGTCTTTGATAAGAATTTAGGAAATATTCACACATGTGAGCTTAGCATTTCTTCTTCTGCATTCATTCTCAAACTCCTGCATATTAGCAGGATGTAGTCTATAGAACGAAATGTGCTTTGTCATGGCTTACAGCTAGCTATGATATCTGTGCCTCTCAGCCTAACACATCTGACTTCAGCAAGGTTTCTCAGTCGCTTTGACCCTATATTGGATGGAACAGTCAACTCCATCACATAACCACCTTAGTCACCTCCTACAATATGCATGGAAGGTTAAACAGTGTTAATATTCTTTGTTCCCCTTTCTGACCCCTATAGATAGTGAGCTACACATTCTAACATGACAATTGGGTGTACTTCATCAGTACTGATTTGGAGGTAGGCTCTTGCTTGACACAAATATATTCAAAGTTTATAGTTAAACAATCAAGTAAAAATTGTATTGTGTATTCAGACATGTCCCTTGTGCATCCAAGAATGATACTCATAGCCTCATTCTGCATCTTATCCAACCTTTTGCATCCTGCTGTGAGCCATAATTTTAAGGCATACTCTTTCACAGAAACAACCAATCCCTGATATAGGATACATAGTAACATCTGTTCACTCACTCTGAGCTTCCATCATTACTTTAATTGCTGAAAGATGTTTTTCTTCTCTAGAAATGATATGGCCAGCATGATCTTTGAAATTCAAAACTTGTTAAAAAGCACACCAAAGTATTTCTGCTGTAGATAGTTTTTGTATAGTCCTTCAAACTATATAGTCTTGTGTCTAATCACACAGTACCACGAGGATTTTGTTTCATTAGCCAGATCTAAAGTTTAAAAAACTAAATAGCTTAATAGTAATTAATTTATGATCAAAACGAAGCAAATTTAGATGGCATATCTGCAAGAGCTAATAATCTTGGATACGTCCAAATTGGATGTCTATCTGAAGTATATCGTTTTTACGGGCAAAAAGAGTTAAAGAGGGTATTACTATGGGTCCCAACAATATACATGAATTAACACAGCAGCATCACACCACTTAAAATCACTGGAGAACACTGTTTGGGCTATATCCTTTTTTTTTTTTGGTGAGAGCACAGATAGACAAATAGACTATAGGCCTTCAGACTAGAATAGAAGAAGAGATAATAAATAAGTTAATAGACGATAGTAAAAATATTCCTGTTTGAAAATTACTTGTATATCTAACAGATCAAAATTAACTCTTGTTCATATTTCAGATGTTTTTTTTACTTTGAGGAAGGCAATCCACATTTTGTAGTAGTTGACGAAGATGATGTGAATGCTTACTTGCCACCCAAAATTGATGAGTATGTGAACATGTAAAAATGTGAAATTATTGGCTTTTTAAAAAATATGAGATTTTGCTTAATGGCTGCATCACCTGACTCACCTGTTATTTGTTTCAGTCATATTGGAAAATTATAGAAGTATTTTAGAGTATCATCGACAGCAATAAAGACTAATCAAGTAATGATACGAAATTAAATGTTGAAGAGGATTGGCTCTTAAGCGATATTATAATAAAAAAGTGGCAAAGAGGCACTACACACCAGCGTGCCCGGCGACAGATAGAGGCTGTCACGGATTAGGGACCAAACCCGAAATAAAGGAATGACGAAAACGGATGTGCTGGACCTCGGACGTCCAGGCCACAGAGTGGTCAACCGAGGTGCAAATAACACAGTTCTACTGTGGAACTTGCAGCACAACGTACTTCACGCTCCCTGGCGGAAATCACACGATAAATTTGTTGTGGTTACATGAGAGTGAACGCTGAAGAAGAAGAATAATAATAAAAAAGCTGAGAAAAAAGAGACATAACAGCATGGACAAATTAATAATGGAAGGTATGGTTGCCTGTAGCAGGGGTAAGGGTCGCCCAAGACGACGAATAAGACACATCTCAGGTTATTTAAACATGCCCCTGACTGTGGTAAGTCAACTCGCTGATAATCGTGAGGAGTTCAGGAGACCCATAAAGAATACCACGCTCTGGAAATTTCCATTAATACTTAATTTTTAAGAAGAAAAAATGCAGAGCACATCATGACAACAGGAAAACTGATTTATTTTTACTGTAAAAACAATTTTTTGGGTATTATTTTTAATATTTATAATACTTCATTTCAGATAACTGTAATGAGATTTTAAAATAATAGTATAAGTCACATATTAATTGTACACATTCTTAATGTTCATTTTAGCATATAAGCCATATTTAGAAAATCTTCTGTAGTTGTTCTCACTCTACTGCACATAATTAGATATAGACTGGAGAATGGAATGCATTCTCATGCTTTGCTGTGATATCTGTGCCTTTCAGCCTGACATACCTGACTTTAGTATGGCTTCTGTATCACTTTGACCCTATATAGGGTGGGGCAGCCAGCTCCACCCTATAACCTTAGTTTCCTCTTACGATATGCAATGAAGGTAAATAGTGTTTTTCTCTGCCCCACTTTTGGGCTTCGACAACGCACATTCATATTTATCTTGAATTATTTTTATGTATGCAGGCATTTGTTTAATAGTTCTGTTCTCTCTGTGTCCATACTTTACTAAGCAAAAATCTGGCAAAATCACAGCCAGATAAATAGACTTGGTAGAGCCACTGGAGGAAGGATATCCTGTTAGAGTCTGACTCTAGCCTGACTTTGAAATACAAATTAAATATGTAGAATAGGTGGGAGCACAAGTGCAATTGAAATACTGTTACTTCTATAGTTTCTCTATTTATTCATTCCTGCAGAAAACATGCTCAGGGACATATTAATCAGTAATGCCTGATGGGTATTCATTCAAGGGTGATAAACTGTCATAATGTAGAGTTAACACATGCTCTACTGTCAACAGATTGGAAGGATATCATAAACTGTGGAAGTCCACCTAAACTAAAGGCATGCCAAAATCTGATAGGCTAGTCTGAATGACAAAAATATTGCAGTACTTCAGTAAACTATTTATGCTGGTTCTTCTGCTTAAATCACATGAAAAATGATGGTTAAATAAGAGTGAATGCAGAAGAAGACCATGAAAAATCACTTCAATGAGTATACAGGTAATTAGTTAGTAGCATATCCTATTCAGGATATAGTCATCAAACAGCATTTTTTTAGCTGTAGGGATTGTCTAAGCAGTATATTACATACAGTAGGTTTCCATTGATTTCTGAACTGTATTAATGTATAAGTAAAAAAGTAAAGTAACCCATAGCATTTATTAATGCCGTAGGGGTGTGAGATGTTAGCGATCTCACATTTCACAGGCTCTGCAAATGAGGGCTGTAGCCATCTCCTCTCCCTCGCAGTCTTTACTTCCCGGATTAATCCGGTACCCATTTAAGGCTGGGTCGACCTGGGAGCCGTTGCGATCTGAAAACATTTCTGCCTCAACTGGGGAATGAACCCAGGATCACTCATATGCGAAGCCAGTGCGCTAACCACTGCGCTAACGCGGCTCCCTATGTATAGGTGTTTGCGGCAGAGTTTGTTGTTGTTTGTTTGCGTTAATTCTTGAACTTCCAATGTATCTCTCTTGTTGCAGAACAGTGGTCCTGTTAGATTTTAGCATAACGTAGTCCAGAGAATAGACGTGCATTGTACTACCATTTTAATTTGCGCCAGTGGTCCGGCACATCCGTCTTTGGCATGCCTTTAATTCGGGTGGTCTTCTCTTTCCTGTGACATAAATGGTATTATAAGACTACTAATGAGGAACTAAACAGACAGGAGAATAGGTAGGAGTAAAAGAAACAGCACTGGAGATGCATAGGATATACATGAAGAAGACCAGCAGAAAGTATTTTTCAGTATGATTTAGTGTGATTTTCTCAGCATCTCATACTCAGATCATTCTTAAAGTATATATATTCTGCAGTCTATTGTGCCTGTACACATGGCAGTGTTGCCAATCCTGAATCTTGCGTACCTGTGAGCACGGAGTCGGTTGTGTTCTGTTCTGAAGTGTAGAATTTCAATTTGTTCTGGTCTATTAATAATTTGATTGTCATCTTGTGTTAGTGTTTGTGGCTTTATGATTGATTTGATCATTTTTTATAACAATATCTATTTATTTAAACACATTATGTTGATGAAGTGATTCTATAAAACTGTTTGTTTTAACTACAAGTAAAACAGTATCAATATCTTGGACACATAGTCACAAATGATTGTACATGTGAAACAGAAGTTAAAAGGAGAATAAGAATGGCCAAAAGTACCTTCAATGACATGAGGAAAATATTAACATCTAAATAAATTACAAACAAGTTAAAAATGAGAATTATAAAATGCTATATCTATTCTATATTAATGTATGGCTCAGAAACATGGACACTAAATCAACAATTAGAAGACAGAATTGATGCCTTTGAGATGTGGGTATGTAGGAGAATAGGGAGAACATCATGGAAAGAGAAGAAAACAAATAAAGAGATTCTAAAAACACTTAATATGAAGAAAGAATTACTAAGAAAAATAAAGATCAGGCAAATAAAAACTTTTGGACACATTAAAAGACATGACACCTTATTGAAGACCTTACTTGAGGGTAAAGTCAAAGGGAAGCGAGCAAGAGGTAGGCAGAGATACATGTGGGACAGTAACATCACTCGATGGACAGGTTACAGTCTAGCAGAGTGCACCACCAAGACAAGAGACAGGGGATGTTGGAGATCTGTTGCAGCCAACCATTACGGAAACACTTGATGATGATGATTGATTTACCTTTTTGGTGACTAAGAGCTGGAGAGAAGTCAATTGAAACAAAAATAAAAATGTCTCACAGAGATATAAGGAAAATACTAATAAAATGTGCTTTACAATGATACTGCATGATTTAATGACATCTAATAACTGTTATAATGTTTATCCTCAGGATTGAAAAAATATTCCGACGTGTCTGGAGGGAGGTGTTTGCGGTTCTACGTATTGTTACTTCCATATTTGTTCTATTTGTTGCTGAGCTGATAATGTTCCTGGCTCATCATGTAGTCCGCCCTCTTGTACTGGACTCCATCACTGCCATAGGAGACTATGTACTCAAGCCACTTCTTGCCCTCCTATTCAATTCTATTATTCAACCCATTTTTGCACTTATGTGGAACATATTCAATACCTTTTATCAAGTCAGTGAGCCCCTTGTGAAACTACTTGGCTACATTTTGACACAGGTAACAATTGTTTCTTTATATTTATTGATTAATATCAATGTCCTTAATTTTCTTTAATATACATTCACACACATAATAACACACACAAATCGATGTTACGACCAAAAGTCCTTTATCAAGACTACATACACACAAAAATAAATGATGAGCAAGAATGGCACTATTGACTACATGGCAGAACTAATAACAAAGCACGAGGTCACAGTAAAAAGATAGCGAAAGATCAATATGTAATTATTGTAGCAAAACTGAAATTCAACAGGCAAAGCTTGGAGAAGGGTAATGAAGTTTTGCTAATCACTGAAAACACACATAATAAGACACACAAATCAACATTTTTACCAAACGACCTTTATCAAGACTACATACACAACAAAAGATGACGAGCAAGAGCGGCACTATTGATGTTCACATACCGGAGGTGGTAATACGAGGTTGCAGTAAGAAAATGGTGGAAGATCAATTATTTGGTCAAAGTGTTGATTTCTGTTTGTTATTATGTGTGTTTCCAATGATTACCAAAATTGCATTACCCTGTTCCAAGTTTAACCTGTTGGGTTTCAGTTTTGCTGCAGTTAGTACATATTAGTGAAACAGGATGTGTCAGGTCAAAAAATGCACATAGCCAAGCTGTAAAGCATGATAAGTCGCATTCCGTTCTCTGTACTATATATCCTATTAATTATCTGCGGGAGTTTGAGAACAAACACAGAAGAAGAATATACTTTAACATTGTTCATGTTTGACACATGACATGCTACGATGCCATCTATACCACAGATACTCTATATATCTTTTACTCTCAAACTACTGCAGATTAATAGAACACAGTCCAGAAAACAGTTTGTGTTGTTTCATGGTTACCAGCTGTCCTGCGATATCTGTACCTTTCATCCTGACACATCTGACTTTATAACTTTTGAGTTGCTTTGACCTATGGATAGCCTTTTTTCTTCTTCTTTGTTTGTTCTCATACTCCTGCAGATTAGCATGATTTAGTCCAGAGAACATAATACGTTGTGTCATGGTTTACAACATTTCTGCGGTATCTGCGCCTTTCGGCTTGACACATTTGACTTTAGCATAGCTTTGGGTCACTTTTGACACAATATTTTGGTTACTATATGGGATGGGACAGTGAACTACACCCCATAACTTCCTTAGTCACCTCGTACGACATGTACGGAAAGCAAAGAGTCCCTGGCAATACAAGGGCATATGGAGTAGCCAACTCCACCCCTAACTTCCTTAGTTGCCTCTTAGTTGTATGATGAGTCACATTGTTATTATTCCTTGCTTCCCTTTATAATCAGGAAGGATAGATTATAAAACCTAGTTGATGGGGCTGAAAGGGGAGCAAATAATATTGACATCTGCCATGGGCTTCATAAGAGGCGATTAAGAAGGTTTGTAGGGGTGGAGTTGGCTGTTCCATCCTATAGATGGCTAAAGTGATCTAGAAGTCATGCTTGTCAGATTTGACAGGCAGAAAGGTGCAAATAATGCAGTCAAGCTGTAAATCAAGCAGACACAACACATTGTGTTCTCTAGACTACATTCTGCTAATCTGCAGGAGTTTCAGAATGAACGCAGAATTTAATTTTTAAAAAGAGGACTAAATGACACCATAGAAAATTAACAACTCTGATATGCTTCCACCAAGATGGATGTGTTGGGCCATTAGCTCAAATAAACTGGCAACACAACACATTTCCATTCTCTCGACTACATCCTGCTGGAAATCTAGTAGGACCATTGTCCTGCTACAAGAGAGAACCAGTGGAAATTTGAGAATGAAAGCTGAAGAAGATCTGCTTGAAATTGACAACCCCTTAAAGTCTGTGCCAGATAAAACTTATTGGAGAGTAAAGTCTAGATTACCAACATACATCCAGACAAAAGTGAATTTAATATTCTAAAAGGTTGAACAATATAGCAACCAATATAGGAATACTAAGCGAGGACAAATAGAACAGTGTGCAGCGAAGGACAGTCACCCTCAGTTTCCTGAATGAGGCATATTCACAAGATATATGGGTCAGAGTATACACAGATGGATCAGCACAGAATGCAGTGAGGAATGGAGGTGCAGGTGTATATATAGAATTTCCAAACAAGCCTAGATATACAATCAGAACACAGACAGGGAAATTCTGCAATAATTATGATGTGAAATCCAGGCAATTAGTGTGGCAACTAAAAAACTGCTGAACTCCAACTCTGACATACAGCCTGTGGTATTCCTGATAATCAATAGAAGGTGGTACTGCTAGTAGAACATAATGGAAAATAATACTCATGTAGTGTTTTAGTCATCATTCAGTAGGACTTCATTACCTGTTTTACACGTGAGTGGTATTCCTGACAGATGCAAGGTCAGTTCTTCAAGCTGTCCAGTCTGGAAAAATAACATACTTGCAAAAACTACTTAGTGAATTGTTTTACCAGTTTAGGGTAACCATGCAGTGGATACCCTCTCACTGTGGAATACCAGGAAATGAAAAAGCAGACCAACTGGCTAAGGAAGGTGCTGCCGAAGACCAACCAGATATACCAATCACCTACCATCAGAAAAAACAGATGATCAAGTCAATAAGAAAGCCACAAACACCAACACAAGATGGCTATCACATTATGAACAGTTCAAACAAGTTATAATTCTACATCTCAGAACAGAACACAACTGACTCTGCAGTCACATGTATACAAAGTTCAAGATTGGCAACATGGCCATGTGTACATGTGGACAGGCAGCACAGAGTGCCAAACATATATTTCAAGAGTGTTCTGAGCATGAAACGCTGAGGCAGACATATTGGCCAGAGGAAACAACACTGGAATCAAAACTCCATGGGACACTGTATGAACTACAAAAGACAGTGAGTTTTATTAAGGAGACAGAATTACAGATATAGACATGTTTCAAGTGAACAAAAGAAGAAGAAGCAACCAATGTAGGACAGTCATTCTGAATACCAAAAGCAAATATGAGTGTAGGCCTATACAGATGGATCAGCAGTATATAATAGCTAACATTACATACTCTTAACCAGCAGGAGTTTGAGAATGAACAAAAAATGAATTACAAAAAAAGGAAAGTTTACACAAGAAACAACTGAAGATAGAAATTTTAAGCATATAATGTATGGAATCACATCTAAATTCTGCAATGTTGTTAGTTGTTTTCATTAGTCAATAAATATGAAAATTTTTCATTTAGCATTTTGTTTTATCTCAGGTTGCTATTGTGTTGAAAGCATTCAGACCATTTGTAGTCCAGTGGAATACTCAAACATCAGGATATAGGAAGGAAGTAGATATTATTTAAACGTTACAAGAAAAAGTTGGGAACAAAGGTGCTACTATGAAATAGAGCTGATATTATCACACAAATACGTGCACTTTATTTCAGTATCATTCCAATAACATGTGAATTTGTTTTTAATTAAGTATAACACTTGTAATACATTATGTAGGCCTCTATAACACTTGAGATTTCATATGAGGCCAGTAGTTGCAAACCATTTTGGTAAATTGTAAATTATAGTTTTAAAATATTTGCTTATGAGTATAGATACTATGCGTTGGTATTGTGTTTGAATTGTAAAATATATAATTATAAACTTGTTTATGGCTGTAAAAATATACACTAGTGACCATTTGGTTTGCAAATTACAGTTCATGTTAAACAGATGTGGCCTAATTTTTACAAAACTAATCTCATACATTATTTAATGAAACAAACTTTTGCTAAAGGCGCATACAATGCAGCATCCATCGAGATGCGCATAACGCACTGAGGGTCCGCCTCCCCTGGAACACCTTTTTGGGGGAGCTCTCAGTGCGATACGCGAAGATCGAATTCGTGCTAGCAGATGCTTTTTATCTCCGCGTCAGGGAGCTCAATAAAATCAAACCTACTATTAAAAAGATGGACGATTATTACATGATGAAGCCACATTTGCCTAGCATGTACCAAAATTGCTAAATAAAAGTTATTTAGCACATTGCCAAATTTTATGACATTACCCCGGTCAATGTTTAAAATATTATTCTGCTGCATTACAGCTGAAAAATATACTGCTGCATGAGTTCAATCCATTATTTGGACAACCCTGCTAAAAATTATGCAGAATAACAATAAGAAATAATGCATTAAGAAATAATTTTATGAATGATAATTTTAATATTGAAATTTTTTCAGTGTGTTGTTAACAGGCCCTATAATTGAAGCAAACATGCTATACATTACAAGGTACTGAAAGAGACTCTTCCTCACTTTAATCACTTTAACTCTTCCTCACTTTAATCAAAATCCCCAGTGCAAGTCATTTTCACATTCACAAGTTTACAGAGCAGTGGTACTTCCAGTGCTGCTATACGCTAGTGAAACATGGATTGTGTATAGACGTCATGTGAAAAAACTCAATCATTTTCATACAAATTGTCTCAGAAAAGTTATGAACATCAGATGGCAAGACAAGATTCCAGATACCACTGTCCTTGATAGAGCTGGTATCCCAAGCATTGACACGATCCTGATGCAGAGACAGATTTGTTGGGCAGGTCATTTGGTGCGCATGCCAGACCATCGTCTGCCAAAGATACTTCTCTATGGTGAGCTAGAGAAGGGTATACGATCTCAAGGTGGCCAAAGGAAGCGCTACAAGGACTCGTTAAAGGACTCACTGAAAGCCTTTGAAATAGACCACGATACATGGGAAGAACTTGCACAAAATAGATCTACATGGCGTTCTAAAATAAAAAAGAGCGCATCATCTTGTGAAAATAAGAGAAATGCAGCAGCTCAACAGCGGAGAGCAGCTAGAAAGTCACGGATAGACCAAGATCTGTCTACAGTCGTTATTCAATGTCCAAACTGTCCAAGGACATTTACAGCTCGAATAGGGCTCATTAGCCATCTACAAACTCATAATCAAGGACATAACTAAAATTGAATTTTCAAAAGTGGATGTAACAAATGGTCATCATCACTTGTGATGGACGAACAACACTGAAAGAGAAAATAGTCATACTGTTTTATATCATAAGAGGTGACTAAGTGGGTTGAATGTAAGAATGGATACTCCATTCCATAGAAAACAAAGACATGCATTGTTTCTTGATTCGTGATTAGAAACTGGCCTCACAGCACGTGGGGCATTCCCATAAGTGCTCTGCCCTCTGTTCCAGCAGCCATCCGACTCGATGGTGTTTCGAGTTTAATGCAGCCGAAACAGATGTCGACATCAGGGCACAACTCTGGCCATTGCGACAGGTTTATTTTTTTCCGCCCACCCACGCCGTGCCCGCAACTAGTTCAAGCACATCGTCGGCCTGTCAGAACAACATGGTAACTGTTATCGAAGGTTACGACTACGTATTGTTAAAAGTGGTAGTCTGATTAAATGCACAAATATTGCAGCTCTGCACTAAACAGGCAGCAGAATGTACTCATGCATTAGTGACCAAGATTACAAAGAGAAATCAAAGTGGTTTATCTAGGAGTTAGAGAACTGTGCATATTGGTTCTCCATCCTCAAGTCTAGTCAGTCTTGTTCTAGCCCTTTTCCAAACGTGGAGAGTTCATGAACCTGTAATCCTTGGTAGGTACTCTTACAGAGTCAATACATTGATAAAAGGCATTTTATTTTTATTTCACATTTTTTAAAGTCAAATTTAGCAAAAGATTTTATTTTTTGTTTGCTGAACTTTATGTATTTCACTTTTACAATTGTGTATATTTCTTTGTATTTAAAAAAACAAAACTGTTTTTTATTTTTTGGACAGACTTTGTTTCTTTGTACAGTGTATTGTATATGTGAATTTATTGTGATATTTTTTTCCGGAATGAAATTGTGTAGACTTATTTGCGTAACAATTTTTTTTACATAATGATAATCATTTCACTATTTTACAAATGTCAATGCTGCTGAGCATGACAAAAAAACAAAGAACAATAACAACTGAACTGAAAGTGAAGCTGTGAGGCAACTGTGAATTCACAGCTAATGATTGAATTCATGGAGGCAACCCACTTACCTGTGTAGATGGCTATACCTGTCCATGTGAAGTCTGGGCCTGAAATAGAAGCAAATAATATCAACATTGTTACCAGCCAGACATGTTGTAAGAGATGACTGCGGAGATTGGGAGGGGAGTGAAGTTGGCTCTCCTATCTCATAAGGAGTTAAAGTGACCAATAGATCATGAGTCTGACATATCCTGCCGAAAGGCACAGATATTGCAGCTAAACTGTAAACTATGACACAACACATTACGTTCGTTGCACTACATTCTGCTAATCTGTGAAAGTTTGAGAATGAACACAGAAGAAGAGGAGTGCTAAACATAACAAACTAATAGCAGAATAAGAACAAGAATAATGAGAACAAATAGAATGCAAAAAATTGTCTGTCAGAGACACTGATGACAGTTAGTATAGTTTCACTGGTTGTGTGTTGCTGAGGTTCGAAAGGGGAGCAAAGAATAGTAACACTGTTTACCTTTCATACATGTTGTAAGAAGCATCTAATGAGGTTATGGGATAGTGTTGGCTATTCCATGCCATATAGGATCAAAGTATCCCAGAAGCCAGCTGAAGTTGGATGAGTCAAATCAAAAGACACTGATATCGCAGCAAAGCTGTAAACAATGAAAAAATGCATTCCTTTCTCCAGACTACATCCTGCTAATATGCAGGAGGTTGAGAATAAATGCAGAAGAAGAATAGTTTCAGTGAAATTACAATGAATACCAGTTCACTGCAGCATACACAGAAATTAAGATGCCTATAAACTGGCCAAAAAGCATGGCAGCAAATGCTAAATTGAGGATAGTGTCTCATTATTAAATAAAGCTGCCAGCAAAACATAATTTCAGCGAAAAATTGCTAAGAAAACATCCAGAAAATGATTCGATGGGTACAACTCAGTGCTAAAAGAGATCAGATTATAATCTTCCGGCTTAGAACTGGCCATTGCAAACTGAACTATCACATGTACAATATGCTGAAATTTGGCTATAAAGTCTGGAAAAAAAGACATGTTGGTACAACAGCGTTATTGAATTTAAACACCACCTGGGTCTACCAGGTCCCAAAAGGGGAGGAAAAAATAACAACATTGCGACCTGCAGTGCATGTTATAAGACTAAGTAGGTTTTGGGGTGAAGTTGGTTCAAAGTCATGCTGAAACTAGATGTATCAAGCTAAAAGGATATCAAAGCCAGGTTGTAAACAATGACGCAACACATTCTGTAGTCTTGACTATATTCTGCGCCTTGTGGCTCGGCACATCCAATTTCAACATACTTTTAATTTATTAGAGCTTCCTAGCCTGGGACAGCTTTTCTATCTGTCATCGGACAAACAAGTGAGCATCTGCTCTATGCCATAACAGTTTATCACCCACTGTGCCCTTAGGCTTTGCAGACCAAAATGTGTCCCTGAGTGGCACTTTCTGAAGATACAGTGAGTAGAGATTTAGATTTGGGTCGATTATGGCAATCTCATACAAGGTGCGCCAGTGAACTTGTCTCATGCAATTAGACCACATTACCTCTTGTGTTCTCGACCACTGGCCCTTATCTTGACTGTGAGCCTTTTCCAGTATAGGTAATTGCTGAAACAGACAAGTTGAATTAGAGTTGGTTAGGCCTCTTAGTAGAAGTTTTATTCACAACATTATGGACAAGTTTGAGCTTCTACCGACATTTTCTTCATACTGCATTGTTATGGTATTTTGCCTTTATGTCTCTAGCTGCGGCAGGTCAACTCACCCAGAATTGCAGAGTGTTCAGAGAATCCATAAGGAAGACCACGTTCTTAAAATTCAATGCGTCTCTCCAAAAGAGAGGTAAACTCATCAACTACCTACCGACATATTATACAGTAGCCGGGGATCAACAAATATGCACACTTTTCACTTTTTAGCATATTCTGAGAACTAGACTTAACTAGAGAGACCAAACTAGCAACAGTGTGTAACTTATCCATCCATCTTACATTAGTTAGTTAGTCGTTGGATTATCACCACTGCAAACTGGACACGTCCTTAGTTGATCCGATCTCTTCCTGAGTGTATCCACCATTACACTTCTACTGACAGTACCGGTCCTAAGGTGGTTGACCATCATTCTTCTGCACCCTCCAAAATGTTCACTTCTAGCTACACCGCAAATTCAAACTCTGATCTTTAATCCTGACCATTGAAAAGGAATCATCATCCACACTAGTTGCACTCTTGTTTGCTATATCTAAATGTATATCTATATCTTACATTAGTGATGTTATTGAAAACAGACAATAACGTGTAGTCCGTAGAATGAACATTTATGAACATTTGTAAAATGCCATATTTGCCTCTATTTTGGGGGCAAACACGTACAGGCAAAAATATTTACAAAATAAATGGAGAGTTAACAAAAATAGCTGCGTCACAAATTTCCTTCACATAGTCACATTGTGTGTTATATATAGACAACAGAGACTATGTATATGTATCTTTATATAACTTTATAACCAAAAATAAAAAAAAAACAAATATGAAAAAAAACCATTAATATAATATTAACTCATTGGGGACCGATCGCCACTATAAAGGCTTTATAGTATGGGTTTACAGGATCTTTCGCCACTTTAACGGCTTTGATTTTAGATCGATCATATATTGATCAGTTATATTTCGTTTTGTCCAGTTCAAGTTTTTATGTTAACCTCTGAATATTCGGGAAACTTCATTTCCTTTAGAAAACTGAAGACGACTCGCCCGTGGCTGTAAAAGAAACCATTTCTTTGACCGCCATAAGATGTGTTTGTTATTTCTGAAATTCTGAAAAAAATAGCAATGCCCACTTCTAGATACAGTGCAGAACAAGCTATGGTTATGCTCTGGCTTGCTAATTAGTGAATCGGATAATGATTCCGATAGTGATTATAGGCCTAGTGTTGACTTGCCGAAAAGTAAGAAACCAAGGCAAACTGTAGATTTTATTAAAAATTTAGCTACTGATTGCATCAGATCAAGGAATGCTAGTTCCTCTGAAGAAGCATCTAATAGTAGTGATGAATCTACTGATTCAGAAGATTTAGCTGGTACTTCTAGGCCTACTAATGCTACAAGTAGGCCTATGCATCAAACTTCCACAAATCAACAAGGTAGGCCTAGGACTGGCCTGAAGCCCTAGAAGGAGAGAGTATAGGAATGTCTCACTTCAGACAGATATATTCTGGCAGCAAACTTGGCCTTCCTGACAATGTCTCACCTCTCCAGTATTTGCTATCCTTGATGACAGAACCAATAATTGACAATATAATAGCCATAATTGACAATCTAATAGCCAAGGTAAATTCTTATGCCCAGCAGAAACTGAAAATGAATACACCTCGAAGGAAATATTCTTCTTATTTGAAATGGATTTCGCTCGACCGAAATATTTTTATGAAGTTTCTCGCCACCCTGATAAACATGGGTTTGGACCCCAAACATTCTATAAAGGATTTGTGGTCCACAAAAACACACAGAAGTAGCCCCTGGTTTGGATCAATTTTAAGCAGGACCAAAACTGTATTCGCGATAATCTTTGTCTTACTATAATCTATGTTTATTGATTTACTAATCAATGCTTCATACGGCTGAAGTTGATGCACAGGGTAAATGTAAAATAGAGCTGTTCATAAATGAATTAGTTGCGAGCTTTCAGGATGCATTCTATCCTTCTGAAAACATATGTATAGATGGGATGGTTATAGATCACAAGGGAAGATTTAGGCACAAGCAATATAATGCAAGCAAGCCAAAAAAATATCATATAAAGTCATACGGACTCTGCGACTCCATCACGGATATGTTTTCAACCGGCTGGTATATTTTGGTGCGGACACAACATACTGGCTGGAAACTGACATAGTCTACCCGTGCTGTCAAAATGGAAGCGAAGTATGGACAGTAAACAAACGTACCCAAGATAAGCTGGAGGCAACTGATATGTGGTTTTTTAAGACGAATGATGAATATTCAATGAACAGACAAGAAAACAAATGTAGAAGTTCTCAGAGATGCTGGAGTAAAATGACCAAATTATAGTGAAAATTAGAAACAATCAAGATTTTAAGGGTCAGTGATGAGAAAAGCAAAACTTAAACATTTAGTAACCACCAGAAAGATCAAGGGGAGAATAGACTGAGGAATACAAAGAGAGAAATTTCTGGGTGGGTTGCTACTGTGACACAAAAAGAAGTCACCAACTGAACTTTTTAACAATACAAGAGACATAGAGTTGTGGAGAAGCATCATCACCTACGTCACTTATCATGACACTTGATTGATTGAATACTATCACGATCATTGATATTCTCAAACTATACTCTCATACTATACTCTAGCCGCCATCAGCAGATAGCATGATGAGGTAGCATGTCAAAATGTACATCACAGCCTTTAAAAACTCCTGCCCATTTTTAGCTAATCTTTCTGGCATTGTGATTTCATGCCTCTTTTCTCATTTCTCTGACATGATCCTCTTCATTACGGTTTTTTTTCTAGACTGTCATGTGTAGTATGGTGATAATATTATAGTTTTCTGAAATGAACATTAATTTCTCTCTGGATGCTACTATTGATTGGGTTTTATGTTCCATTGTATTAACAGAACAACCGTATGAGCAGTGAAGGGTGGTTTCAACGGACTTCCAACATCATCTGCCTCTTTATTTTGGTGGTCCGCTCTGCTAGACTGTAACCTCTTCATCTTGTGGTGTTTCTCTCCCAGTTGTATCGCTGCCTACCTCTTCATCATTTCTTTGAAGTGGTCATCTCTTTGTAGGGCCTCTTTTGTTGGTTTTTTTCTGTTACTGTGTTGCTCCATCTTTTGCCAGCGTATCTGCCTTTTCTTTTCATGGTATGTCAAAGTGGGATGATATCCATTGTTGTAATAATCTTCTTTGAATGCACACTTCTCGTATTGCTGTCAAGGGCTTGTATTACAGACATGCACAAGTAAGACACATCACCTGTTGACATTGGCTTGTTATGTTCTTAATTTTTTCCACAGCAATTTTTAGGAACTGTACATCTGCAGAGTAGTTGGAGCAGAAGATTCCAGTTGGTAAACATATGGTTTTATTGTCTTTTTCTGGATATTTTATATATTCACTCCAGCATCTCCATTTTTCACTGCACTAGTTGCTGATCCATCGGTATATACTTGTATCTGGTGTACAGTCTTCTCTGTGAACTTAAACATTGTGAGACAGAGAACATGCATTGTGAGACAGAGAACACGCATTGTGAGACAGAGAACATACATTGTGAGACAGAGAACACGCATTGTAAGACAGAGAACATACATTGTGAGACAGAACACGCATTGTGAGATAGAACACGCATTGTGAGACAGAACACGCATTGTTTTCAAGAATATACATGAGAATAGCGAATAGGACTACTTGAAAGTTTCATGGAAGTAAAAGCTGTGATAAAATAACATGCGACTACAGTGCCGTTGCAGCCAACCATCGTTGCGGAGACGGCTCTGGTGATGCCAGTGGAGAGAACTAACTAAGGGATAGGGCCTACTAGGCTATAGATCTCAGGAAGACAGCAACAAATTGAGCAGCAATAAACGAGTCTAGATTTTTCGACTGTGAACGTGATACTGCCCATTTGGACATTTACACCAAATCGATCCTCATCAACACTGTGCGACTTGCATCTGTTCAGGAATAACATAGGGGGCCTCCAGGTGCATACACCAGACAGAAACAGGGTCATAGATACGTCTTCGATAAGGGGGAGGGAAAAATGTACTGATTTAAAACGGTTATATTTTCGATTTCATGAGTCATTCCTTCATTTTCCTTGGGTTTTCTTTTACCTTTATATTTTTAGACAACCAATTTTATTTTATTTCCGGGGCTGGGGGATTTACCCTATTTTGGCTTTTTTCCCTAGAACTAAGTGTAATGATTTGACTTCTTAAGGGAAAGAAACACCCACCGCCCCCTTATCAACGGACTTGACCCCGAAACAAAACCCTCCAAAGTAGAGGAAATATGTACATAATTAATTAGGACTTCATTCGTTAGGTTTTTTCAAAATTATTATGAGTTTTCATTGGCCATTATTCGTAGGCCTATACTTGGCGTCGCATGTCAAAAATAGCCAGGCGACTTAAGTATAGGGCCTATAAATGGTAGCCAGCAAACAGCCTGATAATCTTTGTCTTACTATAATCTATATATTTTTTTAATAACATATGTATGTTTGTGCATAGAGGGCCTATGTCTCCGTATGTGTATGGGTGTATATGTAGATATATCTGTATATAGAGGTAGGCAGAGATACAAGTGGGAGAGTAACATTACACGATGGACAGGTTACAGTCTAGCAGAGTGCACCACCAAGACAAGAGACAGGAGATGTTGGAGATACGTTGCAGCCAACCTTCGTTGCGGAGACGGCACTTGATGATGATGATGATATCTGTATATACGTACATGTGTGTATATGCATTCAAATATAGGCCTAAGTGTGTATACTCACAGGGATGTATAGGCCTATACATATATACGTTAAAAATGTAATTATGGATTTATAAGATAATGAAAGCATGTATATTTTAATAAAAATGAAAAAAATTAATTAATTACATTTTTTAAAATTTATTTTTTCACAGGAGATAACAGCAGACATCCATAGAAGCATGTAGATAACAACCTAGCAAGACAGAAATAACAAAAGAACAGCCCAGAGTTGACGCAACAAAACTAATAGGAGCGCCAACCAGACAATAGAAAGTCCTTTTCATGACTACCACTTTTACCGTTTACCATAGGCCCTCCAAAGGTACAATTAGCAGTATGTCCTGTAGACTAATACCAGTCTAGACAATTGAAAGAGAAAACACATAGGATCACGACCAAAACAACGAATGAACACATAGCGACAACAATAAAGTTCACCAATCAATCAATAAAAAAGTACTTTTAAGGACTAACACCTTAAACATCCTATCAATATCACGGGAGACAGGCAGAGCCACACCCTAGTTCTTTTAAGGACCGCAGCTAGGAGACACGTCGGCGAACCCGGACGAAGAAAAAAGTACTAGCACCAACCAGGCAGATAAGCCACAAACAATAAAAGGTCCCCAAACGCCCTGATATAACCGACATGGACACCAGTCCTAGGTACAGAACTGTTTCAGCTTGTGACAAACACTCGGCGCAAAATATTCACGAATTTCTGTATAAAATTAACAAAATCACAATTTATTCCCATCACAAGCACCAAAAATATGGAAACGATTGCGCGGAATCAATCATGAAAACGTCGGAATCGATTGTAGTTGCAGCATCTTCATGTTCTACTAAGACGAATGAACAAGTGAAATATAGTTGGCCGTCCTGTTGGACAATGGAGCAAACGAATGATTTCTAGGAAAGAAATGTTTGGTTACTAACAAAGGATAGGAAAATATGTTGTAGTGCTTGTAGCAAAATTCAAACACTCGGAACAGAGGCTAAAATGGGATCTAAGATTGCAAAAGAATGAGCAAACAGTGAAGTAACTTATTTTATCAAAACTCGGGAACAATATTTTTACAAATACAAACATTGAAACATAAAGAAAATGATCGCCACACACTTTTCATAACAATATTAGAAGACGGGAAGAAAAAGACACTTAACACGGTATCCCTAAAATTGCAATCACAAAGTCTATATAATTGCAACAACAAAAATCAGTCATTCAATAATTTTGAAATGGAAAATAATCTGCAAGAACTTAACGGTGTTAATATGGGACAGATACTTCGCTCTACAAATGATTGCTTTAATATTATACATCATATTAGCAAGGAGGTGAAAACTAAATTGATCAATACAATTGTAAATATAAAATCAAAATGCTCATTAATCATCGACGAGGCGATAACAATCAGTCAGAATATTTACATTATTTTGTATATTCGCGCAATAATTTCAGGTTGTGAAATGATCAGACTAGTTAATTGATTTATTGACCTAGCTGAACTAGAAGATGTACCATCCGCAGGAATCTTCTCCGATTTAATTAGATGTCTTCATTCTATTGGATTGACAGAGGAATGCCTGAAGGAATGTTTAATTTCTGTTGCTTGTGATGGTGCAGCAATAATGTTTGGTTCTCGTAGTAAAAAAAAGTTATTAAAGGATAAATTTCCATCATTAATTGTTTGATACTGAGCTAAGTATAATCTGGAATTATCTGTCCACGATGCTGATAAGAAAGTTTCTGAAATTAATAGATTGAAATAATTTATTGGAAAGTTATACGTTTTTTTTTATCATGCATCGTCCAAAGAATAATCGCGAACTCCATGTATGTGCCAGTTCACTGGAAGTTGTTGAAAATTAGACGAATATTAAGCATTAGTTGGGTAGCATCCAGCTTTCGCTCAGTATCTGCAGTTTGATTGGATCATAAAGTAGTTTGTAATTTTAGAATGCTTAATTAAGATGATAATTCCAGAGATTTAAAAAAAAAAGATAGGTGCACATATAGGGGATTGATGAAGAAGGTTACTATTGTGGAGTTTATTTTAGACTTAAAATTAATGTGTGATGCACTTCAAGAGCTTACTGAACTGAGCCTGATATCACAAGAACGGAACATAAATTTAAATGGTGCCAATAAAGCAATTAAGCGCACTATACATTTGTTTGTAGTGAGGCGATTATAACCCGGATAGTACTGCCAGAAAGCTGTACAAGCCAAGTTTCTAATTTTCCAAGGAATTCCTATTTACAATAGAGATAGAAAAGATGATCAACTAATATGTCCTGTTTCTTTCATGACAGATTGGAGGCTTCACTAAAACAACAATGGCTTTTTGTGCACCAGGCAGCAACAGATTAAAATAGCAAGGAAAGAAAAAGAAATATTGAACTTTATAAAGACATGGACAAATTATGACCTTGATTATAAACCTGGTTAAAGTAAGCATTATATTAGTGCATGCATGTCGGTATGTAAGTATGTATATCTGTATGTATGTCTGTATGGGTGGAGGTTGTGAGGCCCATATATATATATATATATATATATATATATATATATATATATATATATATATATATATATATATATATATATATATAATATATATATATATATATATATATATGGAAAGGTTTGAGTGGTTCTTTTGTTGCTAGTTCTCATACTCAACACTGACCTCATACCTATTAGTAGTCTCTTATGACATGCATGGCAGATCAGAGCGTTAATATTCTTTGCTCCTGCTTCTGACACTGTCAACACACGAAATGATTGAACCCTCCTCTTTAGATAACGTAACCTCATAATTAACGCTACGAGAATACACAACAAACCACACCGCTGCCCGTTTTTAATATGACAGTAGAAGAACTATAAGAAAACTATTTGATTACTCAAAATGTTTCATACGTAAGCTTGTTTTTTTTTTCCAAAACTCCCTATGTGCAAAGTATGACGGCAATAGGCAATATGGAGGGGGGGGGAAGGAGAGGTGGTGACCATTCATGTTAAAGTATTGACCCTCCACTTCTGTAAACGCCGTATACCCACCTTTATCCTAGAAAAAAACACTGTATGTATATATATATATATATATATATATATATATATATTATATATATATATATATATATATATATATATATATATATATATATATATATATATATATATATATATATATATATATATATATATATGGCGCTCTACAGTCAAAAAGAGCGCATCATTTTGTGAAAAGAGGAGAAATGTTGCAGCCCAACAACGGAGAGTAGCTAGAAAGTCACGGATAGATCAAAATCCGTCTACGGTGGTCAGTCCATGCCCCCGAACTGCCCAAGAACATTTACAGGTCGAATAGGGAATACAGTGAATATACTATATATTCACAAATATATTCATAACTTTCGTATTGCAAGAATGGTAAAGAAACTAACAATATATATGGTGTCCATATAAGCTACAGTTTCTCAATTTGTGTACTTTGAATCGATAGAAGGTGGTACTGCTAGTAGAACATAATGGAAAATAATACGTGAAAGACAGGTAATGAAGTCCTACTGAATGACGACTAAAACACTACACACTATCACTAACGGATGTAAATATGGTACATATAACAAAACAAAACACATAATATAATCTACAGATGACAATACACAGGACAAAGTCGACGTTTCGGACCAATAGGCCTTTTTCAAGATACGGACGTAACATACAAACATAAAAAAACCACAAGTAAAAATGTATGCGTATCCGAGTGAAATGTGATAGTAAGATAGATACCGGAAGCATACGAACAGGAAGTACACATAGACGATAATACAGGTGGAACGAGAGGAACAAAACGATGACGTAACAAAGACCAATACGACCGAGAACTAAGCGAAAGAGTGGTCGGAATTGAGTCCAAATGGCCGAATACTTTGAATCGCAGGTGCTTAACATGACTAGCATACCACCTAAGGACAAAGATTGTGCCTATGGACATCACACTCTAACATCCACGATTCCTTTTCTCACTTACTGTCTTTGGAATAAATGAAAGTGATAATTTGTCATGTGTATCACGTTACAGAAAACCTAAACTTATCATCCATTACTCAATAAATTACAGCGACCATGACTAACCCTTATACATAATAATACTAGACAAAACACTGTTAAAATTATATTTCTTACAACTCTCCACCTGTGTTAAAATTATATTCCTTACAACTCTCCCACCTGTGTTAAAATTATATTTCTTACAACTCTCCCACCTGTGTTAAAATTATAGTTCTTACAACTCTCCCACCTGTGTTAAAATTATATTTCTTACAACTCTCCCACCTGTGTTAAAATGATATTCCTTACAACTCTCCCACCTGTGTTAAAATTATATTTCTTACAACTCTCCCACATGTGTTAAGAAACAATAGATTAATGTTTTTGAGATTGTTGAATAGTCCAATGTCAGATGAATAACTTCTAAATCCATAAATGTGATCCATAAATGTCCAGTGAATCCAAGGTGGAGAAAGTGAACAATATATAACCCAAGTATGTAATTATTGAGCACTGTGAACATTCTGCAGTTATGTTGTATGGTGTACAGGATTTTTGATTTATTTAAGATCAAAACTTGCAAAATGAAATGCATGATGAAGGCCATTGGAATCACCAGACTCAACCAAAATGCGCAATGAGAACATCAGAAAGATAATAGATAAAAGACCATGCATAGAATATATATAGAAACAACAGATAGAATAGTTTGGACAATGGAGAGAGGGGGTTTAAATTTCAGTAATTTACTAATACGGACGTTTTTATAAGAATTGTCTATTGTCATAACGTCCACACTTTCCGCTGAGCGTAGAGGTTTGTATAGAAGATGTAGTCTGTGTTCCAGAGCCAGGTGTGTTGCTATGGTTGTAGTGCAGTCATGTTTATTCAGGATGGTCTTGATGTTGTCTATCTTTTCCTAGGTCTGCCCTTGGCTTTGTATCATTGTTTAAATCTTGTTATAAGCTCTTATGGGACCGTTCAACCTCATAAGACGTCCAAACAATTTTATATGCTGTTTCTCTATATACTTGATGCACTATGTTATACTTAGTATCCGTCTGATGTTCTAATTGCGCACCTTGTCGAATCTGGTGACTCAAATAGTCTTATTTAGACATTTCGCAAGTTTCGATCTTTCTCTTATGTGTAGGTGTTAGTTGCCAAGTCTGGCATTGGTAGCATAGTGTTGGCACAAAGATGCTCTTATGTGTTTCTTTACTTCCATGTTGTTTTTTGGGTACTTTAGCAAATGTGACATGGTATATCACAATATTTTCATTTTGACATCTTGTTTCTATCTCTCAATTGACTCGTCCGTCTTCTGTGAAGATACTTCGTAGGTGCTTGAACTCTTTGACTTGTATTATTTTTTGTGTTCTCTATTTGAATGTTTAAATGCTCTGTTGATCTCGTTATTTGCATAGTTTCTGCCTTTTGTCTATTGATCCGCTTGTTGTATTTATTGCATACTCTTGATAGTGAGTTGAATTGAGTTTGCAATTTTTCTTCATCATCATACATGATGTTTTTATCGTCAGCGAAAAGCAGTTTATTGAGTTTGTTTTTACGTTGTTCATTCTCTGTTGTTTCATAAATCAGAAGTTGTAACGCATATAAATTCTACTACATATGACTGTTTGTAAAAATAAGATGACAGCTATGTTGATGGAAAAGATCTAAAGATAGTAAGAAACATGTATTGGAAACAAACAGCTGTGTCGAGGGTTTACGGTAATGTAGGAGAATTACAAAAGATAGAGATGGGCATCAGACAAGGATGTGTAATGTCACCAGATCTTTTCTTCCTGTATACAGAGGATATTATGTGAGACTTAGAAAGCATGCTAGGAATAGCAGTTGGAGGTTACAAAATATGAATATTCTAAGATATTCTGAAGATACAGTTCTGATTACAGGGAGAGAACAAGAAGTTTAAAGCTTGTTAGACATGGTAGTAAAAAAAGTGAAAACAAAGCTCTCAGTCTAAACCAGAAGAAACCAGAAGTAATGGCATTTTCAAGAAATACACACCGCAAAAATAAAGCATTACTATCTATGATTCAGCATTAAATCATGGGGATAAAGTCAAGTATCTTGGCACCATTTTAACATCAGATGGCAGGTGCTCCAATTAGTAACAGTAATTACAGAAAGAGTAACTGTAACAATGAAACAGTAACCATATGATTTTTTTATAGAACAAGGGGATCTCATCCAAATTTCTCGTTTTTGCATATAGGAAACAATAATTTGTTAAAATATTTTAGACAGATGCATACAATTAAAAAAATAACACACTAATTGGTAAATGCAATTTACAGTGAAAGTACATCAGGAGTAGATTTTTCAACTTTGTTTTGACACAATAATTAATTAAAACAAATATGTTGACAACTGTGCATATTATCTCCCCTTCATTGCAAACGTAAAACCACCTTCTATAAATTGAAAACCACCTTCTATAAAGTGGGAAGTTCTCTGTTTACTGTGACTAAATTATATTTTATTAATGAATCATTATGTTTAGTCAGTGTGACTATCTAAGACACAATAGTCAAGTTTTCTTCCAGTAAACAGAGCCCTATTTCTATCTCGTGAGCACAGTTCACGAAAGTAAGATTGCTCTTGAGATGTCAACATTAGGACTAGTAAGAAAAACCCAAACACAAACAATGTGTGGTGTGGACTGTGCAATGTGATTTAGATCAGTGGTGCCAATGTGGTGTGGAAAATCAAGCAAAGTTAGTGGCACTGTTATTGTTGCCTATCATGCACATCGTAAAATGTGACTAAGAAGGTTTTGGGTGGTTGAGTTGGCTCTCCTATTCAATAGAGAATCATGTTATCCAGAAGTCATGCTGAAGTTGGTGTGTTAGATCGAAAGGTGCAGATATCGCAACGATGATGTAAATTATGACATACCACATTCCATTCTCCGGATTACATCCTGATAACATACAGGAGCTAGAGGACGAACGCATAAAAAGAAGATAGCAGATAAAGATCAGTGGTTCTTAAATGTAATTAGGTCCACGTTTGGGGCTATATATTTGAAGGAGTGGGATAATTGCACCAAAAAATGAAACTATGGCGCAGATTCTTCCAGATCTGCGACACAAAAATATGTTTTTGAATACTTCTATTCTTTTACAAAACTGTCCACTATATTACAGCACAAGGGAGAAACGATGGCTATCTGAAACAGCTCTGGCGGAAAGCGCTACTGCACTGTCTAACTACTGCACTGGAGCTGCTAACTACAGAACAGTTCTTTGATGGAATCCATATCAGCATCTGACCTGTAGGAAAACGAGAAGAAGGAGAAAAGAATTATGCGACGCATAAGATATACGCTAATAATAATCCTTGAGAAAATATGACAAGCGTTTTTCTGGTCTATAGGAATTCATCTCTAGTGCTTGGAACAACAGATCGGCTGGAAATACGAGGGCTGGGGCAACACAGTGCAATATAAGGAAAACCGGATTTAGATACAAATGTTGTCAATATGTATATATACTAGCTCATAGACGCAAAGACATACGACGTTTTGAAAAAGAAACCATCATCAGGACAAACGATAGCTGACTAGCAATGAATAGAAACACACATATGACGAAATGGGAGGCAAGGGATGATGAAAGTGAGAGAGAAAGAAGTGAAGCACAAGTGGGTATTAAGGGAGTGATATTACGGACGATGTGATAAATCCTGGTAACAGGGGATAAAAAGGAAATTGAGATCTGGTCAACAAGACATAGATGCTTTCCATCTTAGTTCTCACTCTGGATAATTGAGTTTCTGCGTGTTTTTTTTCAAACTCCTGCAGATTAGCAGGATGTAGTTCATAATGCGTTTTGTCATGGTTCACAACATTGATGCGAGATCTTCGCTTTTGAGCTAACACATCCGACTTTAGAATGGCACTGGATATTTTTACCTTATATAGGATGGGACAGCCAACTCCACAATATAACCTCCTTAGTCGCTTCTTAAAATGTAAATGGAAGGCAAACAGTATTGCTATTCTTTGCTACCCTCTGGAGGCTTTTAAAAAAAAAACTAATGGTGTGTGACTTTTTAAAAACAATTTGTGTTGTCTAGTGCTTTTGACGGAACGAGTTGGTAGCACTTGCCTAAACACAATACGTATTAAAAGATGGTTATTTTGTGCATCAATCATTCAGGGCAATATACTGCTAATTTTCCCAATCAACTTGCATATCATATATTAATAAAAGAAAAGTGTGAAAACCAGAATACTGGTTTCATTAGTTATTATAAAGATAAAGAATGCAACAGATCGCATGTAACCCATGTCTGCTGAAAGACACAGTACAAATAGAAATGACCAGAATATACCGGTGTGGTATCAAAAATTCCCCAAATCAAAAAATGTGGTATCAATTGTTTACTACACTGTATAATCTTGTCTCTCAATTAGTTGTGTGGACTTTTTGCAAATAATCCATCTGAAGTCACATTATTTAATCATTACAGTGATTTTCATTGGTCACTTTTGTATACATTGTGTCGACAGCCAATGACAAATCAACGTCAAGTAAAGTCATTTAGAAGAATGAGTTCACGTGACTGTATTTGACGAGAGACACGGTACAGTAAGTCGATATGACCTAGCAAAAGACACATTACAAAACATTTACAAACAAAGATGTAATAGTCATGATTGAATGATTGTCCAAACAAATGTCATGTGTTTTGTTTTTGCGAAAACTAATTGTACTTGAATTAAACTCATAACATAAAAACATGGATCTTTTTGTACTTGAAGTTTTAAGAAGATAAAAATTCGATTGCAATGGAACAATAGGATAAAAACTGAGGCTCTGTATGGAAAAATAATTTTGTGAAATATATTTTGAGGCTCTGTCTAGGATAGCAGGGTTATAGAGAGTGGACATTTCCATTATTCATTAAGGGACATAACCCCGCAGATACTATCAGTTAAGGGGATGTAATACATGTGAAATGTATTAATATGTGCAAATATATTAATAAATCATAAGAACACAAATATTTTGATCTGATCATGTGGTAATATAATTTAAATACACAACTATCATTTATCTTGAGTGATTTTATGTAACTCTTCCCCGTTCTACTATTTATAAAAACTTTTTTTGAAAGCAATATGCACGACATTCTTCCCTAACTGTTGACATGGTGAACAAAAGTGTGGCACATAAACTTTTGGATGTTAAGGGATAATGTCCGTATAAGGTTCAAGTTCCCCGCGGAACTTCATACAAAAGTTGGCTCTTGACTTTGTATGGGAACTAGTGTCAGTAGTCCGTTCACATGTCTTAGACTCCACCGCGGGGTCAAGGTTCAGCCAGTGTCGAGTCAGCTCGCTCGTCACAGTACCGCTTGGGATCTAGGCTGGTTCCTCCCCATATGACATGTTAAGACAGGACGAAGTCACCGGGGTGAAGTTTTCGGTCGTACGGAATGTTAACAGCATAAACGTGCTCAGCTGAGTGGTGAGCTATACTCAGCGTCCGAGTGGCTTTCGATGTCGGCGTCTGCTATGTCATACCGCCTCGAGAGAGGATTACGGGGGTATAGGAGAGCTGCTTAGAAAGTGCTTCACTCGACTTTTTTGTCATGAAATTATCTAAATTTTATTATTATTTGTATTTACACGGTTACCTCCCTTACACTTAAACGTATTTTTGATACTGTTATTTATTGGAAAGAATAAACTATTTTGATACAAGGTAATAATATATAGTCTTACAGTTTTTATGGCCATAGTTCTTAATTCATAATTTAAAATGCTGTTATATTATTTGAGGATTACCAGGAGAGATTCTTAGAAAGTGCTTCACTCGACTTTTTTGTCATAAAATAACTTTGGAATTACTTAAATTTTAGTATTATTTGTATTTACACGGTTACACTTAAACGTATTTTTGATTTAACATTTGGATACTGCTATTTATTGGAAAGAATAAATAAAGTATTTTGATAAAAAGTAGTAATGTAGTCTTACAGTTTTTATGGCCATAATTCTTAATTCGTAATTTAAAAGATCTTAATTATCTAATTATAATTTCGTTAACAAAAGAAAATAAATTTAGTATTCACGAGAAAAAAATGGAATTGCAATTTGTGAGTTTTAAAAAGCTTCATTTTTTAGAGAAAATTTACTTTCAACAATAACGCAATTTCACAATATAACGACATCCACCTGTGTCAACTGAGTTTTAAAAAAATGTAAACTCAAAATATTTTGACTTGATACATTGCTTACTAAAATTGCGGAAATATACATTTGTTTATGTTTATGGCACATATGTATTGTAATTGTATGTATTGAGTGCAAAGATGTGTCCAACTCTCACCCAGATTGTCTTAGTTTTATAACACTGACTTATATCTCGCCCTGTTTTGCCTATGTCCCAATTTCTATAACAGTTTACAAATACAACGAATGTGTTACGTGTTTAATTCAACACACTTGGTCTCGCTTCCTTCAAGCGAATAAACACGCTTGGTAACCCTAAATGCAGTCGAGCGTGAAGACTTTGATTTATTTATACATAGATCAGTGGTCATAAGGTATTTTCGGTAGAAGTATTAATTAATTCAAAGTAGTATGTGATTGCCATGGGTCTTCTGTCGCGATCATCTAATAAATAAATAAAATTTCCAACACAGTTTACCTGTGTTCTTTGATATAATTAAAAAGAAAGAATCTCTACAAGAATCTGTTTATATTTTTTTTTTAAATTTGAACGTAGTGATAGCTAGATAAACTTAATTTATAATAGAAATCGTCCGTGGTTGGCAGGTCTGAAAGGGGAGCATGGGATAGCTAAACTGTTACCTGTCAATCATATCTTAAGCAGCAACTAAGAGGAATTTGAGGTGGAGCTTGTTGTCCTATAAAGGCACGTAGATAAGGAGGTTGAAGTGTCGAGGTATTCAACTTCCCACCCTTTTAGCAAACTGGAATAGACCTATGACTTTTAGTATTAGAAATTTGGATAAAATGCGGGCAAAAAGTCCCTCCCCTGGAGATTTTCACTAAAAAGAACATCACATTTCACATCAAGAAGATCTGATACACGAATGACCTTTTCTAAGGGAATTACCACTCCCTCTACTTTATAACATATTTATGACACTGTTCTCACCCCACAGTGTCAAATTGACCTAGATGCTATGCTAACATCCGATTTTCAGTTAAGCTGTCAATTATGGCACAACTTTTATCTGGACTATATCCTGCTAATCTGTTGGAGCTTGAGAATGGATACAGAAGATTAAAACAAGAAGTTGAAAAGATGTGTGCACCAGATGGCATCGATCTTGAACAGATGTGTGCACCAGAAGGCATCGTTCTTGAACATATGTGTGCACCAGAAGGCATTGATCTTGGTGAAGAATGGATTATCTTTTCAAGACTATCTTTGCAATCACTAGAGCGTTAATTGATAAACATATGAATGTGAATGAATGCTGTATTCACGGAGTTCAGCTCTGAACATTTTCATGACACGGATGTTGTGAGACACAGACGATCAAAATAATCAACAATCAGTGGTTCGAATGGACTTTTACCATCAGATCACGTGGAAGAACAGTTCACGAAGCCAGTGGAGTCTTTACCAAACAACACGCAGCCTAACGATGTGTGTTTATACTGTAACGCAAGTACACTTGCTAGAAATTGAAGCCTATTTCCGCTAAGACGATATCAACATCATCATCAGGTGCCATGCCGGCTGGCGTAGGCGATCATGGCTCTCCACAGCTCTGTCTACAGTATTATGCATCAAGTTCGCTGTTGTTTCCCTGACATGCCAGGTTATCAAACTGTCTAATGTTTTCTCACATTGTCGCCCTCTGTTTCTGTTGTTTTCAATCTTGCCTGTTGTGACTATGTTCTCCAAACCTCCTTGTCTCATGAAGTGGCCAAAAATATGAAGATTGTCTTTTTCTTATAATTTATATTATTGATTTTAGTCCGTTTCACATTTGACTCTTTCAACACTTCCACATTAGTTTTTCTGGCAGTCCATGATATCAACATACCTTAACCAAAAGGTTTTAATCCCTTATCGACCAATCATCAACTAAGGAGACATTTATTCATGCACTGTAAATGTCACGTGAATGTGTCTCCTGTGTACATCGTTATTACACGTTTTTGAGTATTCCTGTATTTCTCGGTTGTTGGGTTTTTTTTGTGTTGCTGGGAGGAGGGGGGGGGGGGGGTTACCGTGAGGATAAAATGAGACGATTGAATAGGCCTAAGTCTGACCTATTTATTCGATATATTTAATCAGGGTTGGCAGTACTTTAAAAAAAAAGAAAGTGACATTTCCCCGTAAACATGACAGAAGTTTAACAACACAATAGGCTATTCATTTAAGATGTGTACCGTCTTCGCACGAAAGGTCAGCAACAGTCCCCATTTACCTCATGTTCCTTTCCATGCTATCACACCATACTATAAGCTTATATCCCGGTGTTGTGACACATGCCCCACAGGTGGAAAGGGGGGGGGAATTTCATTATTTAGGGGGACACTTCGAAAAAAAAAATTTCTACTTGAGATTTAGTTGTCTATTATATGTTTTGAAAATTTAGCCTACTTAACTGGTTTTTTTTTCTTCTAATAATTTTCTAGTGCTTTCTTCCTAAAACCGAAGTCTTGTCCTGAACAAGTTATAATTACCCGGTAGGTTTCATTTATGGAATAAGTCAATTATTGAATAGACCTATAAAAAATGTAGGGCCCCTTTATGGGGGCCTACATGGGGGGGGAAGACATCATAATTTTTGAAAGGTTGAGGTGGGGAAAGGTTTAAAGAAAAGGTTGGGTAACACTGCTAAAACCTACCAGGTTCAAGGAGTACCACATTGGATGAAATAACACCCAGAGTTCTCCAGCAAATTCTATCTTCAGCAACGCAGATGAGTGTGAAATTATCTTGACCTGTCCAGCCCTTGATGCTGCCTGTTCATGATTTTCTTAGTCTTCGTCCGCTTCTTCCAACCTTGATTGTTCCCTATAGTTTATGACAAATAATTATATCATCACACGTCCAAAAAAACCATCAGGGTCGTAGACAAGTTTTTATTGAGGAAGGGGGCTTACCTATAAAATAATATGAAAAAAAGCATTCATCCATTTTTGTATGTAATTCCCTCTTTTTTATGTGAAAGCTGATGACTTTTTTGATGAGAAAGCTGATGACTTTTTTGATGAGAAAGCGGATAACTTTTTTGATGCAAAAGATGATAAATTTTTTGATGCGAAAGCTGATGACTTTTTTTGATGAGAAAGGTGACTTTTTTTAATGAGAAAGATTACCTTTTAGTGAAAAATTGTTAATGTAAGGGTTTCACCCACATTTTGGCTAAATTCCTAGCAATAAAAAACATGTTATGATTTCCTAAGGGTGGGATGGGGGAGTTGAACACCCACCTCCCTTAATAACAGACCTATAAACCATTCAAGTAGGTATATTTGTCGCTTTACTATTGGCAGTAATGATTCTTATAGACTATGAATCTATTTTATTTCTAACGTACACATTTGTCACTAGATGGACTAGTATTGTGGCTTGATAAAAGCTCACCAACCAAGCTTATTGACAATATGAGAGGCAGAGAGTCATGGAGAAACATGATCACCTATGCCATTTGGCATGGCACTTGATTGATTGACACATTTGTCTCATGCTCTATAGGAGATGCGCAGAATTTGTCTGTAGCATTTGTATTCGAAGGTTTGTAACCTCTCTCCATAATTGCAGTGAGTTTTAAGCTTTCACACCAACACAACACAATAGACAACATAAGTGAGTTTCAAAGTTAGTTTTTCACACTAACATTGATTTTGCTTTTCCACATTAAAGTTAACCTTGACATATCCGCTACATCCATCTCCAGCCTTAGGGACCTATCTCTAAATCTGTTTTGCGTTTTCCATCGCTGCATAGGCCTATGCAGGATTCAAGGTATTTGAAAATATTCAAGTCCTCAAATTTATACCACTTTATCATGTTGTTGGTTTGTGCTTCTGTACCTTTGCTGTTAAAAAAGATCATATTTCATTCAGCGTTGATTTTAGTCTCCTTGCTAGCACACTGTGCATGAAAACAAATTATGGTGCTTTATGGGGAGATGTGGCCACATCATGTATCCATAGTCCAACTTTTTAATATTGTGAGTAAGAAAGACATCTCCAAATAATCACATGTATATTTTGATAATTTTGTGTTTCTTGTTTATATGTAGAGCTAGTGGAGCGCATGGCCATGTTGTTAGAACTCTGTTCTCAGACCACTGATGTCTTGGGTTCAATCCACAGTTGGGACAGGATTTTATCTTTTGGAGGTACAATAAAAATCCTTCCTATATATATTAAGACGTCTGCTATGGCAAAGCAGCCTTTATTTCCACAGCCCATAAAAAGTCTCTCTGCACTCCTTCACAGGAAAACATGCAGTAACAAAAATTTAAAGTTTTTGTTGTTTATGTGTTTCTTGAAAAAGGTCCCAGTTGGACCGTAAAGTAGAAAAAAGGTCTTTGTTCTTTTGTTTATTTCTATTTATTTATTTTTTACATTGATAGTTAGGCTATAACAGTAACCATTATAGTATTTCATACAGCTTTTGTGATTTGGAGATTAAAAAATCACAACTTCTGCTGCAGATAAATTGAACTGCATGAAACGCACTTAGGGGTACCCCTACTAGGTTCATACTGGGGTCCTCTCGGTGCGTAGAGTGAAGATAGTTGGATGTAGCGATTTATGTGTCTTATCAAAATTTCATTTTGTTAACCACTGTATGGTGTGTTTAGTTACAAATGTGGCCATGTCTCCCTGTAATTAACCAAAATTTCACAATAAGAATTCCTAAGACACATTCATTTTGTGATGTTTTTTTGTTCTGTGGGACAGTTTATTAAATAACACCATGCTACCAATGCCAAACATGGTCTTTAAGTCTTGCAGCAAAGAAAAATCATTACATGTTAAATGAAATGTATGAGAAAAGCTGTAATGGTTGCTAAACTAGATAAAATAAGAAATAAAGAAATTAGGAAAAGAATAGGTATAATATCATGTATTGAACATATCAAAAGACAGCAAGTCAAATTGATTGATCACCTTATGAGAATGAACCTAAATACCAAAAAGAGCATATAACAAAAGAGTATCCGGACATAAAGCCACAGGTAGACCACGAAAACAGTGGATAGAAAATATCAAGATAACCTTGAACAAACATGGACTCAATTCAACCAAGGTGACACATCTGGCCCTGGATCAACAACACTCCATCCGAGTAGAACGCTCCTTCATTAGGCATTTGCATTAAGCCGAAGTCTCCTGGGTATGAAAGAACGTTCATAAAAACCACCCCACTGCACATAGGAAGTAAGAGCTAATCGCTTGCAATTCCTGGTGCTAGAAAGAAAGAAGAACGGCAGGTGTGAATACTATCAACCATAATTAACCTGGAGAAAGACAACAGCTTTTTAAAATAGATTTAGCAAAGTCCCAGATCACTGGTTAAATGTAACTGTAGGGAGCAAGTCCAAGATGACTGGTTAAATGTAACTATAGGGAGCAAGTCCAACATGATTCGTTAAAAGTAACTGTAGGGAGCAAGTCCAAGATCACTGGTTAAATGTAACTGTAGGGAGCAAGTCCAAGAAGACTCGATTAAATGTAGCTGTAGGGAGCAATGCTAGGATCTGGGAAGTCTTTTACTTTAGAGATGTCTTTGTTGTGACCATCCTGCATTTTTGAGAAAAACTGTTAGGTAAAAAGGGTTGATTCCCTGCCAGAAGTTTAGACATGATGATTTCTTCCCAGAAATCATTGCAGAAAAAAATCATGAGGATTGGTATAGTGGAATTCCTCTATAGAGAATCCTCTTATAGCACATTTCCCTATATAGCAACACATTTAAAAATCCCCAATTATATTTATTCTTTATTGTTTGTACTGTACATGGTAAATTTCTGTTATTACATACATATTTTGTCGGTCTGGACCAAGTTGTTATAAGGGGATTCCACTATAATAAACCCTACATCTTCTTAGTTTCCTCTCATAGCATACATGGTAGATTGTAGTATTATTCGTCTTTGCTCCACCATTGAATCACTGTAACATAAGCAGTTAATTTTCTTTATAAAAATATAGCATAACTTTCTGTAATATTTTTTGTTGTTCGTCCATCACAGGAGATGATGACCATTTGGTACATCCACTTTTGAAAATTCAATTTTAGTTATGTCCTTGATTATGAGTTCGCAGATGGCTAATGAGCCCTATTTGAGCTGTAAATGTCCTTGGACAGTTCGGACATGGAATGACGACAGTAGACGGATCTTGGTCTATCCGTGACTTTCTAGCTGCTCTCTAGTTGTTGAGCTGCTGCATTTCTCCTCTTTTCACAAGATGATGCGCTTTTTTTAATTTTAGAATGCCATGTAGATCTATTTTGTGCAAGTTCTTCCCATGTATCGTGGTCTATTTCAAAGGCTTTCAGTGAGTTCTTTAACGAGTCCTTGTAGCATTTCTTTTGGCCACATTTTATCGTGTGCCCTTCTCCAGCTCATCATACAGAAGTATCTTTGGCAGACGATGGTCTGGCATACACACCAAATGACCTGCCCAATGAATCTGTGCCTGCATCAGGATCGTGTCAATGCTTGGGATATCAAGGTCTATCAAGGATAGTGGTGTCTGGAATCTTGTCTTGCCATCTGATGTTCATAACTTTTCTTAGACAATTTGTGTGAAAATGATTGAGTTTTTTCACATGACATCTATACAGTCCATGTTTCACTAGTGTATAACAGCACTGGAAGTACCACTGCTCTGTAAACTTTCAGCTTAGTCTGTAGGTTAATGCCATTCAATATCTGTAATATTTAGAATTTACTGAATGGTTTTTTGCATCTTGCAGACGATCATTAAGAAAACAAACAAAAACAAGCCAATGAGCCTTTTCTTTCAGTAATGGAATACTTTCTAAGCGATCATGTTGTTAAAGCAACAGAAGATGTTTGTTTTCATCTTTCATATCTTTTATTATATTGTTCCTAAACAACATCGCTCCAGCCAGCACGCAGATTGTGCCTCCAGACAGCTCAAGTTTTGGCCATGTTTGCCAGATTTTTGAGAAATCTTACATTGAGGACTTACAAATGTCTTTGTACCTCAGCATTGGACTACCACAGACCTTCAGAAGCGTCTCTGAATAGTATTTATTGTGGAATGCAACAATTTGGCATTCTGTGGACATGGTCCAGCCCTCACAATCTATTTTTATTAAGTGTTTCCATGGCAGATGGTAGCTGAGTGTAGCGTAAAAGTTCTATATTGGTGATTTTATCGTGCCACTTAATGTAAGATTTTGCTGAGACATTTTAGCTGAAAGGTGTTTAGTCTCCTCTCATGTCTTGTGTAGGTTGTCCATGTTTCAGATCCATAATATAATTTGGATTACCTTGTTGTGAAGCAGACATTATTAATGTCAGCAATATTCTCTTGTATGGCTGGTCAATTATACTATCAATATAATCACAGACGTACACTGTTCAGCAGATGTGGTAAAAACATTGAATGTATTAGTTACCAAAGCAAAAGGTGTCAGGTCATTGGTGCAAATAAAACAGCAACACAACACATTTCCGTTGTGTGAACTACATTTTGTTGGAAATCTTATAGGATCACTGTGCTACTATAAGAGATATCCATGGGAGTTTGAGAACAAACAGAATAAAAAAGACTTACATAGTGTATAAACAGATAAACAGAAAACAAACATTGCATTTTTTGGTTCAAAATGTATTTAGATTTGCACACTAACCTTTCTTTTCTCACACATCAACATTTTTTTCCTCACACACTAACTTTCCTTTCCTCATGTACTATAGCATTGTGAATGTTTATGTAGTTGATGCATCTGTTATTCTTATGGTGAAACCAATTCCATTCTTGATTGTTCTTCACATAATACATTCAAGTAATAACTGTTTCTCATTGATGGTACCAAGACTTGTCTAGTTTCTCCTTGATGGTACCAAGACTTGCCTAGTTTCTCATTGATGGTACCAAGACTTGTCTAGTTTATCCTTGATGGTACCAAGACTCTTGTCTAGTTTATCCTTGATGGTACCAAGACTCTTGTCTAGTTTCTCCTTGATGGTACTAATACTCTTGTCTAGTTTATCTTTGATGGTACCAAGACTCTTGTCTAGTTTATCCTTGATGGTACCAAGACTCTTGTCTAGTTTATCCTTGATGGTACCAAGACTCTTGTCTAGTTTCTCCTTGATGGTACTAATACTCTTGTCTAGTTTATCTTTGATGGTACCAAGAAACTAAAAATCTAGTTTTTCAGACTGCTTCTTCATCAATATTTTTGTTTTGGTAGTATATTCTATTCAGGACATAACATCAACCCAGCATTTTTTGGCTTTATTTATTTTCTACGCAATATAAATACATTCAGTAGTTTGCCATCTTTCTGAACAATATGAATATACAATTGTCTGCGGTGAGATTTGAACCCAGTACTTTGGCCATCACAAACTCAAGAGTTTGTGAGCTGGAGGAAGTGGGAAGAAGCTGTGAATGGGTGGCATTTAGCAAAGATAGAAAGTTATTGAAAACAGCTGTGATTCAACTGGGATGAGAGTGCAGTGACTGGGCTGCCAACAGAACAGAGGGATGATCCAGAACTCATACTGCAGCACTTGAAGCCACATATAATTTACACAGATGGCTCAGTAACACAAGAAACACACATGTGTGGTTGGGGTTTTATGGCCTACCAAAATGGCAGGAAATTAGCTAAGAAGTGAGCTGCATATACCACTATAACATCAAGTACGAGAATGGAAATAGAGGTAGTGACAGCAGATCTCACTTGACTGGTGGCGCAATCACCAAAAGACTCAGTGATTTTATTGAACTCTCAAAGTATGCTGTTTAAGATAGAGAAATGTTATGACCAATTATACTGTATGCCTAAAGAAATACTACAAAAGAGGTGTATCTAATGTAGTACCGCAATGACCCTGACAGATTATGGGTTTATGAATAGATTGTTCACTTGTCATGTCAGAGGTGTTAAGTCTAAGGCATATGGTTCTTGCATTCCATGTACCCAGTCTGAGTATTACTGATTGCTTGTTTTGTCTAGGTACTTACATTATTAAAATCAGTTTTCCCATGTTTCATCTATTTCAATGTGTCCAATGAGGCATGCAGAAATAATGGGCAACACCTAATAGCAGTGCAGATTATGCCAGGTGTTAGCTAACCAGTACAATTAAATTGCTGCTCTCAGTGAAATGAGTGACTCGTAGTGAACTTCCACCAATTTAAGAGAAATCGGAACTTGTAAACTGTCCCTTTCCATGTTGTGTCCATTGACAAGAGGCTTTCTTCAAAGTATGGTGGAGATTGAAAGAAGACTAGGAGGCCAGAAGAAGACATGGCTAGATAATATCAATGGCAGGGTGTGAAGTTTCAAAACTCGTCAGGATGGTAGAGGATAGAGATGTGTGAAAATCTTTCTTTACCAAATTTATCAATGTGACACTCCTACGACCCTGACAGACTATGGGTTTTATTATTATATCAGTATCTTTTGCCCACCTCATCTTCTCCTACCACTGCCATTTAACTATGATCAAATTTTATGATGCGACTAATGCATGCAATGATATCGCCAGTACAATGTGAACGATTGGTTTTCAAACCACAAGCTAATTCAACCAAGTTGGGTCTGTGAAGTGAACCAAAAAACCCCTCTACCACCGAGCCAACATATGGAGAAAATGTGTGTTTTCAAACAGTGTTCAGAACAGAATAGACTTCTGGAGATAGTGCCCACTGCAAACATTTGATGTTCAACACTGAAACAAAAATTTTTTACCCTCAAGGCAGGAAGTCTCCTGATGTTTTTGGCAGTTGGTGAAATTGTAACTTTATTGGCACTTCATAGAACTAAAAGGTTTATCTTGATGTGCAATTTTAAATTTAGCTAGCTGACAAAATTAGGTTTGCCTCTTCTGCTCTAGATGTAAAACTGGTTACCAAATAATGTAGCAAATGTTTGTAGTGCTTAGGTGGCAGGAGTAAGTTCAGCCTACAACTTACAGCTGTATATTTCCATGTGACAAGACTAAAAAATCTTGGCGGAGACACTCACAGAACTGTTAATAAATCTTCCATTCTTACAGTGAGTTCTAAATATGACAGGTCTGAAAAAATTTTGGCGGAGACACCAAAAGAATTATACACCAATAAATCTTCCATTCTTACAGTGAGTTCTAAATATGACATGACTTTTCCTAAAAAAACCTTGGTGGAGATACAGAATTAAAACTCTGCTATAATGAAGATTCATCTCCTCTTTTACTGGATCCCCTGTTATAAATCTGTCAAAATTAAACCTCTCCAAATCAATTGTTACATAATTCCTGTCAAAAATAAACTCTGTGATTGCATGACCGATGCCAATTGCATGTTGTAACCCATGTACACCCAATCCATTGGAAAAAAAGAAGTTTTTCAGGTAAGGATGAGGTCCAACCACCAGGTTCTGGTCAAAGAAATTGCAGTCGTTGTAGCCAAGCAGTTTTTATCTGAAAAGAGGGATACAAGGTAAGTGAAATTATGAAACAAAAACCAAAATATTGGTTTGTAAATTCAGTATGCAGACAGATCAGGTCATAGCAAGACAACTATATACACTAAAATGCAAAATACTATATCATTAATTTAACAAAGATAGGCAGGGAAGTGTCACCTTTACAAACAAAATAAATATCTAATAATAATAATTCAAATATATTCTGTAAATAATTCAAATATTACGTGTGCTGTCAATCATTTCTTCTTATGGTCCATGCCATGTGACATTGGGTATGTTTATCAACAGTCTTCTGTTTCATGTGCAGTCAATAATTTCCAATACAGATGTTCTTCCATGCCACAATGCTAGGTTGTCCAGCATCTTCTCTCTTTGTCTTCCCCTACCCTTCTAATTTATAAATGAATTAATATCAACTGGCATAAATGTACAAGACCTGCAATCCCTAGCAACTGACAGACAGGCATGGAGAACTATGACATCCGCCCTATGTGCTAAACTTGGCAAGAGGAACTGACTGATTGACCCTTCTTGCTACTCAACTTGTCTGTTGTCATGGTGTGTTCCCTCTTTCCTGTTCTCATGATATGTCCAAAACATGTATACTGTTTTATTCTGATGCGGGTGAGCAGATTTAAAAAAAATTTAATTTCTTTTAAGTCATCTTCATTACGCTCTTTTATATTTCCATGGTGTTCTTAACATTCTTCTATAAAACCACATCTCTGCTGCCTCAATATAATTTTTCACTATTATGTGCATTGTCTCAATACAAAGTAACTGTGTGAAACATAACAACAATTAGACTTACGTAAAACACAAGTTTATATTTCATTTCAATGGGACACGACAGACTATAGCTAAAACTAGTAGGTAATGATGGGCAATGATGAGCACACAAGAAATCATAAAAATTACAATACAAAATTGCCCATCATTACCTACTAGTTTTAGCTATAGTCTGTCGTGTCCCATTGAAATGAAATATAAACTTGTGTTTTATGTAAGTCTAATTGTGCATTGTCTGTGCTTTTCAACTATTCTGAAATATTTAGGTACCACCAATGCATTCAATTGTACCACCAATACATCCAATTGTACCACCAATACATCCAATTGTACCACAATGCATTCACTTGTACCACCAATACATCCAATTGTACCACCAATACATCCAATTGTACCACCAATGCATTCAATTGTATCAACAGCACAATGTTCATGATCAGGTTTTGAACACCGAGTGAGTTTGACAGATTTGTATTTGTTAGATGGGTTCAATAATGATTCAGCTAACAAGTTGATGAATTACTAGTATAGATAAGAATTAATTCTCTGTTTTGACTTGTAACCCACTGGCTATCACATCCAAAAAGATACATGAAACAGAAGTTAAAAGGAGAATCATCATCATCATCAAGTGCCGTGTCGAATGGCGTTGGAGATCATATCTCTCCATGTACATCGATCCCCATATATGTCATCATCTCTGTTGGTGTCGTCAATTGAAGCCATTTAGTCAAACTGTACAATATCTTTTCTCTAGGTCTTCCACTTGGTTTTTTCCCCTCTATCATTCCTATTGTCACTATATTTTCAATGTCTCAATTTCTCATTATGTGTCAATAAATGTTGACTGTCTTTTTCTTATATTATCAATAATGCATATTTTCACATCCATCCTTCTAAGACATTCTTCATTAGTAATCCTTGCCGTCCAAGGAATGTGTAACGTTCTTCAAATAAATCACATTTCCGCTGCCTCCAATGATTTTTGTGATGTCTTATTTATTGTCCATGCTTCACTTCCATAGAGTAGCACTGGTTCAAGGTAGCATTTAAGGACACGTTTTCTAGTATCAATCGATATGGACTTGTTGTATATAGGATTTGTTGCAAAAGGAGAATAGGAATGGCTAAAAATACTTTTAATGATATGAGGAAAATATTAACATCTAAACAAATTACAAATATAAATAACCCAAATATTGGAGGATGTCCAACAAAAAGGAAGTGCTGCAGTAACCAGACAAATAGAGGTAAATGCAAATAAGGTAAATAGGTTACTGAAGAAAAATGTCAATATAAAATAATAAAATATAGAAAATAACAATAAAACAAAGAACAAATACAATTGTCAACATGTCAGTTCAATTGGGACCTTTATCAAGACAACAAAAACAGTTAAGAAAACAAAACCATAACGAATTTAACCAAAATGGCTGGGAGAATGATTTCTCTCACCAGGAAATCATCACCCAGTGACACATCCAGTGCAACACAATATTAATAAATGCATATTCATGCGTTCAATATGTATAAATTATGAAATACTAAAAGATGAAAGATGCAAAACTAAAGAAAGGGGACACCAAATAGCATTGCCAAGGATGGGGGGGGGGGGTTTAGTGGGGGACAGGAGATAAAAGGGGAAAGGATAGAGAAAGATAGTGAACACAGGAGCAGGGGAGGGAGGAGGACTACAAATAGAGGGAACATAGAAATGTGTAAAGAAGAATAGAATTTGACAGTATAGGATAGATAACAAAATATATACACATCCAAATACAAATATGTATACATTCTATTTGATAATCATAGATAACTATAAATATAAGCACATATAGATACAAATATCTAGACATGTATAAAAGTATAGACTGATATCACAGCATACATAGGAATACAGACACATACATGTATATAGGTAATTGCACACATAACAACACACACACACACAAATGTGGATATATAAATATATACACATGCATGCGCATAACAATATATATACAAACATACATACAAATACAAGTATACTAGGAACACACACAAGGATATATCTAACATGATCAATACATAGATATAAGAAAGATTCCAACACAAGCAATAGCTCAAACAAGAATATGTGTGCTTCTATCTATCTATACGCTGTGGACCTTGTTTGCCTTGCTGCGTCAGGGGTGGAAGAGTTCTCTAGAGATGGCCTTCTTGTGCGCTGTTTGTAAGCTTGTTCCTGCGGCTTCTTTGATTTCTGTGATCCATCTGTTACATGGTCTGCCTCTGGCTTTATAACCGTTATGTCTATGTGTCATAGCCATTTGTGGCATGCTATCTGTCGGTAGTCTGGAATTGTGTGAAAACCACTTCATCTGTTGTCTTTTGATGTGTTCCAATACTGGTATTTTTTTGGTTATCTGTCTGATGTTATCGTTTCTAATTCTATCTCTTAATGACACTCTGAGTATTCTTCGTAGACATGTCATTTCTGTTGTCACTATTTTTCGTTTGTCTTGTGCTGTCATTGTCCAGGTTTGGCACTCGTAGTATAGTGATGGAATAATAATAGTCTTGTATAATGCAACTTAAGTGTCTATGTTTACATTTTTGTTCTTGAAAATACATGTCATCTGTCCTAGGATCTGGTATGTTTTGTTGCATCTGTTTTGTATCTACTGGTTTTCCCTTCACCCGATATAATGCTTCCTAAGTAAGTGAACTCATTTACCTGTTTAAGGTGTTTATCATCGATGGAGATAGTGATATTTCTTTCTTTCTTTGCTATTGCCATTATTTCTGTCTTTTCAATATTGATCTTCATGTTGAATTTTTGACATGTTGTGTGGAGTTTGTTCATACAGTCTTGCAATTGTTCTTCTGATGTCGCTATTAGTACTTGGTCATCTGGAAAGAGTAGTTCGTTCAATTTGTATTTTATGTTATCTTCTTCCTTGGTACTTGTTAGTTTACAGATGTGGTCGATATATGTTATATAAAGTAGAGGGGATAGGACACACCCCTGGCGACATTTTCTCACATGAATACATATAACATGAACATTCGCACACATAGAGATATATACATGTATTTTTATACCCATTCGTTCACATGAAGATATTCACATGTATTACTCTAACACAAGAATAACCCCACTGTATTAATATTAATCACAGTTTTGTTTGATTTACCCACTACTTTTTAACAGCCTCTACCCCCTATTCTTATTATATTATACTCCTATTTATTGTGTAGCCATATTCCCCTGTACCTTGTAATTATTTCTTTCTGTGCACGCTCATCAGCAATTAGCTCTGTTTTTGTTAGATTTCAGTGTATTTGAAATTTGTCTTTGTTGTTTCTGTTGTTTATATCGTATTCCAATCTGTCAATTCTATGATTGTACCCTGTTTTTGTGTAATCGTATTACCTCACTTTAAACTATTTTTCCCCATCGAAGATGGATGTGTTGGGACATTGGCGCAAATAAAACGGCGACACAACACATTTACGTTCTCTGGACTACATCCTGCTGGAAATCTAGAATGGATCATGGTCCTGCTACGCTGAAGAAGAAACCATTTTTTTTAAATACACAAGGGTACCCATACACACATATGTATGAATTTTTATATGCATATTATTTTACATGGTTTTGTGTATCCATACAGCTGCTTTGGGTCACGCATTTGCATGTGTGCATATTCTTGCAATAGAGTAATACATGTGAATATCTTCATGTGAGCAAATGGGTATAAAAATACATGTATATATCTCTATGTGTGAGAATGTTCATGTTATTGTATTCATGTGAGAAAATGTTTATGCGAATGCATGTGTATATATTATATTGATACTTATTTTGTGTCATTATGCGCGCATATTCTTGTTTGAGCTATTGCTTGTGTTTGGATACATTTACATGCTTGTGCATGTTGTGTGGGTATCTTTCTAATATCTATGTATTGATCATGTTAGATATATCCTTGTGTGTGTTCCTAGTATAGTGCCTACTTGTATTTGAATGTATGTTTGTATATATATTGTTATGCTTATGTATATATTTATATATCCACATTTGTATGTATATATATATATATATATATATATATATATATATATATATATATATATATGTATTCCTATGTATGCTGTGATATCAGTATATACTTTTATATAATTTGTTTTTTTGTTTGTTAGTTGGCATGCCACTTTCAACCCTTGGAATGGTTTTCCTGTGGTTATATCAGGGCGTATACTGTGGCCTAATGGCCTGGGTTGTCCTGTTAGGGACTTTGGGTTTGACTGTGTGGTTTGCGTGTCCTGAGAGGGACAATATATTGGGGGAATGGAAAGGGATGTAGTCCTATAAAGGACTTTGTTTAACTGTTGCTTTAGGTCTTAAGCTTGTGGTCTTAGTTCTCCTTGAAATGATTGTTTGTGGATCTTCTGGTGCATCTTTGGCATCCTAAGATTTGGGTGGTCTTGCTACACCTGTGGAGACACACCTGGGTGGTCTTGTTACACTTTTTTTTTTCTTATGCTTTATATATAAATACGCAGGCACCCCTATCATAACTACACAATCACCCGTATTACTTTACAAATCATAAATATTTATGCACCCATATGTCTTACATATAAATATCCATGCACACTTATGCTTTACATATATATATACGTTCACTTGAAACATGTCTATATCTGTAATTCTGTCTCCTTAATAAAACTCAATGTCTTTTGTAGTTAATACAGTGTCCCATAGAGCTTTCATTCCAGTGTTGTTTCCTCTGGCCAATATGTCTGCCTCAGTGTTTCATGCTCAGAACACTCTTGAAGTAATGTTTGGCACTCTGTGCTGCTTGTACACATGGCCGTGTTGTCAATCTTGAACTTTGTATACATGTGACTGCGGAATCGGTTGTGTCCTGTTCTGAGACGTAGAATTATAACTTGTTCTGATCTGTTCATAATGTGATAGTCATCTTGTGTTGGTGTTTGTGGCTTTCTTATTGACTTGATCATCTGTTTTTTCTGATGGTAGGTGATTGGTATATCTGGTTGGTCTTCGGCAGCACCAAAGTAAAATGTCATTAATATTAAAATGTCAATATCAGCACATATATACTTCCACCTGACATGCGCTGATATTGTTTTTAACAAGTGTCAGAATTCCACCCTTTCGCCTGCCCTTTCTGTCAGATTGGTAGCACTGGTAGCCTCTGATTTTGAAGGCTATGTCGCTGCTGAGGTGTGTTTATTGGATAAAGCATACATTAACTTGTTCTTCACTGAGGACATTTTCAAGTTCCAATTTTTTGCTGTATCCATCTCTTTTACTATTGACACCCTCAGCATTCTAGTGCGTTATTTTTATTGGTCATTTGTTTGTTTGGCCAGTAGCTCTATTCCCTTGCCTCCTGGCTACTCGGGGCAATTGAGAAGGACTTCCAGTAACTGAGGTTGGGCCTTTTTGAACGTCCACCACAGGGCAGGCACCATAACTGTTTATAGATGCAGATATGTTTCCATTGTGTTTTGTGCGTGGCAACCTGATTATCTGTGCGCCTTTTGGCTGGTTGCCTCTGTCTTCAGAACTCTGCTTACTTGGGCCGGACTATGGTCCTGCTCGAGTGGTAGTGCCCGACCAGTCTTAGTTTCCAGCCCCTGATGGCTGAACTAAGCCCCATCACCACATCAAGGTGCTGGCCTCGATGGGGCTTGGCAATGCTATTTGGTGTCCCCTTTCTTTAGTTTTGCATCTTTCATCTTTTAGTATTTCATAATTTATACATATTGAACGCATCAATATGCATTTATTAATATTGTGTTGTGCTGGATTTGTCACTGGGTGATGATTTCCTGGTGAGAGAAATCATTCTCCCAGCCATTTTGGTTAAATTCGTTATGGTTTTGTTTTCTGAACTGTTTTTGTTGTCTTGATAAAGGTCCCAATTGGACCAACACGTTAACAATTGTATTTGTTCTTTGTTTTATTGTTATTTTCTATATTTTATTATTTTATATTGACAGTTTTCTTCAGTAACCTATTTACCTTATTTGCATTTACCTTAAACAAATTACAAACAAGCTAAAAATGAGAATTATAAAATGTTACATGTAATCTATATTAATGTATGGCCCAGAAACATGGACACTAAACAAACAATAAGACAAAATTTATGCTTTTGAGATGTGGATATATAGAAGAATAGGGAGAACATCATGAAAAGAGAAGAAAACAAATAAAGAGGTTCTAACAATACTTAGAACGAAGGAGGAATTATTAAAGGAAATAACGATCAGGCAAATAAAATATTTTGGACACATTAAAAGATATGACACCTTCTTGAAGACCTTACTTGAGGGTAAAGTTGAAAGGAGGCGAGGTAAACAGAGATATAAGTGGGAGAGTAACATCTCAAGATGGACAGGTTACAGTCTAGAAGAGTGCACCACCAAAACAAGAGACATGGGATGTTAGATGTCTGTTGCAGCCAACCTTCGTTGTGGAGATGATACTTGATGATGGTGCAGTAGACAAGTTTCATAGTCCTTGGTGCAGTAGAATAGTTTAGTAGTCCTTGGTGCAGTAGAATAGTTTAGTAGCCCTTGGTGCGGTAGAATAGTTTAGTAGCCCTTGGTGCGGTAGAATAGTTTAGTAGCCCTTGGTGCGGTAGAATAGTTTAGTAGCCCTTGGTGCAGCAGAATAGTTTAGTAGCCCTTGGTGCGGTAGAATAATTTAGTAGCCCTTGGTGCGGTCAAAAAGTTTAGTAGCCATTGGTGCAATAGAATAGTTTAATAGCCCTTGGTGCAGTAGAATAGTTTAGTAGCCCTTGGTGCGGTAGAATAGTTTAGTAGCCCTTGGTGCGGTAGAATAATTTTGTAGACTGGTACATTAGAATAGTTTCGTAGCCCTTGGTACAGTAGAATAATTTCATAGACTGTGGTACAGTAGAATAGTTTCGTAGCCCTTGGTACAGTAGAATAGTTTAGTAGCCCTTGGTGTGGTAGAATAGTTTAGTGGCCCTTGGTGCGGTAGAAAAGTTTTGTAGCCATTGGTGCAGTAGAATAGTTTAATAACCCTTGGTACAGTATAATAGTTTAAAAACCCTTGGTACAGTAGTATAGTTTGTAAAACATACAATGTTGTCCGGGTATTCATTTTATTTTTGATAAATACATTTTTGTATGGTAATTTCCACTCACATTCAGTTTTGCTAAATGCCACAAGAAGTGGCTTCCAGTCATCTTCATATTTTTACTAAAAGCCACCAGAAAATGACTTTCAGTTGTCATGTGTTTACCACTTCAAGTGGCTGTAAATAGTAAACTTTAAGAAAGGACAAGCAGCACATACAGATTGAGTTTTAGCATGTGTATATTAAGAGTAAACACATTTACAACAAGAATACAAGTGGACAATAAATAATGAAACACATACATTTGATGATTGGAAACATGGTACACGATTTGTAAGAGCTGGCAACACATGTCGATCATAGAAGTTGAAGTCAACATCAAAATTGGCAATAGGAGGTTCTTCAGCCTAAAATAGAATAAAAATAAATAAGAAATTAAGTCATCAGAATTTTGTTCATCAGAAATTTGATAATGAGAATTTTGGTCATCAGAAAATCATGAGTATGAAATGTGCACATATATTGTATATTCGAAAATAATCAATGATGGTAAGAGAACTCTTTAATCGATATTATTGGGGCAAAAATAAACTACACATAAAATTAAAACCTAGAACACAGCTAAAGTTGGAAACCTAGCACCCTGCTAAAGTCTGAATTGTAGCACCCTATTAAAGTCTGAAATGTAGCACCCTGCTAAAGTCTGAAACATAGCACCTTGCTAAAGTCTGAATTGTTGCACCCTGCTAAAAAGTCTGAATTGTTGCACCCTGCTAAAAAGTCTGAATTATTGCACCCTGCTAAAAAGTCTGAAATGTAGCAACTTGCTAAAGTATGAAATGTAACACCCTGCTAAAAAGTCTGAATTGTTGCGCCCTGTTAAAGTCTGAAATGTAGCACCTTGCTAAAGTCTTAAATGTAGGAACCTGTTAAAGTCTGAAATGTAGCACCTTGCTAAAGTCTGAAATGTTGCACCCTGCTAAAAAGTCTGAAATGTAGCACCCTGTTAAAGTCTGAAACGTAGCACCCTGTTAAAGTCTGAAACATAGCACCTTGCTAAAGGCTGAAATGTTGCACCCTGCTAAAAAGTCTGAAATGTAGCACCCTGTTAAAGTCTGAAACCTAGCACCCTGTGAAAGTTTAATAATCTAGCATTGTGTTAAAATTTAAAATATAGCAATCTACTACAGTTTAAAATCTTGCTCTCTAGCAATAACATGACTTTCTGGCACATCTTTCTGACAGAAAAATCTTTAAGTCTGTAACATACCGGTATATAATATTTATCTAGAATAAAACAATGAGAAAACTCAAATACATAATTAAAATGTGTGAATTTGACAATACCTCAGTCGCAGGTAAACTGCCATAAATGTAGTGTCCACTGAAACCTTCCAGTCGGAAAAACAATCCTGAAGGGTCTATATCAAATGGACAGTCCAGAGTTGGTCCACTGGGACAATGAGTCACATAAACGTAATGTTTTCTGTATGAGATAAATGAGAGAAAATAAATTATATGACCTGAACACGAGCCTCATTACCAACAGTACATGAATTAACACCATGGCTGTTCAACTAGTGACCTGTATCAGTATTTTTGTAGCCCTTGACACAGTATAATAGTTTATTTAGAGTTACATTGTATTTTTGATAAGTACATTTTTTTTAGTAATTTGTGGTTACATGCAACATTTTCATGTACTTGCCTGCACATAAATTCCACCTCAAAAAATAAATATATAATTCATGATAATACACTAGAAATGCAGTAAAATTATAGTCCAAATGGTGACAATTGAAAATACTGTAAGGAAGATATGTTAATCTTCACAAGTCGACGTTTCAACCAAAAGGCCTTTATCAGGAACCCAACATGGCACACAATGATTAAAGTATGGCACTGCCATCATTTGGACAGTCCTCATTTACACAATTATGCAAATAATTAAAAAATTATATTGTTCTAAGAATGGAAGAACATACCAAATTATTTTTTCTTTTCAGTTCCCAGTGGAACATAAGGCTGAAACTGTTGCTCTCCATTATTTCTGTACTGTGTTGTTAACTTCACCTGTGCCCATGAGGTCCCAACTTAACTCATTGTTTCTTCTATTTCTTTTGTCAGATTCTCTCCCCTCTTGAAACATGCTTTTCACCATCAGATGAGTGGTATATTCATCCATTCTTGTACAGATTAAAATACTAAAACAATGCTTAAAAGTTGAAAGCCAAAACCAAGATAAAGAAGGTCCTTATAAGAGAGCTACTCTACAGATGCTGCAATTACGATACATTCAGAGGAGGAACTGCAAAACCTACTAGCTGCCATTTCTGATGTCTGCCGTGAATTTGCACTAAACAAAAAGAAGATGCAAATTATGAAGCAGGCTGACATCACACAGCCACAAATTGTCATCGATAGTAATGAGCTAGAGGTAGTTAACCACTTTACTTATCTAGGATGTTCAGTCAATGATAAATAAACCCTGGATCAAGAAATAAGCATCATGATTGGCAAGGCATCTACAACAATGAACAGACTAACAAAAAAGGTATAGGGGAACAGAAAATAATTAACAATAAAAACTAAACTCCTGGTTTACCAGGCTTGTGTCCTCAGCACCCTCCACTACAGCAGTGAAACATGGACAACTGATATGCACCAGGAGAGACTAAGCAGCTTTCAAATGCGGGGTCTACGTAGAATTCTTGGAGTTACGTGGCAGGACAAAGTCAATAACACTGAAGTATTTGAAAGAACAGGCATACCACAGTATTTCCTATGCTCAGTCTGCACAGACAGATGGATGGAACACACTTGGAGAAAGGAAGATGCGGAATACCGAAAGATCTACTTTATAAAGAATTACAGTCTGTGAAAACATCAACCTCTACTTAGGTACAAAGACGTATACAAAAGTGAAATGCATGATACAAGCATCAATACAGAATCATGGGAAGAGGATGCTATGGAATGTGTTGCATGGACGGGAAATATCAGGAATGGTATAAAGACAAAAGAGTTAGTAATAGCAGTCAGTTCAAGGGCTCTACATCTAAGACACGCAAAAACATAATGGGGACTGTGTTTCACCTGTACATACAGTGGAAGACTCTTTGCAGCTCAGATTGGTCTTGTAAGTCACATCTATCACCGACATGGATTGTAGATTGTATTTCTAATAGCACAAACAATAATGCTATCAATTGAAAGATGGAAAGGTGTCTGTTTTCCCCCCAGATTTTCTGAGATTCTCCAATTTATCTTTCCCTGCAGGTTCTGATCTAGTAATTGTTTAGTCATATTGTTAGACTTCTTTCTGAGAGCGTATCCCATCTATCCCCATTTGTTATCTTTGATCTCACTAGGCACCTGTGTGTTCTCCTCCACAGCTCACCGACTTGATATGAACTCTGGTCTTCTCATGCAAATGTTGTTCGTCCATCACAAGTGATGATGACCACCTGTTACACCCACTTAAAAAAATTCAGTTACTCAAGTCCTTGGCAATGAGATCATAGATGTCTAATAAGCCTATCCTGGCTGCAAAAGTCATTGGACAAGCCAGGAATTGGATGATCATTGTAGATGGTGTTTGATCTATTTGTGACTTTCTAACTGCCTTTGACTGATCTAGCATTGATGTAATGGGTGGTGGTTGTATTCTGTTACTTTAAGGTATGACCTAACCTGTACTACCTAATTTGCACTCTGACACTGGGGAGATCAATAAGTTACTACACTATACAAAGTAACTATACTAAGTTATTACATTATACAAAGTTACTATACTAAGTTACTACACTATACAAAGCTATTATACTAAGTTACTATACTTGACAAAGTTACTATACTAAGTTACAATACATTAAGTTACTATACTATACAAAGTTACAATACTAAGAGTGCTTTGAATGAAAACCTTAAAAGTGTGATAGAAATTATATGGCATTGTCTTGTAACTTGTACATTGATGTCTGATGCAGCAGTCCATGGACTCATGCCCTTTGATCCATTGTCTGTGTGTGATATATGCATGTGATTGTTAGCTGTTATTTTGTTTCATTTATCTGGCTTCGGAGGGAGAAACATTCGTTAAACTTGTTAATATTGTTGTTAAAGAAATCAAGAGTGTCCTGCACATGCCATCTTGGTGCAGACAAACAACATGACATTATAACAACAGTTTAAAGAGGAATATCACACTATTGATTGACAAGCATTATAGAGGAGCAGTGTTGTTATCCATTATTTAATCAGTAAAGGAGTAAAGCCATGAGAAATGAATCGGTGAATGAATGTCCAGTGCGGTGATGCATGTCTGTCAATTTAGTATGTGTATGAACTGAGTCTGGTTCTTTGGTGAAGTGGTACAGAGCCATTCTGTAACAACAAAGAAACCGAGTTCGATCCCTGCAACAGGGATCTGAGCACCCAGATCATTTAGAAAGCAATGACAAACTACTGAACGTATTTACATTGCCTAGAAAATCACTAAAGCCAAAATATGCTGGCTTGATGGCTACGTCTTGAATAGGATATGCTAGCAATGTGCTAAGTAGATAGTTTCACAATGTTGTGAGTCATGGGACAAACTGTTCATGACCTGGTCAGGCATACTGGGTGGTGATCCCAGAGTTTAGTGCAGCAGTTGAATATTTTGCACAGAATGAAATACTAATGACATTTTACTTTAGTTATTTCAGCAGGAATATAGATAAATCCCAGAAGAATGAAATACTACTGACATTTTACTTTAGTTATTTAAGCTAAAATAACTGTCAATCAACCAAAATGGTTCATAAATGAGGAAGATCAAGTTATGTGTGTCAGCTGGAGAGATAAAAAATTGAAGAAACTTTGCCAACTGGTAACAACATGTGGAAGCGCAACATGTGAAATTAGAATTGAGGGTAGGAGTGAAGTCAGGAAACCATCACTCATTCATAATTACAATATGTCAATGAATGGATGTGATAGAGGGGATCAGATGATTTCATATTATGGAAACCACACAAGAAAAACAGTAAAGTGGTGGAAAAAAGTATTTATGTGGGTGTGTGGAGATAACGCAACTCAACGCCCAGATTTTATACACACTGAGCCGCCCTCACACCGAGAGGCCTATGCCCCTTTCAAACTTCAAGGACATATTGATAGAGGAACTCTAGTTTATTTGAATTAGAGGCACCTAATAACATTGATGCTGCTTTATTGTCCAAGCCAGGAAGAAAGCCAGTAAATACAGAGCTTGAGAGGTATCGGGGACCATCCATCTCATTGACTTCAGTGGAAAAGACAGACAATGTGCTCACTGTGCTACTAAGCAAATACGAAAGCGAAGTAGCTACTACTGCATAGGATGTTCACATAAGCCCCATCTGTGCGCTAAATCATGCTTTAGGGAATACCACACATGATGAGCTCATTTGTAACACATAAAAACTTGTAAATAATAAAGCTGTGACTGGATGTAAATATTTTCATAGATTCTGGTGTCATTCAGAAAAATATACATAACTTTAACATTTATTGATATAAATAATAAATAATAAATTATACTAATAAATTAACTAATTCATTTTCTTGTTTTGTGTCTTACTAACTCTAACCTTGTGAAGTAATCATATGTGATAAATGTACTTATATATTCATATTCTTTATCCATTCCTCTTTCCATTGATATATTACACATACACTATTTATCAATATTAGTATGTCAAGTGATACAATGAAAAACACATGTAAGGACATTTCTCTACTCCTGAAAATTAATTTGGTCCAAACCTAAAAATAATCAAGTCCTGAAAGAGTTAAGTGCTTAGCCGTGCCAAAATTGATGCCCCACACCGTTTAAAAATAATACTTTTTCTTGCTAAGCCCATTTATTATGATGCTATTAGGTAATAGCACATTTTTGGCACATTATTATAAAACATATTAAAATTAGTTAATAAGTAGAACTAGTTCCTCTCGAAAGAAGACACTCCACAATTTATTTCAAAATTCTATTTTAGCTTGTAAGAAAAATGAAAAATAAGTGTCAGTTTTGATCGTCAATCCATTCAGTCGTTCACTTAGCATCGTAAAAGTCCGTCATAAACAGTCTTTGAGTTCCATTACAATTCACGTTTATTTCTAGCATTCTAGCATTGATAAAGATCAAACATTTAAATCAAGTTTAAACTTTGGCATGCACAATCAGGCTTGTGTTTCAGCGCAACATAAAGTCCTATAACGTAACTACTATAACCAGTGAAGAAATCAAATATTGAAAAAGTGTAAAAAGTGATGAGTACAAGTGCATTCTGGATATTAGAAAAAAACAACTCCTTAACGGTGAGTTAATTTCAAAGGATTTAAAGAATTTTAAAGTGAACTAGAATCTAAACAAAATGCGTCTTTGGGATTACTTGCCTTCATTCAGAAACATTGACAAATTTTCAATCAGAAAAGTGAATTTATAATTTTAAAATTTATTTCTGTCTTTGTTTAAAGTGGATAAAATCGATGATAATAATTAACTTGTAAAACGTTACTAGGATTTTTTTTGTTTATCAAATTCGGGTGGGGAGGGGCATCAAAATCTTCATTGCACCGGGCAGCACTTACCTTAGGTATGCCATTGCTCTACAACCAACTGTGTAACATGCTACAGCCGAGTGCCTTCCCAGGAGTTTACAGTTCATGATTAGAGAAACATACAACTGATTTTCTCATTCATCACTTCGTCAAGCACAGTACAGTGAGCTTTTTGCATGCATAAATAATGGGCAACCCTCACAAAAGCTTATTCAACTAAGTCAAACATGATGGATGTCTATTGAATCTATTATTGTCAGAATATTGCAGCAGTGGGTTGAGCTTAGAACTCATTTTATTATAGGAAGAATGCGCGAGCGCTGTTATACAGCAGAACTGCTATATTCTATATTATGTGACATGAAAAACTATGTTTTTCTCATATTTCCCTAGCGTATTCTTGGAGAAGTTCAGAGCGTGAATAATAAGTTTGAAGCAGAAAAGCAAAATACAACAAAACTACTCAACGATCTTGCCGATCTCACTAATTCTATCAGTTCAAAGATTCTTATTCCTGGAAAAAACTTTAAATCCATATCTGGGTTATGAGTTTGAAAAAAGAATATAAATAACCCAAATATCGGAGGATGACAGACAAAAAAGAAGTAGGATAGTGACAATATCCAGTTACAAGTTATGAGGGTCCAGAACCCGTTTGTGATTGTTGATGTATATGCCTGCAACACGAGCGTTGATCTTCAGGGTTGGAAAATTCATGGGGAGATATTGGAACAGGAAAAGTATATCTTTTTTTGTGGTGACATCATGGGAAAGGTACATCATGGGGCAATAATGCTTCTAACAAACAGGTAAGAGAGCTTGAGGAGACCCTGACAGATATGAACCTGGTGTGCATTAATTAATTTTTGGATAACAAGAATGGCAAGCAGGGATGGTGATAGTGCTATCGACACATTGGTGTCATCGGCTTCTATGACTATCTGCAAATGGGATGTGCCGGGGCATCATGGCATGACCACCTTCCATGTGTTGTGCTCGTGAAGAATGAAAAAAGTAAGCAGATCAGGCCAAATGTCAGGTCTTTTAAGTGTGATTTCATAGGAGTGTATGTTGTGAGCAGAAATCGACAAGACAAACGTAGGACTCAATAAATGGGAAGTCAGATTTGGGATAAGCCCCCCTGGTGGAATGAAGAGGTGCAAAGGACATGGAGTGAGAAACGGAAAGTAGTAGAATTATGGCAGAAGACAAGAAAAAGTGTGTCGGCTCAGCCCATGGATGTTCCACAATGGAAACGGAAGAAAGATAACTTAGTTCAAACATTCAAAGAGATTACAAAGTCAGCAAAGGTCATAAAAATAGGACGAATTTTGCCAGATCACATGCGAAAAGTCACTAAAATTGTTCTGGCGTTTACACAATCCATGAATGATCTGACAAGATGCACGACTATTGCCGATTTCCAGAGTGCTGATACGGCCTGGCAGAAGACGGACGAGACAACTGGTACTGCGTTGCTGGCACACTACACCACACAAATTGGTCAGAGAAATGTGGAGGCACATCAAGAAATCCGGAAAAATATTGCAGACACGTGTAAGAACTTGAGCATGGAAAAACATATGATAATTACAGTTAAAGAAATTAGAAAGGCGTTGGAATATTTAAAAAGAACACAGCAACTGGACCAGATGACATTAGATACAATGACATTAGTCAGTAAACGGATGAGGAGTTGGGAGAGTTGGCGGACATGTTCAATAATAGCCTTTTAAAGGGTTCAGTAAAAGAAGACTGGTTGCACGGATATTTAGTTCCACTACCCAAACCTGGGAAGGATCACACCAGGATACAACGCTGCAGAATAACAACAATGCAGAATACTATAGGCAAGAATTTGGAAACAAATTGTGGCCTGGAAGGTATCGTGTCATCTTGAGAGAGATAAGTGTTTACCAACGTTGTTAGGAGGGTATCACTCAGGAAAGATGACATGGCAGAATGCATCCATAATTGCGCAGGATGTTTTTGAGGGGTTCTATTCGTGCATGGAGACATGTGCGGTCGCAATAGATCTTGAGGATGCTCACAATAGGGTATCATTGGATATCTTGATGGACCAACTGTTAAATCTTGCAGTAAATCCTTGTCGTGTGATGGGTTGGTGCGGGCCTGATGTACAGGCTAGTAGTTCTTAAGTATGGTAACTGGGTATCTGCATCAATGGTTATTAGCCCTGGTCTACCACAGGGATCGCCTCTATCTCCTGTGCTTTTCAATGTATACACAGTACAGATAACTAGCAATCAAATCACAGGTGCTGGCAGAAGGATGTCGTACGCTGATGACATCCTGGTGTATAGACAGGGCAGAAATGGAGAAGAGTGCGTCGTGGAACTATAGAAGGAAGGACAGACTGACGAATTGGTGTAGAGATACGGGAACAGTGGTAAATCCTTCTAAGGCATTCATGATGTGGTTTTTGTGAACAATCACATGGTAAGGCTGCCATAAAATACAATAGAAATTAAAGATTTTTCTGATTGGGATTTGGCAGACCTTGAATAAAGATCTTCATATGTCTAATATTAACTGATAGTCAAGACTTTGAATGTGAAAACGTGAAACATATTTTGAATATTATGCGTTTTTTTGCGTGTGCATTCTTGGCATGAGACTAGTGCCTTTTGGCAAAAACTTGTTGACAACACAAACTTGTTGACAACATACACTACTAGTACTAGTACCTGGAAAAAGACAATACAATGTATTATTATACATTTAAAAAAAAGTTATTTGTGATTATGCAATCTGGAATAATATTATTTATCAGGTTAACTGATATTGCTAAATTATAATGTTATCTTGTATTATTTTAAGGAAAATAATTGTTTTTTTTTGTGTGATTCCAAAATATTTTTTAGTGCTTTTTAGAGACGTTTCTAGTGCATTTATGATGACATGAGTTGGATACCTGCTGGGGATAGACACATTTTGGGAAAGTCGAAACCGGAAGCGGAAAACTGACAGAAGTTGTGAATATCGAAGCGTCAGGACGTGTATAAACGTTTAAATTTAAACTGTTTACCGACATAACATTTGCTGTTTTGTAGATAAAATGACGTCTGTGGAAGATCTTTACAAAGCGTTTGGAGTACTAGCTGACGCGAAGGATAAGGCAAGCGAAGTGAGTACCTACTGTATTGGGTACGCCCTGTATTGTATTTTTGCGTAGTGTAGAGTGTAGACGTAACTTTATTCATTGTCAGATGAGTTATCGATAATTATTTGTCCGTGTCCATCACACTCACAGGTGATGACAAGTCTCATATATGATGATATTAATAATTATTATAATAATAGTTGCACCCCTGTTGTGAGCAGAGATGGCTGAAAAGTCGAATTATAGCATTCAATCTCCTTGCCATATTTAGGACACATATAATTATAATATTCAAAATTGTACATCTTAGGCATTAGCACAAAATTTTCAAAATCATTATAAATACCACAGTTACATAGCGCTTGAAAATTGCAATCCAACGATACCTCAACCAAGTCTCTACGTCAATTCTGAAAAAAAGTTATGAATTTTTTTCTAATTAATTTTTGCCTCATGATAATTACATGAAACATATAAGGAAATATGAAATGACAGGTTAGGGTTGTCAAAAAGTTGCGGCCCTGCCTTAGAACCAAGCCACTAATTTATGAATATCAAAGTTATTTGCATTAAAAAATATAACAAATTATACATTCTCATGTTCAGGAAGACATTCATTACATTATGCTAACTTTCTGACGCAGCCAGAATTAATTAATAATTAAAAATGACGTCTAATTAGCATAACTGCAATTGAATGTATCATACATTTTTCACATTTATTAATTATTTAGGATAAAAAATATAACAAATTATACATTTTCTTGTTCGGTAAGACAAGACGCACCTGTTTATTACATTGTGTTAATTTTCCGATGCAACCAGAGCCAATTAATAATAGTGTCTAATTAGCATAATTAAAATCTCTTCTATGCTTCCCTTTATGGCAACATGCATGTGGCTGGCAATCTGTCACCTCTTTGTATCTGAAATATAATATTTGATTATTATTATTATTGGCATTTGGTACACATGTACATAAACAATTCTATGTCAAAGGTATGAATAAATTACCAGGTAGGTATGTGCACCAAATTTTCAAAATTTGCTTTTTGTTTTTCCTATTTTAGTGATACCTAATTAGCCCTTTATAATTAAATACTTTATTACATTATTCTGTAGATAGGCTTATGTAGAAAATTGAGCAAATTTGATAATAAACAAGAGACAAAGATACCAAAAAGAGAGAACGTTTGGAAGATGCTGAAGTTGACGTCTGCATTGATTTGATTTATTAGGTCTATTGAAAGGAGAAAGCATCTCTCACATAAAAGTGAATTTTACTAAATATTCATGAGAGAATTATAAGCAATTGGACTTCATAAACAATATAAATAATATATATTTAATGTGAAATGTGTTTCTTGTATAATTATCAACATGAAACAGACCGATGTGACTAAGAAAACACTTCAGTCGTCATGGCGACGGACGCATGATAGTACATAAGTACGCGCACTCGGCATGGTCTTGTACCAATAATTTCAATTATTTTACATATAAATCTTAGATTTTTTACTAGTATCATTTAAAAATGAATTAAAGAAATTAAAAGAGGCAGGAATTGTAGTTGTTAAACGTCAATTTCTTTAAATAAGAGACATTTCAGAATTATCGACGCTACAGTAAAGAATAGCGGTAGACAAGATGGTGGCTGAGGAGCGCGTGACCGATCTGCAGTACGTTTGTTTAAAATTCCATAATAATTACCGGCAACTTCCAAAAATAGTGAAATTTTGTATATAAAGAGAAAAATGGTTGTTACATTTGTTAGGCATGGTTACAACATACTATTTTATTCAAACTAATAAATATACATGTGCAAAGAAAAAACACCTAGGCGTATTTAATTGCTTGGTGAAAAATGTGCACAGCGTATTTCTAGTTACGTAATCCGATGCACAAATGAATGAGAAAAATTAAACAGTTGTCTTTTTTAAGAAATAAGGTTGCGTCGATTTATCTGAAGACAATTGCTTTGGTCAGTGTTTTGCGTGATGCAAATATCGATCATGGACGCTACCAAAACAAGGGAAGTAATTTAAGCCACATTCACTTTCACGTCCCCTTACGATTTCCTAATGCCTACATTATAAATACCACAGTTAGATAGCCCTTGAAAATTGCAATTCAATGATACCTCAACCAAGTTTGTACGTCAATTCTGAATAAAGTTATGAATTTTTAAAAATTAATTTTGCATTAAAATAATTTACATGGAACATATAAGGAAATATAAGCTGATTAGTGCACAAAGTTGTGACCAAGATTTGTAGCCGAGCCAATAATTCATGACATATCTGAGTTATTAATGATAAAAAAATAGAATAAACTATACATTTCTGTGTTCGGGAAGAAAAGACGAATCTGGGGAGTACATTTTTCTAATTTTCAAATTAAATTAAAGCTAATTAATATTCACAATGGCGGTTAATTTACATAATTAAAACTGAATTGAATAGCCTAATTATTAAACATTTCAGTTATTTATGATAAAATATGTTACAAACTATACATTTCTGTGTTCAGGAAGACAAGACGAATCTGCGGATCACATTGACATAATTTTCATATGCAACCAAAGATTAATATTCAAAATGGCAGCTAATGTGCATAATTAAAATAATTAATAAATATATTTGTGCATTATGATATCCTACAAGGTTTTTGTGCTACAAATGTAATAAAAATTTCATGGATTATTCATGTATATAGTTATGTGATTTGTGTTTAGTTTTGTGAACTGCTTGTGTAGGGAAATAATATTCATAGAGTGGTAAGAATAAAGTAGATATTTTCTTTTCTCATGTTTCATGTTATTTCTTCCCCCATCTAAATCCCATTGTATGTATAATTTGTATTATTATGCATAGATCATGTTCTAGCAAAGCTGCTACTTGCAGGCAATGCAATACCAATAGTCCAAAGAGTGCACATTGCAGCACATCAGTAGTGTAGTCACAAATCAAGTCGGACAGTTGTCATGACAACACACAACCTTTTGTAAGGCTTGTAAGCAGGCAAACAAACTAACTCCCATTCATATGCTTTGGCTTAGTTTTTTAAAGAAATTAACAATTTTGTAAATACATAAACACACAGAGCATTTAATATTTTAAAAAGATGGCAATTGTATTTCTTGTTAACCAATATGTCTGAAAAACAATATAGGGGACATGCAGCATGGACATGGTGAACCTTTTTAAAACATTGGATGAGAGAGTGCTGCTCATATAATGTCCTTCATACTTGGTATATAACTGTATAAATGGCTAATATGTTGTTTTGTTGTTCGTCCATCACAAGTGATGATGACCATTTGTTACATCCACTTTTGAAAATTCAATTTTAGTTATGTCCTTGATTATGAGTTCGTAGATGGCTAATGAGCACTATTCGAGCTGTAAATGTCCTTGGACAGTTTGGACATGGAATAACGACTGTAGACGGATCCTGGTCTATCCGTGACTTTCTAGCTGCTCTCTGCTGTTGAGCTGCTGCATTTCTCTTCTTTTCACAAGATGATACGTTCTTTTTTATTTTAGAACGCCATGTAGATCTATTTTGTGCAAGTTCTTCCCATGTATCGTGGTCTATTTCAAAGGCTTTCAGTGAGTCCTTTAACGAGTCCTTGTAGGGCTTCCTTTGGCCACCTTGAGATCGTATACCCTTCTCTAGCTCACCATAGAGAAGTATCTTTGGCAGACGATGGTCTGGCATACGCACCAAATGACCTGCCCAACGAATCTGTGTCTGCATCAGGATCGTGTCAATGCTTGGGATACCAGCTCTATCAAGGGAATTTTCATGAATGTGAAAATGACTTGCACTGGGGATTTTGATTAAAGTGAGGAAGAGTTGTGCAAAGCGTAGCCCTCACTCTCTTGTCGGACCTCATTTGAAACCAGTGGCAAGACGAATCGAGACGACTGGAAGTGAAGTACGATGCAGTGGATGACCATGGTTTTCTACGTGTCTCACCATGCCCAATGCGGTCCACACCGCGCTGCTGGCGTTCGCCTACATTACCCGGTGGGCCGATAAACCATCGTACCTTGTACGCGTAAATTCGCAGAATATCAGACTTTACGTGATTAGGTTGACAAGACCGTTATGCTTTTTGAGATAGTCTCAGCACAATATCACCTACTTTATGACTGCCTAACAGGCTGTCAGTCGAGTGTGGAGCCAGAACACGCCCCAGGCAGATACTGGTGCTGTATTCACATGACACGTCAAACCTGAAATATATTGAAATATACCTGAAATGGCTAATATAACATTTAGACAGTAAATAAAGTTGAAGGTAATAGTAGATTAAAAATGGATAATGAAAATACACAATAAGTGACAATACCTAGTGTTAAAATACAAGTTACTCAAACAATATCTGCTGTTTTTGTCAGATAGATGCCCAACTGTGTACAGAAAAGACTTGATGTCACAAAAATGTCCACTTCTATATGCCAAATAGTATCAGGGACACTGGAAATCTAATTAAAACGTGGTCACTGCCTACTTGCATGGTCAGGAAATAGACTAGTGACCATTTTCTTCAAGGGGCATAATTTGATAAAAAAATTTGGACACCAAAGAGCTCCTTTGTGCTAATGCCTATACATCTGTGTTTGCTTTTTCTATCTATCAATTCTATCTTAATCTATCATTCAAATAATCAAGCAAGCAAGTTTTGGCGTACCCAAGTTTTTAGTTTTAAAAATAAATTTAAATATGTAGTCAGTGCTTGTCTACCCTACATTGGCCTGTAGGTCTATTGTCTGTCCCCAGGTGAATGATGGTTGATCGTATTCATACTTGCCGTTAAGCATAGTGGTGGGTGCTTAAGCAGTCATTCCAAAGCCAGATGTGTTGCCATGTTTGGGTATACCCATTTCATTGATTGTTTGTTCAAGGCTATGTAACAGTATATTTTCCTCCCACCGTTTTCATGGTCTACCTTTGGCTTTACCACGCTCGGATATTTTTGGCAGATTTCATGAATCGGTGTACACTGTGACCTTCGCTCTGGTTTCGGGTGTTTACCAACCTTTCCTAGGGTCACGTGATCTGACAAGTGGTGCATGATTGACATGAATGGCGGATGGCCTAGGGTCACGTGATCTGAAGCTTCTCCAAGGTGGCGCTGGATATATTATTAGTATAATAAAAACGGAAATAAGTTCAATAAAAGAAAGAAAATAACGGATAACAAATAGGACGGGGGAGGGGTCGAGTCGTAATGTTCTGTTTTGGGAAAAAAATATGACATTTGCATCATGTCTTGGCCTATGCTGCGCATGGGAAGATGCAGCAGTCATTTTTGCGCGCGTTTGTTTGCTTTTCAATTCGTGCTTCTCCTTACCTATCTGTGGGTCATGGAAGCAAGGAGTGGATTTATAAAAAGGGAGTTGAAGATCGGAGCTACAGCCATTGTCGATTGGAAGAGCTTTTGCAGGGAAATATGCATAGAGATGTGTGCGAATGAAATAGTAAAAATTGGGGAAGGTATCGTGGTGGAAATAGACGAAAGTCTCTTCGGAAAGAGGAAATACAACAGAGGGAAAAGAGTGGAAGGAACATGGGTTTTCGGCCTGGTGGAGAGGGACACCAATAAATGTGTCTTGAAGGTCATTAAGGAAATGACCAAAGATGTCTTATTAACTATAATAAAGGAATATGTGTTGCCTGGGGCGACTATTATATCAGACTGCTGGCGGGCGTACAACTGTTTGGAGGATGAGGGCTATGTTCATTTAACCGTGAACCATAGCCTGGAGTTCAAAAACTGAGAAACCGGGGCCCACACAAACACAATTGAGGGTTTGTGGGGCCTCATTAAAAGAAAAATGAGGAACCAGGGTAGGCGGTCGAAAGGGCAATTCCCGGCCTACCTGTGTGAATATATGTGGCAAAAGAAACATCGAACGTCGCCACATTTATTCATGGATTTCCTGGCCGGAATTACTCAGGTTTATCCGCCTAGCAACAGCGAATAAGGTAAGTGTGCTTCATTTTACCCATTTCACACTGTTTACATTTTTTATTAGTCGACCATGGATTTAAACTAATCAAATCCGCTATCAAAACTAAAAAAAAAAAAAGGCTGCCACGCGTAAATCCGTTTGGCGGATCGGCTGGTTTGTGACGTCACTGCTCGTGGCATTTCATCGGATGTCTGGCTATCTAGTGGAACTCCATGACGTGTCGCCTTGTTAAAAAATGAAAACAGTGTGCTATTTATATCCCACTGTACACCAATTCGTGAAATTTACCTTTTTTAACCATTGCAGCTTTTCTACACTAGGTACTTTGACAACATTTTCAAAATAATGCTACATCCGTAAAATACTGTAGTTAGATAGCCCTTGAAAATTGCAATTCAATGATATCTCAACCAAATCTGTACGCCAATCCTGAAAATTGTTATGAATTTTTTTTTGGAATTAATTTGACATCAGAATTGATGAATCTTGCTTTCTGGCATCCAATGCGTTATAAATAGCACACTGTTTCCATTTTTAAGTAGGCGAGGTCACGGAGTTCCGCTAGAAAAACTGGGCCAATGAAATGCAGCATGCAGTGACGTCACTGCCAAGCGACTATGCGCGGCGGACATTTAAAAAAAATATTTGATCATTTTGACCAGTGGTTTTACTAGTGGAAATCCATGGAAATTGCCTAATTAAAAGTGTGAAATGAGTAAAATGAAGCACTTACCTTACTCACCGTCCCACTGCGGGGGGAGGGAGGGGGGAAAGACCCCCAGGCCCCCCTTTTCTAAACATTCAAATGTAATGAGGGGAGACCCCCTCAACCCCCCTTTTTTTATTAATTTTTATACCACTCCACTCCCCTTTTTTAATATCAAACAATCAGAAGTAATGAAATTATTAATTTGTGTACCTTCCTCTTTTTTATTATTTTTATATTAAAACCTCAGATCTACCAAACCCCAAAACACGCTACAATTTGCGCGAACCGTGACGTCACAACCTCTCGCAAGCCATGACAATATTTCTCGAACAGCAGATCAGTGCAATTTAAGCTTTGGGGAATACCTTAAAACTAGGTCAAACATCGCAGTGAACGCCAGTAAGAAAGGTACACCGAATTTAGGTACTTGTTGCCCCAATTATTTCTGCGTTCCAACATTTTTGTGGTCTACCCCTAGGTCTATGACTGTTGTATCTGTGTAGCATAACTTGTTGGGGAACACTGCTGGTAGTCTACTGATGTGCAAAAACTATTTGATCTGCTGCCTCTTAATGTATTCTAGGTATCAGTGTTGTACCAGCTCTTTTCCTAATGAAATGTCATCATTCTTTATTGTCTCTTTTAGTGATATTCCTAAGATTCTGCTCAAACATTCCATTTCAGTTGTCACGAGGTTACCTTTGGCTGTTGTCCATGTTTAAATCTACATATTTGTTTTTGAAGATTGGTGTCATCTGTCCTAGTGCTTGATATACTTTACTGCATCTGATGTGTATTTCTTCACTACTCCTCCCTCTGCTGTTATATTGCTTCCTAGGTAAGTAAACTCTGTCCCCTGGTTAAGTCTTAGGTTGTCAATATAAATATTGATGTATACTCCTCTTCTTCCTATGTTCATTACTTCGGTTTTTTATGTGTTTATTTTCATATTAAAGGCTTTACATGTTTGGTGTAGTTCAACACACAAATTATAGGGCCTACATTTTTTTGTTCACAAAGACATGACCATCTGTTGATCATATATGTTCTATAATTTTCAGATGTGCGCAGAACTAATTGATATTAAAAATGGCAGATAATTAACATAATAAAAATAAACTGTTAAATATAATAAAATACCACAGAAAATGTATATTTTTGTGTGCGCAAAGACAAAACGCATCTTTTGACCACGTGCTAATTTTATGATGAAATTAGGGATAATACAATTTCAAAATTGCGGCTAATTTGCATAATTAACATTTTTTGTAGTCTTCTCTTCTTCAGCGTTCATTCTCAAACTGCTGCTGTATATCTCATGTAGCAGGACAATGGTCCTACTAGATTTCCAGCAGGATGTAGTCCAGAGAATAGAAATGTGTTGTGTCGCTGTTTTATTTGCGTCATCCAGATTGTTGCTGGTTACTTCTCCATTGGTTTCCATAAGTTTTTTTTATAGGTGATTGAAGCTTGGTCTTTTCAGTCGGTTAAATTTTTTTGGTTAGTACTTTTGTTTTCTCATGCATGGGATGATGTTTCAGTCCTCTACATTTTTCAGTTATTATTGTGATTTTATCATCCATGGGCCTGTTAGATTTTGTAATCCTGCTGTTGCTTCCATTGCCATTATAGGTGTGCTTCTCATTCCTCCTGTAATAATTCAGAGACCTGCATTTTGAATTTTGTCCAGCTTCTGGAGATTGGTATTTGCTGCTGTTGCATATGTGATCAATCCATATTCCAGAGTTAGGCGAATATGACTTACATAGATTGTTTTATGGTTTTTACGTTGGCTCCACAATCTGTCCCAAATAGATTTTTAATTATTTGTAGTCTGTGGCTTTTTTTCTCTGTTTCTCCCCCATATAAGTCTCTTATCAAATTTGAGTCCCAGGTAGACTGGGTTGTTTTCTTTTTGGAGTTGTATTGTCTATTGTGAGGGTATAATTTTCAGGTTTTGTGGAGAAGGTGAAGAGTGTGGTGACAGTTTTGCTTTTGTTTATTTGAACACCCCAAGTTTTTGCCCACTTTTCAACTTTGTTTATTGCCTCCTGCATTATAACTTTTGTGACTCAATAAATTCTGATTAAGTCCAGATAGGAAGATTGTCTGCTTGGAGAACCCTATGTACACATGGCATGAATAGTTTTGGCAGTTCGTCTATATAAATTATGAAGAGTTGTTTTTATTCTATGACTCAATGAGCATAATCTATGAACAAAATACAAACAGGATGTGTTTCTATGACTATGGAAATAATGTATGTGCAAAATACAAACAGGATGCTTGAGACAATGGAAAATCATTTTACTGTAATTGTACTAACACAAATTATTTGCACATTTTGTAATTTAATAATTAATGGGTTTTTTGTGGTAATTTTGTCTTTCCATATACATGTTTATAGCTACATTATGTAATCTTTACTTCACAGCATGAACAGGAATTCCGTCTCTTTCTGGCTGCAGCTAAAGGCAGCATTGGGGAAAAAAGGCTTGCTTCACAGTTCATTTGTAGATTCTTCAAGTTTTTTGAAAATGCACAGGATGATGCTATCAATGTTTTGTTTGAGCTTTGTGAAGATTCTGATGCTAGTGTGAGTAGATTATTGCCTTCATTGATACTAAGACTGCTTACCACTTGATCTACACACAGTTGTAAGAAGTATAGTGGTAGTGTAAAAAATATAATATTCTTATGCCATGAAAAAAATAGTTCTTGTTGTAAACTAAAAAGTTCTTGTTGAAAAGTTTTCTTGTTTACATTTTCTATATCTTTCAGTTGTTTTTCTGACATTATGTTGCATGCTAATGATATGGGTTCATGAACGTGAGGCATTTGCCTCTTGTATTTATTTTAAGTTTTTATAACAAGAAACAGCTTATGAAATCTTCTCTGCATTTCTTAACTAGAACGTTTGCAGTGGTTTAATTAAAGAGAAAGAGGAGGGGGTGAGCTCCAGATATGCTGGATTTTAAATGTATCATCTGGTTGATAACCAGTTCCATTGATGATCTGGTTCAAAAATAAGATGATTAATTTTCTTGGTTTTGAATTGGGTACCCTCAAGCCTTTTGAACTCAATTCCTAACACTCTTTTGTCTAGTACTGGGTTGGTGTGGTCTTGGTCTTTATTCATTTTGTTCCGTAATTTACATCATCTTTTTATTCGTTTCGTTTCCACATATATTTAAGTTTTTCTTGTCCAGCATCTCATTTCCATATTTGCATTGGATACATTTGTGTGTTTTGATAATTTCCATTTGTCGTCTTTTGATGTTTTGTCTGATAGTGTATCTTGATAAAGACCTTTTGGTTGAAATGTTGAATATTCTTCTTCTGCGTTCGTTCTCAAACTCCTGCAGATTAGCAGGATGTAGTCCGGAGAACGGAATGCGTTGTATCATGGTTTACAGCATTGCTGCGGTATCTGCGCCTTTTGGCCTGACACATCCGACTTCAGCATGGCTTTGGGTCACTGACCCTATATGAGATGGGACAGCCAACTCCATCCCATAACCTCCTTAGTCACCTTGTACGACATGCGTGGAAGGTAAACAGTGTTGCTATTCTTTGCTCCCCTTTCGGGCCCTGGCAACACACTGGAGACGTTGAATATGTTTTGTGTATTGTAATTTGTATGTTTTCTTGTGTGCACATCATTACCCACTAGCTTTAGTTATAGTTCGTCGTGTCTGAGTGAAACTGTTATAAAACCCTATGTTTTTAAAAAGTACAATTGTTATTACGTGTCACGCAGTTACCTTATATTGATTGTCGCATTGCCATCTGCTGAAGTTAATTCTGAACTTTTCGATGTGGTAGGAGAGCAAAATATTTTTGTCTGATCCTTTTGAGATCTAAATAGTGGTCTCAGGGGCCAGTGCATATCCTACTTTTATATCAGCCTGGTGGGTCAGATTTGGCCCACAATTCATATTTTTCCAACCCGTTTAAATTAACTGGACTATACAAGATAATAATGATTGTTCATATTGTAGAACTTAGATGCAAGTACACTGGTCTTTACACACATGTACAGTGTAAATATTTCGAGGTCAGATTTTTAAATTATATGAACAGAGAAAGATGCACTGTCATGTTAAGAGACAGGTGTATTAGAACCCTTATGACACCCCTAGAATGTGAAGATGATGTCTTATCTGATTACATTACATGATAAAGAAATAATAAAAATAAAGTAATTATGCTTTTTAATGGGATGGTTTTCTCCATGGTTTTTTTCATACACAGAAGACTCCCTCAGCAGACATGCTATGAGTAGCCTTCTAGTTATTTCATACCCAGAAGACGCCCTCAGCAGGCATGCTATGCTATGAGTAGCCTTCTAGTTATTTCATACCCAGCAGATGCCCTCAGCAGGCATGCTATGCTATGAGCAGCCTTCTAGTTATTTCATACCCAGAAGACGCCCTCAGCAGGCATGCTATGCTATGAGCAGCCTTCTAGTTACTACATACCCAGAAGATGCCCTCGGCAGGCATGCTATGCTATGAGAAGTCTTCTACTTATTTTGTTGCAAATTCTGTGGATTTTGTATCTTTTCTACTTTTTTCACAACATTCAGAGTTGGAATCATGAGCTCCCCCAACAAGCATCTTTTCCTGTCAGATATGTTTATTGCAACCCACCTGGTGTCAATGACTCTGCCAGGGAATTATCAGATTCTGCAGTTATTTTCCATGTGCCATCTGTTCATACACAATCACCACTTATACATTTGCATCTAGAACCATTGTGAGAGCTCATCTTGTTTTCCAAACATGATATACATTACTGGGTTCTGTGAATGTTGCACGACCAAGGAAAATGTAATTGTATGATGTATTGTAAGGGAAAGCCTCACTTTATTTACTTCTACTGATTTACTTTGCTTAATGTCTGATAGACCAATAGTGAGACCTTCAGACTTTGCATATGTAAAAAATAATTACATAAAATGTGATAATTAGTGTCAAACCCTTGCTTATATTCGGTAGATTGTGTATGCATGCTAGCTAACTCTTACCACAACCATATTAATATGTGATTCATTAAAAATGCAGATTAGAAAACAAGCAGTCAAAGATATTCCTGCATTGTGTAGAGGGTGTCCAGACAAAGTCCCACGTTTTGCAGATGCTCTAGCTATGCTGCTTGGCACTGATGATGTTCATGAGTTATCTGGCATTCAGGCATCACTTTATAGTCTGTACTCAATAAATATCAAGGGTATGTATATATTTTCTAATATTTACTGTTGCCAGTATTTCTTCTGCTTCGTTTTAAAACATCTGCAGATTAGCAGAATGTAGTACAGAGAACGGATTGTGTTGTGTAATTGTTTACATTTTACCAGCATGGCCTATGGGTCACTTTGACCCTCTATGGGATGAGGCATCCAACTTCATTTTCTCTCCCCCCCCCCATTCCCCAAACCTCAAGTTGCACGCTGGTACACAAAATTATCTTTTGTACATTATGGGTGGTTGGTTGCTGATATCCAGCGAGTCTGTTTTGGCCCACCCCAGGACAGAACCAGAGAATAACTATCACACCTCCAGGAAGGTAGGTTTCAACCTATGCACTGCTCTAAGCAACTATAGCCAAGATAGGGTTCACTGTGCTCATTCCCTGCCACCGACTACTGGTTATGCCGAACTTCTCTATTGTTCCAGGCATGCAACCAAATGTTCAAGTCAAAAGGATTGTCACATCCTGAACTACTGTGCCTCTATGATGGACCTCAGCTATAGGAAAAAACAGTGCTGTCGGTTTCCTCCTCCCCAGTACTTTACAGTACATCTCTGGCTCCCTCCCAACCACAGAGGGTGCATACATATATTCAAGTAAACATAAAACACAATTCAACAACAAAATAAAAGCATAAGAAGCATAATTGTATAGATGACGTGCCATGAAGCTTCTATAAGAAGATAACCTAAATATAACGGCATGTCAACTACTAAGGTTTTCTGAGACCCACAGACGCAACCACATGCGTTTTGTACATTATGGACGTGTTGGAATTTATGTGGTAACTAGTTTCTTGCAACATTTTAGATCATAAACAAATTGCAAACACCAACTCATCAAAGCCTCCATTGTAACAATATCAGGGTTATTATCAATAATATCATCATCAGGTGCCATGCCGGCTGGCGTTGGCGGTCATGGCTCTCCACAGCTCTCTGTCCACAGTATTATGTATCAAGGTCGTTGTTGTTGCAACTATATCAATAATATAGGGATGGATAAATACAAATTGAACATAATGCTAGAAACATGGAACGTGAGAAGTGTGTACCACAATCAAATTCATATAATATTGAAATCCTTCAAAATGAAGTGCCATAGAAGAGTTCTAAGAGTACCATGGACAGCAGGAAAGACCAACCAAGACATAATAAGAAAAATCAACATCCAAGAAGGCGGCTTTTAAACACCATATTAAGAAGGAAGTTATATTTTTTTGGCCATATGAAGAGACACGATGGCATGGAGTGTTATTGAAGGGGGCGATAGAAGGCAGTAGAGGTTGGACAGGAGATATTCAGGAATGCATGCACTTGCCGCTAGAGGAAGTGGGACAACTTGCCATAGACTGAATGGATTTCAGGAGATTCATAAGGAAGACTGTTCTGGAAAGAATACGTCACATTATGAGTGCTGACGTAACATTGCTATTTTTTTTACGTGTTGATGAATTTGCACATTGTGCTTCTCTTTAGGTTCTCTCTCTAGTATAACTGGTTGTCAGATCAGATGTGTACTTCTGGTATAATTCTCTCTTAATGATGTATGCTTTTCTTTCTCTCTATGTTCCTTGATCATGTGTTACACAGCATGACTGAACTAGGGTAAGAGTGGGCACCAAATTCCTTTACTTCAAGTAAATTAAAGTAGGAAGCCAGAGGACAATTAAAAAAAATTCTTGAGACTAACGGGAATTGAACCAGTCCGTTCAACGGCACCAAATCGCCTATCAACTATTGAACACGCGTTCTTCAGTACTTGACTACCCGCATCAATCCTTTACTTCACAAGGACTCCAGCTTTTGTAGATGTACTACTTACATGACCCATAAATTATCATCAAGTGCCGTCTCCGTAGTGAAGGTTGTCTGCAACAGACCTCCAACATCCCTTGTTTTGGTGATGCACTCTTCTAGAATGTAACCTGTCCATCTTGTGATGTTACTCTCCCACTTGTATCTCTGCCTAATTCTTGCTCCTCCCTTCAACTTTACCCTCAAGGTCTTTAACAAGGTGTCTGGATCTTTTAATGCGTCCAAAATATTTTATTTGCCTGATCTTTATTTCCTTTAAAAATTCTTTCTTCATATTAAGTGTTGTTAGAACCTCTTTGTTTTCTTCTCTTTCCATGATGTTTTCCCTATTCTTCTATGTATCCACATTTCAAAGGTATCAATTCTGTCTTCTAATTGTTTGTTTATTGTCCATGTTATAAACAAATAGATTAATAGACTCATAAATAGATTGTCTTCAATCTGAACTTGACCCTCTCTACCACAAGAACTGTCTGTTATTATATGGTATCAGATTTACAACTGTTTCATCCTTGTACTAAGCGGGGAGCTTGATAGCCTAGTTCATAGTGAGCTTGCTTGCTAGCACCGGGTTACAGTTTGCCAGGTTCAGAACCACGTCAGGACAAAAATAAAAATTCCAGGTTGTGATTTCTCGCTTGGCACGACCACTCCTCCAGTCGACACAGCTGCAAATGAGTACCTGACGCATGAGTTAGGAGAGGTAAAGACAGCAAGGAAGGAAACTGGCCACCCCACCAAATAGTTGCTGTGGCTTAGTACATGAAGAGTTATCTTCATCCCCGATGGCAGGCTCCTGCCACGGGACATCTTTACCATTACAAAATATGTGGCTCATTGGTAGGCAATCCTTGCCGCTATCTGTGGATGGTGTGTGTGTGACAACTATTGGATAAATCCCATTATCTCTTATTAGCGGAATTCTGTCATGCATACTTAGTTTCTGCAATGAGGTACAAGATAGTGGATATGCCTCTAGTTGGATAGCAGACGTGTCAGAGTGGCTATATTCAAGTGTGCATTGATGTTATTTGCAGCTATAGTAGGCCCCCCTCCCCCATTTCCATTATGATCTCTGTGTATACAGGTCATATCTGATCGCAGAGGCGTTGTAAATATTTATTCTCTCTTTTTTGATACTCTTTTTGAGCATGTATTGAAATATCCATGTGTCTTCTTGACACTGACACATGTGCATAGGAACATTTGTGCCACAAACCAATTCTTTGTTCTTCAGAGTGTGGGCAGTGCATATTTTTTTGTGATCATATTTACTGTGATTGTTTCAGTTGTGTTTCTGAAGGAGGATTTTTATCAGGGTCCTTGTTTAAAAAAATAACAGAATGGCTAGAGCTATACTGTTTGACAGACTTACTCCACATGTTCAGAATGTGAAGGGAAACTCATAAGAGAGTTCATAAGACTCATTAACCACATTTGAACACACACCAGTCATCACCGATATCTCAGTTGAGATAAATGGTGTTAACAAGTAGTAGAAAAATTTACTCAGGCGAGATAATTTAAATACTTAGAAAGACAGCACGCAAAGACAAATGTATTTTTTTATATGACTTTATTTGTGGATTGTATATGTGAATTAAAATTTGACAATGCGTGTTATTGTTTTTTTTATTGTTGTACCTCAGGTGCATTAGAAGGAGTGTTCAACCGTCTCTTGCAGACATCGGAAGATGAAGAAGGTACAGATGAAACTATGGGCCTCATACGAGAACGATTACTACGATTTTTGGTAACTAAGGTTAAGCAAATTGGAGATCTTGAGAAAGATGTTGAAGATTATGTCATGCAACAGTGCAGAAAAGTGAGTTGTGTTTAGCAATCTTCTATCACATTTTTTGTGTTTAAAATCACTCTTTCTTTTTTGTATGTATCAAAATGTTTTAGAATTTTATTTTAGTTTATCAATAATTTTGTTAACCAATGGTATGACATCTCCTGTTTTTAATGTGGGTATTTTCATCACTCGCTCCTGGGCCAGGAGAGCTATCTTGTATCAATTAAAAATTGCCATACTCAAATATTGGGCCAAATTCTGTGTATTATTCAGAGTCCATTTTATTGATATTACTCAAAGCCTGAATCACATTCACTTTGTAATCAGCTACAATGCCAATTTTGAAGAGTTCATTGAAAAAACACAGTAAAATCATTAAATCTGTTTTTCTTTTCACTTTATATCCCTTTATGCAGCGTCAGGGGTAGAAGCATTCTCTGGAGATGACTTTCTTGTGTGCTTCACGACTTTGTTTATTTTCGTTGACTCTTATTTTTGTAATCCATCATTTGCAAGGTCTGCCCTGAGTAGAATGTTTGAACCTCCAAGTCTATCTATCTATTGTCTTTTCTCTGCTTATGCTGTGAGGTGTCGCAAGATTGAAGGACAATCGGTTTTCTGTCTATTGTATGTTTAGTCGCTTGATGTGTAGTATTACTGTGCTGTGGCGGAATGTTGGGACCTCAATCCACCTTTTTCTTAGTCTTTCTCTGTATCTTGCTGTTTCCATTTTCATGTTGTATGCTCTAGCTGCTGGCCCATAAGAGTACAGTAATCTCCAAGTACCTGTGCTATATATATTCAAACATTGAAACTACCATATTTAAATGGCAATTTTTAATAAACATGAAGTACTAGCAAATTAATAATGTCTGTTGAATTCCCAATGAAAAAAATCATGCTCACAGACAGCAATCTTTATCAATGAAAGGAATTTTTTCCATCTGTGACAGCTAAAGCTTTAAGACCATTCTCACTGCCAGTAAGCCAATAGCACCTCTATTTTTATAGTTCTAAATATACTACTGAAGTAAATGAAAATCCTTACTGAGACAGCTAACATAGCATAAAATAATGTAATAATTGTACTACAAAATGAGCAGATGGTAGCTATAACACTTATCACTTTGCTCACCAGCAATCCAGAGCATACTTGTCCGCCATTACCGAGGGTGCGTACAAAATTTTATACATTGACATCGCTGTCTTTAAAAAATGTGTTGTAACGTTAAATTTGCACTTTCTGAATGAATTTGAAAGCTCCAGAGTTATTTCAAGTGCAAAATGCTACTTATCATAATGCTAGACCTAGTTTTACATTAATTTCTATATATCATAACAATATTTCTTTCGATATCTCCAATATTTCTTGATAAAAACTCACTTACTAGGTCTATATCGTTATTCCCGACATGCCGCCATTTTTACAGAACATAATTTCTTGGAAACACTATTTTTATCACATTATTGCAATGGGTATTCCCATTTTTCTGATATATCATAGCGCATTCAACTAGCGTCGAAATTGGTCAGCAAAGTGTTATCATTGATTTGAAGAGAAGTTTTAGCAATATCCTGTTATCTTGGTGTATATTTGTGTAGAATATTTTGTATTGAAGGTAATGATTAGGGAGACAGAACATAAAAACATGATGATTTACATGCTCACACTAAATGGACAGTGTTGGTGTCAAATGAGAAAATGAAAGAGAACACTCCAGTGCCTGGTGGTAGAGATAAAATAAAGATGGATAGAATACACCTAGAAAGAAGTCTGGAAACAAAACAGACTGGACTGAATAATACAGGGAAAGAGTTGAAACATCATGAGAACAGTAGATGAAGAGCGCAATGACGTAGTACCTTTTAGGCACAGTTGAATATGAAGCATAGCACATAAATTGTTGGAGAGCAGCTGTTGCAGCACTATATTGCACAGTGAACTGGAAGGAAATAGATATTGGTAGAATGTACATGCTAATTGAATTTCTTTTACTTTGTCTATTCAGTTGCTTGAGGATGTAACAAAAGATGAATTTATTGCTGTGATGGAGCTGTTGAGGAGTTTGAAAACAATGTCTACTGTCCAGTCTAGGCAGCAGCTTGTGGAGATGGTTGTGGAACAGGCTGCTCTGGATGAAGCATTTGAGGTAATGTTTACAGGAAAAAAATTTGAGCAAAATATTGTTATGCTATAGAAAACAGTGTTATTTTCTGTGGTGAAGTGGTACAGAACGCATCTGTGACGGCCAAGGTGCTGAGTTCGATCCCCACCACAAGCAATTGTGCATCCGGACCGTTCAGAAAGCAATGGCAAACTACTGAACATATTTATATTGCCTAGAAAATCACCACAGCCAACAAATGCTGGGTTGATAGCTATGTCCTGTAAAGGATATGCTACCCCCAAAAAAATATGCCAATATTTTTTGGCCATATGACGACCATGGACTGGACTTCTTGTTCAGTGTACAAAGAATAGAGCCACTGTCTTCTTTCCAGGCATGTCGTAGGGAGGCGACTAAGGAAAGTTGGAGAAGACTAAAAACCTGCAAAAGATAATAAAAAATATACCTTGTAAAAATGCACAAACTTTATTTGTCCTATTTTGGGAGAAAAATTATTTTTGCAATTTAAATAAATTCAGATTATATGCATTATGTATCATCGTGAAAGATTCAGGGATCAATTGAAAACATATGGTTTTACAAGGAAATAACTTCAGTTAAAAGAGTGTAATCGGTTTGTTGTAAAAGAAACAACATAATCATGATTAACCCAAGTGCATCTCATTCCTGGTATAATATGTGATTGGAGGGTATCCTTTTGTTGTCTTGTAGTTAGTGACTGTATTGTCATTAATTTTATTAACATATTGTGACATAGTCTTGTTCTTTTCATCAGCCAACAGACCCAGACTGTGTTGACAGACTCCTTCACTGCATTAAATCAGCAACACCTATGTTTTCAGTAAGTTATGATTGCAATGTTTTATTGTTCGTCATCAAGTTATGCCTGCGCAATAAAGGTTGCTGTATTTCTCATGCCTTGATAGTGTACTCTACTAGACTGTATTCTGTCCATCTTGTGATATTTCCCTCCCACTTGTACCTCTTGCTCATCTCTACCTTCAAGTAAGGTTTTCAATAAAGTGTATATATCATGTGGCATATTTTTTCCAGAACGTGCTCTGTCTTATGGATTCTCTGAACACTCCGCAATTCTGGATTCAATAAGGTGTATATTTTAATATGTCCAAAATATTTTGTTTGATTGTTTCCTTTATTAGTTTTTTTTTCTTTCATATGCAGCATTGTTAGATCCTCTTTTTTTGTTTTCTTTAGATGAAGTTAAATATATTCACTTAAATATCCACATCTCAAAGACATTGTTTATTACTTTCTTATTATTATATGTGATTCGCCCATGTTGCTGGAACCCAAAAGGGGAGAACAAAAATGCATTTTCATGCATGTCATAAGATGAGGTTTTGGGGGTGGAGTTGGCTGTCCCATCTCATTAAGCATCAAATGACCCAAAATCCATGCTGTCAGAGGTGTCAGGTCAAAAGCTGCAGATATTGCAGCCCAGCTGTAAATCCTTACAACACATTCCTTTCTCTTAACTATTTTCTACTAATTTGCAGAAGTGAGAACAAATGAAGAAGAAATGTAACTGAAATATAAAACTTCGTCAAGCATATCCCAAGTCTACCCTCATGCATGCAAACTGAGTGACTCATTGAGTATGATCAAGAAAGTCACAGCAGGTGAAGGGCTTTCATCTGTTTCTGGACACACATGTGTGAGGGTAACGGCTAGTCAACAAGTTTCTTGGTTCTACTATAACAGTTATTCAAACTATGGATAGAGCAGACATGCTCTATGCGAGCCTGCACTATCGGAAGATTTGGTGAATTGGGAGTAAAGGTAGGTGTAACACATTAAAAAAAATAATCACTTAACCAACACAGAACTGGAACTATGAGCTGCTACAGCCTGAGAGATTTACTTCAGTGGAGATCTGAGCACTCGTAGACACGTCCAGTGTGCAAAAACCTAAACTTAGTCAAACTCATGGGATGCTGCCTGTTTCCAGGACATCACTAGGATCTTCATGTATCTGTTCCAGATGATAAAGTCAATAAAAAAGCCACAAACACCAACACAAGATGACTATCACATTTTGAACAGATCAGAACAAGTTATAATTCTACACCTCAGAACTGACTCTGCAGCCACATGTATACAAAGTTCAAGATTGGCAACACGGGCATGTGTACATGTGGACAGGCAACACAGAGTGCCAAACATATACTTCAAGAGTGTTCTGAGCATGAAACGCTGAGGCAGACATATTGTCCAGAGGAAACAACACTGGAATCAAAGCTATATGGGCCACTGTATGAACTATAAAAGACAGTGAGTTTTATTAAGGAGACAGAATTACAGATATATACATGTTTCAAGTGAACAAAAGAAGAAGAAGAACCACCACCCCCAGAATTATTATAATGTGTCCTATCACATTATGAACATATCAGAACATGTTATAATTCTACGCCTCAGAACAGGACACAACTGACTCCGCAATCACATGTATTCAAAGTTCAAGATTGGCAACACGGCCATGGGTACTTGTGGATAGGCAGTACAGAGTGCCAAACATATACTTCAAGATTGTTCTGAGTATGAAATTCTGAGGCATACATATTGACCAGAGGAAACAACACTGGAATCAAAGCTCTATGGGACACTGTATGAACTACAAAAGACAGTGAGTTTTATTCAGGAGACAGAATTACAGATATAGACATATTTCAAGTGAACGAAAGAAGAAGAATGTATCTATTCAGTAACATTGACAAATTCTGAATTTTAGATCCCTGTCCCATGGTCAGTCATAACTCCTTTACATCCAAGTTAAAGTATGAATGAAAATAGACAAATTAAAGAGTTACCATACAAAAAATGACATGCTAACAACGCAACACAAGAGCAAACTCTCGACATAAAAAGTATTCAGAATGAAAAACAAACAATGCAGACACTTCACGGAAACGTACATATAGTACGACAAGTAACAAACCGTACAAGAAGAGACAAAAGGAGAATAAAATGGCAAAAAGAATAATGATAGGAAAATTAATGTTAGGAATATGATAGAGAGCATGGTAGTTTTCCTGCTTGTTGGATTATCCTGGTACTGATGATTTATCTCTGCATAACCAAATCAAATACTTTGATTATGCTTTGTATACATTTTGTGTCTGATTTTCTCTCATATTCCATTCATGTGTAAGTTTCTTATGTTTCACTCTTGAGGTACAACTTATACAAATTGTGTTAAATACAGAAAATCATAATTTATCTCCACAATTCTTGCATTTATTGTGAGAATAAGTTAATCACCTCATAAGCCAGTTTGTAGCAATGATGTAACCTGTTCCATTATGAAATTCTCATAGATTTTTTAAAATTATTAAATCTTGCAGAAAAATGTTCATTCCAAACCCTTTGTGACATATATATGTGATGAAGTTCTCCCAGTTTTGAGTAAACTAACAAGTCCTGATGAGGAGATAAACATACAGTTGGAAGTGCTGAAGACATTTGCTGAAATTTCTGAATTTGCTGGTGACATTGACAAAGTAGAGAAGAGAGTCAATACAGTTTTCGTAGCATTATTGGTATGTTGTCTTTAACTCTTGTAATCTGTTTTGAAATCAATGTGTAAGAACTCTGCTTTCATTAGTCACCTCTTATGACATGCATGACAGGTAACACTGCTACTATTTTTGGATCCCAGCACCACAGATGGATGATCTGAGGATGCAATAAAGAAAGGAGGAGCAGGGATACTAATACTCATACCAAACACCCCAATACTAGAACTCTCAATCGCTACTGGCAAATCATCAACAAAACTACAAGGCAGAATTACAAGCAATCTTAGAAGCATCAAAGGCTCTAGAGCAGGGGCCGGGAACCTTTTTGTCTGAGAGAGCCATGGATACCCCATATTTTGTGTTGTGCCCTCACTTTTGTAAAGTGAGTCATACATTATGTTTAAAACTAAAAATTCAAGTAAACGTGTGCATTTTGTGTAATTTCAACACTAAAAGTACAATAATTATGTCTCTGAATTCTTTTTAATACCATTAATGCGACTTCTGATGCTGAGCTGCAGTAGACTTTAGCTCATTTGTAGAATGAAATATGGATATGCAATTAATATGTAGATCAAAGGAGTCTAAAGAAACATTTTTTTAATAATCGAACATTTGTCTGCGAGCCAGATGCAACCATCAATAGAGCCATATCTGGCTCGCGAGCCATGTGTTCCCGACCCCTGCTCTAGAGGAACAGAGACACAAAGAAGCTAACATAGTCTTCTTGTGTGGCTGCATGCCAAAATTAACCTAAAGATCTAACAAAAACAAATGTAGAACTTTTAAATCAGCTGCTAACAATAAAGTTGTGCTGCAGAGGATCCCTGTACACCTTGGAATTGCAGGAAATGAGGCAGCTAAAAGCAAGTACAAAAAAGGAACAATTCCAGCGCAGAATATCACTGATTGTAGCAAAAAATGTAATCAAATGAAAATACAAACATACATGGGGTCAGAGAACAGGCAACAGCTTTCCACAGGATGCTATTCTAAAACTAAGCAGATCATAGCAAACAACAATTTTTAGGCTCTGCATGGGACACTGTAGACGACAAGCACATCTCCACAAAATGAAGGCTGTTTAAACTGACCAAATCCCATGTCAAAGGAGTTCCTAGACTCCAGAACACATTCTGCAGACATGTCCACTCTACGATGACGTGAGAACTAAACTGTGGCCACAAGAGACCGATCTGAATGTAAAGCTGTGGGGCAACCACAAAGACCTCCTGCTGACGACTGAATTCATGGAGAAAGCCCACCTTCCTGTATAGACTTCTGAGCATAAGAAACTGATTGCAGAAGAAGTAGAACAACCCCAGCAACACTGGTTGAATGTGACTGATAATTTTGAAACTCTATTTTATCTGTATGTCTTTATTGCTGTCATATCTTGTCTGTGTACGTTGTAGAATAGTGGGTTATATTTATTATAAGTTTGGAGACAGAATTACAGATATAGACATGTTTCAAGTGAACGAAAGAAGAAGAAGAATTATAAGTTTGCTGTGTATTTCTGTGGGCCCACAGGGGGAATAAGAATAGCGACACTATGACCTGCCATGCATGTCTCATCCCGTGTAGTGTCAGAGATATACAGAAGCCTTGCTGAAGTCAAGATGCAACAGCCCGAAAAGCGCAGTTATCACACCCAACCGAACCAGGGCACAACACATTCTGTTCTTTGGACTACATAAATGTAAAATAATGTGCATTCATATGTCAACAAATTTTACCATTTTTAAAGTATATCAATTTTTAGGCACAGCTAATACATCTAGTCTTATCACCTGTACAGATTTCGAACCACAAGCTTGTTGTAACCACAAAAAATATTTTAGTCATTCATTGAGTGTTAGTCAACAAGTCATCATCATGGCACTCCAGACTTGTTCATAAATGTTCTTGTCTCATATTCAGTGTATCCTTCGGCATGTGACAACTAAATGTTCTGGTCCTGGGCTGGTTGATAACTTCTTTTGATTTCTGTCTGCCGCTCATTTTGCTTAATACCACGCTTCACTTCCAGGTACTGCATTGTAACCATAGATATGAATAAAATACGTCCTGTATCTTTTAATTGGGTCTAACTTCTCTTTGCAATCAAAATATCTACACATTCCATGGAACGACCACTAGTCACGAACAGTGCTAAATCTGTCAGCTATTTCATTTTCCTAAATACCGATGTGTCCATGCACAAAAATGAAGGTAACTCTCTTCAGCACAGACTTTGTCATCAATATTCCGTGAGTTGTCGGGGCCTGAAAGGGGAGCAAAGAATAGCAACACTGTTTACCTTCCATGCATGTCGTACAAGGCGACTAAGGAGGTTATGGGATGGAGTTGGCTGTAGGGTCAGTGACCCAATGCCATGCTGAAGTCGGATGTGTCAGGCCGAAAGGCCAGATATCGCAGCAATGCTGTAAACCATGACACAACGCATTCCGTTCTTCGGACTACATCCTGCTGATCTGCAGGAGTTTGAGAACGAACACATAGAAGATTCCGTGAGTGTGCTAGCACCCACTCAGTACCAAGTGTGAATGTTGTCTATGTAACATGTGCTTACTGTTTCGGCAGTATAGTAAAAAGTAAACAAATTTTACAATTGCATTTGAATTGGTTACACAGTGTTGTACATTTTGCTTTGTTACATACAGGAATATATGCCGCTGCCACCTTCAGATGAAAAAGATGAATTGACATCAGAAGATCCAAAACTAAACTTCTCACAGGTTGAGTGCTTAATATTTGCTTTCCACCAACTAGTGAGAAGATGTCCTGGATTTTTGACAGACGATGCCAATGCTGAAAGATTAAAAGACTTCAGAACTAGGTATGTGTCTCGAAAAATAATGTTTTTAATTTTGTTTTTCAATCACCAAGAATTGAGAGCAATAAGCTCTTGTTTATTTCAAACAGCTTGGATGGACAAGCTCGGTGGCCCTGTCTTGAAGCTGGTGGCCACAGTACAGTTTACTGAAGATTTTGCAGCCCTGTCCACTGTACACAAGAAAACTATGGCCATCTGAAACAGCTCTACGGCCCTGTCTCATGGTTAGTGACGACAGTACAGTTCATTGAAGAAATCCATATCAGCATATGACTGATAGAACAAGTATTGAGAAACTATTGTTTTCTATATTCAAAGAGGCGTGAATAATTTGCTTTTTCCAAAGTTCTTTCGTGCCCAGAAGACTCCGGCTTGCATCAGTTTGCAATACTTTGAGAAGCCTCCTACCCAGAAAGGATCAATAAAGTGATATTAGTAAAACTGAATATTTTTCAGTATTCAACATATCCTTATAAATGTTCAGTCTCTTAAACCTTTAGGGCTCTGCATTAAAATGATTAAATTTTTCCCCTGCGCCGGAATTCTTTTTGGAACTTTTGCATTATTTATGGTGAGTGTTTGGTAAACGTGATAACTTTTTTTGGGTAAAGATATCAAAATAATTTTTGCACATATAAATAAATGAGTGAATATAATCGTGTTGTTTTGTATATGTGATATGATAGTTGTGTGCAAGTTGTGAAGTAGAAAATTGGGGGGAAAATCTCAAAGAACCATTAAAAAAATATCGCAAATATAATTTCTTGACGCCCTAATATTTGAACAATTTGTGGCAACATTGTTAAAATCCTCCTAGATACCTGTTTCTGTTGTATATATGTTGTTTCATATTCAAACTAATATAATGACTGGATAAACTAATAAAACGTGAAGAAATCGCATACAATGTCCATTCATTCAACTAAGTGTAGCTGGACATACGTTTTTATTTTAAATGCTGATACGTAGCACCCCTGGTACATAGTTTTTGTATTTTTCAATGAATAAATGAACATTCTTATAATATAGCAACAACTAAAACACAAAAACAACAATTAAAACATGTACTTTCCATGATGATCACTTACCATGCATCGCAGTACTACATTTCATAGAAAAATATGGCGATGAAAATGGACAGTCATTCCAGAAATATGTTTTAAAAAATCAGTATGCTTTCTCCTTCTTACAATTATAATGTGTAAAGGAATTTGACCTTTAGACTGTGACGTATTCCTAGCTTTGTGTGGTGGGAATTCTATGTCATATGATCTTAACTTTTAGCAACAGGGGTGAATGGGGATGCCTACAGGCCCTGGTTATGTAATAATGTCAGGGCTACAGTCGCCTACAGAGCCCATTAGGTTAATTGTATAAATCATCACCAAATTATAAACTGTTCATTGCTACATTCTGACATAAAGGGGAAGTGTCAGAGCACCTTTAGATTTATCTGCTGTGTGTGCGCGCACTCACCAACAGTGCCAGAAACAGAAAAGTTGCACAAAATTTATGGTGCTGATTCAAATGTATCTACCACACCTTCAATTGCAATCTACTGAATGTAATTATTGCATAAAAAACTCACAGCTGAAAAAATACTGTGTCGATTGAAAAGTCCTGAATGTGATGGGCAACCAACAATTATCTTGTAAAATGAAATAAATTGTCATTAACTTATCGCTGAATAGGGAAAATAAAACTGAAATTCCCTGGCCATTCTTCTTCTTGATTAGAAACTAGCATCACCGCATGTAGGCCACTCCCATAAGTGTTCCGTTCCAGCAGCCGTCACTGGCCATATGGTATGACAAGTCTGGAAAACACATGCATAAATTATATTCTCTGTTCTTCATCTGCTTTCGCTCTCAAACTCCGGCAGGATGCAGTCAGAAGAATGGAATGAGCTGTATCATGATTTACAAAATCCTGTGATATCTACTTCTTATGGTCTGCCACATCTGACTTCAGCATGGCTTCTTGGTCACATTGACCATATAGAGGATGGGGCAGCCAACTCCACCCCATAATGACCATAGTCAACTCTTATGATATTCATGGAAAGTAAATAGTTGCTATTCTTTCTGACCATGGCAACATACAGGCAATGACTTGTAATACAAGAATTGTGTTACAAGCGAGACATTAGTTATGTTAGTAATAGTGTAATCTTATTAGGAACCAGTGTCACAGCACCGGAAATAGTCCCATTATTGTTCAGCTATGTCTCTGGTCCATCTGCTATCTAAGTGTGTATAACACTAGTGTAATAGCCCATTGTTGGTTGTGTGTTCTTCTGATATTTCCAGATAGGACGCACTTTCATTCCTCTCTCATTTCTATCACTCTCTGAATATGATTATTGTCTCTTTCAGCTTCCTCTTCATCACTTTGTAGTGCATCTATAACTGCCCTGATTAACTCAACCCTGAAAGGAGAGCAAAGATTAGCTACACTTGTTTACTTTTAATGCATGTTGCAAGAGGCAACTAAGGAGGTTATGTGATGGAGTTGATTATCCCATATGGGATCAAAGTGACCCAGAAGCTACATAGTTCCGAAAGCATAGATATCGCAGCAAAGTTGTAAACCATGACACAGAATATTCTGTTCTCAGAACTACTTCCTGCTAATTTGCAGGAGCTTGAGAATGAACACATAAGAGGAATAAGAATAGTTACCAAATAGATTAACTCTTGTTGTTGAGTGACCAAGTTGCCCATCTAATTACTTTCTTTTCTACCAGATTACAATACATTGCAAGAGGAAGTCAGGTCTGTATTAAGCGGTTAAAAGAAGCCTTGCATGGAAAGACAGGAGATGCTTTAAGGACAGAAGAGGTATACAATAATGAAATTTCTAAATTATGAAGTAAACTATAATATCACAGATAAAGAAAGATTAAGATAGCAATCATTTAGAATGTAATGTGATTGAAGTTATGTATGCATTCGCCAGTATGGCATCCAATCTCATATCTTTAAAGAAAAATGTTTGGAACATACTTGTACTCTTTTCTTAATTTTCATGTCTGTCTTGAAGTTCTTTCTGGGGGTTTTTTTTTAGTATATGACATAATCCATTACCATTTCTCTATCTCGCTCTCTCTCTCTCTGTAATTGTGGTTTCTGTTTAATTCTATGTGTTCCTCATTGGTTATGGTACCAAGTCAATAATTTTTTTGTTTTTACAGTTTATTAATTGTTTTTGTAATCCACTTTTTCTAATCCAGAACAAGAAACGGATTGTAGCTCTGAAACTCTTTACAAACATTACATTATTAGTCAAGGACCTGATGCACAATCCACCAGCTTACAAAGCAACAATAACGCTATCCTGGAGACCAACAAAGGTAACTTGAATGTATGCAATGTGAAGGATATATTTCAATTATTGTTTTTATTAAATAAAATAATGGAATATATATTTCCAGAATGACTTATGTCCAGCACTGACTGACATATATTGAATTATGTCACAATTTAAACCTTTCCCTTACTATGAGATTTCCCTATTGTCAATCCCCCCATCACTAAGGCAAGGGGCACAACTCCTCCAAATTATGGATATGATGATGATAAAATTGCATTTTCTTTCAAACTTTTCATCGTATCACACTCAGACTTGGCAGATCAACAGAAAAATGAATAGTCTTGAATAAAGCTATATCAAAGTTAATTTAAATACATATATGTTTAAATTATAAACTGTCAAACTTGACATAGTGTGGGTAAACATTTTTTTACCTTTGGGGTGCTGAGTAGAGGAGTTATGTTCAGACAAAAATATTGAGATATATTCTCAAATCTCCTTTTTCCCAAACAGGATGATATGCCCAAAACATTGAACCAGTCATCTGTACTCCAGTACATGCCATACTCAAGCAGAATACACAGATCCATCATAATATAAAAATGACGTTTTATTTTAATGGCAGTTGCGGATGTTCAGCACGTGTCTTCTTTCCTTGTTTGTTCTTTGTGTTATGATGTTGCATTCAAATTTTTTCGGTAGGCTGCAAATTGATAAACTCATCGTTTTCAATGATGCTAAAGTATTCATAACATGTGGCAATCTCATCAAGATTATGTACGGACCCAACGTTTTGTACAAAATTCTCAACTTCTACTCGGAAAAACTACATCACGACGACGAAATTTGTGATGTCACAATTAGTACCACAAATATTGTCCATTTTTGTCGGAAATATTAGGTCTATCTAACAAGGAACGTCACTTTCCACATTATATTTGATATGCAAATTACCTACATCGTGCATATTTCTATCATAACTACTGCTGTCATCATCAGTGTACATATGAATAATATCTTCCATTTCTAAAACTTCACTAATTAAGAGAAAATTGTAATAAATGTCTTACATTTGATTGCTTCGATTGAAACATAAAACAGGAAGCTAAACCACTGATCTAGGTAATGGTCATGGTTTTTAATAGACCTCGCGCAAACTAAAAATGTAATATCAATCGTAGCGCCACAAGTTTAAAAAAGTGACTACGGGGCAAGCAGTAACGGCGACGCGCTGCGATTCTAATTGGGATCTGGTTATGCTGAAATTGTATTCTGGATCGAAACAATAAAACACCACCTCATATAAATGCCCTGCACTACAAGACCTACGTAAACAACTGTTACCACCGAAACCCTCCATCACTAACACCCTTTATACATGCACAACACAGCTGAAGAACACATGTACCTACCACCACCTGGCACAGGGAAGAAAGAGAGAAAGCTTGCAACCCCAGGGATCGGATAAACTAAACTAAAAAGAGGTTATAAAGTGGAGTTGGCTGTCTCATCCAAAATAGAGTCTAAGTGACCCAAGGCCATGCTGAAGTCAGATGCGTCAGGCGTAGATGCGCAAATATCTCAGCAGTGATGTAAACCAAGACACAACAAATTTGTTCTCCAAACTACATCCTGCTAATCTGCAGGAGTTTGAGAATGAATGCAGAAGAAGCAAATAAAGGTGTGTCATTTTTAAAAACATCCCTTACAGCTGACGGAAATTGAACCAGGTTGTTCTAGCAGCACCAAATCGCTTTGCAACACAAGTAAACAGTTTTTCCGTACATGACCAACCACATTTACAAAAAAAAGATGTGGCCCGGTCGAGACTTTCAGCCTGTGTACTCAAGTCACTGAGAACAGAACAATCAAAACAAGGACTATTACAACATCAATGAACTAGTACAAGTATTAAAGTATCCTCAGGAACACAAATACAGAACATGCATATTCATTTTTTTTGGGTTCCATTTTCGATTTTCACAAGGGGACCTCCATGTCACATACTATACATACACCAACAAAACTCATATCATTAAATTCAGTATCAATTCTGTATTTACATGTAAAATAAATTTTTTTTAAATCTCTAAGAACAAAAAAAGATTCATTGCGGGAATTGGTGGCCGCATTTTAACGGAACACATTGTATATTAACGAACCGGACATTCGCTAAAGATGCATAAACTGCTGCATCCACCATTTTGCGCGGAAAGCACTGAGAGCCCCCTCTTCCTGGATGACCCTTGGTGGTGGGGCTCTCTCTGTGCGCAGATTGATTCATTGGCAGCAGAAGTTGTGCCATTTTAACCTCTGAGTCTCTGAAGCTGTATGAAATTACGCATAATATTAAAATGTTGAAATGTGGACACGTGATGTGGCCACTGATTCCCGCAACGTACTTAAAAATAGGTATCTCGTTTTCCTGACAGTGACACCAAGTTGTTTTTTGTGTGTGTGGAAAAAGTCTTTCTCTCACCTCTTTTATCACACATACAAAAAACAAATTACACACATATTTGCAGTATTCAATTCTTTATGTGTGCAAAAAAAGTTATTATGTTTTCCAAACACGAACCAAAAAGTTCAAATTTTCTACAAACAAAAAAAAAGAATCTGGTGAGAGGGGAAAGATTGTGTATTTTAATCCGGCTTGCTAAAGGTTAACCTGATAAAAAAAATTAGGTTAAATATTCCAATCCCATTAAATACAAATGAATACAGTAAAATGCTGTTACAACGAATCAGTTTTTAAAGACAAGTTTCAAAATTTCTGATCATTATAACTATTTTCATTTATAAAAACCTATTATAACCTTTGCATTTAAGCACATATCCCTGGATAGCGCACTATTTACAATTTGTTTCTGAAAAAAAAAATAGCATGAACTTTTGACACATGAGACATTTAACCCAAAACAGCATGATATGTTGTCTATTGGCAGCATTTGGCAAAGCTCTATTCAGTACAGGTGTGCCCAAGGTCAGTTATAACCCAACTGTCTTTCGTTGACTATACAGTCCTGCTGTCGTATCGTGTCCATCCCTCTAACGTGACGCACCCACATTTCCTATGCTTTTAACCATTTATTACTTTGTATCAACAGCCAATGAAACTCATGGGAAAAGTTAAATGTGTCAAGCTAGGTGATTTATTAATTTCAGCCCATGTCTTACAAGCCCTGTTCATATGAAACCTGGCCGTGTTATCATCAAAGGTCATTTGGTCAGGGCACAACTAAACTCACTGAAAATGGGGAGAGGGTATAGTCAGCTGACATTGTTTGTCATTGTGCCTCTATCCTCTATGTCAACTTAAACTATTTACTTCCACACATTCTATTTATCTGAAAGCTAAAGAAACACATAACAATCGCTTCGCTGGTTGAAAGAAGTTCCAAAGAGCAACATAGAATTACAATTAAAGTAATTTGCATTGAGAATGGATATGTTTATCTGTTTCACAAGAAACCGATGCTTGGAGAGATGAGTTATATTAAATTGCAACATCATTTTCTTAGTTGACAAGAGTGATTAGTCATGAAAATACATTGTACAAGTATGTACATACTTCACACTCCTAGGTGGAAATCACACGATTTATTCGTTTTCCAGCAAACCAGAGAACAAAGGTTCTGAAGAAGAGTTTAGTTTATTATTGTCTGTGTGTCATTCAATATATGAGGGCATTTCAGTAAGTACCCAGACTATTAATATTTTTCCTGAAAAACTGTTATACTTTCAGACTTGGTTCTATCTCCTTCAGAATAGTCCCCTTTGGATTGTATACACCTTCTTCTTCTGCGTTTGTTCTCATACTCCTGCAGATTCGCAGGATGTAGTCCGGAGAACGGAATACAGTGTGTAATGGTTTACAGCATTGCTGTGATATCTGCACCTTTCTGTCTGACACATCTGACTTCAGCATGGCTTTGGGTCACTGACCCTATATGGGATGGGGCAGCCAACCCCATCCCATAACCTCCTTAGTCGCCTTTTACGACATGCATGGAAGGTAAACAGTGTTGCTATTCTTTGCTTCCGTTTTGGGTCCCAGCAACATGGGCGATTGTATACACCAATTCCAATGCTCCTGCTACTGAAGGAAATACTCCTGGTGGCACTTTTCAGAATAGTCCTCAATTCTATCATCACAAATCGCTTGTATCTCCTGATTGGTTGCTTGATTCCTGATCCCATGCCCCTTGATCCAATTATTACTCTGGGAAGTGAATCTCCTCAATGTTATCAAATCAGCAACTGTTCATTGTTCTCGTAAGTTACAGAAATTAAATGTCACATAAAGTAAAATTGGGAGAGTGTGGAGACTATATGAGCAAAAGGGTGTTGTATTTTGTCCAAAAAATGTTTATGGTGACAAATCTGCTGTGTGTCATGATGCACAATTCAATTGTCAGTGCGCCACCTTTCAGGGCGATGTCTGTGCACAGCGTTGTAGGACTGTTATGTAGAGTTCTGCATTGACAATGTCCTATAAGGCCGTATTCATAAAGAACTAGTATGATTTCTTGCATACACGACATCATCTCATCAATTTGGGTCACCTGTGAACAATTAGTGCACTTTTTTAAACAGGAATCCAAATCAAATGTTGTAGATACATTTGGACAGGACTCTCCAAAAGATGATTGCATCATTTCGAAAATTTCATAACCTGTTTTCCAAGTTGAAAGCAGAAATCAATGTGCACACATTGAAGATAACATATATCTTTAAAATGCGATGAGACAATGTCACCTAAACCTATAGAATTTCACTTATAGTGTGTATGCCCAACTACATACTTACAGTTTCGTACATGCATTGGCACACGATTATCACATTGAGTCTTTTGTCATGTGACATATTCCTTCCAGAACGTTGTCTTCCCAATGAAATTTCTGAACCCCTCTCTGTCTTGGGCGATGCATTTTCTAGCGATGTATTCATGTTATCTTTAATGTTGTCAGTCCAACATATTCTTGGTCTGCTCTTTCTCCTCATTGAGTCTATACATGGTAAATACAATGCTATATCTATTATGGTTTTGCATGGGGGGGGGGTAACCAAATTTATTGAACAATCCTCGCATGTCTTATATTGTTCAATGTAGTATTAGCTATTTTTTTATTCATTTCCAATGACAAGTTTTCATTTACATTCTTTCCTTCACCCCAATCCAATTTTCAAATTAGGAAACAAAACCATCAGAGAGCAGTGAGATTACAAAGTCCCCACCAGTTGCAGGGTATGTAATGTATATTTTGAACAGTTTCTCTGTTTGGTTGTCTTGTTTTGCTTATAGATTTAAAATGTTTTTTATGTCAGGTTTACTTTTAAGGAAGGAAAACAAATTGGTTAACAAATATTTTCTGAATATATTTGTTGTTATTCTATATATTGAACAGTGGATACCACAATAACATTGGCGTGGGCATCCTAATTCGAGAATCAATTTCCAATTTAGCTGGAATTTGTTATGGCCAGCTTGAGAAATTGGTGGCAGGACAATTTGCTTTGTTACGGTAAAGGTAAGTTTGAGTTATGAACCAACGTCATAGCATACGATTTCCCATAAGTGCTCAGCTGCCTAGTTAGAAGTCACAGGGTTAGTGTTGCCTAATGCACTTGCTCAGTAGAGAGGTGGCATTCATCGATGATCTTTCTAGAGCGTGAGACCTGGTACTCTACTTTCTGGTCGCTGGGTGAACTATTGGAGTAATTTTGATTTCAAGCCATGAATAATGAGTGAATTCAAAACCCTGGTCAGCTGAAAAATGACTTACCATTATATTACCACATCCTTCACTTTACTTTTTGACAAGGTACTAGTTGGCGAAACATAAGTTTTTCTTGTCTTTTATTTACATTTAAATATTAGTTGTTATTCTGTCTTTGTTGATGTAAAATATGCAGTTTACTTTATTTCTCTTTGCAGACAAAAACGGAATATTACACCAATTACATATGAAGGATCCAATGGCAAGAAAAGCAGCCCAAAACAAGCTCGCACATTATACCAGCCACCAAGTGGAAAATTCAGTGATAAAGCAGGTAAGTGTCATACTATTTTGTATATACGTGATATATATGACCTGGTTTTTCCCCAATTTCTATATCATAACTAACGTGCTTATGTAAGAAGATTGGGTTGTGTTTTTTTTGTTCTTCCATAATACTTTTTTGCCTGGTGGTGGCAGCAGGCTGATTTGTTTATCAAGATTTCCTTCTACCTCTGCATACACTTCACTATCTGGTGAAAGAAATAGTATGTGTGGGTGTGCAATGATATCAAGTAAGCTAACCACCAATCCTGCCATTAGAGTATTAACAATTTGCAAGTTCTCCGGAATCACTGACCTAGAGATAATAACTGATACTTCTATAGACACATCTTGATGAGATGCCATAAATAAAAAGGCACAGGAATTATGAACAATTATTTCTTACTTCATATGAGCAATGGGATGGTTTCTCAAGAACTTTTATTTCATACTCAGAAGGATTCCAACTATTTTGAAAAATTTCTTGCTCAAGAGTGTGGGGGGGGGGTGTGTGTAAATTCTAGGACTTTCTATTTTTCCGCAATGTGAAGAGTTTGGAGTCATGAGTATTAGACCCATGCCAAGCATCCCTGCCATAACAGTCCAGCACTGGGTCATGGTTGGTAGGATGGGTGAGGCAGTCAGCTATGTATTCCCTACCACCCAAGAGGGCTCTCCAATTATGGAGTGCTAATATGTTTGCATGATTCTGGACTCTCTCAGAGAATTGTCAGGTCCTGCATAGTGGTGCTTTTCACCACGCTTCATGTGCCACCTATTTATATCCGAGACCCTGCCGAAAATGGATGTACTGGGCTGGAAGGTGGAAAATATTGCAGCTCTGCTGTAAAACTAGCAGTGCTACATTCTTCACTCTCCCCTGCAGAAATCACACAAACTTGTTGGTTATCAGAGTAAGTGGAGAAGATAGCCAAGACACCATCTACAAATTGGCAGCTCGGTCCATAGTCAGAGCTGGAGCTCATATGGTTCCATCAGCATGATGTGCAATTTTGGATTCTCTGAATGTTCCTCCATAAAAGGAAATGTAGTAGTACAGATGAAATACTGTGAGGCTTCCTTCCACATGATATCCTGTTAAATGAACACAATGAATGCATTCTTTACATAAAAAAAAATGAAGTAGCTAAAAGAATAGATGGAAAGTATGTCCTATCAGTAGATCCTCAGGTTAAATACCCATCACCATCTGTTAGAAAACACCAACATGCAATATAATAATTGTCCACACTTCATATTACCAGATTTAATATGCTTACTTTTCTGTATTCCTCAGGATCTTACAACTCTTCCAGCTATCCTAGAGGAGGCAGAGGTGGTCGGGGCCGTGGTGGTTTTGCAGGCCGTGGGAGAAGAGGCAGACGAGGTGGTGTTACCAATAGCGGAAGTGGATTCTACCAAAACAAGATTTGAAGATTTGAATATGCTAGAAGATAGACATGTTAAAAGAGCATATATGTTCATGAATTGTGTTTTTTTTCTGCAATGATCAATCAATGTATTATAATAACTCAATGTGTTTGTCATGTATATACGTTATAAATAACTTGTTCTATACACATTTGTGAAACAGAATCATTTTATCCAAATTCTATTTATGTTACTCACTTTTGTAATATAATTGTCATTGGTCTTTGAAAATATTGGGGCCCTGAAAGTGACTATGACTACTAGTAAATAAATTAAAAAGAAAGACTTCATTAGAACCTGCATTATTGTGAAATTTAACCATTTTTTTTTAACTCTAACAAAATCACTCACAATGTGTTAGTCTGATTTAGGGTTAAATTTTTGTGTAGGATAAAATCAGAAGCAGACATAATGAGAAATAATTTGCTGTCAAATGTGAAGTAAAATTGCTCATTTCCTTAAGAAACGTACATATTATATATGCACAAAATGGTACAACTTTGTCAGCAATACAAAAATTTTTAAAAAGGCATATTAGTAAAGCCATATGAGCTTGTCAAGAAATGGATTCATTTATGATCATTGTAAAATGTATGAACTTTCTTGCTTGGTACCATGTCACTATGCTCAAGTCACCTTCAGTTTATTTATGATGGCCCACAGAAGGAGAGCTTACAGTGTGAACAGTTTGTGTCTTCCTACTTACCATGGCTGACAAGGTTATTATGAAAGGGATGTGTTCAACTCATTGCTATGACTGTTATCTAGATTCACCACATCACTTCCATCGTCAGGGTAATGCTTTTTCTGCTGGCTTTAGTGAGAGAATGCAAGGTAAGTTTTATGAATCAACTAATATTGGTTTTTTTTAAATTTCAGGATAAACCAGTTTGAAACATGACTTCTTCCACTAAATAAGACATGCAGATGATTCTTTATACAGTTTAATGTTTTAATGAATTTCAGGTTTTTCAGATAAATATGTTGACTTCAAGAAAATACAGCTGACCTGTGGATTATATTCTTACAAACACAAATTATTTGAACCAATGACTTCTTCATGAAAACAGACACCTTATAGATTTTTGTTTTTCAAACACAGATAAAGTATGCTGGACATCCGCAACCATTGACTTCTGCAGGAAAGCAGGAAGACAACTTAAAGATTTTTATTTTTCTAATGCAGATAAATAATGTTGGACACCCACACAAAATGAAATACATGTTGGAATTTTGAATGCCTGAACCATTACATCTCAACAGTTGTTATTGTCAGTATCCAATTGCTTCTGAGTAGTTCTACTCTTGATTGCCTAATGCCATTCTTAAAAGTCAGTTGGTGGTCTGTAAATGTCTCATGAAACACATAATTACTGCTATGGTTGATATATTTTATGTTACTTTTTTTTTTAGAAAATTGTATAGTTTTCTCTATGCTTGACTTTCCAGTAGATATTAAAAAATACACAATCAACTTTTTGACCAACAGATCTTTATCAAGAAAAAGTGCAGAACAAACTAGAACAGACAATACAAATAATGATATTGCAAATGACTAAACTGCAGAAGTTTTAACTCTTAGTGGACCAGGGAAAATTACTAATATATTGCCGCGTGGTCCACTACGAGTTAATAACACAATGAAGTATTTTTGGGCGGTCCCATCAATTGTCGCATTAGCATCTATGGGAGTTTGAAAATAAAAGAACCACAGACATCGGATGTATCAGGTCATTATCACAATAAAGTGGCAGCATAATACATTTCCTTTCTCTGGACTACATCCTGCAGGAAATAAGTATGACCATTGTCTTTCTGCAAGAGACATCCAGCGGGAGTTTGAGGACGAATGTTTGCAAATTAAACTAAAACCAGTTATTCTTACTTTTTACGATATGAGATGCATGCACAGATTATTAGTATTCTCTCTGTCGCATTATTCCCACACATTGCAGTTGAGTGTACTATTTATAACCAAAACTTTACATGCATGCTCAAGACTGTCCTGGGTACTAGACACTGAGACAAACTCACAGGCATTAAGAAACAACACTGAAATTAAAGCTCTGTGAAGCTTTGTATGAAATACAAAACACAGTTTATTCAAGAGACAAAATTTCAGATATAGATACATTTAAAACTAATGAAAGACGAATTTTACATGTATGGTGTTAAGTATTTAAGAATAGTATTCGAATAGAAACGTGATCTTTGTGCGTCAGTCCTGCTTGATAGTGACTTTCACCTATGTATTGCCGGGGCTCAAAAGGGAAGCAAAGAATAGCGATACTTGCTATGCATGTCATAAGAGGCATCAAATCAGGTTTTGGGGGTGGATTTTCTATCTAATAGATGGTTGAAGTGACCCTTAAGTTCAATGTATCAGGCCGAAAGATGCGGCTACGCTGTAATCCATCAGTAACTCTGCAGGAACTTAAGAGCAAATGCAGAAGTTGAAGCAAATAGTGGCTCACAGGCAGATGAAATGTAAATAATATTTGATTAATATTTAATATTGCTAACTTTTTATTCACAGGACATGGATACTGTTTGCAGCTGATCATTTTCATGTTTCTTCTTTTCATTTGCAGTTTAACATGTCTACACAGCAAGTAATTTGTAGTGAAGACATGTTAAACAAGCAGATTGCTGGTGTGCCTCTCTGCCTGCTATCTCCGACTTCAGTACATGTGCTTGCTTGGAATGTCATGTTTAATCTCAATTGTTTCTTTTTTCAGATTCCAGTTTAAGATTTATTTTCGGGCACTTTTATGACCGATTTTAAAAAGAAAATGTTCATTTTCATTGTCTTCTCATTTGCAGTGTAATATTTTTACACAGCAAGTACTTTCAGTGTGTTTGTGGTTGGGAAATTTGTGAGCAGAGAAATGCACATAATGTTGATATACAACAATGGTTCTTTTATGGTTGATGAGCTAGATAACAAAGGAAGAGTGGTTGCCACCCACCGAGATCACTTGTTTTGTTTGAAGTCTTTGATGTGGAATATCAAAGGTTCGAGGCGGGCAATACTATTGTCATCAATGTTTTCACATAATCCTTCCTTGTCATTGTGTAGCATCATATTTTACATTTTTTATAAGGGGGTAGTCCTGAGAGTAGAATGCACATTGCATGCTATTCCTTATCAACTAGTCAGATTCTAGTAAGGGAGGCACAAGAATAGTGACACTAATGCCTATAATAAGAGGAGATTTTAGGGATGGGGGTTGAAGGTCTCTTCCCATAGAGGGTCAAAGTGATGCTAAAGTTGAATGTGTTCAGGCTGAAAGGTGGAACTCGGAACAGTTTGCAGAGTATTTTTTTTTCAGTGTGATAAGGATTGAACTTTTGATTCTACAAGAACATTACCAAATTTGTGTTTGTCTGTGCAGCCACCTTAGTTTGAAGGTGAGGTGTGACAGTTGAAAACACTTCCAATATCAATTCAGATGTTGTCTCTTGTATAAATTTCATTGTCTTTTGTAGCTCATACAACTATGCTTCCTGTTCTGGTTAGTTAGTCGTCGGATCACCATCACTGCAAACTGGACACGTCCATAGTTGTTCCGATCTCTCCCTGCGTGTATCCACCATTACACTTCTGCTGACAGTACTTGTCCTAGCAACACCGAATCATCTTCCACACTAGTCTCACTCTCGCATGCTAGATCTCTTATGAAGTTCAAAACGTCAGCTCGATCCATCACCCTGGGCCACATTCGCTAATGACGCCAGTTCTGCTCTTTTATTGCCTCGAATATCCACACGTCCGGCATGAAAATAAATGTAGCTACTTTCAACTTCGCCTTTCTCAAGACCTCAATCCACTTCGCAAACGAGACCCACTTGTACTTTTCTTAATCATACTCATAGAGTCACTCAAAATGCAGGCCTATGTTACCTGTGTGCCTACCTACTCAAATACCCTGGTCACCACCATAATCTCCATGATCATGTTACTCGTAGTCACAGCAAAGATACCACTCTCCTCCCTGATCGTTTTACCTGCGCACTGAACTGTGAAGACCCAAGCACTGTGAATATCTCTAATCACAGATCCATCAGTGTATATAACTACATCCCTCTTTGGCATTCTCACTGACTAAAGCCTGTACCACTTGCTCTGGGCAGGTGTAGTATTGGGCCATAATGACTGTTTTTAAAAGAAATCTTTCTATTCCTGTCAAGGAGCATTTCTGCAGTTTTATGAATTATTCATCAAATATGCCAATACTGAAAGTTGTTCAAGTACTTTTAACTATTGGGCCTGAAATTGATTTTAGTAACAGATGTCACTATCGTTCCTGTTCTTCTTCTTTGCAAATCCCAGGAATTGTGAGTGATTAGCCCCTTCTTCCTATGGAAAGTTTCACCAAGATTTCTTTCATATCCAGGAGATTTTGGCTTAGTGCAATTCCTATTAAAGGAGCCTTCTACTGAGAGGGTGTACAGTGATCCTGTTAAAACACAAACTGTGCTGAAGCACAGTGTGTGTCTCAGATATTTTGTAAGTAAATTCTTATACAATAATCCTTTGCATCTCAAAATCCTTTAAGACAAAGGTAGTAGACTGAAGCGAGGAAAATTGTGGATGGGATGGGCAGAGAATATTGTACAAAGTGTGTGTAGGTTGCAGGATGTAGCTGCAGGTGCGGAATTCATACGCCTGCCCATGGATTGCAAAACTTCTTTCAGTTTAACACTTGATAGGGCAAGCATGGCATGGGGACAAGTAGCTTTGGAAGCTAGGTGCAGGTTTTGGTTAATGAGAACTCCGGTGAAGAGGATGTGATTATATACACTGATGGATCAGTGGTTAGACATGTTTGTAGTGCGTGAGCTTTCACAGTTCAGTGTTCAGGGAAAAGTGTTAGGGAAGAGAGTGGAGCTTTTTTTGTGGCCGCGAGTAGTATGACTATGGAGATCATGGCGGTGACTATGACATTAGAATTGGTCAGATCACAGAGGGCTGTACGGATCTGTATCCTGAGTGACTCTATGAGAATAATTATGAAAGTACAATTGATCTCGTTCGTGAACAATGGACTGAGATATTGAGAGAGTTGAGGATGGTGTTCGGGGCAACGAGAGAGCTGATTTGCTGGCATCAGGTGCTGTTGTTGCACCCCAGGGAGGTGTAATGGATTGGGTAGATGTGTTTAATTCCGTATGGGAGACAGCAAGTGAAAGTGAACTTGACGTGGATGATGATTCTTATTCAAAGGCAAGAATTAAGGAATGGTTTGAAATTTGGGGTTGCCAGAGGGGAGTAGTTTGCAGGGTGCAAAAGAATCGTGAGAATCAAAAGAATCAGGTTTGTCATGTCTTGAGTCACTGTGCCTCTATGATGTGTCTCAGCCATAGGAAAAAACAGTGCTGTCAGTTTCCTCCTCCCCATTGCTGCACAGTACATCTCTGGCTCCCTCCCAACCACAGAGGGTGCATACATATATTCAAGTAAACATGAAACACAATTCAACAACAAAATAACAGCACAAGGAGCATAATTGTATTGATGACATGCCATGAAGCTTCTCTAATAAGATAATCTCAATATAATGGCATGTCATCTACTAAGATTTTCTGTTGCATGGGTGGTTTGTCTTGTGGGCCATTGGTGAGACCCACAGACGCAACCACATGCGTTTCTCTGTTTCATAAATTGAGCAATTTTTACCACAAGCCACAGAACTTCCAGACAGATCCATAAGGGTATCTTGTATGGATCCCATATCCTGCTAAACAAGTGGCCTTGAAAGTCAATCCATTAATGCAGACCTTGATTGCTGATGATGGTAGTTTATAGTTTCTAGGACACATGTCATCAGGATTGTTGGTAGTCCTCCCTTATTGGCTGTTTTATCTAGTAATTTTGTTTGGATGGTTGGTGCAAGTTCTCCTAAGGGGGGGGGGGGGCTCCGAGGTATTTGTATCCAGTTCTCTCTTGCAGTAGATGGTGTTTGTCATCTTCCTCTCCAGATATATCCAGTAGAGACAGTTGTTTTAGTCCCTGTGTTTCCAAGTGTGAATAGTTATTTTATTTGGATGATCATTATCTTGTACCTTATTGGTGGAGAGCCTGTTTGTCTGCTGGTGTCATCACCACCACCCCACCCCCCGTTTGTACTAGCTAGTCTCTTAATGAGGTTTAGGCGTTTACTTGCTTTTCCTCTGAGATTTTCTATGTGGACTGTTAGTGTTAGTTTTCTGTCTACTTTTACTCCAAGGTATACAGGCGTTTCTTTCCTCATTAATTTTGATGTTGACAGATCTTTTGGCTGTTTTGTGACTGCGTGAGAAAATAGTGATGGCAGTTTTCTGTGTATAAATTTTAAGTTTTCACAATATACTGAGATTGTGAGAACTATGTTGATCTTTGCTTTTGCTAGGATGGGATATTTATCTGTGGTCCAGATGGCAAGGTCATCATCAGACAATGATTTTGACACATTGAGAAGTTTTCGCTAGATCATCATTGAAAATAAGGAAGAGTGTGCAGCTTAGAGGGGAGCCTTGGGGCAGTCCATCCTCCAGTGTTCTTTTCTGGGATAGTGTTCCTGCATAGATGGCGACTATGGTTCTGTTTGTCAGGAAGGCCTGGTATCAATTTAAATATCTTCCCACCTATTCCGATTGTGTTCATCTTCAGCAAAAGTCCCTTTCTCCAAACTTTGCCATAGACTTGCTCAATGTCAATGAACACATCGCTAATGTGCTTTTTCCTTCTTGGAAACCATCCATCACATTTTGTGTGAATCCGAAGAGAGGGTCATCTATGTGACATTTTGCACCCAAAGCCTGCCTGGTTATTATCTAGACAATCATGGTCTTCCAGCCACTAGTATGGTCTATTGTTAACAATTATCTCAACCAGCATGCCTATGCATGAGGTGAGGGATATGGGCCTATAACTTCTTGATATTTTCCTACCAGTTTTCCTTTCTTAAGAATGGGGATGATGGTTTCTGTCCCTCCTTCCATGTTCTATTAATACACCATAGGGGTATTACTATTGCCTTTGGTCCCAGCTTACATATCATTTCATTTTTAATTGGATCTGGTCCTGGAGCTTTGTTTATAGCAAGCTCTTGTATTGCCATGTTCAGTTCATGTATGCTGGTTCCAGACAAAGAGCAAAACATGAATACTTCTTTTTACATGCTAAAGTCCTTTAATTTTGGTTAGTCTTTTCTTCAGTGATCACCTCTCACTCAGATTGGGACACCACTTCTCAGATATAGTCTTCTATTTCAGGTAACCCTGTATTTTGTGAATTTGAGTTCTAAATTAAAAAATTGTAATTTAATTGCAGATATTTCTTCCACAGGTCGTTACTAGTTCCATTTTTCACCTGTTGTATACATAAATATAATAAATAATGAAAGTCTTTGATCAACAGGGACAGGTGTGACATGTGAGATCTTATATGTACACTGTAGTAAATCATCACTGGAGATTAAAGACAGTGACGTAGACAGAAATACATATTGTGATTGACAAATTTAGTATCTAAATAATTGTTTGTACTACTTAGACATTGAAATAAAATTAATAATTCATGCTCAATCTTGTTTCAATGATTCGAAGTTTGTTTTTGACAAGATATTTTTCATTAATAACCAGGTTACATAAAATATGTCCAGTACCTGTTCATACAGTTTCAGATATGTATTTTTGGCATTTTATGGGTTATGGCAGTCATCTTTACTTTACTAGATTTGATCTGCTACCCATTTCCAGAGGCTGGATTGAAAATGTAATTTTCAACTTATTACTTATTCACTATGCAATCATTAGGATGAAATATACAACCCGTGTGTTCGCAGATCTTAAAATTTCCACTCTTTGGAAATTAAATTGTAGACAGTTCTCTGGACTACACCCTGCTAATCTGCAGGAGTTTGAGAACGAACACAGAAGAAGAAGAAATTGTAGACCAAATTCTACAAACAGCTAAACCTGTATAATAAACCTGTACAAACAGCTAAAATAATAATATGCCTGTATTATGAGGTTTTCCTCTTGTCATTTATGGACATCCCCTATTCCTGAGAATCAGCATTTCCCAAGCATAACTAGTAGACTGGGACACATTAACAAAGAATATTGAAGAATTTCCTTTATGGGAAATTAAAAATATTTCTGGACCAACATATAATCCAGTACAAAGATATAGAGGTATACATCATCTAGAAAGATGAAATGATGCTAGCCGTTATAACTCGTTATCAGAACACAAGAAATGATTTCCTTATGGTTTTCTATAATTTTGCTTGTCAAGGGGTCACATTTAGTCAAAATTCAAACACGTAAGTTGGTAAAAGAAATAGTTGGTATTATTTATAATCTTAAACAATCACATTATAAAATTCTAATACCAGATAGTGCTTGTGAAGTCTATGGAAAAATTAAGTTATAAACACCTCCAATATGACTTTTAAATAGTTAACATCACAACTCGCAGAGGAACTAAACAAGTTTATATTTCAATTACTAGGACTAAACAAATTAACATTAATTATACCAGATCATCATCAGGTGCCATGCTGGCTGGCGTAGGCGGTCATGGCTCTCCACAGTATTATGTATCAAAGTCGTTGTTTCCTTGCCGTGCCAGGTTGTCACACTGTCTAATATTTTCTCACGTTGTCGCCCTCTGTCTCTGTTGCCTTCAATTTTGCCTGTTGTGACTGTTCTCTAAACCTGCCTGTCTCATGAAGTGGCCAAAAAAGGAAGATAACCTTTTTCTTATATTGTTCATTGAGGTATGTTTCGCATTTGACTCTTTCAACACCTCTACATTAGTTTTTCTGGCAGTCCATGGTATTCTCAGCATTCTTCTGTAGAACCACATCTCTGTTGCCTCTAATTTTCCACTTTCCAGTTTGTTTATTGTCCAAGACTCGCACCCATATGTTAGTATAGGAGTTATATAGCACTGCAGAACGCTCTTTCTCACCTTTAATGACAAGGTCATATTACACAGTATATTTTTCATTTTTCTGAATGTTGTTTTTGGCTGTCCAATTCTGTTTCTTATTTCAATATCAGATATGCTTTTTTTTTTTTTTTTTAAAACACCTAAATATTACAGCTTTCAGAATGATGGTAACAAAAACAGAGAAATAGAAACAAGGTGCCAGAAAGCAAACACAGTGACTTACTAACTTTCACCATTACTTCTTCATCCAAAGATCAGGATGGAAATTTAAAAAACGATAATATCTACAATTTTTATACCAACACTGTGTAACCAGTGTCAAACATGGTCTTTAACAGCTTCGCAGCAAAGAAACATTGTCACATGTGAAATGAAGTGTCTGAGAAAAGCTGCAATGTTTACCAAATTAGATAAAATAAGAAATTAGGAAAAGAGTCTGTATAATATGTATCGAACATATTGAAAGACGGCAAGTAAAATGGTTCGGTCACCTTATGAGAATGAAGCCAAACCAAATACCATTAAGAGCATATAATACAAGAATATCCGGGCGTAAAGCCAAAGGTAGACCATGAAAACGGTGGATAGAAAACATCAAGATAGCCTTGAGCAAACATGGACTAAATGCAACCACATCGACACATCTGGCCTTGGAACGACAGCTTAATCTCCCACCCCTACCCTTTTAACGGCAAGTGTGAATACAATCAACAATCATTCACCTGGAAATAGACAATAGGTAACAAAAAAATATCAAGCATGGACAGTGTTTGTATTGTTATAGGATCCATATGTGGAATAAAAGAATAGTGCCACTGTGATCTACCATGAATGCCAAAGGAGACAGCTAAGGATATATGGGGTGGGTTCTGGTAGAGTTACATCTGCTTCTGTTAGCTCTACATCAAGGCAACATGTATTACTCTGTTGTTTGCGGCAAAAATCGTGGATTCCGTTGTGCCCTCATTTAAGATGAGGTAGCTATATTGAACTTCTTTCCGTTCATTTCCTTTCCAAGTAGGCTGTAAATCAAGGCGTCAGTTTAATTTTTACTCGTCTTTTCAAATCGAGAGGATTCTTGATTAGAAACTGGCTTCACAGCACGCGGGACATTCCCATAAGTGCTCCGCCCACCTCTCCAGCAGCCATCCCAGTGTATGTAGACTCAGAGTCCCGGTCAGGTTTTGATTGCGTGATCTTCCGGACTTTCCAAAAAAATTTACTTTTCCTTCCCTCACCTCCAGATACTCCCATTCTAATATTCTTTGTATGTGTACGTTCTCAATCTCATTGACATCTGCATCTTGAAATGAATTTATTACTGCTTTCATTAAGTCTGCTTTATCTCTTCTCAACAATATGCCGTCTGTCGCCACATTTCCTGCCAATAAGTCGGCTCTCTCGTTTCCTCTGACCCCAGCATGACCAGGGCAGTATATCCATGTAATGATCTGGACAACTGAGTTGTTCAATAAGTCCCACCATTCTTTTCTTAGCATGAACTTTTCTATTTTGCGCAACATGCTTTGAGAGTCTGTGAGTATTACCGAGTGTGTTGATGTATCAGTTATCAACCAATTAAGAGCTGCTGTAACTCCCTCTATCTCCATCCTCATGCTCGATGTGACAGTAGAATATGATGAAGATTTCTCAACTAACTTGACGCCGTTTCTGTAGGCAACAAAACCTCAACCGCTTTTATTTGTGTTTCTGTTAACGGAGCCATCTGTGTATATCTTGAAAGAAATAAGTGTTTACCAATATTGTTAGGAGGATATCGTCCAGGAAAGAAGACATGGCAGAATGCAGCCATATTTGCGCAGGATGTTTTTGAGGGGTTCGATTAGCGCATGGAGACATGTGCGGTCGCAATAGACCTTGAGGATGCGTACACTAGGGTGTCCTTGGATATCTTGATGCACCAGCTGTTAAATCTTGCAGTTAATCCTTTTGTTGTGCGGTGGGTTGGTGCCGCCCTGATGCACAGGATAGTAGTTCTTAAGTGTGGTAACTGGATATCTGCACCAACGGTTATTAGCCCTGGTCTGCCACATGGATCGCCTCTATCTCCTGTACTTTTCAGTGTATACACAGTACATATCGCTGGCAATCAAATCACAGGTGATGGCAGAACTATGTCATATGCCGATGATATCCTGGTGTATAGACAGGGCAGAAATCGAGAAGAGTGCGTCGTGGAACTACAGAAGGAGATGGACAGACTGACAAATTGGTGTCGAGATACGGGAGCAGTGGTTAATCCCTCTAAGGCATTCGTGACGTGGTTTTCCTTGAAAAATCACATGGTAAAGACACCCATGCCACAAGTTTCGTTGTCCGAGAAAAGTTTAGAAAGAACTAGCACAATGAGATATCTGGTGTGTTTTTTGACAGAAGCCTGAGTTTCAGGGAACATGTTGACCGTTCCATGATACGAGTAATGAAAACTTTGCAATATAGGGTTTCTTTAAGTGGGTGAACGGTGAGAGACTTGATTCTTGATTAGAAACTGGCTTCACAGCACGCGGGACATTCATATAGACTCATAGTTCCGGTCAAGTGTTGATTGTGTGATCTTCGGGACTTTCCAAAACGTTTACTTTTCCTTCTCTCACCTCTAGATACTCCCATTTCTAACATTCTCTGTATATGTACGTTCTCAGCCTCATTTACATCATCTACATCATGAAATGAATTTATTACTATGCCTTCATCATGCCTGCTTTATCTCTTCTCAGTAATGTGCCGTCTATCGCCGCATTGCCTGCCAATAAGTCGGCTCTTTTGTTTCCTCTGACCCCAGAATGACCAGGATATCCATGTAATGCTCTGGAAAACTGAGTTGTTGTTGTTCTTCTTCTTCTGTGTTCGTTCTCAAACTCCTGCAGATTAGCAGGATGTAGTCCGCAGAACGGAATGCGTCGTGTCATGGTTTATATCATTGCTGCGATATCTGCGCCTTTCGGCCTGACACATCCGATTTCAGCATGGCTATGGGTCACTGACCCTATATGGGATGGGACAGCCAACTCCATCCCATAACCTTCTTAGTCACCTTTTACGACATGCGTGGAAGGTAAAAGTGTTGCTATTCTTTGCTCCCCTTTCGGGCCCGGCAACACACGGGCGAACTGAATTGTTCAATAAGTCCCACCATTCTTTTCTTAGCATGAACTGTTCTATCTTGCGCAACATGCTGTGAGAGTCTGTATTACCGAATGTGTTGATGTATTAGTTATCAACCAATTAAGAGCTGCTGTAACTCCCTCTATCTCCATCCTCATGCTCGACGTGACAGTAGAATATGCTGAAGATTTCTCAACCAACTTCAAGCCGTTTCTGTAGGCAACAAAACCCCAACCGCTTTTATTTGTGTTTCTGTTAACGGAGCCATCTCTGTATATAATTATGTTTTGTGGTTTCGAGTGTAATTGGGCGAGTTCGTACACTGTATCCTGAGCCCTGACTTCCGTCCATTTTCGACACGCTTTATCTAGTTGTATTATTACTTTAGTCAGTGATTTCTTCTCAGTGTCTACCTCTACCCATTCAATGCCCTTTCCTATTTCTTCCAATTCACATACTCTTCGAAGTGTGTCTTCAGCCTTTACCATCCATGATCTGCCACGATTGATTCGTTTTCCCTTTGACTCATCTAGACGATGGTGTAATGGGTGGTGGTTGTATTCTGTCACTTTAAGGTACGACTTAACTTGTGCTACCTGATGTCGCACTCTAATGCTGGGGAGATCAAGCAGAAATCTCATAGCAGAGATGGATGTATCTCTAGTACACTCCAGTACCGCTCTCATTGCCTCATTTTGGACTTTTTCCAATCTATCGACTTGTGTCTGTGACAAAGTTAGTAGACCGAGGCCATAATATATTACAGATAGCACCACCACTTGCAGAAGCAGAAAAAGTACCCATTGCTGCATGTTGAAGGTCGCCATAACCTTGATAAAACTGATCCCTCTTTTAGCCTTCTGAATCATATTTGTGACGTGCATGTTGAATGAGAGACTTCTATCAAAGATTATCCCAAGATATTTAAGGTCCTGTTCTCTTTCAATGAATGAGCCCATGCAGCTAACAGCTGGCAGTGTGTCATTGACCAGATTATTATTAAGGAGTACCAGACGACCTTTGCTTTCGAGGGATTGATCACAGCATTGTATGTTCTGCACCATATCGACAATTGATCTAGTCCATTCTGTACACTGTCAGCGATATCTGTTCTGTTCCTGCCCATGTTGTATAGTAGGATATCATCATCGTATGTTAGAATTCTACAATTACTGGGAGTTTGCAACTGAGCAATTTTCAATGTATACACATTAAACAGTACTGGGGACAGAGGAGATCCTTGTGACAGATCAGGTGCTATTGTTCTGATCTTAGACGTCCAGGATCCACACCCCAGAGCGACTTTTCTACAGATTAGCACATTTGCTATCCAGCGTATGATCCAGGGGTGGATATCTTGTTCCCTTAGCATGTCAATAAGATGGGTTTAACTAACTCTATTGTATGCATCTTCTAGTTCTATCGCTGCAACGGCAGATTCTTCTTTGTTCTGAAAACCTTCATAAACTTCATATGCAAGAACTGCTGCATATGTGACTGTATCTCGTCTAGGTCTGTATGCACCTATGTTATTTGGAATAAAACATTTTATCTCTAGTTCCCTGGTTAGGCGTCTAGCAACAATTCGTTCCAGAATCTTACCGTACACATTCTGCAGTGTGATGATGCGATAACCGTTTATGTCCGTAGAATCTTTGCCTGGTTTTGGCACGGGTATAAGATAGCTATGTAGCCACTCCTCTGGTACTACGCCTGTTTTCGGACTCGCATTATATCGTCTGTTATTTTAGCTAGCATATTCTTCCCAATGTCCTTGAGTAAGCTGTACTTGATTCCATCCGGACCTGGAGCGCCATCGGATGCATTCTTAATAGCTAGTTGCACTTCTTTAACATCTGCAAGCTGGTCTTCTTTGGCCCTAAAATCCGTGATGGATGTCAGGATATGCAGCATTTCTTGCGCTGATCTAAGTCACCCTGATTAGTTTGTTGAAGATATCTATCAAAGAAAGCTCTGCCTTTCACATCATCTGATATCAATGTCTGCCCCGTGTTGTCCCTCACGCTTGTAATGGGTTTCGATTCTGTTCACCGCTTCATTGACCTATGTAGTTTCCAAAACGTGTGTAATGCTTCGTCCGCCTTGACCTCCGCGGTAAATTTTGTCCAACACATCTTCTTTGCTACTTCGGCAACTTGTTTAAAAGATTCTATTGTCTTCTTCATTGCATTCTGTGCCTCCCGTCTATTACTGAGTGTGATGTTTGTCTGTTCCCTAATGCGTTGCCAATCCTTTATTGCTTGCTTTTTAAGTAGCCACATTACCTCTGTCTCTTTATTTCACCATGGTGGCTGTTGGATCTTAGGTCTCACCCACTTGCGTTCCTATGCATTCTTTCTCAAGCTGCTAAGCACTGATTCTTTCGTACGCGCATATCTGAGAGACTTCAATGGCTAATGCAGGGTCAAGGGGCGGCAGAATGGCGATTCATTGTCAAACGGGCTAGAGCTTTAGGAAACACTGAACACGTCAAAGTGCACAAAAAATATGGAAATTACTTGCAATTTTTTATGAACAAATTTTCTTCTCCTGGCCTATCATATCTACTAAAACGCACACTTCTGGTTCGTTCTCGTTTTTTCCATCACTGTAATCGGCATCTGGACACATACTTCTGGCTTTGAATTCATATTCAGTGAATTTGTCTCTAGTTTCCTTAAGATAGCTTTTCAGCGACACAAGAAGATTTGTGGCAACTAGGATGTTCACATCCTTTGATTGTAAAACTTTGCGTGTTGTATTCATCCTTTCTAGAATGCCCTTCCAAAGAATTGTAAGAAATATTGTTTCAAGGTGTTCCATTTTTTTGCTCAAACCTTCCGCCTCACGCCTTGTTGTCACTTGATGTTCATTGTCACCTGATATAGAATCCAGTGCATGTTTTATTTTGTGAAACCCTTACACAAAGCATGAACAGCATCAAACAGTTTTCCAAAACCCTACAAAATATTCAAACGGGGCCCCTATGCTCGTGGGCCCCCGGGCAAATGCCCAACGGGCCTATGGGTTAAGACGGCATTGTGTTGACCACGTTATTATAAGGGCAGGCAAAGGCTTAGCAGCAATAAAGGTTATGGCTGCTGCGCAGTGTGAGCAGAGATTGTTATTCCTTTTGTACCAGGGTTTAGTTATGGCTGTGGTGGAATATGCACTGGCAATTCTGACTCTTAGCCAAACTCAGATCGAAAGACTGGATAGAATGCAGCAATGCGTATCATACTGGGATGCACCACAAGAGACACATCGACAAGAGCTATGCGATACCTACTTGACTGCCCAACAGCTGAGCATAGATTACAGTATTGCCGTGCACGGGCGTACCTTCAAATATATGCAGATAAGGAACACCCGTTGCATTCCGAAATACAGAAAGTTAAAGGCAGCAGACTCAAGAGAGGAAGGTCGTGGATGGGACGTGCTGAGGATGTCATACAAAGCGTGTGCAGATTGCAGGATGTGACAGCAGGTGTGGAATGGATAGGTCTACCCACAGATTTCGAAACTTGTTTGAGAGTAGTAATATCACTTAGCAGGGAATGCAGAGAATGGTGCCCCACAGCTGTGGGGAAAGAAGTGCAGGCTTTAATCAGTGAGAATACCAAAGAGGGGGATGTGATTATATACACTGATGGATCTGTAATTAGGCATGTTCGCAGTGCTTGGGCCTTTACAGCTCAGTGCGCAGGTAAAACGAGCAGGTAAAAAGGAGGAAAGTGGTGCCTTTGCGCTCACTACGAGTAGTATGACCATGGAGACTATGGCGGTGACCAAGGCATTTGAGTGGCTACGCACACAGAAGGTAACGCAGATCTGCATCTTAAGTGACTCTATGAGTATGATTAAGAAGGTAAAAGTGGGTCTCGTTCGCGAACAGTGGATTGAGACCTTGAGAAAGGCGAGCTTGAAAGTGGTTACATTATATTTTCGTGCCGGGACATGTGGGCGTTCGAGACAATGAAAGCGGATCAACCGGCATCGTGTCCAGTTTGCAGTGATGATGATCCGACGACTAACTAACTAACTAACTAACTAAATAACTAACTAACTAACTAACTAACTAACTAGCTAACTAATTAACTAACTATCTGTGTATATAATTGTCTTGTGGTTTGGAGTGTAGTTGGGCGAGTTCGTACACTGTATCATTAGCCCTGACTTTCGTCCATTTTCGACACGCTTTATCTAGTTGTATTATTACTTTAGTCAGTGATGTCTTCTGTGTCTACCTCCACCCATTCACTGCCCTTTCCTATTTCTTCCAATTCACATAATATTCGCAGTGTGTCTTCAGCCTCTGCCATCCATGATCTACCACGCTTAATTCGTTTTCCCTTTGACTCATCTAGACGATGGTGTAATGGGTGGTGGTTGTATTATGTCACTTTAAGGTAAGGCCTAACTTGGGCTACCTGATGTCGCACTCTAATGCTAGGGAGATCAAGCAATCTCATAGCAGAGATGGATGTATCTCTAGTACACTCCAGTACCGCTCTCATTGCCTCATTTTGGACTTTTTCCAATCTATCGACTTGTATCTGTGACAAAGTTAGTAGGCCGAGGCCATACTCTATGACAGATATCACATCACTTGCAGAAGCAGAAAAAGTACCCATTGATGCATGTCAAAGGTCGCCATAATATTGATAACACTGATCCCTCTTTTAGCCTTCTGAATCATATTTGTGACGTGCTTGTTAAATGAGAGAATTATGTCAAAGATTATCCCAAGATAGTTAAGGTCCTGTTCTCTTTCAATGAATGAGCCCATGCAACTAACAGCTAGCAGTGTGTCATTGAGAGGAATCTGTTACAATGGAAACCATCTTTCATTAAGTTTTTATGGATTCTGGTGATGAAGAATTCTTGGGATTTACATAGATCTTGCTCCATTAGTCATTATGACAGGTGATGGGAACAGCTCTTCGTCTGGCGTGTCTGTGAAGGATGATGCTGTCGTGAGTGACTGGAGCCCTTCCGGTAATATTCATATCTGGCGTCACAACTTTTCTGAAGTTCCAGCACCACTAGGTCTAGCTGATATCATTAGTGAGGTAGATGTGTTTCGTTTGTGACAAATGATATGAACAGGTTAGTTTCATTATGTAATGACATTGGAAACAATAGGCCTAATTTCCATGGATGCCTAATATACAACATGCAGTATAAATAATGTACCACTATTAGCTTGAATTTAAGCATATCCTACGTAGGAGGACATTAGACGTTTTGAATTATTAATAATAATAATAAGTCCCCAGGAGTTAACAGTGTCCAATGAAATGATTAAAAACCTGGATAGTGCAGAAAGAGCAAAGTTACTGCAGATCTTCAACACAAGCTGGACGAAAAGGTAATGTTCCGCAGGCATCGACGGAATAATAATGATACCACTCCAAATCAGGAAAAGATGGCAACACGGTCTCTAATTACAGGCCCATCAGCCTCACAAGCTGTCTATGCAAAACAATGGACCGCATTATAAATCTTAGGATGCAGTGGTACCTTGAAAGTGAAAACCTTTTGGTATCGCAGCAAGCAGGCTTCGGACAGTGCTACTCTACTGAAGATCAGGCAACATACCCCTCCCAAGAGATTGAGGACGTATTCCTAGATAAGAAACTGGTACTAGCATCATGGATAGACCCCAGGAAAGCATTTGACAATGTTTGGAAAGAAGGACTCTTAAAGAAATTTCAGAGTTAGCTCAAGAATGTACAAATAGGTAAAAGCATATCTGCATAATAAAAGAGACAGGGTATAATTGGATGGTCGCAAGAGTAAAAAAGTCCTACTACGTCATGGAATCCCACTTTTCTTGGTTTAAATCAATGACATAATTACCGAACTATCACACGGGATCAAAGTGACAATGTATGCTGACGATCTGGTGCACGGAAGATCATGTGACAGTGGCCACTAAACAAATACAAAGAGCTATTTATGCCTTAACTTTATGGGAAAATAGATGGTACGTCAGCGTCAACACATATACGTGCAGCACTACATTCTTTACCCTCTCACCAAAACAAAAAGCCGATGATATGAAGATAGATGGAGAGTATTTTTTAAAAAGACACCACACATACCTCGGAGTTACCTTTGATGATAAGCTGACATGGAAGCAACACATAAACAAAGCAACAACAAAAGTCAGGAGGAAGGTATCCTAAGAAAACATTGGAAACATGGAATATCCATAAAAAAGTGGAACAACATGGGAAACCAGTGGGAATATACTCCGTAAAGTTTACCAGCAAGGCATAAGACCACACCTAGAATATGGTTCAGCTGCGTGGTGTCCTGCATCAAATACCACATTGAGGCTGAGAACGTTCACATACAGAGAATGTTAGAAATGGGAATAGGCCTATCTAGAGGTGAGGAAAGACAAGTAATTTTTTTTCGGAAAGTCCCGAAGATCGCACAATCAACACCTGACCGGGATTACTGGGATGGCAGTTGGAGTGGAGGGCGGAGCACTTATGGGAATGTCCCGCTTGCTGTGAAGCCAGTTTCTAATCAAGAATCAAGAAGAAACACCACATTACAAGATCTAGATAAAGTTTAAAACCAGGCGTTTAGGATAATGTTGGAGCAATGAAATTAACACCCATAGTCATCATCAAGTGCAGTCTCCGCAACGAAGGTTGGCTGCAACAGATCTCCAACATCCCCTGTCTCTTGTTGTGGTGGTTCCCTCTGCTAGACTGTAACCTGTCCATCTTTTGATGTTACTCTCCCACTTGATTCTTGATTAGAAAACTGACCTCACAGCACGTGGGGCATTCCCATAAGTGCTCCGCCTTCTGTTCCATCAGCCATTCGACTCGATGGTGTTTCTAGTCCAATGCCGCCAAAACAGACGTCAACATAAGGGTACAACTGTGGCCCTTGCGGCAGGTTTCTTTGTTGTTCCGCCCACCTACGCCGTGTCCGTAACTAGTTCAAGTACAACGTCGGCCTGTCAAAACAACATGGTAACTGTTATCGAAGGTTACGACTACGGGATTGTATAGATGACGTGTCATGAAGCTTCTATAAGAAGATAACCTCAATATAAAGGCATGTCATCTACTAAGGTTTTCTGTTGCATGGTTGGTTTGTCTAGTGAGCCATTGGTGAGACCCACAGACGCAACCGCATGCGCGCTCTCCCACTTGTATCTCTGTCTACCTCTTGCTAGCTTAAGTTTCCCATTGACTTTACCCTGAAGTAATTAGGTGTCATGTCTTTTAATGTGTCCAAAATGTTTTATTTGCCGGAACTTTATTTCTCTTAGTAATTCTTTCTTCATATTAAGTGTTTTAGCACCTCTACACAGTGGCGTAGCGTGGGTCTATGGCGCCCGGGGCGGAATCATAATTCCCCCCCCCCTGTGACATTAAAAAAATATGGCAGTGATTGTGAAAGCCTGGACGAAAATAAATTTGCCGCCCTCCCGATGATGCCGCCCGGGGCGTCCGCACCTCCGCCCCCTCTCGCTACGTCACTGGTTGCGGGGCAACTTTGGCACGGCAACGGCACTTAAATCCCATTTCAATGTTTTCATTATTTTGAGTGGCATTTTGATGCCCGGTGCGACCGCAACCCCCTCGGCACGCCCATCACTGGGGACACGGGGAAGAATATGCTAACAAAGATGGCAGAAATCCCCGTGAATTATAGCTTGTGTTCTGATATACCCTAATTGGACTTTGTCCGCTTGTTGGAAGAGGCACGCCTCTCTAAAAGAGAGGCAAACTCATTAACCTACCTACCTATGAATTATAGCAATCTTTAGCTTAAAGCTGCATAATTACGTGCTATGAATGATACTCTCGGCTGGAGCGTATCGCTTTGTTGAGAAGGATGGAATACATATTGGATAATCCAACTACAATTAAATAAATCCTCTTTGTCTTGTCAACACTTTTCTCTATATAACCACATCACTGCTGCCTCTAATTTTTTCCACTATCCTGTTTATTTATTGCCAAACTAATCATACATATTTTAGAGTCAGTAGTAGGTCCCTATATAGGCCTGTGGCACATACTGAGGAAATTTAATTTTGACACCACAATTATAGACATTATTGAAGCTCTGTACGAAAATGCAAATAGTGCTGTCTTGTCACACAATACAATTGGAGAGTTCTTCAAAACAACTGTGGGAGTTCGACAGGGATGCATAATGTCCCCAGTACTTTTTAACATATACTTAGAGCACATCATACAAGAGACATTACATGACTACAACACGTCTATATCGATCGGAGGTCGCCCTATTTGCAACTTGCGTTTCGCTGATGATATTGATCTTATAGCTGGGTCAGAACAATCATTGCAAGAATTAACATCAAAGTTAGAAAAAGTTACCAGCAAGTACGGAATGGAAATCAATTCAGATAAGAGCAAAATCTTGGTAAACAGCAGAGACACTGAAAACCAGACTAATATCATGATGAATGGACACAAGCTTGAAGAGGTGAATACCTTCAAATACCTCGGATCCAGTATATGCAGCGATGGTAAATGCAAAGCAGAACTAAAAATAAGGCTGGAGATGGCTTTAGCGTCCTTGTCAAGGCTAACTGTGATTTGGAAAAACAACATCAGTGTTGGAGTGAAAATCAAACTGTATAGGTCGCTGGTGCTTTCTGTTGTGTTGTATGGTTGTGAGAGTTGGACACTCACTGCGGACATGGAGAGAAGATTACAGGCTTTTGAGTATAAATGCTACAGAAGAATTCTACGAATTTCCTATAGGGAACATAAGACCAATGTGTTCGTAAAAAATAAAGTAGAGATGTGTGCAGGTGTCCAGGAGCCATTGCTTCCACACTCATCCGCATCGCTGAGGATATTCTTCTTCTTCTTCTGCGTTCGTTCTCAAACTCCTGCAGATTAGCAGGATGTAGTCTGGAGAACGGAATGCGTTGTGTCATGATTTACAGCATTGCTGCGATATCTACGCCTTCGGTCTGACACATCCGACTTCAGCATGGCTTTGGGTCACTTACCATATATAGGATGGGACAGCCAACTCCATCCCATAACCTCCTTAGTCGCCTTTTACGACATGCGTGGAAGGTAAACAGTGTTGCTATTCTTTGCTCCCCTTTTAGGCCCCGGCAACACACGGACGACTAAGGATATAATTCGCTGGGGGACTCTGTGTGCTGAAGCAACCAATGTGGCACCCCTACGAACGTGAAGGGTTACAGTTTATTGATATAGGCCTAGCCATGAAACTCTCTTCAGCGCTTCTAATGACAGTGACATATTACATAGCATATTCTTCTCAACATCTTAACTAGAAATCTGTGTACCCATACAAATAGAACATGTATTTCTTTTTAGATTTATAGGTCTATAGTGATACATATGGTATGCATGGCCTATTCTTCTTCTTCTGCGTTCATTCTCTTATAACAGAAACGAATAAATCGTGAGATTTCCGCCAGCGAGAGCGAAGTACGTTGTGCCACAAGTTCCACAGTTGAACTGTGTTATTTGTACCTCGATTGGCTCACTTTGTGGTCTAGACATCCGAGGCCCAGCACATCCGTTTTTGTCATGCCTTTAATTCGAGTAGTAGGCTTCCCTAGCCTGTGACAGCCTGTCGACAGTCATGTGGGTGCGTAGTGACTCTTCGCCAAGAAGATTGTCGTTCACGTCTATCTCGCGCGAGGTGTTCCGCCGTCTGTGAACCTGCCTCGTGTAATTCGACGTTCTGTGCATATGCCCATCGGATGCTGAACCTTTTCTCATCCGCGAGAAGAGTTGGACCATGGCTCTTTCGTCTTCTTAGCCGAGGTGTCGTTCACCGACAGCGTGAACCCCTCGCCCAATTCCGAGTCTCACAACACGACATGACCTATAATGGTACACAGGGCATACAATGGTATCAAGGCGTATCTTCACTGATGTACTTATTCTGCTCTGCCATATGGTATTAAATCTGGGCATTGCAGCCGTGGCTATTTCAAGTCTAATTTTCAAGCGTTGACTGCAATGGATCTCCATCTTCTATCTCTTTTGAGATGTTTCTATCTCTTTCACAGGGTTTCTATCTCTTTCACAGGGTTTCTATCTCTTTAACGAGGTTTCTGTCTCTTTCACAGGGTTTCTATCTCTTTCACAGGGTTTCCATCTCTTTCACGGGGTTTCTATCTATTTCATAGGGTTGCCATCTCTTTCACAGGGCTGCCAGCTCTTTCAGATTCTTGCCATCTCTTTCACAGGGTTTCCATCTCATTCACGGGGTTTCCATCTCTTTCACGGGGATTCTATCTTTCACAGGGTTTCTGTCTCTTTCACAGGGTTTCCATCTCTTTCACAAGGGTTCTATCTCTTTCACGAGGTTTCTATCTCTTTCATGAGGTTTCTATCTTTTTCACAGGGTTTCTATCTATTCCACATGGTTGTCATCTCTTTCACAGGGTTGCCATCTCTTTCACGAGGTCTTTATCTCTTTCACAGGGTTTCTATCTCTTTCACAGAGTTGCCATTTTAAATATCTGACTCATGATTAAGTTGAATATGACAGGCGTAATGGTGCAGATATCTCAACAAGGCTCTAGACCATGACACATGCATTCCGTTCTCTAGACTAAATTCTACCAATCGATTTTGAGAACGAATGCAAAAAACGAAATATTTGGCAATATTTTACCTATTTTGAAAGCATATCTACTTTCACATATAATCTTGCTTAAATTTATCTAAAAATGTACTTACGTAAAACACATGTTTTTAGAATGGTTCACTTAGACACGATGAACTATCACTAAAACTAGGGTGTTATGATGTGTAAACAAGAAAACATACAAATTACAATACACAAAACATTTTCAACATTTATATCAAAAGGCTGATCATGTTTTCTTGTTTGAACTATCATTCAAAGCCTCCAAGTAAAAATTGATAAAGCAGCATCTTAATAAAATTGGCTTGTTTATTTGGGTGGTCTTTGTTAATTTTTTTGCTTCTTTCATAAGCCTCCATTGAAGCCATATCCCTCCACATCTCAAGGGGTTCTACATTTGTAGAAACAACTTGTAAACAACTTGTAGAAAACTGGCAACCAAACCACAGAATAAAACAAAAGTCAGTCCTGAGCCATGAAATAAAAGGCAGCTATCACCTCCCAGACAAGAGACAAGAGCTGCAAAGAGTAGAAAAATGTTTATAACCACATGCAGGTTTTAAATTGCTGGAAATCAAGACACAATTAAGAAATAATTCACCAAAAAGTTCCGACCCAGTAAGTCTTATGAAAGCAACACAGAAAACAATAGGCACCTACCCAGAACAATGGATTAATGTCTATACTGATGGGTCTGCTTTCAAAGCCACCATCAAAGCAGGTTATGGTGTCTATATGGAATATCCAGACAAAACATCTGATGAGTTGTTTGATGCCTGTGGGGAGATATGTTCTAACTATGAAGCAGAAATAACAGCACTAGAAGTTGCATTGTACCACCTGAAGACCATATTTGATGCCTTTCCATCAAAAGTTCAAAACATTGTTATTTTCACAGATTCTATGTTCGCTCTTCAAGCACTAGAATGTGATGGACATTGTAAGCCTGAGCTGGTGGAAATATATCACCATGCCAACCAGCTACTTCTTACATTGTTATGCAGTGGATATCTGGCTACTCAAACACACCTGGCAATGATAAGGCAGACAGACTAGCAAAGATAGGAGCTCAACAAGTACAGCCATATACATAAACAACCATGCACACAGTTAAAATGATGCTGATATCTATTGGATGAACAAATGGGCTATGGGAAATACTGGGAGGGAAATCTATAAATATATGACCAGCCCAAATCCTAAAGATAACATCAACCTCCTGGGAAGAAAAGACCAGAGTATCATCTTCCGACTGCCCACCACACAACATGTACAGCTTAACAATCACCTGAGCAGAATACAATCACAACACACAATCCAGAGTGCTGGCTGTGCACTCATCCCTATGAAAATGTTGACTGCAACCTTTTTAAATGCACAGCACTGGATGACATCAGGAAAAGGCTTCTCCCTCCAGGGCTAGATAAATGGAACACATTATTTGGAACAAAACAACAGCTCACAAACATATGCATATATCACACAATGGCATTGGGTCAAAGGGCATGAGCCCATAGACCGCTGGATCAGCAACCAACCAACTAAACCAATAAAACTTGCCTAGGAAAGAAATTGTGTAAAACATAGACACTATGCATTTTGGCAATTTAATTAATTTGAGGGTCTCCCTGTTCATATGAAATTTACATTGTTTTAATGTATTCGGGTAGATGGTAACTTTGTTTCGTAAAATGGGGTCGTAGATAAGTTTGTTTCTATAAAATGGGGTCATGACTCAAAAATATTTCAGAATCAGAGCGATTGATGTAGAAGAAATCTCTTATTTCTGAGACATGTCTCTAAATCTGGACAATCATTCTTTGATATAATTCTGTCATTCATTGTGGTTTAAAAAAAATGACAAAGTACTTCATATAATCTTCAACAATTTTATTTACATTAAATATCTATTCTATCTATAAACCTGCACCCATCAGGGTCATAAGGGTACCACATTGAAATCTTTAGCACATAGTCCCCCAGCAAGGTGAAAATTCTTGAGACTAATGGGAATTCAACCAGGCCCATTCTAGTGGCAACAAATCACCTTGCAAGGTATGGTTTTAACAATACATTTGCATAAAATGAGATGTTTGAGAAAAGTTAAATATATCAAACATTGAGGCCAACGGAGAATTGAAGATATCAGAGAAGAAATAAAAACCATCTCAAGACTACATTGAGAGAAAGCAAACAAGGTGGTTTAGTCACATCATTAGAATGGAACCAAAGCAACCAGCACTTTGTGCATACAACAGCTGAAGATCGGGCTACAGGGAACAAGGAAGACCAACAATTAGATGGATGGAGACAATCAAAGAAACCTTAAAGAGACACGTGCTGACAATAGCCAAAGTCTGACAACTCCAACTTCATCAACAACATTTAACAACACAATTAAAGGACCCATGTAATAGGACAAAAAAGTACACCACTAAAACTCCCTCTTTGGCAACACAGTCATGAAGCCCTGATTGTTTCCATTCATGGGCAGTAGGGTTAGTAAAGCATCAAGAGGTTTCAGCAGCTCTAGCTAATATTTTTCTTTTCCACTCTTCATATTCCACTACTGAAGTCATTTGTTGATGCTTATCTGCAGTCTGTTCTACTTTCTGTTTTCTTTATCTCTCATCATCTGAAAATTAGAAAATAAAAAAAAAAGGGTTCAAAAGTTGTAGAGGATTGACTTCACTGTACTCGGTTTCCCATATATACTCATCACTCTCAACAAAGTGGCATGCCGCCTGCCAAGAGTACCACTCATAGCATGCAACTCCATAGCTTCAAGTGATAATCCACTGGGATCTCTGAAAAAATCCACTTTATACACAAAAATGACATGAGCCAAATTCGAACTCATGACCTCTTGAACTCAAGGCAAACAGTTTAACCCCATTACACTAGGGAGATCCCCCTGAAAATTAGAAAGTTGTGAAAAATCTTCAAATTAATAATATAGACTTTAATTAATGTTTTATTTGGGTCAGTACACATCACGGCCAGCCCTTTGTCATGGATATGAAGATTTAGTCGCTCCCAGTATGTTGATGGGATCTTAAAGTGTTGAGCAGAATAGCAAAACTATGACCTGTCATGTATGTTGTTAAAGATAAATAAGGAAATTTGGGGTTGGCTTGACCCATCCCATAGAATACTAAAGTAACCCAGAAGTCATTCTGAAGTTGGAATGTGTCACAGAAAGACGAGATATCGCAGATAAGCTGTAAACCACACATAATGAACTCCGTTCTCTAGACTCATTCTTTGACATGGATTTATGGTAACTTTGACTCATGTGATGGGATAGAAAAGTACACCCCTAAAGCTCCTTAGATGTCTCTTACAACGAACTCAGAAATTATTCACAGGTTTCATAATAAACTTATGAATGTACACAGTTTTCATGTAGTCAACGCAGTGTTAAAACTAATTCTGAGGAGAACAGTAGCCTAGTTGATAGTGAGCTTGCTTGCTATCACTGGATTACAGCATACCAGGTTCGAAACCTTGTCCGGACAAACAAAAATTCCCATTGTGATTTCTCGCTGGACACGACCACTCCTCCTGTCGACTTAGCTGTAATAGGGTACCTGACACATGAGTTAGGGGAGGTAAAGACAGTAAGAAAGGGAACTGGCCACTCCAATTAATAGCTGCTGTGGCTTAGTGCATGAAGTTATATTCATCCATGACATCAGGTGGCTGCCATGGGGCCTACCTTTACCTACAACTAATTCTAATTCCTATCCCTACCCCCTCCTACTGTGTTTCAAAAACTGTGTTCTTCCTATTTTCACTAATTATTTCCCTGGCTTCAAACTACTAAACAATTGCATTCTGCAATGAAACAAACTATTAAAAAATTATGAACAGACAATTCTTTAAAAACTATGAGCACTGTAAACATTGGTAGGCACACGTTCCAGACATGAACCGTTACTTCTTCTTCTGCATTCATTCTCAAACTCTTGTAAACTAGCAGGATGTATTCTGGAGAACAGAATCTGCCAAATCAAGGTTTACAGCTGTCTGAGATATCTGCTCCTTTCAGCACAACAAACCAAATTTAGTACAGTTTTGTGGGTCACTGATGTCACATGGGTCCATTTATTATCCGTGGTTTAAATAAAAATTACTCCCATGGTTAAACCAGACATGAGAAATTTGGATACCAGGGCCCAAACTCTGGGAAGGTGCCATATTAATTTAGCAAGTGATGTCGGGGATCCTCTTCAGGTGGTTTCTGGTCTTTTTCTTCAGCTTTCATTCCAAAACTCCCAATGGATATCTCTTGCAGCAGAACAATGGTCCTACTAGATTTCCAGCAGAATTTATTCCAGAGAATGGAAATTCTCTAATGGAAATTCTCTGCGTTGTGTCGACGTTTTATTTACACCAATAATATGACACATCCATCTTCGATGGGGGTTTCTGGTCAACCACTGACTAGACAGCTGAGCACTTATGGGAAACCGTGTGTTATGCCACTGGTTCATAACTCATATTACCTTTACCTTTTACAGTTGATCCCAAATCGTCATTATCGACTATGACAGACGAACATGACAGGATGATCATGCAGTCTCCGGATTACATCTTGCTAATATGTAGGAGTTTAAGAACGAACACAGAAGAAGAGTGCCCAAAGAGCATAAGAAAACACTCCAAGCGAATGGATTCATCAAACTCTGTGGTCTGTATCAAAAGGTGAAAAAAAAACATTTGCCAACTCGGTCAGATGGTCTGCCAAAATTAATTAACATCTTTCTGTAGATATCCGTCTCTATAGGCCAGCGTTCCTCCTTTAACTGATTTAGTGAAATGTAGTCTTGCAGGATATGTTCCGTTGTCTGCCCACATGGACACAGAGGTAATGTTACCAGTCTTGGATGAATATATAGTATAAGAAATATAACAAAATAGAGGATGACAAATACACTGATATTGTTACTACCTTGAATTTGAGCTTCTACGACCTCCAATAAACTCCTCTTTGTACTTTTTGCTTGTGGACTTTTGTCTGTGGATTGATGATTTATTCATTACAGACATTTAACATTTACTTTAATGATACAAAAAGGGGCATAGAATAGAAAAGACCAAACATTTCAAAAGATGTAGAGTTTCAGTTTTACTTACATCAAATATTGACAGACAGTTAATCCGTAGTAATAAATGAATAGGCAAAAAAGATTCTGGCAAGGACCTTCTTCGCCCTTGTTGCCTGGCCTGAAAGAGGAGAAAATAATATTGAAACTTTTACATGTCATGCATGTTGTAAGAGATCACTCAGGCTTTTAGGGGGTAGAGTTGGCTGTCACATCCCTCACAGAGTCAAATGACACAGAAACCAGGCTAAAGCCAAATGCTAATTTGGAGGAGTTTGAGAATGAACGAAGAAGAAGAAGATACTGAATTGCCTTGGATGCAGCAAGGATACCTCCTGGATACCTCATCTATCCCAGTGTCGACTCCAGCAAGTGACCACATACTTAAGTACATCACCAGTGTTTATCTTAAATTCACAGATACAAGTCTGTCTGCTCTCTTATTACTATGAATATCAGCACACCCAGGCAATAGATCAATGTGATACCCAGAAGTTTAGAAATAGTTATAGTTTTGACAATGGATGTTCTGAATATTTTGTTCATTTGCATATTGTCAAAAGAAGCAGCTATCACAAACAAGTTGTAAACCATGAAGCATTAAAGACTTATAGTATTGACTTCAACCCCAATCATCATAATTGAAGCAATTATTCTGTATTTCCCATTGTGCTCCATGAGAACTCTCAATATCAATAGTTATAATAACCCCAAGCCAGATTTTTCTCATATTTTCAGATAAATAAAAAATCAGGGGACTTATCAGTTCAACAAATAACATCTCAGTAAACAACCAAATACTGGAAAAAGTTCCAACTTTAATTACTTGGGTAACTAAATGTTTGTTGATGGAGACTCAATGAAAGAAATAAATACACACATAGCAGTTGCAGCTAGCACATTTACCAAACTAATATCTGAAAGTCAAAAGATCTAGGAAGAAACACCAAGCTAAAGCTATTCAACTCCTATATTGTCTAGGTATTAACATATGAAAGAGAAAGCTGGAAATCAACTCAAGCAACAGATCAAAAATTAAACAGCTTCGAAAACAAATGTCTCCGGAAAATGATGAACATAAAATGGAGCGATTTCGTCACAAATAGTGATTTAAGAAAGAAAGCACACCAAGAATATGTTTCAAACGTCATAAGAAAACGCAGATGGAGATACCTCGGTTATGTTTTAAGACTAGATGAAAAGAGAATAAACCAACAAGCCCTTACATGGACGCCTGAGGGTAAAATAAAATGAGAAAGGAGTAAAGCAAACCTAAAAAACACCATGCTTAAAGAAGAGGAAATAACAGGCTGCAGGACCATACAAGAACTAAAACTGCAGGCAGAGGATCGCAACACATGGAGAATCAAAACTTCTGTCCTATGTGCTGACTGTGGCATGAAAGGAACATATTTCTCAACACCACGGAGAGATCTATCTGGATACACAATATCATCGTTCCCATCTTTATTTGATATCAGTTGATTCATTTAAAGGTCTGCTTTTCCATTGTTTCATTTTCTCCATTATTTGCCAAGATTCTGTCTGTATTCATCAATCATGTATGTGTAGTACAACATTACCACATATGGATAAGATCGATAATATGTACTGACTGCAGTAAAACTGAAATCCATCAGGCAAAGCTTGGAACAGCGCAATGAAGTTTTGCTAATCACTGGAAACACATATAAAAACACAAACTGATGTTTCAACCAAAAAGCATTTATCAAGACACACAGCAAAAAACCATGGGTAAGAATGGCACTATTGTATATACACATGGATAAGCATGGCAACCAATTCCTCCACACCACAAAGAAAGTCTGCAACCTCTCCAATATCAATTGACTGACTGTTTTCTATATTGGTGGCCGTTCCATAGACTGTCTTGTTGAGTTACAATGTTCTGTTTACACTTGACCCATATTATCAGAACAATCGGCAATCTACATATAGTGGGTACAATGATAGGTCTGCCAACTAGGTCAGATGGTCTGCCAAATTAATTAACAGCTTTCTGTGAATATCCATCTCTGTGGGCCAGTGTTCCTCCTTTAACTGGTTTAATGAAATGTAGTCTTGCAGGATATGTTCTGCTGTCTGTCCACATAGACACAGTGGGAATGTTACCAGTCTTGGATAAATATATAGTATATGAAATATAATTGTTGTAGTGTGACAAGTATGTCAACAACAATATATTCACGTGATCAAATAAACATGAAAAGCGAGACAACATCATTACCAAGTGTTTGAGGGACATGTTTTTTCAACTGGATAATCAGTCTGTCTATAGTTGCTTTCCTGACTCCACTTTGTTCTTTCAGTTTGAATAAGTCAATTTTAAGCTTCAGTGTCCTGTTTTGAGAAAGAACACAACTTTGTTAGCTAGTAGATAGTCATGTAACTAGAAAACAGATGTGTGAGCTTACATGATATGTGTGAACTAGAAGACATATGTGTGAGCTAGAAGACATGTGTGAACAAGAAGACATGTGTGAACAAGAAGACAGATGTGTGAGCTAGAAGACAGATGTGTGAACTAGAAGACAGATGTATGAGCTAGAAGACATATGTGTGAACTAGAAAACAGATGTGTGAGCTAGAAGACAGATGTGTGAGCTAGAAGACAGATGTGTGAGCTAAAAGACAGCTGTGTGCGCTAAGACAAACGTTGCTCTAGAAGGCAGATGTGTGAGCTAGAAGACAGATGTGTGAGCTAGAAGACAGATGTGTGAGATAGAAGACAGATGTGTGAGCTAGAAGACAGATGTGTGAGCTAGAAGACAGATGCGTGAGCTAGAAGACAGATGTGTGAGCTAGAAGACAGATGCGTGAGCTAGAAATCAGATGTGTGAGCTAGAAGACAGTTGTGTGCGCTAAGATCAAAGTTGATCTAGAAGACATATGTGTGAACTAGAAGACAGGTGTGTGAGCTAGAAGACAGAATGTGTGAGCTAGAAGAATGTCATGTACGATAAGACAAACGTTGATCTAGAAGGCAGATGAGTGAATTTTTAAAATACATAATTAAGCATGACTGTAGTTTCCTAAATATTTGGGGTTACGGGTGGGTGGGGAGAGAAGGGTAAAACCTATTGATGAATCTATGGACAGCAATTTAGCAGCAATATCTCATCATATCAAACTCTAGCAGCAATATGCTAACTTGCTGCCATTTTTCATATTAATTAGTTCTGCACGCACCTAAAAATTGTAGAAGTAGGATCTTACCTTTACCAACACAAATATATATACTTTCTGTGGTATTTAATTATTTTCAATAGTTTAATAATTTATTTTCATTTTTATTATGCTAATTTGCTTCAATTTTTAATATTAATTAGTTCGGTGCGCACCTAAAAATTATAGAAATAGAATCAACAGTTGCGTCTTGCCTATGCCAATAAAAATATAGGTACAATACAAGAACCAGTGAACATGTTTCTATGGAATAAACAGCTAATATAAATAGATGGAATGAAATTCCTAAATGTTGCATAAACAGACGCGTTCACTATTCGACACATTGCACGATGAGAGCCCCTGACCACTTGACATGCGCGCTGCACACTGAGTGGGAGGTGGATAGCCAGTTCATTGCGCGCAAATTGCTAGATCTGTAATTTATGTTACGACTTTCTAAGTTTCTGAGATAGTGAAATAGCACATGAAATTAAAAAGTGGTATTTTGTCACGTGATTTGTCCACGGATTCTTGTATTGGACCCAAATATATATAATTTCTGTGGTATTTAATTATATTCAATAGTTTGTAATTTATTTTCATTTTAATTATGCTAATTTGCTGCCATTTTTAATATTAATTATTTCTGCGCAACTAAAAATCATAGAAATAGGATCAACAGATGCGTCTTTCCTTTGCCAACACAAATATATATAATTTCTGTGGTATTTAATTATATTCAATATTTTGATTATTTATTATCATTTTAATTATGCTAATTTGCTGCCATTTTTAATATTAATTAGTTCTTCGCACACCTAAAAATTATAGAAATAGGATCAACAGATGTGCCGTGCCTTTGCCAACACAAATATATATAATTGCTGTGGTATTTAATTATATTCAATATTTTGATTATTTATGTTCATTTCAATTATGTGAATTTTCTGTTTTTATTTCATATTAATTAGTTCTGGGTGCACCTAAAAATTATAGAAATAGGATCAACAGATGTGTCTTGTCTTCACAAACAAAAAAATATATAGTTTGTGGCTTTTATTATTGAAAATAACAAAGATAAGGTAGAAATTATCAGCTTGGGTACATTTTGTCACAAGTTTTATTTATATTTTCCTACTATATGTGTTTCAATGAAAATTATTTTGATGTCAAATTCATTCGAAAAAAATATGTAACATAATTTCAGGGTTGACGTACAGACTTGGTTGAGGTATCATTGAATTGCATTTTTGAAGGGCTATCTAACTATATTATTTGTAATTATGTAGAAATGTAGCACAATTCTGAAAATTTTGTCCAAGTATCTAACTAACAAACATTTAGATTTCCTTCCATTACTCTCGTTTCATTGCAATTTGCTTTAGATCTTCATTGCCGAACTATATAAGGTTGAACGAACCATGATGGAAATCATTACATCCGTTTCAGTAACACAGATATTTAATTTCTACGATATTAATGTGTTAAATTAATGATCAACCAGTTCTTGATTCAGCAAAACAAAAACATTATTTGAACCGGAAGTTAAAGATAGTAGCATTTATTTACCAAGGGACTTAACCAGGCATACACTCCGAAATCAAGGGTGGTAATAAGTATGAGATATTAATAAATCATCAAAACACAAATATTTTGATCTGACAATTGGCAATATCATTTAAATGAACAACTCAAATTTATTTTGCGAGATTGTATGTAACTTTTCCCCGTTCTCCTATTTATAAAAACGTTTTTTGAAAGCAATATGCGCGACATTCTTCCCTCACTGTTGTCATGGGTAACAAAATGTGTGGCACATAAGATTATGAAGTTTAAGGAATAATGTCCGTATAAGGTTCAAGTTCCCCGCGGAACTTTACAAAAGTTGGATCTTGACTTTGTATGGGAACCAGTGTCAGTTGTCCGTTCACATGTCTTAGACTCCACCGCGGGGTCAAGGTTCAGCCAGTGTCGAGTCGGCTCGCTCGTCACAGTACCGCTTGGGATCTAGGCTGGTTCCTCCCCATATGACATGTTAAGACAGGACGAAGTCACCGGGGTGAAGTTTTCGGTCGTACGGAATGTTAACAGCATAAACGTGCTCAGCTGAGTGGTGAGCTATACTCAGCGTCCGAGTGGCTTTCGAATGTCGGCGCCTGCTATGTCATACCGCCTCGAGAGAGGATTACGGGGGTATAGGAGAGCTGCTTAGAAAGTGCTTCACTCGACTTTTTTGTCATTTTTAAAAACTGAAACATATGTAGTATCAGTTAAATGTACACGATTCCACTTAATTGTATTTTAATGTTTAGTAATATTTTGTTTTATTGGACAGAATGCATTTTTTGAAGAATTATTTTTTTTTAAATACAGAAAAGAATAAGTTTTGATACATAGTGATAATGTTAATGACTCATATATTTTTAATGACTCAAGTTCTTACGTATCATATTATAATTTCGTTAATACAAGATTTTTTTTTTATTTCTGAGGGAAAAAATTGAAATTGCAATTTATGAGTTTTAAAAACTTAATGGAACATTTATTTCAACAATAACGCAAATTCACAATATAAAAACATATATTGTGTTAATTATTTAAAAAAAAAGCAAATTCAGATTATTTTGACTTGAATATTTTGACAATATTTTAAAAACACATTTCTCACTAAAATAACAAAAATATGCATTTGTTTATGTGAATGGCAGATATATATGTTAGTTACGGTCTCGTGGGAAATTTTGTGGCTTCACATCGCTGTTTGATATCTCGCCTGGTTTTGACGTGTCCCGTTTCTACCAGTTTACTGATAGGCATATAACGAACGTGTCACGTGTTTGAATCAATACACTTGGTATAGCTTCGTACAACGAGAGAAATGTGATCATGTTTGCGAGTTTGTCATTCTTTTATTATATCGTGCATGGTAACACTAAGCACAGGCGAGTGTAAAGGCTTAAATCTATTTATACATAGATCAGTGGTCATAACGTATTTTCTGTAGACGTATTAAATAAATTCAGAATATTATGTGATTGTCATGGGTCTTCTGTCAGGGAATCATATAATGAATAAATTAGATTTCCAACACAGCATACCTGTGTATTTTGAATTTAAAAAAAAAAAGTCTGACATTTTGTTTCTAGTGAGCAATCTGAAAGCAATGGTAGCTAAATAAACTTAATTTTCAATAGAAACTGTCCTTGTGTTGCCCGGCCTATTAGCTCTTACTTCCTATGTGCAGTGGGATGGGTTTCTGAGATTTCTTTCATACCCAGGGGACTTCAGCTTTCCGCTTAGTGCAATCCCTATTGAAGGAGATTTCTACTCAGAGGAGGTATATAATTGTATAGATGGCACGATACAAGCTTCCATAAGAGAGCCTCAATATAACGGCATGTCATCTACTAAGGTTTTCTGTTGCACGGGTGGTTTGTCTCGTATGAAAATTGTGGGACCCACATTTGTGCAACCGCATGCGTTTAATATTGAAAGTAATGATTCTTGTAGACATGTAGGAATCTATAGCATCGATTTTGTTTTTCAAAATGATAGTTGGCCTTGACATATCAGCTAAATCCATCTCCAGCCTTGAGCTACACTTTTGACTAAGATATCCTTTGACTTCTGGATCACTGGATCACTTGACCGTCTATGAAATGGATTAGCCAACTCAACCCTAAAAACGTTCTTAGTCCCCATTTACGATGTGCATGTCAGATAACAGTGCAACTAATATTTACTCAATTTTCTGGTTCCCGCACCAGACGTACTGACCACTGATCTATCATACATAGCACTGTCAGTGGTTTTACGTTTTCGATCAAAGGGAGATAATAAGAACAATTGTCAATAAATATGTTTCAACGAATTATTGCCCCCTTATTAGTTATCATCCCACTGTGGCATACCAGTAAATGAAGAGGAAGATAGACTGGCATCGGATGGAGCAACACAGAAACAAAAAGATCAAGAAATGTTTACCGGTAATACTTCGAAACTAAAACAAAGGTCGAGGTGAAGAGTTAATCCGTAGTTGAGCCAAAATAAAATAGTAATGAATTTATGAAGAAAGGTCAAACAAGTTAGAGTTATTCTTGAAAATATCACTCAATAGGTAAAGAATCATTGGGTAGGCCTAATACATTTCTTGAAAAATATATAAACATACAGTGGCCTTTATAAACATTATGAAATAAGCAGCAATAAAATAAAACAACCATAATTAAAGACAGAGACATGTCAACCAAAATTAGTGTTGACTGCTAAAAAAAGTAAATAAATAAAAAAATAAAAGGCAGACGAGACAGAACCAAATTCAGCGGCGACCGACTCAACTGAGTCATAGTATCATATACTAATACTTATGTCTTTCGTTTTAAAGTTAGATTGACCTCTATGTGTTATCATCATCATCAAGTGCCGTCTCCGCAACGAATGTTCGCTGCAACGTATCTCCAACATCTCCTGTCTCATTTCTTGGTGGTGCACTCTGCTAGACTGTAACTTGTCCATCGTGTGATGTTACTCTCCCACTTGTATCTCTGCCTACCTCTTGCTCGCTTCCCTTTGACTTTACCCACAAGTAAGGTCTTCAATAAGGTGTCATGTCTTTTAATGTGTGAAAAGTATTTTATTTGCCTGATCTTTATTTCTCTTAGTAGTTCCTTCTTCATATTAAGTGTTTTTAGTACCTCTTTATTTGTTTTTTTCTATTTCCATGATTTTCTCCCTATTCTTCTATATACCCACATCTCAAAGGCATCAATTTTGTCTTCTAATTGTTTATTTAGTGTCCATGTTTCTGAGCCATTAATGATATGGAATAGATGTAGCATTTTATAATTCTCATTTTTAACTTGTTTGTAATTTGTTTTGATATTAGTAATTTCCTCATGTCATTGAAGGTACTTTTAGCCATTCCTATTCTCCTTTTAACTTCTGTTTCACATCTGCCATCTGCTATGTGTTATAGGACGTAATAAATGCTAAATGCTTCTTGAATAAACGTTAAGAAGTATAAACAATGCATGTGGTTACTTGTTTTCATTAAATAAATTAGTGATTTCTATTTTAGCTATCAATGATATAAATATAGTATCCTGATTTTTAAAGTAAGAAGCAATTGTTTATATACCGAGGATGTGGTGACAGAATTACCTGAACCGATATTTTTTTTCAATTTTTTTTTTTTTTTGTCTAACAAAATTGGATGTGGTTGGGAGGGAGCCAGAGATGTACTGTGCATAACTGGGGAGGGGGGAACTGCATTGTTTTCCAAAGGCTGAGGTCCATAATAGGGATACAGTGACTCAGGGCATGCCAACATTTTTTTCTTGAAGATTTGGTTGACATTTACCTTTAGCCTTAACATAACATAAAACCTTTTAAACTACCAAATAAATAAATAATGGAAAGTAAGAGCTATGCCAATATTACTAAAAGTAATCTAAATAAAAAAACCTACGTAAAGAGACCTAGATTAGAACCACGTGGCAGCAACCATTCTTTAAAGTAAACATTTGTGGCAGTAAACATTAAAAAAACAAAAACCATGATAATCAGCAAAGACACAGAAGAACAGGAGGTAAACATAAACATACAGGGAGAGAAACTACAACAAGTAAAACAGTATCAATATCTTGGACACATAGTCACAAATGATGGCAGATGTGAAACAGAAGTTAAAAGGAGAATAGGAATGGCTAAAAGTACCTTCAATGACATGAGGAAATTATTAATATCTAAACAAATTACAAACAAGTTAAAAATGAGAATTATAAAATGCTACATCTATTCCATAAAACCTTTTAACACCTTTTAAAACCTTTTAACATAAAACCTTTTTTAGGGTTTGACACCCTATTGAAGACCTTACTTGAGGGTAAAGTCAAAGGGAAGCTAGCAAGAGTTAGGCAGAGATACAAGTGGGAGAGTAACATTACACGATGGACAGGTTACAGTCTAGCAGAGTGCACCACCAAGACAAGAGACAGGAGATGTTGGAGATACGTTGCAGCCAACCTTCGTTGCGGAGACGGCACTTGATGATGATGATGGTGGCAGCAACCATAGGGCAGCCATCGAAAACAGAAAAGAACTAGTCTTAAACAGCTACATCCTAAAAATAAACTAAAGATCATAATAAAGCAAATTGCAGGGCAGGAAGTAGCAATAACCTCCCTACCAGAGAATAATATAATAGAACTGATCAACAACATAGTCAATAAGAAATCAATACAAAATATCCAAATCAGAAGAGGGGTTATTGTCACTCTAAACCCTAACAACCACACAGAGGCAGTGATAAATAAAATTAATAAATATAAAAGTATAACTACAACACTGGCCCACCACATTAAAATTAAAATGCAAATATTAAATGAGACTAGGCAACTGGTCATTAAAGGCATAGACACCAGAATTAATGACCAGGAAATATTAAACAGATTAAAAATAGAGAATCCGAAAGCGGACATAATAAAAGCCAAAAGACTTTATAAAAATAAAAAAACCATGCAGAGTAGTCATGGTCATTAATAAGGGAAATGTTGTTCCGCAACATTTGGTGCTCTTGGGTGGGGGCCCTGAGAACACAAGTGTACATCCCATATGCTCTTGTGTGGGGCCCTGAGAACACAAGTGTACATCCCATATGCTCTTGTGTGGGGCCCTGAGAACACAAGTGTACATCCCATATGTACTTCAGTTTTCCAAGTGCCAGCAATTTTGCTACACGAAGGCAACATGCAGGAACAGTACCAGGTGTAGATACTGTTCAGGACCCCACTCAGTTCACCAATGCCATGTTGCATTGAACGACAAAGATTATAAAACAGCAAACAATAACAGAAAGTGTGCTAACTGCTCTGGCAGCCATAGTGCAAAATATTTAGGATGCCCTGCATACCAAAAAAATTAAAAATTAACTAAGAAATAAATATGTCAAACAACAAAAATTAAATGAAAATAAACCACGAAAAGTGCCAAAGGAATGCTGCCATAGTCAGTAACCTAGTACACTTCAGAACAGCCGGAAGGCTGAACGACCAAACGAGGAAAGACAGAAAGCTGAAACGGACCATCTAGACAAAGTTATACTGGAAAGGATCCAGGAAGGAATCAGCAATCTCAATGCATTAAAGTAGGACAATGAAGAACTTCTCAAACGAATAGAAACTGAGATACAACTAGAAAATGAGGAAAGGAGACAAAAGGAAGGAACAACATGAAAAGAAAGAAGAGTGGAAGGACATGATCACAAAGGAACTAAGAGAAGTTAGGAACATACTGAAACTAATAGTAGAGAACCGTCAGGAAGAGGAACAACGGACAGGCAGAAGAATAACTAGAACACTGGCTCGGGCAGCAACCTCCAAACGCACTCATAACAAAACCACCAAACACCAATAAGTAAACTTAAATTACAGAGCCTAATAACAATTAGCAATAAACCATAATGGATAAAAATCAAATAAAGATAATTCAGTGGAATGTTACCAGTGTGAGACATAATATAGCTCCTCTAATGACTAAATATCAGTCTGAGAGAGTAATCTATGCTCTACAGGAAACAAACCTAAATATTAACCAAAAACTAAACTTTCCAGGCCATAAAATTAAGAAATGATCACAACTCCAAAGGTGGAGGGGTTGCCTTCATTATTAACGAATCGTATAAAATAGTAGACTGGGAAAGATTTAACTCAAATAATATAGAAGGAATAAGTGTAACCATAGATAGCAAACCAGTAGGAACTAAAATAATAACCATATATAACCCTAAAGGTATACTAACCAGCAACGATATAGAAGTGCTAACATCAAAACTAACTAGGAGAACCCTTATTGTCGGTGATTTCAACGCCCACCACACAATGTGTGGCAGTCATAAGTCAGACAAGACAGGGGAACTTATAGCAGATTTTTGTGACATTAATAACCTAGTCATTTTAAATGATGGTTCTATAACCAGAATTAATCCAATAGTAAATGGCAATGACTCAGCCTTAGACTTGAGCATTGTAACAACTAACCTATTCACAACCAAGTGGCAGACACTAAATGCTAGTGGATCTGACCATCTACCAATTGAAATTAATATTAGAGCTAAATGTAATCTCAGTGAAGTAAACAAAAAACCAACATTTAACTATAGAAAAGCCAACTGGGAGGCACTAACAACAGAGCTAATGACAGTAGGAATAAATAATATTAATACCAACAATGTAGAAGAATTTGCTGAGGATCTCACAAATGAACTACTCAAAGTAGCAGTAAAATATATACCAAATGAAAACATGCCTAATAATATTAAACCAGTAAATATAACAAGAACAAATAGACATAAACCTAAAAACCCAGTTCCATGGTGGAACCCTAAACTGGATGAGAAGATTACAATTAGAGATAAAGCACTCAAACTAGCTAGATATAAGAGATCAGAAGAGAATATACTAAACTATAAAGAAATAAGAAATCCAACCAATAAACTAATCTTTAAAGCTAAACAACTCTACTGGAGAACTTTCTGTGAAACCATAAGTTTCAGAACGCCATCATCAGAAGTATGGAATAAACTGAAAGCTATCAGTGGAAGCAAATCCAAACGTAGCATAATGCCAGCATTAAATACAGCACAAACTGATAAAGAGAAGGCTAATGTACTGGCCGAATACTTTTACTCAGTTAGTGCTAATAACAACCTAAACCTAAATGAGATAAATAGGCGGCAGACAATTCTGCAGGAACTAAACACTAAACCAATAAATAATGCAGAATCATCATATATAAATGCAGATATAACAATAGGGGAAGTAATTAAAGCAATAGGTGAGAAATCAAACACAGCTTCAGGTCCTTAAAAAGTACCAAAAACAAAAATATGGTTCTGCCTATATTATAAAGCGTCGCTGGAATTACATCGGACACGCGCTACTAATGGATACCGAAAGACTCCCCTGTCACACTTTGTGTGGTCACCAAGGGGCAAGAGAAAACGATGAAGACCAAGAGAGACCTTACGTAGAACTATTACAAGAGAACGCTTCACCATCGGTATCAGAAACAATGAAAACCTAAAACAAATTGCAATGAAACACAAGACATGGAAATCTATGACATCCGTCTTTGACCCTAGAGGAATAACTAACTAAGTATGTATGTAAATAGCGACCAATCAAAAGCCCCCACACTAATCACAAAAGTCACGAATGGGGTCCAACTTAATTTAGCGAACAGGTCTTCTACTCGAGCCGGTCATGTATACGACCACGAAGAGGGTATGGGTTTGAAGATGATGATGACCTCATCTTAAGAGGTACATTTTACTTAACTATTTAGTTGTTGGAAAAGGGGGGGGGGGGTTATATAATATTCTGACTTCATTACATTAACTACATTAACATTACATTAACTACATTACATTAACTACATTACATTAACATTACATTAACTACATTACATTAACATTACATTAACATTACATTAACTACATTACATTAACTACATTACATTAACAACATTACATCAACATTACATTAACATTACATTAACATTACATTAACTACATTACATTAACATTACATTAACATTACATTAACATTACATTAACATTACATTAACTACATTACATTAACATTACATTAACTACATTGCATTAACTACATTACATACATTAACTACATTAACATTACATTAACTACATTAACATTACATTAACTACATTAACATTACATTAACTACATTAACATTACATTAACTACATTACATTAACTACATTAACATTACATTAACTACATTACATTAACTACATTACATTAATTACATTACATTAACTACATTGCATTAACTACAAAACTTTTAGTAAACTGTTCAATCGATTTTTAGCTAGTTCATCATCATCAGGTGCCATGCTGGCAGGCGTAGGCGATCATGGCTCTTCGCAGCTCTCTATCTCTAGCATGATGTATCAAAATCGTTGTTTCCCTGCCGTGCCAGGTTGTCAAACTGTCTAATATTTTCTCACGCTGTCTTCCTCTGTCTCTGTTGCCTTCAACTTGTCTGTTGTTACTATTTTCTACAAACCTCCCTGTCTCATGAAGTTGCCAAAAAATGAAGATTGTCTTTTTCTTATATTATTGAATAAGGTCCGTTTCAGATTTGGCTCTTTTAAAACCTCCACATTAGCTTTTCTGGCAGTCCATGGTATTCGCAGCATTCTTCTGTAGAACCACATTTCTATTGCCTCTAATTTTCCACTTTCCAGTTTGTTTATTGTCCAAGACTTGCACCCATATGTTAGTATATGAGTTATATAGCACTGCAGAACTCTCTTCTTCCCCTCTAATGACACGGTCATGTTACACAATATATTTTTCATTTTTCTGAATGTTGTTTTTGCCTGCCATATTCTGCTTCTTATTTCTGTTGAACTACTTCCAACTGCTGGAATCGTTATACCTAAATATTTGAATTAGTGAACCTGTTTTAATACTATATCATTCACTTTGATCTTGCAAGGTGTGGTAGTTTGATTCTTTGAAATAACCATTACTTATAGGGTTTTTTATGTTTAGAAAGAGGCATTTCTCTTTACTTTCTGTGACTACTACATTAATTAAAACTTGAAAGTCTTCCTCGCTTTTGGCAATCAGAACAGTGCCATCCGCGTATCTCAAATTATTTATGTTATGTCCTGCCAATGATATTCCTGGGAAATCAACTATTGCACGTATTGTGTTTTAGCTCGTTAGCTGGTGAATTTGTCTTGGTAATCCAAGACACGCTCTTTTCAACCTTGTATGTTACTCCCGTTGGCTACATCGGGTCGTATTGTGTGGCCTAATGACAGTCTAACCTGTGGGGAACAGGTAGTTTGACCTAGGGTCTGGTCTGAACTTTTAGTAAACTGTTCAATCGATTGTACGGAAAAACAGGTCCGTAAATACAACTTTTAGAAAGAATTGAGGGGGAGTACACGCCCACAAAAGCTAATCACTTTGATTCTTTTTGAAAACTGCGGAGGGGCGGGGGGAGTGTTCAGGACAGTAAATACGTTCTCACTAAGCTCACTCATGTGTGTCCTGGGCCCGAGAAGGGAGCAAAGAATAGCAACACTGTTTACCTTCCATGCATGTCGTAAATGGCGACTAAGGAGGTTATTGGATTGAGTTGAATGTCCCATCCCATATATGGTCGAAGCCATGCTGAAGTCGGGTGTCTCAAGCCGAAAGGTGCAGATATCGCAGCAATCCTGTAAACCTTCACTTAACGCATTCCTTTCTCCTGACTACATCCTGCTAATATGCAGGAGGTTGAGAATGAACGAAGTATTACTGAAGTCCTCGGTAAGTAGCGGGTTTTTCAATAAAAGTCTTTCGTCTGATTTCTTGTGAAATTCCCTCTACTAAGGTATTTGATGACCATTTTTTGAACATTCATTATGGGGATTGGGGGGGGGGATTGGGCAAAGAAGGGTTAACCAACTTTGTATCTAAGTTCCTAGTACTAAAAATTATGTTATAATTTCCTGAGGTGAGAGTGACCCCTCTCTTGTTATATGGGATCGAAAGTGTTGTATTTTTAAACGTTCATCCTTACATTCCGGCTGGGTCTCTCTTATAGTAAGAGACACTTAGATCCATGGTAATGAAGTTCAGTGAATCTTTGAAAACACGCAGGACAAGAAGCAAAATTTGACGTTTCGACTAAATGTTCTTTATCAAGAACACAGCATACAATAAAAGAAAACATTGTAGTGTTTCAATTGTCATATTATGGTCGAATATGGGAAAATAATTTCATTTATAATACCATTTAGACAACAAAATAAGGAAGCCATGGTGAAAGAAATGTTTTAGCATATCACCTATATTTTTCAAGAGTGTGGGATATGGTCGAGGTTTAATTGGCTCTACATCGTGCGAATCTATTTTCTTGTCCATGGTTGAAATTCTTCCCAGTTCCATGTAAATATGTCATGATTTTGGATTACCATGTTGGATTAACTTGAAATTTTCTCATTTTTCTAGAGTGGACAGAAGTTTTTATTTCCTCTCTTTGTCCAACAGCTTAAGGAATCTCCCCTCTTCCACATACTTGACTATTCTCAGATAGTATAGGCTATTACACCCATACTAGACCACTTCCTTTGTTTCTCTTCTCCCTTGATATTTGTCTAGACCAACTTCATGCCAGCTTTCAATCTATATGAGCATCCTATTTTGTTCACTATTGTAGTTGCAAGTTCCTCAGTCCCGCATCTTTAACAAGTTAGCGATAACCAGAAATTCGAGTTCGAACAATATTCTTTGAACAGCTAGAGTTCCAAAAATATCGCTGGCCTTTGTACATACTTCGAGCGGCCTAACTATCAAAGTGCGGTTTCAGTTTCCCAGAAAATATTTTTTATCACCTCCTCACTACAAAAGACAGTGAGTTTTATTAAGGAGACTGAATTACAGATATAGACATGTTTCAAGTGAACGAAAGAAGAAGAAGAAGAATCACCTCCTCTTCTATTTTCATTTCAGTTAATCATCCTAAAGTATCTTGATATGTGACGTTTTCTTCTGCATTTCTTCTTCATCGTTCTTCAGTCAGATGTCAGGTTACAGTGCAAGTAGCTTCAATGAATTGTGTGATTCGCTTCAGGTCATCCATGGAACCCCTCAAGTTTGGAAGTAGTGCCGTCTCAGTAGGCCATATTTTCTCCCTCTCTTCTTGATAGAGTTGATAGACATGAATAATGTGTTCTGCAGTCTCTGGGCCTAGTTCACAGTTCTGTCTCGCCAATCTTCAGCTTTCGGAACATGTGACTTCTCAGTCTGTTGTGACTTCTTCTGCACTTATAGCAACGCACCTCTGACTTGAATTTTGGGACTCTGCCTAGACTCATACTTTAATTGATTGTGTTTAGTTCCCACCAATCTACCTGCTCGTTCACTGGAACAATCAACTTACATCTGTAGAACTTCCTTGTTCTGCACGCTTATTCTTTATATGAAAATAATACTCACGTGAGAGACAGGTTAGGAAGTTCTACTGAATGACGACTGACACACTATTACTGTCGAATGCTTACGTGAAATAATATACACAACAAAACGCAGGATGAAATATGTTATATTTCACTCGGACAAGTTTGTTGTGGAGGTCACTTTTGCTCGTCGTTTTTGTATGTTATGTGCGTATCTTGACTTCGTTCGAAACGTCGATTATATTATGTCTATTGTCATTTGTATTATATCCTGTGGCTTATTCGTAACACCTCCTGGTTTGTTTTCTTCGCTGTCCATGGTATTCTCAGAACTCTTCTATAACACTTTAATTCAAATGATATTATTCCCTTGGCCACTGTTTTATTTGGTGTCCATGCTTCGCATCCATATGTCGCCACAGGAAATACACATGTTCGTAGTAAACACAATTTTATAATTTGTGGCGAGGGAGAATGTGTTTTCCTCGGTGTCAGTTTAAATCGGATGTTCCTCCTGAAAGCAACGGCACGCTACGGGAGTATTGTGCCAAGAAATGTTCTATAAATAGTCAAAACTATCAAATACTGCATGTTTCTGTTAAGTAGTTGCAGGGAGGGATTTTGTAGCTGTGTATTAAAGGCAGCATGCTCTTGCTGTCGCCACGTCATGTACATGGTGAGTTTTTTAATTTAGGAACAGAAAAAAACCAATCCTTACCGGGGATCGAACTCTGTACCTCACAAGAGTGAGACCCATGCACCTGAAATCACGACAATAATCAGAAACGTAACAAATGAAGTCCTGTTTACTTTCGGTGCAGAGGTCTTCTACTAACAAAACTTACTGTACACATTATATACCTTCTATTTCTTCTGCAGATGGATTTCTATGGTAATATTTGTTGATCTTTCAGGAAATTTTAAGTGGAACTTCTTTAATTCTTCTTCTTTCGTTCACTTGAAACATGTCTATATCTGTAATTCTGTCTTCTTAATAAAACTCACTGTCTTTTGTAGTTCATACAGTGTCCCATAGAGCTTTGATTCCAGTGTTGTTTCCTCTGGCCAATATGTCTGCCTCAGCGTTTCATGATCAGAACACTCTTGAAGTATATGTTTGGCACTCTGTGCTGCCTGTCCACATGTACACATGGCCGTGTTGCCAATCTTGAACTTTGTATACATGTGACTGTGGAGTCGGTTGTGTCCTGTTCTGAGACGTAGAATTATAATTTGTTCTGATCTGTTCATAATGTGATAGTCATCTTGTGTTGGTGTTTGTGGCTTTCTTATTGACTTGATCATCTCTTTTTTCTGATGGTAGGTGTTTGGTATATCTGGTTGGTCTTCGGCAGCACCTTCCTTAGCCAGTTGGTCTGCTTTTTCATTTCCTGGTATTCCACAGTGAGAGGGTATCCACTGCATTGTTACCATATACTGGTAAGACAATTCGCTAAGTAGTTTTTTCAAGTCTGTTAGTATTCCAGACTGGAGAGCTTGAAGCACTGACCTTGCATCTGTCAGGAATATCACAGGCTGTAGGTCAGAGTTAAGCAGTTTTTTAGCTGCCACACTAATTGCCTGGATTTCTGCATCATAATTATTGCAGAATTTTCCTGTCGATGTTCTGATGGTATCTCTAGGCTTGTGTGGATATTTTATATATACACCTGCACCTCCATTCCTCACAGCATTCTGTGCTGAGCCATCTGTGTATACTCTGACCCATATATCATGTGGATATTCCTCATCCAGGAAACTGAGTGTGACTGTCCTCCGCTGCACACTGTTCAGTTCGTCATCGCTTAGTATTCCTTTCACATGGGTGAAATTGTGTTTTGTGCGTGGCAACCTTATTATCTGTGCGCCTTTTGGCTGGTTGCCTCCGTCTTCAGCACTCTGCTTACTTGGGCCGGACTATGGTCCTGCTCGAGTGGGAGTGCCCGGCCAGTCTTAGTTTCCAGCACCTGATGGCTGAACTAAGCCCCATCACCACTTCAAGGTGCTGGCCTCGATGGGGACTTCCTTAATGACCGGACCTACAATCTTCTTGTACCGAAGACGGATGTGCCGGGCCATCGACACAAATAAAACGGCGACACAATGCATTTACATTCTCTTGACTACATCCTGCTGGAAATCTAGTAGGACCATTGTCCTGCTGCAAGAGATCCAGCGGGAGTTTGAGAATGAAAGCTGAAGAAGAAGACGACAATCTTCTTGTGTTAGTTCCTATAATTACCTTTGTTAGACAAACCTCAGTAAAGCATCACTACCTTAGGGCACTCTATTTTTGTGATTTTCATTGGCTGTCAGAAGTATGAATTCACAAAGTATAAATAAATAACCACTGAAAATCATGGCAATAATTGAAGTGGCCTAAAATAGTGACTGGTACGGCCCTGTCTTACGAAAGGTCACGGTTCCTATCCTATACTTTTGCTGGTTAATAAGATGTAGTTTCTAGAAAAAAATACGTTTTGCCATTGTTTATACGCTTGGTTGTGTTATCTGCCATCTTGTGGTGTTTCCATTTTCATTTGTATACTCTTGCCGTTGGCCAATAAGTGTTCATGCTCATTAAGTGTTGGCCGAACCATTTAAGTCTCTGTTTTTCAATATATTTGACCACAGATGTTGTTCCAACAAGCTTTTTATGGACATCAGAAAATATATAGCTCTACTGCATGGATTGGATGTGTGATATGTAGTAACACTTTGTGATTTCTGAGTAAAATTATTTTTATAAATCAGGGACAACACATAAAAACGAATGACCTCGTCAATAGCTGTAAGACAGAGGAGCTAGTAAACGCGTACGTAGTATCTAAAGGGTTACGGTTCGATCTCCGCAAAGAAGTTGATGGAAATTGATATTCTAACACAGTTTCAACTTGATACAGCATAAGTTTTTATACTTGGCCTTGGGACCACATACCATTTTTTATAGCGGGTTAACCTCTATTAACCACTTTTGTATTGTGAGGGCCCAAACGGGGAGCAAAGAACAGCAACACTGTTACATGTCAGGCATACTATGCCGTAAGCGCATAAGGTAGGTTATAATTTTTGACAGAGGGTACAGAGATTGCCAAATAATTGTTGACTCAAAAAGGGAGCATAGAATAGCAACACAGATTACCATCCATGCATATCATAGGAGACGACTAAGGACATGAGATGGATTTGGCTATCCCATCCCATATAGGATCAAAGCAACTCAGAAACAATGCTGAATTTATGTGTCAGTCTAAAAGACACAGATCTGATATAACAGGAATGCTAAATTACCAACAGATCACACTATTTCGGGGTGTAAAGGGTAATAGCACCGATCTCAGCGGACCCAGGGTTAGCAGTTGACCAAGATTCCAAAAGTAACTGGCTAAACCTTTTGAGGATCATATCCGTGGAGGCAGCAGATGGAAAGAGAATTTACAGCAAAAGAGACAGTCAATATCCCCGACACCACTACGCCAACAAATGCAGTGGCACTGTGGACACACAGTAACGTTAGTCAGTCCGGTCCATGCATTGGAGGAGTAGCCAATGCAATTTACACAAAAAAAGTAGAGGCATGGCGAGAGATGAAAAGATAAAATATTGAGTACAATGAGAGGGAAGTACAACGTCATGTGCAAATAGAAAGGGAAAATGTTCCAAGGAAAACAGTACTACAAGTTCTGTTAGCTTGAGACAAGCTTCTAGTTAACGGTGCTCCTTACCGGCAGAGGGCACGCAGCAAAGAAAGCAGCAATGGTCCAACTCTACTGTCGAGCTTTCCTATACTGGAAACATGCTCGCGAAAGGGTTCCGCACCAGATGGGTTCAGACACAAACGGGACAACAAAGGCAGCCCTGGCCCAACTCAACCATCAAGCTTTCCTATAACAGAAACATGCTCGTGGAGAGGGTTCAGTACCTGATGGGCACAGGAACAATATGTCTAATTACATGAAGCAAGTACACTGGCTGTAGAATACCTCGTGCGAGATAGACGTGAATGACAATCATCTGGGCGAAGTCATTACACACCCATGCCACGTCGACAGATTGACAGCCTGTAACAGGCTAGGGAAGCCAACTACTTGAATTAAAGGCATGACGAAAATGAATCTGCTGGGCATCGGATGTCCGGGCCACAGAGGTGAAAATAACAGTTCTCAATTGTGGAACTAGCAGTAAAACATAATTCATTCTCCCAAGTGGAAATCACATGATTTATTTATTGTGGTTATAAGAGAGTGAACGCAGAAGAACATTAGTTCACCGTAGATGAATGTCCATGAGGAACCAGAACCAAGACTTCTGAACACATACTTCAGGACTACCCAATATACAAAGAGCAGAGACAACGGTCCTGGCCTGAGGATAGGGATTTAAGGCAAAAGCCATGGGGCAGCCGCTCTGACCTGGAGAAGACAGTGGACTTTGCTCTGATGACAGGCCTGACAATATAACAAAACCACAGATGCTAAATGCAGAAGACAATACTGTAAACTGTGATACAATGCAGTTCATCCTCCGGACTACATCCTGCTAATCTACACAAGTTTGAAAATGAAAGCAGAAGAATTAGAAATTAAAAACTCTTGAACAATTTCATCATGTACAAACATGGAAAACAAAGCAATACATTGACAATTTCATCACATACAAACATGGAAAACAAAGCAATACATTTGACAATTTCATCACATACAAACATGGAAAACAAAGCAATACATTGACAATTTCAACACGTACAAACATGGAAAACAAAGCAATACATTGACAATTTCATCACGTACAAACATGGAAAACAAATAAATACATTGACAATTTCATCACATACAAACATGGAAAACAAAGCAATACATTGACAATTTCATCACGTACAAACATGGAAAACAAAGCAATACATTGACAATTTCATCACGTACAAACATGGAAAACAAAGCAATACATTGACAATTTCATCACGTACAAACATGGAAAACAAAGCAATACATTGACAATTTCATCACGTACAAACATGGAAAACAAAGCAATACATTGACAATTTCATCACATACAAACATGGAAAACAAAGCAATACATTGACAATTTCATCACGTACAAACATGGAAAACAAAGCAATACATTGACAATTTCATCACATACAAACATTCTCAAGGAAAACAAAGCAATACATTCACAATTTATTCAGTTAGCAAAAACAGAAATTGCACAAAATTAGAGATGCAAGGTTAGAAAGTAAAGTTATTGTCAATAAAATTCACTTGATACAATAACCATATACCGCATTCTTACAAAAAAACTAACTGCAACAAGCACAAAACTAATACAAAAGGTGTACATAGCCTTAACTATTGTCATGGGTTGTTTGTTAATAAGTTATGAAAGATTATATAAAATATTGGCCAAAAGGCTGTCCATAAATCACATGAAAATTGGGGAGGTGGTGGGGGGAAAGAGAGGAGGAGAAGATGAACAAGTGTGACAGTTGTTAATGGCGGGAGGGTTGACAAAAGTGACAATATTTTCAATATGTTTTTAATACACCAATTTAATTTTTTGAAATTGGTTTTTCAATCCTGAATTTTTAAAATAAGAATTGACAAAAGATTATTGCCGTAATTTATGAGCAGCTTCATGATCCAGTGGCCAAATCCGTTCCGAGACTTGAAAAAATTTCCAGATGAAAACGTCATGATTCATATTTTTATAGCATTCTCAACAATATAATTTTGTAGCGTGCCAAGGGGTAGTCCTAATCAGTCAAGAGAACTGCTGGGGAAAATGAGCAGCGTGAATAATATTCTTGGAAACATGCCATGTCTCAGAACAGGTCAGATTGTACACAAGTACAGAGGACTAGAGTTTAACTCTAGAAAAATTGCACAAATATTGATGACAAAGAGGTCACAGTTCAAGATGTTAAAGGTTAATGAGTATTGTTAATACAAGATGGAAGTCCCATAAACCATCACATACAACAGAAATATTAATGAAAAAACATTATGAATAACCCAAAATTAATGTAAAATTGACAACTTTTGTTCTGAGCGTGACATGTGGTAAGGAGTTTTTTGAAACTACTACACAAGCTCTGCAAGGGTAACATGAACAAGGTCAGTAATTCTTATCCTCTTCCATCTTTCTGTTCAGCTACATTTATTTGAGCGTTCCTCTACAGGAATAAATAGATAGTGCCATTTTGACTCCGGTGGATTTCTTCTTTTCCAAATCTTTCCATTGCCTATACTAGCTTTCTAGGTGATATTTTTTTTCTGTCAGAGAAGAATTATGTGTTAGCATTGTTTTATAGAAAATTTTTTATTCAATATTTTATTATAAATTTATATTAAAAATTTCAGATACTGACCTAAACTTCCCTCTAGAATGTTCATGTATATGTTTATCAGTCGGCACTTTGTGTAGAAATGAAACCATGTGTTAAGCACAATTTGAGTGGTTCTTGACGCCCGTGTGTTACAAGGGCCCGAAAGGGGAGCAAAGAATAGCAACACTGTTTACCTTCCACGCAAGTTGTAAAAGGCGACTAAGGAGGTTATGGGATGGAGTTGGCTGTCCCATCCCATATATGGTCACTGAACCAAAGCGATGCTGAAGTTGGATGTGTCAGGCCGAAAGGCGCAGATATCACAGCAATGCTGTAAACCATGACATAACGCATTCTGTTCTCCGGACTACATCCTGTTAATCTGCAGGAGTTTGAGAACGAATGCAGAAGAAGTGGTTCTTGAGATCCTTTCTAAGGTCACAAGTTCTGGACTGCATGAATGGAGTGTTAAATTCAGTGCATAGAACTTTGTGACAAGCTCAGCAGCATAAAAGTATTACTTAGAATGTTGGCAACCTTTCTGTGGTTTACGCAGATAAGTCAGCTGCTCCCCTTTTTATCAATTGTTTTTATTTTGTGGTCCCTAGTGATAAGCTGTATCATCCTTGTGGGCCATATATTTCTAGCTGAAACCACTGATCTTGGGTACAATGTGTCATGCAACACAGATCTGTACAACTATTTCTTACTGGTTATGGCAACCAAAATTGTCAACTTCCCACCATGCCAGTTGTCCATCTTCTATATTCTATCAATACAATCTTCATCATCATCATCATCAGGTGCCATGCCGGGTGGCGTAGGAGGTCATGGCTCTCCACAGCTCTCTGTCCACAGTATTATGTATCAAAGTCGTTGTTGTTTCTTTGCCGTGCCAGGTTGTCAAACTGTCTAATATTTTCTCACGTTGTCGCCCTCTGTCTCTGGTGCCTTCAATCTTGCCTGTTGTGATTATGTTCTCTAAACCTGCCTGTCTCATGAAGTTTCCAAAAAAAGAAGATTGCCTTTTTCTTATATTGTTGATTAAGGTCCGTTTCACATTTAACTCTTTTAACACCTCTACATTAGTTTTTCTGGCAGTCCATGGTATTCTCAGCATTCTTCTGTAGAACCACATCTCTGTTGCCTCCAATCTCCCCCTTTCCAGTTTGTTTATTGTCCAAGACTCGCACCCATATGTTAGTATAGGGGTTATATAGCACTGCAGAACTCTCTTTCTCACCTCTAATGACAAGGTAATACAATCTTATAAACCAAAAATAATGTTTGTAAAAAATTTGTGACAGTGGAATCCTTCTGTAGCACATTATTTTAGTACAAGTTTCCCTATATAACTTCACTTTTCAAAATCCTCAAATATATTTGGTATATCGTTTTGTACTATATATAGCATATGTCTCTTATTACATATATATTTTGTGAGTCAGGACCAAGTTGTAATAATGGGATTCCACTTTACAAAAGTTAAACATGACTAGAAAATACACTAACAAATTATGTCTTTTAAAGAAACTCCTTTGACAAGATAGCTCTAAGAAAACACGAGAATAGCAAATGAGAAAAATATATGGACAAAATAACTGGTACTTGTATTCAATTAGTGCCTACATATGTATCGTGTATTCAATTAGTGCCTACATATGTATCTTGTATTCAATTAGTGCCTACATATGTATTTTGCGGTTAACTAATCTAAATATTATATCGATAATTTAATTTAAATATTCCTTTCTTTGGGGTTAGCATTAGTTAAGTTTTACCATAACTCTAAATATATTTACATTTAAATTAATAAATATTAAATGATAAGACATAAACTGATAAACATAGCCAAGGGAAATAATCACACATGTAGGCACTAATTCCACGCCGATTCCAAATAATCTACAAATTTCTGAATCAAAATCATAAAAAACATTGAATTACAAATTATTGAATTATTATTATCAAAGTCTAGCAGAGCTTAAGATAAATGAACAAATACTGCTTGTTTATTTGCCATCACTCCCAAATAACCAGCACTAGTTGTTAGTGATCTCCGCCGGGGAGTTTAAAGTACATCGTGCAACCATTTAAGCTGTGTCATACAGACCTAGCACATATGTTTTTGGCAAGCAATACTGTTTAGGATTTAAGAACAATTAATTGTTATCTTAACATATAAGCATTTTTACAAGAACATGCAATTTAAAAAAAACACTGATTGTCCTTATCCAAAACACTGCGTGTGTGTGTGGGGGATTCTATGAGAGGATTGGTCTTTACAGTCACCTCTGCACAGACCAGAGAGATACAACAACACAAGTATGAAACTGTTATCATCGCCTGCGATGGATGGCTATTAGGATTTGGATGGGTGGGGGTTGTTGGAGAAATTTGTTTGGTTTAGTAAAATGTACCTCTTATGGTAAGGTACACCCTTTTCAACCGAGGACGTTAGTCCAATTTGGTTATATCAGAGCAGTACTGCTATAAAAAAAGTAGTGGAGGTCGCAGATCTGGTAATCGATCACCACAACCTCCTAAGTAAATACATTATTGCCTATGCAATCTAGAGAAAGTTATTGACTCCTGAAATACAAGACACCACTTTTAAGTGACTCTTAGTCATCCGCATTTTTTACTAGAAACCAAATAGTGAGGTTTTAAATAGTAACATTTCGTAAAGCAGCTTGTAAAAACATGGATTTAGTCTGCGTAGATAACAGATGTAAGGGGTTGGGGGGAATGGATGCAATGAATAATGGTGAGAGAAGTCAGTGAACCAGAAAGGAAGCTTACTCCAATTAAAATTTGTGTCCCTTGTTTAACAGACTGTTCTCACTGCAGTCTGGCTAAGTAATTGTGGGTCGAGGGAAATAATATAAATAATGATTTTCGGAAAAATGACATGTCAGATGACAAGGGTCAGATTTGCAGCCTCAACAAAATTAGTTGAGGTGCTAGAAATATCCTTTTTCGGTTGAACAATGAAGTTAATGAACAATCAAATTTACGTCCCTTTGATAAAATGCTGCAATAAACAAGAGAAATTGATAAAGAAACTATGGGGAAAAAAGGTAAATATGTTAAGAATGTCATATCACAAAAATTGCATCTATGCATTCAGATCTCCCACCACCCAAGCTAGGAACATCAGCAACAAAGCATGTATGTAAGTAATATAGGCAATGATTCAGAAACACCCCCCTCCTAAAAAAAAAAAAACCACCTTAAAGTCCATAGTACCATTTAAACACCAAACAAATTATGGAGGCTTTCCTGATATCCAGCTCAATAAAAGCTATGGATGAATTTTTGTTTTGGAAATAAGTGTCTTATGACTTTACCAAAAACAATCTTTGACTAGATAAGAATTTGAGAAATTTGTTGAAAAGTTATGAACAAGGCAAGAACATTTATAAGCCATAAATTAAAGATTTAGCATCATTGAAGCTATAATGTCTTGACAGAGACTACATAAATGTTATTCTGGAATTCATTCTGTTTTCCTTATTTCGAATTATTAAAAAAAAATTTAGCAAACATTTTTGCGTTCGCTTAGGCGTCCTCTGCTGCTTCAGCATCTCCCTCTTCCTCGTCTAAATCTCCAGCATCCTCAGCGGTAGCATCCTGATACTGCTGGTACTCTGAGACCAGATCATTCATGTTGGACTCTGCTTCAGTGAATTCCATCTTATCCATACCTTCTCCTGTGTACCAGTGGAGGAAGGCCTTGCGACGGAACATAGCGGTGAACTGTTCAGAGATACGTTTAAACAGCTCTTGGATTGCGGTGCTATTTCCAATAAATGTTGCAGACATTTTGAGACCATGTGGAGGAATGTCACAGACAGCTGTCTTAACGTTGTTGGGAATCCATTCAACAAAGTATGAGTTATTCTTGTTTTGGACATTCAGCATCTGTTCGTCGACTTCCTTCATGGACATGCGTCCTCTGAAGATTGCAGCAACCGTCAGGTATCTACCATGTCGAGGGTCACAAGCAGCCATCATGTTCTTGGCATCAAACATCTGCTGGGTCAACTCAGGCACTGTCAGGGCTCTGTACTGCTGGGATCCTCGGGAGGTCAGAGGAGCAAAGCCAGGCATGAAAAAGTGCAGACGTGGAAATGGTACCATGTTGACTGCAAGTTTTCTGAGATCAGCATTTAACTGACCAGGAAATCTCAGACACGTTGTGACTCCAGACATAGTAGCACTGACCAGATGGTTGAGGTCACCATATGTTGGTGTGGTCAGCTTAAGGGTCCGGAAGCAAATATCATAGAGAGCTTCATTATCAATACAGTATGTCTCATCTGTGTTCTCAACCAACTGATGTACTGACAGAGTAGCATTGTATGGTTCCACAACTGTGTCAGATACCTAAAAAAGAAGCAGCGAAAACAATAAATGATTAAAAACCTTACCAAAAAGTCTAGAGTTGCGCAAGTGTGGTCATTGTTTCTACTGGCATAGATCGAGCTGTTTCACTTAGCTCTGGCAAGATTACTTTTGCATTTGTTCTAAAAACCCTGCTGGTTAGAAGAATATAGTCTGGAGAATGCAATGTATTATGGTTCTACTGAAGACAGAGGTGCCGGGCCATTGGAACAAATAAAACAGCAACATACATTTCCACTCTCTGGACTACATCTGTCCATTATCCTTCTACAAGAGAGATCCAGTGGGAGTTTAAGAATGAATGCTGAAGAAGAATTATGGTTTGCTTATTGGCTGCAATGTCTGGCTTATGGGTCTTATACATCCAGCTTCAGCATGGCCTTTTGGCACCTTTGACCTATAGTGTGAGACAGTCAACACCCCTAAACTTCCTTAGCCACATTTTATGACATGCATAGCAGTTCACAGTGGTGCTACGCAATGATCTTCTTTCAGACCTCGGCAATGCTCAATGATACATACAGGTGGTGGTTAGAAATTCAACAACTGTTGCACAGCTATGTCTCACACAGAATATGCTTCAATTTTACAGTGGATTGTAGTACATCTATTTAGAACAAATTTCCTTATTTAACATTTTAAAAATTGCAATTATATTTCTTATTTATTTGTTTATTTATACTGTGCATAGCAAATTTCTATTATTACATAAATATTTTGTCAGTCCAGACCACATTGTTATTACTGATTTATATTTGACTGTATCAGTGTTGCATACACAGTTTGCTAGCACCTTTCATGTTACCTACTTGAATTGCGGCCAGTCAATGTTGCTTTGCCTTTCTGCCACTGTCTTGGTCACATTTGACCACAAATGGATGGCTACTTTCAACAGGTCACTCTGTGAAATGCCCTTCACAGGGGCTGTCCATAAATTATACAACAAATAGGGAAGGGGGGGGGGGGTTGAGGCTAAAAAGGTTTGAGGTTTGTTGACAAGGGGAAGACAAAAATTTACTCTAAAAAAAAGTGGAATTGGCAGAAAACTGACTACATAATTTATAGATAACTTCAGATGACATGGTTCACACATCTATCTATACATCATATTTTATGCGGAGTTCAAAGGGTACAGCATTGCTCTTGGCGGACCCAGGGTTATCAGGCAACCAAAATTTTGAAAGTACCAACACATGCAGCAGCGCTGTCAACACAGTTAAACTAGTCAGTCATGCTGAAACACTAAGTGCGACCAATGCAAATGCCATGAAATGGGTAGATGTCATAATGAATATTAAGTGTCACGCATTAATCTTCGCAAGGATAACATATTGAGTACAATGAGAGAGCAGAACAGCCCTAGAGGGCAGCACCATGTGCAAATAGAATGGGAAAATGTGAAAGGAAATTGGAACTAAATTTTTGTCCAGCCTGAGACAAGCTTCTAATCCTCGGAGCTCCTAAATATGTGTAGAGACTCAGACCTGGACAAGGGGTTCATGTCATTGAATGAAATCTTGGCTAAGAGAGTGAACAAACCCGGGCCCAACTCTATAGTCGATGCTTCCCTATACCGGAAAAATACTCACGGAGATAAAAGGTTCAGTACCCGATGGGCAGAGGTAAATACGTCTTCACTGGCAGCAAAACATCTCGCGTGAGATTAATGTAGTCAACCCAAGCCCCTGATTACCGCCTTGTTGCAGACTGTCATCGAGGGACATGTTTTGGCCTGTAGAGTCCAAGTGAATGGAAAATCATCCCAGTGTAGAGCTGGTACACATCCATCACCTGGCAATAGATAGGAAGGCTGTCACAGGCTAGGGAAGCACACCTGAATTAATGGCATGCAGACAACAAATGTGCTGGACCCTATGGGGGGGGGGGGCAAAAAAAACAACAGCCCTGTTGTGGAACTGGAAGCACAATGTACTTCATGTGGAAGATGATATTTTATGCCATATAACATAGCATAAAACTTAACTATGAATTTATTTCAGTAAAAAACATTGTCTCACAAGGTTTATGTGTATAAATTGGTAGTCAGGGAACCGGGGTAAATTTGCAAGATGCTCAACATCCATTGGTGGGATAAAATACCATACAGTGAATCTGTAACATACAATGTTGATTATGTTGTTGTGAATACGTTATCTAGATGTGTTGAACGATACCATGGTTGCCTCTCTGTCATCTTCAAATTTAGCACCACTGATTTCTTGGGCAGGACTTGGGCCCCACTGATTGCTTGATGTCAAGGATGGCTCGATCAATCTTAATTTCCAGCCTCTGTTGGCTGGGCTCGCCTCATCTCCAATTCAAGTAGTTGACCTCATGGGGACAATCTTGATGAAGGCACAAATATGCCAGACAGGAAAAATGTCTATATGAAAATTCATATGCCAAAAAAAAAAAAAGCTGCTATATGGAGAACTGCAGACTGTTTCCTGCAAGGCCGTAGGACAGAAGAAGTGTTTTAAAGACACTTAAGACATCACTGATTCACTTCAACATAGACACAAATTAATGGGAGAGTCTTACACAACAAAATTGGTGTCACAGAATCAAGAGCGATGCAGCAGCTGCAGTGAACCTCAAGCAGGATGTTGTGCAATAAAAACAGGCTAGAACAAAGGCAAGAGCTGCTCAATATCCCACAGATGCCTCCATCACACTCAGAGTGCGGTAGACTATTCCAGGCACGCACAGGACTCATTAGTGACAGCCAGGCACATCGCAGACATCACCATTATCCCAGTTGAGCTGAACGGTCATCGTCAACTACAACAAACAAACTACACAACGCATAGGATGCAACAGCCAACTTTAGCCCAAAATCTTTAATCGCCTCTTACGGCATGCATGGAAGGTAAACAGTGTTGCTATTCTTTGCTTCAATTCGGACCCCAAATCGAGCTGTCAACCATGACAAATTCTGTTCTCTGGACCACATCCTGCTAACCAGCGGGAGTTTAGGTATTAGAAATCTGGCCACCAACAACTAATTTTATGATGCTTCTCATCTTTCTGATTTACCTCAACAATCTTACCATGGCAACAATGGACATGGTTAATTGGTTGCTGATCCAGCAGTCCATGGGCTCATGCCCTTTTGACCCAATGCCACGGTGTGATATATGCATGTATACAATGGACATCAAACACAAACTTCAATAAATTTTTCTGATTTTAGATGTCATTTTTCTGAAACATACCCACCTTGGGTGATGGCACAACAGAGAATGTATTCATAATTCGATCTGGAAACTCCTCTCTCATTTTGCTTATAAGCAGTGTTCCCATTCCGGAGCCAGTGCCTCCTCCGAGAGAGTGAGTTAGCTGGAAGCCCTAGAAACAAAAAAAAAATTGTATTAGATCTAATATAAAGATATACCGGTAACTTTAAATAGTACTTGGCTGAAATATCCAGATTGAATACTATGTAGAAGAACAGAATAAGTGCAGCTTCTTTCTTTTTGCTTTATACCCCTTTATGCTTTGCAGCATCAGGGGTAGAAATCTGGAGATGGTTTTTTGTGTGCTTTATATGTGTTTGTTTTTGTAATCCACCGTTTGAATGGACTGCCCCTGGTTTTGTAAACATTTTGTAAACATTATAGCTTTTTGAGTGACGCTGTTTGATGGTAGTTTGAATCATGTGAAAACCAAGTACAGCACTGTACTATAAATGTATCAATCTATATATGGCCTGACACATCCGGCTTTGGCAGGCACTGTTGATGTAAATTTTATGTTTACTTTCAAATAATCAACGTTGCCTGTACGCTGCTGGTGCCCAAAAGGGGAGTAAAGAAAATTAACACTATTACAGTACAAAGCATGCCATAAGAGGTGACTAAGGAGGTTTTGGTATAGAGTTGGGTGTCTCATCCCATAAAGGGTCAAAATGACCTAGAAGCTGTGCTAAAGTTAGGTGGAGAAGCCGTGCTGAGTTAGGCAGAGAAGCCGTGCTGAAGTTAGGTAGAGAAGCCGTGCTGAAGTTAGGCAGAGAAGCCATGCTGAAGTTAGGCAGAGAAGCCGTGCTGAAGTTAGGCAGAGAAGCCGTGCTGAAGTTAGGCAGAGAAGCCGTGCTGAAGTTAGGCAGAACAGCACAGATAACATAACTAGGCTGCAAACCATGACACAACACACTCTTCTGGCTACATCCTGCTGATGTGCAGGAGTTTGAGAACAAACGAAGAAGGAATAATCTGCATAGATTTATTTGTGTGTAATTTGAGAGTTGAAAGCATGAAAATGTACTGCTCGTTTACAGCAATTATGTAACATTTCCTCTTTTGGCCCGACACATTGGAGATTAGCATAATTTTGGGTTCAGGTAGACAGCCTTAGCCAGTGACAGCCTTATGAAGACAGCACACAACAAATATTCAACTGTTATTATCTGGAGTACCCAGTTTAGCTTCCTGTTGGTGACTTCCGCATTCGTTTCAAACTCATGATTTTCAGTTAGAACCCAAAACAAAAAATGTTTTGTGTCATGGTCTCCAGATTTGTTGCGATATTTGTATCTTTTCGCCGGATACATCAGATATCAGCATGGTTTTTGGGCTACTTTTGACCAATGAGATGAGACACCCAACTTCACCACCAAATGTTCTTAGTCATCTCTTGCAACATAAATGGCAGATCAGTATCATTATTGTATATGCTCCAATGTAAAATCCCAGCAACAAATGGGTGGTGCTGTTTGACACCCACTATTTAAAAAAAAAAACAATGGCTTGGCTGCATACAGGATGCAGCCACCAATGCAGCATTTTTTGGCTGTAGTTATTTTGATGGCAGTATTTATGTACAGTAGTTTGTCATTGTTTTCAGAACAGTCAAGATATACAATTGCCAGAAGTGGGTTTCAAACTCGATATCTTGGCAGTCACAGATGTGCTCTGTACTACACCACAACAAAGTCGCTATACATGTTATAAATCATTTGACACCACTAAATGATAGGACACGGTTTTTTTTATGAAGGTCCCTTACATAATGGATTGCAGCCTTCTTTGTACTTCATGTCATTGGATATACAGAGTATTTCAAATGCAATGATGATGCACAGATTGGTCTACTAGCAATATGGCACTGACTCTTCAGTGAAATTGATAAAATACTAAATGCGTATGCTGAATGAGCATACTTATATTTATCTTCCATTACCTCCCATCGAGGCTAACTCCTTGAAATGGAGATAGGGCGTAATCCAACCAATAGAGGCTGGAAACTAAGATTGGTTGGGTCATCCCAGACATTAAGCAGGACCACATTCCTGACTAAGCAAGCACAGATGCTGAAATCGGAGATACCAGGCCGAGAGGCACACCAGCAACTATTGTATCATGCAACCACTCTATATAACATGTCTGCATGACATAATTTTACAATTTGCGAACATGAAGATCTCCCATTACATAGTCAAAATCCAATGTGTTAGGCCACTGCACAAATAAAACGGTGACAACACATTTCTGATCTCTGGACTACACCCTACTGGAAATCTAGTAGGCCCATTATCCTGCTATAAGAGAGGTCTGGTGGGAGTGCAAGAATAAACCCCCAAAAATGTTCATATTAACCACAGATGTTTGCACGTTATAGAAAAATTGAGTGTTGGCCTACTTTGTTGAGAAGGATGGAGTACATATGGAAATCTGACTACAATGAAGTTAATCCTCTGTGTCTTTTCAATTTTTGTAATGATCTCACTTGCAAAATAATCTGATTGAATAACACTTTTGCAGCCACACCTTTTTATGCAATCTTTCCCACTGTCATGCCATTTGTTTTAGGTTTGATGAATTTTGTGAGTGATAATTTTAATAATTGACTAAAAAAATAAACCAACACCTTTAAGGCTGTCAGAAGATGTTCAGACAAGAATAAGCTTAAAAAACTATCTCAAGATTTTATCAATAAGATGTTCAGACAAGAATAAGCTTAAAAAACTATCTCAAGATTTTATCAATAAGATGTTCAGACAAGAATAAGCTTAAAAAAACTATATGATTTTATCAATAAGGTTTCATTTGAATTTATTTTATGAATGATTTTGTCTAGCAATGGCATGGCATTATCAATCTTGTTTTCAAAGTGGATGTTTATCATTTGCTCCTGGATCCACAAAACTATCCTCATATCAACCTATGGACAGTTATTACGTGAATCATAGTTCATTTCTGTTACCTGATATTCTTCTTCTTCTTCATCGCTCATTCTCAAACTCCCGCTGGATCTCTCTTGTAGCAGGACCATGGTTCTATTACATGTCCAGCGGGATGTAGTCCAGAAAATGGAAATGCGCTGTGTCACTGTTTTATTTGCACCAATTTTATTTTATATGGCCTGACACATCTGTCTTCGGCGGTGTTATCTGATTCAGAGTCTGTATTATTGGTATTACTCACTAAAAAGTTTGAATAAGGGACACTTTGGGTATGAATCAGCTACCTCACATATTTAGAAGTGTTCATTGAAAGAAACTTCAATAAAATAATTAATTATATTTTCAGCAACGAGTTGATCCAATAGAAGGTATCACAATATTGGAATATTGGAATATTACAAGTGTCACCTGTAATAAATAGATGTCCCGCACTGAATGTAGATCATGAAAAAAAACACCTCATATGTACACTTATATTCACAGATGACAAAAGTTGTCTGTGGTAATGAAAGTGTTGAAGGATTCCCCGGCAAACAACACTATCCGTCTACCTATTGTCATTTCTGTCATTTTCACCTGTGTTGTTAAGCATCATGGGGGAAAGGGAGTTGTCTGTCTTTGGCCATTTGTGTTGCACTGGTCATGGTCAGTCTGGGCAAACAACACTGTATCGATGGATGCAGCAATAATGGAATGAAATAGAAGCCTGGATGAGATTTTGCTAGTAATACTATCACTACGCTGTCATTGAAATATAATGAATTTGATGATCATGGAAGTTAGCAGAATGAACAACAGAATTGAACCGATCCTGACATTAGTTTGTTGCCAAGACACAAAAAGAGAGCAACAAGAGATAACACTGATCTGCAATGCAATGCCCTTTAGTGACTCACGAGATATCACCACACCCTCGAATGTTACTGTGGTTGTTCTCAAACTCCTGCAGATTAGCAAGATATAGCCTTGAGAACAGAATGTGTTGTGTCATGGTGTATGTGCCTTTCAGCCAGATGCATCAAACTCCAAGCCTCCTTAAGCATATCTTACAACATGCATGGCAGATCACATTAATGCTAATCTTTGCTCCCTTTTGAGCCCAGCTGCACATGGGCAATTCAATTTATATGTAATAGGTTGTTCAAGTTACCTGTAGACAGTCACAGTTTTCAGACTCCTTCCTCACTACATCCATAACTGCGTCCACTAGCTCTGCTCCTTCGGTGTAATGACCTTTTGCCCAGTTGTTACCAGCCCCGGACTGACCAAAAACAAAGTTGTCTGGGCGGAAAATCTGTCCAAATGGTCCAGATCGAACACTGTCCATGGTACCAGGTTCAAGATCAACGAGAACAGCTCGTGGGACATACTTTCCACCTATAGGGTGTTGAAGAGAAAAAATAATTTTTCAAATAAAAATGTTAAGTAATACTGGTTAGATATTAAGCTTCTTCTGTGTTCATTTTCAAACTTCTGCAGATGTAATCAAGAGGATGAAATGCATTGTATCATAGTTTACAGCTTAGCTGAGATACTGTACTCTTTTACTCATCTCACTTCAACATGGATTATGGGTACCTTTAACACTCTATGGTATAGCCAACTTCCAACCTCCACCCCGATACTTCCTTAGTTGCCTCTTAGTGTTGATGTTCATTGTTTTCCTTTATGGATCTGAGTTATTTTACTGAGTTGGAACAGGTAGATCAGTTCTGTCAGATAAAAATATCATATTGTGATATCTGTACCATTTGATCAGACACTTCTGACTTCAGCATTGCTTCTGGATCACAGAATGACTCTGGGATTAGTACAGCCAGATCTTTCATAAACTTCCTTCGTCATCCAATAAGACATGCATGGCAAGTCACAGTTGCTATTATTTGCTCCTCTTTCAGACTTTGGTCTCAAGGGCCTCAGAGCCAAAATACAGAATTTATATTTTAATGTGGGCTGACTGTTAGAATGTTTCTTCTAGAAGTTAACATCTGAGATGAAAATCTGTACAAGACATACACAATCCTAAGAGTCTTATAAAAATAGAAGAAACGGCATAGAGCAGCTTAATTATAAACAGAGATATGACTTTGTAGAAGAATGTTGAGAATATCACAGATGGATAAAAAAGCATAACAAAGACATCTTAAAAGTTTGGGATCTCCGTGGAATAGTGGTTAGGCTGTTCGCTTTGTGTTCAAGAGGTCACGGGTTCGAATCCGGCTCGTGTCATATTCTTTATAAGGTGGATTTTTTCAGAGATCCCTGTGGATTATCACTTGAAGCTACGGAGTTATGTGCTATGAGTGGTACTCTCTGCAGGCGCCGTGCCGCTTCGTTGAGAGGGACGGAGTACATATAGGAAACAGAGTACAGTGAAGTCAATCTTCTACGGCTTTTAAACCTTTTTTAAAAGTTAATTCAAAATGAGAGCTGCTCACAGAAAATGAGCCCATATTTTATTTAGTGATCAGGAGACTGCTATAAAAATGTGCACCATACGGTGGGTAAATCAGTAAATATTTACCGCATGATGTGTTCAGATGTTTTGGACACATCACAATAAGAATGGAGAATATCATGACAAGCAAGTTGAAGAGAAATATGGGTACGGGAAGACAAACAGACAAATGCAGAACAGCTTCAATTGTGACAGATTTGTTTCGGAAATTATGACAACTCATGAAACAGAAGGCTGTGGACAAACGTGATAACCAACACCACATGGTCTATAAAAAGATCAATTATAATTCTTCTATACTTCTTATTCTTTTTCAGCATTCAATCTCAAATTCCCGCTGGGGAATAAATCTTTCTTTTAGCAGGACCATGGTCCTACTAGATTTCCAGCATGGTGTAGTCCAGAGAATGGAAATACGTTGCTGCCAATTTCTTTGCACCATTGCAAGACACCCGTATTCAACTGAAATTATTTCATACAGGAGTCAGATTAACAATTAAATTAACATTGTTAAATTATTCTGATTTCTGTCATGAAATGTCCTTCAAAATAATATTAACACATATTCAGTATCTTATCCTATCTTTATAAAAAGGTATGTAGATGACATCTTGTTTACAAGTGCATTTTTTCGAAGGTCCCTGGGGATTATAACACATTTACTTGCTATGAGAGGTACTCTTGGCAGGTGGTGCACTGCTCTGTCAAGAGGGACAGAGTGGGAAACTGAGCACAAGGAAATCAATCCTCTATGCCATCTCGCCTTTGTCCTTACAATACATCTAGTTTCAGAAGCAGTCATACAGTTTCAGAAGAAGCTTTAAATAGAAAATTATGAAAAAGGTCACACTGATGTTATTCTCATAACTGATGTTATTCTTAAGACAAATTATACATAGCAAATAACTTAAAACAGATTATAACTGCTCACCTGTGGCCTCATTGTAATAAACGTTAACCCTTTCAAGCTGGAGTTCCGAGTCTCCGTGGTATGTTCCTGTTGGATCAATGCCATGCTCATCCGAAATCACTTCCCAGAACTTGGTAAAAGAAGAAATTACAAAACACATCTGATAAGCTGAGACAGTTTTGTTCTCTCATATTGTTACAATCTTAAACTGATAAAACTGGTCTTTCCCAGGACATGAGAATATACGTTAATGGTTCTAGCAGAATATTCTTTTAACATTTTACTGACCAACAATCATGAGCACTTCTTCTTCATTCGTTCTCAAACTCCTGCAGATTAGCAGCATGTAGTCCAGAGAACGGAATGCGTTGTGTCATGGTTTCCAGCAGTGCTGTGATATCTGCGACTTTCGGCCGGACACATCCGACTTCAGCATGGCTTTGGGTCACTGACCCTATATGAGATGGGACAGCCAACTCCATTCCATAACCTCCTTAGTCGCCTTTTACGACATGCGTGGAAGGTAAACAGTGTTGCTATTCTTTGCTCCCCTTTCGGGCCCTGGCAACACACGGGCAATCAGGCTGATGAAATTACACTAAAAAGTGCACCATGCATATGATTACCTAAAGGAGGGTGTTTTGCCCCCAAAAAGGGCATTCACCCATTTTCATGAGTACAATTTACTGTTTGCCAGGAAATTTGAAGACCTTCTTTCTGTGAAAAAACGCTAAGGTTGCAGTTTTTATTGACATTTTGGTTAAGTTCCTAGTCTCATATTAGATTTGCTAAGGAGGGGGGGGGTATGAACACCCCAACCTCCTCCCTTTATTACGGGCATGTCCTGTTATAACAATTTTCCCCATTTAACAACTTTTCAAAATCCCCAATTATATTTATTATTTTATACACAGATGGGTCAGCACAGAATGCCGTGAGGAATGGAGGTGCAGGTGTATATATAGAATATCCACACAAGCCTAGAGATACCATCAGAACACCAACAGGAAAATTCTGCAATAATTATGATGCTGAAATCCAGGCAATTAATGTGGCAGCTAAAAAACTGCTGAACTCCAACTCTGACCTACAGCCTGTGGTATTCCTGACAGATGCAAGGTCAGTGCTTCAAGCTCTCCAGTCTGGAAAACTAACAGACTTGAAAAAACTACTTAGCGAATTGTCTTACCAGTATAGGGTAACCATGCAGTGGATACCCTCTCACTGTGGAATACCAGGAAATGAAAAAGCTGACCAACTGGCTAAGGAAGGTGCTGCCGAAGACCAACCAGATATACCAATCACCTACCATCAGAAAAAACAGATGATCAAGTCAATAAGAAAGCCACAAACACCAACACAAGATGACTATCATATTATGAACAGACCAGAACAAGTTATAATTCTACGTCTCAGAACAGGACACAACCGACTCCGCAGTCACATGTATACAAAGTTCAAGATTGGCAACACGGCCATGTGTACATGTGGACAGGCAGCACAGAGTGCCAAACATATACTTCAAGAGTGTTCTGAGCATGAAACACTGAGGCAGACATATTGGCCAGAGGAAACAACACTGGAATCAAAACTCTATGGGACACTGTATGAACTACAAAAGACAGTGAGTTTTATTAAGGAGACAGAATTACAGATATAGACATGTTTCAAGTGAATGAAAGAAGAAGAAGAATTTAGCAAGTGTGGTCGACGACCCTGTTCAGGCAGTTTCTGGTCTTTTTTTTCACTGTTCATTCTCAAACTCCAGCTGGTTCTCTGTTGTAGCAGGACAATGGTCCTACTAGATTTCCAGCACAATTTAGTCCAGAGAATGGAAATGCGTCGTCTCGCAGTTTTATTTGTACTAATAATCTGACACATCCATCTTTGATGGGGGTTTCTGGTCAACTACTGACTAGACAGCTGAGCAGTTATGGGACATGAGACACTGGTTCATAACTCATATTACCGTTACTTTTTACAGTTGATCCCAAATCGTCATTATCGACTATGACAGACGAAAATGACAGGATGATCCTGCAGTCTTCAGATTACATCCTGCTAATCTGCAGGAGTTTAAGAACGAATATAGAAGATGAGTGCACAAAGAGCACTATAAAATGCTCCAATCGAATGGATTCATCAAACTCTGTGGTCTTATGTCGTCTGTATCAAAATGTGAGAAAAAAACATCTGCCAACTTGGTCAGATGGTCTGCCAAAATTAATTAACAGATTTCTGTAGATATCCGTCTCTATAGGCCAGCGTTCCTCCTTTAATTGATTTAGTGAAATGCAGTCTTGCAGGATATGTTCCGCTGTCTACCCACATGGACACAGAGGTAATGTTACCAGTCTTTGATGAATATATAGTATAAGAAATATAACAAAATAGAGGATAACAAACACACTGATATTGTTACTACCTTGAATTTGAGCTTCTACGACCTCCAACAAACTCCTCTTTGTACTTTTTACTTGAAGACTTGTGTCTGTGGACTGATGATTCATTTAATGCAGACATTTAACATTTACTTCAATAATACAAAAATGGGCATATAAAACATCATACATTTCAAAACATGCAGACAATCTTAAGCATCAGGTCCTTAGCTATTGAGATTAGAGTTCCAGTAATATTTAAAACAAATATTGACAGACCGGCGTTAATCTATAGTAATAAATGAATAGGCAAAAAGGACTCTGGAAAAGGACCTTCTTCACCCATATTGCCTGGTCTGAAAGGGGAGAAAATAATAGTGAAACTATCACATGAAATGCATGTCGTAAGAGTTTTTGGGGATGGAGTTGGCTGTCACATCCCTTAGAGGGTCAAGTGATGCAGAAGCCATGCTAAAGTCAAATGTGTCAGGTCAAATGGCAAAGATATCACAGCCAAACTGCAAGCTATGACACAGTGCATTTAATTCCCCAGACTACATCCTGTTAATATAAAGGAGTTTTGAGAAAAACGCAAAAGAAAAGGGCCTCCTTAATATGACACTGGAGAAACTATGATGGTTGCACAGAATTGAGAGTAGCATTGTTTGATGATGTTCTGCTAAAGAAATGTCACATAAATGAAGTTATTGGTTAACCCAAGTCAATGAACTTTCAGCAAACCCACAATTCTTCATCTCCCTCAGAAGATATCAAAAGATATACATGCCAATAGTCCCTATGGCTAGCTAGCTGGATAAACCCTCTTAATTCTACTCGACATGTTCTCAGCTATATTTATACCATAAATAATATGATATTGCCGTGGATGCAACATGGAAACCTCATCTATCCCAGTGTTCACTCCAGCAAGTGACCACCTCCTGATCACCTCTTTTGGATTTTAGCAAATTAGCATTTATAATTTCTGTGCTATTTAAATTATATTCAATAGTTTGATAATTTATTTTCATTTTAATTATGCTAATTTGCTGCCATTTTTAATATTAATTAGTTCTGCGCACACTTAAAAATTATAGAAATAGGATCAACAGTTGCGTCTTGCCTTTTCCAACACAAATATATATATTTTCTGTTTTATTTAATTATATTCAATAGTTTCATAATTTATTTTCATTTTAATTATGCTAATTTGCTGCCATTTTTAATATTAATTAGTTCTGCGCACACCTAAAAATTATAGAAATAGGATCAACAGTTGCGTCTTGCTTTTGCCAACACAAATATATATAATTTCTGTTGTATTTAATTATATTCAATAGTTTCTTCTTCTTCTTCAGCTTTCATTCTCAAACTCCCATTGGATCTCTCTTGTAGCAGGACTACTAGATTTCCAGTAGGATGTAGTCCAGAGAATGGAATGTGTTGTGTCGCCGTTTTATTTGCGCCAATGATTCAATAGTTTGATAATTTATTTTCATTTTAATTATGCTCATTTTCTGCCATTTTTAATATTATTTAGTTCTGTGCGGGCTTAAAAATTATAGAAATAGGATCAACAGTTGCGTCTTGCCTTTGCCAACACAAATATATATAATTTCTGTTGTATTTAAATTATATTCAATAGTTTGATAATTTTCATTTAAATTATGCTAATTTGCTGCCATTTGTAATATTACTTAGTTCTGCGCGCACCTAAAGAGTATAGAAATAGGGTCAACAGATGCGTCTTGCCTTTGCCAACACAAATATATATAATTTCTGTTTTATTTAATTATATTAAATAGTTTGATAATTTATTTTCATTTTAATTATGCTCATTTTCTGCCATTTATAATAATATTTAGTTCTGTGCGCGCCTAAAAATTATAGAAATAGGATCAACAGTTGCGTCTTGCCTTTGCCAACACAAATATATATAATTTCTGTGGTATTTAATTATATTCAATAGTTTCTTCTTCTTCTTCAGCTTTCATTCTCAAACTCCCATTGGATCTCTCTTGTAGCAGGACTACTAGATTTCCAGTAGGATGTAGTCCAGAGAATGGAATGTGTTGTGTCGCCGTTTTATTTGCGCCAATGATTCAATAGTTTGATAATTTATTTTCATTTTAATTATGCTCATTTTCTGCCATTTTTAATATTATTTAGTTCTGTGCGCGCCTAAAAATTATAGAAATAGGATCAACAGTTGCGTCTTGCCTTTGCCAACACAAATATATATAATTTCTGTGGTATTTAATTATATTCAATAGTTTCTTCTTCTTCTTCAGCTTTCATTCTCAAACTCCCATTGGATCTCTCTTGTAGCAGGACTACTAGATTTCCAGTAGGATGTAGTCCAGAGAATGGAATGTGTTGTGTCGCAGTTTTATTTGCGCCAATGATTCAATAGTTTGATAATTTATTTTCATTTTAATTATGCTCATTTTCTGCCATTTTTAATATTATTTAGTTCTGTGCGGGCCTAAAAATTATAGAAATAGGATCAACAGTTGCGTCTTGCCTTTGCCAACACAAATATATATAATTTCTGTTGTATTTAAATTATATTCAATAGTTTGATAATTTTCATTTAAATTATGCTAATTTGCTGCCATTTGTAATATTACTTAGTTCTGCGCGCACCTAAAGAGTATAGAAATAGGGTCAACAGATGCGTCTTGCCTTTGCCAACACAAATATATATAATTTCTGTTTTATTTAATTATATTAAATAGTTTGATAATTTATTTTCATTTTAATTATGCTCATTTTCTGCCATTTATAATATTATTTAGTTCTGTTCGGGCCTAAAAATTATAGAAATAGGATCAACAGTTGCGTCTTGCCTTTGCCAACACAAATATATATAATTTCTGTGGTATTTAATTATATTCAATAGTTTCTTCTTCTTCTTCAGCTTTCATTCTCAAACTCCCATTGGATCTCTCTTGTAGCAGGACTACTAGATTTCCAGTAGGATGTAGTCCAGAGAATGGAATGTGTTGTGTCGCCGTTTTATTTGCGCCAATGATTCAATAGTTTGATAATTTATTTTCATTTTAATTATGCTCATTTTCTGCCATTTTTAATATTATTTAGTTCTGTGCGCGCCTAAAAATTATAGAAATAGGAACAACAGTTGCGTCTTGCCTTTGCCAACACAAATATATATAATTTCTGTGGTATTTAATTATATTCAATAGTTTCTTCTTCTTCTTCAGCTTTCATTCTCAAACTCCCATTGGATCTCTCTTGTAGCAGGACTACTAGATTTCCAGTAGGATGTAGTCCAGAGAATGGAATGTGTTGTGTCGCAGTTTTATTTGCGCCAATGATTCAATAGTTTGATAATTTATTTTCATTTTAATTATGCTCATTTTCTACCATTTTTAATATTATTTAGTTCTGTGCGGGCCTAAAAATTATAGAAATAGGATCAACAGTTGCGTCTTGCCTTTGCCAACACAAATATATATAATTTCTGTTGTATTTAAATTATATTCAATAGTTTGATAATTTTCATTTAAATTATGCTAATTTGCTGCCATTTTTAATATTACTTAGTTCTGCGCGCACCTAAAGAGTATAGAAATAGGATCAACAGATGCGTCTTGCCTTTGCCAACACAAATATATATAATTTCTGTTTTATTTAATTATATTAAATAGTTTGATAATTTATTTTCATTTTAATTATGCTCATTTTCTGCCATTTATAATAATATTTAGTTCTGTGCGCGCCTAAAAATTATAGAAATAGGATCAACAGTTGCGTCTTGCCTTTGCCAACACAAATATATATAATTTCTGTGGTATTTAATTATATTCAATAGTTTCTTCTTCTTCTTCAGCTTTCATTCTCAAACTCCCATTGGATCTCTCTTGTAGCAGGACTACTAGATTTCCAGTAGGATGTAGTCCAGAGAATGGAATGTGTTGTGTCGCCGTTTTATTTGCGCCAATGATTCAATAGTTTGATAATTTATTTTCATTTTAATTATGCTCATTTTCTGCCATTTTTAATATTATTTAGTTCTGTGCGGGCCTAAAAATTATAGAAATAGGATCAACAGTTGCGTCTTGCCTTTGCCAACACAAATATATATAATTTCTGTGGTATTTAATTATATTCAATAGTTTCTTCTTCTTCTTCAGCTTTCATTCTCAAACTCCCATTGGATCTCTCTTGTAGCAGGACTACTAGATTTCCAGTAGGATGTAGTCCAGAGAATGGAATGTGTTGTGTCGCAGTTTTATTTGCGCCAATGATTCAATAGTTTGATAATTTATTTTCATTTTAATTATGCTCATTTTCTACCATTTTTAATATTATTTAGTTCTGTGCGGGCCTAAAAATTATAGAAATAGGATCAACAGTTGCGTCTTGCCTTTGCCAACACAAATATATATAATTTCTGTTGTATTTAAATTATATTCAATAGTTTGATAATTTTCATTTAAATTATGCTAATTTGCTGCCATTTTTAATATTACTTAGTTCTGCGCGCACCTAAAGAGTATAGAAATAGGATCAACAGATGCGTCTTGCCTTTGCCAACACAAATATATATAATTTCTGTTTTATTTAATTATATTAAATAGTTTGATAATTTATTTTCATTTTAATTATGCTCATTTTCTGCCATTTATAATAATATTTAGTTCTGTGCGCGCCTAAAAATTATAGAAATAGGATCAACAGTTGCGTCTTGCCTTTGCCAACACAAATATATATAATTTCTGTGGTATTTAATTATATTCAATAGTTTCTTCTTCTTCTTCAGCTTTCATTCTCAAACTCCCATTGGATCTCTCTTGTAGCAGGACTACTAGATTTCCAGTAGGATGTAGTCCAGAGAATGGAATGTGTTGTGTCGCCGTTTTATTTGCGCCAATGATTCAATAGTTTGATAATTTATTTTCATTTTAATTATGCTCATTTTCTGCCATTTTTAATATTATTTAGTTCTGTGCGGGCCTAAAAATTATAGAAATAGGATCAACAGTTGCGTCTTGCCTTTGCCAACACAAATATATATAATTTCTGTGGTATTTAATTATATTCAATAGTTTCTTCTTCTTCTTCAGCTTTCATTCTCAAACTCCCATTGGATCTCTCTTGTAGCAGGACTACTAGATTTCCAGTAGGATGTAGTCCAGAGAATGGAATGTGTTGTGTCACAGTTTTATTTGCGCCAATGATTCAATAGTTTGATAATTTATTTTCATTTTAATTATGCTCATTTTCTGCCATTTTTAATATTATTTAGTTCTGTGCGGGCTTAAAAATTATAGAAATAGGATCAACAGTTGCGTCTTGCCTTTGCCAACACAAATATATATAATTTCTGTTGTATTTAAATTATATTCAATAGTTTGATAATTTTCATTTAAATTATGCTAATTTGCTGCCATTTTTAATATTACTTAGTTCTGCGCGCACCTAAAGAGTATAGAAATAGGGTCAACAGATGCGTCTTGCCTTTGCCAACACAAATATATATAATTTCTGTTTTATTTAATTATATTAAATAGTTTGATAATTTATTTTCATTTTAATTATGCTCATTTTCTGCCATTTTTAATAATATTTAGTTCTGTGCGGGCCTAAAAATTATAGAAATAGGATCAACAGTTGCGTCTTGCCTTTGCCAACACAAATATATATAATTTCTGTGGTATTTAATTATATTCAATAGTTTCTTCTTCTTCTTCAGCTTTCATTCTCAAACTCCCATTGGATCTCTCTTGTAGCAGGACTACTAGATTTCCAGTAGGATGTAGTCCAGAGAATGGAATGTGTTGTGTCGCCGTTTTATTTGCGCCAATGATTCAATAGTTTGATAATTTATTTTCATTTTAATTATGCTCATTTTCTGCCATTTTTAATATTATTTAGTTCTGTGCGCGCCTAAAAATTATAGAAATAGGATCAACAGTTGCGTCTTGCCTTTGCCAACACAAATATATATAATTTCTGTTGTATTTAAATTATATTCAATAGTTTGATAATTTTCATTTAAATTATGCTAATTTGCTGCCATTTTTAATATTACTTAGTTCTGCGCGCACCTAAAGAGTATAGAAATAGGGTCAACAGATGCGTCTTGCCTTTGCCAACACAAATATATATAATTTCTGTTTTATTTAATTATATTAAATAGTTTGATAATTTATTTTCATTTTAATTATGCTCATTTTCTGCCATTTTTAATAATATTTAGTTCTGTGCGCGCCTAAAAATTATAGAAATAGGATCAACAGTTGCGTCTTGCCTTTGCCAACACAAATATATATAATTTCTGTGGTATTTAATTATATTCAATAGTTTCTTCTTCTTCTTCAGCTTTCATTCTCAAACTCCCATTGGATCTCTCTTGTAGCAGGACTACTAGATCTCCAGTAGGATGTAGTCCAGAGAATGGAATGCGTTGTGTTGCCGTTTTATTTGCGCCAATGATTCAATAGTTTGATAATTTATTTTCATTTTAATTATGCTCATTTTCTGCCATTTTTAATATTATTTAGTTCTGTGCGCGCCTAAAAATTATAGAAATAGGATCAACAGTTGCGTCTTGCCTTTGCCAACACAAATATATATAATTTCTGTTGTATTTAAATTATATTCAATAGTTTGATAATTTTCACTTAAATTATGCTAATTTGCTGCCATTTTTAATATTACTTAGTTCTGCGCGCAACTAAAGAGTATAGAAATAGTGTCCACAGATGTGTCTTGCCTTTGCCAACACAAATATATATAATTTCTGTTTTATTTAATTATATTAAATAGTTTGATAATTTATTTTAATTTAAATTATGCTCATTTTCTGCCATTTTTAATATTATTTAGTTCTGTGCGTGCCTAAAAATTATAGAAATAGGATCAACAGTTGCGTCTTGCTTTTGTCAACACAAATATATATAATTTCTGTGGTATTTAATTATATTTAATAGTTTCATAATTTACTTTCATTTTAATTATGCTAATTTGCTGCCATTTTTAATATTAATTAGTTCTGCTCGCACCTAAAAATTATAGAAATAGGATCAACAGTTGCGTCTTGCCTTTTCCAACACAAATATATATAATTTCTGTTTTATTTAATTATATTCAATAGTTTCATAATTTATTTTCATTTTAATTATGCTAATTTGCTGCCATTTTTAATATTAATTAGTTCTGCGCACACCTAAAAATTATAGAAATAGTATCAACAGTTGCGTCTTGCTTTTGCCAACACAAATATATATAATTTCTGTTTTATTTAATTATATTCAATAGTTTCTTCTTCTTCTTCAGCTTTCATTCTCAAACTCCCATTGGATCTCTCTTGTAGCAGGACTACTAGATCTCCAGTAGGATGTAGTCCAGAGAATGGAATGCGTTGTGTTGCCGTTTTATTTGCGCCAATGATTCAATAGTTTGATAATTTATTTTCATTTTAATTATGCTCATTTTCTGCCATTTTTAATATTATTTAGTTCTGTGCGCGCCTAAAAATTATAGAAATAGAATCAACAGTTGCGTCTTGCCTTTGCCAACACAAATATATATAATTTCTGTGGTATTTAATTATATTTAATAGTTTCATAATTTATTTTAATTTTAATTATGCTAATTTGCTGCCGTTTTTATTATTAATTAGTTCTGCTCGCACCTAAAAATTATAGAAATAGTATCAACAGATGCGTCTTGCCTTGCAAAATATAATGTCTGTGGTATTTAATTAAATCCTTATAAATACCTAAAACTTACAGAAATGGGAACAATTTTGAATAGATGTGTTGGCGTGTGTCTTGTCTTCATGAACAAAAAAATGTACAGTTTGTGGGTTGTAATACTTGAATTATTTAAAATAACAAAGATAATTGAGAAATTATCAGCTTAGCTACATTTTGTGGTCACAAGTTTTATTTATATTTTCCTATATTTATGTTTCAAGTTTCATGTAAAATATTTTGATGTGAAATTAATTCGAAAAAAATACGTTATCTTTTTTCAGGGTTGACGTACAGACGTGATTGGGGTATCGTTGACTTGCATTTTTAAGGGCTATCTTAGTATCTAACTATATTATTTGTAATTATGTAGCACAATTCTGAAAATTCTGTACAAGCACCTAACTAGTATATAGTAGTGCAGTCTATAACAAATTATGTTATGACAAATAACAGAACATTTCCCATGTCTCTCGTTTCATTAAAATTTGCTTTAGATCTTCTTTGTCGAATTAAATAAGCTTGAACGAATCATGATGTAAATATGGAAATCATTGAATCCATTTCAGTAACACAGATATTTAATTTTTACGATATTAATGTGTTAAAGATCAACCAGTTCTTGATTTAGCAAAACAAAAACATACTTGCATTATTTGAACCGGAAGTTAAAGATAGTAGCATTTATTTACCAAGGGACATAGCCGGACATGTACTCCAAAATCAAGGGTGGTAATAAGTATGAGATATTAATAAATCATCAAAACACACAAATTTTGATCTGACAATTGGCAATATCATTTAAATGAACAACTCAAATTTATTTTGCGAGATTGTATGTAACTTTTCCCCGTTCTCCTATTTATAAAAACGTTTTTTGAAAGCAATATGCGCGACATTCTTCCCTCACTGTTGTCATGGGTAACAAAATGTGTGGCACATAAACTTTTGGATGTTAAGGTATAATGTCCGTATCAGGTTCAAGTTCCCCGCGGAACTTTACAAAAGTTGGCTCTTGACTTTGTATGGGAACTAGTGTCAGTAGTCCGTTCACATGTCTTAGACTCCACCGCGGGGTCAAGGTTCAGCCAGTGTCGAGTCAGCTCGCTCGTCACAGTACCGCTTGGGATCTAGGCTGGTTCCTCCCCATATGACATGTTAAGACAGGACGAAGTCACCGGGGTGAAGTTTTCGGTCGTACGGAATGTTAACAGCATAAACGTGCTCAGCTGAGTGGTGAGCTATACTCAGCGTCCGAGTGGCTTTCGATGTCGGCGCCTGCTATGTCATACCGCCTCGAGAGAGGACTACGGGGGTATAGGAGAGCTGCTTAGAAAGTGCTTCACTCGACTTTTTTGTCATGAAATTATCTAAATTTTATTATTATTTGTATTTACACGGTTATTGTATTTATTGTATTTACACTAAAACGTATTTATACTCACACTTAAACGTATTTTTGATTTAACATTTTGGATACTGTTATTTATTGGAAAGAATAAATAAAGTATTTTGATAAAAAGTAGTAATGTAGTCTTACAGTTTTTAATGGCAAGAATTCTTAATTTAAAAGATCTTAAATATCTAACTATAATTTCGTTAACACAAGAAAATAAATTTAGTATTCTCGAGGGAAAAAATGGAATTGCATTTTGTGAGTTTTAAAAAGCTTCATTTTTTAGAGAAAATTTACTTTGAACAATAACGCAATTCCACAATATAACGACATCCTCCTGTGTCAGCTGAGTTTTTTTTTAATGTAAACTCAAAATATTTTGACTTGATAAACATTGCTTACTAAAAGTGGAAATATACATTTGTTTATGTTAATGGCACATATGTATTGTAATTGTATGTATTGAGTGCAAAGATGTGTCCAGGTCTGACCGAGATTTGTCTTGGTTTTATAACGCTGACTTATATCTCGCCCTGTTTTGCCTATGTCCCAGTTTCTATAACAGTTTACAAATACAACGAATTTGTTACGTGTTCAAATTAACACACTTGGTCTTGCTTAGTTCAAGCTAATAAACACGCTTGGTAACACTAAATTCAGTCGAGCGTGAAGACTGAATTATTTATACATAGATCAGTGGTCATACGGTATTTTCTGTAGACGTATTAATTAATTCACAGTATTATGTGATTGCCATGGGTCTTCTCTCGAGGAGATCATCCAATGAATATATTAAATTTCCAACACAGCTGACATGTGTTCTTTGATATAATTAAAAAGTAAGAATCTCTTCAAGAATCTGTTTCTAAGTTTAAAAAAATCTAAACGTAGTGATAGATAAACTTAATTTCCAATAGAAATCGTCATTGGTTGTCGGGTCTCCCCAAGGGGAGCATGGGATAGCTAAACTGTTACCTGTCAAGCATATTGTAAGCAACAACTAAGAGGAATTTGTGGTGGAGTTTGTTGTCCCATAAAGGCCCGTAGATAAGGAGGTTGAAAGGTTGAGATATTCAACTTCCTGTTCTTTAGCAAATCAGAATAGGTCTATGCTTTTTAGTACTAGAAATTTTGCCAAAATGCTGGTAAACCCCCCCCCCCTCTAAAAATTTTTTTTCACAAAAGGAACATCACTATTCACACGAAGAAGATCTGATACATGAAAACACACGAACGACCTTTTTTAAGGGAATTACTCCCCCTCCCCTACTTTATAACATATTTATAACACTGGTCTCACCCCACAGTGTCAAATTGACCTAGAGACTATGCTGAAGTCCGATTTGTCAGTTAAACTGTACATTATGGCACAACTATTATCTGGACTATATCCTGCGGATCTGTAGGAGCTTGAGAATGGACACATAAGATGAAACAATAAGTTGAAATGATGTTTACACCAGATCGCATCGATCGTGAACAGATGTGTGCACCAGACGGCATCGATCGTGGAGAAGAATGGATTATCTTTTCAAGACTATCTTTACAATCACTAAAGTTGTTCATTGATAAACAACCGAGTGTGAATGAATGCCGTGTTCACGGAGTTCATCTCCGAACATTTTCATGACACGGATGTTGTGAGACACAGACGATCAAAATAATCCACAATCAGTGGTTCGAATGGACTTTTACAACCAGATCATGTGGAAGAACAGTTCACGAAGCCAGTGGAGCCTTTACCAAACAACAAGCAGCCTAACGATGTGTGTGTTTGCTGTAACGCAATTACACTTGCTAGAAATTGAAGCCTATTTCCGCTAAGATAATATCAACATCATCATCCAATGCCATGCAGGCTGGTGTAGGCGATCATGGCTCTCCACATCTCTGTTTTATTGTAAATACTTTTTTTTTTGGAAAAAAAAAATAAAAAAATATTTTGATATATAGTGATAATGTATAGTTTTTAATGACTTAAATTCTTAATTGTCACATTTTACAAGAAAATGATTTTTTTTTATTTCTGTGGATTATTGATTTTTGATTAGGAACAAGTGTCACAGCACTGGGGGCATTCCTATATATGCTCTGCTTGCCGTTCCGTCAGCCATCTAAAAGTGTATAAGCTCAGTGTCCCAGTCAGTTGCTTATCACGCGTTCTTCTGATCTTTCCGAAGAGGGAGCACCTTCTCCCATCACATCTAGTCAATACCATTTCTGCAATTCTCTGAATATGAACATTGTCACGTTTCTGGGGGGGGGGGGGGGGAGGGGGCGGATTTGCAGTTTATGAGTTTTAAAAACTTAATGGTTGAGGGAGCATATACTTTCAAAAATAACGCAAATTCACAATATAAAAACATATATTGTGTTGGTTGAGTTTTAAAAAAAATGTAATCTTAAAATATTTTGACCTGATAAATATATTTCTCACTATAATAGCAGAAATATTCATTTGTTTATGTGAATGGCAAATATGTGTGCTAGTCACGGTCTCACTGGGATTGTCTTGGTTTTATATCGCTGTCTGATATCTCGCCCGGTTGTGACGTGTCCCGGTTTCTATCAGTTTAATAATATGCATATAACGAATGTGTCACGTGTTCGAATCAACACACTTGGTATAGCTTCGTGAAAACAAGAGAAATGTGATCATGTTTACGAGTTTTGCACGCTTTTTGACACGGGGGCATGGTAACACTAAGCGCAGGCGATTGTAAAGGCTTAAATTTATTTATACATAGATCAGTGGTCATAACGTATTTTCTGTAGACGTATTAAATTATTTCAAAATATTATGTGATTGTCAGGAGTCTGTCAGGGGATCATCCAATGAATAAATTAGATTTCCAACACAGCTAACCTGTGTTCTTTGATACAATTAAAAAGAAAGAATATCTTTGACAATTTGTTTCTAGTGAACAATCTGAAGGCAATGGTAGTTAAATGAACTTAATTTCCAATAGAAACTGCCCTTGTGTTACCGGGCCTGGGTAGGAGAAGTGAATAAAAACTGCCCTTGTTTAGCCGGGACTGGAAGGGGAGCAAAGAATAGCTACACTGTTACCTGTCAAACATTTCGTAAGCAGCAACTAAGTGGATTTTGATGTGGAGTTCATTGTTCCATAAAGGCCCACAGATAACTATCAGGGCCGTAGAGACGTTTTCGATGTGGAGGTGGTTTTACCTAAAAAAAACTAATGTAAGAAATGTATTCTTCCGTTGTTGTATGAAATAATTCCATCTTTTTACTTAGAAAGGGGTGATTACCTTTTTTGTAAAAATAAAATCGTTACGGGAGGGGTTTCACCCGCCATTTGGCGCAATTAATAGCAATAAAAAAACTTTTTATGATTTCTTAAGAGTGAAAGGGAGTTAACCCCCCCCCCTTATCAATAGAAGTATAAACCATGCAAGTAGATATATTTGTCGATTTAATATTGATTGACTGATTCGGAACCACAATTGAGCTTTCTTTCATACCCAGGAGACTTCAGCTCAGTGAAATGCCTATTGAATGAGTTTTCTACTCAGATGAGGTATATAATTGTATAGATGACATGCTACAAGCTTCCATAAAGGAGCTTCAATATAACGGCATGTCATCTACTAAGGTTTTCTGTTGCATGGGTGGTTTTTCTAGTGGGACATTTGTGGGACTCACAGATGCAACCGCATGCGTTTAATATTGAAAGTAATGGTTCTCGTAGACATGTATGAATCTATAGCATTGATTTTGCTTTTCCAAATGATAGTTGGTCTTGACATATCAGCTAAATCCATCTCCAGCCTTAAGCTAAAGTCACATTTTTGACTAGGAAATCCTGTGACTTCTGGATCACTGGATCACTAGACCGTCAATGAGGGTCAGCCAACTCAACCCTCAAAACTTTCTTAGTCACCACTTACAATGTGCATGTCAGGTAATAGTGCAAATAATATGAGCTCCATGTTCTGGTTTCCGCACCACACGGACTGACCACTGATCTATAATACATATCACATTCAACACCACGCAATGTTTTTGTCTTTTCTTATAGGTCCTAATTTTGACATCTTAGCAGCAATCTTACTTTCGTGAACTGGACGAGATAGAAAAATGGCTCTGTTTACAGTAATAAAACGTGATTATTGTGTCTTAGATAGTCACTTTCATTTACAATAATACTTAATTATGTTTTTTTTTAAATCACTAATTTAATCACAGTAAACAGAGAACTTGACATTTTATGAAAGGCGCCTTTACATTTGCAATCAAAGGGAGATAATAAGAAAAATTGTCAATAAATTTGTTTCAATTAATTATTCTCCCCTTATTAGTTTTCATCCCACTGTGGAATACCAGGAAATTGAAAAGGCAGACAGACTGGTAAAGGATGGAGCAAAACAGGGACAAATAGACCAAGAAATCGCCTACCAAGAAAAAGGACACTCATCAAAACCATCAGGAAAGTTGACCACCCAAATGACAATTACCACTATCTCGACAGAGCAGAACCTTTCGCCTCAGAACAGAACACAGATTAAACAGGCACTTAAATAGACTGAGACTGGTCCCATCACCTCTGCGCCCTCGTGGGCAGGCAGGACAGACCACTGAACATATTCTGCAAGACTGCAATACACTAAACCAGTTATGGGAAGAACACTGGCCCACGGAGATGGATATCCACATAAAGATGTTTGGGAGCACTGAGGAGCTTTCAAATACAGCAGCATTTATTAAGAAATTAGGACTTGCTGTGTAGACACGTCAAACTACGAACGAGAAGAGGAAGACTAATTATTGCGTCAAAAAAGAGAAGAAATGTACCCCTGCTACATCTTGAATTTAAACACAAATTAAACAAATAGTTTGTCCTTTTTTCTATTGTATGCATCTGTCTAAAATGTTACAAATATTATTATAAAAAACTCATACGTAGGTTGACCACGATTCCTGTGTACAAAAACTTAAAATTAGGATTATATTCCTTGTGAAGCAAATAAGAACCAAATTGTGCTTATTACAGACATGTGTGTTTCCAGTAACGACGAATGCAAAGCATGCGAAACATGGGCACTAAATAAAACATTGTCCAATATAACAACATCATTTGAATTAAAATGCTACAGAATAGTTCTGAGAAAACTATGGACAGCAAGGAAAACAAACCAGGAGGTGCAAAGCACAATCATCGCTCAAGAGGGCTGGCTTCTGAAAACCATATTAAATGAACAACTAGCTTTTTTCGGTCAGGTTAAGAGACATGACGGTATGGAGATAGTGATATTTGAGGGACGATAGAAGGTAACCGAGGTAAGGGCCAACAAAGACGCCCTTGGACAGAAGACATACAGGAATGTCTGCCCTGAAGGAGGCGATACACCTTGCTCAAGACCGAGGAGAATTCAATAGAGCCATAAGAAAGACCACGTTCCGGATAGAATATATCACGTGTTGATCCTCTTAAGGTGTTCCAATAATAAAATTAGTATAATAAAAACGTGATGTATTATATACCCAGGCAGTTTTGGTTCAGCAACACACTCTTAAACACAAACTCTTGAATTCACGGTGGCTGGATTACCAGAACACGACCTCTATTATTATAAGCTGATGGTTAAAAACTTTGATGATACAACCAAATTGTCGCCCGAGTGTTTCCGGAGTCATAAAATGAAGTAAAGAAAGGCGGCATTGCTACCTGTCAATCATGTTGTAAGGGGCGACTAAGAATTCTTGGGCTCGCGTTGGTTGATTCATCCAAAAAGAGTAAAAGTGACGCAGAAGCTATGCTGAAGTAGTATCTGGAAGGCCGAAAAGCGCATATATCGCAGCTAAGATGTACGCTATAACACAATGCACTTCGTTCTCCGAACTACATAAAGCTGATCAGGAGTCTGAGAACGAACGCAGAAGAACAAGAGCGAAATTGGATCATGCTCGCGGCTGAAAGAAGAGCACCATTACCATAAGAGTACCACCAATGCAACAGAAAACCTTAGTAGAAGACATGCCGTTATATTGAGACTCTCTTATGTAAGATTTGTAGCATGTCATCTATACAATTATAGACCCTCTCCGAGTAGAAGTCTCTTTAAATAGGCACTCCGCTAAGCCGAAAGCTGAAGTCTCTTGGTATGAAAGAAAGCTCAGAAAAACCATACCACTGCACATAGGAAGCAAGAAATGTGGTTTGAAATGTGGTGTCGCTAGAAAGGAGTAGTTTCGTGGGCACGAAAGAATGATGGTCAATCAACTGCGTACTGGGACCGTCAGTCAGCGTGTAATGGCGGCTGCATTCATGGAGAGATCTGAGCATCTATGGGCTTGTCCGGAGTGCAGTGATGATGATCTAACGACTAACTAACTAACTATAGGAAGCAAGAGTTCTCACAATTCCTGGGGATCTCAAAAACACAAACCATAATGTTACTAAAAAAATTATTATAATAATACAATATTTTGATACAAACAAGGTAATAATGAAACATGAAGATCACAAAACACAGATTTATTACACAGACATGTTTTGATCAAAATTATTCCTTGATGACCCATATATATATTTAAGCTTACATATGGGACTGTCTGACCATCATGTAATAATGAACATGCGCACGCACGCACGCACGCACACACACACATACACACACACACATACGTATGTCTGTCTGTGTGTGTGTGTGTGTGTGTGGTGTGTAAGTATGTATGTATGTGTGTGTGTGTGCGTATGTATGTGTGTATGTGTGTCTGTGTGAGTGTGTGTGTGTGTGTGTGTGTGTGTGCGCGCGTGTGCGTGCGCGTGCGCGTGTGTGTAAGTATGTATGTATGTATGTATGTATGTATGTGTGTGTGTGCGTGTGTGTAAGTATGTATGTATGTATGTGTGTGTGTGTGTGTGTGTGTGTGTGTGTAAGTATGTATGTATGCATATATGAGAATAGGGGGAACTTCGTGAAAAGATGAGAAAACGAACGAAAAGCTTGTAATACTTTGTATGAAAAAAGAACTAAAGATAAAACAAATAATGTATTTTGAACATATTAAAAGACATGACACCGTATTGCAGACCGTACTGGATTGAGGGGAGGCGAGCAAGGATATGCAGAGATACAAGTGGGGGAGAAATATCACGAGATAGACAGGTTACAGTCTGACAGAGTGCATAACCAAAGCAAAAGAAAGGGGATGTTGAAGGTCCGTTGCAGCCAACTTTCGTCGCGAAGATGGCACATCATGATAAAGAACGATGACTGACAGGTACATAGGTGCCCAGTCTCTCCCAGCAAATGTCGAAGGGTATGCATGTTAATTGTTCCTGTATTTCGCTGGGTAAGTACGCTCCCCATTTTACCTTGTGTGGTTCCTGCGGTACTATATATGTTTCTTCAACGCAGAATGAGGTGCAAAGGGCTGAAAACCAGAGCTCATTTTTCAGAATACTCTGGGAGTCTGTTAGAATCACCATTACCAATGCATATCAATCAAAGAGTAAAGAAATATGCAAGAAAAGGGATTTTGATTGTATGGGACGTCAAATGTGTAATAATGAAAAATTACCTGCCTCAATGCAAGACGACTAAAGGCCAGTCCATACCAGATTTACCAAACTTAACTGACCAGAAAACGAGGGATAACTCGCACTCAAATTATGCTCTTGCTTCAAGACAATGCACCTTCCCATAAAGCATGGCTTGTGTTGCAAACAGTCAACGATTTGAATATTGAAATTATTCCACATCCATCATATTCTCTAGATTTGAATATTGAAATTATTCCACACCCATCATATTCTCCAGATTTGGCTCCATGTGTCTTTTTCCTTTTAGAAAATCTTATCGGTGAAAGAAAATAATTTTGATAGTTAAGATGTCGTACTGGCTTGTCTTCTTCTTCTTCTCGTTCGGAGTTTGACATGTCTAAACAGCAAGTCCTGTTTTCTTAATAAATGCTGCTGTATTTGAAAGCTCCCCAGTGCTCCCTTACATCGTTCTGTGGATATCCATCTATGTAGGCCAGTGTTCTTCCCTTAACTGGTTTATTGTATTGAAGTCTTGCAGGATATGTTCAGCTGTCTGTGCTGCCTGCCCACAAAGGCACAGTGGTGATAGGACCAGTCTCAGTCTTTTTAAGTGGCTGTTTAATCTGTTGTGTCCTGTTCTGAGGCGGAAGATAATAACCTGCTCTGCTCTGTTGAGATAGTAGTAATTGTCTTTTGGGTGGCAGACTTTCCTGATGGCTTTGATGAGGGTCTTCTTTTCTTGGTAGGTGATTTCTTGGTCTTTTTGTTCCTGTGTTGCTCCATCCTTTGCCAGTCTGTCTGCCTCTTCCTTTCCTGGTATACCACAGTGGGATGGTATCCACTGTAGTACTACCCTTCTTTGGATGCTCACTTCTCGCATGGCTTTCTTCATGTCTGGCAGTTTATCGCTGCCAAGGGCTAGTAGGACTGACATAGAATCAGTAAGAAATACCACCTACTGTCATTGACTTGTGTTTTTAATAATTTCTGCTGCAATGTTTAAAGCCTGTACTTCTGCAGAGTAGTTGGAGCAGAATATTCCAGTTGGTGAACATGTGGATTCATTTTCTTTTTGTGGATATTTTATGTACACGCCAGCACCTCCATTCTTTACTGCTCTGGTTGCTGATCCGTCGGTATATACTTGTATCCATGCTTCTCTGGGGTACATATCTTCAAACATGTTGCATACTATTGTTTTATTTTGGAGATTATTCAGTTCTATCATAGTGTGGTAGTTGTTTATGGTGGTTCTGATAGTGAGATTTGGGTATTGCTCCCACAGAACTGGAAAAAGTGTTGGTGATATCTCTCTTTGTCTGTTATGTCTGGTAGTTATTCCTTATATTTTCTGTTTAGTTTTTTTGATTAGTGCATACAACTGCTCCTCTTCAGTCTTCCACTGGCTAGGTCACTGTGTCTGGCCCTCATTGGATGTTCTGGCATGCTCTTGTACTTTTCTCCATGTACCATGGTCTTAGTGTCTCGCCTGTATGGTAAGGGGGTGATGACTATAATTTTTTCCATTTCATTTATGGGAGAGGTCTTCATGGCACCTGTGATAAGGCGAAGTGCTTGATTTTGTACCTTGTTCAAGGCTTGTAGATGGGAGTTGGCTGCTGAAGTCTGTACCATATTCTAGTACTGGTCTAATTGCACCAGCATATACCTTCTTTAAAATTGCCTCAATGCCCCCCCCCCAGTTTGTTCCTGCCAATTTCCTCAGGAAGGCAAGTTTCTTTCTTGCCCTTGCTTCTGTTTTCTCAATGTGACGCCTCCATGTCAGTCTCTTATCTAGCATAGTGCCCAAGTACACCGGCTCGTTTTCTGTTTGGATATGTATATTTCCGAGTTTTATCTCTCCTGCTTTGTCCTTATTTGAGAGTGTGAAGAGTGTTGTTGAAGACTTTTCAGCATTTATATTTACCATCCATTTATCTGCCCATACTGCTATGTTGTCTGCTGCCTTTTGTATTTTTGTTGTTGGTGATCTTCAGATGTTCTTCTACACCCTACACCACAAAGTCATCAGCGTACATTGCAGCTCTTACGCCTTGTGGCAATTCACAAATTATATCAATTATGAAGACAAGAAACAGAGTTGGAGACAATACTGAGCCTTGAGGAACTCCATGTTTTAGGAGAACTTTTTTGCTGTTGTATCCTTCCATGGTGACTCTTGCTTTCCTATTGTATAAGAAGGAACGGATCCACTTGCTCATGTTGCCCCCTATTCCGTTTCTTTGCAGCTTTATTATCAGTCCATCTTTCAAAACCTTGTCGAAAGCTTTTTGAAGATCTACCCATAGGGTGAAGACTTTTTTCTTTTCTTGAAATGCGTCTTCTATGATCTGGGACAGGAATGTTATTTGGTCTTCTGTGCTGTTACACTCTCTAAACCCAGCTTGTTCTGGCACCAATAGCTTCTCAGATTCTAGGTACCACTTAAGTCCTCTGTTGACCATCCTTTTCATTGTCTTGCAGACACAACTCGTTAGACTTATTGTTCTATAGCTGTCAGGCGTCTGTTTGTCCTTGCCTTTTTTAATAATAGGACACATAAACGCTTCTCTCCACGACTGTAGTACATTGCCTGTTTCCCAACTATAGTTGTATATCTGTAGTAATTTGTACATTGCTGCCTGTCCTAGGTTCCTAAGCATTTCATTGGTGACACCGTTCGGTCCTGGTGGTTTTCTATCCTTTAGTTTCTCTATAGATGCCTTTAATTCTTCTATTGTGAATAATTTGGATATGACGTCTGGGCAGTTTGTGTTGTTCTTATCATTATTCATTTCTTGACGAATGCTTCGTTGTCTACATGTGTCAGTGTCATGTGACGTATTCCTTCCAGAACGTTGTCTTCCCAATGAACTCTCGGAACCTCTCTCTGTCTTGGGCGATGTGGCTTGCATTTTCTAGCGATGTATTCATATTATCTTTAATGTCGTCAGTCCATCGTCTTCTTGGTCTGCCCCTTCGTGTCTACATGTATTGATGGTAATTGTGCTTTCTTTTCTGTAAGATTCCGCAAGCTTGTTTGCCAGAGTGGAATTTACCCGAATCTTCCAGCGTAATTTTTTGTCGCTGGGTATTGCTGTCATCATTTATTTGTTTCCACAGCTTTCTCCCTTCCTTTTCAAAATTTAATTTTTGAGTTTTTTCCCTCCAACTTCTTCTCTGTGTTTCTATCTTTTCTTAAGTGAACTTTGCTTTGGTTTTTTGTAGAGCGATCTGATTCTGTTGTGATGGTTGCTTCTCTGCCATATTACGTGCTTCAGTTAGTTCTTCCTGTAGTTTTTGAAGTGTATTGGTCCAATATGGTACATAATTCTTCCTTGCTCCTTTTGGTATTGTCTCCTTAGCTGCCTGAAGTATTCCTTTATTAAACTCCATGATAATAGTGTTGATGTCTCTGCTTGTTAATTTTATGTCTTTTGTAAGTAGGTTTGCTCTATGTTTATATATGTGCCAGTTTGCTTTCTTGTAGTTCCATCTTGGCTTAGTTGGTCTTGTAATTGTTGATTTGTTCACTTGGATGATAACTGGACGGTGATCACTGCCACCAAGTTGTTCGCCTATTGTTCTTTCCATTATTCCAGCCAGTTCTGAGGTGCAGAATGCCAGGTCTGGGGTTGAGGGGCTATGCCATCTTCTTGAGTAGAAATTTGGTGGATCCTGTGGATTGTTCAGGAGGATTAGGTTGTTATCATCTTGCCAACTTTCAATCTCTTCTCCCCTTCTGTCTAAATTGTTATATCCCCAGCTTTGGGAGTGGCTGTTAGTCATCTACTACCAGAAAGTGTTTGTTTGGGATGTTAATACTGGTCATGTTTAGTGGGATGTAATTTGGGCAGTAGAAGTTTAGTGAACTTCCTATCGTTGGGCAGGTCATTTGGTGCGTATGCCAGACCATCGTCTGCCAAAGATACTTCTCTATGGTGAGCTAGAGAAGGGTATACGATCTCAAGGTGGCCAAAGGAAGCGCTACAAGGACTCGTTAAAGGATTCACTGAAAGCCTTTGAAATATACCACGATACATGGGAAGAACTTGCACAAAATAGATCTACATGGCGTTCTAAAATAAAAGAGAGCGCATCATCTTGTGAAAAGAAGAGAAATGCAGCAGCTCAACAGCGGAGAGCAGCTAGAAAGTCACGGATAGACCAAGATCCGTCTACAGTCGGTATTCCATGTCCAAACTGTCCAAGGACATTTACAGCTCGAATAGGGCTCATTAGCCATCTACGAACTCATAATCAAGGACATAACTAAAATTAAATTTTCAAAAGTGGATGTAACAAATGGTCATCATCACTTGTGATTGACGAACAACACAGAAGTTTAGTATATCCAGTTCAAGGGAGTTGTCTTTTATGTGAATCATCTGGTATTCGGCACCTTCCTCTTGTGTTTTCGTTTCTATGGCGTTGATGTTATCCTTGACCAGAGTTAGTATGCCGCCTTTCCTCCGATCTTTCCTGTCTACTCTAAAGCATTGGTACCCTCGTATTTTGAATGTTATTTTTTTTGTGTTGAGGTGGGTTTCCTGTATGCAGCAAATACTAATTTCTTTCTGGTGCAAGGTGTTTTCTAGTTCGGTTTTTTAAATTTCTAACTCCCTCTGCATTCTAGTGCATAATATTCAGAGGGGTTTTCATCCTGTCTGGTTGGCCAGTCGCTTTCCTCTTCTGCCTCCTGGTTCCACGAGGTAGACTAGAGGGACCTGCAGTAGCTGGGGGTGGATTCTGTCGAGGTTCAGAATCCGGCACTGCTCCTGCCTGGGGGAACTTCACAGGGCGAGCACCATGACGTTTTTTAAAATTTTGTCGCGCAGACATGTCAACTATTCGGTTTGTATGATACCATGGTTGCTGGTGCGCCTCTCGGCCTGACATCTCTGACTTCAGCACATGTGCTTGCTTGGGCAGGATTGTGACCCTGCTCGATATTGGGTTGGCTCGACCAATTTTAGTTTCCAGCCTGTGTTGGCTGGACTAAGCCCCATCTCCCCGTCAAGGAGTTGGCCTCGATGGGGACTGGCTTGTGATAACTGATTTAGTTTGCAAAATAGGTTATTTTATTCTGAAAGTCTTTTAAATGTTTTGCAGAGATGGCATAAATTCTAGTGATCGTTAAGTTGAGGAGAAATAATCGTTGTAATAAATTTAAACTTTTTTCTTCTATTATTTCGTGATCGGGGCAAAGACATATCGCACGCCTCCAGTATGTCTTTAGGGGGCAATCTAATATCATGGAATTGGCTTGTAAACTCCACACCCAGTCTCTTTAATCGCTTCTTACAACATGCATGGTAGGCGGTAGTGTTTTGTTATTAATCTTTGCTCTAGTATTTTTCTTCTATTCTCCTTTTCACTTCTGTTTCACATCTGCCGTCATTTAACACTGTAATTTTACCTTTTTAAAAAAAAAAATTGTAAATAATCACAGCTCGCAGGTCCTGGGGTAAGCAGCGTTGCCACTGCTGGGTTTGTTTTTGCACTAGGTCTGACAATCAGCGGAACATATCTGTCTTCCCATATGGACGCAGAGGTGATGGAGCCAGTCTTAGTCTATTTAAGTGACTGTTTTGTATGTTATGCCCAGTTCTGAAGCGGAAGATAATAACCTGCTCAGCTCTGTCAAGATATTGATAGTTGTCTTTGATCGACTTTTTTTGAAAGCTTTGATGAGGGTCTCCTTTTCTTTGTAGGTGATTTCTTGTTATTTTGTTACTGTGTTGCTCCGTAATTTACAAGCATAGCCTATCTGTCTCTTCACGCCCTGGTATGCCTCAGTGGGATGGTATCCACTTTAGTACTACCCTTCTTTGGATGCTCACTTCACGTATGACTTTCTTCTGTTATGGCAGTTTATTGTTGTAAATGGTTTGTAAGACAGATATTGCACAAGAAAGAAATACCACCTGTTGACAATGGCTTGTTTTCTATTTAGTTATTTCTGCAGCAATGTTTATTCTTTTGTTAATATTTTATGTAAATTTCATGTCTACAGTCAAAAAAAAGAGCTCATCATCCTGTGAAAAGAGGAGAAATGCTGCAGACCAACATCGGAGAGTAGCTAGAAAGTCACGGATAGACCAAGATCCGCCTACAGTCGTCATTCCATGTCCGAACTGTCTAAGAACATTTACAGCCCGAATAGAGCTTATTAGCCATCTACGAACTATTATGCATGGTCATAATTCTAATTGAATTGTCAAAAGTGGATATAAAAATGGTCATCATCACTTATGATGGACGAAGACATACATGTAAACTTCGGCGCCTCCATGTTTCTATGTGGTACATATCTTCAATCATGTTGCATACTATTGTTTTCGTTTGAAGATTATTCAGTTATCTCATAGTGTACCGATACGGGATGTTTTTGGTGGTTCCAGAGGCGTACCAAGGGTGGTGCGGGGGGGGGGGGGGTTGCGGTCGCACCGGGCATCAAGACTTGATGGGCATCAAAATGCCTCTCAAAATAATTAAAACTTTGAAATGGGGTTTAAGTGTCTTTGCCGTGCCAAAGTTGATGCCCCGCACCGTTAAAAAAAATTATATTTTTTTCTTGTTAAGCACATTTAGCCATCGTGTGTCTGTTGAAGATTCTTTTGTCGACTTTATTGACACAGAAAAAAAAATTCCGCCGGGATTACAAGATTGATTTTGAAGAAGTTAGAGTCGGACGACCTCGACATCATGGACTGCCGAGGTCAATGGTACGATAGCACTGTTGTGATGAAAGTGGAACATTCGGGAGTTCAGAAACGGATTTGCGATATAAATCCAAAAGCCGAGTATATTGCCTGTTCTAACCATAATTTAAACCTAGCTAGAATCCATGCGGCACGAGAAGAAATAAACTCTGTGACCTTCTTCGGCACGCTTGATCGTCTGCACACCTTCTTCTCCAATTCCACTCACCGTTGTGGAGTGCTGATGAAAACTACTGGAATGAGTCTCAAACGATTAGCCGAAACACGCTGGAGCCGAGAGGCGAAGTGGTCAAAATGGTTAAAAACCACTTTCTGAAGATTCTGGAAACACTTGAAATTTTAACTGAGAGAACCGAAAATTCAGAAACGAGTCCGCGGCTGACAGCTTGCTGGTGGCGATGCAGTCATTCACGTTCTTGACGTAACTAGGGTTCTGTTCTTGGTTCCAGTTTTAATGGAAATAAATGCATATATGCAGAAGAAGAGCTTGAGCGTTCAGGATTGTGCAGCAAAAATGAAAACTTTAAGTGAATTCCTCCCAACTTCGAGGGAAAGAGTAACCGATGCGAGTTTGAGCTATGCGCAGTCGGTGTGTACTGAACTTGGAATCCCTACGGAGTCACAGCTGCGAATACGTCGTAAAAAGAAGATGCCTGAAGAAGAAGCCGCCGATGCCGGGTTAAGCTACAGAAATGAACTTTGGTTGGAAATATGCGCTTCCATGGACAGAGTGAATCAGGCGAGATGATGACATCAACAAGGATGAACTTTTACTGGAGAGAAAGTGATTAATGAATTTTGTCGCAGCATCTTCGGTCTTGAACTTAAAGGACCAAGGGCATATGGAATTACTTGTCTTCATTCAGAAACATCAGCTTTCCCATTCAGTACCCAACATAGCCATCTTACTGTGTATGTTCCCAACTCTAAGAGTTAGTATAGCTACACGTGAAAGAAGTTTCTCCAAACTCAAATTAATCAAAATCTATCGCAGGTCAACTATGAGCAATTTGAGATTAAAGAACCTCGCAATTATGTCAATCGAACATTAGCTGGTCAATGATGTGAGCTTCGACACAGTCATTAATAACTTCGTTAGTCAAAAAGCTCGTAAAGTGAATTTGTAATTTTAAATGTACATTTTAAAATTTATTTCTATCTTTGTTAAATGTGGATAAAATCGATAATATTAATAAACTTGTAAAATTTTACTCGGAATTTTTAAGGATGTCTGCTGGAGCGGAGCACTTATGGGAATGTCCCGCCTGTGTGAAGCCAATTTCTAATCAAGAATCAAGAACTAAAATCGACTGGTTCGCAGATATGCGTAGACTTGTATATATGTTTTCTTATCTTTCCATGATGTTCTCCCTATTCTCCTATATACCCACATCTCAAAGGCATCAATTCTGTCTTCTAATTGTTTATTTTTTGTCCATTTTTCTGATCCATACGTTAATATAGAATAGATGTAGCATTTTATAATTCTCATTTTTTAACTTGTTTGTAATTTGTTTAGATGTTACTATTTTCCTCATGTCATTGAAGGTACTTTTGGCTATTCCTATTCTCATTTTACCTTCTGTTTCACATCTGTCATCATTTGTGACTGTGTCCAAGATATTGATAATATTTTACTTGTTGTAGTTTCTCTCCATGTATGTTTATGTTTACTTCTTGTTATTCTGTGTCGTTGTTGATTATCATGGTTTTTGTTTTCTGGATCCAATGTAGAGATGCAGAAAATAGGAAGAATGCAAACATTTGCCGAATGCAGAGACACAAAGGTACTAATACAAGCAGAAAGGTTTCAGTGTATGCCAAGTCATCCATTGAAGGAGAGATCCCAAAATTTAACATTAGAACGACTGAAAATAAGCAGCTTGATCAACCAAACTAAACGACTCCGTAGACAACTTACAGACCTGCATGAAGATCATAAGAATGCGTAATCAGCAACTGACTGGGACACTGAGCATATACACTTTTAGATGGTTGACAGAACGGCAGGCAGAGCATATATGGGAATGTCCCAGTAATGTGACGCTTGTTCCTAATCAAGAATCCAGTTGTGATACAGATGGGAAGAGAGTGTCGCGACTGGGCTGCCAACAGAGCAGAGGGAATGATCCAAGAACTCATATTGCAACACTCGAAGCCACATGATACAATAATTTACACAGACGGCTCAGTAACACAAGAAACAAACAGATGTGGTTGGGGTTTCGTGGCCTACCAAAATGGCAAGAAATTATCGGAGAAATCAGCTGCGTACCTCACTACATCGAATATGAGAATAGAAATAGAAACGATGACAGCAGTAATCAGCAACTGACTGGGGCACTGAGCTTATACACTTTTAGATGGCTGACGGAACGGCAAGCAGAGCATACATGGGAATGCCCCCAGTGCTGTAACGCTTGTTCCTAATCAAGGAATCTTGGTACTATACAAGAATAAATGGACACATATGTGCCGGAACAAACTTTCGTTCGGATATTTCGTTTTAGCGGAACTGATCAGTGCAGTTAGGGGCAACTAACCAGTTAGATTTAATATTTATTATGTCCATTTTTTAGTGCGAATTTCACTAGTACTGGTGTTTGCGTATAATAGTGCTTTGGGAGGGGAGAGGGGTGTTTAGAATTTGGGAGGGGATTGCTTTCAGTGTTGCCGATGGGTAGGGATGGATGTTTGTTGGGACATATTATGGAGAGGGGTTGGGGTTGAAGTGTGGCCACACAGGTGGTCAGTATCTGCTCATTTCCTCTAATTTAGGATAGAAAGGATTGCCATTGTTCTAGAGCATAGATCGCCAAGTGAACTCTGCTATAATATTTATAGGTAGCTGTTTAAGTAATGTTTAATGTTTAATTTGTGCTGTTCCACTGTGTTTCTTATTTTGCACCTCTCCATATTCATTCCACTGTTTGGGTATGGGCCCCGGTTACCTGATCCACGAAGTTGTATTTGTTGTTCACTGTTAGATGGTCAAAGCCTGCTCTCCCGATCTCGGTAGTTTTATGTCCTTTCCAACAGTCGGAATGTATCATTGATCTAGGCTCAAAATTGTCAACAATCGTCTTCATTAAGGTAGCAGATCTTCCATCTTCCACTCACAGCAAGAAACATCCTTCGTCTCACGACATTGGCCACCAAACACCCATCGTTGAGGCAAAACTCTGTCAGAGTTTTCCTTTCTTTTGGTAAATAGGCTTTCGTCTACGTCGACGATCATTCCTTCACCCACAATGCGTCTTCGTGGCAGGTGTGTCACGATGTAGACACAAACTTCATAAATGCGCTCCATTCAACAACTGTTGTCTTGCTAATCTGTAGTTCACGAATTCACAAGTCGGCAGATGTCGTATCGAAAGCCCATCCATAAATGAAACGGCATATTTTTTACGAACGACTTCATCGTGTATTTTCAAACAGGAGCCGACCTTTGCATTTATGCACTGGTGGTGTCGCCTTACATTGCAATATAATTGAATCCGTCCATCATTGTTGTACAATAAGACCATTGGATGACCCTGGTCGCACACCTTGTCCTGTTGTAGCACTCTTCGTGTTCGTAACAAGCGTACATCGTCCTTCTCTGTATCTGGCAAGCTCAGTAGACAGACATCTATTGCATTAGCTATTTTTTGTTGACAAGTTGACACGACATATGCGCACACGGTATTAGGTATGCTGATTATCCTTTTCGCACACCGGACACGTCCATAGGTGCTCATATCTCCGCTTGAGTAAACATCTCAGGGTATAACGGCTGATGGTTCCGGTTCTATGTCGGTTCACTGCTCTTTAAAAAAAATCTTTGTCAGGGGGTGTGTACGGGGCACATTCAGCCTCACTCCCAATTTGCGCATTTTCGATATTAACTAATGCTTATTCATCTCAAAATCCTATGATGGTAAAGACTAATTATGAGCAATGAGTATATATGCTCAGTCCATCTGATGTGCTGGCTAGCTAATTTGTCGGCCCGTCGCTTTCCTCCACGCCTGCGTGTCCGGGGACAAAGATAAGCTTGAGTTTTCGTTGTGATGATTACCGCATTTTAGTTCTCTCTCTCTCTCTCTCTCTCTCTCTCTAACGACTCCACTCATCCCATACGTACATCACCTGTTTTGACTTTCTGAATCATATTCAGTGATTCACTTAGTATGCGCGCATGGGAATAGGCTTGCTATTCCAGCCAGTTAAGTGCATGCGTTACGGTGAATACTTCCATTGTTAGGCTGCTTGTTGTTGTGGTAAAGGCACCACTGGCTTAGTGTACTGTTCTTCCTTTTTATCTGACAGTAAAGAAGGCCCAAGCACATAGGTGGTGACCCACAACCGAGCCGTCCGTATAAATCGCAACATCTGTGTCATCGGTATTCTCACAGATTAGTGCCTTTACCTCAGCATCCACGCTCACGGGGCTACGTGCCTCTCTATTGACGGTCTTGACTCCCTCTTGAAAGACCGTAGGAACAGGTATCCATTCCTCACCAGGAGTTATATCTCTGGGGCGCAGATATTATTAACGGTATCCTCGGCACGACTATCCACGATTTGCCTCTCTTGAGTATGCTTCCCTTTCACACGAGGGAGCTCAATGTGTAGTGGGTGGTCTATGTCAGAATTCACTTTGAGGTATGCACGGGCACGCCACATATCAATTATATAAGATATGCTCGGAAAATAAAGGGAGAAATCTAACAGCCACACAGGGTGTGTCCCTTGTGCAACCAAGGATCATCTGTATCGCTTCGTTTTAATTCTCTCCAGCGTCTCAATCTGTGTGTGACTAGCGGTGATATTGGCGCTTGTATATTCAATGACAGGAGGACAAGAGCGTCATACTAGATTACGTGTTTAGTGTCAGACTCTGCCATCACTCTCTGAGCTGAAAGTCTCTTTCACACGGTGTCTGCCAATAACATTAAAAGTTGTGACTCTGTCCACTGATTCTAGTACATTATATTTAACAAATGTTGAAATTTAGGAAGCATTAAATTGTATCACCAGTACAATGTAGGCTAATCGGCTTACAAAATGAACAAAAATCGGTATAAGTGTTACCAAAATAAGTCATAAAACAACCTAACAACGAGACACAGTGACATACAACGTTTCGACTACAACGCCTTCATCATGACTCGTTAAGTTGTTTTATGAGTTATTCTGGTAACACTTATACTGATTTTTTTCCATTTTGATATTTGCCCTGTGTCACCCTAGCCACCCATTTCCTGTTTAGGGTTGTTACCTGACACTGGAACATTTATCCCTGTGCTTACAAACCACGATCAAGTTTAGTTTATGAGCCAGGCAATTAACATCTTGTTTCTTGTATTTTTAATTTGAAATGTTGAAAAGGTTTAGTAGATTTTGTCTTTATTGTACTCGGTTTACCCCATACGTACCCCGTTCCCTTATAAAAAAAAACGGAACGTATTGCAAGCACAACTCATAGCACATAACTCCACAGTTTTAAGAGATAATCCTCAGGGATATTTTTTAAAAATCTACGTTATAAACAAGATGCCGCAAGTGGGGTTTGAACCAATGACCTCTTGAACGCAAAGTGAATGGTTTAAGCATTAGGTTATACCATGGAGATCCCCATATTTCTAGATGTTTGTAACCAGGCTCATTAACCACTCCACTAGCGAGTGACCAGGCTCATTAACCACTCCTCTAGCGAGCCAATTTAAATTATTAGGCAAAATTTGGAACAAGGTAATGAAGTTTTGCTAATTACTGGTAACATAGATAATAACACACACACACCAATGTTTTGACCAAAAGGCCTTTATCAATAACACATTCATAATATAATATGATGAGCAAGAACTATTCACATGACAATGAGATAATTAAATTTAGATACACACCAGAAAAGTAAAAACTAGATGGTAGAAGTTGAAACAGCACAAATAGAAAATTGACAGAACATGATATCTACCCGTAGGATTTTTTTGGGTATTAATCCCAAAGGGCTCTATATTGCCAAAATGATAGATGTACAGATCCTCAAGTGTATGTTGTCCTGTCATTCGAGAAGCATGACAATGGCAGTCACATGAATATCATGGTCACCCCGATGGTCTGATAATGAATTATTGGGCATCCCTAATAAATCCAATCATGTCACCAATACAATGTGGATGGCCAGCTTCTTCTTCTTTTTCTTTCGTTTACTTGAAACATGTCTATATCTGTAATTCCGTATCCTTAATAAAACTCAATGTCTTTTGTAGTTTTCCAGTAATTGAGGTTGGGCCCTTTCGAGGTATAGAGCCCGGCACTACCCCTGACTGAACGTCTGCCACAGGGCAGGTATCATGACTATTAATAGATATAAACATGTTCCCATTGTGTTTTATGTGTGGCATCCTGATTAATTATGTGCCGTTTGGCTGGTTGCCTCCGTCTTCAGCACATTGCTTACTTGGGCGGACTGTGGTCCTATTCAAGTGGGTCTGACTGACCAGTTATAGTTTCTAGCCCCTGATGGCTGAACTAAGCCCCATCACAATGCTGCCTCTATGGGGCCAGCTTGTTAAACATGAGCAAGTGTCACTACCAGACAGCCGATTTCTTGCTAGTGTAAGCAGACAGTGTGATGTCAGACATACATGACATCAAGCTATCTTCTGTGTTCATTCTCAAACTACTTCTGATTAGCAAGATATAGTCCGGAGAACAGAATGTATTGTGTCATGGTTATTATGCCTTTTGACCTAACACATCCAACTTCAGAATGGCTTCTAGGTGACTTTGACCGTAAATGGAATGGAACAGCCAACTCCATCCCAGAACCTCCTAAGTCACCTCTTATGACATGCGTGGAAGGTAAACAGTATTGTTATTCTTTTCTTCCCTTTTGGGCCTGTAAATACACAGGCAGCTTACTTCAATAATTATTGCATGAATAAAAGTAAAATAATCTCATATCATAGCATGTATGTGTTAGGATTATATTTTTCATGAATAATGTCATAGTTAACTAATAATCCATCCACTTGTATTGGATTAACTATGAATCAATAGTGAACGGTTTCCTTCAGATGCAACATCCCCATGATTTGGGGTCTAATCATTGGAGATTTCTCCTGCTTGTATATGAATATGGTGGTGGTTATCTTGATCAGTGATATAAGTTACATTGGATAAATCTGTGTAAAAATGTATTGTGTTGTCTATTGCTTCCTGTTCCAATTTTTATACAACTGATGTGAAGAAAATAAGGATTGCTGAAAAGCAATCAATCGGTTTATGACAGTCAGATGTCCACTAGTTGCTGGAGTGTCTGTAGCTATAGCTTGATGTGGTCAACTTGTCATTTCAATTCAAATGGAAAATCAAACCCAGACCATCTGACTAGATAGTACACTAACCATTGAGCTCCCATTATGTATTTAATTTGTGGGGGGAAAAGTTTTAAAAAATGAATAGAGGATTGACTTTATTGCTATCTGGCTACCCCATATGTATTCTGTCATTTTCAAAGAGCGAAATGCTACACGCTAAAAGTGCCAATCGTGGCACATAACCCCTTTAGCTTCAAGTGATAATCCCCAGGGATCTGAGAAAAAAATAATCTTTGTAAATATTATTTGATTGCGAGCAAGATTCAAACCCACCACACCTTGAACACAAAGTGGACGGCTTAACCACTATGCTAGGGAAGTCTCCAATTAAATTTTATGAACATATAATATATTAATTAATAATGAATTGAGTTAAATCTTTCAAACTAAGATATAGATAATTGTAGCATATCCTATTCAGAATTTAGCGATCAACACATCATTTTTGGCTGGTATTGTTTAGGCAATATGAATATGTTCAATAGTTTGCTATTGGTTTCTAAACAGTTCAGATGCACAACCGTCTGTGACAAGGATCGAACTTGGTAACTTGGCTGTCCACAGTAATCCTGAATGCCACAGAGTTTGACAAGATGTAAATATGAAAGAATAAAAAATAAATAAAAAATCTATCAGCTTGAGTCGACTTTTCAAGATTTGTTGCCATCAACAGGAAGAATCCCAGCTGATAACAATATAAAGTGTAGTTGGATACAGACTAGTTTTCTCCATTTTACTGACAAATGTTGATCTAGCATGTGAGCTATCATTATCCTTGGTTGTCTGTTCTGAGTAGGCAGATGCTGTCCTGGGAGCAGATTTAGAAGTAGCAGGAAATGTGATGTCAGAGACATACAACATCAAATTTTCATTCTGCACTCTAATATGTGCCTGTTCCCACAAAATTCAGTGAGCCAGTCTTAGAATCTCCTGCAATGAGACTGTCTGTATTGTGGATACGTCACCCTCTGGACTAATCTCAATGTACCCAAGTTTTGTAGAAACAGTTTTTAATTTATTATCTTGTGCTTTGATAGTTGTCTCTTTATTCTGGGAACTATGTGCACGAATATGTGTATTGTTTTCATGAACAGTTGAGAATTTCATTGCACTATCATAAGCTTTAATCTCCTCACATATTACATGATTCTGTGTTTTACTGATCTGCGAAGCAGGCATATCCATTGACATATTTGTTAACTGTCCTGAACCATCCACTTCTACTGGATAACTATGAATCAATACTGAATGATTTCCATCAGATGCAATATCCCCATGATTTAGGGTGTAATCATTGTTGGAGATTTCTCCTGCTTGTACATGAATCTCGTGGTGGTTATCTTGACCAGTGATATACGTTACATTGGATGAATCCGTATAAAAATTTAGTGTGTCGTCTATTTCTTCCTGTTCCAATTTTACATTGTCATAGGTCTGATTTGAAGAAACTAAGGATTGCTGAAAAGCAATCTTTTGGTTTGCTACAGTCGGATGTCCACTAGTTGCTGGAGTGTCTGAGTAGCTATAGCCATAATTAATATCTATTTGAGGTTGTGTATTTGCTGTATAGTGATTGCTTGGTCCAGGTATTGAGTTGTTGTAGCTATAATTTTGAACAGAATGTACTTGAGATTGTTTCAATTCGTTTATTCTGGTAAAGCTTCTGAGCCCAGCTAGTTGGGCAAGTGTATTGGCTGCATCTTCAGCTGTAGGTTGCTCTTCCTCTTCAACTATTTTAGAATTTTCTATTGAACTTTGGAAATTTTCATTAGTAGTGTATAAAGTATTGGCTGAAGTTCCAGTGACAGTTACCTCGTCGGATGTCTGAAGCTCGGCTGATCTTGTCTTGTCAAACACAATTCCTTGTTGTGATAGTTGAGTGAGAAGATGAGCCAGAGAAAGCTCACCACCTTCTGTGTTTAAGTCTAAGTTCTCCACCTCAATTACAGTCTCTCCTTGTTCATTCACATATATATTTGTGGGGGTGATTCCATCAGATGTACTGCTTCCATTGTGATCATAGGTAACTGATGCACCATCATACTGAGATTCCATTTCTTGTTGGGAATGGATCTCAATGCCATAGGTTGTTTGAGCAGAATTTGGATGGGGATTGTGTACTTGAACAAAAGTAGTAGTTGCCTGATGTACCTCTTGCCGTGAGGATGGTTGCCAATGATTAGTTTGTCCGGGTAAAGCATCTATAAAAACTGGGACGGAGTGTTTGGGGTGTGGCACATGGGAAGTAATAATTTTACTGCTGCTACATGGGTACTTCACATGAGTTCTCATCTCCTCCATTGATGCAAATTTTTTATGACAGATAAAGCAATTAAATGATTCAGTATTTGAGAACATCTGAGTTTGATAGCTGGGATCTGTTTCATATGGGGCACTTGTAGAAGCCAAGTCACACATTTGAATACTTTGCTCCAGTCTAGCCTCAACAGGATTCAGAGCTGTTGTGTTTTGCAGTGCTTTAGCTTCCAATTCACGCCGTCGCATAAAGTTATTGACTGAACCATAGCGACATGAACGACTATGACGCCACCTGGTGATTGCATCTTCAAAAACAGTCATGCAGTGGCGGCACCAGAAACGTTTTGCTGAGGGAAGGCTGAGCAAGTGACAAGGGTGGTTGGTGACCTCTTTTTCCTTTGGCATGGTTCAAGTTCTGAAAATATCAATAGTTATGATTCAATTAAATAATTATACAAAACAATTATATAAAACAATTATACAATTAAAATTATACAAAACTGTAGAAATTGCAATATGTTCCAGAAATTATATAACAAACCTTTATAATCTCATTTATTATATCATCATTACCGATGAAGTCAGATGTCTCAGGCCATTGGCTCAAAGAAAACGGTGACACAACGTTTTGAAGAAGAAAGATGAATTTTCTTTCTCTAGACTACATCCTGCTGGAAATCTAGTGGGACTATCCTGCTATCAGAAAGATCCAGTGGGAGTGTGAGAACGAACACACACAAAAATCTCATCATTATATTATATTATGCTGAAGTCGGATGTGTCGAGACATAATATGCAGACAGCGCAGTAAAGATGTAAACAATGATGCAATGCATTCTGCACTCTGGACTACTTGGTTAGAAGCTGCTTCTTCTCTCTACTTCTTATATTGTATTGCTGCTGTGAGGTAAAGCTTGAGTGTCCTCTCAAGGATACATAAGTAATAATAAATATATAATTGTTGTACAGGACATTTTGATCCAACTATTGAATTTTGAGGTACCAATAATACATAGAATCGTATCATTGTACAATGTGGATGCTTGCCAAGTTCGCTATAAACTTTGCAACTGCGCTGAACTCCATGACACATGCCTAGGCATAATATATAGAGCATCCCATGTTGCCAAGCAGCATGTTTCCAAGTGTCTGGAAGATCCAAGGGAACAATTAGGTTGATAATAAATAGCTGTACGCAATAAATTCAGACTTGTATTGTTGCATCTCTCTGGTGTATGCAGAGATTACTGAAAAGTCGAATCCTGGCATGGAATCCCCTGCCACATTTGGGACATGCATGATCAGAATACAGCATCTGTGTGCTTATTGTTTTGTTAGGCAGCACATTTTCTCTGTGCCCCCAGATTTGAAGCATCTCGGTGATGCAAACATCTTTTCTGGTGGTGCTGTGCCCACACTAGGCGATTCTGAGCGACAGACTCTCAAAATGTGGTATTGATGATGAGTCTGAGCTGTAGCTTGTGCTATATTTGGATTAAAGTACGGAAATGTTGCGCTATTCATCAACCTCACTCTCTTATCTTGGCCTATTTCATACCAATGGCAGACAAAGTCGAGATGGCTGGAAATAGTTCAGGATGCAGTGGATGACTAAATAAATATAAAAAGCCCTTGATAAAATGAGGATGGTTAAAGTGCACTATAGCAACCATAAAAAATACGGTGACCTTTTGACAGTTACAGGGTTACTGGCTACCACTATTGAGAATCACTGCAAGAGGTTACTCTGAGCATTCTATTGGTCATTTTCCTAAAATGTAGTGTTGCTAGTCAATGAAAATCACAGAGCAACCTCTTGCAGTGATGCATATTGTTGTAGCCTGAATGCCTGCTACTGTCAAAAGGTCACAAATAATACTGGAAAAAAGAGCAGGATGGCAGAGAAAGATGAGTAATCCTTTCATTGACACTCGTGCAGCTGAGTATAAAGCCTATATTCCATCTTTCAATAAATTCTTGTCAAAATTTTAGTAGAAGGTTTTTTTTCATCATTCATTGTACATGATAATGAGCTTATTCAAATTTAGAGGCATGTGAGCAATAGTTTGTTTGTTTGTTTTGCGTTCGCTCCATTGCAACCATCACGGATATCTGTGCGATTTCCGCCGGGAGCGTGATTACGTTGTGCCACCGTTATGCCCCTTGTAGGCATAGCACATCCGATTTCGGCATGTGAGCAATAGTAATTAAGTATATATCTGTCTTGAGCTTAGTGTTCAGCAACCATTTGTTCATAGCATAATACAGTCAAATCCCATTATAACAACTTGATCTGGACCAACGATATACATATGTAATACCAGAAATTTGTTATATACAGTCATCATCATCAGGTGCCATGCTGGGTGGCATAGGTGGTCATGGCTCTCCACAGCTCTCTGTCCACAGTATTATGTATCAAAGTCGTTGTTGTTTCTTTGCCGTGCCAGGTTGTCACACTGTCTAATATTTTCTCACGTTGTCGCCCTCTGTCTCTGGTGCCTTCAATCTTGCCTGTTGTGATTATGTTCTCTAAACCTGCCTGTCTCATTATTATTATATACTTGTTATATACAGTACAAACAATAAAAAATAAATATACCGGTAATTGGAGATTTTGAAGTGTTGTTAAATAGGAAAATTTGTTATAAAAGGATTTTATATAGAGGAATTCCACCATACTGCGAGCTCACTGTCTGATGTCCCAGCATGCTGTTCATAGAACAGCCTGGCTCACAGGAGTCTCTGCAAAAAAACAAAACTGTGGGGAATCCACAAATGGTCTAAAACCAACCTGCTCTATACTTAACCAATATTTGACTGGATATATAATAATTGATAATTATTGACAGGACATGTTGAAGGTCTGTTGCACCCAACCTTTGTTGCTGAGACAGCACATGATGATGATGATTGAAGAAGAAAGAACTGTCCACGGAAGATTATATTCTGTTTATATTTTATGATGATATTCTGTTTATATTTTAAGATGATATTCTGTTTATATTTTATCATTTTATTTCTGCGTACATTCTCAAACTTCTTCATATCATTCATTAGCAGGATGTAGTCCAAAGAAAAAAATACAATGTATCATGGTTTACAGCTTTGCTGTAATATCTGCATCTTTCTGCCTGACACATCCAACTTCAGCATTTAAACTTGACCTCTGGGTCACTTTGATCCTCTATGGGGATCCACTCCACCCCCAAAACCTGCTAAGTCACCAATTATTGTTCATGGCAGGTAACAGTGTTGCTATTCTTTGCTCCCGTTTCTAGTCTCAACAACACAGGGGTGATATTTTATCATAATCTGTGTTATGCAAGGCCTAATTTATACTGGTCAATATTGAAATGTTATGGACTTAAAAAGGCTCTAATCTGTAGTATCTTGATGTGCTAAAAACCAATATAATCACACACATTTTATTGGTTCACTTTTTGAAAATATTTCATGTAGTTCAATGTCTATGTTTCACAGTGTAAATTTATCAATTATGACTGCAATGAAATCATTAAATCTCTGACCGTGTATTTATTTCCGGAAGTTCTGCTAAAAAAAATGTTTTGGCAGGCACGTAATCGCTATCATCATCAGATTCCCCTTCAATTTCATTAGTCCTTCAAATACATATATAGCAACTCTAATCTTACCTCAAAGCAAAATTCTGAATATTATCAGTATTTTAAATCGCGGGATAGCAATGCAAAGAAACATAAATAATTGCGAGCACACGGAAATCGCGCGATGTGTAAAATTAAGCCAGTAGGTGCTGAACGTGGAAATCGCGGGATACCCGGTCGGAGGGTTAATAAGCCTAGAATTGTGTAATATATATTGCATCACAATGCTTAATACAATCATGAATACATTATCCATAGTTGATTGCACAATTTTCTGATGCAATATAATACTACTACAAGGAAGCTGCTGGAGTAGCTGATATCTGCAGCATATTATGTAAAGCCCAGTCGGAAAGGTTGAGCATTTAAAAATATTTCAGACTTTTTGAGACAGTTAAAGCTACTGTTACATAAAACTGTTATTATTTTATCCACTTACATACAATACAGAACAGTAATGCCTTGACAGTGCGCTAATTTCGTGGAAACTTTCTGCTGTATCTGTGTGGAAGTAATATTTACCAAACAGAAAAAAAGTCTCAGTTCTCAAGTGAAGAAAGCATATCATCTTTACTTTGGATGCAAGATTGGTGACCTTGGTCACAGCATATATGCTCTGCTACATGTACAACACAGCTTTCACGGTGGTTGAATGACAAAAGACCATCAATGTTGTTTGCAGTCCCCATGGTGTAAAGAGCCAAGTAACCACATAACTGACTGTTACTCCTGCTTGGTTCCTCTTCTTTCCGGCGGAATAATGAAGCAAACGATATCAATAATAGTTTACACAAACATTCCGTCTGCATTGAGACCAGTTCCATGCAGTGACAGACTTTTTCTATTCCAGAACCTCCATCAGAATATTCTCTTGATTCATCTGAGGACAAGGGTGAGCCGACCTATTCTTCTCCTGGTCCGTCATCATGCAATGATCCAGATTTTCACTGTGGTGTATCATCAACCCCACACAGAATAACACAGGAAGAAATAAATGACTGGTTCGTGATTTGGACTTATCTAAGAACAAGGCAGGATTCTTGATCGAGTAATTCTGCCTTGTTCATTGTGTGCCTTGCCTGAAGCAATTGCTCAGATCAAGAATCCAACAATGGAATCTCCCAGAAGTAGATATCACAATTACTTCATATGGATAGCACCACCAGCAGTTGGAGCCTTTCTTCAGAATGGAAAGTAATCTGGTATTCTGTTCTGATATTGAGTGCCTTAAAAATGAATGCCTTAAAAATAACTCATGACCCACAAGAATGGAGACTACTTGTAGACTCATCGAAACTGAGTCTTAAGGCTCTGCTTTTGCAAAATGGAGGCCATCTTCCATATATTTCAGTAATGCATGCTGTCCACATGGAAGAGAGATACCATAACTTAAAACAGATACTGAATTACATTGAGTAAAACAAGTACAGCTGGCACCTATGTGGTGATTTGACAGAAGTTGCCCTTTTAATGGGACTGCAGCAGGGATATACAAAATATATGTACTGTGTATGTTCACTTTTTATGTGAGTGGGATAGCCGAGCAAGGGAAATGCACTACTTGCGCAAGGAATGGATTTGCAGACAAAATTTAGTAGATGGTGAGAAGAATATTCAGCACCCAGCTCTGGTTGGGTCTCATAAAATCATGTTACTACCCCTTCACATCAAACTAGGTTTGATGAAGAATTTCATGAAAGCCATGGACCGGACTTCGCCATCTTTCTGATACCTGCATGAAAAATTCCTTCAACTCAGATTAAAGAGGGAAATTTTGTGGATCCTCAAATTTCAAGAGCTCTAAATGATAACCAGTTCAACACCTTACTGCAGGGTGATGCGGAACAAACATAGAATGCTTTTTGCCTACATGTCTTCTACTTTCTCCAACTTTCTCGGTAATAATAGGGCAGAAAACTACAAGGTACTAGTAGAAGACATGCTGATGAAGTATCACAGAAAACTACAAGGTACTAGTAGAAGACATGCTGATGAAGTATCACAGAAAACTACAAGGAACTAGTAGAAGACATGCTGATGAAGTAACACAGAAAACTACAAGGTACTAGTAGAAGACATGCTGATGAAGTATCACAGAAAACTACAAGGAACTAGTAGAAGACATGCTGATGAAGTATCACAGAAAACTACAAGGAACTAGTAGAAGACATGCTGATGAAGTATCACAGAAAACTACAAGGAACTAGTAGAAGACATGCTGATGAAGTATCACAGAAAACTACAAGGAACTAGTAGAAGACATGCTGATGAAGTATCACAGAAAACTACAAGGAACTAGTAGAAGACATGCTGATGAAGTATCACAGAAAACTACAAGGAACTAGTAGAAGACATGCTGATGAAGTATCACAGAAAACTACAAGGAACTAGTAGAAGACATGCTGATGAAGTATCACAGAAAACTACAAGGAACTAGTAGAAGACATGCTGATGAAGTAACACAGAAAACTACAAGGTACTAGTAGAAGACATGCTGATGAAGTATCACAGAAAACTACAAGGAACTAGTAGAAGACATGCTGATGAAGTATCACAGAAAACTACAAGGAACTAGTAGAAGACATGCTGATGAAGTATCACAGAAAATTACAAGGAACTAGTAGAAGACATGCTGATGAAGTATCACAGAAAACTACAAGGAACTAGTAGAAGACATGCTGATGAAGTATCACAGAAAACTACAAGGAACTAGTAGAAGACATGCTGATGAAGTATCACAGAAAACTACAAGGAACTAGTAGAAGACATGCTGATGAAGTATCACAGAAAACTACAAGGAACTAGTAGAAGACATGCTGATGAAGTATCACAGAAAACTACAAGGAACTAGTAGAAGACATGCTGATGAAGTATCACAGAAAACTACAAGGAACTAGTAGAAGACATGCTGATGAAGTATCACAGAAAACTACAAGGAACTAGTAGAAGACATGCTGATGAAGTATCACAGAAAACTACAAGGAACTAGTAGAAGACATGCTGATGAAGTATCACAGAAAACTACAAGGAACTAGTAGAAGACATGCTGATGAAGTATCACAGAAAACTACAAGGAACTAGTAGAAGACATGCTGATGAAGTATCACAGAAAACTACAAGGAACTAGTAGAAGACATGCTGATGAAGTATCACAGAAAACTACAAGGAACTAGTAGAAGACATGCTGATGAAGTATCACAGAAAACTACAAGGAACTAGTAGAAGACATGCTGATGAAGTATCACAGAAAACTACAAGGAACTAGTAGAAGACATGCTGATGAAGTATCACAGAAAACTACAAGGAACTAGTAGAAGACATGCTGATGAAGTATCACAGAAAACTACAAGGAACTAGTAGAAGACATGCTGATGAAGTATCACAGAAAACTACAAGGAACTAGTAGAAGACATGCTGATGAAGTATCACAGAAAACTACAAGGAACTAGTAGAAGACATGCTGATGAAGTATCACAGAAAACTACAAGGAACTAGTAGAAGACATGCTGATGAAGTATCACAGAAAACTACAAGGAACTAGTAGAAGACATGCTGATGAAGTATCACAGAAAACTACAAGGAACTAGTAGAAGACATGCTGATGAAGTATCAGATACTTGGCTGCAATATGTCTCTAAAGATTCACTTCCTTCATTCCCATTAGAATTTCTTTCCTGAAAATTGTGGTATGGTTAGGGATGAACATGGCAAACATATCATCAAGATATCGCAACAATGGAACAAAGACCAGGGAATATGGTCAACTACAATGCTGACTGTCTATTGCTGGACACTCCCAGAGATTCTCCCAAACAGGCGAATGTACAGGCGATGAAATCTAAGAAGTAGTCTATGACTTGATTTTTTACAGGTATTAACCGTTGCATTATTACTATTGGTATGCGTTTCGTGATTTAAACATTAATTTTTGCAGATTACCAAAAAACTAGCGCCAATTTTGAAATTTGACTGTCACATGTATGTTCAGCACTTGAAAATTGATAAGAAATGACTAATATCATTTCAGTAACATAACTTTTGTAAACATTTGTTGACCAGTGTTATTAGCCCAAATGATAGTAACAAAGATTGAAAAGAGGGTTAAAGGCATAGAGGACTGACTGCATTATACTTGGGTTACCCCATATGTATCCCTCTCAATGAATGAACACACTGTCTACTAAGAGTACCACTAAATAGCATGTAACTTTATAACTGCATGAATAATCGCCCAAGGTCTGAGAGAAGTAAATCCAATTGGTAAACAAGATATCATAAGTGGAATTGTTGTTGCTGTTGTTTTTATCCTCTGCAATTATGAGTGATTAGCTCTTATTTCGTATGTGATATGGTGTGCTTTCTCCTGAGCTTTATTTCAAACCAGTAGACTCAGCTGTGTGCAAATCTTTGAGAAGTCTCCTACTTAATGTGGGTAAATTCTAGGATTTATGGCTTTTCTACCTTTCTATAACATGCGGAGTTTAAGCCATGAGCTTCAACCTCTGCCAAGCATCCTCTCAGAGGTATCATTAGGGATCCAGCTTGGTGCCATAAGGTGGGTACTGCAGCCAGCTATAAATTTCCAACTATCCATAGGGGATCTCCAATCATGCATGGCTAACATGTTTGCCTTATTCTGGGATCTCCCAAGGAATTGAAACATCCTGCATAGAGTTGTTTTTCATCATACCCAATGTGCCTCCTGTTTATAGCCAGGGCATCGCATAGGCTCTACATGTTGGCAGCTAAGATTTCATAGCCTGATCTGGAGTTCGTATGTATGGTTTGACCAGTGTGGTGTGGTGTATAAAGTTGAGTTCTCTTAATGTTGTGCAATAGGATTACGTATGGTACAGATGAAATGCTATGGGCTTTCAAAAGAGGAACGTCTCACTATAGAGGCATGTCTTGTACTGAGATCGACTGTTATTGTGATCTGATAGGCCAATAATAAACCACTTTAGATCTTCTGCATGCAAGCACGATAGGAAGAGAGATGGCTACCACCCTTATATAGCAGAGCTACTGAAATGTGAGATAGCTAACATCTTAATTAATGGGTTAGGCCTATGGACTGTTAACGTTCAACGTTACTGGATAGGAATATGTGAACTTAAACTGAACTATGTCAAACTGAACTTCTGTCATAATCCGTATTAACCAGACCTAATAGTAATTATTTCTCCAAATTCTAGTAACTAGGGCCTACTTAGTTTAAATGGGACTAACAAAGATCAAAAGAAAAGACATTTCAACTGCTATCCCTGCTCAGCCTGCAGTCGCGTTACGGGTATGCCTGTGTGTCAAACATGCCAGTGTAGCTACTGCCTAATTCACACCTCAATTCTCTCTATTTACATTTATAACGAATAATTATATGTTTCTTTTTAACAATAATTAAACATATTAACATTTGTACTATATTAGCTAAGCCTACATAACTGAGATTGTCAATTCCAGTCCCACTTCACTATAGATTACAGCAACTCAGAATGACATCAAGAGTAACCCGCCGAGAGCTAGAGTAATCTCCCTCATCTTCCGAACGACATCTATCTCTGTCTTATATTTATTTTATATGTTATTTGAGAAAGGTATACGATCTCAAGGTGGCTAAAGGAAGCGCTACAAGGACTCGTTAAAGAACTCACTGAAAGCCTTTGAAATAGACCAAGATACATGGGAAGAACTTGCACAAGATAGATCTACATGGCGTTCTAAAATAAAAAAAAGAGCGCATCATCTTGTGAAAAGAAGAGAAATGCAGCAGCTCAACAGCGGAGAGCAGCTAGAAAGTCACGGATAAACCAAGATCCGTCTACAGTCGTCATTCCATGTCCGAACTGTCCAATGATATTTACAGCTCGAATAGGGCTCATTAGCCATCTACGAACTCATAATCAAGGACATAACTAAAATTGAATTTTCAAAAGTGGATGTAACAAATGGTCATCATCACTTATGATGGACGAACAACATATTATTTTACACTTGTTATGTAATATACTGAAGTATTACTATATTTTTCAAAATGAAAATATTTAAGGATCTATATAGCCAGTCAAATACTTAAAATAATAACAAATATTTAACATGAATGTGACAAATAGTGGTACTTGTTTTTATCGTGATTAGGGAAACAAATGTTTCCGCTTTTTACGAAATGAAAAAACCATATGTATTTTTTTTATATTTTAGTTGTTTGTTTTGTTTATTAGTGTTTATACTGTGAACAGCACGAGCCGTCAATTTGATTATATTTAAAAAATATGCAATGATTAACCTGGAGCAGGGCTGCACCACTAACGTTTTTTTGCAAAAAAAATAATAAATCAAATTAAAAAGAGAGGATTGTAATAAAAATATGCAATGACCTTCATTTAGGTACCCTTTCTGAATGTGTATCTAGGGCGCTAGTATTGTGTGATGTACTCCGTATGCATGTGCTTATATGTTGTTATTTTGTTCTATATATCATCATCAACAAGTTCCGTCTCCGCAACAAAGGTTGGCTGCAACAGATCTCCAACCAGAGGCGTACCAAGGGTGGTGAGGGGGTGCGGTCACACCGGGCATCAAGATTTGAGGGGTATCAGAATAATGAAAATTTTGAAATGGGGTTTAAGTGTCTTTGCCATGCCAAAGTTGACGCCCCGCACCGTTAAAAAAATCATATTTTTATTGTTAAGCACATTTGATCACCGTGTGTCTGTTGAAGATTCTTTTATCGACTTTATTGACACAGAAGAAAAAAATGCTGCCGGGATTACAAGAATGATTTTGAAGAAGTTAGAGGCGGACGAACTCGACAACATGGACTGCCGATGTCAAGGGTAAGATAATGCTGAAATGATGAAAGGGGAGCATTCGAAAGTTCAGAAAAAGATTTGCGATATAAATCCAAAAGTCCCGTATATTGCCTGTTCGAACTATAGTTCAAACCTAGCTGGGTTCCATGCTGCATCAGAAGAAATAAACTCTGTGACCTTCGTCGGCACGCTTTATCGTCTGCACACCTTCTTCTCCAATTCCACTCACCGTTGTGAAGTGCTGATGAAAACTACTGGAATGAGTCTCAAACGATTAGCCGAAACACGCTGGAGCCGAGAGGCGAAGTGGTCAAAATGGTTAAAAGCCACTTTCTGAAGATTCTGGAAACACTTGAAATTTTAACTGAGAGAACCGAAAATTCAGAAACGAGATCTGCGGCTGACAGCTTGCTGGTGATGATGCAGTCATTCACGTTCTTGACGTATCTAGGGTTCTGTTTTTGGCTCCAGTTTTAACGGAAATAAATGACGTGCAGGCATATATGCAGAAGAAGGGCTTGGGCGTTCAGGATTGTGCAGCGAAAATGAGTGAATTCCTCACAACGTCGAGGGAAAAAGTAGCCGATGCGAGTTTGAGCTATGCGCAGTCGGTGTGTTTTGAACTTGGAATCCCTACGGATCCACAGCGGCGAATACGTCGTAAAAATAAGATGCATGGAGAAGAAGCCGCCGATGCCGGGTTACGCTACAGAAATGAACTTTGGTTGGAAATATGCGCTTCCATGGACAGAGTAAATCAGGAGATTTCAACAAGAATTGCACAACTGCATGAGGTTGCTGACACATTTTGCTTTCATTCTCTAAGACGATCGAGTCGACATTGATCTCCACAACGCTCCTGATGATGACATCAACAAGGATGAATTTTTACTCGAGAGAAAGCGACTAATGAATTTTGTCGCATCATCTTCGGCCTTGAACTTAAAGTACCAAGGACCTATGGAATTACTTGCCTTCATTGAGAAACAGCTTTCCCATTCAGTACCCAATATTGTCATCTTACTGTGTATGTTCCTAACTCTAGGAGTTAGTATAGCTACATGTGAAAGAAGCTTCTCCAAACTCAAATTAATCAAAACTATCTCAGGTCAACTATGAGCAACTTGAGATTAAACAACCTCGCAATTATGTCAATCGAACATGAGCTGGTCAATGGTGTGAGCTTCGACACATCCATTAATGACTTCGCTAGTCAAAAAGTTCGTAAAGTGAATTTGTAATTATAAAATTTATTTCTATCTTTGTTAAATGTGGATAAAATCGATAATAATAATAAACTTGTAAAATTTTACTTGGCATCTTTAAAAATCAATTTCGGGCAGGGAAGGGGGAGGGGCATAAAAATATTCACCGCACGGCGCTGCAATTACCCTAGGTACGCCTCTGCCGCCAATATCCCTGTCTCTTGTTTTGGCGGTGCACTCTGCTAGACTAGAACCTGTTCATCTTGTGATGTTACTCTCCCACTTGTATCTCTTCCTACCTCTTGCTCGCTTTCCTTCAACTTTACCCTCAAGTAACGTCCTCAAACAGGTGTCATGACTTTTAATGTGTCCAAAATATTCTTTTTTGCCTGATCTTTATTTCTCTTAATAATTTTTTCTTAATATAAGTGTTGTTAGAACCTCTTTGTTTGTTTTCTTCTCTTTCCAATGTTCTCCCTATTCTTCTATATAGGCCTATCAACATATCAAAGGCATTAATTCCGTCCTCTAACTTTTTGTTTAGTCTCCATGTTTCTGAGCCATACATTAATATAGAATATATGTCGCATTGTATAATTCTCATTTATAACGTGTTTGTAATTTGTTTAGATATTACTATTTTCCTCGTGTCAATGAAGGTACTTTTAGACATTCTTATTCTCCTTTTAACTATACTGTTTTTCTTCCATGTATGGTGTTCCATTTATCTAACCCATAAAGCTTTGATGTTCAAAAAAATTGCAAGTAATTTCCATATTTTTTGTGCACTTTGATGTGTTCAGTGTTTCCTAAAGCTCTAGCCCGTTTGACAATGAATCGCCATTCTGCCGCCCCTTGACCCTGCATTAGCCATTGAAGTCTCTCAGATATGCGCGCACGAAAGAATCAGTGCTTAGCAGCTTGAGAAAGAAGGCATGGGAACGCAAGTGGGTGAGACCTAAGATCCAACAGCCCCCATGGTGAAATAAAGAGACAGAGGCAATGTGGCTACTTAAAAAGCAAGCAATAAAGGATTGGCAACGCATTAGGAAACAAACAAACATTACACTCAGTAATAGACGGGAGGCACAGAATGCAATGAAGAAGACAACAGAATCTTTTAAACAAGTTGCCGAAGTAGCAAAGAAGATGTGTTGGAAAAAATTTACCGCGGAGGTCAAGGCGGACGAAGCATTACACACGTTTTGGAAACTACATAGGTCAATGAAGCGGTGAACATAATAGCAACCCAGTACAAGCGTGAGGGACGACACGGGGCAGACATTGATATCAGATGATGCGAAAGGCAGAGCTTTCTTTGATATATATCTTCAACAAACTAATCAGGGTGACTTAGATCAGCGCAAGAAATGCTGCATATCCTGACATCCATCACGGATTTTAGGGCCAAAGAAGACCAGCTTGCAGATGTTAAAGAAGTGCAACTAGCTATTAAGAATGCATCCGATGGCGCTCCAGGTCCGGATGGAATCAAGTATAGCTTACTCAAGGACATTGGGAAGAATATGCTAGCTAAAATAACAGACGATATAATGCGAGTCCGAAAACAGGAGTAGTACCAGAGGAGTGGCTACATAGCTATCTTATACCCGTGCCAAAACCAGGCAAAGATTCTACGGACATAAACGGTTATCGCATCATCACACTGCAGAATGTGTACGGTAAGATTCTGGAACGAATTGTTGCTAGACGTCTAACCAGGGAACTAGAGATAAAAGGTTTTATCCCAAATAACATAGGAGCATACAGACCTAGACGAGACACAGTCACATATGCAGCAGTTCTTGCATATGAAGTTTATGAAGGTTTTCAGAACAAAGAAGAATCTGCCGTTGCAGCGATAGAACTAGAAGATGCATACAATAGAGTTAGTTACACCCATCTTATTGACATGCTAAGGGAACAAGATATCCACCCCTGGATCATACGCTGGATAGCAAATGTGCTAATCTGTAGAAAAGTCGCTCTGGGGTGTGGATCCTGGACGTCTGATATCAGAACAATAGCACCTGGTCTGTCACAAGGATCTCCTCTGTCCCCAGTACTGTTTAATGTGTATACATTGAAAATTGCTCAGTTGCAAACTCCCAGCAATTGTAGAGTTCTAACATACGCTAACGATATCCTACTATACAACATGGGCAGGAACAGAACAGATATCGCTGACAGTGTACAGAATGGACTAGATCAATTGTCGATATGGTGCAGAACATACAACGCTGTGATCAATCCCTCGAAAGCAAAGGTCGTTTGGTACTCCTTAATAATATTCTGGTCAATGACACACTGCCAGCTGTTAGCTGCATGGGCTCATTCATTGAAAGAGAACAGGACCTTAAATATCTTGGGATAATCTTTGATAGAAGTCTCTCATTCAACAAGCACGTCACAAATATGATTCAGAAGGCTAAAAGAGGGATAAGTTTTATCAAGGTTATGGCGACCTTCAACATGCAGCAATGGGTACTTTTTCTGCTTCTGCAAGTGATGGTGCTATCTGTAATAGATTATGGCCTCGGTCTACTAACTTTGTCACAGACACAAGTCGATAGATTGGGAAAAGTCCAAAATGAGGCAATGAGAGCGGTACTGGAGTGTACTAGAGATACATCCATCTCTGCTATGAGATTTCTGCTTGATCTCCCCAGCATTAGAGTGCGACATCAGGTAGCACAACTTAAGTCGTACCTTAAAGTGACAGAATACAACCACCACCCATTACACCATCGTCTAGATGAGTCAAAGGGAAAACGAATCAATCGTGGCAGATCATGGATGGTAGAGGCTGAAGACACACTTCGAAGAGTATGTGAATTGGAAGAAATAGGAAAGGGCATTGAATGGGTAGAGGTAGACACTGAGAAGAAATCACTGACTAAAGTAATAATACAACTAGATAAAGCGTGTCGAAAATGGACGGAAGTCAGGGCTCAGGATACAGTGTACGAACTCGCCCAATTACACTCGAAACCACAAAACATAATTATATACACAGATGGCTCCGTTAACATAAACACAAATAAAAGCGGTTGGGGTTTTGTTGCCTACAGAAACGGCGTGAAGTTGGTTGAGAAATCTTCAGCATATTCTACTGTCACGCCGAGCATGAGGATGGAGATAGAGGGAGTTACAGCTGCTCTTAATTGGTTGATAACTAATACATCAACACACGCGGTAATACTCACAGACTCTCAAAGCATGTTGCGCAAGATAGAACAGTTCATGCTAAGAAAATAATGGTGGGACTTATTGAACAATTCAGTTCGCCCGTGTGTTGCCGGGGCCCGAAAGGGGAGCAAAGAATAGCAACACTTTTACCTTCCACGCATGTCGTAAAAGGTGACTAAGAAGGTTATGGGATGGAGTTGAATGTCCCATCCCATATAGGGTCAGTGACCCATAGCCATGCTGAAATCGGATGTGTCAGGCCGAAAGGTGCAGATATCGCAGCAATGATATAAACCATGACACGACGCATTCCGTTCTGCGGACTACATCCTGCTAATCTGCAGGAGTTTTAGAACGAACGCAGAAGAAGAAGAAGAAGAACAACAACAACTCAGTTTTCCAGAGCATTACATGAATATCCTGGTCATTCTGGGGTCAGAGGAAACAAAAGAGCCGACTTATTGGCAGGCAATGCGGCGATAGACGGCACATTACTGAGAAGAGATAAAGCAGACATGATGAAGGCATAGTAATAAATTCATTTCAAGATGCAGATGATGGCAATGAGGCTGAGAACGTACATATACAGAGAATGTTAGAAATGGGAGTATCTAGAGGTGAGAGAAGGAAAAGTAAACTATTTGGAAAGTCCCGAAGATCACACAATCAACACTTGACCGGAACTATGAGTCTATATGAATGTCCCGCGTGCTGTGAAGCCAGTTTCTAATCAAGAATCAAGTCTCTCACCGCCCACCCACTTAAAGAAACCCTATATTGCAAAGTTTTCATTACTCGTATCATGGTAACAGGAGAACATATGTGTTCGCAATTAAAATATTTGTCGCAATTTACATAATATTTACTGCGGATTTCGACATGCTTTTATTCGGCGCTGCAGCAGAGGTAATAGTGAGGTAGCCTAATTTGTCGAATTGGAACGCGCACCATCCACGTTGTACTGGAATTGGATATATATTAGTGGCATTCCAAAAAGGAAACAATTAGCGCCGGATTTAGACTTGATAAGGCCCTAAGTTGTTTGAGATATGGGGCCCTTTATAAGTCCAGATATTATATGTCAGTGCCAAACATGATTTTTTGGGGGCCCCAAAAATAGTGGGGGCCCTAAGCTATAGCTTGTTTAGCTTATACGTAAATCCTGCACTGGATACAATAGTTGAATAGTAAGGCTCAGTACAGGATATGCTGCGCTTCAATAGCTTTTAGTACACATGTGTATTGATGGAGATCCTACTAGTTGTTTCTCAAACTCCTGCAGATTAGCAGGATATAGTCCAGAAAACGGAATGTGTCGTATTATTGTTTACAATTTGGCTATAATTATGTGCCTTTCGAACTAACACATACGCCTTCAGCACGGTTTCTGGGTCATTGACTCTCTATGACAGGGTTTCTCAAAGTGAACGCACACGCACTCTAGGGGCGGTGATATATTTCAGTGGGCGAAGCTGTGTAAAAAGCTGGGTAAATAGCGATAGAATTACGGGGGAGGGAGAGGGACGAAAGAGCTTTATGGATCGCTTAACACTCCCATATTATACCAAAAATATTGAAAGTAATAGCTACTGTTTATGTACGATAAGATAATAGGCATATTTCTGTTTATCTACAATAAGATAAGAGGCATATTTCTGTTTATCTACAATAAGATAAGCGACATATTTCTGTTGATTTCAATTGCATATCGAAAACCTAGAACCATTACAAACAGTGAAAAACTTCTGTTAATAAAAATCCACGAAAAAAAACCCCCCCAAAAAACTCTTTAAGGAACACCTTTTTTATAGTAAAAAACATGATTCTAATCCAGTCTCTGAAAGACGTATTGCGGATCTTGATTCTTGATTAGGAACCAGCATCACTATATAAGGGACATTCCTATAAATTATCTGCTTCCCATTCCGTCAGCCATCTGAAAGTATTTAATCTCATTGCATCAGTCAGATGCTGGTTGTGGGTTCTTCTGGTCTTTCTAGAGATGACGCACTTTCTCCCCTCTTTCCTGGTCACTCACATTTCTAACATTCTCTGAACATGTACATTGTCTTTTTTTTTAGCATCCTCCTTATCTTGTGTATTGTATCTATGAATTATCTAATTAAATCAGTCCGGTATCTTCTCATCACTTTGCCATCCATTATAGCTATTTTTGAGAAGCACTGCTCAATAAGGATAGAAAGGCAAACAGTATGCCTAAATCCTGATTAATAGCCCCATAGAACATGCGTGGAAGGTCTCGGTGTTGCTATTTGTTCTGTTTTCGGGTCCCGATAACACACTGACTGCGCTGTAATCTGTTTTGCATCCGTAGATGTGACTTGTGATCTGTTTTGCACAGGGCCAGATTTAGACTTGATAGGGACCTACGATATTTGAGATATGGGGCCCTATAATGATTAAGAATATATAGGTAGTGAACAGGCAAGATTGAAGGCAATAGAGGCAGATGGCGACAATGTGAGAAAATATTAGACAGTTTGACAACCTGGCACGGCAAAGAAACAACAACGACTTTGATACATAATACTGTGGACAGAGAGTTGTGGAGAGCCATATGACCGCCTACGCCACCCGGCATGGCACCTGATGATGATGAGGTAGTGAAATTAAAAAAATGTTGGGGGCCCTAAACTATAGTTTGTTTAGATTATAAGTAAATCCGACACTGGTCTTGCATCCGTAAGAGGTGACTAGTGATCGGTCTTGTCTCTGTAAGAGGTGACTTCTGATCTGTCTTGTCTCTGTAAGAGGTGACTAGTGATCGGTCTTGTCTCTGTAAGAGGTGACTAGTGATCTGCCTTGTCTCTGTAAGAGGTGACTAGTGATCTGCCTTGTCTCTGTAAGAGGTGACTTGTGATCTGTCTTGTCTCTGTAAGAGGTGACTAGTGATCTGCCTTGTCTCTGTAAGAGGTGACTAGTGATCTGCCTTGTCTCTGTAAGAGGTGACTAAAGTTTTTTTTTAGAGGGGGAGGGTGTGTTTTTTTCTATCTCATGGGAGATAGTGTTATCCTTCTTCAGCGTTCATTCTCAAACTCCAACTGAAATTGTAGCACGACAATGGCCCTACTAGATTTCCAGCAGGATGTAGTCCAGAAAATGGAAATGTGTTGTGTCGCCGTTTTATTTGCGCCGATGGTCTGACACATCCGTCTTCGGCGAATATAGTGTTATCTAAAATCTATGATAATGTCATATGTGTCAAACTGGAAGGTAAAGATATTACAGCCAACGAGTAAACCATACTACAGACTACAGCCTGTTAACATGCAGAACTTTAGGACTTAACACAGAAGAATAAATGAAACATTTTAAATACCAGGTTTTGCCTTTCCTCCTCGATTTTTTTTTCGCTAACCAGATTGGTGTGATGCAACCTTTTACAAAGGTCACAAATTAGATTCAAAATATAGACCTGTGCCAGCCAGCAAAAGTTCGTTGACCCGTCTGCAAAGACATCCTCTGCATATTAGACCATGGAGAAAATATGACATTGAGATGTAGGCCATCATAGTGTCAACCATAAAGTCATAGACCTTGGCCCTAACACACTGAGCTAGCTAAACAGTGTTAGCTGAATGATAACATATTCATCTTTAATCGTGACCGTCGACAGAGCTATACCGCTCTGAAATAGCGGGATACCGCTCTATATCTATAATTCCTGGAAACCCATATATCGATGCCCATATCGATGCAAAATATCGATGCCCATAAAAAGATATCAAAACATCATAGGATAATTCCGAATGCTATTTATGTGCACACAGTGCACTGTAGTGTGTAGTGATAATAGATTTACTGAAACACATTTCCGGTTTGTTATGTTAGCACTGGCACTATCGTGATTGATTTTTGAATTTTCTAAAATTATTTTCTTACTTGCATGATCGGACATATTGTAAGTGGAATTTTTGTGAATATAGATCTCCAATATGACGGTCTTGTGTTCAGTACCCACGCTGATGCTTATAATCACTCTACTATCAGGTATGTAGGCTATATTCAAAGAAACAAAATAACACAACTTGCAAGATCAAAGTGAATACTAGTATTAAAACAGCTGCACCACTTCAAAAATTTAGGTACAACGATTACAGTAGATGGAAGAAGTTCAATAAAAATAAGAAATAGAATAGGATAGGCAAAAACAACATTCAGAAAAATGAAAAATATATTGTGTAATATGAACTTGTCATTAGAGGTAAGGAAAAGAGTTCTGCAGTGCTATATATAACTCCTATACTAACATATGGACGCGAGTCTTGGACAATAAACAAACTGGAAAGTGGGAAATTAGAGACAATAAAGGTGTGGTTCTACAGAAGAATGATAAGAATACAATGAAGTGCCAGAAAAACTAACGTGGAGGTATTTAAAAAAGTCAAATGTGAAACGAAGCTTAATCAATAAAATAAAACAACGACAATCTTCATTTTTGACCACTTTATGAGACAATAAGGTTTGGAGAACATAGTCACAACAGGCATGATTGAAAGCAACAGAGACAGATGGCGATAACGTAAGGAAACATTAATTTAACAACCTGGCACGACAGGGAAACAACGATCTTGATACATAATACTGGAGATAGAGAGCTGTGAAGAGCCATGATCGCCTACACCAGCCGAAATGGCGCATAATGAATGCATGAATGAAGATCATATTAGTTCTAAAGGGATATAATAGACAGAAAACGCTAAACTCATGATTACAATTCTCAACTTTTCATTATCCGGAAAGGTAGATTAGACATATGTAATCACGAGGATTTTCTTGATTATTCCCCAAGTTTGATGATTTTTGAGAGATGCGAAAGTTCCTTATGAGTGAAATTAGTCTAATAATCAACCAATTCACATTCCATATTTCGGTTGGACACGTTTGTGTGGTGTAGTCTTTTCTATTCGTCGTCTTTTAATTGTATGTGCGTATCTTGACAAAGGCCTTTTGGTTCGAAACGTCGATTATGTCATGTGCATTGTCATTTGTATTATACCCTGTGTTTTGTTTTGTATATTATTTCACGTAAGCATCCGATAGTGATAGTGTGTCAGTCGTTATTCAATAGAACTTCATAACCTATCTCCCACGTGAGTATTATTTTCATACAGTTTTATTAGCAGTTTTACCTTTTATTGATAATCAATCAATCAAGTGATTCGGGGAGTGACACAGGTGATCATGTTTCTCCACAACCCCATGTCTTTTCAGTCGTTAATAAGTTTGGTTGGTGACATTCTCGCATGCTATAATGATATTTCATCCAGCCACTTCTCTTTTAGTCTTCCATTGATATTTCCGGTACTTTCTAAATGTTCAAGGCAAATGCTGTGATTTACCCAGCTGTCTTCGCCGAAGACGGATGTGTCGGGCTAATGGTGCAAATAAAACTGCGACACAACGCATTCTATTCTCTGGACTACATCCTGTTGGAAATCTAGTAGTTCTGCAACAAGATAAATCCTAGCAGGAGTTTGAGAATGAACCCTGAAGAAGAAGAAGACCCAGCCGTCACCAAAACACGCAACAATCTGCATGATTACAAAACTACAATTGAAACATTATTTTTAGTACAAACTCTTTATTACCAAAATCAAACATGGCACTAGCGAAAAAGGTCACATAGTTGTTGTTAATACCCTGTCTATCCGTACCTGCCATGCAAGTGTGCAGTTTCATTACCGCGAACACCAGCCTGTTCTGGACAGTAAATGCATGTGATGCCGTGAAGGTTGGATGAAGTGTATAGATCGCTACCGGTCATTTGGAATTTTTCGCAGCATAAACTGGGTCTGATACAACATGTGATAGGGAAGAACCTTTTCCTGGGAATATTCTTGTAGGGTCTGATGTCCTCGTTCCCAGACGTAGTGCAACAGTCCTCTCCAGTAAGGCAGAAGCAATTCGGTTTATAGTCCAGAGATTAACTCGATATTTAAAAAAAAATCTTACATCAAGAATTTTGTCATCGACAAAGTACATGAGAGTAGACTCGGTGGTTAAGTGGCAGAGCAGATACCAGGAATTTTGACGCGCGGGCAAGCTCCATTCAATAATTTTGCATAAACTAAATTATGTTCTGTTGCGGCGCACCTATGCATGCATATTGTTTCGGTACTTCCTCGCGGGACAAACGCCCCATCTTATTTTTCAAAGTTTCGACTCTGTATAGTGATTAATGGGCTCATGATGCTCACCTCATCAAAATAACTCGGTCGGACATGTTCGTGGTTGGAATATTGATCCTCCACGTTCTAATGGCACTGTGGCTGGATAATGAATAGTGGTGGTCTAAACATTCAACAATAAATGCATATCAATGTCCTATACATGATATGATTCAAGTATTATAATTACAAGATTATGAGAATGAATGAGATTAACTTCTGCGTTCTTTTTTAGACTCCTTGAGATGACAAGATGTAGTCTGGTGAATTGAATGCGTTGTGACAAGGCTTACATCTTCGCTGTGATGCATGCAATACATTCTGACTCAGCGTCATCTATTTTCTTCTGTTGCTTTGTCTGATAATTAACACGAAATTTCGCGTGATATCTGCCTGGTGATGTACACAGCTCTGTTTGTGTTTGTTTACAGCGTAGTTGCGTTAATTGCTCCTTTCAGTCCATCATATTTAATTTTGGCACGAGACTCATCATCATTGTAGTTAATGAAAATGAGATTGTTCTATGGGAAACCATACTACAGAAGATCGAATCATATAAACACAGTGAAAGCAAAATATACAGAGCAGGAACAGATGCTGATGTGAGGATAAACATACATACACACACAAAATGAAACTACTATACTAGGAAATATATGGAAACAAAATAAATTACATCAAATACAAATGAAAAACATTAAACTCAGATACTAAATTTGTTGTACGGATCAGAAACATGGATGACAACAAAGGGGGACAACTAGAAAATATGTTCTGTGTTTATTATCAAACATCTACAGATTATCTGAATCAGAATGTGTTAATAGAACTGATCGCCCCGCCGAAGACGGATGTGTCGGGCCATTGGCGCAAATAAAACGGCGACACAACGCATTTCCATTATCTGGACTACATCCTGCTGGAAATCTAGAATGGATCATGGTCCTGCTACTAGAGAGATCCAGCAGGAGTTAGAGAATGAACGCTGAAGAAGAAGAACTGATTGTGTTGGACTAGGGTTTGCAGCTAAGCTGATATATCTACGTCTTTCAGCCTGACGCATCCGTTTTCAGCATAGCTCACGTTTACCCTCTATGGGATGGGACAGCCAGTTCCATCATCCACATTTCTTTAGTCGCCTCTTACGACAATGTATGACTATGTTAATGTAAGGTAAATCATGGCATTATTTATTATTAATAAAATTATCATTATAATAATTCATTGCTCCCCCTTCGGTCACATGAAATACACGACAGCACTAGAAAACTATAAACTTTCATCAATGGATGTCTGCATATTAGAAAGTTTTAAATGATAGGTCTATGATTATGATCAACAATGAGGAATTCATGAAAAAAACCACCAGAGGGAACTAGAGATACAGCTCAAGAAAGGGCATGGGGAAAGCTAGAACAAACACTAAGAACGATGACATCATGTACGTACTTGGACAAATTTTCAAAATTATGCTACATAATTACAAATAATATAGTTGGATAGCCCTTAAAAATTGCAATCCAACGATACCTCAATCAAGCCTGTACGTCAACCCAGAAAACAGTTATGAATTTTTTTCGAATTAATTTGACATCAAAATAATTTACATGAAACATATATAGGAAAATATAAATAAAACTTGTGACCACAAAGTGTAGCTGAGCTGAAGTGTAGTTACAGTTTAGCCATAATATGTGTGCTTATAATTTCTGAATTATTTTTGTTATTTTCAATAATATAATACACAAACTATACATTTTTGTGTTCGTGAAGACAAGACGTTTATGTTGATCACATTTCTGCAATGTTCAGATGGTCACAGAACTAATTGATATTCAAAATGGTTGATAATTTGCATAATTATAATGAAAATAAATTAAATATCTATTAAACATAATAAAATCCCACAAAATTATATATTTTTTGTATTCGCAAAGACAAGACGCATCTGTTGATCACATTGATGTGATTATCAGAAGCATGTACAACTAATTAATATTCAAAATGGTAGCCAATTTGTATAATTAAAACAAATATTGATGTTGTAAAAAAATTAACTGCTGTTTTATGCATCGTCTTGTATCCTTAAAAGTTACATATATAAAAATAAAAATGGTTAAAGAACTTAATAAATCTAGTTTAAAACATGACACGCAATGACATCACTAAAACGTAGTAAAAGTCTTGTGAGTCAATCATTGTTTTGGAATCAGCAAAGAAAAGAGAGAAAGAGGAATACCAAGAAATACCAGGAGGAAGAATTAGATCCAGATACAAAAGAAAGGTTTGGCAGAGCATGTAAAGTAATTGGAAGTAATATAGAATAATAAGACAAAATGAAAAAGGGTTTTATTGACAACCTATGCTCCACAGGGAGGGAAATGTGAATAGATAGAATGTGCATGACTCTTTTATAAATCGGTTTCTATTTTCATGTGTTTTAGCGCAGGGACCTACAATAGAGGACCTGCAGAGAATATACGAGAAAAGCAGGCCTGGAGAGATGCCGTGTTATTACGATGGGACTATATGTAGACGAGGTGAAGAATTTTGCAGTACAAAGTCCAAAACATGTGAGTCACCATTTCCAGTAAATGCAACAGAAAATGAAAAATTGGGTATATGCGCAGAAGTGATAAAGAACCAAGTTCAAGAACAAGGAGTCTATGATACGTGCATCTATTTTAGGGGATATTTGGCAGTCAAAGAAGGTAATTGTAAATGTTCAGACTGTCTTTATGAACATTCTTGTACAAATTAAATATATATATATATATATATTAAGTTTTGTGTTCGCGCATTTCTGACTGTGGTTTTAATGAATCCCGTGGATAAGAAGTGTGTTGGGGGGGGGGGGGGAATATTATATTACACCCCCATTATAAAAGTAGGATATGATTGACATCACTACAAAGCTAGTTTAGGTCAAAGGCTATGAAGCCATGCAACGCTGGATCAGCAACCAAGCAACCTACAAAGCTAGTAAAAAAAATGTGGTCACACCCCACCTCCATTACCTGTTTTCCCACAAAGATTACCAAAAGCCTCTGCCAAAAGCAAGGGAACAAGCTTCTTTTAAAGAGAACCCCCCCCCCCTCCCCCTTTTTTAATGCAAAGTTTTATCTACAGACTTGGTTTTACTACTTGTTTATGTAAACGACTACATTTTATTGTTATGGATGTGTGGATAATAGAGTCCTTAGACAAGGGATGGAGATGGGGGGAAATGGAGAATGCATTGAGATGGGGATTTAAATACCCCGCCCCCTTTCCCAAGTAAAACAATATATGCAGCACTACAAACCAAAAGTAACTTCCCATCATCGCTTGATGATTAAACTACTGGAAATATAGTAGTTTCCCTAAAAAATATCACTTCTTCTTCTTCTGCGTTCGTTCTCAAACTCCTGGAGATTAGTAGGATGTAGTATGGAGAACGTTGTGTCATGGTTTACAGCATTGCTGCAATATCTGCTCCTTTCGGCCTGACACATCCGACTTCAGCATGACTTTAGGTCAATTACACTATATGGGATGGGACAGCCAACTCCATCCCATAACTTCCTTAGTTGCCTTTTACAACATGCATGGAAGGTAAATAGTGTTGCTATTCTTTGCTCCCCTTTTGGACCCTGACAACACACGGGCAAAAATATCATTAAAAGGATGTGAGACCACCACAGAAGACCATTTACGACTCCATTTTATGATCGTTAAAGGAAGGGAAGGGACTGTTTTACCATCCTTTTCTTTTACTAGTTTGCTAGTTCTTAGTGTCTTGTAGAGGGGGCACTCTGAATCGTAGTTAAGCGTAATTTTAAATAAGCACAATAGAGCTATATCATATTTTTGTTCATGTATTGTTTATCATATCCATATTTGATCATGTCCATAGTTTTTAATAGTAACCACATTTTAAAAATCATATCCGTATTTTTTAAAAATATATCCACATTTTAAATCATATTCAGATGTTTATCGTATCCACATATTTTTTAATCCTATCTACATTGTTAAATCGTACCCACATTTTAATTAAAAATACCATATCCACATTGGTATCATGTCTGCATTTTTAAAACCGCATCCACATTTTATTATATCCATATTTTTCCTAGAAAAGTAGTATTGTACACAAACAAGTGCTCGCTCCCACACACACACACACACATGTCCACATACACACACATAGATATATATTTACCTTAACTTTGCTGTGACATATTGCTTTTCTATTCTCTAGACACCTTTGCTAAACACGCAAAAAAGAAACTCATTCACCAGCATGATTCCAGCGATCTGTATCGTACAGGAAAAGAATTATGCCCATATGCTAATTTTGAGTGTCAACTTGGGAAAGAATGTTGCAACCCGGCATCTAAAAAATGTGAACTATTGTTTCCTGAAGAAATACCAGTTGTTGATAAATGGCATCATTGTCAAGGCATAGTCAAGAATAAAGAGAGCGCTGTGCAACATGATTCATGTATTTATTTATTGGGACTTCTGAGCTGGAAAATTGGTAAATGTTATATTGAAAATATTTGTATTTATATCATCATTATGTACACTACCAACTGATAGTCACCATCATCATCAGGTGCCACGTTGGCTGGTGTAGGCGATTATGTTTCAAGCTTGCTGTTGTTTCCCTGCTTTGCCAGGTTGTCAAACTGACTAATATTTTCTCATGTTGTCGCCCTCTGTGTTTGTTGCCTTCAATCTTGCCTGTTGTGACTATGTTCTTCAAACCTCCCTATCTCAGGAAGTGAGCAATATTAACACTAAGTACTCTAGGCCTACTTCTGTGTGCCGCCATGACTTTCTTATTAGGAGAATAATGTGGTAGTTTCCCGTTGCTTTCCACATCCATATGGGGGATATCCATCTATATCCGCTCCCTTTGACAATATTTTATGTCGGAACATATGGGTGCTCTGCCCTGCCCAGTTGCAGAGCTATCACTTGTACTGGTGGTTATCAGCCATCAAATGATATTATGTCACAAATAACCATAACGCATAGACACCACGGCTATAAGACCAGAGGAAGACCATGTAAACGATGGATTTCCTAGATCATAAGGTCACACTTAGATAAAAGCCAACATGGCCTGATATAACCAAAATATACTTCTGTCTTAGGTTGAAAGAATCGTACCTGGGTCAAGAGGCTTTAATCCGCCATTTAACAAACAAACAATGTAAACGATGGACCACCGAAATCACAGAGGCTACACGCCTACAAACAGTACACAGGGAGACTATCTCCAGAGAACTCGTCTACCCCCTTATGCCGCGAGGCACAAAAGGGCCACAGCATATAGATAGATTATGTAAACATCCAAATATGTGAGCATAAGCCCTGCAATCTCTACTCATCATAGTCAATCAAACCACACCTGTCTTCTCCTGTAGACTGGCTGTGATCATACCACACCTATCTTCTCCTGTAGACTGGCTGTGATCAAACCATGCCTATCTTCTCCTGTAGACTGGCTGTGATCATACCACACCTATCTTCTCCTGTAGACTGGCTGTGATCAAACCATGCCTATCTTCTCCTGTAGACTGGCTGTGATCATACCACACCTATCTTCTCCTGTAGACTGGCTGTGATCAAACCATGCCTATCTTCTCCTGTAGACTGGCTGTGATCAAAGCACACCTATCTTCTCCTGTAGACTGGCTGTGATCAAACTACACCTATCTTCTTCTGTAGACTGGCTGTCATCAAACATGATCTTGATTTGGCAGATGATGGATTTCATTAGTGACGCTAAACAAAATGGGGGAAATAGGTAACCTATTGGCAATCACCAACTACTTCTTCTGACTGGTCAGTATCCTGGACGGTGGAATACGTTGCCACTTGTGTCATAGTTCACAAATTACAGTTTAGCCATAATATGTGCGCTTATTTATGTGCATGTTTTGTGGCCTTTATCACACAATTACAAAATCCCTCCCAGCAACTTCAGAAAGGGAAACATGCAGTATTTGTCAGGTTTTTAAAAATATGATTCAGCTTGGCGTTTGGGTTTCTTTGACCCATGGTATGGAATAACTAACTCTACCTGACCCCTTTCTTAGTTGATTCGTATAACATGAATGGCAGGTAACATGTTAATATTTCTTAGTTTCCCTCTCATACCCCGAGAACACAAGGGCAAGTCATCAACTTGACTTTTGCACATTATTTGTTGTAAAATTTGTTTCTGATTACGTGTATGTTATTGTTGGCCACCAAAAGGGAATATCCATAAGTTACATCACCAAATATGAGGCAGGGAAGGGATCTGAAAACGTTTTACTGTTTTGAAGAAGGAAGAGGGGAGGGGGGGGGGGGGGGGGGAAGGGTAGATAAAAGTTGACATCATCAATACTGTCTTTTAATACCAAATTAATTGTTTGAATTATAGTTTTTTGGTACGAGTTAAACAAATGTGGCCTCATCGCGTGATTAGTTAAACTTTTTAATATTACACGTAGTTTCATTCAGATTTCGTGACATAGCTGACCTCGGATTAAATAAAGTCTCTAGGTTTGTTTCGAGCTCTGCGTTACACACGTTACAGGGGAGGCCCCCCCCCTCTAAAGGCGTAAAACCATGCTGCAGTTAAAGTTGCAGATATTTCAGCCAACCTACAAACCTTGACATAACTCATTTAGTTCTTCAGACTACTCAGAAGCTAAGAATTAACAAAAAAGTAACACTGTGATCTACCCTTGTCTATTGCCTTTCCCCAGGCGGTTTGTTATCCACTCTTGCCGTTAAGCTTATGGAGTGATTAGAGCTCGTACTTGTGCTCCAAGGCCAGATGTATCTCCTCGGCTATGACCATGTTTGTTCAAAATGCCCCTTATGTTTTCTATCCATCTTTTATGTGGTCTTCCTCTGGCTTTGTACCTTGATCTCATTTGGTTAAATGCCTTCACGGGTAGTTTGTCGCGATGCATTCTCATAATGTGGCCAAACCACTTGATCTGCTGCCTTTCTGTGTATTCTGTACAAAGTGGTATACCTATTATTTCTCTGATGTCTTCATTTTGTAATCTCTCAAGTCTGGTTAGCCCTGCAAATTTCCTCAAGCATTTCATCTCACACATCACTATATTTCTGTAATGTGAAGATGAGAGAGACCACGTTTGACACTGGTAATACAGTGTTGGTAGCCATATACTGTAAATCATTTGTTTTTGAACTTCCATCTCGATCTTGGGATGTAGAAGTAGTGATACATAGTTGGTATGTTATTGCATTTGTCTTTTAATATCAGGTCTCTTTCTATCTATCAAGACTTCCATTTTCTGTGAAAATACTTCCGAGATATTTGAACTCCGATACTTGTTTTAATCCTATGTTGTCTATCTGTATGTTTAATGGGCTCAGTGTTCTACATATTTTCATAGTTTCCGTCTTTTGAGTATTGACCTTCATGTTGTGTTTTCTAAATGTTGCAGATAGTGAATTAACATGGTTTTGCAATTGTTCTTCTTGTATATGAGGCCCTGGTCATCTGTGAAAAGCAGTTTATTTAGCTCATTGTTTAGTTGCTCTTAGTTATCATGTTCTGAATCGGTGATGTTCCCCTCAGAACTTTTTGCTTCTTCTATTATTCTATGTATGTATATATTGAAAAGCAAATGTGAGAGCATGCAACCCTTTTTTAAAATCTCAAATACCTCTGTAATACCATCTGTGACCTACCATGGAGGGATATAAACGATGACTAAGAAGGACTAGTTATCCTATTTTCTTTTATCTATCCCCAGGTGAACGATGGTTGATCATATTCACACTTGCTGTAACGTGTAGGGGTGGAGCTTCAGCTGTTGTTGAAGTGAAATGGCACGATATTTACCAAGAGTACCACTAATGGAATGTACCACCATAGCTTCAAGTTATAATCCCCAGGTGTAAGCAAGATGTTATAAGTCAGATTCTTCTTCTTCTTCCTCGTCCACTCTCAAATAATCATGTGATTTCCGCAAGGAGCGTGAGGTACACTGTACTGCCGTTCAGTTTGCGCCATGTAGGCCTAGCACATCTGATTTTGATATGCTTTTCTTCTTCTTCTTCATCGTACGCCTTGTGGCGGACCCTCTAAAAGCATTCCGCTGACCGGCCTGAGAAAGACGTATGAGGGTGATCTGCGTTGTGTCATGTTTTACAGCAAGCTGCGTATTCTGTGTCTTTCAACCTGTCACATCTGTCTTCAGCCAGCATTTTTTTGTGCCGGGTTGGCATTCCCGTATCTTCGATCCTTAGTACTTGGCCAGGCTACAGCAGGCTTGCTGCACTCCTGTTTCCAGACTCACTGCGTGGAAGTGTACTGAGGGTCTTGGCCAGCTGTGGTTTGCTGACCTTGAAGCTCGACCAGCTATGGAGCGCCTGCCTGTGCTCTCTGGTGTGCATGTATGCTTTTAATTCGGGCGAGTTTCCCTAGCCTGTGGCCAGGCGATGTATGTGTATTTACTCTATGATGGGACGGTTCTCACCCACTGTGCCCTTGGCTTTAGAGGCCAATTGGCTTCGCATATGAGTGGTCCTGAGTGCATTCCCCAATTGAGATGGAAATTATTTTATTTTTCAGATCGTAATGTCTCCCGGGCCGACATAACCTTAATATGGGTACCATATCTTCTCATTCGCAGTTTGACATGTCTACACAGCAAGTCTGGTTTTCATAATAAAATGAATGCTGCTGTATTTGAAAGCTCCTCAGTGCTCCCATACAGGTTTCTGTCGCTATCCATCTCTGTGGTCCAGTATTCATCCCTTAACTGGTTTAGTGTAATGCAGTCTTGCATGATATGTTCCGCTGTATGACTGCCTGTCAATGTGGATGCAGAGGTGATGGAACCAGTACCAGTCTTAGTCTATTTACATGGCTATTTAGTATTTTGTGTCATGTTCTGAGGCGGAAGATAACAAGCTGCTCAGCTCTGTCGAGATAGTTGTCTTGTGGGTGGTCCAGTTACTAAAACCTATACTATAACATTATTATACCGTATATTAACTCCGTTATATTAACTATATAAGTTTTATTAATTTGGTCCCGACTGACAAAACATCACACATGTACACAAGATGGACACTAAATAAACAATTAGAAGATAAAATTGATGCCTTTGAGATGCAGGTATATAGAAGAATATGGAGAACATCATGGAAAGAGAAGAAAACAAATAAAGAGGTGCTAAAAACACTTAATATGAAGAAAGTACTACTAAGAGAAATAAAGATCAGGCAAATAAAATACTTTGGACACATTAAAAGACATGACACCTCATTGAAGACCTAAAGTCAAAGGGAAGCAACAAGAGGTAGGCAGAGATACAAGTGGGAGAGTAACATCAAAAGATGGACAGGTTACAGTCTAGCAGAGTGCACCACCAAGACAAGAGACAGAGATGTTGGAGATCCGTTGCAGCCAACCTTCGTTGCGGAGACGGCACTTAATGATGATGATGATGATGAATACATGTAGTCAAGGGAAGTAATCCATGAATAAAAGGACATTGTTTTTCTCCCATCATATGTTTCGTTCTAACATATGGTTGCGAGTCTTGAACAATAAACAAACAGGAAAGTGTGAAACTAGAGGCAATATTGATGTGTTTCTACAGAAGAATGCTGAGAATACAAAGGACTGCCAGAAAAACTAATGTGGAGGTGTTGAAAGAGTCAAATGTGAAACGGACCGTAATCAATAATATACGAACAAGACATTTTTTTGGCTACTTCATGAGACAGGGAGGTTTGGAAAACAGGCAAGATTGAAGGAAACAGAGACAGAGGGCGACAATGTGAGAAAATATTAGACAGTTTGACAACTCTGCACGGCAACAACAGCGATATTGATACATAATGCTGGAGATAGATAGCTGTGGAGAGCAATGATCGCGTACGCTAGCCAGCATAACACCTGATGTTGATGATGTTTCATTCCCGATTTCATACAATATGTAGACGCTTATTTTAGTATAGTACCAGTTTTCTTATATAGGGAAAATTGTTATAAAAGTATGCGTTATAGAAGGATTCCACTCTATAGACCTAAAGTTAAGTCTAAAAGATATCACATGTCCACTTTAAAAAATGTTTGCTGTATCTTTGCTTATTGCAGATAATTACGATGATTATGAAGACAAACTGAAACTGGCTTTAGGTCTAAGTCTAGGCCTTGGGATCCCAGCAGGAGCAGTAATAACAATAGTTGTGATAGCAGTAATAAAATGGAGGTTCTACAAGAAAAATACTACAGATGCTGACATGCAACGTCCAGATAACAGAGGTAAATTGATTTTAATCAATCATGTGCCATGTAGAGCATGTGACCATGCTTTCCACAACTATCTCTTGGTTTATTAATAATTTTCCCTCCAGGGCCAGATAAATTGAACACATTATGTGGAACAAAACAACAACTCACAAACACATGCATATATTACACAATGGCATTGGGTCAAAGGGCATGAGCCCATAGACCGCTGGATCAGCAACCAACCATTAATAATTTCGATTCGTGACATTCTCGACCATAATGATAATCCATTCAGAACGTCTCTCTTTGTCTTAATTACCTACCTACTTTGGTGCCCTTCTCTTCTGCATCTTCTTCCTACGTCTCTCTATTTCAGCCAGATACCTTCGCCTGTAGCGCTATCCCGTGATAGGCCCCCACCCTCCCGTGTCATTTGGGCCCTTCCTTCTTCCACATTCCTTCCTCGTGTGACATATCTCCGTTTCGGGACCCATCTCCGTTCCGGGACCCACGTCTACCTATCATTTTCTCTTCTTCCTCTTCACCTCTGTTATTTTTTCCTTGTTTTATTACTCTCCTTCCTTCTCTTATCCTTTGCTATCTGTCTCTATGGCCATCTGGTTTGAGTCTTGCATTTAAAAAAAAAAACCTCTGCTCAGTTCTCGCCTCTACGTCCCTAAGTTACGCTTTGGTTCCGGTCTGCCGCGCATTTTCTCTTCACCCCTCCTTTGTGTTTATTTCCTCATATTGCCTACAGGTGTTGTTCTTTTTCATTGTGTTATATTGCACTATGTCTGTGTTTTCTTACCTGACGAGCCGGTCACTTAGCTTTGGTATTCATCTTGTCTATTCATTACTGTCTACTTCCGACTTTCAGCCCCCGATGTTGGCTCATTCTTTCTTAGCCAAACCAGTGGAACAACACGTATCTGAAGCTAAGTTACCTATTATCATTAATATTTCATTATCTTCACCTTCATATATCATCATTACATTTTCTCGTACCAGTGGAGCAACACGTATCTGTAGCTAAGTTACCTATTATCACTAATGTTTCACTATATTCACCATATATCATCATACATTTTCTTTCCACCATTGTTCCTATTACTCATCTCTCCCCTCTGCTTTATATTTTCCCTCTGTCTCTCCCTCATTTGATCTCTCGTACCATCTTCTTTTTCTCTTCCCTTACATTACAACTGTATATCGGTTATACTCATTGTCTGTTGCCACTTTTGAGGTAAGTATTCTAATTAAATTTAATTTATTTTTATTTATCTTATTTTACTTGCTATTACATTTGATATATTTTCACACTTTCCCCTCCTACTTACCACTATCCTCTCCCTATACCTTCTTCTTCCCTGTCATGCTGCTCCACCTTTGCTTCCTCCGCTATCTATTCACTATCTCTCCTTTTTCCTCCCTCCCTATTATAACCATGTTTGTCTCCATGTAAGATTTGTTGTACTGTGGTCTTTTGTTTGTCCTGATGAAGGCTATTTAGTCGAAGAGTCATCTGTCTCTCATTGGTAGGTTGTTATATGTTTTATTGTGGTAACACATCTACCTATTTTTGTTTATATCTTTGTCTTATCTCCCCTTAATATTTCCAGTGGTTGCTTTTTTAAATATTCAAGTTTTGTTCTTCAAATAACATAACCTATAGGGCCTAATTCTTGACTACCTCAAATTTTTGCTAAAATTTAATTTTTTACTCCAGCATCACTTAATTTGTTTTCTTTGTTACCCATAGCATTTTCATAACTCTAAAAAAATACTTCAGTAACTTTCAGTTCACTGAGCTTTTTGTATACAGTCTGTGCTTCTCATCCTCAGAAAAAAAATTAGTTTGTTCCTTTCGTGACGCAGGCTGAGGTTTTGATTCTCCATGTGTTGCAGTCCGCTGCTTGTAGTTTTAGTTATTGTATGGTCTTGCAGCCTGTTATTTATCCTTCTTTAAGTATGGTGTTTTTTAGGGTAGCTTTAGGTCTTCCTCATTTTCTTTTACCCTCAGGTGTCCACATAATGGCTTGTTGGTTGATTCTGTTTTCATCTAGTCTTAAAATGCGACCCAGGTATTTCCACCTGCGTTTTCTTATGATGTTTGAAACATATTCAGATGTAGAAAAGAATTGACTTGATATAACACCCTAGCACATCCATTGATAGTGCTACATTGAATAGAATATTTCACATTTAAATAAATGCCAATTTGGCTTGTGCTATCCTGCCCTTTATTTCAATTGCTATATAAAACTTTGGTGTTGGGAAACTTCCAGATACTGAAATTCTGAGGGCTGAGGTAACACAGAGCAAACGCATAAATTTCAATGGAACACCGGTTATCTAATATTAAAATAGTGCCTAGATACTGGACTTTATCTTCTTGATTTAATGTTGTATCATTACCGGTAATCATTATACTGTATCTTGGTGGTGTATTATTTTTTTTAACAACTATTACCGGTTTTTTTTTTATTGTTTAAACTGAGGCCTTTGTTGCCACTTTCTCACACTACCTTATCTAACAGAGTTTGCAGTTCTTGTTTGTTTTCTGCAATCATTTTTTTTGGAAGTCAAAAATTGCAACCACCTTATATATCTTTTTGAAATTTGTCTTTGATGTATCAGAACAGGCATATCGCCCGTGTGTTGCTGGGGCCTGAAAGGGGAGCAAAGAATAGCAACACTGTTTACCTTCCATGCATGTCGTAAAAGGTGACTGAGGAGGTTATGGGATGGAGTTGGCTGTCCCATCCCATATAGGGTTAGTGACCTAAACAGAGATTGCCACCATGTAAGCTGTATTCCGCTAAAGAAATATTTTACTCCCAGTTGTTACAGAAAAAAATATGCTGATGCTTTACAGTGCAATACAAGGGTCCATCGCAATGAAAGAGCAAACATGTTGATTTGAGGTGCCAATACTAAGGGAAGTATAGACAGAAGATGTGTTACTGTGTCCTGAAAGGGGATAAGAAAAATAGTAACAATATGACCTGCCATAAAAGACAACTACAGAGGTTTGGGGGTGGAGTTTTCTGACCTTTGAATAGGTCAGAGTGACCCAAGATCCATGTTAAATTCAGATGTGTCAGTTCAAGAGGTGCAGATATCCCAGCTAAGCTGTAAACCACAAGACAACACATTCTGTTCTCAGGACTAAATCCTGCCAACCAGCAGGAGTTTGAGAACTAATGCAGAAGGTTATAGATCAGCAAGATATATTAAAATCTCTACATGAACACTTCCTTAATGAGGATACAAAACTGGAGGTATAAACAATATTGTGACTTTAAAAGATTTGGAATTCTCCCCTCCCTCTACTAGCAGAACTTACTGCTTGTAGGGTTAGGTTAAAGAAGTATGTGTAACTGGCTAGCTACAAGAACCGTCACTATGCACACTATTTCTGCTGCGAGAATTCAAATACCTATGGGTTTGCTACCAGTGTGCCAAGGTTGATTCAAGGAACTAATGAACTGAAGTCACTCACAATGTTTCAGTGTTTAGTATTCACAAGAAGATGTTGAAGGGTATGTGATTGCAGAAGCTAAAAGGCAAAGGTGGGAAGCATGTTGGTTTCTAGTAGAATAAGATGCAAATCTTATGACACATGTAACAACTCAAGATTCTACAATAAACAATGAACTTGTTTATTCATCTACCTAAAAATATAATAATATATACATCATTAAAAAACCCTCACTTAGGTGTCGATCCAGGTTCACAGAACTACGAAGCACAGTACTCTACATAGAAATATAAGTTTAATGGTTGGTTCCTTGCTTACTGATTCAGCGACCCATGGGCTCATGACCTTTGGTGCAATGCAAATTTAACCACACCTCTCTTCATCTTGCCGTGACCAATAATTGATAAAATATTCAGTGACTGTCACAATTTGTAGGAGAGAAACAAACATTTTATTTTAACATTAAAATGTGACATACAAAATTACTCTATAAATATGACAACAGTACTGGTTGAATTAGTATATTCCAATTTAAAATTGTTATTGCCTCTTGTTTTTATTTCTCTTTCTTGACCTTGATACACAGCTCCACAAGAGAATGGGGGCACAGTTGACCGCAAAGAAGCCAAAGATCTTTTAACAGCTCATAGAGAGAATTCTGCAAAAGCTGCAAATCAGAATGCACAAAATGACGCACAAGAATTAACTCCTGAATAATCGGTCACTTGGCAATGTAGCTCTGGCACTACATGTAAGAAGGAATTTAATCATAAAATAACTGTAAGCTCCTTGAGTAGTCTGTCTTCAACAAATTTATTACATTTTTTGTGTCTTGATTAGAAACTGACTTCACAGCATGTGGGACATTCCCATAAGTGCTCCGCTCTCTGTTCAAGCAGCCATCTGAGTGTATGTAGACTCAGTGTCCTGGTCAGGTGTTGATTGCGTGACCTTCGGGGCCTTCCAAAATAATTACATTTTTGTGTGTTTTTTTTATAATAAATTTAATCGCAACAAGGTCTGACTAGTGGCCTACCACCACAATGCCTCTAGTAATGATATGGCTACATAGTTAGATTTTTTCCCTTTTTCAAGAAGGGAATATGATAGAAAGTTCCATATCTCTTCATCTAACCAATTAAATTTGTTAACCTCTCACACTCAGAGGAGACTTCTTCCAACATTGTATACTACTGAGAGTTCTTCTTCATTGTTCTTTCTCTAACTCCCGCTGGATCTCCCATGTAGCAGGACCATGGTCCTACTAGATTTCTAGCAGGATGTAGTCCAGAGAATGGAAATGCGCTGTGTCGCTGTTTTATTTGTGCCAATGGCCCAATACATCATCTTCTGCAGCACGGAGAGATCAAGTTTTCTGGATAAAGCACTGGAGAATTACCCCCCTCCCAACATATTGAGAAAAAAGAAGCAAAAAGAAAGAAACTTGCCATCCTGAGGGTGTTATAATCATAATGTTGTATTGGACAATGCATCCTATCATAATGTTGTATTGGACAATGCATCCTAACATAATGTTGTACTGGACAATGCATCCTAACATAATGTTGTACTGGACAATGCATCCTAACATAATGTTGTACTGGACAATGCATCCTAACATAATGTTATACTGGACAATGCATCCTAACATAATGTTGTACTGGACAATGCATCCTATCATAATGTTGTACTGGACAATGCATCCTATCATAATGTTGTACTGGACAATGCATCCTAACCTAATGTTGTATTGGACAATGCATCCTAACATAATGTACTGGACAATGCATCCTATCATAATGTTGTACTGGACAATGCATCCTAACATAATGTTGTACTGGACAATGCATCCTAACCTAATGTTGTATTGGACAATGCATCCTAACATAATGTACTGGACAATGCATCCTATCATAATGTTGTACTGGACAATGCATCCTAACCTAATGTTGTACTGGACAATGCATCCTATCATAATGTTGTACTGGACAATGCATCCTAACCTAATGTTGTATTGGACAATGCATCCTAACATAATGTACTGGACAATGCATCCTATCATAATGTTGTACTGGACAATGCATCCTAACCTAATGTTGTACTGGACAATGCATCCTAACATAATGTTGTACTGGACAATGCATCCTATCATAATGTTGTACTGGACAATGCATCCTAACCTAATGTTGTATTGGACAATGCATCCTAACCTAATGTTGTACTGGACAATGCATCCTAACATAATGTTGTACTGGACAATGCATCCTAACATAATGTTATAGCCCAGGAAGACTTAATCCTAACTAACATACCTCCACAATGAAGGATACCATAAGGACGTGGCTAAAAAAAAATGAAAATGTCAATTTCGGAAATAACTATTTGAAATCTCGTCAGTGTATTACTAGGTTCTGAAAGAGAAGAAAGGAATGGCAGCACTGTTTTATCTTGCATGCATGTCATAAGAGGCAACTAAGGAGGTTATGGGGGTGGAGTTGGCTGTCCCATTCCATACTGGGTCAAAGTGACCCAGAAGCCATGTTGAAGTGATGTGTCAGGCTGAAAGGCACTTATATTGCAGCAAAGCTGTAAACCGTAAACCATGACACAACTCATTCTGTTCTCCAGACTACATCCTGTTAATAGGCAGGAGTTTGAGAACAAATGCAGAAGAAGGATTTGATTTGAACCTGAATTGTTATAGCTATTTAAGTATATTAAGAGAACCAAGATGTACTGTGTTGACAAATATATTGAATCATATCTCTTCAACTTCCTACTTATTATTCACACTTTAACCCATTAGTTTGAGCTAAAATCAAAGGACAGGTTGTGAAGCAAAACCTCACTTACATAATTAAAATTTGGGATGTCAGTTCTTACACATGATTTCCTAATGAAGATAAGGAACAGATATTAACAAAGGAAGAGTTCCCTGTCTGTCTTGGAGTAAAGCTATACAGACAATAAATGCTAAAAGACCATATTGAAAATATCCGCAAATGTCTAAACCTCATTAAAAATAACTAGTACAAACTGGGGAGCAGACAAGCTGACTTACCATCAACTGTGTCTCGAAAATGTGAGATCAATAATGGATTATAACCTTCCTTTCCAGACCATTGGGAGCAACAATACCATCTCATCTCTGAATTGAGCGCAGAACCAAGCTCTGAGACTTATCTATGGAGGAATACGATCAACAACCACAGCAGTATGTGAGATAGATGCAAATGTAGAACAGCTGGATACAGATGGAAAAAGGCACTAACAGAAGCAGTAGGAAGATGCAAGAGAATCACAAGCCTAATCCCACTCCTGCACACTAAGTGACTCAATGAATATGATTCAAAATGTCAAAACATCTCATGTGAGTAGGCAATGGGTGGAGTCATTAGAAAGAGCTAAAATGTGGGCCCCACTTCGAAAAATCACTTTTATCTTAGTCTCCGGACACGCAGGAGTGGAGGTAAGCAAACAGGCCAACACATTAACTTGCCTCGTCCTCATAACAGATGGTTAGTCTATGAACCGAGCAGACATACTCAGTGCTCTTCATGAGTCCACATGATCAGAGGAGTTTGAGATACAGGAGCATGAGTCAGTAATGAGAATGCACGATTTGGAAGTGAGGATAGTCCCATAGAGAACACCTAAAAAGATTTCAATAAGAGCACTGAACCAACATAGAACGAGAACCATCAGCCGCTATACACTGAGAGATTTACTGAAGCGGAGAATATACATAATACAATTGGTGGAGATAAATTGTGTCTGAAAAATAAGCTTTCATGTTGTATTGCTAAGAAAAAGAAATTGTCCTTATGTCCTCCAAGAAATAGCTATAACTATTGAATACAGCAAACAGGATTTGAACCAGGTCCATTCATGATGATATATTATGTACTCCAAGCATTTAAGATGATATATTATATCCCCCAAGCATTTATTATGATATATTATATCCCCCAAGCATTTATTATGATATATTATATCCCCCAAGCATTTATTATGATATATTATATCCTCCAAGCATTTATTATGATATATTATATCCTCCAAGCATTTAAGATAATGATATATTATGTCCCCCAAGCATTTATTATGATATATTATATCCTCCAAGCATTTAAGATAATGATATATTATGTCCCCCAAGCATTTATTATGATATATTATATCCCCCAAGCATTTATTATGATATATTATATCCTCCAAGCATTTAAGATAATGATATATTATGTCCCCCAAGCATTTATTATGATATATTATATCCTCCAAGCATTTAAGATAATGATATATTATGTCCCCCAAGCATTTAAGATGATATATTATATCCTCCAAGCATTTAAGATAATGATATATTATGTCCTCCAAGCATTTATTATGATATATTATGTCCCCCAAGCATTTATTATGATATATTATATCCTCCAAGCATTTAAGATAATGATATATTATGTCCCCCAAGCATTTATTATGATATATTATGTCCTCCAAGCATTTCAGATAGTAAATATAAGTACCCGGTAATATTTTTTTTCTTTTTACAGTTCCAGCCACTCAACCAGTGTTTCTCTCCTGGTTTAGCTTTAGACAAAATATCACAATAAATAATTCTTATAAGTGCATACCTGGATATCATACCTCATCAACCTCCTCACCACATTCACGGACCAAGAAATTGAGTCATGTTAAACCAGATGTTGGATAGTACTAACTTTATTAGTTTTAAAAGAAAACTTGTATGATAATTATCACATAAAATGTTGCATCATTGCTCAATAATCATTAACAAATTCAAACATTTTATAAATGTTTTTCAGACTTTCAAAGAACATTTCATTTATGTATGTTCACTTGTGTACACCTATGCATGTGTTTGTCCATCACAAGTGATGATGACCATTTCTTACATCTACTTTTGAACATTCAGTTATAATTATGACCATCCCTAATAGTTCATAGATGGCGAATGAGCCCTATTCAAGCTGTAAATGTCTTTGGACAGTTTGGGCATGGAATGACCACTGTAGATGGATTTTAGTCTATCCGTTCTTTTCTAGTTACTCTCCACTGTTGAGCTGCTGCAATTCTCTTTTCATAGGATGATGCACTCTTTTTTTATTGTAGAGCGCCATGTAGATCTATTTTGTGCAAGTTCTTCCCATGTATCTTGGTCTATTTCAAAGGCTTTCAGTGAGGTCTTTTAGTATACACAGATGGGTCAGCACAGAGTGCCGTGAGGAATGGAGGTGCAGGTGTATATATAGAATATCCACACAAGCCTAGAGATACCATCGGAACACCAACAGGAAAATTGTGCACTAATTATGATGCTGAAATCCAGGCAATTAGAGTGGCAGCTAAAAAACTACTGTACTCCAACTCTGACCTGCAGCCTGTGGTATTCCTGACGGATGCGAGGTCAGTGCTTCAGGCTCTCCAGTCTGGAAAACTAACAGACTTGAAAGGACTACTTGGCGAATTGTCTTGCCAGTGGGGGGTAACCATGCAGTGGATGCCCTCTCACTGTGGAATGCCAGGAGATGAAAAAGCAGACCAACTGGCTAGGGAAGGTGTTGCCGAGGACCAGCCAGATATACCAGTCACCTGCCGTCGGAGGGGACGGATGGTCAGGTCGATGGGAGGGCCACGGACACCAGCACAAGATGACTATCATATTGTGAACTGACCAGAACAAGTTATAATTCTACGTCTCGGAACAGGACACAACCAACTCCGCAGTCACATGTATACAAAGTTCAAGGTTGGCAACACGGTCATGTGTACATGTGGACAGGCAGCACAGAGTGCCAAACATATACTTCAAGAGCGTTCTGAGCATGAAGCGCTGAGGCAGACATATTGGCCAGGGGAGACAACACTGGAATCAAGACTCTATGGGACGCTGTATGAACTACAAAAGACAGTGAGTTTTATTAAGGAGACAGAATTACAGATATAGACATGTTTCAAGTGAACGAAAGAAGAAGTGAGGTCTTTAACTAGTCCTTGTAGCGCTTCTTTTGGCCACCTTGAGATAGTTGAAGACCTTCTTTTGGCCACCTTCTCCAGCTCACCATAGAGAAGAATCTTTGGCAGGCAATGTACTGGTATACGTACCAAATGATCTGGCCAACAAATCTATGTCTGCATCAGGATAGTGTCAAACCATCAGCCGCTATACACTGAGAGATTTACTGAAGCAGAGAAGATAATCAACATACCTAATACAATTGGCGGAGATAAATTGTGTCTGAAAAATAAGCTTTCATGTTGTATTGCTAAGAAAAAGAAATTGTCCTTATGTCCTCCAAGAAACATCATAATGCAGCGAACAGGAAAAAACACTTATGTACTGCCAGTCTGAATGGGGAGAAAAGAATAGTAATAATGCCGTCTTCCATAAGAGGTGAGCCAGGAGGCTGGATGTTGGGGTTTACTCCATCCCATGATTTCCGCTGTGAAATATGAAGACTGCTGAAGACCCATATATGGACTAATGGGAGAGAATCAACCTATCTTTTATAGTTACCTCTTCTTCAGCATTCATTCTCAAACTCTCGCTGGATCTCCCTTGTAGCAGGACCATGGTCCTACTAGATTTCCAGCAGGAAGTCCTGAGAATGGAAATGCGTTGTGTCACCGTTTTATTTGCGCCAATAGCCAGACACATCCGTCTTCAGCGGGTGTAGTTACCTCAAGATTGCAAGAAAATTATAGAGTAGAAAACTGTTGAGCTCATGGCATTGCATCCAACAGCCACAATGATTCAGTCGTCTGAGACTTGCAAAAGCTGTGGAACACCCCTCCATTAAAAAGAATACCAGAGAGTCTAGAGTAAAACTCCACTACTTGGCATAGGGAACACGAGTGACAAACTCATCCTTTTTCTAGGTTCTATCATATCATCCATTTTTGTGCACTAAATACAGGTGTACTATGTATATTGCCAATACTGCACTTAACAGCACACAATTTCACACACAAATAATGTCATAAAAATATATTAACTACAAGACTCATTGTGAGTCCTATACTCATCAGCATCAGGTAGCATATCTTAAACAGGATGTAGCAGTCATCACAGCCTTTCAAAACTTCTTTTGATATTGAGACAGTCTTCATGCTTCTGTTACTGTCATGTTCAGGTGGTCTTTTATGTCTTGCATCCATCTTCTTCATGGTCTGCCTCGTGTTAATCTCCCTACATTATGGTCTTCTTTAGTATGTCATTGTGTTTTACATGGCCAAAATATTGCACTTTTCTGGAAATAACCATGCTGCTTAGTCAGTTTTCTTTTACACTCATGTCTCTCAGGATGGCTACATTGGTGATCTTTTCCAATACTAGAAGTGCCTTAACATTCAACAATAGTTGACAAGCTATAAATCAACAATAGTTGACAAGCTATAAATCAACAACAGTTGACAAGCTATAAATCAACAATAGTTGACAAGCTATAAATCAACAACAGCTGACAAGCTATAAATCAACAACAGTTGACAAGCTATAAATCAACAAGTTGACAAGCTATAAATCAACAATAGTTGACAAGCTATAAATCAACAACAGTTGACAAGCTATAAATCAACAACAGTTGACAAGCTATACCTTATAAGGAATATGCTTTAATTATTATTTCATTAAATATAATATATGTGGCTTAGTTTATTAACACTTTACTGACCAAATTTGAGGACTGTTGAATTTGTTACAATGGTGTTGGTAATATAGCATCTAACAATATTATCACTAAATAGATCTTATTAGGGCACTTGTGTGTGTGTTCGTCCATCACAAATGTTTGTTATACCATTTGTAGACCATTTGTTTTGTTACATCCACTTTTGAAAATTCAGTTAGAATTATGTCCTTGATTATGAGTTCATAAATGGGTGATAAGCCCTATTCAAGCTGCAAATGTCCTTGGACAGTTTGGGCATGGAATGACCACTATAGCATTTAGATCAGGGTACTACAGCATTTCAAAATGACTTCCCATCAACTATTGTGATTAGTGATGCTTGGATGACAATATCCTATGAAAACTATTATTTTTAACAAGTGAGCTTCTTCTATACATTTAAAACAACAGTTAATGAAGACCAGTAATATAAGAATTTAGACTTAAAACTCTTGGAACAAATATGAGATTTAAAAGTGATTTCAGACAAAGAAACCATTTATTATGATATTAATAATTTCACAAAGAGTGTCATTTTTAATATTTTAAAGAATGTTTCAAGACAACATTGTTATTTTGTCTACAATTTTCAAACAACCTTGGTAATGGGAAACAAGCATTATCTTCTATCTTGGCAGTTTGAGATGAGATTTGTAGCTCTGCATCACAGAGCTGGACACAACAGATTGATATACTGCTGTATTATGTCCTCCAAGCAGCTCAGAAAGTAAATATAAGTCATAGTTTTACCTCTATATATAAGATATATTTGCACCTCTACATCACAGAGCTGGACACAACAGACTAATATACTATGTGTCTTACAAGTACAAGCTAAAGATTGAGCTCCAGATATTTATAATTTTTGGTAATGTTAAGGTGACAGCTGAACATCTGTGGAAAAACATTAGGAACCATAGAAATTTGATGTGGATGGTAACATTACATTTGACAATGTTGAAGCTATTCAGCCCAAAAGAAAAATCTGCAGGAGTCATGGTCACTGAATTAATAGAACCATGACCTCTCCTGTTTTTGATGGTTGTAAAGCTCTGATATAATGAAATTTGACCGACATCCATGGTTGAAAGATGCGTATCTCTCATCACAAGATGTACATTTAACTTAACCAACTATGCAGTCATATGGTCTTCTACATACACTATTTGTGAGCAGGTTTCTTCTCAAAACATTACTTACTACCTATAGTCTTATGAGTATGAAAGAAAGCTCTTTCTGGAGGGAAATCTCCCATTTCACATAAGACAGAAAAACGTCATAACTTATAATTTCTTGGAATTGAAACAAACAAACATCATAGTAGAAGCTTTGTTGAAATATAAGCAGCATTTGACTGACTACTGTTATCTTATCAAATATTCAAATTGATGTCTCAAAGTTGCAGCAGAAAATATATTTTATAATCCATTTTAACACTTGAATTATTAATGGTTTTTTATACATTGATTTTAACATTTTTGAATCATTAATGGTTTTTTTAATACATATTACCCAGTTGATGCCTTTGAGATGTGGATATATAGCAGAATAGGGAGAACATCATGGAAAGAGAAGAAAACAAAGAGGTTCTAAGAACACTTAATATGATTAAAGAATTATTAAAAGAAATAAAGATCAAGCAAATAAAATATTTTGGACACATTAAAAGACATGACACCTTGTTGAAGACCTTACTTGAGGGTAGATCGAAGGAAATCGAGCAAGAGGTAGGCAGAGATACAAGTGGGAGAGTAACATCATAAGATGGACAGGTTACAGTCTAGCATAGTGCACCACCAAAACAAGAGTTGGGATATTGGAGGTCTGTTGCAGCCAACCTTCATTGCGAAGACAGCACTTGATGATGATATATTGTTACTTATACTTTCTTATTGTTGGCTTTATATTTTAAGATAATTTTTACGAATACATTTATTCTTGTACATTCTGTCTTTTTATGTTTTCATTTAATGTTCATACTTACTTTCTCATGTCTGATACTGTACAAGGACTTTTTATTAACTTCTGGGACAAATTTTTCACCAAAAACCATAATATAGTGGTACAGCATTAATCTAGTGCCAATTCTCTAACCTAGAGAACCGTGTGCCAATGTATGTATCACACCTTAGCTTTGCACATGTACTGTATAGAATCCCATATGGAAAGGTAACCTAGTATTGCTCGTAGCATAACAAAAATTAACATTAACATTTAACATTGATTTATGCTTTTGTCCTAGAAAAGCTCTTTTGAAAACTTTTGAAATTCTGCAATGAGTTCTCAGAGAATCATGTCTAACTCAATCTGAAACATATGAATGGTATTCCTGCTTATCTCTTCGATCTAAGAATGTATGTCAAGTCACATCAAATGTCAAAACTATAGATTGCGTTGTTTGACATTGATGACCTAGAAGACAGGGACAATGCAAAATTCTACAAAACAATCCTACAATATATTTACATGCAGACATCACCCTGAGAAGTGTCACAAAGATAATTGGATTATGACAATTTCCCTGCACACAGGTCTATCTCCATCTATGCTTTTTTACAAAACACATTTCAATTGCTCCGAGAACCTTTATGTCTTGCTGATTCAATGTCAACCTGATCTTGCTCTATGCAACTTTTTCATGTTCCCACAACTTAAGGAAACAATGAAAGGTTGCTGATTTGATGAGATTCAAGCCAACTCAACAAGCCAAATTAGGTGAATTCCAAAAGTGCCTACTGGAGATGCTGCCTTCAGTGGCAGGAGCGCTGGAATAAGTGTATACAGTCACATGGGAACTACATTATAGGAGACTATTTTTTTTGACAATTGTATTTGGAAGGATTTTAGTAGATGCTGGAAGTGATTATTTCCATCCTCTAGATGGTCTTTTGTCTGAACATCTGATTGCTCTGGTCCCATCCACTAGATTGTCTTTTGTCTGAACATCTTATTGCACTGGTTAAGGTCATGGTATTTTCCTGGATATTCCTTGCGTGTGAGATCATAGAACAATGTCATCAGAAAAATCTTCCAGAGCAAAAGTGAAAGTTCATCTGATAGCTCTTGCTTCATCTTCGGTTATTTTAGACATTGAAGAGAGGAGCTTTCTTTCTTTCTTTATTGGACTTATTTTCTATTTGAATGTGCTGTCTGAAGATCTGACATCACAAATTCCTGCATCACCCCTGTTCTACCCTCAGACTGTAGGTTGGAAGTTTTTGTGGTTTCCCATATCATCTTAGAATGCATCAAAATTATTTGCAGTGTATAAAAACTTCTTGTCAGTTATATTTTCTTTGTTATGAATCAGCATCACATAGCAGGCAGATAATTGTACCCATAAGTGCTCTGCTATCTTGTATGTAATTGTACTCATAAGTGCTCTGCTATCTTGTATGTAATTGTACCCATAAGTGCTCTGCTATCTTGTATGTAATTGTACCCATAAGTGCTCTGCTATCTTGTATGTAATTGTACCCATAAGTGCTCTGCTATCTTGTATGTAATTTGCCAGAAACTGCATGAATAGTGTCACCTTCTGCATGTACTCTGTATTGCATCATTCGTCATCCATCCCTGAACAAATGTATTGTTCTTCTGTGTACATTCTCAAACTTCTGAAGAGAAGCAGAATTAGTCCAGGGGATGGAATGCGTTGTGCCATAGTTTACAGCTTAGCTGTGATATCTTCTGTTTTTGGCTCTACACATCAGACTTCAGCATGGCTTCTGAGTCACTTAAACCCTATATGGGATGGGACAGCCACTTCCACCCCAATACCTTCTTAGGCTCTTAGTGAGTAGCATGCACATCGAAGTGAACCTATTGACTTTTCAATCTGAGGTCAGTGAGGTCACGAAAGCTGAATAAAACTACACATACTGTTAAAAAGTTGAAATCTGGACCCAGCTCTCCATAATAAACCAAAATTTATTTTGCAAACCATGAGTAACAATATCACGTGCTGGAAGAAATCAAAGCAAAGCTGGAGTCTCTTTTCTGCTATATTTCTGTAGCTCTCCTATGACAGAAATCCAACCAAAGTTGGTTGGAGTCTCTTTTCTGCTATAATTATGTAGTTCTATTATCTTTATTCTATGTAAGTTTGGACTTACATAGATGAAGACCCATTGAGGTTGATTTTTCCAAGACCTCGTAGTCTGGTACTTTGTCCCACCAATGGATGTTTAGTAATTTACGTAGGCATGTAAGATGGAAATGATTCAGCAGAGCTGTGTGGACAAGATCAAGATCAAGATTCTATGTAAGTTTACTTATGAATAGTTTGATCATAAAATCATGTGATGATTTATCCTCTTTCACTAGCAAAGATGAGCATAGCATAGATAAAAAAAAGTTCATTAGATTTTTGGTGTTAATGAGTCTTCGATGACAGAGAAGTCCAATTCAGAATAAATCTTTTGAGGAATGAAATTAAATGAACAAGGTCTTGAGACAAGGGAAAGCTGTCTGACTTCTTAAATTTTGTCTCTTTGAATTGCCTGCCATGTGCTGGTCTTTTTTGAAGTTTTTAATATTTGGACTGATCTAGCTATGCTTTTATGAATGCCTTTTCTGACTTCCATTTGCACGCTTACTTATGAACAGCTCACACTCCACGGAAGATGGATGTGTCGGGCCATCGGAGCAAATAAAACAGTGACACAATGCATTTCCATTCTCTAGACTACATTCTGCTGGAAATCTAGTAGGATTATTGTTCTGCTACAAGAGAGATCCAGTGAGAGTTTGAGAATGATCACTGAAGAAGAACATCTGACTACAGAAGTCTCTTTGAAGATGTTTGTCTGGCATGTGGATGACGTGACCAGCCTAATGAAGTTAGATATAATCAACAGAACATTAATACATTTATCCTTTTGAAGGATCTCCATGTCAGGGATATGACCCTGTCATCACACATAAAGTACACAGAAATCACATACATCGATGAACAAGTGTCAATAATGATTTCCTTAAGCTTGAGTTGTGACTCTCAACCAGTGTACACATTGTGATAATTTGTTGATTTGACAGCTGGAGAAAGAAAAAAAAGCTATGATGTATTCATTCCATATTGACAATTTAACATTACATCAATGAATCTCAATAGTTTTTTGCCAATGGTCACCATTTATAACAATTTTTCCTCCTTTGCCTTCCTGGAGTCTTACAACAATTGTTGATTTTCAAGACTCATTACCTTATTACTATATATCTGATTAAATATTATCCAAATAGTTACATGTCTGTGGTTCTCCAATTCAAAATCTCCCTTCCCCGATAAAATGCTGTGACTCTTAGGAGGGGGGGAGGGTGCATATGACCCACATTGAGAAAGAAATTCTTCAATAGATGACAATGAGAACAAGATATTGTTTTGAATCCTACTTCGTTCCCATTTCTTAATCTAGCTCTTGCTGCATGGCCCCCCACATATACAAAAACTGTTTGTATACGACAGTGGTCACACTCCAGCCAACAGTTTTGGCTGACTGGCTAAACTGTATGAGTAAAGCAGAAGAAATCCTATGCCAGGGAATGTCCATTACTAGTAAGCAAAGACACACTGCGAATGAGGTGGATGAATCTAAATAAGATCAATGGTTCATAAAACAAAACAGCACAGTGTGTAGAACATACAGGACATGTAAATGAAATCTGACTGGCCACATTGGATGAGACTGGTACCTCCCCGTGTACACACCACCTGCTGCCTTGCAGGAGGGCTGAGGACAGTCAAACGATATGGAAAACAAACCTTAAAATATTCTTGCAGAAGTCAGATGTGTCAGGCTGAAAAGTGCAGATATCACAGCACAACTGTAAACTGTGTCCTAATGTAAATATCTCTCTGAATGATCACATACATTGTTTCAGTGTTTATAATCTCTAATATTTACAGCATAAAACTGATACTGGGTATTGCCAATATCTTTTGTGTTTTGCCACTATTCTATCATAATCTATCATTTTCTATGTCCTCTTCATCACAAAGATATGGGATATTCCAGTGGTAGCTACCGACCTGAAGTGAGCAGGGTAACATACATATTAGTCAGAAGAGATAGGACAAGTCATCTACCCATTTACTCCAGTTTTGCAAGTAGATTGTAATCAGCAAGCTGCTAAGGATGACAAATTTACATAAACAAAACAGTGCCTAGTGAATTCTGTTCTTTTTCTCTGTTCAGGATTTTTTTGGTCTCGCTAGATCTTCAGGGTGAAGCTCCCAGTCTTCTGCAGGTCAGAGCAACTGCCCCAAATTTTTGCCTCAGTTTGATCCATTCTGGTCAAGTCTTGCCTCGTAGTCCTTTGTATTCTTGACAGTTTTGAAGTATGTGTTCAGGGGTTTGTATGCCTGTTTCGTATGGACATTCATTTGTGTATACCACCCAGATCCAGTATAGGTGACTCTGTAGCCTGCAGTGGTCAGTTCTTAGTTGAAAGATGATGGTCTGTTGTTGCCTATGAAGTTGGTGTATGGAGTCTGGTTTCGAGTCAATAACCATATTTTTCTTCCACTGTGATATATAGAGGTTGTGGCTAAATTGTTCCATTTTACCTCCTACTTTTGCCAGTGCATCAACTCTCTCATTTCTAGTGATGCCACAATGGGCGGGTATCCATTGAAGAGTGATGTTTGAACTTTTTTTTTATGTTTGTCAGTTCTAGTCCAATTTTGTGTATTGTGTTTTTGTTACTTTGTAATGTTTCCAATAAGGATCTGCAGTTCGTGTTTATTACTACATTGGGGGTGCAAAGGGAACGGCATTGCTCTTGGCGGACCCAGGGTTAGCAGATAACCAAGATCCTAAATGTACCTCCTCGCGGTGCACCCTGGTAACAGAAAACAGCAGTTCGAGCAGATTCTGGCCAAATCATTTGGGGATCGTGTCCGAGAATGTGGAGGAAGCAGATGGAAAGAGATTTGACTGCAAAAAGACAGGCAATATCTCCAACACCTCTGTGCCAACACATGCAGCAACACTGTCAACACACAGTGAAGCTAGTAAGTCTGGTTGAAGCATTGGAGGGCGGCCATTGTAGTCGGTACGAAGCAGGCAGATGTCCCAATACAAATAAAAGCACAGTGAGTACACTGAGAAAGATGCACAACGCTAGAGGGCAGCGTCATGTGCAAAAAGCACGGAAAATGGTTCGATGAAATTGGAACTAAAGCATTGTTTGCTTGAGACAAGCTTCTAGCTTCTAGTTACCGGTGATCTCAGCCTGGGCCCAACTCTACTGTCGAGTCTTTCCTATACCGGAAGCGTACTCGCGGAGAGAAAAGGTTCAGTACCCGATGGGCACAGGCATAGCAGTCCGAGGTGACAAGCACTGTTCAGCCCTAGAACAAAACACAAGCCCCTAACGTTCCTAAATATGTGTACAGATTCAGACCTGGACGAGGGGATCACGAAGTTGGTGATCAACACTTCGTCTAAGAAGACGAACGAGCCCTAGCCCAACTCTTCTGTCAAGTTCTTCCTAAACCAGAACCAGGCTTGAGGACGAGAAAAGGTTTAGTACCCGATGAGCACGGGCACAATACGTCTAATTACACGATTCAAGTTCACTGGCTGTGGAACACCTCGTGCAGGACAGACGTGAAGGACAAACCGTCTCGGCACAGAGTCAGTACACATTCACTGTCTGGCGACAGATAGGAAGGCTGCACAGGCTCGGGTAGCCCACCCGAATTGTCAAGGCATGCCGAAATCGGATGTGCTAGGCCTACAAGGCGCATAACGGTGGCACAACGTAATCACGCTCCCGGCGGAAATCGCACGGATATCCGTGATGGTTACAATGGAGCGAACGCAAAACAAACAACATTACTACATTGGATGGTGTTGGATGATCTGTGGAAATCATTGAATCCAGAGTCCCAACCTGACTGAGGGGTGATTGCAGATGAAGAACCCTCGCAACAAAGAGTGGAAAGTCTACACAAAAATGTTTATTTTATAGCTCAAATCTTAAGTGGTTGATTGGTTTAGTAAGCTAGCATCACATACACAACTCAGCTGAACTTGCTCATGGCTAGAAAACCCACCATCCATATCATGATGGCAATGCAATTGGATGTATTAGTAATGCCTAAACATTCAACAATAGTAGAAAAGCAATACCTTATAAAGGAATATGCTTCAGTTATTATTATTCAATAAAATCTTCTTTTTTCCTTACTCTTTTACCCTTTATGGGTGTCGAGGGAGATACAATGTTCTTGTTCTCGCTTTTCTGGCAGCTGTTATTTGGTGTTCATGTAATGTCTCTTTGATGTTGTCGATCCAGCGTGCTCTAGGTCTACCCTTGGCTCTTCTTTCTGCTTCTCCTCTCTTCGTATATGCTTTATAAACTAATGAATCACACGGCATTCTTTCCAGATGACCAAACCATTGTATCTGTTGGTTTTGTATGTATTGTAGAATTAATATGACACTCACTCTTTCTCTTATGACATCGTTTCTAATTCTGTGTCTTCTGGTCACTCCTGTGGCTTTTCTCAAACCTCTCATCTCTGTTGTAACCAGTTGTCTCTTATGTTTTGTTGTTAAGGACTATGTTTGACATTGGTAGCACAGGGTTGGAATGAAGATACTTTGGATAAGATGTTTTTTTTGTTGTCATTGGTAGCATTTTGTGTTGCAATAAAGGTGATACACAAGTAGATAAGAAATAATCACAAGAACTATTACATTATTCAGAATAAACCAATTCATGCCCTGTATAGTTAACTGAACTGTAAGTTCTGATGCAATGGATCATTACCAATATCTTGGAACACAATCACAAATGATGGTAGATGTGAAACAAAACTAAAATAATAATTGGAATGTCTAAAAGTACTTGAAATGACATTAGGAAAATATTATCTAAACAAATTCCACTGAAGATGGATGTGTTGGGCCAATGGCGCAAATTATACGGTGACAACACTAATATTTCCATTATCTGGACTACATCCTGCTGGAAATCTAGTAGGATCATGGTCCTACTACAAGGTAGATCCAGCAGGAGTTTGAGAATGAACGCTGAAGAAGAAGAATCTAAACAAATCACAAACTAAAAATGAAAATTATAAAATGCTACATTGGCTCAGAAACATGGATAATGATCAGACAACTAGAAGACAGAATTAATGCCTTTGAGATTTGAATATATAGAAGAATAGGGAGAACTTCATTTTAAAATAAATAACGAACAAATAAGTTCTGACAACACTGCATATAAAAAAAAAAGAAATATTAAAGGAAATAAAAATCAAACAAATAAAGTATTTTGGAAATATTAAAAGATATGACACATTGTTAAAGACCTTACTTAAAGGTTGAGTTGATGGGAGGCAAGCAAAAGGTAGACAGAGATACAAGTGGGAGGGTTATATCACAAAAATGATAGGTTTAGCAGAGTTCACTACCAAAGCAAGAGACAGAGGATGTTGGAAGTCCATTGCAGCCAACTGAGGCATATCCTTCAAAAATTACTTCATTGCAGAGATGGTACTTGATGATGAAGCTCAATTGCTGTGTTTTTCTTTTCCACATTCAATGAGTTAGGTACTCATTTACAGCTTGATTGACTTTACACAGCTGAAATCATATGTATGAAATTGCCAAAGACTGCCCAAACAGTCCTAATCAAACAGTCAACTCGCCTAACCAAACAGTCAATTACCTAACCCAAACAGTCAAATACCTAACCCAAACAGTCAACTACCTAACCAAACAGTTAATTACCAAACCAAACAGTCAATTGCCTAACCAAACAGTCAATTACCTAACCAAACAGTCAATTACCTAACCAAACAGTCAATTGCTTAACCAAACAGTCAATTACCTAACCAAACAGTCAATTACCTAACCAAACAGTCAATTACCTAACCAAACAGTCAACTACCTAACCAAACAGTTAATTACCAAACCAAACAGTCAATTACCTAACCAAACAGTCAATTACCTAACCAAACAGTCAATTACCTAACCAAACAGTCAATTACCTAACCAAACAGTCAATTACATAACCAAACAGTCAATTACATAACCAAACAATCAACTCCCTAACCATACAGTCACAATGAAGCCCTAAGTATTAACATATTTCTTACCATTTTAATGTACTTTTTTAGAAAACTCATAAGAAGTTTCCCAAACTTTACACTGGAAGACATCTCTTGGTTTCCTGTAGTCAGCAATGAATGAAAAGAACTCAATGAATCTGTGTCAAGGTCTGCACGCTTGTCAAGAAGGGTTTGGAGGATACTGACAAGATTTTCATTCATTACAAGGCCTTCCATTGAAAGTTGCCTGCAATAATGCCAATGTTGTGTTATTAAAAACTGATGTCTTTCTCACATGTATTTGTATCTGGAAATTTTCTAAAGTAAGTTCATGGCAACATCTTTGGAGATAAATAGGATATGCATTAAGAAGACAAATGGAAAGCATTGTAAGATGGGCAATGAACAATATACTCCTGCCAGGAACTCCTGCGAGGTGATAGACTGGTGAGCATGGCCATAGTGTCAATAGGTATATCAATGGATTGATTTCACATAGTTAATGCATTAATGGACATCGTCCTCTCAGAAGATTTTCAAAAGTGTGAATCATGGCCGCTCTCAATACTGCATGAAATTGGTGAAAAAAATCGGAACAGATCGTAAAACATACATAATAGATCTACGAAGAGATTCAGGGCACCTATGAACTTGTCCTGTATGGGTTGATAATAACCTGCAGTCATAATTCATAACAGACTACGTTCTAGAACCCACAGGGAATGAGAAAAAGAGGTAAACCAAGAAACACCCGGAAGAAAGAATTTCTTGCAGAGACACAAAGTTTGGTAGAACATGGAAAGAACTGGAAACACTTCATTAATTTGCCTGCTGACCAACAACCCCGCGTTTCGAATCAACTCGCTATTCGTGGTTTGAAATAAAAATTACTTTTGTGGTTCACCCCGCCACCAGGAGTAGGTTACCAGGGCTCATGCTCTGAATGGTTCCAATAGCAGCTGGGTATGTACGACTGGTGACGTTAGTCGCTTTCTGATCAACTATTGACTGAGCACTTATGGGAAGCTGTGTTCCATGACGCTGGTTCATAACTTAATTTACCTTTCATCCGTGTGTTGCCGCAGCCTGAGAGGGGAGCAAACAATAGCAACACTCTTTACCGTCCACGCATGTCGCAATAGGCGACTAAGGACATTATGGGATGGAGTTGGCTGCCCCATTCCATATAGGGGCAAAGTGACCCAAAGCCATGCTGAAGTCGGATGTATCAAGCCGAAAGGTGTAGATATCACAGCAGCGATGTAGTAAACCATGGCATAACGTATTCCATTCTCTAGACTATATTCTGCTAATCTGCAAGAGTTTGAGAATGAATGCAGAAGAAGATATTACCTTTACCTTCGTTACATCACTTTTCGTATACTTTGTGTCAGAAACCAATGAAAAGCATAGAAAAGTCAGATATCACTAATCTGAGATTAACGAGAGGACTATCGCCTATTGTTTCTCTGGCATTTTATTTGATGGTAAAGTTTTCCAGAGCTTTTGCATGTCCCAGATAAATGTTTTACTCAATGTGGCTGTAGCATGCCTCGATCTGGATAGTCTTCTACACTCCAGAGGGGATGTTGTAGTTGACTGCAATCCTAAAGTATGCTACAGAGAAAAGTGTTAATTTCCTACCACAGTCATCCCAACAGAAAGAAACACCACTATTCTAATCTGTGATCAACAAAACAGGTGAAAGAATTCACTTATCTTGGAAGCATCACATCATCAAATGGGAAAAACACCAAAGAAATTCAACATAGATGCAAGATAGCATACCAGATCTTAGGGCAGGTGTCTCCTATTTTCAGAAACAAATATGTGAACATAACACCAAAATTGCACTATATAAAACGATCATCATACCATCACTATGCTACCAATGTCAAACATAGACAGTAACAGCAGAATCCAAAATAAAACTTGTTACAACAGAAATGACTTGCCTATGTAAACTTCTCGCAGTGACAATAAGAGACAGAATCAGGAGCGAAAATATCAGAAGACTAACAAACACAATGCCAATCCTGGATTACATCAGAAGACAACAGATTAAGTGGTTTTCACATGCTTTCATACTGCCATCAGACAGTGCTCCTCAAAAAGCATTACCATACAGACACGATGGATACAAAGCCAGGGGCAGACCTTGCAAATGATGATGGATTACAGAAATAAGTCAATGAAAACCATATATGAAGTACACACACAAATACATCTCTAGAGAATTCTACTCCTGACGCTGCCAGGCATAAAGGGGTATAAAGCACACAAAAAAAGAAGAAAAAGAAAGTCATCCGTATCTTGATAACAACGTTTTGTTTGAAAAATCATATTCTGTGTTGTCATAGCAATCATCGCCATCTTGAGTCTTATCTTGATATCATTTCTCGATTCACCTGTGTGTTGTTGGAAATCAAAAGTGAAGCAAAGAATAGTAATACTGTTTACCTCCCATGCTTGTCATAAAGAGGTAACGTGACTAAGGAGGATATGGGGTGGAGTAGGCTGTCCCATCCCATATAGGGTCAGTGACGCAGAAGTCAAGCTAAAGTCGGATGTGTATAATTGAAAGGCTCATATATCACAGCAAAGTTATAAACCATGACACAACGCACTCCATTCTCAGGACTATATCCTGCTAATCTACCAGAGTTTTAGAACAAATGCTGAAGAAGATTTCTCGAATTACCATTAACACTACTACTACTCACTAAAGAATATAGTAACTCATAAAATAATACTTACTTGACTAGATAACCAAAACAGTCACATGGAAGAGAGTCTTTGCAGATAGAAGTCAATACATGGCATTGGAATTCACCTGAAAGTCAAGAATTACATTTTATTGTGATGTAAATTTGAGAAGAATTAGAAAATATTACAGAAATGTCCTCCTTATTGTAGTGGTTATGCTACTCGCTTTGTGATCAATTCATAGGTGTGGATACTCCAGTGAAACACTTTGTTTTTCTTGTTACTTAGCCAACTGAATAAATTATTATTATCTTGTGGCCTCGAGTCCATTCTCCTGACAGAACCTTGCTAACTAGGAGTAGTTTTATAACGAACACCCTTTTTTTTGCCATGAAAATGATTTTTAATGTTGTCTTAAAGTTTAAAGAGAGACAGTTATCTATATCTTTTGGGCCATGTGTCTTTTAGAACGCCATTTGTGATACCAGCTGTACTTTTCCTTTTTGATTTATACCATAATTTAATGATGTAACCTAAAACCAGGGCCACAACTTAGACAGTTGTAACAGAGCCACGGTCAGCTCTGGTGAGCACTGGTGCTTTGGTGAGAACTATTGTTGATTTCTGAAACTGCAATTGACATGAAAGACCATGTGACCATATGTTCACCGACTTGTACTGATTACATTAGTGATTTGTGAGATGTTGTGGTTTATGTTGTTAGTGAGGGTGATATTCTGGCAAAGCTGGTCTGTTTGTTCACTGAAGAGGGTCCAATTTTTTTTTGTTGAAGTTCCAGCTTGGGGACATGCTGTGATGTCCTGTACTTCCTGACTTGGCGATTTGCAGGATGACTGATACATGGTCACTTCCTCCCAGTTGACTTTCTACTGTTCTTTTAATGTGTCTATCTATGTCATCTGTTGCCATGGCAAGGTCTGGTGAGCTAGTTTTTTTCCAGACTCTGGAGTAGAATGTTGGTGTATCATCTGGCTGGTTTATTAGAATTAGTTTATTTTCCATCATCCAGTCTTCAATCTCTTCACCCCTTTGATCCATATCCTCGTAGCCCCAGCTTGGTGAATGGCCATTGAAGTCACCTACTATTAGGTGACTCGATTCCTCTATCTTTAGTTTACAAAGTTCAATTTTGGTAGCAGTTTGTTATTGATATTTCTCCACCAGGTAGCAACAATTTTACTGTTATATGTTCCAGTTCTCCTTCTCCTGATCTTTTAACTTCTGCTGCTGGTATTGATGTTTTTACTAATGTCAGTATACCTCCTTTGACTCTTTTGAGTCGATCTTGGTGGAAGGACTCATAACCTCGAACAAAGAATCTCTGTGTGTCCTTTAGGTGCGTCTCTTGAATGCATATTATGTCAATCTGGTTTTTCCTCAGGAATTCCTGTAGCTCAGGCTTTTTGTTTCGCACTCCTTCTGCATTCCACTGAGCAACTCTGAGGCATTTGGTTTAGTTTGGTTTGGTCAGTAGCACTACTCTGCTTTCCCCTGACCTCCAGGTTAGCAGAGGCACCGGTCGCTTGGGTGGGCCCTTTTGAGGCAAGGGGCCCGGCTCCGCTCCTCCCCGGTTTTCGCTGATAGGAGTGACGCCATGATGACAGGGTTAATTGTCGCATGACCACATTTCTGTAAAAGCGTGTGTGCCCTAATTTATCCCAGTATCTGCGCCATCGCTGGCTAACACACTCCGTCTTCGGCAGGCTGGGTTGTGATTTTTCTGTCTGGGTTGTCTCCCCTAGCCTTTCCATCTCCCGATAGTAATTGCAAGGCAGCAATTTAAAAAAAAAAAATTCAAATCCCCCCTCCCCTAGCACGCTCCTGACTTGGAGTTAATAACTCCATGCCAGCAGTTTGAGCTTATAGCGGCTCATACTCGCTTGAAAGTGATAAAACAAAGTAATACTACAATCCGCACAGAAGGCAATCCCAAGGGGCAGACGAAGAGAATACAAGTCTTATTGGAGTGAGACTCTAGAAATATTGCATAATGAGCTGAATGATGCAAGACATACAATGGAGCAAAACCCTACAGCAGAAAACACAAAGAAATCAAACACATGTTCAATGAGCAGAAAAGAACAGAGATACAAAAGAGCTGGCATGAAAAGACCAGCAGTCTAAACATGACAAAAGACACAAGTAAACTATGGAACCTTACAAGAACTCTAAATGAAGAAACAAAGAATTCACACTACAAGACTGTCATCGAAGAAGAGGGAAAATTCCACACAGGGAAAATGACAGCAAACATTTTAGCTGACTTCTACAAGGAAGAAAGCACAACAACACTCTCTCATACACGTATCAAAGAAGTCAAAAAAGAAATTAAAAGAAAACTGAAGAATCAAAATCCAGAGCCCTGCATGAAAACACCCGTCACCATCGCAGAACTAAATGGTAACATAGGAAAACTAAAAACCAAAAAGGCCCCAGGAAAAGACGGCATAACCAATGATATGATCAGGAACCTAGGGCAAATCAGCAGAAACAAGCTCCTTACCATCTTCAACCAATCATGGAAAACTGGTAAAATTCCAGACTTGTGGCATGAAGCTGTCATCATCCCAATTGGGAAAAAACAAAAAGGAAAAACAAGCAAGTCAAGCTACCGACCAGTCAGCCTCTTGAGTTGCATAGGGAAAACAATGGAGAGAATGGTCAACTCTAGACTGATAAAATACCTAGAAGAAAACCAAAAGCTCACCAAGACACCGTCGGCCTATAGGAAAAATTGAAGCACTGAAGACCAGCTTACATACCTAGCACAGGAAATCGAAAATGCTTTCCAAAATAAGGAAAAAGTGCTGGCTACTTTTATGGACTTAAGTAAGGCCTTCGATAAGGTGTGGAAAGAGGGAGTCCTCTTCAAGCTTCTCCAAAACAAAATAGAAGGCAGAATGTTTAGCTGGATAAAAGATTTCCTCTGCTACCGCACTGCAATAGTAAAAGTAGATGGTAAACTAAGCAAACGTGTTACTCTGCAACAAGGAGTACCTCAAGGGGGAGTGATCTCTCCTACCCTCTTCCTAGTATTCATCAATGATATGGGAGAGAAACTGTCACATCATATTTCAAAGGTTCTTCATGCAGATGACTTTGCTGCCTGGAGTGCGGCAGGAAACCTATCCACTGCAAAAAACAGAATGCAAACAGCACTTGACACCTTAAGTGAATGGGCATCTGACTGGGGAGTCCAGATCAACCTCTCCAAAACGGTGACAACCATCTTCTCACTTTCAAACCACCAAGAAAAAGCAAATCTTAAAATAAATGGAAGTGAGCTAGCACATGTGGAGAACCCTACATATCTAGGGGTCACACTAGACAAGCGACTCACCTGGAAACCACACCTAATAACCACAGAGCAAAAAGCAACCAGGAGGCTATCCTTGATGAAGAAACTTGCAGGAACAAGCTGGGGAGCAAATGGAAATATTCTCCGTAAAGTCTACATGGGTACAGTCAGACCTGTAGTAGAATATGGAATGACAGCCTGGGCATCAGCATCAAAAACAAATACTAATCGCCTATCTAAAGTACAAAATGCAGGACTTCGACTTATCTCTGGAGGGATGAAAACCACTCCAATCCATGCAATGGAAAAACATGCAAACATCCGCCCACTGGATGACAGAAGAGAAGAAAGAGTGCTTGTACAAAGGGAAAAAAATTAAGCGCATGCCAAACCATCCGATGTATGCGCAAATTTCTAGATCAGCTACAAGCAGGTTGAAAAGAACCAGCTTCTGTCACATCTCTAAAGATATCCATGAACAACATAAAGAAATCCTCACAAACCTCCCAAATGAAATTGAAACACTAACGGACTTTGAAGAGCCAGGCAATAGTCTCCAGAATGTCTCCATAATAACACAGGTTCCTGGAATAATTAATAAGGAATACCAAACTCCACCTCAACTAAAAGCATTGACACTGGAAATGATAGAAATAAAATACAATCCCAAGGATTGGACACATGTCTACACAGATGGATCGGCAGAAGGACCAGTAAGGAATGGAGGAGGTGGAATTTTTATAAGACTCAAAGATGGGAAGACAATATCAAAAGCTTTTCCAACCGGGAAATACTCCTCTAATTTTAGAGCAGAAGCAGTTGCACTCCATCAAGCACTGAAAGCCTTCACTCAACCAGGACTGCCAAGACCAAAGAAGATAGCCATATTCACAGATTGCAGATCCCTACTGGAATCAATCCAGAGCAACAGAAACGAAAGCCTTCTGTACAACATCAGACATGAGCTAAGACAGATCAAAAAATCAACAGCTATTGCCCTTCAGTGGATACCATCACACTGTGGAATCATGGGAAATGAGAAAGCAGATGCTCTGTCAAAGGCAAGAAGTGAAATGGAGCAACACAGACACCCACTGTCTTACGGAGAAGTAAAAACAATAATCCGCAACACATACACAGCAAAGTGGAAGAAAGAAACGGAAGGGGAATATGAACATGATGCAATACATCTCCTCCAGAGATATCAACAGACCACAATATTTCACCTTAGAACAGGCCACTGCAGATTGTTGGGTCACCTTTATCGATTAAGGATCTCATACACAGATGAATGTCCATGTGGATCCGGAACCCAGACTCCAGAACACATACTTCAGGACTGCTCAACATACAAAGAGCAGAGACAGCAGACCTGGCCAGAGGATACAGACTTGAGGCAAAAGATATGGGGCAGCTGCTCTGACATGGAGAAGACAGTGGACTTCGTCTTGATGACAGGTCTGACGGTATAGCATAACCACATGCTGAATGCAGAAGAAGAAGACATTAGTGATGACGCCTTCACACTCCTCAGTTTCTGGCATGGTGATGCAGCACTGGCACGTTTCATTTGAACAGGCCATGTAAAATGTGCAGTTATGGATGCCTATCATAAGGCTATGTTGTTACTCATCATCATGTGACATATTCTTCCTAGAACGTAGTCTTCCTTATGGATCTATTGAATTCTCCTCGATTTTGAACAAGTTATCCCGCCTCCTTTAGGGACATGCATTCCTGTATGTCTTCTTCCATCTGCATCTTCGTCTGCCTTTACCTCTGTTACCTTCTTTCATCTCCTCCAATAACACTCTCTTAAGTGACTGAAAAAACCTCATCATCATCAGGTGCCATGCCGGTTGGCGTAGGCGGCCATGGCTCTCCACAGCTCTGTCCACAGTATTATGTATCAAAGACATTGTTGTTTCCTTGCCGTGCCAGGTTGTCAAACTATCTAATATTTTCTCACATTGTTGCCCTCTGTCTCTGTTGCCTTCAATTTTGCCTGTTGTGACTATGTTCTCTAAACCTGCCCGTCTCATGAAGTGGCCAAAAATAGAAGATTGCCTTTTTCTTATATTGATGATTAAGGTCTGTTTCGCATTTGACTCTTTTAACACCTCTACATTAGTTTTTCTGGCAGTCCATGATATTCTCAGCATTCTTCTGTAGAACCACATCTCTGTTGCCTCTAATTTCCCACTTTCCAGTTTGTTTATTGTCCAAGACTCACACCCATATGTTAGTATAGGGGTTATATAGCACTGCAGAACTCTCTTTCTCACCTCTAATGACAAGGTCATATTACACAGTATATTTTTCAGAAATAAACCTAGAAAAAAACCAAGCTTTTTCTTTATTATGGTGTTCAGAAGTCATCCCTCTTGAGCACTGATTGTGCTTAGCACCACCTGGTTTGTTTTCCTTGCTCTCATGGTATTCTCAGAACTCTTTTGTAGCACTTATTCTTCTGGACAATGTCATTCTTGAATTGTGTATATACCAGACTGCAGAATTCTTCTTTTGCAATAATTCTCAAACTCCTGCAGATTAGCAGGATGTAGTATGCAGGACGAAATGCGTTGTCATGGTCAGTCAAACACTCAGTCAGTTAGAGATCTCTATTAATAATTATTTATGATCAGATTTTTTTTAGACTCGTAATTTGACCAGTTGGACAAAAGCATGTTTATAAGTGTTTGGTTTATTTCCGCTCCCTTCTATGTCAGTAACAACTTCCATCCAAGCTCTTTCCTAATATACTTATTCCCAAAATCTGGAATTAAGTGAACTTCTCATACAACTTTATGAAATCAAATAATACAATTAAACAATTACAACCTTCATAGATCAAGAGAAAGCATTTGACCGAGTAAACAGAGAAAAACTATAGGAAATATTAAAAATTTATGGAGTATGCCAACATTTAATTAACGTTTGTAGAAGTCTCTATAGCAACAGCAGTTGCACTATAAGAACAGCTGCAGGCTACACAGAGGACTTTGTGATTAGCACAGGAGTAAAGCAGGGATGTGTATTATCCCCACTACTTTTTATTACATACATGGACCATATAAACAAAACAGCAAATTCTAATGAAGCAAATGAACTGCTTTTTGCAGATGACCAGGTTTTATTCCACAACAGCATTAAAAACCTGCAAGATCACCTAAACACAATAGACACAGCAGGCAAGCAATTTGGAATGAAAATCAACATAGACAAAACAGAAGTAATGAATATTGCAAGAGAAAAGAAGAACATCAACATACAGATAAATAATAAACAACTAAAACAAGTAGATGAATTCAAATATCTGGGCAGCACATTGAGATATGACAACAAACAAGAAGCAGAAATAAACGCAAGATGTAATAAGGCCTGTCAGATCATTGGTCAATTAACACCTTTACTAAGAAACAAAGATATTACACTAGAAACAAAGAAAGCGCTTTTCAACACCATTTTCTTACCAACATTGTGTTATCAGTGTCAAACTTGGACATTAGATTCTAGAACAATACATAAGATTAACACCACTGAAATGAAATGTGTGAGACGTATGATTGGAGTTAGCTTGAGAGACAAAATCAGGAATGAAGAACTAAGGAAACAATTAGGGATCAAACCAACAATAGAGTACATACAGAAACAACAAGTTAAATGGTATGGCCACATAACCAGACAGAAAGAGCAAAGTATTATCCAAAAAACACTTAACAAACGATACGAAAACAGGAGACCTATTGGACGCCCTCGTAAAAGGTGGATAGATAGTGTATTAGAGACACTTGGAAATATAACAGAAGAGGAGGCAAATAGAAGGGCAAAAGACTGTACACTCACTCTCCCCTCAACACCGAAAGGTACATGAGGACAGAAAGAAGAAGAAGAAGAAGAAACAATTACAATGAAAAATCATCTAAAAAAGAAATCAACATCTTTTATGAATATAGTTTTCTAATTACTAATCAATACTACTGAAAATAATAAATCAACACACATTATTATTATAACATTCAAATAATATGACATATAAATACTTATCGGGGCATCAATTTTGAACGAATATCTTCCAGTGCTTTGCACATCTGGTATAGGTTTAAACCAAATAAGTCATTTATATATATTTATTTATCTATAAGAATTATTTTCAGTTCTTGGCTTTCTAATTTGGTTTCAATAATTTTAAGTTAGATTATCATGTCTAAGTTATATATAAGTTAATTTTAAGTTAGATTAGCATGTCTGAATCCTAAAAACATACATATAACGTTTTGATATTTTCATTGGTTGGTTGGTTGGTTGGTTGGTTGCTGATCCAGCGGTGATATTTTCATTAAATCATAAGGTTTTGTAAAGTGTATTCACAACAAGCAGCCTAACAATGGAAGTATTTGTAGCAACGCAGGCACATAACTGGCTGGAATCACAAGTCTATTCCCATGCGTGCATACTACGTGACTCTCTGAATATGATTCAGAAAGTCAAAACAGGTAATGCTCCTAGGGAATGGGTGGAGTCATTAGAGAGAGCAAAAATGCGGGCATCACTACGAAAACTCACACTTATTTTTGTCCCAGGACACGTGGGCGTGGAGGGAAATGAACAAGCCAACCAATTAGTTAGCCTCGCCCCCACAACAGACGGTCAGCCTATGGACCAAGCAGACATACTCATTGCTCTTCATGAATCCTCGCGATCAGAGGATTTTGAGATGAATGAGCATGAGTCAACATCGAGAATGCACGAATTGAGAGCAAGGATGGGCGTGGCCCATAGAGAACCCCTGACAAAGATTTCAAAAAGAGCAGTGAACCAACATAGAACCAGAACTATCAGTCATTATACCCTGAGAGATTTACTGAAGCGGAGATCTGAGCACCTATGGATGTGTCCGGTGTGCGAAGAGGATAATCAACATACCTAATACTTAAAATGTATTCACTTCATATTTATGAGATTTCTTCATCTATACAATCCCGTAGTTGTAACCTTCGATAACAGTTTCAGCATGACACATTCGACTTCATCATACTTCTGCATCATTTTGACCCTATATGGGATGGGGCAGCTAACTTCATCCCAAAACTACCTTCGTCACCTCTTACAACATGCATGGAAGGTAAACAGTGTTGCTATTCTTTATTCCCCTTTAAGACCCTGTCAAAACACAGTGAGCATTCTGGTTAATCTAATAACATTCTTTTCTGGCATTGCCAGGACGAAGTCCACAGTCTTTTCTATATTCAGACAACTACTACTACAGACCTAAGTTGATGTTCTGTTTCATTTCAGTTTGGGAGTGGTTACTGACCTGACTGTGTGATTTGTAAAATGTGAGCAAGTACAGTTATCAGAGCTTTCGGCTGAATTCTGGAAACAGAGTTTAAAGCCACCAAAAGTATCCAGGAGGCCTGCGACTCGAGATTTGTTAACTGTTGGTTAAAATAATTGATACTATTATTCATTTTACTGACAATGATTAATATTGATAATTAAGTTAGTTATTATAACTATTTTACTATTCATAATTCATCTGCTTGTTGCCAGGGACCATAAGGGAAGCAAAGAATAACAACATTGTGGCATGCCATGTAGCAAAATGTAGCTAAGGAGGTTTGGGCGTGGAGTTGGCCAGTTATACAAAGGTTGTGCTGAAGTCAGATGAGTTAAGCATAAAGGTGCATATATTGCAACCTAGCTGTAAACCATGACACTATGCATTCCATTCTCTAGATAATATCCTGCCAGCAGGAGTTTGAGAATGAATGCAGAAGATTACTTATAACACGACACGTTAAGCCTGTTGTAACTACATAGTGAATAGTGAGCAATTAAATGTGTTGTTGAAATTGACGTAAATTATTTCATCACATAAACTTCAACATGATTATATATAAACACTCTTTAGAATCACATCAAGCAGATATATCCATTTGATAGCCTCAACTAGACTGTTTTAAAAAACACATTTTGATGTTATCCAATGACTATAATGTTAACACAAACTTTGAAAACAGTAGCACAACTGACACTGAGAAAATAAAAATGTAGATGCTCTAGTACAGGGTTGCTGCTACTTATAATGCAGACCAGTAGGTTCTCTAGTACAGGGTTACTGCTACTTATACGACAGACCAGTAGGTTCTCTAGTACAGGGTTGCTGCTACTTATAATGCAGACCAGTAGGTTCTCTAGTACAGGGTTGCTGCTACTTATACGGCAGACCATAGGTACTCTAGTACAGGGTTGCTGCTACTTATAATGCAGACCATAGGTACTCTAGTACAGGGTTGCTGCTACTTATAATGCAGACCATAGGTACTCTAGTACAGGGTTGCTGCTACTTATACGACAGACCAGTAGGTTCTCTAGTACAGGGTTGCTGCTACTTATACGGCAGACCATAGGTACTCTAGCACAGGGTTGCTGCTACTTATACGGCAGACCATAGGTACTCTAGTACAGGGTTGCTGCTACTTATAAGGCAGACCAGTAGGTTCTCTAGTACAGGGTTGCTGCTATCCTACTGACAATATGATTGGGTGTATTAGTAGCATCTAAAAAATTCAACAATAGTTAAATAGTAATTCCTGTACTCATCCTGTAATCATCAATTATTTATTATACTATTTACCTTAAAAGCAGACTGAATATTAAATAGTTGATGAATTTCTGGCAAACGTCATCAAGATGAATTCAGTGACACACATAATAACACAGGGGAACACACTCTTGGATGCACCAAATGTTATATCTGTTTCGAGTGTTTGGGTCTATTTGGGTCAAAAATTGTACTAGTTTATCCCTGTCACCTCTAGTTTTTGAGATTTAAAATGTGTATGGGTCTATAAATATATATATATATATATACACACAATTGCATTTGGATTTACATCATGCTTAAAAGATATATGTTTGTGTGCATGTTTAAATACACACATATGTATGGCTGTATCTCAAAGCGTAAGTTCATCTTTTATGGGAATATTGTTCCAGATTAGGAATGACCTTTTCAAAAGTTTGAAAAATGAGCTGTCTGCTTTCTTCGCAAATTGTAGTGCAACCCTTCATCTGTGGATAAGAATAAAAACAATGGAAAAGTTTTTGGGACAGGTTCTTCTGAAACAACAAATCATGGTCCTCCAAGAAGCCTACTAGATGACTTATTTGGCTTCAGTACTCTTGAATGATATTCACCTGAAATATGGACACATTTTACTCTATATTCAACAAAGGCAGCTCATTCTTGACCAGCAAAATATTGGTGAACAATGGAAAAAAATAATACATTCTAATCAAATTAAACCTCACCTTAGAATTGAAGCAGCTCTCAAGGAGAGATATAGATGATTCATTTCTAAGACTTTCCCAAGGCACAGCATCACAGAAATTTACCAGAGCTTTCTCCGAAAAGTGGGGCAGGTTCAGATATGTGCATGCAAGTTTAGTCTGTAGGTACACAATACATATGTATATACACACACATGAAAAAACTAGGTGGTAAAATTTACAAAATAAAAATAGAACATAGATTTTTAACAATATTAAATAGTATGGCCATTACAGCACGAGCATAACAATTTCTAATGAATACAAATATCAATCTAGCTAGCATGAATTAGGATCATGAAACTGACTAATAACAATTTCTAATGAATACAAATATCAATCTAGCTAGCATGAATTAGGATCATGAAACTGACTAATAACAATTTCTAATGAATACAAATATCAATCTAGCTAGCATGAATTAGGATCATGAAACTGACTAATAACAATTTCTAATGAATACAAATATCAATCTAGCTAGCATGAATTAGGATCATGAAACTGACTAATAACAATTTCTAATGAATACAAATATCAATCTAGCTAGCATGAATTAGGATCATGAAACTGACTAATAACAATTTCTAATGAATACAAATATCAATCTAGCTAGCATGAATTAGGATCATGAAACTGACTAATAACGATTTCTATTGAATACAAATATCAATCTAGCTAGCATGAATTAGGATCATGAAACTGACTAATAACAATTTCTAATGAATACAAATATCAATCTAGCTAGCATGAATTAGGATCATGAAACTGACTAATAACGATTCCATGACAAAAGATGAAATACGTAATACATAATCTGGCGACATTAAGGAGATGAGTTGGAAGCATCTGGGTTCATCTCATTTTTCAGGAATTTAAATATGTTACATAAGATTATGAAGATAACCTTCTTCTTCATTATATAAAACGCCTGTGTGTTGCCAGGCCCAAGAGGGGAGCAAAGAATAGTGCAACACTGTTTACCTTCCATGCAGGTCGTACGAGGCGACTAAGGAGGTTATGGGATGGAATTGGCTGTCCCATCCCATATAGGGTCAGTGATCCAAAGCCATGCTGAAGTTAGATGTGTCAGGTCAAAAGGCGCAGATATCGCAGCAATGATGTAAACCATGACGCAATGCATTCTGTTCTCCGGACTTTGTCCTGTTAATCTGCAGGAGTGTGAGAATGAACGAAGAAGATTATATAAAATATATTACATAAGATTATATACCCGGTAACCTTCTTCTTCTTCTTCTGAATTCATTCATACACCTTTGCTGATCAGCAGGATGTCATCTGGCGAACAGGGTGTTTTGCATCATGATTTAGTTTGGCTGTGATATCTGCTTGATTTCAGCCCCACACACTGTGGTGACTTCAGGCACAATGTCACCTGTGACTTTTTACGAAGTGGGGTAGCTAATCTCATATCTGACACTCCTTAGTAACATTTTCTAAGGCATCACAGGTGACTGTTACTATTTTCTGCTCTCCCTTTGGGCCACAACACACAAATGATTTTAGTACTGATGTCATTGGTGAAAAAGTTACATGAGAATCAGGCGAAGATTATATGGCAGTGACTAGTACATATTTCTTTCTTTATGTGTTCCTCGGTTTACCCCTTAATCGCCCCTCTCTATTATCTCCCAAAATAATTCAAAATTCATTCTATCTCTAATGTCTTATCAACCATGGTGTCCTCATCCACAAGATTTCTTGAGACTAACGGAAATTGAACCAGTCCGTTCTAACGTCACCAAATTGCCTAGCAACCAGAATTTACGGGGTTTTCCATACTTGACTAATTGCATCTCCAAAAAATGTGATTTTGTCAAGACATTCATACTGTGTACTCAAATGTCTATGTTGCCACAAGACATATAGATATAAATTCAAAATGCCCCCTTCTCCATTGTCACTTGTTCTGGGACGTGCGCTCCACCAAAGAATGTCTCGATTGCCCTTCTTCAATGGCCTGACACATCTGTCTTCGGCTGTATTGGCACAAATAAATCTGGAACACAACACATTTCCATTCTCTGGAAATCTAATATGACCATGGTCCTGCTACGAGAGAGATCCAGCGGGAGTTTGAAAATGAACGCTGAAGAAGAACTAGTGGACCAGTCCCCGATTGCCACACTTGTGTGTGATTAGCAAAAATATAAAACAATCCTAATTTACCACTATAAGAAGTCAGTTTTACCTCTGCAGTATTTGTTTCCAAGAAACAATTCATGCTATCTTTGTCCATGACAAAAGTGTTTTCCTTGCTGGAGCAAGCTTCTCTGATGCTGTCAAGATGCAGCTGTTGAACATAAAAGGATAGGATGTTTACATCAGATTAAGTGGTTCCTTTTGTCTTGAAATCTGAAACGCGCCATGTGTTTCTTGGCTCGAGAGGGGAGCAAAGAATAGCAACACTGTTTACCTTCCATGCATGGCGTAAGAGGCGACTAAGAAGGTTATGGGATGGAGTTGGCTGTCCCATCCCATAGAGGGTCAGTGACCTAAAGCCATGCTGAAATCCGATGCGTCAGGCCAAAAGGCACAGATATTGCAGCAATGCTGTAAACCATGACAACGCATTCTGTTCTCTGGATTATATCCTGCTAATCTGCAGGAGTTTGAGAATGATGCAGAAGAAGAAGAAATCTCAAACTCATGCCAGTCAACAAAATGAAGTCTAGAGAACAGAATGTGCTATTATGGATTATAGCTTGGCTGTGATATCTGCCTTTTGGTCCAACAGATCCGACTTCAGCATGGCTTCTTGGTCACTTTGATCATATATGGGATGGAACAGTTAACTCTACCCCAAAACCTCTTAGTTGCTTCTTATGATATGCTTGACAGGTAGCAGTGCCACAATTTTTTCTCTCCTTTCATGCCCAAGCTACACAGATGTGACTTCTGTATCTGATTCTAAATCTATTTTATCATTATTTTTATCTTTATTACTTACTAAAAAATCTGAATACTCTGGGCATCAGAGAATCAGTTAAATTATCCATTTTGAAGTGTTCATTGATAAAATGCAATAAAACCATTAAATCTCCAATTATCTGCATTGATCCAATAACTAGTAATGGTGCCACATTAAAATATCCTTAGAAAAAAGAAGTCAGAATCTTCTTCTTCAGCATTCATTCTCAAACTCCCACTGGATCTCTCTTGTAGCAGGACAATGGCCCTACTATATTTCCAGCAGGATATAGTCCAGAGAATGGAAATGCGTTGTATCGCCATTTTATTTGCTTTAATGGCCCGTCACATCCATCTTTGGCGGAGTCAGATTAAGTGAAAGGAACTTTGTGCTTTGACGACAACAGTTGACAGTGGCAGTGAAAGTTTTACGGAACAATGGAAACAGATACACTTAACTGCAGGACCAAAAACAACATACTACCAAATATGAAATAATTCAAACCACTATCTTATAATAAATCTTCAGACTAAACTAGATATGATTGATAAGTAACATTTTCAGAAAGCTTAAAATTGATGTGAGACTCATGCATTCATACATTGAGCTCAGAAACCACAGTACAAATCCTTCATGTGTTTCGACCACAGAGAACAGAGGGAGAAAATGTTGCCTAGAAATGGAATTTCTCCATAACATGAGAAACTCCATTGATTTTAAGGGAATCACAATTCATTGAAGCTTTGACCAGATGACTGACAGAATAACTATGAGAAAGTTCTATGCATCATGTGCTCTAATGATATGATTTTTTTTCCTGTTTGTTCTCAAACTTCCACTGGATCTCTCTTATGGTCAATGGTCCTACATGATTTATAGCAGATCCAACAGACTTACCATAACATTCTCAGATAGTTTGACAACAGAATCTGCAGCAGGATTCAACACTTACCATAACATTCTCAGATAGTTTGACAACAGAATCTGCAGCAGGATTCAACAGACTTACCATAACATTCTCAGATAGTTTGACAACAGAATCTGCAGCAGGATTCAACAGACTTACCATAACATTCTCAGATAGTTTGACAACAGAATCTGCAGCAGGATTCAATAGACTTACCATAACATTCTCAGATAGCTTGACAACAGAATCTGCAGCAGGATTCAATAGACTGATTGAGTTTGCGGATGCTGCATTCTTTACTTCCTCTACAAAACTTGAACTTTTTTCCTTACTTATATTATTCCCTGAAGCCAGCACTTCATCAATAGGACACTCAATAAAATCATTAGCATTGGTCAATATTTCTGCAAATTTCCGTTTCTTTGTAGGCACAGTAATGTTTGAATCAATGGACAAATAATCACAGTTCCCAAGGTCTGGTTTATCTGAGACAACAGTAATGTCTTTAAAACTTCTTTTAGTATGAAATACAGAGGTTGCACATTCTGTACTATATTCATCAATGATGATAATATCTGCAGCTCTCTGACTGCATTCGGGAAGTGAGAGAACAGTATTCTTAATGACAGGGTCTATAACTTTGCTAGGAGAATAGTTCTTACTGACAGGGTCTATAGCCTTGCTAGAAGAATAGTTCTTACTGGCAGGGTCTATAGCCTTGCTAGAAGAATAGTTCTTACTGACAGGGTCTATAGCCTTGCTAGAAGAATAGTTCTTGTTAGATATTGCATAGTCTGTGCTATCTTCATCAATTATGATAATATCCATAGCTGTCTTGCTGCACTCAATAGGTGATTGTGATGTGTTCTTGGTCACAGGGTCTATACCAGAAGTTGAAGTCCTGAACTTTATTGATGTATCTTGTGCTCTCTTTGAGTTCAAAATACTTTCAATATCTCCAGACTTACTATGTTCTTTGACCACCAGATTAGAAGCATCTAGAATGAACAAATTTAAGACAATGTTTATATGTATTTCTTTAAAAACAAGGTTAGGTTGTTTAGTACAAATGTGAAGTCTGTATTTTCTTTATTTCTCAGAAACATGGTATGTAACCCAGAAAATCACATCATAAGTGCATTCTTCTTCTTCTGCGTTCAGCATCTGTGGTCATGCTATACCGTCAGGCCTGTCGTCAAGATGAAGTCCACTGTCTTCTCCAGGTCAGAGCAGCTGCCCCATAGCTTTTGCCTCAAGTCTATATCCTCTGGCCAGGTCTGCTGTCTCTGCTCTTTATATGTTGGGCAATCCTGAAGTATGTGTTCCGGGGTCTGGGTTCCGGATCCACTTGGACATATAAGTGCATATATTTAACAATAGACCTCTCAATAGTCTACTTTGCATTAGATGGTCAGAGTTGATCTCAAATGAGGAGTAGAAGAGAACACAATAGCGCCCAGTGGAGGAAAAGGTTAAATGTAAAAAGTGGATATAGGACACTCAGAAAAACAGTCTTGACAACATAATTAGACAGGCACAAGAAAAGAGGGAAGTTGAAAAACCAAGAACCACCTGGAGAAGATTGGTGAAGTAAGACACCAAATCTATTGGACAAAGAAATAGTTGGAGAGCATTTAGTGCAGCAGGGAACAGAGAGGAAAAGAAGAAAGACAATGTATGTATTTTTCTTCTTCTTCTTCTGTGTTTGTTCTCAAACTCCTGCAGATTTTAGTAGGATGTAGTCTGGAGAACGGAATGTGTTGTGTCATGGTTTACAGCATTGCTGCGATATCTCTGTCTTTTGGCCTGACACATCCGACTTCAGCATGGCTTTGGGTCACTGACCCTATATGGGATGGGACAGCCAACTCCATCCCATAACCTCCTTAGTCGCCTTTTACGACATGCGTGGAAGGTAAACAGTGTTGCTATTCTTTGCTCCCCTTTCGGGTCCCCGGCAACACACGGGCGATATGTAATTTTTAAAATATAAACAAATAAAATGTAAACAGTTTCAAATCAATGTCAGTGTAAATGGTTAGGCCACAGATTGATTGCGAACCTCGATGGAGTATTCGGTTTTTTAATTCTTGTTTCTTATGACAGTCAGTGGAGTGTTACTTTCAGCATCACTTATCTCTTGGCATTCTTATTTATGGGACGTTCTCAGTCTTGTTTATTGAAGTCGCAGATGACTACTCAGAACGGTTGTAAAAAGCTAACTCTTTTGTCTCCGTAAGCCGCAGTAAGGTTTTCCTGCTATGCCGTAGCATATTTTGGAATATTTTTTAGTAATGTAGTATTTGTATTTTTACAATTTCTCCCTCACCATTCTGTCCACGTGAACAATTCCGACATCACATTCCGACAACATGAGGAAAAAAATCAGAGTTGGAGGCCACCAATGAGCAATGTGGTGATGAATGGACATACGCTTGAGGAGGTGAATACCTTCAAATACCTCGGATCCAGTATGTGCAGCGACGGTAAATGTAAAGCAGAACTAAAAGTAAGGCTGGAGATGGCTTGAGCGTCCTTGTCAAGACTAACTATGATTTGGAAAAGCAACATCAGTGTTGGAGTGAAAATCAAACTGAATAAGTTGTGCTGGTGCTTTCTGTTGTGCTGTATGGTTGTGAGAGTTGGACACTCACTGCGGACATGGAGAGAAGATTACAGGCTTTCGAGTACAAATGCTACAGACGAATTCTACGAATTTTCTATAGGGAACATAAGACCAATGTGTATGTAAGAAATAAAGTAGAGATGAGTGCAGGTGTTCAGGAGCCATTGCTTTCAATAGTGAAATGACGAAAACTAGCATGGTTCGGACATGTATGCAGGTATGATTCCTTGTCAAAAACATTCCTTGTCCAATGTGGTACCCCTACGACCCTGAAGGGTTACGGGTTTATTGATTGATTGAATGAGCAATGTCAAGATGGAGGGAGACAGAATATGAAAACATTTAAAATAAGATGCATGAAATTGATAGCAGGAGACCAATAGACAACAGCGAGACTATATAAATAGGTAGGGGGATCAGTAGTTCAAAGCATCTGAAATAGAGGATGCATCAAACAAAAAAGGACGAAAACTACAATATATACAAAAAATATGATAAATACATAGATACACACACACGTAAACATATATACATACATACACATATATATGTAAACATATTCACATACATTTACAAGTAAATGCATATCTAAATATATGAATATAAACAGTAGTCCATCTAGGGCCAGATAAATGGAACACATTATATGGAACAAAACAACAGCTCACAAACACATGCATATATCACACAATGGCATTGGGTCAAAGGGCATGAGCCCATGGACCGCTGGATCAGCAACCATAAACAGTATTACATATACATACATGCACATATGCATACAAATATATACATATAACAAAAACAACCATACATACATACATCCATTCATATACTTGTACACAAGTGTACATACCACAAAAACACAACTCTATATATACATATACACACATACATATATAAGCAACACACATACAAATATATCTCTTTTCCATAGTCAATACGTAGATGTAAGAAAGATCCTGAATATTCTTCTGTATGCATTACCAAACTCCTGCAGATTAATAGGATAGAGAGAGCAGAATGTATTGTATCATGGTTTACAGCTCGACTCGATATCTGCACCTTTCAGCGTGACACTTCCGGCTTCAGCATGGCTTCTGGGTCACTTTGACCCGTATGAGATGGGCTAGCCAACTCCATTCCCAAAACTTCCGAAGTCTTCTCTTATGACATGCATTGCAGGTAAAGGTGTCACTATTCTTTGCTCCTCCTTCCGAGCTCCGGCAACACACAGCAAAGTCCTGAATAAAATATACTGAGACAAACACACTGGTACAGAGAAACACCACTAGAAGATAAAACACTACTAGAAGATAAAACACCACTAGAAGATAAAACATTAGAAGATAAAACACAAGTAGCAGCTAAAACACCACTAGAAGATAAAACACCACTAGAAGATAAAACAACACTAGAAGATAAAACACCACTAGAAAATAAAACAACACTAGAAGATAAAACACCACTAGAAAATAAAACACCACTAGAAGATAGAGCTCTATGGGCGTCTGTATGAAACAGTAAAGAAAAGAGACCAAGCTGAAGATATCGCCCGCTGAAGACAAATATGTTGGGTCATTTGTACAAATAAAACAGCGACACAGCACATTTCCATGCTCTGGACTACATCCTGCTGGAAATCTAGTAGGACCATTGTCCTGCTACAAGAGAGATCCAGTGGAAGTGAGAATGAACGCTGAAGAAGAAGAAGCTGAAGATATAGCCCTGATTCCAGGTTTTAGATTATCTTTAATAGTTAAAAACAATGATTAAAGATATAGTGACCAAACAGATAATGAAACAAATAACAAGGTAATTAAACATGAAAACAGTGAATACCTGGAAACTTCTGCCAGGGCAATCTTTTCCCATTCTTCAGTTTACTTAAAATTTCTTGTAATGAATTCTGAGACTCTGATGTAAATTCATAATTCGTAACTGTAAGATTGTCAATCTTAGCATTATACTTGGCCACAGAGTTTCTTAACTGGCATACTGCTGCTTTAATCCATACATTTTTCAGAGAATTGTCAATTTTCTCCAAAAAAGAGTGAACTGAACAAGTAGAAACTCTTGACATGTTTGATTGAAGAAAGAAAATAAATCGCAGCTGCAAGATTGAAGGAAGACTTAGGAAAACAGGTTGTCTGAAAAACAAAAAAGTTAAAACATTTTAAATATAATAATGTAAATGCATCAAGTATCTCTTCGTCCAAACTTAATATTATTTAAATTTCAGTAACTCATCTAATATTAGGATAAAACGGTGAGGAAAAATTATTCACACTTATTCCATATGCCAGAAGGTAGAGTTTTCTGGCAATTTTTGGCTTTAATTTTGTAAGTAAATACTGAAAAAAATTACCATGGACAGCTAAGAAAACTAATTGATGTAATCATTTAGGTTCTCATTGATGCTGGTGTAAAAAAAGATCAATCATATCAAACATTAGGGGCAGACAGCCAAGATTTCTAGGGTATGTGCTAAGAAGAACACATCTTGAACACTTAATAAGCACTGGAAAGTTCAAGGGGAGAAGAGATAGGGGACGACAAAGAGAGGTTGCTAGATGGACTAGTATTGTGGCACAGTAAAAGTTCACCAATCTAGCTTATTGACAACACAAGAGACAGACCGTCGTGGAGAAACATGATCGCCTATGCCATTCGGCATGGCACTTGATTGATTAATTGAAAAAAAATAATATTACAAATTTAAATAAGTCCTATACATCTCCATTGTATACTTTTTATCTCTACCTCCAGCAGCACTCATATGCTCTCTTCACAACTCATCATTTGATATCAACTCTTGTCATGTTATGCGAAGTAAACAATGAAGGGTCCATCTATTGTTAAATATCTGCAGTTTGATATGATTTTTCCATGTTCTCTGGGACAATGCTGAGGAATTTCATACAGGGCAAAGTATTAAAAGCCTATCTGGTCTCATTAATTCTGTTCTTAACATTTTGTTCTGTTCCTTTTTCTTTGCCAATGTTGCTTTTTAAAATAGGTCTCTTCAATTTTTATGCCATTTTTATGAGACCTTTTTGCATAGGTGTCAACTAGTATGGATTTTCCATATTGATACAAATCTCAGGTCATTCCCCCCCCCCCACCAAAAAAATAATTATAAAAAGGTAATTTAGTGTTAAATTTGAGTAAATATTACAAATATTACTAATGATTACTTTTTTTTTATCTGGCATGCACATATTGGAATGCATTGAAGGGCAAAAAAAAATGTGTCTTTTGGTGTTAAATATGGATGTTTTTATTGAAATACAGAAATAAATTGTTAAAAATACAGATTTATAAAAAATAATTTGACATCCATGCCATTTTGTATATTACTAATTATCATTTCATTTGTTTTACCTACATTTTCAAACAGGAATTTTCAAAATTGCTATCTTTTGTAGATTAAATTTTAAAATCCCCCTTTACACATTGCAACAACTGCAATAGTGGATATATTACCACAAATAAGGTCTTCCCTACATTCTTTCAATGTAAATATTGTTGTAACATAAGAAATTATATTTATTTCTTACAAAAGTCCAGGCTAGAGCTACTTTTTTTTCACAAAAGTGAAAAAGTGAGACTATATTCCCACTGAAGTCCATGCTAGGACTGGTACTTTTATTTAAACCTTAACATAAAAACTGATATAAAGTTTGTTTGTTTGTTTTGCGTTCGCTTCATTGTAACCAGCATGGAATTCCGTGCGATTTCCGCCGGGAGCGTGATTACGTTGTGCCACCTTGTAGGCCTAGCACATCCGATTTCATGTGCTAGCATGTGATATAAAGTAATAAACTAACCTTTCATTGTAAAAAGAAAAAAAAACTCACAATTTGAGCTCTCCTCCTTCTTCAACAGCTTCCTCCTCTCCAAGAACACTAAGCACAGACTCCCATGACTCAGCCACTATGCCACTGAAGTTTGTATTTCTGTTTAAAACTTTGCCTGAAACACATTTTTGATGTGAGATTCAAACAAGTAATTTTAGCATATCCTACTAATGAGTCAGCATGACATATGGCTCAACCTAATATTTTTTTTTATATAGTGATTTTCATTTATTTAGTTAAGTTTTCTCAATAGTTCAGATGTCCAACTGCCTGTAGCTGAAATTGAACAAGGTAAGTGTTTCCCGACGGCAGGTTGCTGCCATAGGACATACCTTTACCTTTAAAGATAGACATGATAGGCCATTGATGCAAATAAAATGGCGAATCAACTACATTTCCATTCTCTGGACTACATCCAGCTGGAAATCTCGTAGGACCCTAATCCTGCTACAAGAGAGATCTCTGGACTACATCCAGATGGAAATCTAGTAGGACCCTTGTACTGCTACAAAGATCAAGCAGGAGTTTGGGATGCATGCTGCAGGAAAACTTGTTACAACAGAAATGACTTGTCTATGTAGAATCCTCGGAGTAACAATAAGAGACAGAATCAGGAACATAAATAGAAGAAGAACAAACACAATGCCAATCTGGATTACATCAGAAGACAACAGATTAAGTGGTTTTCGCATGCTTCCAGACAACCATCAGACAGTGCCCCTCAAAAATCATTACCATACAGACACAATGGATACAAAGCCAAAGCCAGGGGCAGACCTTGCAAATGAATAAAAAGTCAACAAAAATAAATATACATGAAGCACACAAAAACATCATCTCCAGAGAACTCTTCTGCCCCTGACTCTGCAAAGCATAAAGAGATATAAAGTGAAAAGAAAGAAGAAGATTACATTTCTTTATGCATATGCTTCAAATTCCTGCTGGTTTTCAGGATGTACACTGGAGAAAAGAATGCATTGAGTGGTTAACAGTTTAACTGTGCCTTTTGATCTGGCACATCCTATTTCAGCATGGCTTCTATGTCACTCTAACCCTGAATGAGATGGGACAGCCAACAGAACCTTCAAAAATCTCCTTGATTGCCCTCTTAACAGTTAACAGTTTCACTATACTATTCTCCCCTTTTGGTCCACGGCAAGTTTGACTACAATATCAACGTCTTTCAATCAAACAGCACTTCAGCATGTCTATTTGACCCACAATGAAATGAGAAGACCAACCCCCACCCCAAACATCCTTTGCCTCTTATGACAAAATGCATGGCAGCTCATGTTTTTAATCTTTGTTTCTCTTTTGAACCCATGCAACACACTGGCAAAAGAGACAATGATTAGCTTCTATCTGCTGTTCAGATAAATGGCTACATGCATAATAATGCTATGGGCATTCAGCTGGATATATCTGACATCTTGCATCCTTTTCAACATAGAATATCAGACTTTAGCATGGCTTTGGGAGAATTGAACTATGAAGCTAGCATCCTTTTCAACATAGAATATCATACTTTAGCATGGCTTTGGGAGAATTGAACAATGAAACTAGCATCCTTTTCAACATAGAATATATTCACTATTAATCTGTTGTACCACTTACTATTGTAAAAATACACATATATTTATTATAAACCGTTAGAGATTATAAAAAGTTTAAATACACTTATATATCACTATATGGATATTGACTACAAAAAGTCATTGGCACTTACAGAACAGTACTCTGAATATATCCAGGATGCTAATTAACATATGAAATGTGGGGTTAATATGATATTAACTGAGTGGTTAATTTGATACTGAGTGGTTAATATAAACTGAGTGGTTAATATATGGATTCAGTGGTTAATATGATATAAACTGAGTGATTAATGTGATATAAACTGAGTAGTTAATATATGGATTCAGTGGTTAATATGATATAAACTGAGTGATTAATGTGATATAAACTGAGTAGTTAATATATGGATTCAGTGGTTAATATGATATAAACTGAGTGGTCAATATGTTACGAATTGAGTGGTTAATATCTTCTTCTTCAGTGTTCATTCTAAAATTCCCATTGGATTTTTCTTGTAACAGGACAATGGTCCTACAAGATTTCCAGTTGGATGTAGTCCAGAGAATGGGAATGCGTTGTGTCGCCATTTTATTTGTGCCAATGGCCCGACACATCCGTCTTCAGTGGAAATATGATATGAATTGAGTGGTTAATATGATACAAATCTAGTGTTTGATACTGAGTGGTTAATATGATACTAAGTGGTTAATATGATATGAATTTGGTGGTTAATATGATATAAATTGAATCACTTCAAATTCTCAATTAATAAAATTCACAGTTAACAAAAATACCTTCTAGAACTGCACCAATTGCACAGGAAAAGAATTTGCTGTTTGCAAGCATCTCCAAACATTTTGTCCAAGAGACTGAGAGCTTTCCTTTCAAAGAGCAGGGTAACGACCAAGAAATGTCTTGTGTTTGACTACAAAGTTCTGACATTTTTATTAGCTTCACATTTCAGTTGTTAGATCCTATATGTATATAGATAGTTATGTAGTAGTTTTAGTCTTAGGTTATGATTGCAGGTTATCAACATCTGGCACACTGGTCAGTACACTGGACACGAAAATAGGTGTTCAGGTCCCAATCTGTAAGTGAAGACGCAAAAACCAGTTATTTTAAAATATGGTACCAACAAACAAATCAGACGGAGGTTGCCGTTGCTTCAAATAAACTGATACAATCGAAGAGCATATGGTTTATCTGCAGCAAAATAATAAAATAACGTTCCTTAGAACATGCATGTTGCCAGTTGCAGTATATGGATGTGAATTGTGGACAATAAGATGAGAAAAAACAATACAGTATTTGAAACAAAATATTACAGAAGATGATAGTCTGTGGCACATACTGTTGTCATGTGACGTATTCCTTCCAGAACGTTGTCTTCCCAATGAACTCTCTGAACCTCTCACTGTCTTGGGCGATGTGGCTTGCATTTTCTAGCGATGTATTCATGTTATCTTTAATGTCGTCAGTCCATCGTCTTCTTGGTCTGCCCCTTCTCCTCCTCCCAGGTACTCTTCCCTCCATTATTTGTCTTTCTAAACAGTTATGTCTCTTTATATGACCAAACAGGCGTAGGGCACATACTGAGGCAATTTAATTTTGACACCACAATTATAGACATTATTGAAGCTCTGTACAAAAATGCAAATAGTGCTGTCTTGTCAAACAATACAATTGGAGAGTTCTTCAAAACAAATGTGAGAGTTCGACAGGGATGCATAATGTCCCCAGTACTTTTCAACATATACTTAGAGCACATCATACAAGAGACATTACATGATTACAACACGTCTATATCGATCAGAGGTTGCCCTATTTGCAACTTGCATTTTGCTGATTATATTGATCTTATAGCTGGGTCAGAACAATCATTGCAAGAGTTAACAGCAAAGTTGGAAAAAGTTACCAGCAAGTACGGAATGGAAATCAATACAGATAAGAGCAAAATCTTGGTAAACAGCAGAGACACAGAAAACCAGACTAATATCATGATGAATGGACATAAGCTTGAGGTGGTGAATACCTTCAAATACTTCGGATCCAGTATATGCAGCGATGGTAAATGCAAAGCAGAACTAAAAATAAGGCTGGAGATGGCTTTAGCATCTTTGTCAAGGCTAACTGTGATTTGGAAAAGCAACATCAGTGTTGGAGTGAAAATCAAACTGTATAAGTCGCTGGTGATTTCTGTTGTGCTGTATGGTTGTGAGAGTTGGACACTCACTGCGGACATGGAGAGAAGATTAAGGGCTTTCGAGTACAAATGCTACAAACGAATTCTATGAATTTCCTATAGGGAACGTAAGACCAATGTGTAAGTAAAAAATAAAGTAGAGATGTGTGCAGGTGTTCAGGAGGCATTGCTTTCAATAGTGAAACGACGAAAATTAGCATAGTTCGGACATGTATGCAGGCACGATTCCTTGTCAAAAACAATACTGCAGGAAACTGTCGAGGGAGGAAGAAGCAGAGGAGGACAAATAAAGGAATGGACAGGGCAAGATATTTCCACACTCATCCGCATCACTGAGGATAAAATTCACTGGATGATTCTGTGTTCTGAAGCATCCAATGTGGTACCCCTATGACCCTGAAGGGTTATGGGTTTATTCATGATGATTACAGAAGAATCCTTAGAATACAATGGGCAAAAAGATCACCAATGGGAACATTGTGAGAGAATTTAAAGTAAAAGTAAAATGGCTAAACACGTTTCTCTCTAAAAAAAATTACAATATTTGGCCACATCAAATGACATTACAGCCTAGAAAATACTATAATGGGGGATGGTGTCAGAGCAACAAAAAAGAGGTAATCCACAGAGAAGATGGACACAAGATATCTAAGACCACATGAACATGACTCAAAGCAGGAAAATTGGCAGGAGTTTCAAAGGCTGTGATATCTGCTACATCCTGTCCATGACATACTACCTGATGATGACCAACAAATACAAATGATAAACAACAGTTAGGTATTCTCTTATTGTTACTATTGTTACTTATTATTGTTTTATATCAATAGGTATTCTCAGTAACCTGTTTAATTTGGATTTACCTCAATACAAACGAACATTAGTGATCATATAAATACTGGAATATCCTAAGTAAATATGGATCTCTACCAACATGAGGAAGGTCTGCAAATATTACAAGTAGCCTACCAAACTACCCAATATACAACAGCATACTTCTAGTAATACAGAGAAAACAGAAGTCATGTTACAACCAGTACATAGCAAAATCTATCATGAGCCCCGTATAAAGGTAAATGGCGTAGTACTGAAAGTTGTGAACAGATTCATATACCTCGGTAGTACACTATCATAAAATGCCATCAGTGATGATGAAGTGTATGCCAGGATCTCCAAGGTAAGCAGCACTTTCGGCAGACTATGCAAATGTGTGGCATAGAAATGGCATTAACCTACAGACTCAGCTGAAAGTTTACAGAGCAGTGGTACTTCCAGTGCTGTTATATGATGGTGAAACATGGACTGTGTAGACATCATGTGAGGAAGCTCAATCACTTTCACACAACCTACTCAGAAAAGTTATAAACATAGGATGGCAAGATAAGATTACCACTGTCTGTGACAGAGCATATATCCCTAGAATTGACACTATTCTGATACAGATTCGTTGACCAGGTCATGTGTTACGCATGTCAGATCATTGCCTACCAAAGATACTTCTTTACTGTGAGCTTCCAGAAAGGCATACATTCTCAAGGTTGTAAAAAGAATCGTTACAAGTACTCGTTAAAGATCTCATTGAAATTCTTTTTAAAAAACCAAGACACACGAGAAGACGCTGCATAAAATAGAGCTACATGGCACTCTAGTCAATAAAAGGTGCACCATCTTGTGAAAAAGAGGAGAAATACAGAAGTTCAACAGCGGAGAGTAGTCAGAAAGTTATGAGTAGATAAAAAACCATTTAGTGGTCATCCCATGCCCGAACTGTCCAAGGACATTTGCACCCAGAATAGGACTTATTTGAGATCTAACACTCATAGTCAAGGACATAACTCTAACTGAATTTCATAAATGGTTATCATCACTTGTGATCGACGAACAACTTACTTCTAGTAGATATTACTGTATAGTGAGACCTTTTATCCAATGAAATTCTCTCCAACATTCATCTTTACATTTATAAATGTTTCATGTATGCACTGTTGTCCCCAACTCATAAGTGAAATATAACTCTCAATTTCTCACTTTTGTCTGATATCAGCACAATTTGTCACTTTTGTCTGATATCAGCACAATTTCTCACTTTTGTCTGATATCAGCACAATTTGTCACTTTTGTCTGATATCAGCACAATTTCTCACTTTTGTCTGATATCAGCACAATTTTTCACTTTTGTCTGATATCAGCACAATTTTTCACTTTTGTCTGATATCAGCACAATTTCTCATGTGATTTGAGCAGGAATGTATTTATCTCTTCTTATTTTATTCACTTAAAACATGTCTATACCTGTTTATTGAATACAGACTTGTTCCCATTGTGTTTTGTACATGGCATTCCTGATTATTGTGCGCCTTTTTGCTGGTTGCCTCCGTCTTCAGCAACCTGCTTACTTGGGCAGGACTGTGGTCTGCTCGAGTGGGACTGCTCGACCAGTCTTAGTTTCCAGCCCATGATGGCTGAACTAAGCCCCCATCACCACTTCAAGGTCCTGGCCTCGATGGGGAGCAGGAATGTATGAATATGTTGTGTTCTGTATAGGATTAACACATCCATTTTTTGCATCTAGCTTGTGACAACAATCCAATATGTTGATCTGGATGGAGAATGTTAACCTGCTTGGGATGATCCAGGCCAATTATCTGCCCATGCTTACTTAGCGAAAAAGACAAACAGGCTGATCCATCAGCCCAGAGAACGAACGCTTCTGTATGGCTAACTATAAATAACATAAAACCAATCAAATGATCACTTTTTTTTTGCTACACATTCTAGCCTTTCAATGGAAGCTGCCTGGATAGTTTACACATGTTTGGTCATTGTTTTGAATGTTCTTGTGCGCTCAAATAAGCATGTACTTTTCAGAAATAAAAAAACCCTAGTGGTTTTGAAAATGAGATGGTGTCCAGTGATTCAGATGTGACTGAGATTTATGTGTCAGATGCTACTGATAGTGTCCTAGATATTAGTGAATGCAGTAGTACTAGTGAAGAATTAGAAAGAAATTACAATCTCGTTTCCCATGGTTTAGAGTTGCACGGAACTGAACTGGATAGAGGTGACTTATTCCCTCAAGAAAATATCTGGACCTAAGCATAGCCTATGCCCACAGATAACATTCCTCCTGCAGTATATTTAAAGTTGGTTTGTTTTACAGTAGCTTTAACTGAACAATTTGTCAAAGAAACAAACAAGACAAATCAAGCCAGACAATTGATTCATATGAAGGAGTATCAGTGATCCCAAACAATAAAGAGAAAGATTTTTGTAGCAACAGGAAAATTCTAGAGGAAGAAAACAAAACCTCAATATGCACAGAAAATTTCAGAAGTCCATGGCCCATGTCCCCCAAAAGATAAATGTATGTATTATTTTTTTGTATTGTTGAGACAAAATTACTGCTTTATTTCATGAGTTTGTTGTGTTTTGTCAAATAGGCCTAGGGCCTATGTGTCACAGAAATTTAAAAAAACTACCAGTAATTATCCTATGCAAATTAGATTACCAAATTTACATATGTTTTCACCCTTCAGAAGTTTATAGAAAGGAAGTTCAATATATTCCCTCCAAGAATATATATACTTTAACTATGTTTCAACATAGTTTTGTTTCTTTAAATGAATTTTCAATAATTGACCCATCTGGGTGTCTTTTCTTTTCCTGGAAATGGCTCCTATCTTTTTAGCAGTAGAAGTATTAGTAAGCTCCATCCTCAAAGAGTTTTAACAATGATGTGATGGCTTATCACTCACTGTGCTCTTGGGCTTTATAAATCAATTTGTCCCTGAGTGTCAGTTCTGGATCAAAACCTTAATTTGTGGAGTGGGACTTACGTCAGCTAAGTCTGTCTTGTGCTGCAAATTAACTAGTCTCATGAATTAGACAGTTCACAGACAAACATGCTTGCGAATACAAATATAAATAACCAAAATATCTGAGGAAGTCCAACAAAATGGAGAGTGCCACAGTAATAAAACAAACAAGGAGGAAATACTAAATAAGGTAGAAAGGATACTAAAAAATTTTTATTTAGAAAATACTCAGCGGTAGATTTGTACTAGGTAGGTACTTGGACATCTGAAATTAGCGTGTTTGGGAAATTTTGCTTAGGCTATAAATTTCTTGTGACAGGGTTTAAAATAGTGTTTGCATCATTTGTTGTGTTTGAAACTAGATTTATAAAGTTCTGTAACCATTTTTCTTTTTATATATGTAACTTTAAAGAGAGTAAAACAATGCCCAAACCAACAGTTAATTATTTAAAACAACATTTGTTTAAATTATGCAAATTAGCAGCCATTTTGAATATCAATTAGTTCTGTGTTCATCAGAAAATTCCAGAAATGTGATCAACATAAGCGTCTTGTCTCCGCAAACACAAAAATGTATAGTTTGTGTATTGTATTATTGAAAATAACAAAGATAATTCTGAAATAATCAGCTTGACTACATTTTGTAGTCACAAGTTTTATTTATATTTTCCTATATGTTCCATGTAAATTATTTTGATGTCAAATTCATTAGAAACAAATTCATAACTTTTCTCAGCATTGACGTACATACTTGGTTGAGGTATCGTTGAATTGCAATTTTTAAGGGCTATCTAACTATATTATTTGTAAAACTAGTAATACTAAATAGTAACACTATTTTGAAAATTTTGTCCCAGTACCTAATATTAGTTTTATATAGTTAAATAACTATATTATATAGTTAGCCCTTACAAATTGCAATTCAACGATACCTCAACCACTACTGTATGTCAACCCAGAAAAATATTATGTATTTTTGTTCTAATTAATTTTGACATCAAAATAATTTACATGAAGCATATACAAAAAATATAAATAAAATATAAAACTTGTTATCACAATGTGTAACTAATCAGATAATTTCTGAATTATCTTTATTTTTAATAATACGACACACAAACTATACATTTTTGTGTTCGTGAAGACAAGACGCTTATGTTGATCACATTTCTGGAATTTTCAGATGCATACAACAAATTGATATTTAAAATGGCAGTTAATTTGCATAATTATAATAAAATAAGTTAGGCCCTGTATATCTATTAAATATTTTAAAAATACCACAGAAACTATATATTTTTGCATTCGCAAAGACAATATGCATCTGTTGATCACATTGCTGTGATAAGATGCATGCACAACTAATTAATATTAAAAATGTTGGCTAATTTGCATAATTTAAACGAATGTTGATGTTTTAAAAAATTAACTGCTGTTTTCTGCATCGTCCTGTATCCTTAAAAGTTACATATATAAAAATAAAATTGGTTAAAGAACTTAATAAATTTAGAAATTTAATTTCAAACATGACAAACGAAGACATCACTAAATGTCACAAGAAATTTATAGGCGAAGCAAAATATTTGAAACATGCTAATCCCCAAGTACCTACCATAAGAGATATTGCAAGAGAGAGTGAGACAGACTAGTCACTAGTGTAATTGTGGATGATGATTCAATTTCAATGTCCAGGATTAAAGATCAGAGATTGAAATGCGGTGTTGCTAATAGTGAACATTTGGGAGGGCGCAGAAGAATGATGGTCAACCAGCAGAGGACTGGTACTGTCAGCAGAAGTGTAATGACGGATACACTCAGGAAGAGATTGGAGCAACTATTACTATGACCATGAACTTAGACTAGTTAAGTCCACCAATTTAACTTGAATTTCAAGTATATAGGATTATAGCTACAACAATTACAGGAGATGGAAGAAGTTTAACAGGAATCAGAAGCAGAATAAGACAGGCAAAGACAACATTCAGAAAAATGACAAATATATTGTGTAATATGACGTTGTCTTTAGAGATGAGGAAGAGAGTTCTGCAGTGCTATATAACTTCTATACTAACATATGGATGTGATTCTTGAACAATAAGCAAACAAGAAATTAGGAAATTAGAAGCAGTAAAGTAAAGATGTGGCTCTACAGAAGAATGCTGAGAGTACCATGGAGTGCCAGAAAAACTAATGTGGAGGTGTTGAAAGAGTCAAATAGGAGACGGAGCTTAGTCAATAATATAAGAAAAAGACAATCATCATTTTTTAGACACATTATGACTCATAATATGAGACAAGAAGGTTTGGTGAACATAGTCACAACAGACAAGATTGCGGGCAACAGAGACAGAGGGCGACAACGTGAGAAAATATTAGACAGTGTAACAAACTTGCATGGCAGGGAAACAACAACAATTCTGATACATAATACTGAAAACAGAGCTGTGGAAGCCATGATCGCCTACGCAAGCCAGCATGGCACCTGATGATGATGATGACATCAATCCTAAAAATGTTATGATTTTTTGTTGAAAGTAATTTGGCTTGAAAATAATTTACATGAAAATAGGAAATATAAACTTACTTGTAACCACAAAATAGACTTTTAATAGAGCTGAGTTGATAATAATTTCAGAATTATCTTAGTTATTTTCATTAAAACTACAAACTACATTTTTGTGTTCTTGAAGACAAGATGCGTTTGTCTTGTTGACCATATTGTTGCATTTTACAAAATTAACGCAAAACTAATTAATATTCAAAATATCGGTTAATGAACATAATTATAATGAAAATAAATTATATAACTATTATATATAATACAATACCACAGAAACTATATATTTTTGTGTTCAAAGAGACAAGATGAATTTATTTATCACATTGCTGTAATTCTCAGATGCATGGAAAACTAAGTATATTCAAAATAGCAGCTAATTTTCATTATTAAAATGAATTTGATTATGGAGACACAGCTACTTATTTCATTTGGACCATGAAGATAGTAGAATTTCACAAATTTAACCACTTTTAAATGCCATTAGCCTTGAAATTCATTTTGATTATTTTTCTTCTTCTTCTTCTTTCGTTCACTTGAAACATGTCTATATCTGTAATTCTGTCTCCTTAATAAAACTCACTGTCTTTTGTAGTTCATACAGTGTCCCAAAGAGTTTTTGATTCCAGTGTTGTTTCCTCTGGCCAATATGTCTGCCTCAGCATTTCATGCTCAGAACACTCTTGAAGTATATGTTTGGCACTCTGTGCTGCCTGTCCACATGTACACATGGCTGTGTTGCCAATCTTGAACTTTGTATACATGTGACTGAGGAGTCAGTTGTGTCCTGTTCTGAGACGTAGAATTATAACTTGTTCTGGTCTGTTCATAATGTGATAGTCATCTTGTGTTGGTGTTTGTGGCTTTCTAATTGACTTGATCATCTGTTTTTTCTGAGGGTAGGTGATTGGTATATCTGGTTGATCTTCGGCAGCACCTTCCTTAGCCAGTTGGTCTGCTTTTTCATTTCGATTATTTTTCTATTTTTGTCAATCTGAAAATGTATTAATAGTTTAGAGATCTGCCATATCTGATCTTAAGTTTGACTAGTTGACTATGCCTAATAAATTTAAACTATCTAGTAGCCTGCACAGTGTAATTGATTATTTGTTGTTGTAGGTACTGTAGATCAATATTTGGTGGTTGAGGGAGATGTTGATAATATTTAATAGTTATATAAATGCTATCAGTTATGATGAGGAAATTGAGGAGCTGGGTTTTTTTATAGTAGGCTCATGACCTTAAAACTAAAGTCTTTTATGTGCATTTGTTTTTATTATTGAATTGTTGTCACTGTCCATGTTGGTTGTCAACAACATTACACTGACACACACATAAATATACATCACCTCCAAACCATATCCAGCATCCACTTATCTCTATTGTCTCTAAATTTGAAATCAATAACTCAATAAATAAAAAAGGGTACAATACAAGAATCAGTGGACAGGTTTCTACGGAACAATTAGCTAACATAATTAAACGGAACAAAATTCCAATAAAGACATATACCAACGTTTCCAATATTCGACATGTTGTGCGATGAGAGCCCCTGACCATTCGGCATGCGCGCTGCACACTGAGTGGGAGGTGGGTGGCCAGTTCATTGCACGGAAATAGCTAGATAGGTATTTTAAGTTACGACTTTTTAAGTTTCAGAGATAATGCAATAGCATATGAAATTAAAAAGTTGGTATGTTGTCACGTGATTTGTCCACTGATTCTTGTATTGTACCTAAAATAGTTATGTAAAAAACAGCAAACACGTCCAGAAAAACCAGAAATAATAAAAAAAATGCCCTGGGTTCCAGAGGAGGTTGCATAATTGTTCTATGGGTTGCTACAGGTTAAAGAAGAGTATGTGAAAATATAAATAAGGAAATAATCTACCAGATAATCTCTATGTTTAAGTTTAGACTATAAAAGCTCAATTGCTCTCAGAAGTCTTCTTTTCTGAAAATGCTAATGGTAGAGTATATTCTTCAAAAGCATAGCATAGGTTATTTTTTTTATTCAGTAGTTTGTTACCGGGCCCCAAAGGGTGGCAAGGAATAGTGGCACTGTTATCTGATGTGCATGTCATAAGAGGTGACCAAAGTAGTTTTTGGGGTGGAATTGGTTGTCCAATCATATGAAGGGTCAAAGTGATCCAAATATTTGTTGAAGTCAGAGGTGTTAGGCCAAAAGGCATATATATCGCAGCTAAGTTGTAAGCCATGATACAATGCATCCATTCTCTGGACTACATCCTTCTAATCTACAGCACATTGATAACGAAGACAGAAAAATAAAATATTAAAATTGGTTCTAAAAATGGTCATGTTTTTTTTAGTTTCTTTAAAAAAAATTATATTTGTTAAAAAAATTGTTAAATTCTTCTACATTTTTATTTTGCACAATGAGCAACCACATCATAACATAATTAATTTTATTTTCACTAGGCAGCTGTTCTATCATTTTTCTATTTTTAGAGGGATTTCTTGTTTGTTTGAACTAGAATTACTCTTTTTTGTATGAATTCCTTGACTTACTTATGTTTTAAACTCCAAAATTGTAATTATAAGGTTATCCTCTTTTACCATATAAAATTGCACATATTGAAGCCATGCAGTCATATGGACAGCATAATCAAAAGTGACTAACATTGATACCCCAAATGGTTGAAGGCTTTCATGTGATTTAATGCCTGCATATAAAATGTTGGAACATGCTTCAACATACCGGTACACGCATAGACTCTGAGTACGACTTTTTTCTTAAACTATAGCACTCTGCTGAGAGTTGAAGTCTTCAGTGTAAGACAGAAAGCTCAGTAATGAAACCTCCCCCTCCCCATCTAAATTGCTCATAGGAAGCAAGCTTCACTACTTGAAGTTAGTTGTCAGATCATCATCATTGCACTCTGGACACATCTGTAGATGGTCCGATCTCCACTTGAGTGTATACACCATTACAATAACTGACAGTTCCAGTTCTTTGTTGGTTGACAAAAATTATTTTGAGCTCGCAGTAACACTCATTTCTGGTAATGTCACATTTCAATCCCAGTTCCATTATTCTGAACATGGAAAAGGATTATGACCCTAAAGGATTATAATTTAATTTGACCATGTTGTTTCTTGTAAGGAGTTCAAAATGTCATCACAATCCTATTCTCTACTGCCAGGAACAGTAACAAAACAAGCCAGTTGATTCACTCTTTCATTCCCTTGACACTCACATGCCTAGGCATGAAAACGAATGTGGCAAATTCCAACTTTTACCCATTGACTGCCTCAAGCCACTGTTCTCGAGTGCAACCTATTTGTATATTTCTGATCATGCTCATAGTCACTAAAGAAACAGACACGAGTTGTACTACCTTGTGATCGAAAAAAAATGTGTTAAATTGTAATTTAAACAGGAATATCAGTACAATTGTGAAGACAACTTATTTGTGTATTTTCAGCACTTTTTCTTGCAAGTACTTAGACACATTTACAGAAGTTCAGCTCTCATCGTATGACAAGCTTATTAACCAACCAAGCAATGACTGGGACATTTACTATTGGGTCACAGGTATTTATGTTTCTATTATATTATATATTTATATTATATTATTAGTATATTATTTCCAATGTGCAACTAAGATAACCAATACTACATCAGGTACCAGATGTAACACAACAAATTGTTTCACTTTTTGCTGACCAGCAATCTCAAACATTCTTATCTAGGATTACCGAGGTGTGAGCAAACTTTCACAGAATGACAGAGCTGTCTTGAAAAATTTGTAAAATTAAAAATCACAACATAAATTTGTTGAAATTGTAAATGTGCCATAATACATATTTGTGCTGTCTGAAGGAATTTTAAAATCTGAATTATTTCAAGAACTAAATCGTATTTATTATAATGCTAGGTAGCTTTTTATATTAATGCATTAAAAATACCTGCAATAAATTCCACATTTTAAAGGATTCATATGCAAATCACTATAACTCAATGGCACAACCATATTGTAATGACTATGGGCTATGTTTAGCAATACTATTGCTATGGTTGCTATATTGCTGAAGTATCAAACATATTAAATGATTGTCAAAATTTGTCACTAAATGTTTTATCAATTATACCATACTCTATAATACTACTAAACACATAATTAATTTTTATCATTTGATAGGAGTCACTGAGACCCCTGAAGAGTTTAAGTCTGATGTCATAGATTTGCTGAAGAAACATGCTTGCAATGAAGAAAGAGACTTGAGAATCCGACAACCAGACTTCTAATTAAATTATATTATTAACTGTGCGCTTGCTAAATGTAATTTGTATTAATAGATCTAAATTATAACACAAATTATTCCCACTGAAATTTTAAAAATATAGAATTGTTTAGAAAATAATCAGTAAATAATGTATTGTAATTTTATAGTATTGTCATTTTTATATTAGGTCCATCACCACTGCACTTCAGCAAATAACTTCTGGTTTAGATTACATTCTTTTTTTGATGGGGAGGTTTTTCAGAGCTTCTGCAAGTCCCAGATGACTGTGATGCACAATATGTATGAAGGGTAATGTGTCACGAGCTCAACAATCTTATATTCAAGTGGAGAATTTTCAGTCACTTTCTTACAATCTTACTGCATGCTACAGATAAAAGAACTGATTCCTTCCCAGCAATCTTGAGGTATGCTACAGATAAAAGAGATTATTCCCTCCAAGCAATCTCGTGTCATGTTACAGATGCTGTTGTTCTTGTTGATACCCAAATACTGATGAGTAATGCTACTCTTGCCAGCACAATGTCATTCCTAAAAAAAATGTTCCGGTCGTCTGAAGTAGTTCATACAGTGAAATAGTGACAATTAAGGGTGTCTGTACAAGTTTTTTTCCTGGCAGTTGATTAGGAAGGGCAGTCATTAAGGAAGTGTTCCATGCTACAGATAAAATACTTTATATCCCTTCCAGCAATGTCATGGCATGGTACAGATAAAAAAGTTGATTGCTTCCAAGCAATCTAGGCATATGTCTTCACCAGGTTTCATCACAGTGGAAATAATGGTGTGGGGACAGACAACCCCACACACACTTCATCCTTAGTAGTTTCTTATGACAAGTATAGCATGTGGTAGTGTACTATTCTTTGCTTCCCTGCCGAGTTCAGATAACACAGGAGTGTGCATTTTATATATATATATATATATATATATATATATATATATATATGGTGGGCCAATATATATTTCATTTGTTCTCAAACTCCAGCGCTGAATCTCTCATTTAATAGAATGATAACACTAGATTTCCAGCAAGATATAGTCTGGAGAACAAAAATGCATTCTGTTGCCATTTTATTTGTACCAATGGCCATACTTATTAATGGCCATAAAAGTCAACAATTTTACATATTTAGGCACCAATCTAGCATTGGATGGAGACTCATCAAAAGAAATTTTACACCGTATTGCTCTTGCAGCGGGTGCTTTCAATAAACTACGTAACATCTGGATGTCAAACACACTAAGAAACACCACAAAACTCAGGTTGTTTAACTCCAATATCATCCCTATTCTATCATATGGATGCGAAAGTTGGAAAGCCACAAAAGCCACAGATAAGAGACTAGACTCCTTTGAAAACAAATGCCTACGTACCATTCTGAATGTTAGGTGGAGTGACTTTAAATCTAACACTACTATAAGAGAGGAAAGCAAACAAACCTATATATCTTCCTTCATTAGACAAAGGCATTGGACTTACATCGGCCATGTTCTCAGAATGAACAGCCTAAGAATTCCCCAGCAATCACTATATTGGGTGCCACCTGGAGTAAGAAGAAGAGGGAGACCTAGAGAAACTCTACGAAGAACCATTAATAGAGAAAGCATGTCAATGAACCTAAACAACACGCAACAATTGAAAGACCTGGCAACACAAAGACACAAATGGAAAGCTATGGTTTCTGCCCTATGCGCGCCTATGGCCCTGGAGGAACATAACATAACATAACATAACAATGGCCATACACATCTAACTTTGTGGCTGAAGTTTGTATAATTCATTAGGTATTTCTGGATTTCAATTTGAAAAGTAAATTTTTAAAACATGATTGTATTTCTTGATTTTTTTTTTTTAAATAGGTATATAAAAACATGTTTGTCCTGTCATAAATAATTCATGTTATTAAAGGTAACATCCATCCATAATCTGTTGGGGTGCTACATTGAATTCATCAATACAAAGTTAACTCCATCAATGTCTATCCTGAGTGATGTAGATGAGTGTGAAAAAATCTTGAACTGGCCAGTCTTTTATAGTGTCTGCCCATGATTTCTTTGAACTTCTATGCTTCTTCCACCTTCAACTAAACTGCAATATAATTTTTGACAGGGATTCATGTCAGCATACATGCCCATACTCTGCAAGTTTTTTATTTTTAATATTGAAAGTAGTGATTCTTGTGAACCTGTGAGTTCTAATTTACTTCTTACTTACACATTTGTCTCATGATCTCTATAGAAAATTTGCAAAATTCATCCATAACTCTTGTATTCAAAAGTCGGTATCCATCTTTCCATGTCTGCAATGTGTGTCCATCTCTCACAACCAGTATGGAATTGAAATACAACTTTATTAATATGTACATTCATACATATGCAGAGAGAGAGAGAGGAGAGAGAGAGGAGAGAGAGGAGAGAGAGAGAGGGGAGAGAGAGGATTTACATCAAAGTCAATCTTACATGATCATGTCTGAGCTGTAATAAATTTGAATATCTCTTCAGTTAATACGTCTGCATATCTTACTCGGACAGTTATAATGTCTGATTCTCAGTCCATGCTGTGAAAGATTCACAACAGTCTGTGTTAGTATGAGTGGATGATCTTTGTTTCCTGTTATAACCATCTAGTTGTCATGGAAATGAGAGAGCAGATATGCTTGCATCTGTAGTTGGTGAATTGAGAATGAATAAAGGAGACATTTTGTAGTTGGTTGGTATTCACTATGGCATGAGTAGAACTGGGCAGAAATGAGGAATGTATTGAACCAGCAAGCCATCGGAACCACCAGTAAGTATACACTTCAATATTTTCTTGGGGTGACTCAGCACATATGGGTTTGCCAAGAATGCAGTGACATCAGCCATAACCAAAAATAATCAATGTGCAGTAGTAGTATGATAAGTTGTTATGAGGCATAAAGCAATTACTTTCATTGGGGATGATACTGATAGAACCTGTCCATGTCATGCAGGACTCAGACACGGAAAGAGCTAATGCAATGGCAGGTAAAGCTAAAGTTGATGACACAGAAAAGAGAAAAATACAGGACTGAGTTCATTAGGGCAGTCATGGATACACTACAAAATGAAGAGGCGGCTGAAAGAGGCAATGTACACGTTTAGAGAATGTTATGGCTGTGTGTTGTATGGTTCCAAATAATAGTGACAGTTACCTGCCATGCACATTGTAATAGGCAACTCAGGAGATTTCGTAGTGGAGGTGGCTGTCCCATCCCATAGAAGGTCAGGTGACCCAGAAGCCATGATGAAGTTGGATGTGTTAGCCCGAAAGGCACAGATATCGCAGTTAAGCTGTAAACCATGACACAATGCATTGAATTCTCTGGACTACATCCTGCTAATCTGCAGGAGTTTGAGAAGGAACATACAAGGAGAAGAAAAGAATGATAAAAGGGGGGCATGACCAGAGGAGAAAGTGTTTCATCATCTGCAGTCAGGGTGAGGTCTACTTTCTTCTCCAGGTCATAGCTGCTGCCCCATAGCTTTTGCCTCAAATCTATATCCTCTGGCCAGGTCTGCTTTCTCTGCTCTTAGTATGTTAGGCAATCCTGAAGTATGTGTTCTGGAGTCAGCAACACCAGTTTGGTCAGCGGCTGCTTATTTACCCATATTTAACCAGAGGCTTATTTACAGCTGGCCGCTATAGAGGCTTTTCCACTATCCGCCACCTGTGGATGCTCCTGGTAGGGGTCGGTAGCCCCTCCCCTTCCCGGGAGAAAGTGTTTCCTGCATGCATATAGTGACATGATGGTATTGAAAGGTTGATTCTGGAGGGCAGAGAGCCAGGCAAGAGAAGAAGATGAAGACAATGGACCTGCAACATTGAAGAATGAATGCACATGTCCTGCTTGCCTGGGATAGAGATGCGGTCAGAGTATCCATGATGAAGACAATGTTCTAGAAAGAATATGTCATTTGCTATATTGTGACTTCAACTAAGAGTTGATACTTTGCAGAAATAAGTATTAGTTTCTTCGAAATCTGAACCAAAGGTTTAGACCAGTGTTTCTCAACCTTTTTGTTACCATGCCCCACCAAAATCTTACTAAAATTCAGATGCCCCCACCCCATGTAGCATACATATTTTTTTATATTCAAAAATTGAATTTTTCCTTAAATGAAGCCCAATTACAACTTGTTTGAGATGCCCCCCTAAACAATCAAATTGTCCCCCTGTGGGTCGTGGGCCTCACATTGGCAAACACTGGTTTAGACCATGATAGTACCGGGTATGTCATTCACAACTGTGTACAAATATTTCATATTGATACGGACTTACAGCATTGCATAGGTGCCTATCTCGTACACATGTATTGACAGGCCATACATAAATTGAATGCAGAAGTCAGTACCAAACTCAGACAAAAAATAGAAGCATGAAACATAGTTCCAACACAGCAGGCCAACATTGCGTAGGTTCCTGATAAAATGGGAATCAACGTTACACAGGCATTGTTGGAACATGTAAAGTTGAATATATTTGATGTACATTTATTGTAATATTTGCAAAAATGTTGCAAGATTAAAATTATAATTTTAAGTCACACAGAAAAAAAAGCTAGGAAATAAGGCAAACTTAGTTGAACTATATTTTTCATATCTGCTTCACATTAGTTAATTAGTTAGTTAGTCGTCGGATCATCATCACTGCAAACTGGACACATCCACAGTTGCTCCGATCTCTCCTTGAGTGTATCCGCCATCACACTTCTGCTGACAGTACCGGTCCTATGCTGGTTGACCATCATTCTTTTGCGCCCTCCAAAATGTTCACCTCTAGCAACACCGCATTTCAATCCCTGATCTTTAATCCTAGCCATTGAAAAGGAATCATCATCCACATTAGTCTCACTCTCGCGTGTTATATCTCTTAAGGAGTTCAAAACGTCAGCGCGATCCATTGCCCCATCGCCCTGTGCCACAATCGCAAACGATGCCAGTTCATCCGCTCTTTCATTGCCTCGAACGCCCACATGTCCCGGCACGAAAATAAATGTAACCGCTTTCAAGCTCGCATTTCTCAAGGCCTCAATCCACTGTTCGCGAACCAGACCCACTTGTACCTTCTTAATCATACTCATAGAGTCACTCAAGATGCAGACCTGCATTACCTTCTGTGTGCGTAGCCACTCAAATACCTTGGTCACCGCCATAGTCTCCATGGTCATACTACTCGTAGTGACTGCAAAGGCACCACTTTCCTCCTTGATCATTTTACCTGCGCACTGAGCTGTAAAGGCCCAAGCACTGCGAACATGCCTAATTACAGACCCATCAGTGTATATAATCACATCCCCCTCTTTGGTATTCTCACTGATTAAAGCCTGCACTTCTTTCTCCACAGCTGTGGGACACCATTCTCTGCATTCCCTGCTAAGTGATATTACTACTCTCAAACAAGTTTAGAAATCTGTGGGTAGACCTATCCATTCCGCACCTGCTGCCACATCCTGTAATCTGCACACGCTTTGTATTACATCCTCAGCACATCCATCCACGACCTTCCTCTCTTGCCTTTAAGTCTGCTGCCTTTAACTTTCTGTATTTCGGAATGCAACGGGTGTTCCTTATCTGCATGTATTTGAAGGTACGCCCGTGCACGGCAATGCTGTAATCTATCTCAGCTGTTGGGCAGTCAAGTAGGTATCGCATAGCTCTTGTCGATGTGTCTCTTGTGCATCCCAGAATGATACGCATTGCTGCATTCTGGACTCTATCCAGTCTTTCGATCTGAGTTTGCTTCACAATGAAAAGCACTAAACTCTGATCATGCTTACCACTCTACTACTTGCATTGATTTTATAACTTTTATTTATGTGACTCTTTATTACATTATTATTGTTCTTTTATTTCCTAGGAGTATTGGACTTCCAATACTTTCACATAAAAGAGCTGTTATGGATGGAAATCCTGTTTCCAAACTGTTCTAAGTTTATTGATTTTGGACAGATTTTTATTCTGTTTTATCATAATAATTCCCTACAGGCTTCAGTAAAGAAAATTAGCATTGAAGCCCAATTATCACTGTTCATACAGAAATATCATTTTCCTTTATATAAATAGTAAGTAGTAAGTTACTTTCATGCAACTATTTTTTAAGAAGCTAGAAAATTCAAGTAAGATAAATCAATTCGCTGATTACAATAAAAAATTAAAAACATGATTTAAATTATTTTAATTAAAATGTGTGGCAACCCTTATCAATCAGAAATTAAAATATACCATCTCAACATCTCAAACATCAAATTGTTGTTTGAACAAATACCCCTGATACGTGACATAATGGCTTACTTGCAGTAATTATTACTACATACACAAACTACACATTTTTAAAATAAGAATACTGACATATTGAAGAGATTGCATGTATTAGTACAAACAAAAGTTGACATGTGTGGCAATACTTTCATCTAAAAATCAAAGTGAAAGCAATGGCATGCTAAGGGCTGCCTGTAAATTATGCTTTTTTTTTTATCCATTACCAACCAACAACTGTCAAAAATTCTGAGATCCCCCCCCCCCCCAATAATGTTAAATCCCCCTCCCCCACTTTTTCGAAATTAAAATATTTAGCAGACTACAAATTAAATGCTTTTTTTCAGAATTTTAGATGAAGAAAAAATATAATCTTATTTTAGATTCTATCTGACTTGTCAACAACTCAACTGTCACTTGTTCAGACTATCCTCCCCAAATTGTTTGTTACCGTAATTTATGGACAGACCATATCCTAAGACTGTAGTCATTGCTTTCAGAGCAATCTGCTGTCACATTCTGCAATATTCCTGATGCTAAATGATATTGTCCTGGCTATGTCCTTGTGCAATAGTTAGATCATTACCTGTATCTTAGATACATATAACAAATGATGTTAGATGTAAAGAAGAATAAGAATGGCGAGAGTAGTTTAAATTACATGAGGGTAATATTAACATCTAAACAAATCGCAAACCAAAAATTATAATGATAAAACGCTACATCTATTAATATATGACTCAGAAACATGGATAATGAGCAAACAGCTAGAAGACAGAATTGATGTCTCTGAGATGTGGATATGTAGAAGAATAAGAGAACTTCATGGAAGGAGAATAAAACAAAGAAGTTCTGACAAAACTGCATAAGAAAAAATTATTAAAATAAAACAAACACAAGTGTGTTGTTGTGAAAATAGAGATGCAGGACAGTGACACAAAGACAATTATTTGCAACCGAGGTTAGAGCGTGGTGATCGGCAGGTAGGCACAGGAACCAGTTCTCTTGCACAACTGGCCGACTATGCTATCGATATGGTTACAGATGTCAAACATTCAGTGGAAGTGGTAAAAATACTGAATGCATTAGTTATCAACATCGAAGTCGGGCCATTAGCGCAAAATGTATGTTCTCTATACTAAATTCCGCTGGGAGTCTTGTATGACCATTGTCCTGCTATAAAAGTTATCTGATGGGAGTTTGAGAACAAACACACAAAGAAACATGATTTTTTGACATATTAAAAGACATAACACTTTATTGAGGACATTACTTGAAGGTAGAGTCATGGGTTGGCGATAAAGATGTAGGAAGAGTTACAAATGGGAATGAAACATCATCGAGGCACGAAATAGAAGATGTTTGAGGTCTGTTGCTGTCAACCTTCGATGCGGAAATGATTTCCTGAACTCATTCGCTGTGAAAAACTGCTGGCCCCAGCGGTTTTCTGGATTAAATGTTCCCCAAAAACTCATGGGGCTGAATCATTCAAATTCTGCACATGGCATTGTCAAAATAAAGACAACAGCAATTACCAATCCATTCACTTGTATTGGCTCTAGAGATTACTTCTGACTCTGGGATAAATTATCTAATAATAATAATAGTAATATATCCTATAACAACCCGTAGGGTCCTGGCGGTCACACACTGGAGACAGCGCAAAAGGCCATACAAACACTCCAGTCCTCACTGACCTCAGTCATTCGAAAGAGTGTAGAAATATGCTCAGACCATTTCTTGATGTTATCATTCCAGAATTTTCTTTATCCGCCTCTTATCTTCAGCTGTTGCAAAATAATATTATAAAGTGAGCCGTGTCTTGTTACATGTCCAAACCAAACAATAACAAGTTTATGCAGTTTCGCCACTGCCAAAAGTGGTTCTTGATAACTGGAATTCTCCACTATTTCCCTCCCACTTGTATTTTTGGGCCTGCATCTTGAATGGAATCCGTCAACTTAAGACTTACGGCTTTTTTTCTATCAATCCTCCACTAGAAGGCACAAAAACACCTGAAGTTCTATCCATCTCTATACGATGTATCCCTTGTTTGCCTTGCAAAGTCATGTGTAGAAGAGTTCTCTGGAGATGGCCTCCCTGTGTGCTGTTGAAAGATGAAAAAAAAAAAGATGCAGGCAAAAATATAAGTGGGAGAGAAACATAATACGATGGGCAAATTAAGCTTACGGTTTGTTAGAGCGAGCCGTAACACTATGGAATTGGTAGGCAAAATCCGGAACGGTGTCCTACCAAATCCGGCTGCCAAACTATTTTTTCAGACCCTCCAGGTTGATGTAAATGTAGGAAGACTAGAGGCACTTCGGAACAAATATTTAACATTCATCATCATCATCATCAAGTGCCGTCTCCGCAACGACGGTTGGCTGCAACGTATCTCCAACATCTCCTGTCTCTTGTCTTGGTGGTGCACTCTGCTAGACTGTAACCTGTCCATCGTGTAATGTTACTCTCCCACTTGTATCTCTGCCTACCTCTTGCTCGCTTCCCTTTGACTTTACCGTCAAGTAAGGACTTCAATAAGGTGTCATGTCTTTTAATGTGTCCAAAGTATTTTATTTGCCTGATCTTTATTTCTCTTAGTAGTTCTTTCTTCATATTAAGTGTCATTAGCACCTCTTTATTTTTAACATTAGAATATTAAATAAAAAAACATTCAGCACCAAAGTAGTATTCTATATTTCACAATTTCATTGATTTTACAAAGGCATTTGACCGTGTTTGGCACGATGGTCTATGACACATACTGAGACAAATTAATTTTGACACCACAATCATATACATTGTTGGGGTGCAAAGGGAACGCAATGCTCTGGGTGGACCCAGGGTTAGCAGATAACCAATATCACAAATGTACCTCCTCGCGGTGCACCCTGGAAACAGAAATACAGCGGCTCGTGCTGATTCTGGCTAAATCATTTGGGGATCGTGTCAGAGAATGTTGAGGTAGCAGATGGAAAGAGATATACATCTGACAGCATAAGATTGCATATCATCATCATTAAGTGCCGTCTCCGCAACGAAGGTGGGCTGCAACGTATCTCCAACATCTCCTGTCTCTTGTCTTGGTGGTGCACTCTGCTAGACTGCAACCTGTCCATCGTGTGATGTTACTCTCCCACTTGTATCTCTGCCTACCTCTTGCTCGATTCCCATTGACTTTACCTTCAAGTAAGGTCTTCAATAAGGTGTCATGTCTTTTAATGTGTCCAAAGTATTTTATTTGCCTGATCTTTATTTCTCTTAGTAGTTCTTTCTTCATATTAAGTGTCTTTAGCACCTCTTTATTTGTTTTCTTCTCTTTCCATGATGTTCTCCCTATTCTTCTATATACCCACATCTCAAAGGCATCAATTTTGTCTTCTAATTGTTTATTTAGTGTCCATGTTTCTGAGCCATACATTAATATGGAATAGATGTAGCATTTTATAATTCTCATTTTTAACTTGTTTGTAATTTGTTTATATATTAATAATTTCCTCATGTCATTGAAGGTACTTTTAGCCATTCCTATTCTCCTTTTAACTTCTGTTTCACATCTACCATCATTTGTGACCATGTGTCCAAGATATTGATTGCATAAGAGACAGACAATATCTCCGACACCAACAGCACCAAAACATACAGTGGCACTGTCGACATACAGCTAGTCAGTCCAGTCCGAACATTGGAGGAGCAGCCAACGAAAAAGGCACAAAAAGGTAGGTGCAAGGCGAGAGATGAATAGTTTTTATAATGAGTACAATGAAAGGGCAGAACAGCGCCAGAGGGCAGCGCCAACTGCACATAGAAAGGGAAAAGCTCTAAGGAAAGGGCAACTACAAGCTCTGTTAGCTCGATACGACCTACTAGTTACCTGTGCTCCTTATAGGCAGAGACCCAGACCCAATCATGGGCGTCCGGCACAGCAAGAAGACCTGGCCTAACTCTAATGTCGAGTCTTCCTATACCGAAAACATGCTGGCGAAAAAATGGGTTCCATACCCGATGGGCTCAGGCAAAACAGGGACAACGATTTTAGCCGTGGCCCAATTCTACTGTCAAGTTTTCCTTAACCGGAAATACACTTGCAGAAAGAAAGGGTTCAGTACCTGATGGGATCAGGCGCTATTGGGACATGGTCGCTCGGGTCGAGAACGCCTTGCTCTCAAACGCGTGGTGTGAGACTCGAACTTGTACGAGGGATTCACGATGTATGTTAACGACGCCTCGGGTAGGATGATCGACAAACGACACATCGGCTAAGAAGGCGAAAGAGCCATGGTCCAACTCTTCTGTTGAGTTCTTCCTCATACGGAACCAAGCTCGCGGATGAGAAACGGTTCAGTACCCGATGGGCACAGTTCGTCCAATTACAAGAGGTAAGTTCATAGACGGTGGAACACCTCGTGTGAGATAGACGTGAACGCCAAATATCTCGGCAAAGAGTCACTACACACCCGCGTGTCCGGCGACAGATAGACAGGCTGTCACGGACTAGGAAGCCCACCCGAATTAAAGGCATGACGAAAACGGATGTGCTGGACCTCGGACGTCCAGACCACAGAGTGGCCAACCGAGGTGCAAATAACACAGTCTTACTGTGGAACTTGCAGCACAACGTACTTCACGCTCCCCGGCGGAAACCACATGATATATTCGGTGTGGTTATATGAGAGCGAACGCAGAAGAAGAAGAATATACATTGTTGAATCACTTTACAAAAATGCAAGTAGTGCTATCTTATCAAATAACACAATTGAAGAGTTATTTATAACAAATGTGAAAGATTGGCAAGGATGCACAATGTCTCCCTTACTTTTCAACATAGGCCTATACCTAGAGGACACCTTAACAGGAGACCCTTCAGGACTACATCATATCAGAGGTAGTCCTATGTGCGCTTCGCTGATGATATTGATCTTATAGTTAGTTCAAAACAATAATTACAAGAGTTAACATCAAAGTTGGACAAATTTACCAGCAAGTACGGAAATTGGAATCAACACAGAAAAGAGCAAGGCCTTGGTTAACCCCAGAGACACAGAACAGACAACATCATGATGACTGGCTATAAATAGAGTAGGTGAATGATTTCAAATACCTCGGATCTATCATATTCAGCGATGGAAAATACCAAATATAATTAAAGATAAGGCTGGAGATAATTTTAGCTTTTATGTCAATGATAAATTTAATTTGGAAACACAATATCAGTGTTACAGTGTAAATCAAATTTTATAACTCACTGGTGCTTTTTTTGTGATGTACTGTATCGTGAAAATTGGACACTCATTACGGACATGGAGAGACGACTACGGGCCAGCGAATACAAATGTTACATACGAATTTCATATAAAAAGCATTGACCTAAGACAAATGTACATGTAAATAATAAAATTAAGAACTATACAGGTCCACAAGAACCTTTATATCGATAGCTTTCTATAGTGAAACGATGACAAATTGCATGTTTTGGACATGTGTGCAGACATGATTCCTTGTCAAAAATAATACTGCAGAGAACCGTCGGTGAAAGAAGCAGAGAAGGACAAATAAAAACATGGGCATACAACATCAAGGACTGGACAAGAGAAGTTATTTCCTCACGCATCCGCATCGTTGAATATAGAAATCGCTGGAGGACAGTGCTGAAACATCTTATGTTGTACCTCTACGACCCTGACGGGTTAAGGATTGGATATGATACTGGGTAGCCTATATACGCCGATGGTCAAGAGCTAAAAAAACATTAACTAGAGCTCTAAAGGACTACAAATCCTTTTGGTATGCTATTTCGCGCCTTGCAGACGGTAATTTAGCAATAAGAAGAAGCAATCCGTTGAATATTTTCTCTGGAATGGTGACTTTTCAAGCGATCATATCACATCAACGGAAGATTTTTGTTTGCGTCTTTCTCTTTTTTTCTTATTCTATATCTTTAAACATATTTATGTCAATGATGTTCCCGCAAGTAGTTTCTACCACCAGACATCCCGAGTTTTGGTCGTGCTTTCCTCGTTTTCAGATTCTATGTGGAAGCGGCTTTCAGCCAGTTTCTCGAATAGTACTCGGTTTGAGAGGCGGCAGTTTGGCATTCTGCGGACGTGACCCAGCCAACGCAATCTATTTATAGTGAGTGTTTTCATGGCATATGATAGCTGAGTACGGCGTAACACTTCCATGTTGGTGATTTTGTCGTGCCATGTAATCTTTAAGATCTTGCGGAGACATCTTAGATGAAAGATATTAGGCCTAAGTCTCCTCTCATGTTTGGTGTACATAGCCCACGTTTCAGATCCGTAGTATAAGCTTAGTGTAATCGGCGCGTATATTTGGTAGATCCGTATCTTTGTTTTAAATTTTAGTTTATGGTTTTTCCAAGCTCGCGTTGACAGTCCGCCAAAATGGTAACCGTTTTCCGTATACGTGCGTTTATTTCATCGCCCAGGAAAAGGATGACTGTAATTGTGGATCCTAGGTAGCAAACGTTGTCGCTTTGCTTTATATATGTATTGTTTAATGTGATGCTTGTTGGTACTGTAAGTCACTGACACTGCTTCTCTCTTGACAATTATTTCTCAGACTGGGCGGCTTGTACGGAGAAAGTGCCTGTCCATAAAAAATCCTTTTTAAACCGTCCATAAATTACGTCAACAATTTATTTAATTCACGATTTGCATATAGGGCGACCTCCGATCGATATAGATGTGTTGTAATCATGTAATGTCTCCTGTATGATGTGCTCTAGGTATAGGCCTATGTTGAAAAGTACTGGAGACATTATGCAATCTTGTCGAACTCCCACATTTGTTTTGAAGAACTCTCCAATTGTATTGTTTGACAAGACATCACTATTTACATTTTTGTTCATAATGTATATGATTGTGGTGTCAAAATTAAATTGTCTCAGTATGTGCCACAAACCATCATGCCAAACACGGTCAAAGCCTGTACCAACTTTGGGCTTACCATTAACACAGAGAAAACAGAAGTCATGTTACAACCACACTTGGCAAAAGCTATCTCGGGCAGATTGTACGCAAATGTAGGCGTAGAAATGGCATTAACCTACAGACTAAGCTGAAAGTTTACAGAGAAGTGGTACTTCCAGTGCTGCTATACGTTAGTGAAACATGGACTGTGTATAGACATAATGTGAAAAAACTCAATCATTTTCATACAAATTGTCTCAGAAAAGTTTTGAACATCAGATGGCAAGACAAGATTCCAGATACCAATGTCCTTGATAGAGCTGGTATCCCAAGCATTGACACGATCCTGATGCAGACACAGATTCGTTGGGCAGGTCATTTGGTGCGTATGCCAGATCATCGTCTGCCAAAGATACTTCTCTATGGTGAGCTAGAGAAGGGTATACGATCTCAAGGTGGCCAAAGGAAGCGCTATAAGGACTCGTTAAAGAACTCACTGAAAGCCTTTGAAATAGACCAAGATACATGGGAAGAACTTGCACAAAATAGATCTACATGGTGTTCTAAAATAAAAAAGAGCGCATCATCTTGTGAAAAGAAAAGAAATGCAGCAGCTCAACAGCGGAGAGCAGCTAGAAAGTCACGGATAGACCAAGATCTGTCTACAGTCGTCATTCCATGTCCGAACCATCCAAGGGCATTTACAGCTCGAATAGGGCTCATTAGCCATCTACAAACTCATAATCAAGGACATAACTCTAATTGAATTTTCAAAAGTGGATGTAACAAATGGTCATCATCACTTGTGATGGACGAACAACACAAGCCATACAATCGTCCTTCTAGATTTCCAGCAAGATGTAGTTCAGAGAATGGAAATGCGTTGTGTCGCCATTTTATTTTCGTCAATGGCCCGACACATCCGTGAAATGAAGGATACAACATGGAAAACTCCCTGATATTGAAAATAATTGCTGAGACTCATTTTGTGTTTTTGTTTGTTTTCATCATCATCATCAGGTGCCATGCCGGGTGGCGTATTCGGTCATGGCTCTCCATAGCTCTCTGTCCACAGTATTATGTATCAAAGTCGTTGTTGTTTCTTTGCCGTGCCAGGTTGTCAAACTGTCTAATATTTTCTCACGTTGTCGCCCTCTGTCTCTGGTGCCTTCAATCTTGCCTGTTGTGATTATGTTCTCTAAATATGTCTCTAACTTGTTTGTTTTAGGTATAGATAAACCGGAAGTAGGAAGGAAAATGTCGCCTGCATAAAAATGATAAAGAGCTTACGTTTTATAGAATAAATAATTTTACAACGTTCTTGGAAAGTAGAAGTTTAATTAAAATGGCTCGGGCAGTAATGTCAGCACAACAAAAGTTGACCGAAAGGCTGACTATTATTAACGATCGAGGTGTCGGCATGCTAACCAGGATTTATAACATTAAAAAGGTAGGCTACGGTAAGATAAATTAAATAGTCCATAAATTTATGATAAAAAATAGGTAATATTAAACTACTTTCGCCGTAGTTTAGACTTTTAGACAAGCTAGTTTAGCTAGGCTCACACGGTTATTCGTTATTTACGAGCGAAGTTCCAGACTCCTGGACTTTCTGATCATTAAGGGGAAATGCTAAGAAAGCTTGCTTTGCTTTACTGTCACCAAAAGTGAGGAAGTGTAACCAGAGCAGCAGATAATGGATATGATATCAAAACAAACACAAAAGGGGGGGGGGGGTTACATATAGACCCTAAAAAGTAATTAGTAAGTCTAATTTGTTTGGAACCTACGCCCCTCCCCATCTATGTTCCTGGCTGTAACTACAAAGACATTACAATTGTGTCAATATAACTTATAAGGAAACTGCTCCATGTATTGTTATTGTATTGTATTACTAACTATAGTATATTATATCAGTGAAATTATATTTATATTATAAGAGGTTCTTATGACTAATACGAGTCAGCACTGAAACTAGTCATTTTATGATTATCATTATTATGGCATATGGACAAGTTCTGGTTCCGCCTATAAATAAACTACATTTATTTCAGTTGTGGCACTCCTGGAGATTACTTTTGGTGCCTGAAAATGGAGAGGCTGCTCTGGTTGCTCCTGTCAAGTTTCACTACTGCCATGAATATCTAAACTTTGTAAAATTTAAGCATGAATTGTACAGCTTCACCATGGCCATTCTTTAGTAATGTGATAGACCCAAACTACACATAAACAATTAGCAGAATAGAATTACTATCACAAACAAGTCATTTTTTTGTGCTGTTATCAGGCATAGCCTATAGGCCTAAACTTGGGGGTGATTGAAACAAATGAGCTGACAGGTATGGCCAGTGCAATATAAAGACAATCAGTGTGTCACAATGACATATTTATCATGCATGTATTCTGCATGAGTTAGAATTCCCAAGCATGAAATAAAAACAGTTCAAAATGCAGATGAGTGGTGAAGAATTGCATCATCTAGAACAGTTTCCCAACCTTTTTTTTAGTTGTGACCCCAATTTATATAAGCAAAATGACCCATGACCCAATTTTGTAAGAGCAAAATTATCCGTGACCTTATTTTTACAGTAGCAAAGTGAACCGCAACCCTGACACATTTAAGCAAGCTTTTTAATAGGGTAAAATTAAATATGTAATGAAGGCCCTAATCTAGTTGGAATTGCACATTTATCTTCATGCATGCATACTGAGTGACTTGATGAGTATGATCCGAAAGTCAAAGAAGATGAAGTCGGAGGAAATTAGTGGAGTCATTGGAAAGGGCTAAAAATTTGGTCTTATTGCGTAAAATCACTTTAATCTTCATTGTAACTCCTCTAGGCCAACGCACTTCATACTTGGGTCACCCCCATATGTACTATATTCCTCTCAAAACTACCTGCTGAGATACCACTCATAGCACGTAACTCCATGCCTTCAAGTAATAGATATCTCTGACAAAATCCACTTCATAAACAACCCAGATATGGATTTTAGGTTAGCCCAACTATTTGTCTCATTTTTTCATCATATTTAATATACTTCCTTTCTTATTTTTCAATAGATGTTGGGTAGTGCAGAAAACAAATCACCTTTTCTCAATGACAAAAACTTACAACCAGTTATAGACAAAGTTCTTTTGAAGAAGTTTCCACTATATGACAGCAAAGCTAGTCAGGTATGTATACAAATTGTTTACTTTGTGAATAATTTAAACAAACTACAATTGTATTCACGTACAAAATTTTAAAGGTTTTTTTAAGCAAAAAGTGAACATATTGGGTAATCAGTTGTGCATCGCTGGAAACACATAGAAAAACATCCATAAAATTTGGATGTTTGACAAAAAGACTTCTATCAAGAACACAACATGACGAATGAAGGACTGCACTATGATCACATCAAGGCACAATAAGTTCTTTTTACATTCTTTTTACTTATGACAGAAACTGCATGTTTTCTGCAGTTGTTAGAAGTCAAAGGATAGCATGTTTATGGTTCCCATAGATTGCTGGTTAAACAAACTCTTCGCTGTGCTATGTAGGAGCCAAGTCTTGTAGCCACATTATTACATATGGGAAAGTCTGTGTTAGGTCAATGTTTTTTTCAGTACTAAACTGCATATAAATCATGTCGGTGACTTCTCACTGGGTGTCTTTACATTAATAGAAGACCTTGTACCTATTGGCTTAGACTGGATCAGCCTAAGTGCTGTTTCTGTTCTAAAAATAAATCATAATAGAAAGCGAAACTTGGAACAGGGTAATGATATTTTGCTAATCACTGGAAACACATAATAACACAGACAAATCAACATTTCGACCAATAGACCTTTATCAGGAATACAAAAACGACAAGTAAGAATGGTACTATTGATGTTCACATGGCAGAACTAAATATAGATATAACCCGGAAGAGTTAAAATAGGTCAGAGGTGAAACAACACAAATAGAAAATATACAAAACATAACTAAATATCAGTGAAACAAGACAGAGAAATAATGGAGCAACAGATAGCATCAAAATGACTGATGAGCATTGATCCCAAAGTATTAAATCATGCCAAACTTCATTATCCTGTCCCATGTTTCGCCTGATGAATTTCAGGTTTGCTGCATGAGTACACAATATCAACCTACTAGGAAGCTAGTGCTTTAGTCACAGAGCTACGACAACTTCTTTTGGAGTGATTAGGACATTTCTTCTTCATGTGTTTTCAAAGTTCCACATATTAAAGGTATTATCTATTAACTAGCATGGTTTGGACATGTATGCAGACATGATTCCTTGTCAAAAACATTACTGCAGGGAACTGTCGAAGGGGGAAGAAGCAGAGGAGGACAAATAAAGGCATGGACAGACAACAACAAGGAATGAATAGAATAAGATATATCCGTATTGCTGAGGATAGAATTCTCTGGAGGACTCTGTGTGCTGAAGCATCCAATGTGGTACCCCTGCGACCCTGAAGCATTGTGGGTTTATTGGATTGGATATTAACAGGATATAGTTTGGGAATAGAATGTGTTGTATTTTAATTTACAGCTTGGATGCACTATTTACGACTCTTGGCCTGACACATCTACTGGGACATGGCTTCTGGATCTATGTGACCCTCTTTGGAAAATGACAGCACCACACCCTGAAACCTCTTCAGTCATTTCTTAAGACAAGAATAGCAAGTCATCATGATCAAGTGCATCTCTGCAATGAAGGTTGACTGCAACAGACCTCTAGCATCTAGTGTCTCTGCTTTGGTGGTGCATTCTGCTAAACTGTTACCTTTCTATTACCAAAAAAAAAAGTCATGCATCAATTAATACCCAATAGCCAACATACTGCTACTTCTATTGTCATCAATCAGGAAAAACTGCAGGTAGTTGACAATTTTACTTACCTTGGACGCATTCTCTCTCTCTGGATATCAATATCGATGTGGAAATTAACAATAGACTGGCAAAAGTTAGTATTGTATTGGTAGATTAAACAGCAATGTATGTGGCAGAAGAGGTATAAGAACAACTACCAAAATTCAAGTAAATCATGCAGCTGTTATATCGACTCTACTATACGCTTGTGAAACGTGGACATGGTATGCTAGGCATGCAAGAAAACTAAATCACTTCCATCTTAGCTGCCTATGTAAATGACTAAACATCCATTGGTGGAACAAAGTACCAGACTACGAGGTATTGGAAAAATCAGCCTCAACAAGCATCTACACTTTACTTGTGAAAGCGTAAGCACCCTGGGCACGTCATCTTGTGTGTATGGAGCACTCGCGTCTACCAAAAAAAAAATATTATGGAGTACTCAAGACAGGATTACGAAAAGCTGGTGGACAGAAAAAGCATTTCAAAGACACACTCAAGTCCTCACTGAAACATTTTAAAATTGACGTAGGCTCTTGGGAGAGCCTCGCTCAGGATAGAACAGCATGGCGTTACAGTCTCAGAGCTGGAGCAGTAGTGGTGGAAGAGACCAGGCAAAATACTGCAAGACAGCAGCAGGCAAGTAGAAAAGACAAAACATCTTAACATCCCATAGACACTCTCTGCAGATGTCAATCTCGTGGAAGAACATTTTGTGCTCGCATTGGACTTGTTAGTCAATTAAAAACTCACTTTTAACTTTATTATTTTTATTATTATTGTTTGAGTTTTGGTCATCGTCGATTGCGACGGATGAACATCATCATCAATCTGTCCATGATGTTTACCTTCCACTTTTTTCTCTGCGTACCTCTTACTCGCCTCTCCTTAATTCTGCTTCAATTAAGGTCTTCAACAAGGTGTCATATTTTTTAATATGGCCAAAATACTTTGTACTTTTGATTTTCTTAAATAGTTAATTTGGTACAATGATAGCAGACCAATCCCTGTTGTGCACCAATGAATTAAGTTGTTTTTGGGTTTGTAATGTGTGCAATTTTGAAACACTATAAGCATAATTCTCACACTTAATGATGATGTCATCGTGGGATAAAATTGTCTGCCTTGTTAGGGTTAGATATTAGGGGTAGGTTTAGGATTAGGAGTTAGGGTTAGAAATTGGGTTAAATCTTAGGATTAGGATTATAGTTGTTTCTTACTAAACATCTGGAGGTCAATATTTTGCAGTGTTGTGAAAAATGACTTCAAAAGCACTTGTGGGGGCCTGCAATCTAGAGTCAAACCCTAACCGTAACACCTAACCGCTAACTTTAACCTTAAGATCTAACCCTAATGCAAGACAGAACACATGCAGCTGACAATTTTATCCCATGATGACGCCATACTTTAGTGTGTGGAATTCGGTTTGAGCAATGTTCTCTGCCATTTTTTCATTTGTTTACATTTTGTCATAGCATTTATAAATAGTGTGTTATGACTACCAAATGGTGCAACAATGATTTCCGCACAAATTTTCCCCACAAAACATTGTGGGTTTATCGGCTATCATTGTACCGTTATTGTTTTCATAAAAAGTGTTGTCAGAATCTCTTTATTTTCTTCTCATTTCATGCAGTTCTTCAGATTCTTCTATATATCAACATCTCAAATGGATCAATTCTGTCTTCTAGTTGTTTGTTCAGTATCCATATTTCTGAGCCATACTTTAATATTGAATAGATGTAGCATTTCATAATTCTCATTTTTAATTTGTTGTGATTTGTTTAGATGTTAATATTTTGCTCATATCATTGAAAATACTTTTTGGCATGTCAGTGTTGCTGTTCTTTGTTTCCCTTTCAGACTAGCAGCATATGAGCAACTAGGGAACTATATTCTAGTAGAAAATACTGGTGGTTTCATTTTGAATTAAATTAAGTGAATATAATTGCATAATATGTATATTTGTTTCAGCTGCAAGTGCTCAATCAGATGAAGAATGACATTCTAAGAGGTCTGTCCCTGTACTATCACACATTTGTGGATATTCTCATGCTAAAGGTAATGTGTCAGCTATGTTATAAATTACCAAAATGTACAATAAGTTTTAACTTCATTAAATCTTACAATAATAACCTTCATATAGAACAAAAGTGAAAAAATTACAAGTAATATAGAAAATATAATTGTCTACTTCCAGAAAGATTATTCTGTATTTCACTTCAAAATTCATCTTAAAAAATCTGTATTTTAACTCTCAATTTTGCATATATTCACTAAAGGTCCACATGGGCGTATTTGATTACCATTCAGTATGAAGACACTTTCATTGTCATGGATGACTTGTTGCCTATTAATAGGAATTTTTTCCATGGGAAAATTTTACTGACTTTACACCAGTTTTTATTCAGTACAGTACTACTCATGAATTACAAATGTCATTCCAAAGTGGTGGAGCCAGTTATTGGATCAATTCAATGCCACTAATTGGAAATTTAATTATTTGTTTGAGGTTATTAAAAATGTTCACCTGATGATATCTTGACGAAGGCGATTCATATTCAGAGATATTAGTGAGTGAATGCGATAAAATGGAATTAAAATTAGATGTAGAATTGGACTATAATTCAAGTAATGATATCAGGTCATATGTTGATTTGAGATAATTCTACTAGTTCAGCTCTCTAACCACAAACCTGTATTGCGACAGTGGTGGACAGCAATGATAAATCAACCAACTATCAGGATGTAGACTGGTGTGTGGTTGTGTTCATATACACAATTAATTACTGTGACCTAAATAAGTGCATCATACACTGTATATTTCTAAATATAAGCCACATATTTTTGTTTTTTTTTCCCGCTATAGATGTAGGGATTTCGGCTTATATTCACACAATAAATACACGGGAGTGTAATGAAGTAGAACATGAAGATCTTTGAAGTAATGAATCATTTGCATTTATAAAACCAGCTCTTAAATAACTTTGCAACTCTAGTTATCTTAGAAGATAACCACTTTGCAACTCTAGTTATCCCAGAAGATAACCAACCAAAAAAACGCTGGTCATATCAAGATAGATGAGAGCTTTTGAAAGAAGACAAACAACTCACATACCTCAGAGTTATTTTTGATGATAAGCTGACATGGAAACAACACATAATCAAAGCAACAACAAAAGTCAGGAGGAAGTTAGCTATCCTGAGAAAACTAAGTGGAATCACATGGAGAGCCAGTGGGAATATACTCCATAAAGTTTACCAGCAAGGCATAAGACCACACCTGGAATATGGTTCGGCTGCATGTGTCCTGCATCAAACATCACATTACAAGATCTAGATAAATTGCAAAATCAGGCACTTAGGATAATGTTGGGAGCAATGAAATCAACACCCATAGTAAGAATGCAAACACTTGGCGAATGCAGAGACATAAAAGTACTAATTCAAGTAGAAAAGTTTCAGTGTATGCCAAGTCCCCCAATGAAGAAAAGATTCCAAAATCTAGCAATGGGGCGACTGAAAAGAGGCAGCTTTATCCACCAAGCTAAACGACTCCGTAGACAACTTACAGACCTGCCTGAAGTTGACAGCCCCTTAAGGTCTGTACCAGAACAAACCAATTGGAGTGAAAGGCATGGAATGCCAATATACATTCAGACCCATGTGAAAGGAATACTAAGTGAGGATGAACAGAACAGTGTGCAGCAAAGGACAGTCACCCTCAGTTTCCTGGATGAGGAATATCCACAAGATATATGGGTCAGAGTATACACAGATGGGTCAGCACAGAATGCAGTGAGGAATGGAGGTGCAGGTGTATATATAGAATATCAACACAAGCCTAGAGATACAATCAGAACACCAAAACGGAAATTCTGCAATAATTATGATGCAGAAATCCAGGCAATTAGTGTGGCAACTAAAAAACTGCTGAACTCCAACTCTGGCTTACAGCCTGTGGTATTCCTGACAGATGCAAGGTCAGTGCTTCAAGCTCTCCAGTCTGGAAAACTAAAGACTTGCAAAAACCACTTAATGAATTGTCTTACCAGTATAGGGTAATCATGCAATGGATACCATCTCACTGTGGAATACCAGGAAATGAAAAATCAGACTAACTGGCTAAGGAAGGTGCTGCCAAAGTTCCACCTACCATCAGAAAAAAAACAGTGATTAAGTCAATAATAAAGCCACAAACACCAACACAAGATGACTATCACATTATGAACAGACCAGAACAAGTTATAATTCTACGTCTCAGAACAGGACACAACCGACTCCGCAGTCACATGTATACAAAGTTCAAGATTGGCAACACAGCCATGTGTACATGTGGACAGGCAGCACAGAGTGCCAAACATATACTTCAAGAGTGTTCTGAGCATGAAACGCTGAGGCAGACATATTGGCCAGAGGAAACAACACTGGAATCAAAGCTCTATGGGACACTATATGAACTACAAAAGACAGTGAGTATTATTCAGGAGACATAATTACAGATATAGACATGTTTCAAGTGAACGAAAGAAGAAGATAACCATTTTGCAACTCTAGTTATCTTGAATTTTATATTACCGTAACCATTTTGCAACTCTAGTTATCTTAGAACTCGTCTAGGTTAAGCAAACTGACTTCTTTCCTGATCTGATTACATATTTACTGTGTATTGTTTTAAACAGTATTCTTCATTTATCTCATCAATGTATAAAGGATCATGTAGTAGATCTTCTAACGACTATTGATGCTTGTCAAGTTCAGATGGACATAGTAAGTTCACATACTTTACTATTTATTGTCAAATTTTTGTGAATGTTACCTCCGTGTCATTATTTCACAGAGTATTCACTTATTTCCTGGTAATTTTCACCACAGAAAATAAAGTTGTCTCGTAGCTCACAAGAACTCAAAAGACATAGAGGATTGATGTCATTGTACTCAGGTTGCCCCATATGTACTCAGTCCCTCTCAATTAAGTGACATACTGCTTACCAAAAATATCATGCATAGTACGTAACTCCAAAGCTTCAAGAGATAATCTCTGGGATCTCCGAAAAATTCCACTTTATAAGCAAGTCATCGTGAGCAAGATTCGAACCTGAGACCTCTTGAGCACAAAGTGAATGTCTTAACCACTACAACAGAAAGATCCTCATAGCACAACAAAAAGCAAAAAAGTTTTGAATTTTCTTCTGATCACAACATAAAATATTAAATTTATTTCTGGACATAGCACAAAATATTAACTATTCTCTTTATTGCAAAGCTATTAACTATTTATTGTCTTTATTGCAAAGCTATTAACTATTTATTGTCTTTATTGCAAAGATATGAACTATTGTCTTATTACAAAGATGTTAACTATTCTCAAAGATAATAATTATTGTCATTATTGCAAAGCTATTAACTATTTATTGTCTTTATTACAAAGATGTTAACTATTTTCTTTTCAAAGATATTAACTATTCTCTTTATTACAAAGATATTAACTATTCTCTTTATTACAAAGATATTAACTATTGTCTTTATTACAAAGATATTAATTATTCTCTTTATTACAAAGATATTAACTATTCTCTTTATTACAAAGATATTAACTATTCTCTTTATTACAAAGATATTAATCGTGATTCTTGATTAGGAACAAGCATCACAGCACTGGGGGCATTACATATATGCTCTGCTTGCCGTTCCATCAGCCATCTAAAAGTGTATAAGCTCAGTGTCCAAATCAGTTGCTGATTACGCGTTCTAATCTTTCCTGAGAGGAAGCAGTTTCTCCCATTGCCTCTAGTCACTCCTATTTCTGCCATTCTCTGAATATGTACATTCTCTTGTTTGACCTCATCTTCTTGTAGGGTATCCATGGCTGCTCTAATCAATTCAATTCTGTCTCTTCTTATCTCGGTGTCATTCGCCAAGGCTTTACCAGCCAATACATCGGCTCTTTCATTTCCCCTGACCCCAGCATGACCTGAATAGTAGATCCACGTAGCTCTGCGTGTTGTTGAGAAGAGTGACCCATTCAGTTCTCTTTTATATACTTTTCTATCTTGCGCAACCTACTTTGAGTCGGATAGAATCACTGAGTCTGTTGGTGGTTGCGTCACGAGCCCGCTTCTATTACAAAGATATTAACTATAGTCTATTACAAAGATATGATCTCTTCTCTTTATTATGAAGATATTAACTATTCTCTTCATTACTAAGATAGTAACTATTCTCTTCATTACTAAGATAGTAACTATTCTCTTCATTACTAAGATAGTAACTATTCTCTTCATTACTAAGATAGTAACTATTCTCTTCATTACTAAGATAGTAACTATTCTCTTCATTACTAAGATAGTAACTATTCTCTTCATTACTAAGATAGTAACTATTCTCTTCATTACTAAGATAGTAACTATTCTCTTCATTACTAAGATAGTAACTATTCTCTTCATTACTAAGATAGTAACTATTCTCTTCATTACTAAGATAGTAACTATTCTCTTCATTACTAAGATAGTAACTATTCTCTTCATTACTAAGATATTAACTATTCTCTTCATTACTAAGATAGTAACTATTCTCTTCATTACTAAGATAGTAACTATTCTCTTCATTACTAAGATAGTAACTATTCTCTTCATTACTAAGATAGTAACTATTCTCTTCATTACTAAGATATTAACTATTCTCTTCATTACTAAGATAGTAACTATTCTCTTCATTACTAAGATAGTAACTATTCTCTTCATTACTAAGATAGTAACTATTCTCTTCATTACTAAGATAGTAACTATTCTCTTTATTATACAGATATTAATTATTCTTTTTATTCATCATCATTAAGTGCCGTCTCCACAATGAAGGTTGGCTGCAACAGACCTCCAACAATTCCCTGTCTCGTGTCTTAGTTGTGCACTCTGCTAGACTGTAACCTATCCATCTCACGATGTTACTCTTCCACTTGTATCTCTGCTTACCTGCCCTTGACTTTACCCTCAAGTAAGGTCTTCAACAAGGTGTCATATACCGGTATTTTTTAATGTGTCCACAATATTTTATTTACTTGATTTTTATTTCCTTTAATAATTCTTCCTGGTAAAATGATAGCAGATTAACCCCCACTTCATATCAACGAATTATGTTTTTTTTTTGTTTGTAATGTGTACAATTTTGAAATGTTATAAGCAGAATTTGACACACTAAATGATGATGTCATCGTGGGATAAAATTGTCAGGCATGTGTTCTGTCTTGCGTTAGGGTTAGATCTTAGGGGTAGGATTAGGATTAATAGTTAGGGTTTGGGTTAGGTATTATGGTTAAGTATTAAGGTTAGAGTTATGATTAGGGTTGTTTCTTACTAAACATTTTCTGGAGGTCAATATTGTGCAATGTCATGGAGAATGACTTCAAAGGTAACTTTTGTGGGCTTGCAATCTAGAGCCAAATCCTAAAATCCTAACTGTAACACCAAACCCTAACCCTATGATCTAACCCTAACACAAGATGGAACACAAGCGGCTGACAATTTTAATCCCACGATGACATCATCATTTAGTGTGTGGAATTCAGCATGCATAATCTTCTCTGCCATTTTTTCATTTGTTTACGTTTTGTCATAGCATTCATGAATAGTGTTTTACGACTACCAAATGGTGTGACAACGATTTCCGCACAAATTTTTTCCAGCAAAACATTGGGATCTGTTATTATTGTACCTCCTTTCTTCATGCAGAGTGTTGTTAGAACCTCTTTGTTTGTTTTCTTCTCTTTCCATAATGTTCTCCCTATTCTTCTATATATCCACATTTCAAAGGCATCAACTCTGTCTTCTAATTGTTTGTTTATTGTCCATGTTTCTGAGCCACACATTAATATAGAATAGATCTAGAATTATATAATTCTCATTTTTTTAGCTTGTTTGTAATTTGTTTAATACCTGTTTGTGTTCAGGAGAATAGTTATACTTTGTAATAAAGAGAATAGTTAATATTGGGGAAAAAGCTACATTTTCAAAATAAAGAACCAGATAGAATTAAAGGTACACTCAAAAGTATAAGAGAACATACAATGAAACAATTCAGATTATCCTTATCAGGAGTGCTTAAGAGATCTGGCTTGTGGTTTCTGTTCTGAAAGATGTGAAGAATTATTAAAGGAAATAAAGATCTAACAAATAAAATATTTTGGACATATTAAAAGACGTGACACTGTGTTGAGAGACCTTACAGAATGCCATATATATACACGGCATATCTCTTTACTAAAAGATATTAAGTATTCTTCTGAATACAAGCATGTATTAACTTTCACCATCCTTTCTCCACAGACTTTGAACTATGACCTTACCAAGAACTGCCTTGACTTGATTGTGACCTATGTATCCATTATGATCTTAATGTCAAAGGTTGATGATCGCAAGATTGTGTTAGCTCTCTACAATTCAGCTCATGAGTTCCTGCATGGAAAAAGGTAATAATTCATATTCTGAATTAAATTTAAGTTCTTGACATTTCTTCACGGAACAGAAACGATCGACAGATTTATTAAATATTTCTGACAAGGATAATCTGCATTGTTTCATTGCATGTTCTCATACTTTTGAGTCTACCTTTAATTCTATCTAGTTCTTTATTTCGAAAGTTTAGCTTTCTGGTACTTCTTTTTTCTCATACGTTAGTCCTCAAACTCCTGCACACTAACAGGATGTGGTATAGAAAATGGAATTCATTTAGTCATAGTTTAGAGCTTGGCTGTGATATCTTAACCTTTCAATCTGAAACACCTGACTTCAGCTTGATTTTTTGATCACTTTGACCCTCAGAAGGATGTAACAGCGCTCCCCTCCAAAACCTCCTTAGTCACCTCTTCATGATATGTGGCAGATCACAGTGCTATCATTTTTTGCTTCCCTGTTAGGTCCAGACATCACATAGGCAACATTTTTCTTCTTACCTACATATAATAGTGGTAAATGAAAATGTTCTTAAGTCAAAATGACAGTATGTCAGCAGTAAATAGAATGATGTGGAAATAAATCTACCTACACGGACAAGCTTGTATTTGCAGTAATGAGAGAGCACACATGCTTGCATTTAAAGTATCTATAATTGGTGAGTTTATGATAGATAAGGAGAGCATGCTGAAGTTTTGTAGTGAAGGACATGTATGATTTGATAGATGACACATCTACTCTGTGATTGAGGGAATTTCAATCTTTTATGTATAGCATGAGTAGGACTGAACATCTGCAGCAGGGCAGTGAGTCAGGGGAATACTGGCATACATACTCTTTGATATTTGTTGGGGAGACTGAACACCTGTGGGTCTATTTAGAGCAGGAATGGGAAAAATATGTCTTGCTGGCCAAATTTGACCTACCAGGCCACATTTACTGACATGCCATAGTGATATAAAGTACTATATGCACTGATCTGTGAACTAAGAAATTATTATTTGAAACTATAAGAGAATAAACACATTTTTCAACCCTATCCCATAGTTCACACTGGTGAACTCAGCCGGACAACCCAAATGAAAGGTTTTCCCACCTCTGGTTGAGAGTAAAAACATTGTTTCATAACTTGTGACTTCTTATTGACCTGATTCAATTATTTTATTGTTTGTAAGTCCAAAATTAATAGGTAATTCTAAACTATAAATCTCCTACCAGTGATCAGTCTTATCATCGTTTGGGGCAAATGTGTCTGGAATATGATCCACCAATGAAGAAACTAGCAGAGGAGTTTGTACCTCATTCAAGGGTGAGTCACAGAGCCGTTATTTGTTTCTTGAAAAAGGTCACGATTGGACCAATATTTGGATAGTTGTCCTTGTTCTTTGTTTTATTGTTATGTATTTATGTTTTACACCAATAGTTAGGTATTCACAGTAACCTTTTTACCTTATTTAGGATTTACCATTTATTCGTTTGGTTATTGCAGCTCTTTCCATTTTGTCGGGCATCCTCCAATATTTTGGTTATTTATATTATGTGAGTCACAGAACTTGTCAAAATAATATTAAAAGATAATTATTATTATATAAATGTTAGGAATATTTTTTTATTTCTTAGTATAAGTAGTTTATGAATATCATCCTATGTAATATATCTTTGTTAATTGAGGTGAGAAAGAGAATTCTTAGAAATTATATAGAACCAACTCTGATGTGTGGAACTGAATCTTGGACACTCAGTATAATAGTGAAAAATGATATTGAGGCAGCAGTGGTTTTATAAAATGCGTAATGAAGTTATCTTTAAAAATCATCTTAATTAAAAATGAGAGATCCAGGAATAGGGTAATAAAGTTTTGCTAATAACTAGAGACATACATAATAACACACACAAATTGACGTCTTATTTGTGTGTTATTACATGCGTCCATAGTTATTAGCAAAACTTGATTATCCTATTCCTGGATCTACCTGTTGATTTCAGTTTTGCGCAGTAAGTACATATTATCAATTAATAAAGAGAGCTGCTTACCTCTATATCCAGAGAGAGGCAGTCCACATTTTTGGTCACATCATGAAATGAGGAAAGATAGAACACATTGTAACAATAGGGAAGTTGAAGGGCAAGAGGGGTAGGGGAAGGGCAAGAGAGAAGATGCTAGACAACTTGATTGTTTGTCCATCACAAGTGATGATGACCATAAGTTACATCCACTTTTGAAAATTCAATTAGAGTTATGTCCTTGATTATGAGTTTGTAGATGGCTAATGAGCCCTATTCGAGCTGTAAATGCCCTTGGATGGTTCGGACATGGAAGGACGACTGTAGACAGATCTTGGTCTATCCGTGACTTTCTAGCTGTTCTCTGCTGTTGAGCTGCTGCATTTCTCCTATTTTCACAAGATGATGCGCTCTTTTTTATTTTAGAATGCCATGTAGATCTATCTTGTGCAAGTTCTTCCCATGTATCTTGGTCTATTTCAAAGGCTTTCAGTGAGTTCTTTAATAAGTCCTTGTAGCGCTTCTTTTGGCCACCTTGATATCTTGTACCCTTCTCCAGCTCACCATAGAGAAGTATCTATGGCAGACGATGGTCAGGCATACACACCAAATGACCTGCCCAACGAATCTGTGTCTGCATCAGGGTCATTAATAACAACCTATTATTGTGAGAACATCTGTATCTTGAATGATTGACAGCTCACGAAATACAAGGCTGTGAAAAGACATGATAACCAAAGCCACATGGACTATAAGAAGAATAAGCAGTTTATATTTGTCATACAAATGGGTATTGAAATATTTAATAACCAAGAAGTCAGAGAATATATGACAATAAAGTGAGAACCACAGTAACAAAGATGAACAGTACTATGATTAAAGAGATGATCGAATAATCCCTTTAACTGTGAGCAGGCAGCTCTTAACAGCCCATAGCCTTTCTGACAAAAGCATAAGTCCTCCTCAGTTGAACAGCTGAGGTGACAATCAAATGCATAAAGTTTGCTGTCACAAAAATCGTGGTTGTGTTACGAGAGGTTTGTGGAGACATGTTTAGTCCCTGAAGGTAGGTATTCAAGTGTGACAGTATCTATGGATCGCCACATTATGCCAGGAGTGCAATATATACATCTTGTTGAATCAAATATATTAGTCAAAGACTACCAGAACACATGGAAAGACAAGGAGCCACTATGGCAGTAATGGGCAACAATTTTTTAATATGAAGTCAAATGCAGAATTAACCAGCTGGTCCATTTTCATAGAGATAAACAGTGCACTATAAACAAAACACTCATATTCTATCCTAAGACAGTTTTTGTGGGCTAGTCTGAAAGTTAAATGTAGTTGTTGGCTACCTTTCTTATATAAAAAAAACACTCATATTCTATCCTAAGACAGTTTTTGTGGGCTAGTCTGAAAGTTAAATGTAGTTGTTGGCTACCTTTCTTATATAAAAAAAACACTCATATTCTATCCTAAGACAGTTTTTGTGGGCTAGTCTGAAAGTTAAATGTAGTTGTTGGATACTTTTCTATGTTAAAGGCAAGAACCAAATAATAGGAAGATGTAAATGGGCAGATATTCTCACATATTGAAGTTTCATTATAAATTACAAAATTTGTATGCAAAAGCTGGTATCTTACAGACTTTAACTGATGCTTTGGAAATGGGTATATAATTTTGTTATCTCCAGGATTGTACAAAGTTGGTCAGATTTTCACATCATCAAGTGAAATGGATGGTGATATGCAGACACCATACTCCCTTGTGTAAATTGGTTCAGAGCACATATTCAGTTGTATGATACACAATTTGCAAGATCATTCCTGATTATTATTCAGATGGCAAATTCTTTCCACAATGTAGTTTTTTTTTATGGATGCTCTGAATTGCTCATGTTTCTGAGTGAGTTGATATTCTACTGCCATGATATGTTTAAACAATCTGTTATTTCTTTTGTCAGTTATCATTTTTGGTAGCACTTTTCCCTTTTAAAAGCAACCATGCCTTTCTTTACTAATATTTTCATGCTTTTAATTTTCTTTATGTAACTCAGAAACCTTTTTTCTTGTAATAATTTTAGGAACCAACCATCTTTCATCTTTACTCTTTATAATACTTCTTGATTGATCTTTCAAACTGTCAATGATATTCTCAATACCCTTCTTCTCCTCAATTTTAAAGGCAGCAATTCTTTTTACCACTGCTTTATTATCTATGTTTAAAAGTCATAAATTATTACTTGGAGTGTGCGCTTGCTGTAATAAAATAATAAGTAAATAGAATAATTGAGGTAAAACTCACTACCTTGTGTTCTGCATACATACTTCTAATCAGTGTAATTTAGTTGTCACTGAGAGTACATAATAATTTTAAATCAGCTTCATTGGTTTCAGTCCACAGGACATAGGTTGACCATCACTGGCTACTATCACTGTTTTTCCTCGATAATGGACCACAACAGCATATACTTTATGACTGATTAAACAGCGCTAGGGATATAACATTTTTTTAAAAACATTGTTTTAGAAGACATTAAAAAGAAAGTTATTTTATTTGTTCACTTATTCAGGTTTGACTTGATTTTAAAATTATATAAATTGTTAGAAGATTATTCCAGAATATTCCATAATTAAAAAATAATATTTTGCAAATATTAGTAAACTGTTTGTATAAATTTCACTGATATTTTTTATTTTATTCCAGCATTTGATGCCAGCTTTGATGTCACTCCACAAAGTCTATCCCAGGAGTAATTTATCTGCAGACATGATGAGGAACCTTCAGGTTCTCTCCATACTCTCAGAGCCTACCAAAATGGCCAGGGTTCCAGTCACTGATACGGTGAGTCATTTGTCTCATTTTTGCAAATCTGAATCTTGTGAAGTCCTGCCATAGAAAGTATTGAAAAATTCTTAATTAAATTTACACATCTTACAATTTTTTTTCCCCACATGTGATTACTTTCTGATCTTGTTTTCATGTGACATATTCTTTCCATAACTTATTCTGCCTTATAAGGCTCCTGTAATCCCTGGTGTCTCTGGCAAGTTATCCTGCCTCCTCTAGAGACATGTGCATGCATTTCTCAATATCTATTATCCAGTGATGTCTTGGTCAATCGTTACCTCTTCTGCTTTCTATCGCCTCTTCCAACAACACTCTTTTCATGCAACCGTGTCTCTTCATGTGGCTGAAAAAATCCAACTTTGTCTTAATATAGTATTTAAAAGCCTGCCTTCTTTGATGTTGATTTTTCTTAGCATGTCTGCATTGGTCTTCTTTGCTGTCCATGGCATTCTCAGGCCTCTTCATTTTGAAAGCCTCTATTCTCTTCACTATAATTTTATTTAGTGTCCATATTTAACAGCCGCAGGTAGCCACAGGGAATACAAATGTATGTACCAAACATACATTAGTTCCTGTGAACACTTTTTATTCAGTTGTTTTAATTTGGACATCGCTGTTATGACTCTCCTCTTGGTCTTGACTGCACAGTTTCCTGCACTGATTATAATTAGACATAAGTCTAATTGTTGTTACGTTTCACCCAGTTACCTTGTATTGATTGCACTGATTATATTAGCTTCTAATGGATAAAATTATCAGAAATGTGTAGTCCTCTTCTTGTTATATTTGTTGTTTTTCGTAAACATCTCACATAATTTCACATGTAGTGAGTCTCTCTCAGAAGAGCTACCACAAGCAGAAGGATGAGAAGTGTAATGCAGAAAACTGTATGAATCAGTAGGTTTGTAGTATACAAATGTGCTGATGTAACAGGAATGAATTGTGACAAATTATGGTCAAGAAAGTTTGCACAAGTAGTAGAGTTATTAGATGTGAATTGAATAGCATGGTTAAGTGGTTGAAAAAAGTTGATAATTGAGACCATTCTGCCTTAGGCATGTTATTAATATCTATATCTTTATCAATTTATCTAAAAAAGGAGAATGAAAAAGGGCCTTCATAGGTTTCCCAAACTTTATGTTCCACATATCCCATAAAAAGGCAAACATATCTGGGCCCCATTTTAGTACCCATAGCAACCGCTGATCTGATTTTAAAAAGTGCACATCAAATTCAAAAGAGTTTATTATTATTGTCTATATCGATCGGAGGTTGCCCTATTTGCAACTTGCATTCGCTGATGATATTGATCTTAAAGCTTGGTCAGAACAAGCATTGCAAGTATTCACTGAGTTCTCTTAGCGAGGAACATTCATGTGAGATATACATAACGTAATAATCTCTATTATTATCAAGAGCCAGCGCCCATGTATTGCCGGGCTCGAGAGGGGAGCAAAGAATATCAACACTATTTACCTTCCATGTATGTCGTAAGAGGCGACTACGGAGGTTACGGGTGGAGTTGACTGTCCCATCCCATTTAGGGCAGAAGTGCCATGCTGAAAATTGTGACACATAGCCATGCTGAAAATTGAAAATATATACTCACTGCGTAAAACTGAAATCCAACAGGTAAAGCATGAAACGGGATAATCAAGTTTTGCTAATAACACGAAACAAACATAGACACACACAAATCGACATTTCGACCAAAATGCCTTTATCAAGACTAATATACACGCATACAACAAAAACAAGAAGTAGGAACGACACAATTTGCTTTCACATATATAGGGAAATGGCCGGAAGTATATAAATTAGGTCAGAGGTGAGAGGTGACACAAACGGGAAATGTAAAAAAAATAGGGAATATACCAAAACAAACCCAAAAAGTGTGAAAAAGAGACAGAGAAATGATGGAAAAACCCAATGTCATGCGTATGTTCCTTTGGAAATTAATGAGCGCATGACATACGCATGATATTGGGTTGTTCCGTCATTTTGGCACCACAATTATAGACATTATTGAAGCTCTGTACAAAAATGCAAATTGTGCTGTCTTGTCAAACAATACAATTGAAGAGTTCTTCAAAACAAATGTGAGAATTCAACAGGGATACATAATGTCCCCATGTATGCAGGCATGATTCCTTGACAAAAAAAATACTGCAGGGAACTGTCGAGGGTGGAAGAAGCAGAGGAGGACAAATAAAGACATGGACAGACAACATCAAGAAATGGACAGGACAAGATATTTCCACACTCATCCGCATCGCTGAGGATAGAATTCGCTGGAGGACTCTGTGGGTGCTGAAGCATCCAATGTGGTACCCCTACAACCCTGAAGGGTTATGGGTTTATTGATTGATAATGTCCCCAGTACATTTTAACATATACTTAGAGCACATCATACAAGAGACATTACATGATTACAACACGTCTATATCGATCGGAGGTCGCCCTATTTGCAACTTGCGTTTCGCTGATGATATTGATCTTATAGCTGGGTCAGAACAATAATTGCAAAAATTAACAACAAAGTTGGAAAAAGTTACCAGCAAGTACGGAATGGAAATCAATACAGAAAAGAGCAACTCTTGGTTAACAGCAGAGACACAGAAAATAATACTATCATAATGATGAATGGACATAAGCTTGTGGTAGTGAATACCTTCAAATACCTCGGATCCAGCATATGCAGCAATGGAAAATGCAAAGCAGAACTAAAAATAACGCTGGAGATGTCTGTAACATCCTTGTCAAAGCTCTCTCCCTTGTGAGGAGAGGTAACTATAGTATTGCATGTAAGACATATCGTAATCCTTTGAACCCACAGGAAACTAGACCATAGAGGTCCATTCATCCCCCTAGGTGCCTGACTAGAAAATACACAAGAATCTCACATTAGTAAAACTAGTTGCTAAATTTATTGCATACACAATTACAAATATTTGCCTGCTGCAGTAGTTTTCAATGTACATGTTAATCAAAATGCATTAACAGAAAATCAAATGTACTTGATATACAATGCAAAGTATGATCTTTGCTGAATATGGCCAAATCTATTTACTATTAGCATAATTAATTCACAGATTTGAACCGTAAAATGAGTGTCTGATTAAATTTCCATATCATATTTTAGATTATTCACCTCTAACATTCTCTGTCTCCTGCCTTGGTGGTATACTCAGACTATATTCTGTTCATCTCACAATTTTTCCTTCCAACTTGTATCGTTGCCTACTTCTTACTTCCTGTCTCTCATCTCTACCTTCAAGTAAAGTCTTCAATACAGTGTCATAGTTTAATAATATTTTAATCAACACACAAAAATTACGGACACTGCAAATAAATAATAATAAAAGACTGTACATTATTACAATGTTGTCTTGTTTTTCAGTTGGGTTGATGCTATGTTATCAGAATTTGGCAAATGCTCCAGCTTGGGACCTTTGGAAACAAGCCTTACAGAGCAGTTACATAATCACATTGTGTCGCAATGAGGTTCTACACATTCACAGATACATCATCAGTTTTTTGAGACCAGAGGGTTGGTGAATTTGTTATTCTCATGTGAAATAGCTAAAGATAATTGTATGTCATTCAGTTTTGGTATGAATATCAGTTTTAATAGATAAGATCAGTGGCCACATTAAAGGTTGTTTATGAAGGTTTTTTTGTGTGCCCATATGTACATTAAATGAAATCTCCATCATGATACTAGCTGCCAATGTGTACATGGTGCCCTGCCATGAATAGATGGCACATGGGGTGTAGTGAAATTATCTCTGTCCAGGACATGATATTTTGCCGGAAGAGCCATGAATCTGGCAAACATGTTAGCCATGTATAATTGGAGAGCCGCTTGAATGGCAAGAAATGCATAGCTGGCTGCCCCACCCATCCCCTGACCATGGTGCAGAGCTGGGTAGCTATGGACACCTCTGGCATGAAAGGATTCTTGCCAGGGCAGCTGAAGCTCATGCCCCAACACTATAAGCTGTGAAAAGGTAGAAAAGTTACAAAACCCATCAAATTTATCCCCACTGAGTAGGGGACTTCTTAAGACACTGCATACTCATTCTCAAATTCCTACAGATTAGCAGGATGTATGCCCATGTGTTTCCTGGGCCCAAAAGGGGGGGGAACACATAATAACTACACTATTTACATTCCATGCATGCTGTAAGAGATGACTAAGGAGGTTATGGGGGGGGGGAGTTTACTGTCTCTACTCATTTTGGACCAGTTTCCCAGAAGCCATGCTGAATCAGATGTGTCAATCAGATAGGTGCAGATATTGCAGCAATGCCATAAACCATGACACAACAGATTCCATTCTCTAGATTGCATTCTGCAAATCTGCAGGAGTAGTGAGAATGAAAGTAGAAAGGGATGGGACATTCAACCCCACTCCGAAACCTCCTTAGTCACCTCTTATGACATGATGGCAGGTAAAGTGTTGCTATTCTTTGCTCCCCTTTCAAGCACCAACAACACATGGGAGGTGAGGAGAGTTAGGAAATATCTTGACCTGGCCAGTCCTTAATGTCTGTCCATGACATTCTTTGTCCTCTGCTTTTTCCACCTTTGACCTTGTAGTATCGTTTTTCACAAGGAACTATGTTGGCATACATGTCCAAACCATTCAAGTATTGCAATATATTAGTGCATGAAAGGTTTAACTGGTGGCACCCATCTCCTCTCAATTATTATTATATACTGCATATATATTTCGGACTGAACAAAGAAACTCAATCTCCTAGTGGGTCAATGGGCAGAAAGGCATCACAGAAAAATTGTGAGCTCGGTGAGACAAAAAGGCACTCTGTTAATCTACTTCACCCCAATGCACACTCAGTTGTCTTGACTTTGTCTTGTCATTGAGACTTTGTGCATAGAAGCAAGAGAGTGACAATGACAACATTACGCAACTCTCCCTCAGTTTAATTCAATTTCACATGCTAGTCATAGCATCACACTCTTTTCAGTGTGAAATGGACTGTATATGATAGGCATGCAAGGCAGCTTAATTCTTTTCATCTGCAGTGCCTGATAAAGCTTCTTGGTGTACATTGACAAGATCACATTCCAGACATGAAGAAACTCAAAACAACTCAGGTGGAACGCATCTATGCTTTGTTTATCAGGTCACAACTTCATTGAGCAAGTCAAATTGTTCATAAGCCAGTTGTACGTCTTTAAAAGAGACTGTACTATGGTGAACTGTGTGCAAGTAAGCATTCAAACAGTGGCCAGATACACGCTTATAGGACTACTTGAAGATATCTCTCAAGCACTGCAGGATTGACTCAAACTCTTGGGAAACAGCAGCTCTTGATCATCCAGTCTAGAGCAGTCAGATCAGAGCGGGCATTAAAAGCTTTGAACAGGGTAGAAAATTACAAGAGATTCAAAAGAGACAAAAATGAAAAGAGAGACCAGAATGTTTTCCCTCGTCTCAAGAGCTAGTACATTCCTGCTCTCATTGCATTGTATTCATTTACAAGATGTCTTTCACAGCCGCCTGGATTGGACTCATCAGCCATCTAAGGACTCACAATCAAACTAAACTTGACTTTCTTAAATGTCATGCTCATCTTTGCTCATGATGGAAGAACATCATCATCATATACTGCCAATCATATTGCAGCAATTTTTTGTGTCTTGATTATTACATTCTAGCCAACAAATTCAGCATTAGCACAAGAGAGTGAATGAACTGAAGGAACTTCAAGTTCAAGCTTTGCAAAATTCGTAAGTTTTGTGATGTGAACATTTCTATTATTATATAGATATTGTATACCAATTCATTGAAATCTGTGTTTTCTTTATTCTTATTGGTAATTCTACAGTGGCTGTTGGCTTGTTATTTCAGTCAAATATTTATACTATCTGTTAATAACTAGAAAAGCCAGATTTGCATTCAGGGAAGAAAATCTAGGTCCTCTAATGCGGATGTGAAATCTGCGTTATTCTGTAGCTCTAAAATAAAGGATGTTGTTAAATAAATTCAATTTTCATATATTTGAAAACCATTATTTTTGTTGCAGGCCAGCTTTGCATAGAGAAAGACGAAAATTTTTGCGCAGCACCCTCAGAGATTTGATACTTGTGTTTACAGAAGAACCAGGTCTACTTGGACCCAAGGTGACTATCTTTAATTCATCTCCTAACGTAATCATATTTACTATCTAAAAACATTATTTTACAACATTGGCAATCATTATTCATACATTTAAAACAGACATTCATCAATCATTAATTTACAATAATGACATTCATGAAACATTCATTTGCAATGACATTTATCAAACATTCATTTACAATGATCGCAGAAGAAGAAGAAACATTAATTTAAAATAGTGACATTAATCAGACAATCATTTATAACAGTAACATTTATAAAACATGAATTTACAACGACATTCATCAAACATTTATTTATTCACTGGCATTTACTAAATACTCATTTACAATAATGACATTCATCAAACATTTATTGCACTGACATTTATTAAATATTAATTTACAACAATGACAATCATAAAACATCTAATGGATTATTTTCATCAAACATCATCTTATTGATTATTTTCATCAAACATCATCTAATGGATTATTGTCATCAAACATCATCTAATGGGTTATTTTCATCAAACATCATCTAATGGGTTACATGTTTTGTTATTATTATTACAGCCATTTTACTTTTCCTACTATTGTTCACAGGCGATGTATGTGTTCCAAGGCTTGTCTTTAGCTAGGGATGAAGTTCTGTGGTTGTTGAGGCATGTTGTGAACCCACCTTCAAAGCAGCACAATGTGAAGATATCTCCCGAAGACTTCTATGACAGGTGAATTGAGTACTTACATGAAGGAAGTTTTTGCATTGGCAAATATAGGATAGATGTCCAAACTCAATTATTTTCAATCTTCTTCTTCTTCTTCTTCTTTCGTTCACTTGAAACATGTCTATATCTGTAATTCTGTCTCCTTAATAAAACTCACTGTCTTTTGTAGTTCATACAGTGTCCCATAGAGCTTTGATTCCAGTGTTGTTTCCTCTGGCCAATATGTCTGCCTCAGAGTTTCATGCTCAGAACACTCTTGAAGTATATGTCTGGCACTCTGTGCTGCCTGTCCACATGTACACATGGCCGTGTTGCCAATCTTGAACTTTGTATACATGTGACTGCGGAGTCGGTTGTGTCCTGTTCTGAGACGTAGAATTATAACTTGTTCTGGTCTGTTCATAATGTGATAGTCATCTTGTGTTGGTGTTTGTGGCTTTCTTATTGACTTGATCATCTGTTTTTTCTGATGGTAGGTGATTGGTATATCTGGTTGGTCTTCGGCAGCACCTTCTTTAGCCAGTTGGTCTGCTTTTTCATTTCCTGGTATTCCACAGTGAGAGGGTATCCACTGCATGGTTATCCTATACAAGTAAGACAATTCGCTAAGTAGTTTTTTTAAGTCTGTTAGTTTTCCAGACTGGAGAGCTTGAAGCACTGACCTTGCATCTGTCAGGAATACCACAGGCTGTAGGCCAGAGTAGGAGTTCAGCAGTTTTTTAGCTGCCACACTAATTGCCTGGATTTCTGCATCATAATTATTGCAGAATTTTCCTGTTGGTGTTCTGATTGTATCTCTAGGCTTGTGTGGATATTCTATATATACACCTGCACCTCCATTCCTCACAGCATTCTGTGCTGACCCATCTGTGTACACTCTGACCCATATATCTTGTGGATATTCCTCATCCAGGAAACTGAGGGTGACTGTCCTTCGCTGCACACTGTTCTGTTCGTCCTCGCTTAGTATTCCTTTCACATGGGTCTGAATGTATATTGGCATTCCATGACTTTCACTCCACGGGGTTTGTTCTGGTACAGACCTTAAGGGGCTGTCAACTTCAGGTAGGTCTGTAAGTTGTCTACGGAGTCGTTTAGCTTGATGGATAAAGCTGCTCCTTTTCAGTCGCCCCATTGCTAGATTTTGGAATCTTTCCTTCATTGGATGACTTGGCATACACTGAAACTTTTCTGCTTGAATTAGTACTTTTGTGTCTCTTCGTTCGCCAAGTGTTTGCATTCTTCCCATTTTCTGCATCTCTGCTATGGGTGTTGATTTCATTGCTCCCAACATTATTCTAAGTGCCTGGTTTTGCACTTTATCTAGATCTTGTAATGTGGTGTTTGATGCAGGACACCACGCAGCTGAACCATATTCCAGGTGTGGTCTTATGCCTTGCTGGTAAACTTTACTGAGTATATTTCCACTGGCTCCCCATGTGGTTCCACTTAGTTTTCTCAGGATAGCTAACTTCCTTCTGGCTTTTGTTGTTGCTTTGTTTATGTGCTGCTTCCATGTCAGCTTATCATCAAAAGTAACTCCGAGGTATGTGGGTTGTTTGTCTTCTTTCAAGAGCTCTCCATCTATCTTGATATGACCAGCTTTTTGTTTTGGTGAGAGGGTAAAGAGTGTAGTGCTGCACTTATCTGTGTTAATGCTGACGCACCATCTATTTGCCCATAATGTTAGGGCATCGATAGCTCTTTGTATTTGTTTAGTGGCCACTGTTGCATGTTCTTCCGTGCACCAGATCACCAGGTCGTCAGCATACATTGCCACTTTGATCCCGTGTGGTAGTTCAGCAACTAGGTCATTGATGTAAACCAAGAAAAGTGTGGGTGACAGGACTCCTCCCTGGGGGACTCCATGACGCAGTAGAACTTTCTTGCTCTTGCGACCATCTAATTGTACCCTGGCTCTTCTATTATGCAGGTATGCTTTTACCCATTTGTACATTCTTGAGCTAACCCTGCAATTTCGCAATTTCTTTAGGAGCCCTTCTTTCCAGACCTTATCAAATGCTTTCCTGAGGTCTATCCATGCTGCTAGTACCAATTTCTTTCCTTGGAAGGCATCCTCAATCTCTTGGGAGAGGTAGGTTGCCTGATCTTCAGTAGAGTAGCACTGTCTGAAACCTGCTTGCTGTGATACCAGAAGGTTTTCACTTTCAAGGTACCACTGCATCCTAAGATTGATAATGCGTTCCATTGTTTTACATAGACAGCTTGTGAGGCTGATGGGCCTGTAGTTGGAGACTATGTTGCTATCTTTTCCTGATTTGAGGAGTGGTATCATTATTGCTTCTCTCCACGCCTGTGGTACATTACCTGTGGACCAGCTTGTGTTAAAGATCTGCAGTAGCTTTGCTCTTGCTGCAATTCCCAGGTTTCTAATCATTTCATTGGACACTCCATCAGCTCCAGGGGACTTTTTCATTTTCAATTTGGATATTGCATGCTCCAGTTCTCTCATTGTGATTGGTGCCTCCATGACTTCAGGTATAGGTTCACCTTGTCCAATGTTTTGCTGGTTCTCTCGAACCTCCTGTTGTTTGTCTGGGCTGACTTTGACGTTATTGTCTTCTGCAAAAGAATCTGCAAAGTAATCAGCTGCATGTTTACCTGTTAAAATGTCTCTATCTTTATAAAGTGTGATCCTGGTATTTCTCCCTGTACCTTCATCATTTAGTTGTTTTACAAGTTTCCATAATTTCCTAGTATCTCTTTCTAGGTTCAGCGACTCTGTTTTTTCTTTCCAGCTGCTCCGTCTGGCTTGTAACTTGGCTCTTTGAAATTTAGCCTTTGTTTGCTGATATTTGTTGTGATGTTCTTGGCTAGGTCTGTTCTCAGCCTGCTGTCTAGATGTTTCCATCTCATTTTGTAGCTTTTCCAGTTCATCATTCCAGTAGGGTTTGTAGTTTTTGCGTGCCCCCCTGGGTATGGTTTTACTAGCAGCATGTAGTATACATCTATTAAACTCACTCACTGCTCTATTGATGTCTTTGTCCAAGTTCATGTCCTTAGCTAGAACACTGGTTAAATGCTGGTACATTTTCAAGTCTGCCCTTTTATAATTCCACCTAGTGAGCGTGCTGCTGTCCTTGGTAAATTCATTGTGGATTTCCAGAAATACTGGTCTGTGGTCACTACCTCCAAGCTGCTTTCCAACAACACGTGTGATGTTCCATTCCAAGCCTGGTGAGTGGAATGCCAGATCTGGTGTAGAGGTGGTGTGCCATGCTCTCGAGTAGAAGGTTGGCGAGTCTGCTGGCTGGTTAATAAGAATGAGATTATTTTCATCCTGCCAGCTTTCAAGTTCCTCACCTCTCTTGTCGATATGATCGTAGCCCCAGCTCTGAGAGTGGCTGTTGAAGTCACCACACACCATAAGTCTCTCTTTGTCTGGAATTGTGTCTAGTGCCAATGGTTTATCATTTGGGCAGTAGTAGTTCAGGAGATGGAATTCTGCACTGTCTGTTTTTAGGTGGAGCATCTGGTATTCTGCCCCTTCCATATATACTTCCAGCTGACATGCGCTGATATTGTTTTTAACAAGTGTCAGAATTCCACCCTTTCGCCTGTCCTTTCTGTCAGATCGGTAGCATTGGTAGCCTCTGATTTTGAAGGCTATGTCGCTGCTGAGGTGTGTTTCTTGGATACAGCATATACTAACTTGTTCTTCACTGAGGACATTTTCAAGTTCCAATTTTTTGCTGTATCCATCTCTTTTACTGTTGACACCCTCAGCATTCCAGTGCATTATTTTTATTGGTCGTTTGTTTGTTTGGCCAGTAGCTCTATTCCCTTGCCTCCTGGCTCCTCGGGGCAATTGAGAAGGACTTCCAGTAACTGAGGTTGGGCCCTTTCGAGGTATAGGGCCCGGCACCTTCCCTGCCTGAACGTCCGCCACAGGGCAGGCACCATAACTATTTATAGATGAAGACATGTTTCCATTGTGTTTTGTGCGTGGCATCCTGATTATCTGTGCGCCTTTTGGCTGGATGCCTCCGTCTTCAGCACTCTGCTTACTTGGGCAGGACTATGGTCCTGCTCGAATGGGACTGCCCGACCAGTCTTAGTTTCCAGCCCCTGATGGCTGAACTAAGCCCCATCACCTCTGCACGGTGCTGGTCTCGATGGGGATTTTCAATCTGAAATAGAATGGGGAAATAAGTAATGAGGAAATAAGAAAGATAAAATGGGGCCTGAGAGGGGCAGCAGCAAAACATGCAACATAAAAGATGTAAAAACCAGGATCAAAATATATGACGAAATAAAACATTAAAAGATTGCAAGTTTTAAAATTAATATTTACCTGTGTAGATTTCTTGATCTGCTGTGGTTTATAAATCATGTGATTAAATATAAAAGAGAACAGGACAGACTTAAGTAGAGCAGGAAATCATAAGAAAGAAGTGGCAATTGATGGATTACACCATGAAACCCCGGACAGGTTTCAAAATACTTTGAATATGAATGTAAAGGTGCATATAAAAAGAATAGTGAATAGCAGAGAAACTTGAGAGATGTGATTTTGCATAGGATAAGGCAGTTTGTAAATGATTGGTAGATTGTTTATGCAACCATAGGTAATAATGGCAAAACTAGATGTGCATTATATACCTTTAACCAATTTTCATCTGCATTTCATATGATTTATTTTTCATGAAATATACATCTATTTTTTATCAGTATGTTAATAAATTTGTCCCAATCTATTTCTCAGACAACTTCCAGAGTTGCTCTTTTACATGGAGGAGTTAAGAGGTCAGTATTTCATTGTATATGTTGACATGCACATATGGTAAACAAAGGGTTAAGAACTGCTGGAATACATGATATAGTTAATATAAAAAGTTGTACATATATTTTGTGTAAAAAAAAAAGGACGTTTACAGGTTCTGATACAAGTTGCATTGTATTATAATTTCAGGATTAGTCAAGAAGTACAGTGAAGTCATCCAGCGCTTCTACGTCCAATACTTGTCTGGTTATGATGCTGTATATCTCAACCAACTCATTCAGGTAAAGCTGCCGTGTTTCTTGTGTAAATAACAAAACTGTCTGGATATCTGACAAGGTGGAGTGTGCCACAGTAATGAAAAATAAAATATTATTCAAATAATAATAATGCAAATATTGATATTATCACTGTGTTTCTTGTGACAGATGATAGTCAAACTCCCAAAGGTTAAGGGATTGTAGGGGTGAAGGAAATCATTATTAAATCATTGCCTTATTTTGAGAAGGCAAATCTTTTGTACAACTATAGATGGAAGTCTTCTTTTGTAATATCTGTACATTTGTCATTGAAATAGTTGAATATGTCTGATTTCATCTGTTATTCCCAAAAATCTGTGGGAATTTGATCTAATAAAAAACAGAAGACTTAATTAAGATTGGAGCTGCACACATTATAATAAAAAAAATGGGTGCTGATGATGATCATGATTAAATTGTGTGGTATGATGGCGATATGATGATGATATGATGACGATATGATTGTAATGATATTGATTCATTGATGATTGATGGATGGCAATATGACAGTAATGATATTGATTCATTGATGATTGATGGATGGCAATATGACAGTAATGATATTGATTCATTGATGATTGATGGATGGCAATATGACAGGAATGATATTGATTCATTGATGATTTATGGATGGTAATATGACAGTAATGATGTATCATCACTACAGTGAGGTCAACAGAGTTGATGAAAGAATGAACTACTTGACCCAGAAGTATATGTTACACTTCTGACAGAATGTGATGATATTGGTTTACTGCTATGCTGGAATGCCTCCCTTTGGGGACTAAATGTACATCCTTAAACCCCCCTAACACAACCATGAACTTGAGACAATGAACCTTATGAACTCAGGTGTTGCCTCAAATACTCAATTGAGGAGGATCTGTGCTTTTATCCAGAAAGCTATGGGCTGTCAAGAGCTACCTGCTCACAGCTAAAAGGATTGCTTCATCATCAACATCATCATTAATCAAATTAGTTATGTTCTTACTTTTTCTTCATTCTGTTCTTTAGAAGTCAGATGCTGATATATCCTCCGAAGATGGATATCTCGGGCTATTGTCGCAAATAAAACAGCGATATAACGAATTTCCATTTTTTGGACTGCATCATGCTGGAAATCTAGTTGGACCATTGTCCTGCTACAAGAGAGATCCAGTGGAAGTTTGAGAATGAACGCTGAAGAAGAAGATGCTGATATAGATTTCTTCAACAGCCCAGAAACAGGACACCAGAAATTGTCCATGAGTGTTTTTTTCGATGTCATATAGTTTTCTTCTTGGGTTGTGTTACAGTGAATAGTTCTGTAAAATATGTTCTGTGTTATGCAGATTTCCCAAGTTTAAAAGGTTTTTCATACAAACAAATTTTTCTGCACAGTTCTCAACAACAAACACCCACTTGCCAACTATACTTGTTTTTTCACAATTCCAAGCACTCACAGCTTCTAGTTGAGTGAGCTCCTCAATAATTCAGATTTTTTAGATGCTGGTGTATTCAAGGCTAGGAGCAACAACTTTGAAAATAAACATGCGTGGCCTTACAGTCTGGTCTGGTCTGAACTATGAAAGGCCATGAAAACAACCAAGAAAGAAAAGAAGGCAGAAGACAGAGACTCTGGCCTCCACAGTGTATAATCTGATGTAACACATATCTCCCTAATATTGGATAATAACTTTCTTACTTGTTATGAGTAATAGTGATAAGTGGCTTTAAAGAATTACTGTAAAAATGCCTGTGTGTTGCTGGGGCCAAAAGGGGAACAAAGAATAGTGTCACTTTTACCTGTCGTGCACATCATAAGAGGTTACTAAGGAGATTTTAGGTAGAGTTGGCTGTCCCATCCTTTAGAGGTTCATGTGACCCAGAAGCCATGCTGAAGTCCAATATGGCAGGCCAAAAGGCGCAGATATTGCAGCAAAACTATAAACTATGACACAATGCATTCTGTTCTCTGTACTACATCCTGCTAATATGCAGAAGTTTGAGAACAAGCGCAGAATAAAAAGAATTGTAAAATCAAGTGGCATGCAAGTTCTAACCCTTTTGACAATCTGCTTCATTTCAAAAGTCTGAATTAGATTTAGACTCAATCTTTAATAGTGTTCATAATCGCATAGTTTGTAAATTTTAAGCGTGTGTGTTTCTGTGCCTGAAAGGGAAGCTAAGTAGCAACAATAACCTGTCATGCAAGTCATAAAAGGTGACTAAGGAGGCTTGGGGTGGAGTTGGCTCATAGATTAGTGGCCCAAAAGCTAATCAGATGTGTTAGACCAAAATGCACAGATATTGCAGTCAAGCTGCAAACCATGACAGGTCACTCCATTCTCAAGAATATCTCTTTCTAACCAGCCAGAATTTTATAATGAACACAGAAGTAGAATTAGTAGATTTTAGATTCAACTCATACTTGCAAAAATGTTATTGTTTTAAAACTTGTAATTCTTCAGAATATCTCGATGTGTCCTGAGGATGAACCAATTATTCTGTCATCATTCTACAATAGCATTGCTGCACTCACAGTCAAACAAGGTAACTGTTATGTATGTATTATATTAGGCTTGTTTTACATTTGAAGATAAATCACTAGTGTAAGAGATAACCCAACAGACTGGAAATGTAAGACTGTGGCAACACAAGATTAATATGGGAATAAATATAGAAATAGGTCTATGTTACAAATAATGAGTACAACATACTAGCAGCAAAACACAAGGACAGACATATCTCAACTAAAAGAGCCTTCATCAGGATGAAAAACATGGGAGAAATAATGACAACCATACAGAAAATGCACATATGGTGTGACAAGAATAGGAGGAGAAAGAAAATAATGAATAGATTGATAGGTAGATGTAAAGGACATGTTGCTCAGATTATGTGAATTAGAAGAAGTAGCAAAAGGCAGTAAATGGGTGAAGGTGGACAAAGAGAACAAGTCTCTGATAATATATCTGGGTAAAGTTTTGGCAATAGACTGGTATCAGGACAGAGGTGATGTGTCAGAACTTGTCCAACTGCACACAAAACCACAATTCAAAATCATACACACAGATAGCTCAGTCAACAGAGAAATAAGTGTGGATAGGGTTTTGTTCCCTACAATAATGGCAGGAAAGTGTTCAAGAAATAGTTAGCCTACTATACTACCACATTGAGCATAAAAATGGAGATAGAAGCAATGATAGTGGCACTTAATTGGTGACTGAAATACCAACTCACATGCAGCTACGCACAGACTCCCAAAAAGTATGCTACATAAAATAGAAAGATGCATGTTAAAGGAATGGTTCATGCTTCTTAACAACTCAGTTATCCAAACTAATACTCTGGTTGTGCTGGGGTCAGGCAACAAAAGAGCTGAAACTGTCTGAGAGTCATGAGTATGTCAGTGGTTGATCTACTGAATCTGAACCCAGGTTATGACACTGGAAGAATATACTCTCAGTTAGCTCAGGCAGCAGTTTTGTTATTACTCAAGGGAACCAAGCTAAATAATGATAATGCTCTTTAATCATTACAAACACTTTTGTTGCCTTTGTTCTTATCTAGTGTCACAATTTTGTAATCTTGGTTGTCTTGTGTGAAGTTATGAACATCAGATGGCAAGACAAGATACCAGATACCACTGTCCTTGATAGAGCTGGTATCCCAAGCATTGACACGATCCTGATGCAGACACAGATTCGTTGGGCAGGTCATTTGATGCGTATGCCAGACCATCATCTGCCAAAGATATTTCTCTATGGTGAGCTAGAGAAGGGTATACGATCTCAAGGTGGCTAAAGGAAGCACTATTAGGACTCGTTAAAGAACTCACTGAAAGCCTTTGAAATAGACCACGATACATGGGAAGAACTTGCACAAAATAGATCTACATGGCGTTCTAAAATAAAAAGAGCGTATCATCTTGTGAAAAGTAGAGAAATGCAGCAGCTCAACAGCGGAGAGCAGCTAGAAAGTCACGGATAGACCAAGATCCATCTACAGTCGTCATTCCATGTCCAAACTGTCTAATGGCATTTACAGCTCGAATAGGGCTCATTAGCCATCTACGAACTCATAATCAAGGACATAACTCTAATTGAATTTTCAAAAGTGGATGTAACAAATGGTCATCATCACTTGTGATGGACGAACAACACAACACAACATGTAGTAGGTCTTCTCCAATTCTAATAGTACATGTCAGTTCATAGAAAATGATATAAAACATTTCATATTTCATATCTTGTAATAATTGGTGCAACTCTCTAAGTATATAAACATTTTAGGCATCATGATATCTATATTTGCTTCAATAGATTTAGATAGCTTAGAGAACTCAGAACTTTTACTTTAAATACTCAAGAGTCAACATAATACACGTAACATTTTTACAAAATGTTTTTTTCCTATGATACCTGAATAACTCAGATCTTACAAAACCGAGCTTGCACAGAATCACTATTTTGAATGCAATTTTATGTTCTCTATATATCATCACCAATGTTTACTCTACGGTGCTCAGCCCTGCATCTCAATAGAAAGAATTTGTAGAATTTGACACTCAGCACACCAAATCTAGTTCTGCTGACCAATCACTAAAGATTTTCTGATATTACTTCAAGAGTAATTTGTTCATGCTGTTTTCTGACTACTCAGACAGCTGTCTAGTCTAGATCATGCACTCTGGGAATTTTGGAGGTAATGTAAATCATCACCTACCACTTGTTATATAATCTTCTACATTCTTTCTCAAACTCCTGCAGATTAGCAGGATGTAGTCTGGAGAATGGAATACAATAATTGTTGTCATATCCTTTTTCTGTAACTATATTCAGCCTTCTAGTGGTTGCTATGATTACAACACTACAACAAATCTTGTGTCCATTGTCCCTGGCTAATCTTGAGATTACTATTGCATCATGCATCTTACATAAATATCTGCTTTAGTCACATTCACTGCAAAAATCATCATCTTTCTCATCTCCATCACAATCATCACCACCTCACCATCAGCGCCACTCCATTGGCACTACAAACGTCCAGTATGCCCATTGGTTCTTGCGTGAGATGTCAGAGGAAGTCAATCAAGTCATAACTTCTATTTGTAACCAATAACTAACAATTTTGACAAAATTTATGTTCAGTAATTTTGAAAGGAAATATGTATTGAATAAAAAAAAATATCATTATGCAATAATATAGTTCATCCAAAAGCATAGCTGTCAACTTATTCATTCATTAATCCGTATTTTTAATAATTTATTTCCCTTTTTACAATAAAAATGTCAGTTTTTAGCACCCATAAAAACCTCACAGCTTTTTTTTAAATTATAAAAAAATTAGTTTTTGTTCCTGAATATGATTGTGTGAAATAAAAAATGTCCACATTATTATTAATTACTAGGAAATTTAACACTAAGAGACTTTTTTTAATAAAAAAAATATGTGATTTTTTTTGTTATTTTTTAAATATTGGGCCCGAAATCCTTATTGATACAGAAAATCCATACTGGTTGACATATATGCAGAAGATTTATCTGACAATGTACACATCAAGGAATAAACAAAGGAGAGAAACAAAAATATTGGTCACATGATTTTTTATTAATCTGCCATGTCGCTATGTCTCCTGTATGATTTGTCCAAGTAATATGATAGAATTATTGTTCGGTTGTAGAATAGAGAAAGAGCATGCCTCACAAATCTTTCCATTTAATTAGCTTGTGGTTCGAAAGTTGAGTGTCAACATTGTATTGGTGTATTTCATGTATTATTGGTGCCTACAAAATAAATTCAACTATAGTTGGACAGCAACGTCTCATACAAGATGTTTCAATTTATTATTATTATTGTTGTTGTTATTATTAGTATTATTGTTATTATTATAGGATAGAATCCCATTCATATGTGCTGAGTTGAAATTGAATTACCTGAATGCAGAATCACTAACATTCATACCTGTCAACAAAACAGGTAATCTGCATTTCGTACAGAAATACTCAGGTTTAATTTCATATTCATATTTAGCTTTAGTGAAGTACTCTTTATACTGAAAATGGACATAATTTTGTTATCTGGCTTTATTCTTAAGACTGATGGAAATTGATTCTGGTCTGTTCTAGTGACACAGAATCACCTTGCATCTCAAGTAAGCAGGTTTTCTGTACTTGACCAACCACATCCCCAAAAATGTCAAGACATTCAACCTGTGCACTCAAGTCACTGAGAATGGACCAATCGAGACAAGAACTATTACAACAATAATGAACATCCCGTACAAGTATTGAAGTATCCTCAGGATGATAAACATAGAACATCAGTATTCATACTACATGAACCGATAGGACTACTTGTAAACATAAATAACAGAAAAACAGAAAAAATTTGCTTCAAATAATATTGTTCAATTTCCATCAGTCTTCATAATTTTTCATTTATCCTCATGCTCCCTAATTGAATTTACTTATCTGGCTTTAAACTGGTTAGTGGTCTGACTTATAGACACAACTCAGTTGAATGCGTTTGAAAGCCTCCTAAAAATTCAACAGTATTGAAAAGGTTATATCATATACAGGACTATATACATTGGGTTGTTCCCTGACACAGGAGTTTTATCTCTCTATACAGGACTATATACATTGGGTTGTTCCCTGACACAGGAGTTTTATCTCTCTATACAAGACTATACATTGGGTTGTTCCCTGACACAGGAGTTTTATCTCTCTATACAGGACTATATACATTGGGTTGTTCCCTGACACAGGAGTTTTATCTCTCTATACAGGACTATATACATTAGGTTGTTCCCTGACACAGGAGTTTTATCTCTCTATACAGGACTATATACATTGGGTTGTTCCTTGACGCAGGAGTTTTATCTTTCTATACAAGATATGTTTTATACATTAGAAGTAATTTGAGCTAAAATACAAAATGACTAATCTAAAAGTTGACAGGTATGGATATTAGATACTGTGTTCATAACAAAAGTATAAAACAAGCTAACATTTGATATGCATGATTGTGTGTTTGATTTCTTTTGTTTTTTAATTGAATATTTAAGTTGTTTTTAAACATCTGACTGGAAATGAATATGCAGCCAGAATGAGTCCTGGTTCTATGAATGTATTGGACCACCTCAGTGTTACTACTTACTTAATATTCTTCCTATTCTTTTCCCATCCCTCTGTGCTCAACCTTGGTTTGATGTTTGCGTATGATGTGTATGACAGCGTGCATCTCTGGGCAAGACAAGTGTCAAGTATGCACACTGGTTCCTGACAGAGATATCAGCTGAGATTAACCAGGTCATCACAAATATCTGTGAGGAAACTGTAATAATGGACCTTAAGGTAGGAGTAGTGTTGACTCTGGGAGAAAGATGAATTATTGGAATAAATTTAAGCAGGAAATGAATTAATATGTACATATTCTGCATTAAAAACTCATCATTAGTTGTTTTTTTTCCACATCATGTGTCATATTAAAACATTTTGTTACTGTCCCTTGTTTTATATTAAAATTAACTATGGTCTGATATTAACTATAAATCTCTTGCTCCTGTTATGCATTTCAATGAACTGGCAAATGTATGTGTACAGCATGTGCATTTCTTGCTGTTAAACTGTCTAGTATCTATTTTATTTGTCATTATCATCCTGTTTCCATTGTTAGTTTTTACGTTGTCACAATATAAAATCTTAAGTATAAATGACTTCACCTTTATCTGTAATTTATCATTGAATTACTGTACTTTTGTAGAAATAGATCAACATATCTGAAATTCCAGGTCATTTAAAAGGTTTTTTTCTTTTTTTTTGTTTGTCTCTGCCTCTGCTGTTAGGCTTCACAGATGATGATCTGCTTTTTATATATGTCATGTTCTGTCTGTTGATATGCAGTGATGTTATGCCATTTTAGAGTGTTTGTGACTCCTTCAATCCATCTTCTTGGCCTTCCCCTGCCTCTAAGTGATTATATTCTTATGTTTGATGCTCTTGCTGATAAAATAAATTGAGACCTCATGAGCACATATATAGGGGACACTGCAGCACAAAACTCGTTGACGAGCAGTTCTGCTTTTTCAAACTGATACTTTCATCACTTTGTTTGTTTGAGAACCCCATGAATTGCAAGTGATTGGCTCTTACTTCTTGTGTACAGTGGGGTGGTTTTTCTGAGCTTTCTTTCATACCCAGATTTCAGCTTTCTTATTAGTACAATGCCTGTTAAGGAACCTTCTACTCAGTAGGGGTCTTTAACTGTATAGTTGACATGCTACAAAGTTCCTATAAGAGCCTCAATATAACGACATGTCATCTGCTAAGGTTTTCTGTTGTATGGGTGGTGTGTTTAGTTGGCCATTGGTAGGACCCACAGATGCAAGCGTCCTTTCATTGGTATACTATTTCTTGGGACTCCTCACATTATCACATGTATAATGTACATTCAGAACAAGAGTATTGGTCAACACTCAGGTGTACATGTATATACCTGATACCCCCTGTTATGATGATACTGTGATTAGTTTCTATTACATGAAGACATGAATTGGCATATGTGAAATATTATATGAGAGCAAGGAATTACTATAGGCACCCCCTACATGGAAACATATCTGAGGTTAAGAGTTCAAGACTTTAAGATCTATTTGTTCTGAAAGATGACAAAGTCAATTCAATATTTCTTGTGCCTTATCAGGAGTTAGACCTAATAATGCCAAGTAAAAAAATATAGGAGTAAAACAGGACCAGTTATAAAAAAGTACAGTGATAGACAATATTTAATATTATTCAACTTTATTTTTCATTCCAATAATTTTGTTCACAGTTGATATTTAGTTTTCCTGCAATCTATCTAGTAATTTTAGCTACCAAATAATGTTTGCAAAATGTGTTCATTATTTTTTAAGTGTTGTAATTTTGTGTTTATTTTGAACTGAATGCTAACATTTGTTATAGTTTCAGTGGCAGTATTAATTGTGCTTTTGGTGTTGTGATTCTGTATTTCTGCGTGTATATATTAGTCAACACTTCTCAAATCTCTGTAGTAATCCATGCATTATTTTTCACTATGTATGTTTTCATTGGTTGAATTGGTAATCCCCAGTGCATGATGGGAACTTTTTTATATATTTTTAGTTATTTTATGTTGTTTTTGAAGAAACAATGCAACGGCCAGTGATTAATGTTCTATGCGTACTTGACTGAAAAACCTACTGAGCTGCTTGAGTAATGTTGCTACAGTTAATTATCACTTAATGTGTCATCTTCTTGTCTGCTACAATATTTTTACTTCTTAAAGAAAACTAATAGAATTTAAAGTGTTTTTTTTATATCTAACTAATAGTAGGTATTAGTGTTGTGTTGCTAAGTATTTTTTGTTTATTCTATTGAAATGTATGTAAAATATTGTTGTGCCAGAATTGTTTAAGAAATATTTTTCAAAATTGACAATGTTATCTTTTTTCTCCCAGTATTTTTAAATAGTTTTCACCCGGGTGTTGCCCGGGCCCAAAAGTGAAGCAAAGAATAGAAACACCATACCTTCCATGCATGTCATAAGTTGCGACTACGGAGATTATGTGGTGTAGTTTGCTGTCCATTCCATATAGGGTCAAAGTGACCAAAAAGACATGCTGAAGTCAGATGTGTCAGGCTGAAAGCCACAGATATTGCAACCAAGCTGTAAACCATGACACAATGCATTCTTTTCTTGGGACTGCATCCTATATCTGCAGGAGCTTGAGAATGAATGAAGAAGAAGGAAAGGAAGAAGAATTAGTTTTGTTATTGCCATCAAGTGGTCCTATCACTTTCTTGCCTTTATTTAGTTTTTGACATCTGTCTTCAATCTTGTCTCAACTCACCTCAGTCTGTTTTCTTATTTCTGCTCCGCGATCTCTACATCTTAGTTTCACAACACCACTCCTCTTTTCCAATTATCTCTTTCAACTTCGTTCCTCTGTCTTAATTCATCATCTGTGTCTCGTTCTGTAATCATTTCTATATATTTCTATAATCCTATAACTGGTCAGTGTTGTAGGGGGTACCACATTGAATGCGTCAACACACAGTCCTCCAATGGTCCTGTCTTAAGTGATGCAAATGAGTGATGGAAAATTCTGACCTGTCCAGTCTCTGACAGTGCCTGTACATGATTTTCTTCTACCTCTGCTTCTTCCACCTTCAAATGTTCCCTATAATATTGTTTTTGACAGGGCAACGTATCAGCATACATGTCCTAACTATGGAAGTTCTCTTTGTTTAACTATTGCAAGTAATGGTTCTTGTGGACCTGTATACATATTTATTTTTTACAATTTTGTCAATGCTGTCACCATGATGAAATCCACTGTCTTTGTTGCTGATCCAGTTTGTACTGGCATTATATTGCTGGGGAGTCTGTGGATTTTCGTCCCACCCCGGACCAGAGCCAGATAAAAACTATCACACTACTAGGAAGGAAGGTTTCAACCTATGAACTGCTCCGAGCCACTGCAGCCAAGATAGGGTTCACTGTGCTCATTCCCCACCACCAATTGACTACTGGTTATGCCGAACTTCTCTATTGCTCCAGGCATGCAACCATATGTTCAAGTCAAAAGGATCATCACGTCCTGAGTCAGTGTGCCTCTATGATGGACCTCAGCCATAGGAAAAACAGTGCTGTCAGTTTCCTCCTCCCCACTGCTGCACAGCAAATCTCTAGCTCTCTCCCAACCACAGAGACATAAACATAAACAAATAAAGAAAAAGAATACAACATGGCATAAAATACATTGTAACATAAACATTAAAAGTATGAGAGGCATAATTGTATAGATGACATGCCATGAAGCTTCTATAATAGATAACCTCAATATAACGGCATGTCATCTACTTAGGTTTTTCTGTTGCATGGGTGGTTTGTCTAATGGGCCATTGGTGAGACCCACAGACTCAAACCATGCGTGCACTGTCTTTGTCTAAACTCCTATATCTACTCATTTTTCTCATCTCATATCTCCACTCCTCATTCTGTTCTCTTTGTTTTCATTTCTACAGTGATTATTGATCATTTTTATTTTGTGTTGTGTTTTCACCTTACACATTCTATTTTTTTCAATCCTGTGAAATTAGCTCTTGCCTAAGCACAGTGCAGCAATAATTCTATCCCAGCGACAGAAGGTCAAAGACAAGCGAGATAAGAAGTTACAGTAGCCAGAGAAACCTGGTCCGGAAAGTGTTAGAAAGAACAGAGAGAACTTTACCAGGTCAAATTTCTTATTGTTTTCACATATTTTGGTCTTTTATTTTAAATTACTTCTGTTTAATACAGCATTGTTATCAAGATATTAAATATTGGCTGCAGTGTCCAGTGTCAGTTACTCGTAGCTGATTACTACCATCATGATAAGTGAACCAAAGCAACCAAGATCTTTCTCTGCATCCATGTGGTGTTCTGAAGAACAGGCTGCAATAGGGAAGTCTGATGTATGCCTGTTAGCCTGTACAGATGTTGTATAGTTTGTACAGTTCAAGGTTTAATTGAATATAACCATAATTGGCTTCAGTATATCTATCTATCTGTCTGTCAGTCTAATCTATCTAATCTAATGTATGCTGTCTATCAATCAATGTTCCTTCAGTGCCAAATGTGGTGTATAGGACAGAAACCAGAGCTCTCCAATTAGAGCTTTGTGATGATGCTGTTTGTAGTTATTGTGTGCTGTTGATACCCATAACTATACTCTCTTTGATGGTTGATCTGCATAGAGTTTCTCTTGCTCTTCTTCTCTTTCATTTACCATCTGGTACCCATTTTAAAGCTTGTAGTGACATTATATTTTCATTCATTCTAAGTACATGTCTGATATAAGTCCACCATTTTCTTCTTGTTCTTGTAGAAACAATTTCTGTTTAGTGTTGTCTCATATTCACTTATTTGTCTTGAATTCTTCCCAGCTAATATTTTTTCAAAGTTTTTTCAAAGAGTTTTCTAAGATATTTATTTTCAAACGAACATTATATTTACTTTTAGTACATTATTCTTTAATAGTAAGAAATTGTGTAGAGGCAGTAGAAATGTGGTTCTATAGAAGAATGTTGTGAATGCCATGGTCAGATAAAAAGAACAATGAGGATATCTTGAAAGAAGTTAATAAGCTGCTCACTCACATCAGAAGATAGTCCACATTCTTTGGAGATGTGAGAAGAGGAAAGATGGAACACAACATGAAAGTTGAATATCAAGAGGTAGAATAAGATCAAGAGAGATGATGCTGGATGGCTTGGCATTTTGGCAAGGGAGAATATTAGATAGGAAATTATTGTAGCAGGCAGAAATGATAACCAATGCCTTCTTCTTCTTCATTGTTCTTAAGTGAGATATTAGGTTACATCACCAATAGCATCAATGAATTGTGTGATTTACTTTAGGTCATCCATGGAACCCCTTAGGTCTGGAAGTAGTGCTGTCTCAGTATGCTATATTTTCTCCCTCTCTTCTTGGTAGAGTTGACAGGCATGAAGAATATGTTCTACAGTCTCTGAGCTCAGCCCACAGGTGCACAGTTCTGTCTTGCCAATTTTCAGCTTTCGGAACGTGATTTCTCAGTCTGTTGTGGCTAGTTCATTGGCTGAAGATGATGGTATATTTTTCTTATACTTTTCCCCTTATACCTTTCGTTTGGCACTTGTCTATGTGCTGTTTCCATGTAAGTCTTGGGTCACAAGTGATGGAAGATAAATAGTTTGTACTTACTGCGCAAAACTGAAATCTAACAGGTAAATCCAGGAATTGGGTAATAAAGTTTTGCTAATAACTAAAGACACACATAATGTGTGTGTTATCATGTGTGTCTTTAGTTATTAGCAAAACTTTATTACCCTATTACTGGGTCAAAAGTGACTTCAAGTTATGTGTGTCTCATCTTAGGAAATCAGGTGATTTTCTAAGTTTTAATGCTGCTAGTCTTCATTTAGTTCATTGATTCATGACATCTTACTTATCTTTGCTTATCTCTTTTTCAATCTTCCGTAGTTCTTTTCTTAGTTCTCCTATTTTTGTCAGCTTTATGGCAGGCAATACTTTGATAATGCTGTTTAAAGTTATTTGCAACCTTCTTTCCTGTGAGTACATTTCTGTTTCTCTATAGCCACTGATGCTGTTTTGTTATCTTTGTTGTTGAGCATTTTGGTTATTTTCCATAGTTTTTTCCCCTCTTTGTTGAAGTTTAAATTCTCTGTTTTTTCATACCAGCTTTTCCTTGTATTTGTAATTGTGGTTTTTCTTAGTTTGACTACAACAGCTTTTAGTGATATGTTGTTTTCTGTGGATGGGCTTTTTTGTGCTGTGTCTCTGGCCTTTGACACTACTTTCTCTAACTCATTGAGCTCATCAGACCAGTATGGCTTGTAATTTTTTCTAGCACCTCTTGGTATGGTTTGCTTGGCTGCTTGTAGAAGTGCAGAAGCCAGGAGTTATGCAGTTCTGTTTCAATTTTTAATCCTTGGATTTAGCATTTTTGTGAATTTGTCTGTCAGGTCAGCATACTTACTCTAGTTTGCTTTCTTGAAGCTTCATCTAGGTGTGATTGTGGGTTTAGCAGGGTGTGATTAATGTTGATGGTGAGTTTGATGGAGTGATGGTCACTTCCACCAAGCTGTTTCAGCACTTCCCTGTATGTTATTTTAGTTAAAGCGGCTGCTGCAAAGGCTAGGTCTTGTGTTGAGGCTGTAATACCATCCTCTAGAGTAGAAAGATGGATGGTCTTTGAGTTCATTAACCTGTAGCAGCCCAGCTAAAAATAACTCATACTTTCTCTGACACCCTGCCAATTATTTATGATTTCTGGTTTTTCTGCATGTTTACTTTTTTGACGTAAAATTTTATTTTTTGAGTTATTGGTTTCAAATTCAGAGGCAATATAGATAGATGGATGCTGGATATGATTTGGACATTTTATTTGCTTGTGTGTTTCAGTGTTATGTTGTGTACAACAAAAATCGAGAATGTGGACAAACGCACACAAAGAACTTACCGCATCAAGGTTATGCATAGACCTTGCTGAAGAAAACACGGCTCCTCAAATTCCTCATCGTAAATTAATGTATTTACATCACCATTAAATATTATCAACATCTCCCTCAAACTACATACATTTATCTACAGTACGTACAACACTAAAGCTTTAAAATTCGTCCTTTTATGAATCATAATCCGTGAAGAATTAGAGAAAAATGTTGGCACTGAAGTTAGGTCTACGCAGTTCTGCTTGCAAACGTGGAAAGGTCAAATAAATTACGACTGCATATTTATATCGCTGCGGAAAAATAAGGAACAATCACTCTAGCACACATTTACTATAAGAATATGATGGGTAATATACATGGACGATTGTTGTTCGTGACTACTAATGGCTACCTCGATGTAAGACATTGTCGACAGTGGGGTTTCTATTGCTAGATTACATTTGTCAACATTTGTATACTTCATATTGCTACAACTTAAGCAGTTGAAGTTTTCCCCGCACTGTCAGTCTTCCACTTCTTCTTCTCAAGTATCTTGTTCTGTATATCCCCAATCTCTGAGTGACTATTAAAGTCACCAATCACAAGACAGTTATCTTTTTCTGTGTAAGTAGTGAGATAGGCTCTTATCCTGTGGACAGTAATAGCTAAATACTGTAGCCTCTTTAGTTGGAAGGGTTAAGCAGGTTCCAATTATTTCAGCTTGTTTTCAGTGTTTAGTTTGATTTCTGAGGCAATGATATTGTTTTTGACCAGTATAAGTACTCCTCCTTTGTGTCTTTTTCCCTATCATTCCGAAATGTTTAATATCTTCAGATGTTGAACCTGTTGTTGTTTGTGAGGTGTGTCCATGCTATATCAATTTCTTCGCTGTGTAATCGGTTTGCAAGTGCAGTATTTTCATTGTTACTATGAACTTCGTATTGTTTACATGTCAATAGTGTATCTAGTGCCTCTGTGGTTGTAACATTGTTTTTATAGTTTTCATTGTTTTTCACTGTTTGTTTTATATATTCTTGAAAAAGACCTAATGGTTCGAAACATTGAAAATGTCTGGTGTATTGTAATTTGTATGTTTTCATGTTTACAACTCATAACCCCTTAGTGATAATCCGTCATGTCCAAATGAAACTTTCAAAAACCTGTGTTCTGCGTAAGTACTATTCTTTTTATTGTAGGCGCCTTCTGCATTCCACTGCAACATTTTCAAGTGCTTATTCTTATCTTTGGAGTCTGCATCATTATCTTTATGTGTGTTTTTTTAACCAGTAGTTGTTTTCCTCTGATCTCTTTTCCTGGCTCCACAAATTGATTCAGAGGTATAACCAATGCCTCATGACACGAACTATAACAAGAATCTTGTATCAAAATTATCTGATTTAAATATGGCTCTATTCTTGAATTAATTATTTGTCTACATTTCAGAATTATTAATTTTTAAAAATGTTTGTGGTAGAATGGACAAGCTCCACATGGCTTTAACTGACTTATGTTATGCCATTAACTACTGCACTGTCATTCAAGTCTGGGACCATGGTTTTGTTCCTAGAGAATTTTTCTGGCAGCATCTTGAAACCAGATTCAACAAGTAAGTGCTCAAAAAGATCTAAAAGTTTAATACAAGAAATATTATGCATGACAACTGATAATATTTCATAATTTTCATCAACACCTAGCCATCAACACCATATTACTCTTGAATAGTGTGTAAGAATATTTGTTTCAGGTACGCAGACCTAGGTATTGTGTACGGAGAGTTGAATGTATCTCTCTATTTAAACACTATCTGAGTGAAACTCTCTATTAAGGTGCATTGTTGTGCAGCTGAGAGGGAATGTTCCGATTATCATCTTCCAAATGTGTAATAAGGTCTGCAATATTGAAATATTATGGGGAAAAATTGAATAGGAAATCTAGTGACATGATAGACTGAAGAGAATTTGTTAGGAGTCTATACTCCATAAGGGCCTGGTGCTTGATTGATTATACTCTGAGGTCCTAATGCTTGACTTATTTATATTTTCTGTGAGGTATGGAGCTTGATTGATTGATTATATACTATGAGGTCCTAAGGCTGTATCGATTGATTATACTCTGAGTTCCTGGAACTTAATGCTTGACCGTTAAGCTATGTAAGTGATCTACAAAGTCTTATGCTTTTCTGACACCATGATCCCTTTGCTCCTCTTCTATAGGGCTCTAGTAGGTATGATGATGTACAACCCAGAGACAAATGAAATTGCTAAACCATCAGAATTACTAAATGGTGTCAGAGCCTATATGAATGTTTTGCAAAAATAGAAAATTACAGTAAGTAATTGTGAACTGTTTACATAATTTATTTTTGTTCAGAAGTTTTTCTGTGAATGAGAGTTAGAAAATTATTTAGCTCATCTCATTAGCATGCAAAGTTTTACAAAGCATTTCTGTCATGACTATCTCTCTGTATTTGTCTGTCTCTGACTGTATTGGTGTACTTCAGCATCAAATATGGTACATAGGTCAGAAACCATTGCTTTCCACATTGAGCGATGTGATGCTGTTTTGTGTAGTTATTGGTGTTGTTGGGACCCATACTCTGATGGTTTTTCTACAAAAAGTTTCTCTTGTCTACCTCTCTTCCTTTTGTCTTCTGGTACTTATTTTAATGCTTGGAGTCTCAGTCTGTTTTCATTCATTTCAATTAGCCTTACATGTTCTATATAAGTCCATTGTTTACATCTTACTGTTGTTAAAAACATATCACAGTTTAGTGTCTTCTCTTATTTGTTTAACTTGAATTCTCCCAGCCAATAATTTATTTTCACATGAATTTAATTTCAGTGCCTTTGAGACTTTCCAGCACTTTCAACCATATATTACATTGTAGTTAAATAATTGTAATTTGGTACATTTACTTATTGTTTTTTATTTCTAAATATTTGTTAGGTGGTTAAATTCATTTGATACCGAAGCAATTCTAGTATAAATCTTCATTTTTCTGCCCAATTAGGCCAAGTTACAAACTTTCTGAATTGTTTCCTTGTTGAGAATGATATTACAATTTAATTTGGTAAAATTCCTGATCTTAGTCTTGAAAGTTATAAATTGAATCATGATCTTAGTCTTGGAAGTGTTAAATTGAATCACGATCTTAGTTATGAAAGTGTTAAATTGAATCATGATCTTAGTCTTGGAATTGTTAAATTGAAAAAAATATAGAAAGAATATGCCACCTGAATAATGATAATAATAATCTTAAAATACTTGCTGTTATGTTAATAAACAATGAAAAGAGTCAAACTCATGCCTATGTCTTTCAGTTCATATTGATATTGTGAGAGTGTTCAACAATGTGTTGCCCATGCAGACACAACCTACAGATGCTAACGGTGAAAAGACTATCACACACAACTACACACACTGGTAAGCACAATGTATTTTATTTACCTTCATGTTCTGTGTTAGCGCTGACATTTAACAAACATCTTACATGTTCTTTTGTTAACTCGTATTTTCATGTTTTTTTAATGGGGATCTGTAGTGTTACAAAGTGAATTATTTCAGAGTTGACTGTAGATTATTGAAATCCATGGAGATATGGAGATACTTTTGTTGAGTGCTTAGCAGGTGTGAAACTACTTTCCTCCCCTTTTGGGTTCCAGCAATACACAGGCAATTTTTCTATTCTTTCTTCTTCATTTACTTCTTCATGTATGTTTGTTCTTAAACTCCTGCAGATTAACACTTTCCTGACCAATTTTGACGATAGTCAAGTTTCCGTTACAGAACTTTGTGGACCATTTTTGACTATCATCAAAAGTGCTATGATAAATCAGAAATACAGTAATCCCCATTGCAATAATGTTACTAAAAATAGCATTTCCGAGAAATTATTTGTGTAAAAATGGCGGCATGTCTGGAATACAGATATAGTCATAGATGAGTTTTTTCAAGAAATATCAGAGATTTAGAAGGAAATATTGTATGATATATAGAAATTGGCATGGCAAGGAAACAACAACGACCTTGATATATAATACTGTGGACAGAGAGCTGTTGACAGCCATGACCGCCTACGCCAGCCGTCATGGCACCTGATGATGAAGATGATATAGAAATTAATGTAAATCTAGGCCTAGCATTATGATAAGTAGCATTTTGCACTTGAAATAACTCTGGAGCTTTCAAATTCATTCAGAAAGTGCAAACAGTCATTACAACACATAGAAAGTTTCAAGGCTCTCTCACGCTATATAGATTTTATACAGATTTTTAAAGATGGTGATGTCAATATATAAAATTTTGTGGTCACCCTCAGTAATGGCAGATAAGTACGCTCTGGATTGCTGGTGAGCAAAGTGTTAACAGAGAATGAAATGCATTGTGCCATTGTTTACAGCTTGACAGTTATATCTGTGCCTTTTGGTGTGACACATATGGCTTCAGCATGACTACTGGATCAACTTTTTTTATAATATTTGTTTTTCTCTTTGAATATTACAGCATGTTTACTGTGAGTCTACATTTGGAATATTTGTACTTATTTCAGTGTGTTGTTTTTGGACAGATCGCTTTCAGCACAGCACTCTTTGTGGCACATGAGAATTGGTGAAAAGCAACTCTGTGTAGGACATGACAATTTCCAGGGATAGTCTAGAATCAGGACCACAAGCTGACTGTCTCACCAATTCCAAGACTGGGGTGCTATGGCCACCTCTGACAGGAAAGAGTGCTTGGAAGGAGAGCTGAAGCTTATGACTCCAACTCTGTATGTTACAAAAAGGTAGAAAAGCCACACAATTCCTAGAATGTTAAAACTCCTACTCCCTCTGGTTAGAAGACCTCTTTTCAAAGCATTGTATACTGCTTAGAGTTGGATTCTTCTGGGTATGAAATAAATCTGGAAAAACTTTCCCCATTGCGCTAAAGGGTGCAAGAGCTCTATTGTTCACAATTCTTGGGGATTGAATCCCAAAATAAAAATATTTTTTTGTTGTTTATATTGCTCAAGATGGCCAGAGTTGATATCAAATACTGAACCATTCACCAAAACACACCAGCTTTCAATGAAGATGGAGATCAAAGGTAGAAAATAGACATGGATAGGGTTCCCTCTCAGAAACATTTTGACGGAAATGTCTTTATTGAGATAGAGACAAGCAAACAAAGAAGACTAGCAATATAGACTATGTGGAATTCTCTAGTATTTTATTGACTAACATAAATGAACAAATGAATATGGTAAATAAGGAAAAAACTCAATACTAGAATGAGAAGTTAAATTACAGGAAGACACAGGAAATTAATTTAAAAATGATGATATAATTATTAATAATTAAAACACAATTGTTTTATTCTTTGTTTGTTTGTTTGCCCCTATCTTGATAAAGACCTTTTTTGTTGAAACATATTTGTTCTACTGTAGGCTCACTGTTTATACTATTTAATCTATTTTATCTCTATCTATCTATGGTCTTTTCTCTGCTTCTGCTGTAAGGCATCTCAGGATTGAATGACAGGTTTTCAGGGTATGGCAAATTTGGTCACTTGATATCCAGTAATAATATGACATCTGAGAATGTTGGTACCTCTTTTGTTGGTAACTCCTTCTTGTTGGTCTTCCTCTGTATCTTCTTTTTTCCATTTTCATGTTGTGTGCTCGTGATGCTGACCAATATAAGTGTTCATTTTCATTAAGTGACAGAACCATTTCAGTCTCAGTTCCAACAGTTCTTGTAATCTCTTAATTCCTCACATGATCTCTTCTTATTCAGTTAACTGCTTTTCTTAGACATCTCATTTCACACATAGTAAGCTTTCTCTCTATTTCTTTAGTTAGTGTCTATGTCTGACATTGATAACACAATGTTGGTAGGACAATTGAATTATAATTTGCCTTTTGATTTCCATCATGATATCCATCATGTGAGCTTTAAAATGTGTCTACGTTCATAATTTGTGTAGTTGGCTTTTAAAATTCTTGTCTCAGGCTCTCTATCGATTCTTCCGTCATCTTTAAAAATGCTCAGAAGATATTACAATTCATGCACTTGTTTCAGTAATTGATAATTTATCTTTATGTTGATTGTATTGGGTTCTCTGCCTGTAAACAATACTTGTTTTTCGGTATTAATCTTCATGCTGTGATTGAAATGGGTTTTGTTGAGTAGGTTTATTTGATCTAGCAGCTATTCATTTAAACTGTTAATCAATATTTTTTTAAAAATATGTGTAGCTACCTTTATGGTATACAATTTTACTGCAGTTTCACATTCATTCATTGCATATATTTTAAAGGTGTGTCATATTCTTGACACATTTGCACATCTTTAACAAAATGTGTCAGGTGTTCCAATTATTTTATCATGTTTCATACAAATTTGCTGTTATATTTCAGAGCAGCTGTGACACAAAATTGTGGAGCTATAGCAGTTTTTAACAGCATATAATGATATCTTTCAGGTATCTGGAAGTTCTGTTGATGCGTGTGGCGTGTAACTCAGGCCAGATTGTGTTGTCACCCAGCAGGAAAGCTTTTGTCAGTGTGTCCCGAGGAGATGGTCCATTCGTTGCAGCAGAAGAATATGCAGATCTGACAGGTCAGTCATGGAAGGTGTTCATTCTATCTGAAAACAAATTCTTAATTTGTTTTGTCTGTGGTCCAAATCAACACAAACTACTTAATAATCACATGAATGTATTCTAGTTTGTTTATTATTTTTATTTTTGTTTATTATTTTTAAATATTTTTGTTCATGATCTGTTCATTACTTAAAAAAGACTCCTTTGGGTTGCAACATAGAAAACATTCTTGGTTTTTTTTCTCCATTAAAATGTATCTTAATTGATTATTTTATATTGATTGTTTGTACTTATTTATTAGTTTTTAGTAAAAGTGACATTGCTTTATCTTATCCTTAGTGTTATCACTTCTTATTTGTGTTGCTACAGAAGTCTTCCACTTTGTCAGATATCCTCTGTCACTAATATACTCTATATTTATGATCACTTGGATAGAATTCAATGACAACACATCAGCTGTGTATACACCATTATGAAATTATTTTCCCAACACCATCATTGTGGTGTTGTTTCCAGAGCCTAAAAGAGAAGCATTTGCTAATCTTAGATCAAAATGTCTATAGTTTTCATTGTTATTCTTTTTTATTCTAATTATTTCTATTATATTTTTATTATCAGTAGTAGGTTTCCTTAACAGCCATTTTTCTATTTACTATATTTCTAATCAGCTTGAGTTTGAGAATTAGCGAAGAAGAAGATCTGTGCACATTCTTCTGCTTCATGTGTGGTCAGTCATCGCCTATACTAATGTTTGTCTATGCCACATTGCCAAGCTGTTCAGCATCTTCTCTCTTGCTCTTCAACTTGTCTGTTGTCACAAAGTGCTCAATCTTTCCTCCTCTTTTAATGCATAAAAAAATATGGACTGTCTTCTTTTGATTTGAATTAGCAGTTTGTCTTTTTTAATTAACTTCTTTCAAGATATCTTTATTATGATGTTTATATGTCCATAGTTTCTCTGTCAAAAATGATATTGCAGGGTACAGTTAAAGGTGGAAGAAGCAGAGGAGATCAAATAAAATCATGGGATGACAATATCAAAGACTTGAATAGTCAAGAATTTTCCATATCGTTGAACATAGCAAAACGGTGAAGGATTCTGTTGAAACATTCAATAGAGCATCCTTACACCGTGACGGGTTATGGGTTTATGAATGGATGAATACGGAGTAAATAAGAGCGATAAACTCATTCTCCTTCTGAGTTCTATCATTATCATCGATACAAACAAAGAATTATTTTTTGTTAGCATTACAGGAAGTTATCATTCATGGCATATGGAAGGAAACTGGAAATATTTCTATACATTTGTTCTTTTTATATAATCAAATACATGTTTTCTTAACGTAATTATTGTGTTTATTACATAAGTTAGTCATTTTATTTATAATTTAAATTTGTTTGGGATGTTTTTTTTGGTAAATACTACAGTAACTAGCAATAAAGTTGATCCTCCATATTGGTAGTTCTAGAATATTCTACAGTAACACAGTGCTTCTTAACATTTATTTTGCCTTGGTCCTCTTTTGGGACACATTAAAAAAAATTTCTCAACTTTCTACAAGGCTTAAGTGGTGGTTCATGTGAGTACTCATTATATGCGCACCACATAATTATATATATTATTAAATATTCCCCAAATACTTACTTCTTTGTGGCCCCCTAGATGGTTCTGTGACCTCCCAATGTCCAAGTTTGGTAAATGTTTCTAAAATAACACCCGACTTTGAAAATGTTTCTACACTGGTTTACGTAGGATAAATTATTGTTCACATGAGTACTAATTATATGTGTACCTCATAATTTTTTCTGTATAAATAACCAAACTGTTGGAGGTATTCTGACTAAATTGAAAGTGCAGCAGTAGCAAAACAAAATAACGGTAAATACTATATTGAAGTAATAATGCTACTGAATATTCTATTAAATATAAGAAAATAAATAACAATAAACAAAGGAACAAGGACAATTTCCATGTTGCTGTCCAAAATTCATGGATAAATATAAAAGCTACACATTTCTATTCTGGGAAAAGTTCCCTTTTTCATCCTTATACCAACATTATGAGACTGGGCATCAGAGAAAGATTGAAACTTGTGAAATGAAATGTCTAAGGAAAACTATTGGCATCACCAGACTCGACAAAATGCACAGCGAGAACATCAGATAGATAATAGGTATTCCATCATCCATCAAATATATAGAGAAACAACAGATAAAATGGTTTGGACACCTTAAGAGGATGAACGATCAACTTCCCATAAGAGCTTATAACAAGATAGAATCAGGATGCAGACCTAGGAAACAGATGGATAGACAATAACAAGACCATCACATAAACATGACTACACTTCAGCCAGAGCAACATACCTGGCTCTGGAACACAGACTACATCTTCTTCACAAATCCTTGCACTCAACGGCAAGTGTGGAAGCTACGAAACACCACCTGGGGATAGACACTAGACAAAACAAAATAAAAGTGGCCTGACAAAATATTACATCTTCTCTACTTTGCCAATAACTTATGCTACAGAAATCTCTGTACACATTTAAAAGTTGGGTGTTTCTTGTGGAAACACATACCTCAATTTTTTTCAGCTTCCCCAACAAAATGCTGTGTCACCAGGGGAGCCATATGTTGGGAACCACCATTGAGAACCACTGTAGAAACATAATAACATGAGTAGTTCTTTTATTTTAGTTTGTAAATAACATGCTTTTATTCGTTTTGTTCAGTTTCTGCTGGTGCTTTCACAGAAAAGAATACTTTAACATATTTGAGAAATGTTTACTATGATTCTACTGAAAATATTTTATGATGGTGTCAACTTTTAGATGCAGATGTGCTGTTACTGAGAATGACTAAGATTGGTGTTCTGCTGGCTTTTCGTGCATTAGCACATGAAGCTCTTAATGATGTAAGTAGACTGACTGGAGATGAGATTTGTACTCATTCCTGCATTTAAAGTTGCAGTTGTATAATTGTTGAAGTTATTCCTGAGAACTATAACTATTATAAAAGTTAAATGTATGATGGGGTGGGGTGGAAGTGGGGGTACTTGATAATATCAGAAAGAGAAAATATTTATGTTTTGCACATTATGAGACAAGTGATATCCCAGCAGATGAAACTCTTGAATCACAGTCTGAGCCTGTGCATGAGGGAAGTATTAAACTATACTGCAAGCATGTAACTACAGAAACATGTCTGTATTCAGTTCTGATCATTTATTCAGTTTATGAACATTCAAGAAAAAGGGTAATTTTAGAAGTACTGTATGTGTTAAGGTGCCTCGTTTATGATAAATGCCTTATTTTGTATTTAAAGGGAAAACGTAATGAAATACGATTCTATCCAAAAATATCTCGCAGGAACAGTTGAGGGTGGAAGAAGAAGATGGATTAGAGTGCAGTATGGATTGGCAATATTAAAGACTGGACATGATTAAGATTCTCCACACTCAAACAAAGAACTGATTACAGAGAAGCATGACAAAATTTTTTGTTAATGTTTCCAGAGTAACACCTCTGTGACCCTGAACTAGTGTTTTTGACTGGTAATTTTCTAGGCAATATGTACGTCAATAAGTTGACGTTACTCTCTGAGTGGTCATGATGCACAATTTTCTTCAGTGGAAATTGAATTATACATTCTCAACAGGTTGAAAATGAATTATGACCCCAGAGCTATTTATGATTGGTAAACACTCCACCTCAACTGGAAATCACACCATACACCCACTAGGGCTAAAAGTCATTATTCCAACTACTTAACTAAAATAGCTGACACATATTCTAGTTATCTTTTATCACTAATTATTATATTTTCACTTCATCTCAGGTTCTAGACCAGAGAATTCCATTTCTAATTGGATCCATCCGTGACATTCATCATCATGTACCAAAGGACTCCATGGTTAGTATTTATGTTAATATTTGCAGGCTTTTCAGTCCATTATAGGTCTTCAAAACCTAATTGAAGGTCTTCGTGACCTGATTGAAGGTCTTCATGACCTGATTGAAGGTCTTCATAACCTGAGGATGATAACGTGAAGTTTCTAGGCATGAATTGTTAATAAATAACAAAATATTATTCATTGTTACACTCTTACATGTTAACTTAATGTTTACACTCTTACATGTGAACTTAATTTCTACACTCTTACATGTGAACTTAATTTCTACACTCTTACATGTGAACTTAATTTCTACACTCTTACATGTGAACTTAATTTCTACACTCTTACATGTGAACTTAATTTCTACACTCTTACATGTGAACTTAATTTCTACACTCTTACATGTGAACTTAATGTCTACACTCTTACACATTAACTTAATGCCTTAGATCTTACATGTTAAGATTATTTTTTACATATCTACATTGCTCTATATTAACTTAAATATCTACAACTGTACACATAAACATAATATCTACACTTTTATACATAAGCTTAATGTCTGCACTTTTATATGTTAAGTGAATGTCTACATTCTTACACATGAACAATATCTAAATTTTTACACATAATCTTAATATCTACATTCATTATGCATTAACTTAATAACTACATTCTTTATGCATAAATCAACACTTGAATCTTTCCCACCTATAAAAACAACATATTTATTTAGAAGTCTTTATAGATTCACCACAAAATGTTATGCATGTTTTAACCTTACGAGCTCTGTAGGCGACTTGTATGCATTGTGAGTGAATCATTTGGGAATATGTGCCTCCTAGAATAAATTTACCTAAATGTCTAACTATCCTTCAAAGGTAAAAATGACAAAAGTAAGATCAAAATGACAAAAATCACAAAATGATGTAACAAATCTTGATGCTTCATTCTCAAGCTAACTATATATATATATATATATATATAAATAAATGGATAACTCCGTATCTCAATGATTTTGGTGTTCACTGTACGCTCTGCGAATACATCACATAGACAGACAATATTTGACTCAATTATAGTTTGGTTCAAATGCCAGCCGGTAGCTTTGATCGAAAATCAGGTTACTGTCCAGTTGTCCAGAAAAAGCTGACCAATGATATGATTGAGTGACGCGGTGTACAAAGGTCAAACAACTGTAAACAAATCCATAGGCCTAGAAAATATTTATTTCATTTCAATCAACGTTTACATGTTTTAACATATTAAAAATTATTTCTCCTTGTCTTTTACCGATGCAGTGCATATTTATGCGAATTGCATACTACTGTTTATATCTGCATTTATGTTGTATTCTTAAATTCTGATGGATCAGATGTTGAATTCTCCGGTAAACTTTGAGTCGTAAATTCTGATGGATCAGATGTTGAATTCTCCGGTAAACTTTAAGTCTTAAATTCTGATGGATCAGATGTTGAATTCTCCGGTAAACTTTGAGTCTTAAATTCTGATGGATCAGATGTTGAATTCTCCGGTAAACTTTGAGATCACTAAGTATGAGCACAAAGTATATTATGGGAGAGACTGTGGCCATGATTATTCAATCTAAAATTTGTTATATGTGTTAATGTGGGAGAGACTGTGGCCATGATTATTCAATCTAAAATTTGTTATATGTGTTAATGTGGGAGAGACTGTGGCCATGATTATTCAATCTAAAATTTGTTATATGTGTTAATGTGGGAGAGACTGTGGCCATGATTATTCAATCTAAAATTTGTTATATGTGTTAATGTGGGAGAGACTGTGGCCATGATTATTCAATCTAAAATTTGTTATATGTGTTAATGTGGGAGAGACTGTGGCCATGATTATTCAATCTAAAATTTGTTATATGTGTTAATGTGGGAGAGACTGTGGCCATGATTATTCAATCTAAAATTTGTTATATGTGTTAATGTGGGAGAGACTGTGGCCATGATTATTCAATCTAAAATTTGTTATATGTGTTAATGTGGGAGAGACTGTGGCCATGATTATTCAATCTAAAATTTGTTATATGTGTTAATGTGGGAGAGACTGTGGCCATGATTATTCAATCTAAAATTTGTTATATGTGTTAATGTGGGAGAGACTGTGGCCATGATTATTCAATCTAAAATTTGTTATATGTGTTAATGTGGGAGAGACTGTGGCCATGATTATTCAATCTAAAATTTGTTATATGTGTTAATGTGGGAGAGACTGTGGCCATGATTATTCAATCTAAAATTTGTTATATGTGTTAATGTGGGAGAGACTGTGGCCATGATTATTCAATCTAAAATTTGTTATATGTGTTAATGTGGGAGAGACTGTGGCCATGATTATTCAATCTAAAATTTGTTATATGTGTTTTAATGTGCAGAAACTGAAATATATCAAAGTCATTGTTACATTTTAAGCAAAAATTTTGCTTATATATAAAATTTACTCAAGTACTCAAGTTGTCATTTAGGGAGTCCCCAGTAGTTTAAAAGTACTCATAATTCCTGTTATTAGCATATGCTAGTTCCTTAGAATAGTTGGTCAACAGTCTCCCTGGAAGAGAGATAATGAAGGCCAAGGCCATTCATAGAGTTTAAGTTAAAGTTTTGTGTTCAATAATACTATACTTCTTCACTTTTCTTACTTCCCAACAAACTTTAATTATATACACACATTCAAACACAATCAAAATTATGAATGTTATCTTGATTAACAACAAAGCTTGTACAATTTTTCAAATTAAACATTTCTTCATTAAAGATAGTTACTTTCAAGAACAACACTTTCCTTCTGTTTAACTAATATTAAAAAAGAAAATGTGTACTGTAGTTCACAATACAATTGCTAACAAATGTATGTTCCAAGTGTGTGACACTATTTTTGACACTCCATTTTGTGACACTACCTTATTTTTGTCTATTTTTTCAATTTTTAATGTATTCGTTCTTCTTGAGAATGAGCTTTAAAGAAGAATACAAAATATGTATGAAGGATAACAATGCACCATAAAAAATATGTAACAATCTTCTAGGATTCATAAGCATCATAGAAAGTAACACACACACAAACCATTGTGTTTATTTATTATAAACTTAATACTCTACTTCTCACTCAATTTTTCATCTTCTTCCTAGTCACTTTGTGTGTTCTATTCCATCGTGTGAACCAGTGAAAGTAAAAAAACGTACCTCTTATGGTGAGAAATGCTACTTTAAATCTTGGGCACTCAACTGATTTTGTTATATCAGAGCTGTAACCATAAAAATTAATGGAGATCATAGTTTACCCACTACATCCAAAGTATGTTATTTAATCTATCTTGTTTTTTTTTGTGTGTGTGTGTGTGTGTGTCATGATTATAACATTGGAATAAAGTTTCAAAATGTCTAACCTAATACTTATAATATTGTTGCTCTCATCAGCAATATGTAAGTCATTTTTTTTGGTTATCTTTTTGTTTACTTCAGCATTTATTCATACGGCTTTCAGATTTGTCATTTATTTCAGCTTTCTGTTTTTTAATGTGATAAATATTGGAATAATTTGCTAAATTATGGCACTCAACTATTGACATACCCGGTAAGCACTATTTGTAATTTTAAAATTGTAAAGAATGTCTCCAAAAATTGATGCTACAAAATGGTTGCAGGTTTTCATATAATTGGATTTCCTTGTACAGAATGATGGGATATGCCTTCTACATATACACATATACCATCTCTAAAAGACCTCTTCTTAAAGAATTTCATGTTGTTCAGACATTTATCTAGTCATGTTGCATGATACCATGGTTGCTGGTGTGCCTCGCTACATGGTATCTCTGACTTCAGCACCAGTGTTTGCTTGGGCAGGACTGTGGTCAGGGATGGCTCAACCAATCTTAGTTTTCAGCCTTGTTGGGTTTCCAGCCTCTGTTGGCTGGACTAAGCCCCATCTACAATTCAAAGTTTGCCTCAATGTGTATGCAACATATTGAAGATATGTACCCCAGAGAACCGTGGATACTAGTATATACTGATGGATCAGAAACTAGAGCTGTTAAGAATGGAGGTGCTGAAGTTTACATAAAATATCTAGAAAAAGACAATGAATGCATATGTTCACCAACTGGAATCTTCTGCTCTAACTATTCTATAGTAGTACAGGCTCTAAGCATTGCTGTTATAATCAGAAATAATGAGAAACACAATAAGCCAACGTCAACAAGTGATCTTTCTTACTGATACAATATATGTCCTACAAACACTTGACAGCGATAAACTGCCAAACCTGAAGGAAGCCATACAAGAAATGATCATTCAAAAAAGAGCAGTACTACAGTGCATACCATCCCACTGTGGCATACCAGGAAATGAAAAGGTAGATATGCTGGCAAAAGATGGAGCAATACAGGAACAAAAAGGTCAAGAAATCTCCCTCCAGGAAAGGAGGATCCTATTAGGAAAGTTGACCACCTAAAAGACAACTATCACTATCTTGACAGAGCTGAGCAGTGCTAAGATCTTCTGACAGAGCTGAGATCTTCGGCATCAGGACAGGACACAATAGACTAAACAGCCACTTAAATAGACTAAGACTGGTTCCATCATCTTTGTGTCCATGCATGTGGACAGGCAGCACAGACAGCGGAACATATCCTTCAAGACTGCTATACACTAAACCAGTTTAGGGAGGAACACTGACCCACAGAGATGGATATCCATGGAAAGCTGTATATGAGCACTGAGAAGCTTTCAAATGCAACAGCATTTATTAAGAAAGCCAGACTTGCTGTATCGACATGTTAAACAATGAATAAGAAGAAAAAAGAAAGAATTTCATGCCACTGAGAGTTGGAATCTTTTGGGTATAAAACAAAGCTTTGGAAATACACCCCCTCCCCCTGTTGCACGTAGAAAACAATTGTTTCATTGCCTGTAATTCCTAGAGGATCTTAACAAATACAATAAGGTAAAGGTAACACTGTAATCTCCAGCTTTATGGCTGAGAGGTACAAAGTTGTCTCAGATGACCAAGGTACCAGGTTCAATTTTCATCACATCAGGATTGTTCAGAAAGCATTAGCAACCTAATAAATGTAAAATATTGCATAGAAAATCACTACAGCCAAAACATGCTAGGTGGGTTGCTACATGCTGAATATAATATGCAACCAGCGTAACACTGTGCCAAAAGATAAAAATTATGGAGACATAAGACAACAGGAACTGAAGTAATTTGTAAAAAGTTTTGTCCCCTTTTCATACCGTTATGTTATAGTATGGTCTTAGTCCAGTTCTCTGATTGATGTTAGGTGAAAGCTAATCAGAGATATATGTTACCACTGAAGAAAATCAACAACAGAATTGATAAACAAGAAATAGCAGTGTATAGAAAAGATGATTAATGATACTACCGGTAGTTAGTGTGGCACATAATGTAGGAGTGGAAAGTAATATAAAACTAACATCTTGCTACATTTACTATATTTAAAATGATTAGCAGTGTGCAAGATAGGCAACTATGGACAGACATGATAAGCAATATCACACTGCATGGAGTGTCAGAAGAACATAATATACTGTCTTTGGAGCTGCAGTTGCCACATAAGCCAGTTGTTCATTCTTATCATGGAAAAATGCAGTTCATATCTACCCTTCCTTGAGATGAACCCACAAAGACATTTAACATATTCTTGTATTATAGCAATGAGATTTCATAAATTAGGTATACAAATGACACTGCCCTAATATCAAGAAGCCCACATGCCTAGAGCACATATTTATGTCAGTTAAACATCAATAGCTATTGGCAAAGAATAACTGGAAAATGTCAACAACTTTGAATACCTCGGGTCAACCATTGCCACTATAGGAGATTGCTCAGCAGAGATAAGAAAGAGATTAACAAAAATCAATCACATTGGGCAACAGAAAAACAAAAATACAACTATATTTTTCGAGCTATATTTTTTCAGTACCAGCATTTGGTTGTGAGACTTGGGCAATGACATCTACAAAAGAAAAGACCAGCAGATGAAACTAATTGCTATAGAAAAGTCTCACGGATACCATGAACATAAAGACAATCCAACGCAGGCATCCACAAAGACTTAAACATAGAAAAAAAAAGGAAGAATGTTAGCTTAAAAGTCACAAGCTAATATGTTTTGGACATATAAAAAGACACAATGGTTTAGAAAGATTACTCATTGAGGCAAAAATGTCAGGAAAAGTAACAAAAGGCAGACCAAGACTATGATGAACACAGAATATGAAAGACTTTTTAATATGACAATAGAAGAGGCTGGACAGCTTGTACAGAACTGGGAGGCTTGCTGTGAGGACAACATTCTGCAAAGGACACAACACATAGAAGAAGTATTATAGGGATATGTTTACTTATTAGTATAAAATCTAATAAACCATAGATAAACTGTCCAGTGTTATCTATTATGCTGTATGGTTGTGAGAGTTGGCCACTCACTGCAGACATGGAGAGATGGATACATGCCATTGAATTTAAGTATTATAGACAAATTCTGCACATTTTTATAAAGAGTATACGGCAAAAGTGTATATAAGAAATAAAATAGCAAATTTTACAGGTTCACAAGAATCACTGCTTTCACTAGTATTACTGTGAAAACTTGCATGGTTTGGACATATATACTGACATGAATCTCTGTCAAAAATGGTTTTGTGGAGTACAGTTGAAGGTAGAACATGCACAGGAGGTGAAAGAAAATCATGGTTAGTCAATATCAAAGACTGGACAGGTCAAAATTTGTCCATCTTTATCTACATTGCTGAATAAAGAAATTGCAGGACTGTGTGTGCCTACATCCAATGTAGTAGACCTAGACCTTGATACCCTGACAGATGTGTATCATGGGTGGATGATTGATAAAATATGGGTTTATGGATGGATAATAAAATCTCATTAGTAAAATAATGTCACAGTGCACAGCTTTATCATTTGTCATTATTAAGTTATTTATATGTGCAAAACAAGCTCTTAGACAACTTGTAGATTGATTTTTTTTGTATCTGCTTCAGCTAACATAACATTGCTATTGAATATTGTCTCAGTTGTGACTTATAACTAATAAGCTGTCAGATATCATGAGTGCTTCTCTGACTTTTACTAAAGTATATCTTTGTTATTTGTTGTTACTTTTGTAATTCAAATTATCAGCGACACTTAATTTATTAAGGCAGTTATAATGTGAGGTTCAGTTCACGCTTCGAAAATACAAAATGGCCAGTGCTGGCATCAATGTCTCCTTCCAACCTCCTTGGCATCACATGAATCTACTATCCAGGACACAAAGGCATTTGTGGTAATGAAAGAGCAGACAGACATGCATCCAATACAGGGAATTTACAGTGGATAATGGGAAATACTGAAACTACTACCCAGGTGCTTAATGTGGGCACTATGATTGATGATACATCAAGGCTGAGATAAATGTGAGCACCATGATTGATGACACATCAACGCTAAGATGAATGTGGGCTCCATGATTGATGACACATCAAGGCTGAGATGAGGAAATTTGATATTATATGTGAAATTAGTAAAACTAAATGCTTGCAGGGTAGAATGAGGAGCTTATTCAACCAGGGAACCGCAGGAAGCAATAGCATGCACACCATCTGAAATTTTCTGGATGAGACTGAGTATCTATGTGTCTGCCCGTAGTGCAATGGCATCTATACATAACTCCTCTTTCTCCTGTTACCAACAAAATTGCCTTCAATTAACTAGTTGTCTATGCTTCTATGATTCTTTATATCGCCAGAAATCCTCAGATTTCTTGCTATAATTTTGTTTAGGAGTTAAAACCCTCTTCTACATTTAATGTTCTTAACACTTTTTGATTTGTTTTGCTATCCATAGTATTCTCAATATCCTTTTGTAATTTCTCCTTTCAAAGGTAATCTCTTTATGTAATATCTTTACTAAGTGTCCATGTTTCACAGTCATATATTCCTGGGAATATTTTTGCTCTGATCAGATGATATTTAATTTTACTGCTGGTGTCTTGCCAAAAATATTTCATCTGAGTTGATGTTGTTGCAATTCTTCTCTTGATTTCTGATGCACAATCCTCTGAACTGTTTACATTTGCTCCTAATTATTCAATTGTGGACAACTAATGGAAATAAGACAAAATTATCTAAAAATAATGAAGGAAAATGGAAAAATGTTTACTTGACTGTGGATTATTAGTGTTCATAAAATCTATGAATAATGAATAAATCAGAAAATTTGATCCTTACAACTATTCTGAGTCTCATGGTAAGAGAGTTTTATTTTGGGTATTACGAATCAGTTCTTTAGCTTCCTATATTTGTATCACATCCCATGATATTCAGCCATTATTTGGAGTAATTTTACATTCAATTATAGAAAATATGTTTTTTGGTTGTGTTGTTTTATGTCAGTCTGAACTTATTTTCTTTGATTTTTTGTCAGAGCTACTATTATTTTTCCCATTTTCTCCATGTCAATAACCATCAAAATTAATGAGCACATTTCATACTTTTAATATTTTGGTAGCCAAGTGTCTACATTATACATAACTCAGCATCTGTGGTCAGTTTAATAGCAACCAAAATGTTTGGCATTGTTGAACATAGATAGCATTCAGATTGATGAACAGATCCAGTTTGCTGTGCAGACAATGCTATTAAAACCCCTTAACTGTGGAGGTATTCTTAAGGATTCGATGAAAAGCCACTGCCATTTTGTTTTGTGGAGATCTTCCTCTTCTTTGCTTCCCAGGGAAAAATATGTCTGGAAGCTTATAATAAAGCATCCAGATCAATTGTTTCCCTGGAAAACTAAGAAGACGATCTCAGCAAAATGGCAGCAACCCCTCATTGTATCCTTAAGGATACCTCCGTAGTTAAAGGGTAAACCCTTTAATTTAGTTAAAGGGTTAAATCAAGTAATACAACGCATCTTTGTTCTCTGGACTAGTTCCTACTGGAAATCTAATGAAACTATTCTCCTGCTACAAGAGAGATCCAGTTGGAGTTTGAAAAAAGTGTTTAAAAATACAGAACTAAAACTTAGTGACAAATGTTGACTGCTAAAACTTTGTTCATATATATAGAAAATTATAGTTTTTTTGTGTGAATAAGGAGAAAGTATTAACTGCAGAGAGTTTGCCTAAGAGTTTGTCTGTTGCATTCAAAGACCAAGTATGGGAATTTCAAATTTCAGTATGACTGTCTCCCCAGTTGAACCAACTTCTTTGTCTTCTTCTGTATGTTCTCAAACCCTGTACTGATTATTTTTCTTCAGTATTCATTCTCAAACTTCCAATGGATCTCTCTTTTAGCAGAACCATAGTCCTATTAGATTTCCAGCAGGATATGGTCCAGAGAATGGAAATACATTGTGTCGCCATTTTATTTGCACCAATGGCCTAGCACATCTGTCTTTGGCAGTATTTACTGGTTAGCAGGAGGTTGTCTGAAGAATGGCATACATTTGGTCATGGTTTACAGTCCGTGCCTTTCAGTCTGAAACATCTGCTTAGTCACCTCTTGTGATATGCATGATGGATTTCAGTGCTGCTATTCTCTGTTTCTCTTTAGGACCCCTGCAACACATGGGCAGTTAACCCAGTTGAAAATGGATATGCAAGTTGTCTTTCCAGTTGTCTGGGAAAAATTAATGCTGATGCTATGATAAAAGTTCTCTGACTAGTACTTTCAACAAAATGAAAAAAACTGCACAGCTATAGGTTCACACTGATAGGTTCATGGTGATATACAATTCTGGAAAATTAATTAGAATTAACATCACTGTATTCACTGTGAACCTATAATTGTGCAGTTTTTTCATTTGTTTACATGCTAAATAGTTTTTTACCCCACACATCTTCATGTTTTCTATTAGAATTTACATTTTTAAATTTTATGCTAAGATCTGATATATTTCTGTTTCTGCAGAATTTTATTTTAATTTTGTCTTGTAACATGCCAATCACGTACATTGCTATATGAGCACATCCATCCAAACACAGACATTGCTATATGAGCACATCCATCCAAACAAAGACATTGCTATATGAATGCATCCATCCAAACACAGACATTGCTATATGAATGCATCCATCCAAACACAGACATTGCTATATGAGTGCATCCATCCAAACAAAGACATTGCTATATGAGCACATCCAACCAAACACAGACATTGCTATATGAGCACATCCATCCAAACACAGACATTGCTATATGAGTGCATCCATCCAAACACAGACATTGCTATATGAGCGCATCCATCCAAACACAGACATTGCTATATGAATGCATCCATCCAAACAAAGACATTGCTATATGAGTGCATCCATCCAAACACAGACATTGCTATATGAGCACATCCATCCAAACAAAGACATTGCTATATGAGTGCATCCATCCAAACACAGACATTGCTATATGAATGCATCCATCCAAACACAGACATTGCTATATGAGTGCATCCATCCAAACAAAGACATTGCTATATGAGTGCATCCATCCAAACAAAGACATTGCTATATGAGCACATCCATCCAAACACAGACATTGCTATATGAGTGCATCCATCCAAACACAGACATTGCTATATGAGCGCATCCATCCAAACACAGATATTGCTATATGAATGCATCCATCCAAACACAGACATTGCTATATGAGTGCATCCATCCAAACAAAGACATTGCTATATGAGCACATCCATCCAAACACAGACATTGCTATATGAGCACATCCATCCAAACACAGACATTGCTATATGAGTGCATCCATCCAAACACAGACATTGCTATATGAGCGCATCCATCCAAACACAGACATTGCTATATGAATGCATCCATCCAAACAAAGACATTGCTATATGAGTGCATCCATCCAAACACAGACATTGCTATATGAGCACATCCATCCAAGCAAAGACATTGCTATATGAGTGCATCCATCCAAACAAAGACATTGCTATATGAGCGCATCCATCCAAACACAGACATTGCTATATGAGCACATCCATCCAAACACAGACATTACTATATGTGCACATCCATCCAAACACAGACATTGCTATATGTGCATCCATCCAAACACAGACATTGCTATATGAGCACATCCATCCAAACACAGACATTGCTATATGAGCACATCCATCCAAACACAGACATTGCTATATGTGCATCCATCCAAACACAGACATTGCTATATGAGCACATCCATCCAAACACAGACATTGCTATATGTGCACATCCATCCAAACACAGACATTGCTATATGTGCATCCATCTAAACACAGACATTGCTATATGAGCACATCCATCCAAACACAGACATTGCTATATGAGCACATCCATCCAAACACAGACATTGCTATATGTGCATCCATCCAAACACAGACATTGCTATATGAGCACATCCATCCAAACACAGACATTGCTATATGAGCACATCCATCCAAACACAGACATTGCTATATGTGCACATCCATCCAAACACAGACATTGCTATATGTGCATCCATCCAAACACAGACATTGCTATATGAGCACATCCATCCAAACAAAGACATTGCTATATGAGCACATCCATCCAAACAAAGACATTGCTATATGAATGCATCCATCCAAACAAAGACATTGCTATATGAGTGCATCCATCCAAACAAAGACATTGTTATATGAGCGCATCCATCCAAACACAGACATTGCTATATGAGTGCATCCATCCAAACACAGACATTGCTATATGTGCACATCCATCCAAACACAGACATTGCTATATGAATGCATCCATCCAAACAAAGACATTGCTATATGAGTGCATCCATCCAAACAAAGACATTGCTATATGAATGCATCCATCCAAACAAATACATTGCTATATGAGCACATCCATCCAAACAAAGACATTGCTATATGAATGCATCCATCCAAACAAAGACATTGCTATATGAGTGCATCCATCCAAACAAAGACATTGCTATATGAGCGCATCCATCCAAACACAGACATTGCTATATGAGCGCATCCATCCAAACACAGACATTGCTATATGAGCGCATCCATCGAAACACAGACATTGCTATATGAGTGCATCCATCCAAACACAGACATTGCTATATGAGCGCATCCATCCAAACACAGACATTGCTATATGAGTGCATCCATCCAAACACAGACATTGCTATATGAGCACATCCATCCAAACACAGACATTGCTATATGAGTGCATCCATCCAAACAAAGACATTGCTATATGAGCACATCCATCCAAACACAGACATTGCTAAATGAGCACATCCATCCAAACACAGACATGAAAATATATAATATATCCCCATCGAGACCAGCACCGTGCAGAGATGATGGGGGTTAGTCCAGCCATCAGGGGCTGGAAACTAAGACTGGTTGGGCAGTCCCACTCGAGCAGGACCATAGTCCTGCCCAAGTAAGCAGAGTGCTGAAGACGGAGGCATCCAGCCAAAAGGCGCACAGATAATCAGGATGCCACGCACAAAAAAGAGTGCCAAACATATACTTCAAGAGTGTTCTGAGCATGAAACGCTTAGGCATACATATTGGCCAGAGGAAACAACACTGGAATCAAAGCTCTATGGGACACTGTATGAACTACAAAAGACAGTGAGTTTTATTAAGGAGACAGAATTACAGATATAGACATGTTTCAAGTGAACAAAAGAAGAAGAAGAAATATAATATATGACAATAAATATACAAGTATATACTTTTTAATAACAACTTTTAGTTAATTATGGGAATCAGTTACCACATCACGTGATCCATTCAACTATTTAATATTGTGCATAATTTCATACAACTCTTAGATAAAAAGTCACAACTTCTGCCGTCGATGAATCACTTTGTACACAATGCTCTGATATCGTGCCCCCCTCCTCAGGGACAGTGGGGGGGGGGGGTTCTCAGTGCATCGCGGTTTATGCAATGTGGCAGTTTATGCAACTTTAACGAAATTTTGTTTGTGGCCACTGATTCCCGTAATTAACCCAACATTTTACTAGTATATATTGAAAAATCTGTCATCATCTGCAGGACACTGTTCAAACGGTGAGACCCATATGCTAGTCCTCCCACTCGTAACTATAAGCATTGCTGCCATTATAGTTCTCTCCATCAACATCATCATCATCATTACTTCCATCACCTAACAGTTGTTGACCCCTCCATTTTTGCTCTATTCCCCTATCCTATGCCAGCCTATCTCCCTCAAACAGCAGGTGTGTACATAACCAGCATAGATGTAAAATATTTTCTTTCACATTTTTCTGTTGTTTTTTTTTACAGAAACCTTCATTTTCTTGTTCTAATTTGTAATTCTAGATGTGATGTTTTGTGTTCTTCTGTTGTAAAAAAAACTACAATTATTGACAGTTTTACCCTTTATATCCCTTTTGTGTTATTCTGTTATTCAATTTATTGTGCTGTCAGTCAATCTAATGAAATATGTGTTATGTAGTAAATTAGCAGTTAAAAAATTAATCTGTTACCAGTGTGGCAAAAAGATCCTGGATATCTAGTTTAGAATGTAAAGAATAAGGCCACTGTCTTCTTTCCAGACTTATTGTAGGATGCGACTAAGGAAAGTTGGGGAATAGACAAACTGTGACCTGTGAAAAAATTGTCACTGCATGTATTTTCTCTTACTTATTCACCTTCTGCCTTGTGGGTTAGTATGTATTGCCTTTTGCTAAGGGAATAATCCCCTAGTTAGTATCAAGAGAGAGTTAGTACAAATGGGCAAAGTACTTTCTCCATAAAACCTGCTCGGCAAGCAATGACATGTAAAACGTTGGAACTATATCCAATCAATTTTGGGCCACATAATCCATTTGTAATTTTATGCTGGCCCGATTTCTGTCTGTAAAAATGCAAAAGGCTATTATCAATCTGTTACCAATGCTTTGTATTGATCATTGTATGTGTTACAAACTGGCATGTTATCAAGAGCATAGATGACAATGAATAAAGGGGGACATTTTGAATTCCTTAGATATGGAACTTTTAATTAGGATACTGGTGGATGATATTGTTATTCAGAGATTAAATGAATTTGGAATACCGGGTAGCTTGGAGAAATAGAAGAGAGAAAGAATTAAGGGATAAGATGAGGAAGATATACAGTTAGCAGTCTACAGGAACTATCAGCATACATACCCTTTACCATCTGTTAAAAGAGGCAGAACCCTATGGCCTGGAGTGTATTGCCATCAGTTAAAAAATATAATGAATCACTAATCTTTACTTAATTTCTATACATTGCATAGCATACACTAATTCATCTTCTGTCTGTATAGTAGATATCTTCACTGTTACATCTCTCACACTTCTGTCTGTATAGTAGCTGGCTTCACTGTTAATCTCTCACACTTCTGTCTGTATAGTAGCTGGCTTCACTGTTACATCTCTCAAGCTTCTGTCTGTATAGTAGCTGGCTTCACTGTTACATCTCTCACACTTCTGTCTGTATAGTAGCTGGCTTCACTGTTACATCTCTCACAATTTGTCTGTATAGTAGCTGGCTTCACTGTAACATCTCTCACACTTGTCTGTATAGTAGCTGGCTTCACTGTTACATCTCTCACACTTGTCTGTATAGTAGCTGGCTTCACTGTTACATCTCTCACACTTCTGTCTGTATAGTAGCTGGCTTCATTGTTACATCTCTCACACTTCTGTCTGTATAGTAGCTGGCTTCACTGTTACATCTCTCACACTTGTCTGTATAGTAGCTGGCTTCATTGTTACATCTCTCACACTTCTGTCTGTATAGTAGCTGGCTTCACTGTTACATCTCTCACACTTGTCTGTATAGTAGCTGGCTTCACTGTTACATCTCTCACACTTCTGTCTGTATAGTAGCTGGCTTCACTGTTACATCTCTCACAATTTTGTCTGTATAGTAGCTGGCTTCACTGTTACATCTCTCACACTTTTGTCTGTATAGTAGCTGGCTTCACTGTTACATCTCTCACACTTGTCTGTATAGTAGCTGGCTTCACTGTTACATCTCTCACACTTCTGTCTGTATAGTAGCTGGCTTCATTGTTACATCTCTCACACTTCTGTCTGTATAGTAGCTGGCTTCACTGTTACATCTCTCACACTTGTCTGTATAGTAGCTGGCTTCACTGTTACATCTCTCAAACTTCTGTCTGTATAGTAGCTGGCTTCACTGTTACATCTCTCACACTTTTGTCTGTATAGTATCTGGCTTCATTGTTACATCTCTCACACTTCTGTCTGTATAGTAGCTGGCTTCACTGTTACATCTCTCACACTTCTGTCTGTATAGTAGCTGGCTTCACTATTACATCTCTCACACTTCTGTCTGTATAGTAGCTGGCTTCACTGTTACATCTCTCACACTTCTGTCATCATCTCTAGTCATTCTAGTTACCGGGTAAATCATTTTTCATTCCTTGCTTTTTTCTTTTCTTTTTTGCTTAAATATAAAAAGTACATTTTATCGTGAGGTATTCTCCATTCAACAGTGGACACTAGCCCAATAGGATTATATCAGATCTCATAACTATATAAAAATAGTGGAGGTAGCAGTTTTGGTTATCTAGTTGCCACAACCTCTGAAGATTTTGTATATTTATGTACTTCATTATTTTTAAAACATTAACATTACCTTTGCTTAATTTCGTTATACTATTGTTATTATATTCCCCTCTCCCTCTCTCTGTAAAATATCTTGCATAGCTTCAATAACAGTTTTTCTTTCAATTATCGTTGTTTATTTGTGTAAATAATGTTTTTTAATGTAATACAATGTATTTATTCACATATAATACTGTATTTAATGTTACCATGAAGCTCATATATTATAACAGAAATTATCAATAGGATAAGCAATAAAGAATAAATATACTTGAAAAAATGTTGTTAAATAGAGAAATTTCTTATAAAAATGTGTGCTGTGGAGAGATTCCACTGTACAATGTCTAAAATACATTTAAATTTCCAAAGTAAATCTGAAAATGAATTTCCCACACATAATTCTGTATGTTTGATTCAATCCTTAGAAATTATGAGCAGTACAGCTCTTGAATCATTTTTTTCTGCAATGGAGAGGTTTCTCCTGAGCTTTATTTCATACACAGATAGCCCAACTCGCAAGGTGTGCAATGCGTAAGGATATAGGTACCAGACCTTCTGGGAAAGTAAAGACGGCGAGCATGATGTTGACCTCATCATCAATGTTATTAGTCCAATGAAAAAATACAGAATTAACACTGTATTCCCCAATATGCTTCAATGACGTGGAAACAGGAAACTTTACTTTATACTCCCTGTTATACATAAAATAATTTTTTTAACAGTATTGTCTTTTGTTTTCCTTTTGATTTTTCAACAGATTAATGTAGCTATGCCATCTATGGTGGATACATTTTAAAATATCCCCCCCTCCCATTAATTGTTATTATTTTCAGTTTGATCACATATCCAGAGCCTATTTATTATACGAAATATGGACAATTTTTTTTTCCCCACAAATTATTACGCTTGTCTAAACAGTCTATAATCAGTGATTCAGGGTCGAGATATTTATTTTAGGGGAGTAGCTTAGGGAATGGCAAGCAGTATGAGAGGAAGGTGGGGGGCTCTCAGTGTGTTGCCTGAAGATCGCCAAATCCAATAGCTGTTGTTGCGACATTACCTGAATTATACATCTATAACAAACTTATGATTACAGTAGTCATTGTGCATCTAGAGCTAAAAAAAAAAGACAGTAAATGACATCATCAATAACTAAAAATGTGGGATCATAAAAAAATGTAGATGTGTTTAAAAACTTTGATTTCCGGCTGATTATGTAGGCCCTGGATATGTGATGATACCTTATTTTGACAATGTTTATAACCCTATTTGTCTTAATGTGTGTGCTGAGGCAACAGTGACTGCTACTTCATAAATTGTGAAAAAGTGTTTGTTTAAACAAAACAAAATGTGTTAAATTCAGCTTTACAAATGCACAGAATCAGTGTTTCTAAAATGTTGAATCTGTATTTATTTTATTTTTAGAACTGAATTTAATTTTAAACGAAATACTTTTTCACTTACTACATTATAGACAATTTTATTGCAGTTTTCCATTCACTTTCTAAATTGGTGATATGTCATCCTCCTTGGCTTCCATATTACAGTATTTTGTAGTAATCATAGTGTATCTTACAAATACATTATTGGGAAAATAATACAATCCTGCAAGTGAAACATACATTAAATACTAGTATTGGGAAAAGTAACAAATATCTTTATTAAAATGCCTTTCATGGACAAAACTCTCCATATTTGTTATTAATCTTGAAATTATTTCATTACTTTCAGCATATTCAGATTCTTAAGATTTATAAAATAATGTTTGCTACTATGTATGTTTTTTTTTTTAAAATAGAACAATATTGCAATGCTTTTATGTATGTTTTAATTTTAAAAAACAGAACGATATTGCATTGCTTTCTTTATGGCATTGTACCTATTTTGTATTGATATATTGTACTCTTCTTGCATATCTTTCTTTGAGTATATGTTATTGTGAACATGCAGCTAGTACTTGTATATGAATTATGAATCATATAAATATCTCGCATATTCTTGTTAAAAAAATGTGTATAAATAATCCTGTTATGCATGTTCATCTATCTGTCTATCTAGCTATGTTCCTTCAGCACCAAATACAGTGCATAGATCAGAAACCAATACTCTCTAGTTTCAGTGATGTGATGTTTCTGTGTGTATTTCTTGTATGCCTCTGAGACCTAAAGTCATACCCTCTTTGATGGATTTCCTGTGAATAGTTTCTCTTGGTCTTCCTCTCTTTCTTTTCTTTTTCTTCTTCTTCAGTATTCATTCTTGTAGCAGGACAATAGCTCTACTAAATTTACTAAATTTTAATAACAACTTTTAGTTAATTATGGGAATCAGTTACCACATCACGTGATCCATTCAACTATTTAATATTGTGCATAATTTCATACAACTCTTAGATAAAAAGTCACAACTTCTGCCGTCGATGAATCACTTTGTACACAATGCTCTGATATCGTGCCCCCCTCCTCAGGGACAGTGGGGGGGGGGGTTCTCAGTGCATCGCGGTTTATGCAATGTGGCAGTTTATGCAACTTTAACGAAATTTTGTTTGTGGCCACTGATTCCCGTAATTAACCCAACATTTTACTAGTATATATTGAAAAATCTGTCATCATCTGCAGGACACTGTTCAAACGGTGAGACCCATATGCTAGTCCTCCCACTCGTAACTATAAGCATTGCTGCCATTATAGTTCTCTCCATCAACATCATCATCATCATTACTTCCATCACCTAACAGTTGTTGACCCCTCCATTTTTGCTCTATTCCCCTATCCTATGCCAGCCTATCTCCCTCAAACAGCAGGTGTGTACATAACCAGCATAGATGTAAAATATTTTCTTTCACATTTTTCTGTTGTTTTTTTTTACAGAAACCTTCATTTTCTTGTTCTAATTTGTAATTCTAGATGTGATGTTTTGTGTTCTTCTGTTGTAAAAAAAACTACAATTATTGACAGTTTTACCCTTTATATCCCTTTTGTGTTATTCTGTTATTCAATTTATTGTGCTGTCAGTCAATCTAATGAAATATGTGTTATGTAGTAAATTAGCAGTTAAAAAATTAATCTGTTACCAGTCTGGCAAAAAGATCCTGGATATCTAGTTTAGAATGTAAAGAATAAGGCCACTGTCTTCTTTCCAGACTTATTGTAGGATGCGACTAAGGAAAGTTGGGGAATAGACAAACTGTGACCTGTGAAAAAATTGTCACTGCATGTATTTTCTCTTACTTATTCACCTTCTGCCTTGTGGGTTAGTATGTATTGCCTTTTGCTAAGGGAATAATCCCCTAGTTAGTATCAAGAGAGAGTTAGTACAAATGGGCAAAGTACTTTCTCCATAAAACCTGCTCGGCAAGCAATGACATGTAAAACGTTGGAACTATATCCAATCAATTTTGGGCCACATAATCCATTTGTAATTTTATGCTGGCCCGATTTCTGTCTGTAAAAATGCAAAAGGCTATTATCAATCTGTTACCAATGCTTTGTATTGATCATTGTATGTGTTACAAACTGGCATGTTATCAAGAGCATAGATGACAATGAATAAAGGGGGACATTTTGAATTCCTTAGATATGGAACTTTTAATTAGGATACTGGTGGATGATATTGTTATTCAGAGATTAAATGAATTTGGAATACCGGGTAGCTTGGAGAAATAGAAGAGAGAAAGAATTAAGGGATAAGATGAGGAAGATATACAGTTAGCAGTCTACAGGAACTATCAGCATACATACCCTTTACCATCTGTTAAAAGAGGCAGAACCCTATGGCCTGGAGTGTATTGCCATCAGTTAAAAAATATAATGAATCACTAATCTTTACTTAATTTCTATACATTGCATAGCATACACTAATTCATCTTCTGTCTGTATAGTAGATATCTTCACTGTTACATCTCTCACACTTCTGTCTGTATAGTAGCTGGCTTCACTGTTAATCTCTCACACTTCTGTCTGTATAGTAGCTGGCTTCACTGTTACATCTCTCAAGCTTCTGTCTGTATAGTAGCTGGCTTCACTGTTACATCTCTCACACTTCTGTCTGTATAGTAGCTGGCTTCACTGTTACATCTCTCACAATTTTGTCTGTATAGTAGCTGGCTTCACTGTAACATCTCTCACACTTGTCTGTATAGTAGCTGGCTTCACTGTTACATCTCTCACACTTGTCTGTATAGTAGCTGGCTTCACTGTTACATCTCTCACACTTCTGTCTGTATAGTAGCTGGCTTCATTGTTACATCTCTCACACTTCTGTCTGTATAGTAGCTGGCTTCACTGTTACATCTCTCACACTTGTCTGTATAGTAGCTGGCTTCATTGTTACATCTCTCACACTTCTGTCTGTATAGTAGCTGGCTTCACTGTTACATCTCTCACACTTGTCTGTATAGTAGCTGGCTTCACTGTTACATCTCTCACACTTCTGTCTGTATAGTAGCTGGCTTCACTGTTACATCTCTCACAATTTTGTCTGTATAGTAGCTGGCTTCACTGTTACATCTCTCACACTTTTGTCTGTATAGTAGCTGGCTTCACTGTTACATCTCTCACACTTGTCTGTATAGTAGCTGGCTTCACTGTTACATCTCTCACACTTCTGTCTGTATAGTAGCTGGCTTCATTGTTACATCTCTCACACTTCTGTCTGTATAGTAGCTGGCTTCACTGTTACATCTCTCACACTTGTCTGTATAGTAGCTGGCTTCACTGTTACATCTCTCAAGCTTCTGTCTGTATAGTAGCTGGCTTCACTGTTACATCTCTCACACTTTTGTCTGTATAGTATCTGGCTTCATTGTTACATCTCTCACACTTCTGTCTGTATAGTAGCTGGCTTCACTGTTACATCTCTCACACTTCTGTCTGTATAGTAGCTGGCTTCACTATTACATCTCTCACACTTCTGTCTGTATAGTAGCTGGCTTCACTGTTACATCTCTCACACTTCTGTCATCATCTCTAGTCATTCTAGTTACCGGGTAAATCATTTTTCATTCCTTGCTTTTTTCTTTTCTTTTTTGCTTAAATATAAAAAGTACATTTTATCGTGAGGTATTCTCCATTCAACAGTGGACACTAGCCCAATAGGATTATATCAGATCTCATAACTATATAAAAATAGTGGAGGTAGCAGTTTTGGTTATCTAGTTGCCACAACCTCTGAAGATTTTGTATATTTATGTACTTCATTATTTTTAAAACATTAACATTACCTTTGCTTAATTTCGTTATACTATTGTTATTATATTCCCCTCTCCCTCTCTCTGTAAAATATCTTGCATAGCTTCAATAACAGTTTTTCTTTCAATTATCGTTGTTTATTTGTGTAAATAATGTTTTTTAATGTAATACAATGTATTTATTCACATATAATACTGTATTTAATGTTACCATGAAGCTCATATATTATAACAGAAATTATCAATAGGATAAGCAATAAAGAATAAATATACTTGAAAAAATGTTGTTAAATAGAGAAATTTCTTATAAAAATGTGTGCTGTGGAGAGATTCCACTGTACAATGTCTAAAATACATTTAAATTTCCAAAGTAAATCTGAAAATGAATTTCCCACACATAATTCTGTATGTTTGATTCAATCCTTAGAAATTATGAGCAGTACAGCTCTTGAATCATTTTTTTCTGCAATGGAGAGGTTTCTCCTGAGCTTTATTTCATACACAGATAGCCCAACTCGCAAGGTGTGCAATGCGTAAGGATATAGGTACCAGACCTTCTGGGAAAGTAAAGACGGCGAGCATGATGTTGACCTCATCATCAATGTTATTAGTCCAATGAAAAAATACAGAATTAACACTGTATTCCCCAATATGCTTCAATGACGTGGAAACAGGAAACTTTACTTTATACTCCCTGTTATACATAAAATAATTTTTTTAACAGTATTGTCTTTTGTTTTCCTTTTGATTTTTCAACAGATTAATGTAGCTATGCCATCTATGGTGGATACATTTTAAAATATCCCCCCCTCCCATTAATTGTTATTATTTTCAGTTTGATCACATATCCAGAGCCTATTTATTATACGAAATATGGACAATTTTTTTTTCCCCACAAATTATTACGCTTGTCTAAACAGTCTATAATCAGTGATTCAGGGTCGAGATATTTATTTTAGGGGAGTAGCTTAGGGAATGGCAAGCAGTATGAGAGGAAGGTGGGGGGCTCTCAGTGTGTTGCCTGAAGATCGCCAAATCCAATAGCTGTTGTTGCGACATTACCTGAATTATACATCTATAACAAACTTATGATTACAGTAGTCATTGTGCATCTAGAGCTAAAAAAAAAAGACAGTAAATGACATCATCAATAACTAAAAATGTGGGATCATAAAAAAATGTAGATGTGTTTAAAAACTTTGATTTCCGGCTGATTATGTAGGCCCTGGATATGTGATGATACCTTATTTTGACAATGTTTATAACCCTATTTGTCTTAATGTGTGTGCTGAGGCAACAGTGACTGCTACTTCATAAATTGTGAAAAAGTGTTTGTTTAAACAAAACAAAATGTGTTAAATTCAGCTTTACAAATGCACAGAATCAGTGTTTCTAAAATGTTGAATCTGTATTTATTTTATTTTTAGAACTGAATTTAATTTTAAACGAAATACTTTTTCACTTACTACATTATAGACAATTTTATTGCAGTTTTCCATTCACTTTCTAAATTGGTGATATGTCATCCTCCTTGGCTTCCATATTACAGTATTTTGTAGTAATCATAGTGTATCTTACAAATACATTATTGGGAAAATAATACAATCCTGCAAGTGAAACATACATTAAATACTAGTATTGGGAAAAGTAACAAATATCTTTATTAAAATGCCTTTCATGGACAAAACTCTCCATATTTGTTATTAATCTTGAAATTATTTCATTACTTTCAGCATATTCAGATTCTTAAGATTTATAAAATAATGTTTGCTACTATGTATGTTTTTTTTTAAAAAATAGAACAATATTGCAATGCTTTTATGTATGTTTTAATTTTAAAAAACAGAACGATATTGCATTGCTTTCTTTATGGCATTGTACCTATTTTGTATTGATATATTGTACTCTTCTTGCATATCTTTCTTTGAGTATATGTTATTGTGAACATGCAGCTAGTACTTGTATATGAATTATGAATCATATAAATATCTCGCATATTCTTGTTAAAAAAATGTGTATAAATAATCCTGTTATGCATGTTCATCTATCTGTCTATCTAGCTATGTTCCTTCAGCACCAAATACAGTGCATAGATCAGAAACCAATACTCTCTAGTTTCAGTGATGTGATGTTTCTGTGTGTATTTCTTGTATGCCTCTGAGACCTAAAGTCATACCCTCTTTGATGGATTTCCTGTGAATAGTTTCTCTTGGTCTTCCTCTCTTTCTTTTCTTTTTCTTCTTCTTCAGTATTCATTCTTGTAGCAGGACAATAGCTCTACTAAATTTACTAAATTTTAATAACAACTTTTAGTTAATTATGGGAATCAGTTACCACATCACGTGATCCATTCAACTATTTAATATTGTGCATAATTTCATACAACTCTTAGATAAAAAGTCACAACTTCTGCCGTCGATGAATCACTTTGTACACAATGCTCTGATATCGTGCCCCCCTCCTCAGGGACAGTGGGGGGGGGGGGTTCTCAGTGCATCGCGGTTTATGCAATGTGGCAGTTTATGCAACTTTAACGAAATTTTGTTTGTGGCCACTGATTCCCGTAATTAACCCAACATTTTACTAGTATATATTGAAAAATCTGTCATCATCTGCAGGACACTGTTCAAACGGTGAGACCCATATGCTAGTCCTCCCACTCGTAACTATAAGCATTGCTGCCATTATAGTTCTCTCCATCAACATCATCATCATCATTACTTCCATCACCTAACAGTTGTTGACCCCTCCATTTTTGCTCTATTCCCCTATCCTATGCCAGCCTATCTCCCTCAAACAGCAGGTGTGTACATAACCAGCATAGATGTAAAATATTTTCTTTCACATTTTTCTGTTGTTTTTTTTTACAGAAACCTTCATTTTCTTGTTCTAATTTGTAATTCTAGATGTGATGTTTTGTGTTCTTCTGTTGTAAAAAAAACTACAATTATTGACAGTTTTACCCTTTATATCCCTTTTGTGTTATTCTGTTATTCAATTTATTGTGCTGTCAGTCAATCTAATGAAATATGTGTTATGTAGTAAATTAGCAGTTAAAAAATTAATCTGTTACCAGTGTGGCAAAAAGATCCTGGATATCTAGTTTAGAATGTAAAGAATAAGGCCACTGTCTTCTTTCCAGACTTATTGTAGGATGCGACTAAGGAAAGTTGGGGAATAGACAAACTGTGACCTGTGAAAAAATTGTCACTGCATGTATTTTCTCTTACTTATTCACCTTCTGCCTTGTGGGTTAGTATGTATTGCCTTTTGCTAAGGGAATAATCCCCTAGTTAGTATCAAGAGAGAGTTAGTACAAATGGGCAAAGTACTTTCTCCATAAAACCTGCTCGGCAAGCAATGACATGTAAAACGTTGGAACTATATCCAATCAATTTTGGGCCACATAATCCATTTGTAATTTTATGCTGGCCCGATTTCTGTCTGTAAAAATGCAAAAGGCTATTATCAATCTGTTACCAATGCTTTGTATTGATCATTGTATGTGTTACAAACTGGCATGTTATCAAGAGCATAGATGACAATGAATAAAGGGGGACATTTTGAATTCCTTAGATATGGAACTTTTAATTAGGATACTGGTGGATGATATTGTTATTCAGAGATTAAATGAATTTGGAATACCGGGTAGCTTGGAGAAATAGAAGAGAGAAAGAATTAAGGGATAAGATGAGGAAGATATACAGTTAGCAGTCTACAGGAACTATCAGCATACATACCCTTTACCATCTGTTAAAAGAGGCAGAACCCTATGGCCTGGAGTGTATTGCCATCAGTTAAAAAATATAATGAATCACTAATCTTTACTTAATTTCTATACATTGCATAGCATACACTAATTCATCTTCTGTCTGTATAGTAGATATCTTCACTGTTACATCTCTCACACTTCTGTCTGTATAGTAGCTGGCTTCACTGTTAATCTCTCACACTTCTGTCTGTATAGTAGCTGGCTTCACTGTTACATCTCTCAAGCTTCTGTCTGTATAGTAGCTGGCTTCACTGTTACATCTCTCACACTTCTGTCTGTATAGTAGCTGGCTTCACTGTTACATCTCTCACAATTTTGTCTGTATAGTAGCTGGCTTCACTGTAACATCTCTCACACTTGTCTGTATAGTAGCTGGCTTCACTGTTACATCTCTCACACTTGTCTGTATAGTAGCTGGCTTCACTGTTACATCTCTCACACTTCTGTCTGTATAGTAGCTGGCTTCATTGTTACATCTCTCACACTTCTGTCTGTATAGTAGCTGGCTTCACTGTTACATCTCTCACACTTGTCTGTATAGTAGCTGGCTTCATTGTTACATCTCTCACACTTCTGTCTGTATAGTAGCTGGCTTCACTGTTACATCTCTCACACTTGTCTGTATAGTAGCTGGCTTCACTGTTACATCTCTCACACTTCTGTCTGTATAGTAGCTGGCTTCACTGTTACATCTCTCACAATTTTGTCTGTATAGTAGCTGGCTTCACTGTTACATCTCTCACACTTTTGTCTGTATAGTAGCTGGCTTCACTGTTACATCTCTCACACTTGTCTGTATAGTAGCTGGCTTCACTGTTACATCTCTCACACTTCTGTCTGTATAGTAGCTGGCTTCATTGTTACATCTCTCACACTTCTGTCTGTATAGTAGCTGGCTTCACTGTTACATCTCTCACACTTGTCTGTATAGTAGCTGGCTTCACTGTTACATCTCTCAAGCTTCTGTCTGTATAGTAGCTGGCTTCACTGTTACATCTCTCACACTTTTGTCTGTATAGTATCTGGCTTCATTGTTACATCTCTCACACTTCTGTCTGTATAGTAGCTGGCTTCACTGTTACATCTCTCACACTTCTGTCTGTATAGTAGCTGGCTTCACTATTACATCTCTCACACTTCTGTCTGTATAGTAGCTGGCTTCACTGTTACATCTCTCACACTTCTGTCATCATCTCTAGTCATTCTAGTTACCGGGTAAATCATTTTTCATTCCTTGCTTTTTTCTTTTCTTTTTTGCTTAAATATAAAAAGTACATTTTATCGTGAGGTATTCTCCATTCAACAGTGGACACTAGCCCAATAGGATTATATCAGATCTCATAACTATATAAAAATAGTGGAGGTAGCAGTTTTGGTTATCTAGTTGCCACAACCTCTGAAGATTTTGTATATTTATGTACTTCATTATTTTTAAAACATTAACATTACCTTTGCTTAATTTCGTTATACTATTGTTATTATATTCCCCTCTCCCTCTCTCTGTAAAATATCTTGCATAGCTTCAATAACAGTTTTTCTTTCAATTATCGTTGTTTATTTGTGTAAATAATGTTTTTTAATGTAATACAATGTATTTATTCACATATAATACTGTATTTAATGTTACCATGAAGCTCATATATTATAACAGAAATTATCAATAGGATAAGCAATAAAGAATAAATATACTTGAAAAAATGTTGTTAAATAGAGAAATTTCTTATAAAAATGTGTGCTGTGGAGAGATTCCACTGTACAATGTCTAAAATACATTTAAATTTCCAAAGTAAATCTGAAAATGAATTTCCCACACATAATTCTGTATGTTTGATTCAATCCTTAGAAATTATGAGCAGTACAGCTCTTGAATCATTTTTTTCTGCAATGGAGAGGTTTCTCCTGAGCTTTATTTCATACACAGATAGCCCAACTCGCAAGGTGTGCAATGCGTAAGGATATAGGTACCAGACCTTCTGGGAAAGTAAAGACGGCGAGCATGATGTTGACCTCATCATCAATGTTATTAGTCCAATGAAAAAATACAGAATTAACACTGTATTCCCCAATATGCTTCAATGACGTGGAAACAGGAAACTTTACTTTATACTCCCTGTTATACATAAAATAATTTTTTTAACAGTATTGTCTTTTGTTTTCCTTTTGATTTTTCAACAGATTAATGTAGCTATGCCATCTATGGTGGATACATTTTAAAATATCCCCCCCTCCCATTAATTGTTATTATTTTCAGTTTGATCACATATCCAGAGCCTATTTATTATACGAAATATGGACAATTTTTTTTTCCCCACAAATTATTACGCTTGTCTAAACAGTCTATAATCAGTGATTCAGGGTCGAGATATTTATTTTAGGGGAGTAGCTTAGGGAATGGCAAGCAGTATGAGAGGAAGGTGGGGGGCTCTCAGTGTGTTGCCTGAAGATCGCCAAATCCAATAGCTGTTGTTGCGACATTACCTGAATTATACATCTATAACAAACTTATGATTACAGTAGTCATTGTGCATCTAGAGCTAAAAAAAAAAGACAGTAAATGACATCATCAATAACTAAAAATGTGGGATCATAAAAAAATGTAGATGTGTTTAAAAACTTTGATTTCCGGCTGATTATGTAGGCCCTGGATATGTGATGATACCTTATTTTGACAATGTTTATAACCCTATTTGTCTTAATGTGTGTGCTGAGGCAACAGTGACTGCTACTTCATAAATTGTGAAAAAGTGTTTGTTTAAACAAAACAAAATGTGTTAAATTCAGCTTTACAAATGCACAGAATCAGTGTTTCTAAAATGTTGAATCTGTATTTATTTTATTTTTAGAACTGAATTTAATTTTAAACGAAATACTTTTTCACTTACTACATTATAGACAATTTTATTGCAGTTTTCCATTCACTTTCTAAATTGGTGATATGTCATCCTCCTTGGCTTCCATATTACAGTATTTTGTAGTAATCATAGTGTATCTTACAAATACATTATTGGGAAAATAATACAATCCTGCAAGTGAAACATACATTAAATACTAGTATTGGGAAAAGTAACAAATATCTTTATTAAAATGCCTTTCATGGACAAAACTCTCCATATTTGTTATTAATCTTGAAATTATTTCATTACTTTCAGCATATTCAGATTCTTAAGATTTATAAAATAATGTTTGCTACTATGTATGTTTTTTTTTTAAAAATAGAACAATATTGCAATGCTTTTATGTATGTTTTAATTTTAAAAAACAGAACGATATTGCATTGCTTTCTTTATGGCATTGTACCTATTTTGTATTGATATATTGTACTCTTCTTGCATATCTTTCTTTGAGTATATGTTATTGTGAACATGCAGCTAGTACTTGTATATGAATTATGAATCATATAAATATCTCGCATATTCTTGTTAAAAAAATGTGTATAAATAATCCTGTTATGCATGTTCATCTATCTGTCTATCTAGCTATGTTCCTTCAGCACCAAATACAGTGCATAGATCAGAAACCAATACTCTCTAGTTTCAGTGATGTGATGTTTCTGTGTGTATTTCTTGTATGCCTCTGAGACCTAAAGTCATACCCTCTTTGATGGATTTCCTGTGAATAGTTTCTCTTGGTCTTCCTCTCTTTCTTTTCTTTTTCTTCTTCTTCAGTATTCATTCTTGTAGCAGGACAATAGCTCTACTAAATTTACTAAATTTTAATAACAACTTTTAGTTAATTATGGGAATCAGTTACCACATCACGTGATCCATTCAACTATTTAATATTGTGCATAATTTCATACAACTCTTAGATAAAAAGTCACAACTTCTGCCGTCGATGAATCACTTTGTACACAATGCTCTGATATCGTGCCCCCCTCCTCAGGGACAGTGGGGGGGGGGGGTTCTCAGTGCATCGCGGTTTATGCAATGTGGCAGTTTATGCAACTTTAACGAAATTTTGTTTGTGGCCACTGATTCCCGTAATTAACCCAACATTTTACTAGTATATATTGAAAAATCTGTCATCATCTGCAGGACACTGTTCAAACGGTGAGACCCATATGCTAGTCCTCCCACTCGTAACTATAAGCATTGCTGCCATTATAGTTCTCTCCATCAACATCATCATCATCATTACTTCCATCACCTAACAGTTGTTGACCCCTCCATTTTTGCTCTATTCCCCTATCCTATGCCAGCCTATCTCCCTCAAACAGCAGGTGTGTACATAACCAGCATAGATGTAAAATATTTTCTTTCACATTTTTCTGTTGTTTTTTTTTACAGAAACCTTCATTTTCTTGTTCTAATTTGTAATTCTAGATGTGATGTTTTGTGTTCTTCTGTTGTAAAAAAAACTACAATTATTGACAGTTTTACCCTTTATATCCCTTTTGTGTTATTCTGTTATTCAATTTATTGTGCTGTCAGTCAATCTAATGAAATATGTGTTATGTAGTAAATTAGCAGTTAAAAAATTAATCTGTTACCAGTGTGGCAAAAAGATCCTGGATATCTAGTTTAGAATGTAAAGAATAAGGCCACTGTCTTCTTTCCAGACTTATTGTAGGATGCGACTAAGGAAAGTTGGGGAATAGACAAACTGTGACCTGTGAAAAAATTGTCACTGCATGTATTTTCTCTTACTTATTCACCTTCTGCCTTGTGGGTTAGTATGTATTGCCTTTTGCTAAGGGAATAATCCCCTAGTTAGTATCAAGAGAGAGTTAGTACAAATGGGCAAAGTACTTTCTCCATAAAACCTGCTCGGCAAGCAATGACATGTAAAACGTTGGAACTATATCCAATCAATTTTGGGCCACATAATCCATTTGTAATTTTATGCTGGCCCGATTTCTGTCTGTAAAAATGCAAAAGGCTATTATCAATCTGTTACCAATGCTTTGTATTGATCATTGTATGTGTTACAAACTGGCATGTTATCAAGAGCATAGATGACAATGAATAAAGGGGGACATTTTGAATTCCTTAGATATGGAACTTTTAATTAGGATACTGGTGGATGATATTGTTATTCAGAGATTAAATGAATTTGGAATACCGGGTAGCTTGGAGAAATAGAAGAGAGAAAGAATTAAGGGATAAGATGAGGAAGATATACAGTTAGCAGTCTACAGGAACTATCAGCATACATACCCTTTACCATCTGTTAAAAGAGGCAGAACCCTATGGCCTGGAGTGTATTGCCATCAGTTAAAAAATATAATGAATCACTAATCTTTACTTAATTTCTATACATTGCATAGCATACACTAATTCATCTTCTGTCTGTATAGTAGATATCTTCACTGTTACATCTCTCACACTTCTGTCTGTATAGTAGCTGGCTTCACTGTTAATCTCTCACACTTCTGTCTGTATAGTAGCTGGCTTCACTGTTACATCTCTCAAGCTTCTGTCTGTATAGTAGCTGGCTTCACTGTTACATCTCTCACACTTCTGTCTGTATAGTAGCTGGCTTCACTGTTACATCTCTCACAATTTTGTCTGTATAGTAGCTGGCTTCACTGTAACATCTCTCACACTTGTCTGTATAGTAGCTGGCTTCACTGTTACATCTCTCACACTTGTCTGTATAGTAGCTGGCTTCACTGTTACATCTCTCACACTTCTGTCTGTATAGTAGCTGGCTTCATTGTTACATCTCTCACACTTCTGTCTGTATAGTAGCTGGCTTCACTGTTACATCTCTCACACTTGTCTGTATAGTAGCTGGCTTCATTGTTACATCTCTCACACTTCTGTCTGTATAGTAGCTGGCTTCACTGTTACATCTCTCACACTTGTCTGTATAGTAGCTGGCTTCACTGTTACATCTCTCACACTTCTGTCTGTATAGTAGCTGGCTTCACTGTTACATCTCTCACAATTTTGTCTGTATAGTAGCTGGCTTCACTGTTACATCTCTCACACTTTTGTCTGTATAGTAGCTGGCTTCACTGTTACATCTCTCACACTTGTCTGTATAGTAGCTGGCTTCACTGTTACATCTCTCACACTTCTGTCTGTATAGTAGCTGGCTTCATTGTTACATCTCTCACACTTCTGTCTGTATAGTAGCTGGCTTCACTGTTACATCTCTCACACTTGTCTGTATAGTAGCTGGCTTCACTGTTACATCTCTCAAGCTTCTGTCTGTATAGTAGCTGGCTTCACTGTTACATCTCTCACACTTTTGTCTGTATAGTATCTGGCTTCATTGTTACATCTCTCACACTTCTGTCTGTATAGTAGCTGGCTTCACTGTTACATCTCTCACACTTCTGTCTGTATAGTAGCTGGCTTCACTATTACATCTCTCACACTTCTGTCTGTATAGTAGCTGGCTTCACTGTTACATCTCTCACACTTCTGTCATCATCTCTAGTCATTCTAGTTACCGGGTAAATCATTTTTCATTCCTTGCTTTTTTCTTTTCTTTTTTGCTTAAATATAAAAAGTACATTTTATCGTGAGGTATTCTCCATTCAACAGTGGACACTAGCCCAATAGGATTATATCAGATCTCATAACTATATAAAAATAGTGGAGGTAGCAGTTTTGGTTATCTAGTTGCCACAACCTCTGAAGATTTTGTATATTTATGTACTTCATTATTTTTAAAACATTAACATTACCTTTGCTTAATTTCGTTATACTATTGTTATTATATTCCCCTCTCCCTCTCTCTGTAAAATATCTTGCATAGCTTCAATAACAGTTTTTCTTTCAATTATCGTTGTTTATTTGTGTAAATAATGTTTTTTAATGTAATACAATGTATTTATTCACATATAATACTGTATTTAATGTTACCATGAAGCTCATATATTATAACAGAAATTATCAATAGGATAAGCAATAAAGAATAAATATACTTGAAAAAATGTTGTTAAATAGAGAAATTTCTTATAAAAATGTGTGCTGTGGAGAGATTCCACTGTACAATGTCTAAAATACATTTAAATTTCCAAAGTAAATCTGAAAATGAATTTCCCACACATAATTCTGTATGTTTGATTCAATCCTTAGAAATTATGAGCAGTACAGCTCTTGAATCATTTTTTTCTGCAATGGAGAGGTTTCTCCTGAGCTTTATTTCATACACAGATAGCCCAACTCGCAAGGTGTGCAATGCGTAAGGATATAGGTACCAGACCTTCTGGGAAAGTAAAGACGGCGAGCATGATGTTGACCTCATCATCAATGTTATTAGTCCAATGAAAAAATACAGAATTAACACTGTATTCCCCAATATGCTTCAATGACGTGGAAACAGGAAACTTTACTTTATACTCCCTGTTATACATAAAATAATTTTTTTAACAGTATTGTCTTTTGTTTTCCTTTTGATTTTTCAACAGATTAATGTAGCTATGCCATCTATGGTGGATACATTTTAAAATATCCCCCCCTCCCATTAATTGTTATTATTTTCAGTTTGATCACATATCCAGAGCCTATTTATTATACGAAATATGGACAATTTTTTTTTCCCCACAAATTATTACGCTTGTCTAAACAGTCTATAATCAGTGATTCAGGGTCGAGATATTTATTTTAGGGGAGTAGCTTAGGGAATGGCAAGCAGTATGAGAGGAAGGTGGGGGGCTCTCAGTGTGTTGCCTGAAGATCGCCAAATCCAATAGCTGTTGTTGCGACATTACCTGAATTATACATCTATAACAAACTTATGATTACAGTAGTCATTGTGCATCTAGAGCTAAAAAAAAAAGACAGTAAATGACATCATCAATAACTAAAAATGTGGGATCATAAAAAAATGTAGATGTGTTTAAAAACTTTGATTTCCGGCTGATTATGTAGGCCCTGGATATGTGATGATACCTTATTTTGACAATGTTTATAACCCTATTTGTCTTAATGTGTGTGCTGAGGCAACAGTGACTGCTACTTCATAAATTGTGAAAAAGTGTTTGTTTAAACAAAACAAAATGTGTTAAATTCAGCTTTACAAATGCACAGAATCAGTGTTTCTAAAATGTTGAATCTGTATTTATTTTATTTTTAGAACTGAATTTAATTTTAAACGAAATACTTTTTCACTTACTACATTATAGACAATTTTATTGCAGTTTTCCATTCACTTTCTAAATTGGTGATATGTCATCCTCCTTGGCTTCCATATTACAGTATTTTGTAGTAATCATAGTGTATCTTACAAATACATTATTGGGAAAATAATACAATCCTGCAAGTGAAACATACATTAAATACTAGTATTGGGAAAAGTAACAAATATCTTTATTAAAATGCCTTTCATGGACAAAACTCTCCATATTTGTTATTAATCTTGAAATTATTTCATTACTTTCAGCATATTCAGATTCTTAAGATTTATAAAATAATGTTTGCTACTATGTATGTTTTTTTTTAAAAAATAGAACAATATTGCAATGCTTTTATGTATGTTTTAATTTTAAAAAACAGAACGATATTGCATTGCTTTCTTTATGGCATTGTACCTATTTTGTATTGATATATTGTACTCTTCTTGCATATCTTTCTTTGAGTATATGTTATTGTGAACATGCAGCTAGTACTTGTATATGAATTATGAATCATATAAATATCTCGCATATTCTTGTTAAAAAAATGTGTATAAATAATCCTGTTATGCATGTTCATCTATCTGTCTATCTAGCTATGTTCCTTCAGCACCAAATACAGTGCATAGATCAGAAACCAATACTCTCTAGTTTCAGTGATGTGATGTTTCTGTGTGTATTTCTTGTATGCCTCTGAGACCTAAAGTCATACCCTCTTTGATGGATTTCCTGTGAATAGTTTCTCTTGGTCTTCCTCTCTTTCTTTTCTTTTTCTTCTTCTTCAGTATTCATTCTTGTAGCAGGACAATAGCTCTACTAAATTTCCAGCAGGATGTAGTCCAGAGAATTGAGATACGTTATGTCACCATTTTATTTGCAACAATGGCCCAAAACATTCATCTTTGGCGGCTCTCTTTTTATTTTGCCATCTAGTACCCATTTTAATTTGTGTATTGTCAATCTATTTTCATTCATTCTAAGTACATGTCTGATATAAATCCATTGTTTTCTTATTGTTGTAGAAACATATTGTTGCTTGTTTGGTGTCTTCTCTTATTTGCTTGTTTGACTTGAATTCTTCCCAGTCAATATTTAAGAATTTTAAGACATTTATTTTCAAATGTGTATAATTTCTAATCTGGTACTTTTGTTACTTTCCAGCTTTTGCAACCTTATGTTAATACAAATATTCGATGATTATATGATATATTGGTTTAAAATATGATTGCCAGGTAAGTATCACAATTTAGTCTTGACTTGAAAAATGAAATACTCAGATTTAGTCTTCATATATTTGTTTTTATCACATATTTCAAAAATGTTTTATGAAATTCTTGAGTGCTGTTTTTTTTCTTAATGTTATCTAATGTATACTAACCTTAATGTTATCTAATGTATACTAACCTTAATGTTATCTAATGTATACTAACCTTAATGTTATCTAATGTATACTAACCTTTATGAGCGTTTTGAAATGTCAATTAGCAGGAGGTTTATTTTGTCATGAGTTCAGCATAATAGAAATGTCTTAACTTGTTCCAAATTAATTAAAGATGTATAGTTGAATGTCTGCTACAGGATATACTGGAGCACAAAATAAAAAAAGAGGAGTTCCAGGTAGTATCGTACTACTTTGCTGACCAAGCTTGATAATAATCAAATTTCTAGTATAGGCCCATATCCTTGTGAAAAACTTTATTGAAAGTCAAATGCGTTGTGATACTTCAGTAATATGTTAACTGTAGTGATAGTATTACTAAAATAGCTCATCCTGGATAGTATGCCATTCAAAAATTACTGAGCCCACAAAATATTGTTATGGCGTAGTTTATGAGTGAATTATTTGCTGGGTAATAATTTCAAATTTATTGCAACTGAGTTTGTGTGATACAGTAAATGTAATGTAAAATGACACCCATCATTATATTAAATATGATTTGACTCTTGAAATAACTGGGACTTTCAAATTCATTCAAAAGATGCAAACATTTACTATGACACATTGAAAATTTGAAAGCTGTATGTATGTTGTGAGTTCAATCTTATACACATTTGTTAGTACAACTTATAATTTGTTCACACCCTTGGTACTAGGTGATATGTTGCACTGGATTGCTCTTCAGCAAAGCATTAATAATATATTAAGCACAATAAATGCAGAAAGATTATTATGTAATCTGACTTAGAGCCTGTTATATAAATCTGTATGTCACAGAACAGTGTTCTCAATTTTGGTCATGTTGTCCACCTGTTGGGTCATGAAGACTGGGGGGGGGGGGGGGGGGGGTGAGTGAACAATTATTAAATTTGAAAGATGCAAAGGATTACTTCTGTCACCTGTTGAGAGTACTACCCTTACCTTGTAACTCCGTAGCTTCAAGTGATGATCCCACAGGAATTTTGGAGAGAGTCTACTTTGTAAACAAGACATCAAGAGCAATACTCCCTCTAACTTTTCATGGGTGAGAAGCCGCGCATGTAATTAGAAGGTTCTGCTCATGAAATTTACCACCCTCATTGTTAAAATATGAGCGAATAGCCTTTTTTTAAAGGCGGTATAAACCTTCCCACTGAAACATTCACCATTCAGACATCTTCAGATTTTCTGACTTGAGATGAGGGAATAGTGATCATGAACAGAATTCAAAGCCATGACCTCTTGAGCATAAAAGGAAATGACGACCACTGCAATGCTACAAGAAGGTAACTACTTAAACAATAAACAAGAATTATAGCGATGAAGCTTTAAAAATCTTGGTGTCAAGTGAAGCCAATGTCCTCTTTCTAGGCACCAGGGGGGTGGGAGCTTGAGAGGAAAATGTTTTCCAAAAAGGGCCATGGCCCAAAAAGTTGAGAACCACTGTCATCGAGTACAGTTGATAGACATAGTAAGATGAATTGAATGTTAATTGTTTTAACTTGCCAAACCTGATGATGTTATATTTCATATAATAGTGAATTTATCAAATGTTTTTATAGATTGAATAATTTACAGATAATTTAAAATATGTGTATTGCAATAATTAATAGATTTAATGATTATTAAATTTCTCAGGTAGTGAATGAGCTTGCCTCTTCAGCCGGAGAAAAATGTAGTGTTGATCCAACTCTGTGTAATGCTCTACGCACCCTCAAAAGTGGTTAGTTGTTACTTTTTTTCAACCTTCTCTCTCTAAATGTGCATTTATAGCAATCTATCCATCTGTACTTATATCCCAACAGATTGTCTGGAACTTTTGGTGTTTGCATCTCTTTAAAATATAAATATTTATCTTTATAAGCAATAATATTATTTGAAGATAGATTTAGTTTTAGGTTTAATAGATTGAGAAAGGAGAGATATTAATAAAAACACTGTGACCCGCCATGCACGTTTTAAAAGGGGATTAAGGAGGTTTTAGGAATGGTGTTGGATGTCCCATCCCAGACAGGGGTCAAAGTTACCAAGAAACCATGCTGAAGTCGGCGTGTCAGGACAAAAGGCAAAGATAACGCTTTAAATAATGACACAACACATTCCATTTTCCTAACATCCTGCTTCTTCTTCAGCATTCATTCGCAAACTCCCGCTGGATCTCTCTTGTAGCAGAACAATGGTCCTACCAGATTTCCAGCAGGATGTAGTCCAGAGAATGGAAATGTATTGTGTCACCCTTTTATTTGCCCCAACTGTCCAACACACAATTAGGTATATTTTGAAATTTCATAGTAGGAAAACAGCTAAGTAAGCAGTTAATAAATTTGAAACTGATAACTAAAATGTCTGAGGATATCCAACAAAGTGGAAAGTTCTGCAGTAACAGAAATAAGGAGTGATAACACTAAGGGTCATTTACTGCTGTTACCGTTATAAATAAAACAAATAAACAGTAAAAATATTAAATATTGTTAATGAAAAATAACAGAGAACTAAAGAACATGGACTTTTTCTGCATTGTTGTCAAATATGCTGGACGGAATGGTGAGAACATTCTTTAGCGCATTTCACTAGTTTTGCCATTAACCTTCACCGAGCCGATATGATATCCAGCCGCCGAAAAACAAAATGGCCGCGCTCGCTGATGGCGGGCCGTCCCTCCCAGCGAGATTATCGTGAGATTTACACGTACCACAGTTCGTGCACATAGCTGGGGACATGCGCAATCGAAGCCGGTACATCCCCCACTTCCGACATGATCGTTTTTGAGAATGGCTGGCTATTCGTAAAAGTTTAAGAGCAATTAATCTGACCACATCTGTACACCGGTACGATGCCATGATGATGGATCGGTTTTACAGACCTTTATTTCATCGTATTTCGAATAAAATAACATTGAATCGTGGATTGAATCATGGATTATTAGGTTATTTAGTTTCACAGCAGTGAATATACAGAATGCCGTGCTGGTTTGGGGACTTGTACGTTTGATATCGAATATTTTGAAGTGGCAGAAAAAATAACTAGGCCTAAGCTCAAAGAACGATTTTACTGCAAATCTACATGTTTTATACAGTTCCCCTGGCTATATTTTGATAATTTCGCAGTGAAAGAACATAAATACAACAGATTTACGTGATTTAGTTGACAGTGTTGCCAAGGAATTTGATATGTAAGGTAAGTTATTTTTTCTTATTTTTTTCCTCTTTATTTGTTATAAAATATATGTTTTTTGTGAAAAACGTCTTTACCACTTTCTCATACGTCTGGTATCACACACACACGTACATAAATTACACCAATATATGCATAATTCAATTCTTTATTTATATGTGCAAATATTATTTAAATATCTCTAACAACCAAAAAATTATCACATTTTCAAAACAGTCACCATCAATAATGCAAATTTTCAAAAAAGAATCCGGTGGCAGGGATACGTTTCGTATTTTTTAATCTGGCTTGCTAAAGGTTAAACAAATGTAATTATCTGAGTAACCATCCAACGTATTAATGCCATTTTTTGCATATGAAGTTATTTTTGGTTAGACCCAAGAAATTTATACTTTATATTTGTGCATGATGTCCAGTTTTTATGCACAAACGAAATCCTTTGATCTTTGTCGGCATACTAATTTATTGTGTTTTGAGAAAAGAAATTTTGTCACTTCAGACCTTACACCAGATACAATCTTAAACCCCTTCTGCCTTGTGTTTAGGAGTACAAAATAGTCACATTTCACATTTAAATAATGCCAAATGTATGATAAACAAATCATGTGTAAATGACATCATATAATTGATTGTAAACACCCTAATTTTTGTATTTGAGATGTGTGGTGACAAGTAGACTTTTAATCTATATCACAAATAAGAGAAAATTGAAACTAAGGAACACAATTTAATGAAAAAATTCATACGGCCTACACCATTTTCAATTCGCATACAAAATTTTCATTAAATGCGTTATATATTTGCTGAGATACATGATTTTATGAGATACATGATTTTATGAGATACATGATTAATTGCATTATATATTTCCTGAGATGATTAAATGCGTTATATATTTGCTGAGATACATGATTTTATGAGATACATGATTAAATGTGTTATATATTTGCTGAGATACATGATTTTATGAGATACATGATTAAATGCGTTATATATTTGCTGAGATACATGATTTTATGAGATACATAATTAAATGTGTTATATATTTGCTGAGATACATGATTTTATGAGATACATGATTAAATGTGTTATATATTTGCTGAGATACATGATTTTAAAGTTGGGCAAAGCTGGTGAAACGTGCTTTAGTATATTTATTGAGTTCAATATTTGTTATTTATTTCTTGATAAAGGTTCCTATTGAACTGCAATGCAGAAAAAGTCCCAGTTCTTTTATTTGTTTGTTATTTGTCATTTAAAATATTTTATAATTAGTATTTTTACTATTTATTAGTAATAGTAGCAATAGTAATAGTAGTTATCCTTAGTGTTATCACTTTGTAAATTTGAAACTTTTGTAAATCTAATAAGCAACTTCTTGCCTAGACATATCTGTATGGGTGCTACATATAGAATTTTATTAGTTATTATGTTTGGAATTGTATGAGTACGCGTGGAGTTTTTTTTTTGAGTATGTGTGGAACTTTGGGAGTAGGCCTACATGTGGACTTTTATAAGTACATGTGGAATTTTATAATTGTATATGGAATTTGGAAGTTTTTATTTTCTTTTGTATGTACCAGTATGTTAAGCTCTATTTCCTGGGCAGGGTATGTTGTTTGGTCTTCGGTGCATCTGTGTTTTCTGAAGCCTGATTGGCAGTCATCTATAAGATTGTTTTCCTCCAGGTAGTTTAAGAGTCTGTTATTCACCATTTTTTCCATGACCTTTCCTAAGCAACTAAGTAGACTGATAGGACGGTAGCTTGCTTTGTTGGTTTTCCTTTCTTGGCAATTGGAATTATTTCTGCCTCTTTCTATTCTTCTGGGAAGATCCCTTGCGTCCATGATTCATTCAAAAGGTCTAGGACTCTGTGTCTACCCACAGGACCTAGGTGTTGGATCATTTCATTTGTGATTCCATCGGGTCCAGGGGATTTCTTCTTTTTGAGATTTTTAATTGCCATGTTAAGTTCTGACTTGTGAAAGGGTGAGGTCATTGTGCCTGGGCAAAGTTGCTGTTTATTTACAAGGTTTTTGTCTCTCGTCTTACTTTCGGCAGTTCTTGTTCTTGTTATCTTAATTTTACTTTCTTCTGCATAGGAGTCTGCTGAACATTTGCAGCTTGTGTGCCAGTGTAGGATTTTCCCTTGTCTTCTATGATGATACTGCTTTGGGGGTTGCTCTCTTCATTGAGACACTTGATAAGTTTCCACATTTTTGTTGAATCTTTTCCCATGTTGAGTGTTGCTGTTTTTTCTTTCCAGCTGGATATAATGCTGTTTAGCTTTTCTCTCCTGAAGATTGCTTGCAGTCTATTGTGTTCAATAATATTGGTTTCTATTGATCTAGTTTCCATCTTGGATCTTGTAGCAAAGGCTTCATCATTCATAGCCTGGAGGTTTCTGTTCCAGAAGGGTTTGTAGTTTTGTATTCTTCCTCTAGGTATACTCTTGTTGGCAGCTTCCATGATTATTCTTGTTATTAATTTTTCATCTTTTCTATATTTCTTGTTGTGAGGTGTGTTTGTAGTTTTTCCTCTGTAATGCGTCGGTAAGTGTCCCAGTTTGCCTTTTTGTAGTTCCAGCTAGCGATTTTGTGTTGTTGTTTTTCTGTCTTGTGGTTCCCTTTTATTGTTAATATTACGGGCTTGTGGTCACTCCCACCAAGCTGTTGTGCCACTAATTCTGTCACACGTTGGATGTCCTCTGTTGCAATGGCAAGATCTGGAGTGCTCTGAGATTTCCATCGTCTGGAGTAAAAGGTTGGCTCTGATAGATGTTCATTTATAAGGATTAGCCTATTTTCTATCATCCAGTCTTCTATTTCTTCTTCTCTCTAGTCCATAGTTGGGTAACCCCAGCTTGGGGAATGACTGTTGAAATCTCCAACTATAATATGATTTGATGATGTGAGAGGTATTGTCCTGAAGTATAATTTCTTGTTGTTTGGGCAGTCGAAATTTGTGATAATCAGTGGTTCTGGGGTTGTGTGTAATTTGATGGTGAGATGTTCTGAGTCATCTGGGTTACGTGCGATTTCTGTAGTAGGTATGTTATTTCGTACCATAGTGATGATCCCTCATTTGTGGCCTAGTAATCTATCTAGTCTGAAGCATTCAAAGCTTCTGATGGAGAATCTGTTCCTGTCATTAAGATGTGTCTCCTGAAATGCACAAGACATCAATTTTTTTGTTTACTTTTGGAGGAAATTTTGTAGTTCTAATTTCTTTTTAGCTACACCCTCACTGTTCCACCGCATGATTTTGATTGTGTTTTTGTTGACATGATTGGTTTGGCCGGTTGCTCTACTCTGTTTAATCATGGCTCCCCGATACACAAAGTCATCATCAGTAGCTTTTGGTGGACCCATTCGAGGCTGGGGGTCTGGAGCTCTTCCTGCCTGGCGATGAACCACAGGGGCAGTCCCAATTTGTGTAACGAATCTGAGCATAATGATTAAATGTATAATGTGTACATATCCAATTTCCATTGCTGGGTACCCATGCCTGTTCAGGCAGACATGTTCATGAGTCTTCCTATCCATATTCTTGAGCATCCCAACACTGCCCGCAAGATATTGGAGGTTTGTGGAGTGGCCTTCTCCTGTTTTTCTGTCAGGGTTGTCTCCCGTAGCCTTTCCATCTCCCAATAGTGACTGCAAGGCAACAATTTTGGATGGAAAGGTGAAGAAAAAAAACCCTCTCCCAGAATGCTCCTGACATGAAGTTAATAACTCCATGTCAGCAACATGAGCTTATAGCGGCTCATACTCACTTGCTGCTGCCCATTACTGGACACATGGGGTATTTCAGTAGGGATATCAGAGCTGCCTGTGATATTAAAGTCACATTCCTGAGAAAATATTCAATGCATTGCTTCTTCTTATTGCTAAATGACCATACAAAAGGCCATACAATTTCTTCTCTTATAGTATCTCCCTTTTGTGATTGGTCTTCAGTTATGTTTCTAAAGGTTCTAAAATACTAAGAAATTAGTTGTTGCCACAGCATTGGCCTCACATCTTGCATAGGGCAGGGATTTTAAGACACTTTCATTTCCAACACAAACTTTAAGAATGTTCCACCAGCTGGTTGAGGCTCAAAAGATATACAGTAACTTTACAGTATATGAATAAAAAAAATATACAGTATATGTAGAGAAGAAATTAACTGCCTCGTTGCAACAGTCAGCAGCTCTTCGGTCTACAAGATTTCTAATCAGGATGCCCTACACAAATGAATGTTATGCTAAACATGAATACAGACCCCTAAACCCATAGGGCCTACTACAAGACCTTACAGATTACACCAAAAAAAACAAAAAACTGTGAGACAAAGCACTGCCACACTGAACTGAGACAAAAATTGTGGTAGCAGCTCTGACTTGCTGGAAACTGGAAGAGTCGTGCTAGCGACTGGCCTAGCAAGACCAATATAATCCTAAATGGTGAAGAAGAAGTGATACAAATATGGTTATCACTTACCTAAAGTTTCAGTGATGTTTAACTCTTTCAGGACTTGATTATTTTTAGGTTTGGACCAAATTAATTTTCAGTATTAGAAAAATGTCCCTACATGTGTTTTTCATTGTATCACTTGACATACTAATATTGATAAATAGTGTATGTGTAATATATCATTGGATAGAGGAATGGATACATAATATGAATATATAAGTACATTGATCATATATGATTACTTCACAAGGTTAGAGTTAGCAAGACACAAAACAAGAAAATGAAAATGTTAATTTATTAGTATAAATATTTTGACTTACCCAAATGTATCCATACTTGTCATTGTTTAAATCCATTTTTCAAGAATGTTTACACAAGTATATCCAATTCTCTTCATTATACAGTTTATTTTATGAATTTGCCAGTGTGTTGACAGGGCCCGAAAGGGGAGCAAAGAATAGCAACACTGTTTACCTTCCACGCATGTCGTAAAAGGCGACTAAGGAGGTTATGGGTTCGAGTTGGCTGTCCCATCCCATATAGGGTCAGAGACACATAGCCATGCTGAAGTCGGATGTGTCAGGCCAAAAGGAGCAGGTATCGCAGCAATGCTGTAAACCATGACACAACGCAATCCGTTCTCCGGACTACATCCTGCTGATCTGCAGGAGTTTGAGAACGAACGCAGAAGAAGAAGAATTTTATGAATTTATATCAATAAATGTTAAAGTTATGTATATTTTTCTGAATGACATCAGAAGCAATAAAAATATGAAAATATTTACATCCAGTCACAGCTTTTATTATTTACAAGTTTTTATTTGTTACAAATGAGCTCATCTTATGTGGTATTCCCTAAAGCATGATTTAGCACACAGATGTGGCTTATGTGAACATCCTATGTAGTAGTAGCTACTTCACTTTCGTATTTGCTTAGTAGCACAATGAGCACATTGTCTGTCTTTTCCACTGAAGTCAATGAGATGGACGGTCCCCAATACCTCTCAAGCTCTGTATTTACTGGCTTTCTTCCTGGCTTGGGCAATAAAGCAGCATCAATGTTATTAGGTGCCTCTAATTCAAATAAACTAGAGTTCCTCTATCAATATGTCCTTGAAGTTTGAAAGGGGCATAGGCTTCTCAGTGTGAGGGCGGCTCAGTGTGTATAAAATGTGGGCGTCGAGTTGCGTTATCTCCACACACCCACATAAATACTTTTTTCCACCACTTTACTGTTTTTCTTGTGTGGTTTCCATAATATGAAATCATCTGATCCACTCTATCACATCCATTCATTGACATATTGTAATTATGAATGAGTGATGGTTTCCGGACTTCACTCCTACCCTCAATTCTAATTTCACATGTTGCGCTTCCACACGTTGTTACCAGTTGGCAAGGTTTCTTCAATTTTTTATCTCTCCAGCTGACACACATAACTTGATCTTCATCATTTATGAACCATTTTGGTTGATTGACGGCTATTTTCTTATTTTTGATTTCTGGTGGAAACCTCGTCTGTTCACGTTGAGAGTTCCAGTATAATGGTGATTTCTCTGCCGCAGAAACTGGACAAGAGCTAAGGAAGAATAATACCTGTCAGCAAACAAATGGTGATGTCCTGTGATGCCTTCTAGTAGTTTGTCAAAGATTTTGACAGCATGGGTAGACTTTGTTTCAGTTTCCAGCCTGTATGTTGTGTCTGCACCAAAATATACCAGCAGGTTGAAAACATATCTGGTGATGGAGTCGCAGAGTCTGTATGATATTTTTTTGGCTTGCTTGCATTATATTGCTTGTGCCTAAATCTTCCCTTGTGACCTGTAACCATCTCATCTATACATATGTTTTCAGAAGGATAGAATGCATTCTGAAAGTTTGCAACTAATTCATTTATGAACGGCTCTATTTTACATTTACCCTGTGCATCAGCTCCAGCCGCATGAAGCATTGATTGGTAAATCAATAAGAATTTTGTCCTGCTGAAAATTGATCCAAACCAGGGGCTACTTTTGTGTGTTTTTGTGGACTAAAAATCCTTTATAGAATGTTTGGGGTCCAAACCCATGTTTATCAGGGTGGCGAGAAACTTCATAAAAAATTTCGGTCGAGCGGAATCCATTTCGAATAAGTAGAATATTTCTTTCGAGGTGTATTAATTTTTAATTTCTGCTGGGCATAAGAATTTACATTGGCTATTAGATTGTCAATTATTAGTTCTGTCATCAAGGATAGCAAATACTGGAGGGGTGAGGCATTGTCAGGAAGGCCAAGTTTGCTGCCAGAATGTATCTGTTTGAAGTGAAACACTCCTATACTCTCTCCTTCTGGGGCTTTCGCCACACAGCATCAGTCCTAGGCCTACCTTGTTGATTTGTGGAATTGTGGAAGTTTGATGCATAGGCCTATTTGTAGCATTATAGGCCTAGAAGTACCAGCTAAATCCTCTGAATCAGTAGATTCATCACTACTATTAGATGCTTCTTCAGAGGAACTAGCATTCCTTGATCTGATGCAATCAGTAGCTAAATTTTTAATAAAACCTACACCAGTTTGCTTTGGTTTCTTACTTTTCGGCAAGTCAACACTAGGCTTATAATCACTATTGGAATCATCATTATCCGATTCACTAATTAGCAAGCTCTGAAACATAACCATAGCTTGTTCTGCACTGTATCTAGAAGAAGTGGGGGTTTCCATTTTTTTCAGAATTTAGAAATAACAAACACAGCGTATGGCAGTCAAAGAAATGGTTTCTTTACAGCCACGCAAGTCATCTTCAGTTTTCTAAAAGAAGTGAAGTTTCCCGGATGTTAAGAGGTTAACATAAAAACTTGAACTGGGCAAAACAAAATATAACTGATCAATATATGATCGATCTAAAATCAAAGCCATTAAAGTAGCGAACGGTCCTGTAGACCCAATATATAGAGCCGATATATCATGGATCAGTCTCCAGTGAGTTAGATAACCAGAGTAAATTGTTATTAGTATTTCTTTCTTCTGTGATTTATCTATATTTCTGTTTCAATAACCGAAGTAAAATGTCATTAGTATGTCATTCTTCTAAGATTTTTCTATATTCCTGCTTAAATAAATAAAGTAAAATGTCATTAGTATGTCATTCTCCTGAGAAATATCTTTATTCCTGCTTAAATAACCAAAGTAAAATGACATTACTATTTCATTCTTCTTGGATTAGTCTATATTCCTGGTTAAATAACCAAAGTAAAATGTCATTAGTCTTTCATTATTTCATTTATCTATATTCTTGCTTAAATAACTAAAGTAAAATGTCATTAGTATTTCATTTTTCAGGGATGTATCTATATTCCTGCTGAAATAACTAAAGTAAAATGTCATTAGTATTTCATTCTGTGCAAAATATTCAACTGCTGCACTAAACTCTGGGATCACCACACAGTTTGCCTGACCTGGTCATGAACAGTTTGTCACATGACTCACAACATTGTGAAACTATCTACTTAGCACATTGGTAGCATATCCTATTCAGGACATAGCCATCAACCCAGCATTTTTTGGCTTTAGTGATTTTCTAGGCAATGTAAATACGCTCAGTAGTTTGTCATTGCTTTCTGAGCGATCTGGATGCTCAAATCCCTGTTGCAGGGATTGAACTCGGTGTCTTTGTCGTTACAGAATGTCTCTGTACCACTTCACCAAAGAACCAGACTCAGTTCATACACATACTAAATTGACAGACATGCATCATCGCACTGGACCTTCATTCACCGATTCATTTCTCATGGCTTTACTCCTTTACTGATTAAATAATGGATAACAACACTGCTCCTCTATAATGCTTGTCAATCAATAGTGTGATATTCATCTTTAAACTGTCGTTATAATGTCATGTTGTTTGTCTGGACCAAGATGGCATGTGCAGGACACTCTTAATTTCTTTAACAACAATATTAACAAGTTTAACGAATGTTTCTCCCTCCGAAACCAGATAAATGAAACAAAACAACAGCTAACAATCACATGCATATATCACACACAGACAGTGGATCAAAGGCATGAGTCCATGGACTGCTGCATCAGCCATCAACGTACAAGTTACAAGACAATGCCATATAATTTCTATCACACTTTTAAAGTTTTCATTTAAAGCACTCTTAGTATAGTAACTTTTTTTATTATAGTAACTTAATGTATTGTAACTTAGTATAGTAACTTTGTCGAGTATAGTAACTTAATGTATAGTAACTAAGGGTAGTGTAGTAACTTATTATAGTAGCTTTGTATAGTGTAGTAACTTAGTATAGTAACTTTGTATAATGTAGTAACTTAGTATAGTTACTTTGTATAGTGTAGTAACTTAGTATAGTTACTTTGTATAGTATAGTAACTTATTGATCTCCCCAGTGTTAGAGTTCAACATCAGGTAGCACAGGTTAGGTCATACCTTAAAATAACAGAATACAACCACCACACATTACATCAATGACTAGATCAGTCAAAGGCAGTTAGAAAGTCACAAATAGATCAAACACCATCTACAATGATCATCCAATTCCTGGCTTGTCCAATGACTTTTGTGGCCAGGATAGGCTTATAAGCCATCTATGATCTCATTGCCAAGGACTTAAGTAACTGAATTTGTTTAAGTGGGTGTAACAGATGGTCATCATCACTTGAGATGGACGAACAACATTTGCGTGAGAAGACCAGAGTTCATATCAAGTCAGTGAGCTGTGGAGGAGAACACACAGGTGCCTAGTGAGATCAAATATAACAAATGGGGATAGATGGGATACACTCTCAAAAAGAAGTCTAACAATATAACTAAACAATTACTAGATCAGAACCTGCAGGCAAAGAGATGAATTGGAAAATCTGGAAAAAAACAGACACCTTTCCATTTTTCAGTTGATAGCATTATTGTTTGTGCTATAAGAAATACAATCTACAATCCATATCGGTGATTGTTTGTGCTATAAGAAATACAATCTACAATCCATATCGGTGATTGTTTGTGCTATAAGAAATACAATCTACAATCCATATCGGTGATTGTTTGTGCTATAAGAAATACAATCTACAATCCATATCGGTGATAGATGTGACTTACAAGATCAATATGAGCTGCAAAGAATCTTCCACTGTATGTACAGGTGAAACACAGTCCCCATTATGTTTTTGCGTGTCTTAGATGTAGAGCCCTTGAACTGACTGCTATTACTTTCTCTTTTGTCTTTATACCATTCCTGATATTTCTCCTCCATGCAACACATTCCATAGCATCCTCTTCCCATGATTCTGTATTGATGCTTGTATCATGAATTTCACTTTTGTATACGTCTTTGTACCTAAGTAGAGGTTGATGTTTTCACAGACTAATTCTTTATAAAGTAGATCTTTCGGTATTCCGCATCTTCCTTTATCCAAGTGTGTTCCATCCATCTGTCTGTGCAGACTGAGCATAGGAAATACTGTGGTATCCCTGTTCTTTCAAATACTTCAGTGTTATTGACTTTGTCCTGTCACGTAACTCCAAGAATTCTACGTAGACCCCGCATTTGAAAGCTGCTTAGTCTCTCCTGGTGCATATCAGTTGTCCATGTTTCACTGCCGTAGTGCTGAGGACACAAGCCTGGTAAACCAGGAGTTTAGTTTTTATTGTTAATTATTTTTTGTTCCCCTATACCCTTTTTGTTAGTCTGTTCATTGTTGTAGATGCCTTGTCAATCATGATGCTTATTTCTTGATCCAGGGTTTATTTATCATTGACTGAACTTCCTAGATAAGTAAAGTGGTTAACTACCTCTATCTCATTACTATCGATGACAATTTGTGGCTGCGTGATGTCAGCCTGCTTCATAATTTGCATCTTCCTTTTGTTTAGTGCAAATTCACGGCAGACATCAGAAATGGCAGCTAGTAGGTTTTGCAGTTCCTCCTCTGAATTTGTCGTAATTGCAGCATCTGTAGAGTAGCTCTCTTATAAGGACCTTCTTTATTTTAGTTTTGGCTTTCAACTTTTAAGCATTGTTTTAGTATTTTAATCTGTACAAGAATGGATGAATGTACCACTCGTCTGATGGTGAAAAGCATGTTTCAAGAGGGGAGAGAATCTGACAAAAGAAATAGAAGAAACAATGAGTTCAGTTGGGACCTCATGGGCACAGGTGAAGTTAACAACACAGTACAGAAATTGTTGGAGAGCAACAGTTTCAGCCTTATGTTCCACTGGGAACTGAAAAGAAAAAATAATTTGGTATGTTCTTCCATTCTTAGAAAAATATAATATTTTAATTATTTGTAAATGAAGACTGTCCAAATGATGGCAGTGCCATACTTTAATTGTGTGCCATGTTGGGTTCCTGATAAAGACCTTATGGTTGAAACGTCGACTTGTGAAGATTAACATATCTTCCTTACAGTATTTTCAATTCTCACCATTTGGACTATAATTTTACTGCATTTCTAGTGTATTATCATGAATTATATATTTATTTTTTGAGGTGGAATTTATATGCAGGCAAGTACATGAAAATGTTGCATGTGGCCACAAATTACTAAAAAAAAATGTGCTTATCAAAAATACAATGCAACTCTAAATAAACTATTATACTGTGCCAAGGGCTACAAAAATACTGATACAGGTCACTAGTTGAACAGCCCTGGTGTTAATTCATGTACTGTTGGTAATGAGGATCGTGTTCAGGTCATATAATTTATTTTCTCTCATTTATCTCATACAGAAAACATTACATTTATGTGACTCACTGTCCCAGTGGACCAACTCTGGACTGTCCATTTGTTATAGACCCTTCAGGATTGTTTTTCTGACGGGAAGGCTTCAGTGGACACTACATTTGTGGCAGTTTACCTGCGACTGAGGTATTGTAAAATTCACACATTTTAATTATTTATGTATTTGAGTTTTCTCATTGTTTTATTCTAGATAAATATTATATACTGGTATGTTACAGACTTAAAGATTTTTCTGTCAGAAAGATGTGCCAGAAAGTCATGTTACTGCTAGAGAGCAAGATTTTAAACTGTAGTAGATTGCTATGTTTTAAATTTTAACACAGTGCTAGATTATTAAACTTTCACAGGGTGCTAGGTTTCAGAATTTAGCAGGGTGCTAGGTTTCAGACTTTAAGAGGGTGCTACATTTCAGGCTTTAACATGGTGCTACATTTCAGACTTTTTAGCAGGGTGCTACATTTCAGACTTTTTAGCAGGGTGCTACATTTCAGAATTTTTAGCAGGGTGCTACATTTCAGACTTTTTTAGCAGCGTGCTACATTTCAGACTTTATCAAGGTGCTACTACATTTCAGACTTTTTAGCAGTGTGCAACAATTCAAACTTTTTAGCAGTGTGCAACAATTCAAACTTTTTAGCAGGGTGCAACAATTCAGACTTTAGCAGGGTGCTAGGTTTCCGACTTTAGCGGTGTTCTAGGTTTTAATTTTATGTGTAGTTTATTTTTGCCCCAATAATATCGATTAAAGAGTTCTCTTACCATCATTGATTCTTTTCGAATATACAATATATGTGCACATTTCATACTCATGATTTTCTGATGACCAAAATTCTCATTATCAAATTTCTGATTATCAAATTTCTGATGACCAAATTTCTGATGACCAAATTTCTCAATATCAAATTTCTGATGAACAAAATTCTGATGACTTAATTTCTTATTTATTTTTATTCTATTTTAGGCTGCAGAACCTCCTATTGCCAATTTTGATGTAGACTTCAACTTCTATGATCGGTATGTGTTGCCAGCTCTTACAAATCGTGTACCATGTTTCTAGTCATCAAATGTATGTGTTTCATTATTTATTGTCCACTTGTATTCTTGTTGTAAATGTGTTTACTCTTAATATAAACATGCTAAAACTCAATCTGTATGTGCTGCTTGTCCTTTCTTAAAGTTTACTATTTACAGCCACTTGAAGTGGTAAACACAGGACAATTGAAAGTCATTTTCTGGTGGCTTTTAGTAAAAAAATTGAAGATGACTGTGAGCCACTTCTTGTGGCATTTAGTAAAACTGAATGTGAGTGGAAATTACCCAAAAAAATGTATTTATCAAAAGTAAAATGAATACCCGGACAACATTGTATGTTTTACAAACTATACTACTGTACCACGGTCTACGAAATTATTCTACTGTACCAAGGGCTACTAAACTATTCTACTGTACCTAGGGCTACTAAACTATTCTACCACACCAAGGGCTACTAAACTATTCTACTGCACCAAGGGCTACTAAACTTTTCTACCCCACCAAGGGCTACTAAACTATTCTACTGCCGCAAGGACTATGAAACTTGTCTACTGCACCATCATCAAGTGTCATCTTCACAACGAAGGTTAGCTGCAACAGACATCTAACATCCTATGTCTCTTTTTTTGGTGGTGCACTCTTCTAGACTGTAACGTGTCCATCTTGAGATGTTACTCTCCCACTTATATCTCTGTCTACGTCGTGCTCGCCTCCTTTCAATTTTACCCTCAAGTAAGGTCTTCAAGAAGGTGTCATGTCTTTTAATGTGTCCAAAATATTTTATTTGCCTGATCGTTATTTCCTTTAATAATTCCTCCTTCGTTCTAAGTGTTGTTAGAACCTCTTTTTTTGTTTTCTTCTCTTTCCATGATGTTCTCCCTATTCTTCTATATATCCACATCTCAAAAGCATAAATTTTGTCTTATTGTTTGTTTAGTGTCCATGTTTAGGGCCATACATTAATATAGATTACATGTAACATTTTATAATTCTCATTTTTAGCTTGTTTGTAATTTGTTTAAGGTAAATGCAAATAAGGTAAATAGGTTACTGAAAAAAACTGTCAATATAAAATAATAAAATATAGAAAATAACAATAAAACAAAGAACACATACAATTGTCAATGTGTCGGTCCAATTGGGACCTTTATCAAGACAACAAAAACAGTTAAGAAAACAAAACCATAATGAATTTAACCAAAATGGCTGGGAGAATGATTTCTCTCACCAGGAAATCATCACCCAGTGACAAATCCAGCGCAACACAATATTAATAAATGCATATTGATACGTTAAATATGTATAAATTATAAAAAACCTAAAAGATGAAAGATGCAAAACTAAAGAAAGGGGACACCAAATAGCATTGCCAAGGATGGGGAGGGGGGCTACAAATAGAGAGAACATAGAAATGTGTAAAGAAGAATAGCATTTGACAGTATAGGATAGATAATTGTGATGACGGGTGATTGTGTAGGTATAATAGGGGTGCCTGAGTATATATATGTAAAGCATAAGTGTGCATGGATATTTATATGTAAGACATGGGTGCATAAATATTTATGATTTGTAAAGTCATACGGGTGATTGTGTAGTTATGATAGGGGTGCCTGAGTATTTATATGTGAAGCATAAGAAAGAAAAAAAGTGTAACAAGACCACCCAGGTGTGTCTCCACAGGTGTAACAAGACCACCCACATCTTAGGATGCCAAAGATGCACCAGAAGAAACATAAACAATCATTTCAAGGAGAACTAAGACCACAAGCTTAAGACCTAAAGCAACAGTTAAACAAAGTCCTTTATAGGACTACATCCCTTTCCATTCCCCCAATATTTTGTCCCTCTCAGGACACGCCGACCAGACCCCAGGTCAAACCACCAGTCCCTAACAGGACAACCCAGGCCATTAGACCACAGCATACGCCCTGATGTAACCACAGGAAAACCATTCCAAGGTTAAAAGTGGCGTGTCTTCCTCTAGGAAGACAAACCCATCAACTAACAAACAAAAAAAACCAAATATATAAAAGTATATACTGATATCACAGCATACATAGGAATACACACATACATGTATATAGGTAACTGCACACACAACAACATATATATATATATATATATATATATATATATATATATATATATATATATATATATATATATACACAATCGAATGATAAAATTCAGAGAAGAGACACATCAAAATTTCATCACAGATGTTATCAGAAAATGCTGTTGGTCCTACATCGGCATGTCCTACGCGCAGACACCAACAGAATACACAACCGATCTCTTGAATGGATACCTACAGGCAAAAGAGCCAGGGGTAGACCAAAAGAAACACTCAGAAGAACAATCCTTAGAGAAAGTAAAACAACCAATATTCAAACTATTCAAGAACTGCACAGAATAGCTTTGAACAGACAGAATTGGAGATATCTGACCTCTGCCCTATGCACTAACTTCAGCGCAAAAGGAAAATGAATGAATATATATACACAAATGTGGATATATAAATATATACATATGCATAAGCATAACAATATATATACACAAACATACATTCAAATACAAGTATACTAGGAACACACACAAGGATATATCTAACATGATCAATACATAGATATAAGTAAGAAAGATACCCACACAACATGCACAAGCATGTAAATGTATCCAAACACAAGCAATAGCTCAAACAAGAATATGTGTGCATTATGACACAAAATAAGCATCAACATAATATATACACATGCATTCGCATAAACATTTTGTCACATGAATACAATAACATGAACATTCTCACACATAGAGATATATACATGTATTTTTATACCCATTCGCTCACATGAAGATATTCACATGTATTACTCTAACGCAAGAATATGCACACCTGCAAATGCGTGACCCAAAGCAGCTGTATCGATACACAAAACTATGTAAAATAATATGCATACACAAATTCATACATGTGTGTGTATGGGTACCCTTGTGTATTTTTTTTTAAATGGTTTAAAATGAGGTAATACGATTACACAAAAATAGGGTACAATCATAGAATAGACAGATTGGAATACGATATAAACAACAGAAACAACAAAAACAAAAATATAACTAATTGCTGATGAGCGTGCACAGAAAGAAACAATTACAAGGTACAGAGGAATATGGCTACACAATAAATAGGAGTAAAATATAATAAGAATATATAATATAATATATATAATAACATAATAAAGGATTAGAGGCTGTTAAAAAGTAGTGGTAAATCAAACAAAATGGTGATTAATGTTAATACCGTGGGGTTATTCTTATGTTAGAGTAATACATGTGAATATCTTCATGTGAACGAATGGGTATAAAAATACTTGTTTATATCTCAATGTGTGCCAATGTTCATGTTATATGTATTCATGTGAGAAAATGTCGCCAGGGGTGTGTCCTATTCCCTCTACTTTATATAACATATATCGACCACATCTGTAAACTAACAAGTACCAACGAAGAAGATACCCGGTAACATAAAAGACAAATTGAACGAACTACTCTTTGCAGATGACCAAGTACTAATAGCGACATCAGAAGAACAATTGCAAGACTGTATGAACAGACTCCACACAACATGTAAAAAATTCAACATGAAGATCAATATTGAAAAGACCAAAATAATGGCAATAGCAAAGAAAGAAAGAAATATCACTATCCCCATCGATGATAAACACCTTAAACGGGTAAATGAGTTCACTTACTTAGGAAGCATTATATCGAGTGAAGGGAAAACCAGTAAAGAGATACAAAATAGATGCAACAAAACATACCAGATCCTAGGACAGATGACACGTATTTTCAAGAACAAAAATGTAAACATAGACACTAAAGTTGCATTATACAAGACTATTATTATTCCATCACTATACTATGAGTGCCAAACCTGGACAATGACAGTACAAGACAAAAGAAAAATAGTGATAACAGAAATGACATGTCTACGAAGAATACTTGGAGTTTCATTAAGAGATAGAATTAGAAACGATAACATCAGACAGATAACCACAAAAAAAACCAGTATTGGAACACATTAAAAGACAACAGATCAAGTGGTTTTCGCATGCTTCCAGACTACAGACAGATAGCATGCCACAAAATGGCTATGACACATAGACATAACGTTTATAAAGCCAGAGGCAGACCATATAAAGATGGATCACAGAAATCAAAGAAGCCACAGAATGAAGCTAACAAACAGCGCACAAGAAGGCCATCTCAGAGAACTCTTCCACCCCTGATGGCGCATGGCAAACAAGGGCCACAGCGTAAAGATAGAGGCACACATATTCTTGTTTGAGCTATTGTTCCTGTTTAGATACATTTACATGCTTGTGCATGTTGTGTGAGTATCTTTCTTATATCTATGTATTGATCATGTTAGAGATATCCTTGTGTGTGTTCCTAGTATACTTGTATTTGTATGTGTGTTTGTATATATATTGTTATGCGCATGCATGTGTATATATTTATATATCCACATTTGTGTGTAATATATATATATATATATATATATATATATATATATATATTATATATATATATATATATATATATATATATATATATATATATATATATATATATATTATATATATATATATATATATATTATATATATATATGTATATATATATATATGTATATATATATATATATATATATATATATATATATGTTGTGTGTACAGTTACCTATATACATGTATGTGTCTGTATTCCTATGTATGCTGTGATATCAGTATATACTTTTATACATGTCTAGATATTTGTATCTATATGTGCTTATATTTATAGTTATCTATGATTATCAAATAGAATGTCAAATCAAATATACATATTTGTATTTGGATGTGTATATATTTCGTTATCTATCCTATACTGTCAAATTCTATTCTTCTTTACACATTTCTATGTTCCCTCTATTTGTAGCCCCCCCCCCCCGCTCCTGCATGCACTATCTTTCTCTATTCTTTCCCCATTTATCTCCCATCCCCCACTAACACCCCCCCCCCCTCAGTCCTTGGCAATGCTATTTGGTGTCCTCTTTCTTTAGTTTTGCATCTTTCATCTTTTAGTATTTCATAATTTAAACATATTGAACGCATCAATATGCATTTATTAATATTGTGTTGCACTGAATTTGTCACTGTGTGATGATTTCCTGGTGAAATCATTCTCCCAACCATTTTGGTTAATTTCGTTATGGTTTTGTTTTCTTAACTGTTTTTGTTGTCTTGATAAAGGTTCCAATTGAACCGACACGTTGACAATTGTATTTGTTCTTTGTTTTATTGTTATTTTCTATATTTTATTATTTTATATTGACAGTTTTCTTCAGTAACCTATTTACCTTATTTGCATTTACCTCTATTTGTCTGGTTACTGTGGCACTTCATTTTTGTCTGACATTCTCCAATATTTGGGTTATTTATATTTGTAATTTGTTTAGATTTTAATATTTTCCTCATATCATTAAAAGTATTTTTAGCCATTTCTATTCTTCTTTTGCAACAAATCATATATACAACAAGTCCATATCGATGGATGCTAGAAAAGATGCCCTCAAATGCTACCTTGAACCAGTGCTACTCTGGAAGTGAAGCATGGACAATAAATAAGACATCACAAAAATCATTGGAGGCGGCGGAAATGTGATTTATTTGAAGAACGTTACACATTCCTTGGACGGCAAGGATTACTAATGAAGAATGTCTTAGAAGGATGGATGTGAAAATATGCATTATTGATAATATAAGAAAAAGACAGTCAACATTTATTGGGCACATAATGAAAAGTGGAGGAATTGAAAATATAGTGACAATAGGAATGATAGAGGGGAAAAAACCAAGTGGAAGACCTAGAGAAAAGATATTGTACAGTTTGACTAAATGGCTTCAATTGACGACACCAACAGAGATGATGACATATATGGGGATCGATGTACATGGAGAGATATGATCTTCAACGCCATTCGACACGGCACTTGATGATGATGATGATTCTCCTTTTAACTTCTGTTTCACGTGTCTTTTTGGCTGCGATAGCCAATAGGTTAAAAGTCAAAACAGAGAATTATTTCTTATCTATACTATAATGTAATTCATCAACTTGTTAGCTGAATCATTATTGAACCCATCTAACAAATGCAAATCTGTTGAACTCGCTCGGTGTTCAAAACCTGATCATGAACATTGTGCTGTTGATACAATTGAATGCATTGGTGGTACAATTGGATGTATTGATGGTACAATTGAATGCATTGGTGGTACAATTGGATGTATTGATGGTACAATTGATTGCATTGGTGGTACAATTGATGTATTGATGGTACAATTGAATGCATTGGTGGTACAATTGAATGCATTGATGGTACACTTGAATACATTGTGGTACAATTGGATGTATTGGTGGTATAATTGGATGTATTGGTGTTACAATTGAATGCATTGGTGGTACCTAAATATTTCAGAATAGTTGAAAAGCACAGATAATGCGCAGAATAGTGAAAAATTATATTGAGGCAGCAGAGATGTGGTTTTATAGAAGAATTTTAAGAACACCATGGACATATAAAAGAGAGTAATGAAGATGACTTGAAAGAAATTTTTTTTTTTTTAAAAAGCTGCTCACCCACATCAGAAAGAGACTACACATTTTTTGGACATATCATGAGAACAGGAAAGAGGGAACACACCATGATAACAGACAAGTTTAGGAACAAGAAGGGTCAGTCAGTCAGTTCCTCTTTTGCCAAGTTTGGCACATAGGGCGGATGTCATAGTTCTCCATGTCCATGCTGTAGAATAGTTTAGTAGCCCTTGGTGTGGTAGAATAGTTTAGTAGCCATTGGTGCAGTAGAATAATTTTGTAGACCGTGGTACAGTAAAATAGTTTTGTAGCTCTTGGTACAGTAGAATAGTTTGGTAGCCCTTGGTACAGTACAATAGTTGCTAGGGATTGCAGGCCTTGTGCATTTATGCCTGTTGATATTAATTCATTTATAAATTAGAAGGGTAGGGAAAGACAAAGAGAGAAGATGCTGGACAACCTAGCATTGTGGCATGGAAGAACATCTGTATTGGAAATTATTGACTGCACATGAAACAGAAAGCTGTTGATAAACATACCCAATGTCACATGGCATGGACCATAAGAAGAAATGATTGACAGCACACATAATATTTGAATTATTTACAGAATATATTTGAATTATTATTATTAGATATTTATTTTGTTTGTAAAGGTGACATATCCCTGCCTATCTTTGTTAAATTAATGATATGGTATTTTGCATTTTAGTGTATATAGTTGTCTTGTTATGACCTGATCTGTCTGCATACTGAATTTACAAACCAATAATTTCATATTTTCATTGTTTCATAATTTCTTTTATCTTGTATCCCTCTTTTCAGATAAAAACTGCTTGGGCTGGTTACAACGACTGCAATTCCTTTGACCAGAACCTGGTGGTTGGACCTCATCCTTACCTGAAAAACTTCATTTTTGCCAATGGATTGGGTGTACTTGGGTTACAACATGCTATTGGCATCAGTCGTGCAATTACAGAGTTTATTTTTGACAGGAATTATGTAACAATTGATTTGGAGAGGTTTCATTTTGACAGATTTATAACAGGGGATCCAGTAAAAGAGGAGATGAATCTTCATTATAGTAGATAGTTTTAATTCTGTATCTCCGCCAAGGTTTTTTTAGGAAAAGTCATGTCATATTTAGAACTCACTGTAAGAATGGAAGATTTATTGACTTACAGTTCTGTGAGTGTCTCCGCTAAGATATTTTCAGTCATGTCATATTTAGAACTCAATGTAAGAATGGAAGATTTATTGGCGTATAATTCTTTGGGTGTCTCCGCCAAGATTTTTTCAGACCTGTCATATTTAGAACTCACAGTAAGAATGGAAGATTTATTGGCGTATAATTCTTTGGGTGTCTCCGCCAAGATTTTTTCAGACCTGTCATATTTAGAAATCACAGTAAGAATGGAAGATTTATTGGCGTATAATTCTTTGGGTGTCTCCGCCAAGATTTTTTCAGACCTGTCATATTTAGAACTCACTTTAAGAATGAAAGATTTATTAACAGTTCTGTGAGTGTCTCCGCCAAGATTTTTTCAGTCATGTCATATTTAGAACTCACTGTAAGAATGGAATATTTATTGACATATAATTCTTTGGGTGTCTCTGTCAAGATTTTTTCAGACCTGTCATATTTAGTACTACTGTAAGAATGGAAGATTTATTGACTTACAGTTCTGTGTCTCCGCTAAGATATTTTCAGTCATGTCATATTTAGAACTCACTGTAAGAATGGAAGATTTATTGGCGTATAATTCTTTGGGTGTCTCGGCCAAGATTTTTTCAGACCTGTCATATTTAGAACTCACAGTAAGAATGGAAGATTTATTGGTGTATAATTCTTTGGGTGTCTCCGCCAAGATTTTTTCAGACCTGTCATATTTAGAACTCACTTTAAGAATGAAAGATTTATTAACAGTTCTGTGAGTGTCTCCGCCAAGATTTTTTCAGTCATGTCATATTTAGAACTCACTGTAAGAATGGAATATTTATTGACTTGGTGGTAGAGTGGTTATTTGGTTAATTCACAAACCCAACTTGGTTGAATTAACTTGTGCTTTTAAAGCCAATCATTCACATTGTACTGGCGATATGATTGGATGTATTAGTTGTGTCATAAAATTTGATCATAGTTAAATGGGAATGGTAGGAGAAGATGAAGTGGTCAAAAGATACTGATATAATAATAAAACCTATAGTCCGTCAGGGTCGTAGGGGTGTCACATTGAGAAATTTGATACAGAAAGATCTCCACATATTTGTATCCTCTACCATCCTGATGAGGTTGAAAACTTCAGACCCTGTCCAGTCCTTGATATTATCCAGCCATGTCTTCTTCTGGCCTCCTAGTCTTCTTTAACCCTCCACCATACCTTGAGGAACATCTCGTGTCAATGGACACAACATGGACAGGGACAATTTACAAGTTTCAATTTCTCTTAAATTGGCGGGAGTTCACTACAAGACACTAATTTCAGTGAGAGCAGCAATTTAGTTGTACTGGTCAGTTAACACCTGGCATAATCTGCACTGCTATTAGGTGTTGCCCATTATTTCTGCCTGCCTCATTTGACACATTGAAATATATGAAACATGGGAAAACTGATTTTAATAATTTATAGTACCTAGACAAAACAAGTAATCAGTAATACTCAGATTTGGTACATGGAATGCAAGAACCATATGCATTAGACTTAACACCTCTTACATGACAAATGAACCATCCATTCATAAACCCATAACCTGTCAGTCATAGAGGTACTACATTGTAGTATTTTTCTAAGCATAAGGTTTAATTAGTGGCGTCCAACTCCTCTTGGAACATAGAATACGAGAATCATTGCCTTAGACTTTACACCTCAAACACAACAAATTAATCATCCATTCATAAATCCATAACTTATCAGGATCATAGGGGTACTACATTAGATGCACCTCCTTTGTAGTATTTCTTTAGGTGTACAGTATAATTGGTCATAACACTTTTCTATCTTGCACAGCATACTATGAGAGTCCGATAGAATCACTGAATCTGTTGGTTTTTGCATCGCCAGCAAGTGAGAGCTGCTGTAACCATCTCTATTCCCATTCTCATGCTTGATGTTATAGTGGGGTATGCAGCACACTTCTCAGCTAATTTCCTGTCATTTTGGAAGGCCATAAAACCCCAACCACACCTGTTTGTTTCTTGTGTTACTGGGCCATCTGTGTAAATTATAATATGTGGCTTTGAGTGCTGCAGGATGAGCTCTTGAATCATTCCCTCTGTTCTGTTGGCAACCCAGTCACTGCACTCTCTTCCCAGCTGTATCACAACTGTTGTCAATAACTTTCTATCTTTGCTAAATGCCACCCATTCAATGGGTGAGAGCAATGGCAAACTACTGAATGTAGTTATATTTCTAGAAAATCAATAAAGCCAAAAAAATGCTGGGTTGATGGCTATGTCCTGAATAGACTACGCTACCAAAACAAAAATATTGGTAAAGAAGCACTCTGAGAAACTAGACAAGAGTCTTGGTATGATCAACCATTAAGGAGAAACAGTACACTTATTTCTTGAATATTTATGTGAAGAACAACCAAGAATGGAATTGGTTTCACCATAAGAATAACAGATGCATCAACTACATAAACATTCACAATGAGGAATGGACATTTAGTGCGTGAGAAAAGGAAAGTTAGTGTGTGAGGAAAGAAATGTTAGTGTGTGAGGAAAGAAAAGTTAGTGTGCAAATCTAAATAAATTCTGAACCAAAAAATGCAATGTTTGTTTTCTGTTTATCTGTTTATACACTATGTATGTCTTTTTTATTCTGTTCGTTCTCAAACTCCCAAGGATCTCTCTTATAGTAGCACAGTGATACTACAAGATTTCTAGCAGGATGTAGTTCACAGAATGGAAATGTGTTGTGTTGCCGTTTTATTTGCACCAATGGCCTGACACCTTTGGCTTTGTTCAATGTTTCAATAATTCAATGTTTTTACCACATCTGCTGAACAGTGGACTTCTGTGATTATATTGATAGTATAATCAACCAGCCATACAAGAGAATATTGCAGAAATGACTAATGTCTGCTTCACAACAAGGTAATCCAAACTATATTATGGATCTGAAACATGGACAACCTACACAAGACATGAGAGGAGACTAAACACCTTTCAGCTAAGATGTCTCAGCAAAATCTTATATTATGTGGCACAATAAAATCACCAGTAAAGAACTTTTACGCCACACTCAGCTACCATCTGCCATGGAAACACTTAATAAAAACAGATTGCGAGGGCTGGACCATGTCCACAGAATGCCAAACTGTCACATTCCACAATAAGTACTATTTAGAGAAGCTTCTAAAGGCCTGTGGTAGTCCAATGCTGAGGTACAAAGACATTTGTAAGTCCTCAATGAAAGATTTCTCCAAAATCTGGTAAACATGGCCAAAACTTGAGCTGTCTGGAGGCACAATCTCCATGCTGACTGGGGCGATGTGTTTAGGAACAATATAATAAAAGATATGGAAGATAAAAGGGGAATATGAAAACAAACATCTTCTATTGCTTTAACAACATGATCGCTTAGAAAGTCTTCCATTCTGAGAGAAAAGGTTCATTGGCTTGTTTTTGTTTGTTTTCTTAATGATCGTCTGCAAGATGCAAAAAGCCATTCAGTAAATTCAAAATATTACAGAAAGTTATGCTATATTTTTATAAAGAAAATTAACTGCTTGTGTTAAGGTGATTCAATGGTGGAGCAAAGATTGATAATACTACAATCTGCCATGTATGCTATGAGAGGCAATTAGGAAGGTGTAGGGTTTAGTATAGTGAAATCCCTTATAACAACTTAGTCCAGACCAACAAAATATGTTTATAATAACAGAAATTCACCATGTACAGTACAAACAATAAAGAATAAATATAATTGGGGATTTTTAAATTTGTTGCTATATAGGGAAATGTGTTATAAGAGGTTTCTCTATAGAATAATTCCACTATACCAATCCTCATGATTTTTTTCTGCAATGACTTCTGGGAAGAAATCATGCCTGAACTTCTGGTAGGGAATCAACCCTTTTTATCTAACAGTTTTGTCTCAAAAATGCAGGAGGTCACAGCAAAGACATCTCTAAAGTAAAAGGCTTCCCATATCCTAGCATTGCTCCCTACAGTTACATTTAACCAGTCTTCTTGGACTTGCTCCCTACAGTTACATTTAACCAGTCTTCTTGGACTTGCTCCCTACAGTTACATTTAACCAGTCATCTGAGACTTTGCTACATCTATTTTAAAAAGCTGTTGTCTTTCTCCAGGTGAATTATGGTTGATAGTATCCACACCTGCCGTTCTTCTTTCTTTCTAGCACCAGGAATTGCAAGCGATTTGCTCTTACTTCATACCCAGGAGACTTGAGCTTAATGCAAATGCCTATTGAAGGAGTGTTCTACTCGGACGGGGTGTTGTCAATCCAGGGCCAGATGTGTCACCTTGGTTGAATTGAGTCCATGTTTGTTCAAGGTTATCTTGATCTTTTCTATCCACTGTTTTCTTATTCTGCCTGTGGCTTTATGTTCGGATACTCTTTTGTTATATGCTCTTATTGGTATTTAGGTTCATTCTCATAAGGTGATCAAACCATTTGACTTGTTGTCTTTTGATATGTTCAATACATGATATTATACCTATTCTTTTCCTAATTTCTTTATTTCTTATTTTATCTAGTTTAGCAACCATTGCAGCTTTTCTCATACATTTCATTTAACATGTAATGATTTTTCTTTTCTGCGAGACTTAAAGACCATGTTTGGCATTGGTAGCATGGTGTTATTTAATAAACTGTCCCACAGAACAAAAAAACATCACAAAATGAATGTGTCTTAGGAAATCTTATTGTGAAATTTTGGTTAATTACAGGAGATGTGGCCACATTTGTAACTAAACACACCATATAGTAGTTAACAAAACTAAATTTTGATAAAGACACATAAACCTCTGCATCCAACTATCTTCACTCTACGCACTGAGAGGACCCCAGTATGAACCTAGTAGGGGTGCCCCTCAGTATGTTGCATGCAGCTCAATTTATCAGCAACAGAAGTTGCGACTTTTTAATCTCCAAGTCACAAAAACTGTATGAAATACTTAAAATTCTTGAGTCCAGCAGGAATTGAACCAGTCCGTTCAACGGCACCAAATCGCCTATTAACTCTCGTACACAAGATTTTCCGTACTTGACTAACCGCATCTCCAAAAAAAAGATGTGATTTTGTCAAGACATTCAAACTGTGCACTAAAGTCACTGAAAATGGACCAATCAAGACAAGGACTATTACAACAACAACAAACATCCCATACAGGTTTTGAAGTATCCTTAGTAACAACAAACATATAACATCCGTATTAGTTTATTATACTCAAGAAGTTTTAATTTATCCTCTGGCTTCCTTCTTGAATTTACTGGTATGAAATACTTATGGTTACTGTTATAGCCTAACTATCATTGTAAAAAATAAATAAATAGTAATAAACAAAAGAACAAAGACGGTTTACTTACCTTATGGTCTAACTGGGACCTTTTTCAAGAAACATAACAAAAACTTAAAACTTTTGTTACTGCATGTTTTCCTGTGAAGGAGAACAGAGAGACTTTCTATAGGCTGTGGAAATAAAGGCTGCTTTGCCATAGCAGATGCCTCGACATATATAGGAAGGATTTTAATTGTACCTCAGAAAGATAAAATCCTGTCCCAACAGTGGATTGAACCCGGGACATCAAGGGTCTGAGAACGGAGTTCTAACAACATGTCCATGCACTCCACTAGCTCCACACATAAACAAGAAACACAAAATTATCAAAATATACATGTCATTATTTGGAGATGTCTTTCTTACAATATTAAAAAGTTGGACTATGGACATGTGATGTGGCCACATTTCCCCATAAAGCACCATAATTTTTTTTCATACACAGTATTGTAAGAATTGTTTTCATATTGTGCTAGCAAGGAGAACAAAATCAACACTGAATGAAATATGATCTTGGTTAACAGCAAAGGTACAGAAGCACAAACTAACAACATGATAAATTGGTATAAATTTGAGGACTTGAATATTTCAAATACCTCGGATCCTGCAAAGGCCTATGCAGTGATGGAAAAAGCAAAACAGACTTAGAGATAGGTCCCTAAGGCTGGAGATGGATGTAGCGGATATGTCAAGGTTAACTTTAATGTGGAAAAGCAAAATCAGCGTTAGTATGAAAAACTAACTTTGAAACTCACTTATGTTGTCTATTATGTTGTGTTGGTGTGAAAGCTGAACACCACTGCAGTCACGGAGAGAGGTTACAAACCTTCTAATACAAATGCTACAGACGAATTCTGCTCATCTCCTATAGAGCATGAGACAAATGTGTCAATCAATCAAGTGCCATGCCGAATGGCATAGGTGATCATGTTTCTCCACGACTCTCTGCCTCTCATGTTGTCAAAAAGCTTGGTTGGTGAGCTTTTACCAAGCCACAATACTAGCCCATCTAGCGACAAATGTGTACGTTAGAAATAAAATAGATTCATACAGGTCTATAAGAATCATTACTGCCAATAGTAAAGTGACAAATATACCTACTTGCATGGTTTATAGGTATGTTGTTAAGGGAGGTGGGTGTTCAACTCCCCCCTCCCACCCTTAGGAAATCATAACATGTTTTTTTATTGCTAGGAATTTAGCAGGAAAAAAGGGGGAAACCCCTACATTAACGATTTTTCACAAAAAGGTAATCTTTCTCATTAAAAAAAGTCATCACCTTTCTCATCAAAAAAGTTATCGGCTTTCGCATCGAAAAAGTCATCAGCTTTCGCATAAAAAAGTCATCAGCTTTAACATAAAAAAAGTCATCAGTTTTCGCATCAAAAAAGTCATAAGCTTTCACATAAAAAAGTCATGTTTTCACATCAGAAAGAGGGAATTACATACAAAAGTGGACAAATGCCTTTTTTCACATTATTTTATAGGTAAACCCCCTTCCTCAATGAAAACTTGTCTACGGCCCTGATGGTTTTTTTTGGGCATGTGATGATATGATTATTCGACATAAACTATAACTACAGGGAACAGTCGAGGTCGGAAGAAGCAGACGAAGACCAAGAAAATCATGGACAGGCAGCATCAAGGGCTGGATAGGTCAAGGTATGTTCACACTCATCTGCGTTGCTGAAGATATAATTTGCTGGAGAACTCTGGGTGTTATTTAATCCAATGTAGTACTACTGTGAACCTGGCAGGTTATAGCAGTGTTACCCAACTTTTTCTTTAAACCTTTCCCCACCTCAATCTTTCAAAAATTCTGATGTCTCCCCCCCCCCCCCCCATGTAAACATTGGGGGGGGGATCAAGAACCTACATTTTTTATAGGTCTATTAAAAAATTGACTTATTCCATAAATCAAACCTAACTATAACTTATTCAGGACACAAGACTTAGATTTTAGGAAGAAAGCACTATAAAATTATTTGAAGAAAAAATTAACAGTTAAGTAGGCTAAATTTTCAAAACATATAGGCCTAATAGACAACTAAATCTCAAGTACAAAATTATTTTTTTTTCGAAGTGTCCCCCTAAACATTGAAATTCCCTCCCCCCTTCCACCTGTGGGCGTGTACCACAACACCAGGTTATAAGCTTATAGTATGGTGTGATGGAAGGGAAAGGAACATGAGGTAAATGGGGACTGTTGCTGACCTTTCGTGCGAAGACGGTAGCTCATCTTAAATGAATAGCCTATTTTAATGTTAAACTTCTGTCATGTTTACGGGGAAATGTCACTTTCTTTTTTTTTAAAGTACGTGCCAACCCTGATTAAGAATCTCGAATAAATAGGTCAGACTTAGGCCTGTTCAATCGTCTCATTTTATCCTCATGGTAAACCCCCACCCCCTCCCCCACCAACAAAAAAACCACAACCGAGACATACAGGAATACTCAAAAACGTGTAATAATGATGTACACAGGATACACATTCACGTGACATTTACAGTGCATGAATAAATGTCTCCTTAGTTGATGATTGGTCGATAAGGGATTAAAACCTTTTGGTTAAGGTATGTTGATATCATGGACTGCCAGAAAAACTAATGTGGAAGTGTTGAAAGAGTCAAATGCGAAACGGACTAAAATCAATAATATAAGAAAAAGACAATCTTCATATTTTTGGCCACTTCATGAGACAAGGAGGTTTGGAGAACATAGTCACAACAGGCAAGATTGAAGGCAACAGAGACAGAGGGCGACAATGTGATAAAACATTAGACAGTATGATAACCTGGCATGGCAGGGAAACAACAGCGAACTTGATACATAATACTCGAGACAGAGAGCTGTGGAGAGCCATGATCACCTACGCCAACCGGCATGGCACTTGATGATGATATCGTCTTAGCAGAAATAGGCTTCAATTTCTAGCAAGTGTACTTGCGTTACAGCAAACACACACATCGTTAGGCTGCTTGTTGTTTGGTGAAGGGTCCACTGGCTTCGTGAACTGTTTTTCCACGTGATCTGGTGGTAAAAGTCAATGCGAACCACTGATTGTGGATTATTTTTACCGTCTGTGTCTCACAACATCCGTGTCATGAAAATGTTTGGAGATAAGATCCGTGAACAAGGCATTCATTCACACTCAGTCGTTTATCAATGAACTCTCTAGTGATTGTAAAGATAGTCTTGAAAAGATAATCCATTCTTCACCAAGATCGATGCCTTCTGGTGCACATCTGTTAAGATCAATGTCTTCTGGTGCACACATGTGTTCATGATCGATGCCTTCTGGTGTAAACATCTCTTCGACTTCTTGTTTCATCTTCTGTGTCCATTCTCAAGCTCCTACAGATCAGCAGGTTATATTCCAGATAATAGTTGTGCCATAATGTACAGCTTAACTGACAAATCGGACTTCAGCATAGTCGCTAAGTCAATTTGACACTGTGGAGTGAGACCAGTGTTATAAATATGTTATAAAGTAGGGGGAGAGGGGAGCAATTCCCTTAAAAAATGTCGTTCATATGTTTTCGTGTATCAGATCTTCTTCGTGGGAATTGTGATGTTCCTTTTGTGAAAACAAATTTGGGGGGGGGGGGGGACTTTTTATTCGCATTTTGTCCAAATTTGTAGTACTAAAAGGCATAGACCTATTCTAATTGCTAAAGGACGGGAAGTTGAATATTTCAACCTCCTTATCTACGGGCCTTTATGGGACAACAAACTCCACTTCAAATTCCTCTTAGCTGCTGCTTGACAGGTAACAGTTTAGCTATCTCATGCTCCCCTTGGGGGACCCGCCAACCAAGGACGATTTCTATTGGAAATTAAGTTTATCTATCACTACGTTCAGATTGATTTTTTTACTAGAAACAGATTATTGAAGAGATTTTTTCATTTTAATTATATTAAAGAACACAGGTCATCTGTATTGGAAATTTAATATTTTCATTGCATGAAATCATTTTTTCATCACGACAGAAGACCTATGGCAATCACATAATACTGTGAATTAATTAATACGTCTACAGAAAATACCTTATGCCCACTGATCTATGTATAAATAAATCACAGTCTTCACGCTCTACCGCATTTATTGTTACCAAGTGTGTTTATTCTCTTGAACGAAGCGAGACTAAGTGTGTTGATTCGAACACGTAACAGATTCGTTATATTTGTAAACTGTTACAGAAACTGGGACATAGGCAAAACAGGGTGAGAAATATCAGTCAGCGTTATAAAACCAAGACAATCTCTGTCAGACCTGGACACATCTTTGCACTCAATACATACAATTACAATACATATGTGCCATTAACATAAACAAATGTATATTTCCGAAATTTTAGTAAGCAATGTTTATAAGTCAAAAAAATATTTTGAGTTTACATTTTTTTAAACTCTGTTGACACAGGTAGATGTCGTTATATTTTGAAATTGCTTTATTGTTGAAAGTAAATTTTCTCTTAAAAATGAAGCTTTTAAAACTCACAAATTGCAATTCCATTTTTTTCTCGTGAATACTAAATTTATTTTCTTGTGTTAACGAAATTATAATTAGATCTTTTAAATTAGGAATTAAGAACTATGGCCATAAAAACTGTAAGACTATATTATTACTTTGTATCAAAATAGTTTATTCTTTCCAATAAATAACTGTATCAAAAATACGTTTAAGTGTAAGGGTAAATAAACCGTGTAAATACAAATAATACTAAAATTTAGATAATTTCATGACAAAAAAGTCGAGTGAAGCACTTTCTAAGCAGCTCTCCTATACCCCCGTAATCCTCTTTCGAGGCGGTATGACATAGCAGGCGCCGACATTCGAAAGCCACTCGGACGCTAAGTATAGCTCACCACTTAGCTGAGCACGTTTATGCTGTTAACATTCCGTACGACCGAAAACTTCACCCCGGTGACTTCGTCCTGTCTTAACATGTCATATGGGGAGGAACCAGCCTAGATCCCAAGCGGTACTGTGACGAGCGAGCTGACTCGACACTGGCTGAACCTTGACCCCGCGGTGGAGTCTAAGACATGTGAACGGACTACTGACACTAGTTCCCATACAAAGTCAAGAGCCAACTTTTGCATGTAAAGTTCCGCGGGGAACTTGAACCTTATACGGACATTATCCCTTAACATCCAAAAGTTTATGTGCCACACTTTTGTTCACCATGTCAACAGTTAGGGAAGAATGTCGTGCATATTGCTTTCAAAAAAACGTTTTTATAAATAGTAGAACGGGGAAGAGTTACATAAAATCACTCAAGATAAATGAGAGTTGTTTATTTAAATTATATTACCACATGATCAGATCAAAATATTTGTGTTCTTATGATTTATTAATATATTTGCACATATTAATACATTTCACATGTATTACATCCCCTTAACTGATAGTATATGCGGGGTTATGACCCTTAATGAATAATGGAAATGTCCACTCTCTATAACCTTGCTATCCTAGACAGAGCCTCAAAATATATTTCACAAAATTATTTTTCCATACAGAGCCTCAGTTTTTATCCTATTTTTGCATTGCAATCACGTTTTTATCTTTTTAAAACGTCAAGTTCCAAAAAGAGTCATGTTTTTATGTTGTGAGTTTAATTCAAGTACAATTAGTTTTCGCAAAAACAAAACACATGACATTTGTTTGGACAATCATTCAATCATGACTATTACATTTTTGTTTGTAAATGTTTTGTCAGGTGTCTTTTGCTAGGTCATATCGACTTACTGTACCGTGTCTTTCGTCAAATACAGTCACGTGAACTCATTCTTCTAAATGACTTTACTTGACGTTGATTTGTCATTGGCTGTCGACACAATGTATACAAAAGTGACCAATGAAAATCACTGTAATGATTAAATAATGTGACTTCAGATGGATTATTTTCAAAAAGTCCACACAACTAATTGAGAGACAAGATTATACAGTGTAGTAAACAATGTGTAATGGGGAATTTTTGATACCACACCGGTATATTCCGGTCATTTCTATTTGTACTGTGTCTTTCAGCAGACATGGGTTACATGCGATCTGTTGCATTCTTTATCTTTATAATAACTAATGAAACCAGTATTCTGGTTTTCACACTTTTCTTTTATTAATATATGATATGCAAGTTGATTGGGAAAATTAGCAGTATATTGCCCTGAATGATTGATGCACAAAATAACCATCTTTTAATACGTATTGTGTTTAGGCAAGTGCTACCAACTCGTTCCGTCAAAAGCACTAGACAACACAAATTGTTTTTAAAAAGTCACAAATCATTAGTTGTTTTTTTTAAAGCCTCGAGAGGGGAACAAAGAATAGCAATACTGTTGGCCTTCCATTTACATTTAAGAAGCGACTAAGGAGGTTATATGGTGGAGTTGGCTGTTCCATCCTATATAAGGTCAAAATGATCCAGTGCCATTCTAAAGTCGGATGTGTTTGGTCGAAAGCGAAGACCTCGCATCAATGTTGTGAACCATGAAAAAACGCATTACGAACTACATCCTGCTAATCTGCAGGAGTTTGAGAAAAAACGCAGAAACTCAATTATCCAGAGTGAGAACTAAGATGGAAAGCATCTATGTCTTGTTGACCAGATCTCAATGTCCTTTTTATCTCCTGTTACCAGGATTGATCACATCGTCCGTAATATCACTCCCTTAATATCCACTTGTGCTTCACTTCTTTCTCTCTCACTTTCATCATCCCTTGCCTCCCATTTCGTCATATGTGTGTTTCTATTCATTGTTAGTCAGCTATCGTTTGTCCTGAGGATGGTTTCTTATTCAAAACGTCGTATGTCTTTGCGTCTATTCGCTAGTATGTCGTGTGTATACATATTGATAACATTTGTATCTAAATCCGTTTTTCCTTATATTGCACTGTGTTGCTCCAGCCCTCGTATTTCCAGCCGATGTGTTGTTCCCGGCACTATATAGTAATTACTATAGACCAGAACAAAGCTTCATCTTTTCTAAAGGATTACTACTATCGTATATCTTATGCGTCGCATAATTATTTTCTCCTTCCTTGTTTTCCAGCAGGTCAGATGCTGATATGGATTCCATCAAAGAACTGAACTGTTCAAAGAGAAGCTCCAGTGAAGCAGTTAGACAGTGCAGTGGAGCTTTCCGCCAGAGCTGTTTCCGATAGCCATCGTTTTCCCCTTGTGCTGTGATAAAGTTGGCAGTTTTGTAAAAAGAATAGAAGCATTCAAAAACTTATTTTTATGTCGCAGATCTGGAAGAATCTGCGCCATAGTTTTATTTTATGGTGCAATTATCCCCCTCCCTTCAAATATATAGCCTCAAACGTGGACCTAATTACATTTTGAGAACCACTGATCTTTATCTGCTTCTTCTTTTTATGCGTTCGTCCTCAAACTCCTGTATGTTATCGGGATGTAATCCGGAGAATGGAATGTGGTATGTCATCATTTACATAATGGTTGCGATATCTTTGTCTTTCGATCTAATTAACCCAACTTAAGCATGACTTCTGGATAACATGATCATCTATTGAATAGGAGAGCCAACTCAACCACCCAAAACTTTCTTAGTCACATTTCACGATGTGCATGGTAGACGAACAATAACAGTACCACTGACTTTGCTTGATTTTTCCACACCACATTGGCACCACTAATCTAAACCACATAGCACAGTCCACACCACGCATTGTTTGTGTTTTGGTTTTTCTTACTAGTCCTAATGTTGACATCTTAAGAGCAATCTTACTTTCGTGAACTGTGCTCACAAGATAGAAATAGGGCTCTGTTTACCGGAAGAAAACTTGACTATTGTGTCTTAGATAGTCACACTGACTAAACATAATGCTTCATTAATAAAATATAATTTAGTCACAGTAAACAGAGAACTTCCCACTTTATAGAAGGTGGTTTTCACTTTATAGATGGTGGTTTTACGTTTGCAATGAAGGGGAGATAATATTCACAGTTGTCAACAGATTTGTTTTAATTAATTATTGTGTCAAACAAAGTTGAGAAATTTACTCCAGATGTACTTTCACTTTAAAATTGCATTTAACAATTAGTTTGTTCTTTTTTTAATTGTATGCATCTGTCTAAAATATTTTTTAAAAATTATTATGAAACTCTCACACTTAGACCGACACACTAAGTGTTTCTTATATACAAAAACGTGAAATGTGAATTAGATCCCCTTATTCTTTCAATTAAAAAAAATGTTTCATTGCGTTTTTCAAGAGATGTCACAGAGGATATAAGATTGTACTTCGTTCAAGTCGTAGGCTAAGGCCTAAAGAAAAATCCTCCCCTAATGTGGAGACAGCGAAGAAGGGTCAACAATATATCCAAAAACAACATACTATGATATGTATATATCTGCGGAGAATGCCATGCAGAGAATGAGATAAAAGCCAGAAATCCCATACGATGCAAAAGAGTGGCGCTACAGAATCATGTACAAGAAGAGAACAAGATGATTGATTGTATTTGATGGCAGATAACAGCAGTCAAATTGTTCGTCCTTGTCTAGTATTGTTTGTTCGAGGATGGTGTTTGCATGTTTTTAAGAGAGATAGACGCGTGTGGTTGTGTCTGTGTGTCTCACCAATGGTCCACTAGACATACCACCCATGCAACAGAAAACCTTAGTGGATGACATGCCGTTATATTGAGGTTATCTTCTTAGAGAATCTTCATGGCACGTCATCTATACAATTATGCTTTTATTTTGTTGTTAAAATGTGTGTCATGTTTGCCTGAATATATATGTATTCAGTGGTTGTGAGGGATCCTGAGATGTACTGTGCAGCACTGGGGAGGAGGAAACTGACAGCACTGTTTTTTCCTATGGCTGAGACCCATCATAGAGGCACAGTGACTCAGGACGTGACAATCCTTTTGACTTGAACATTTGGTTGCATGCCTGGAGCAATAGAGAAGCTCGGCATAACCAGTAGTCAATTAGTGGCGGGGAATGAGCACAGCGAACCCTAGCTTGACTACAGTAGCTAGGAGCAGTGCATAATTTGAAACCTACCTTCCTGGAGGTGTGATAGTTATTCTCTGGCTCTGTCCCAGGGTGGGCCGAAAATCCACAGATTTTCCAGCAATATAATGCCATTTGATGGCATTAGGTCAAAGGGCATGAGCCCATGGACCGCTGGATCAGCAACCAACCAACAAACCAACCAAGAGAGATAGAAATAAAGACATGTATTTCTGACTAGACAAAAAAATACTGTTTCATTGTTACAGTTACTCTCCAGGCACCCCTCTTACATCTCAGAATTTAGAAAGGGTACACCTATTTTATGACAGACTATACGGAGACTTTCAACAACCTTCACATTTCAGGTGTCACGCCAAAAGCTAGGGAAATAGCCTTTAGGCTTTTATTCAACATGGCGCCCATTATAGGGAAACAAGCACGCAGACTAAAGCAGACGCCAAAATGTAAACTTTGCAGAAGAAACATTATAGAAATAGAAGACCACATCTTTTACACATGCAATACAATAACTCCTACCAGAAACAGATTAAGAGACAATAAAAACACACATACACAACACGGACATTTACAAAGCTATCATGTTGAACGTACTGCCTCAGACAACAGATGTACACAACACGGACATTTACAAAGCTATCATGTTGAACGTACTGCCTCAGACAACAGATGCACACAACAAACTGATCATATTGTTATCCCAATACAGATACTGATCTGGTCTTGTGGATACGGGCAGTGTTTCACAATACAATATTTCAACCACATACAGTTTTACACATATTCAATCAGATGGCACATCACATAATATGAACATGTACAGAAATACGCAAATCATCACGGGTTTTAGTTTTTCATCAATAAATGTTTTTTGTCATCCATGTATCACTCACTTCACAAAATTGTAAAGGCCCACCATTCCACATTTCAATTCTATTGTCTATTGTCGTTACTTTGATAC